>OY720036.1:4572076-5847539 GCA_963082485.1 Eudonia mercurella | reverse complement strand
ATGATTCCCCGAGGCATTCGAGTTTTATGACGTGAAGAAGTAATCTCGTGGACCAAAATCTCACCAGTGGCGACGTAGCACACGAACGCAGCGACTGTGTTCTCGTAGTTCCACCTCCTGGTGATCGCCACTTTGTATTCACCCACGCTGCACCCGGTCTCCTCGTCTGTAGCAAATTATTTAAAATACATTATTAACAAGACATAAGATTGTTTGCCAAATACACATTCCAAAATTAATTAAATTAGATAGAATGGACGTTATGTATATTTTTTTTTATAAATCATTTGTTAACTACGCTACGATATATTTCAATTGTAAAAGGTAATAATAATAAAAAAGCCCGATGGCGCCCGCCGTCCGCCGCTCCAGCCGCGGCGCTAGTGTGTGCGGTACTCACACTCGAACCTGTTGTTGTCCGTGTGCGCCCACGCGTGCCACTCGAGCGCGGCGGCGCGCGGCAGCCCGCCCACCACCGCGCACTGCACGATGGCGCCCGCCGTCCGCCGCTCCAGCTGGCGGCGAGCCTCGCCCACTGCGCGCGCGCATTCCGCGCTCACGTAGCATACGCTCTGGCGAGAAATACATAATAGTCAATTATTATAAAACGTCAAAAATCGCGCCTAATCGCATATTTTTTTTGTTTTGAATGATTTCTCGAACTCCTTGCAGTTTGTTATCGACAAAGTAGTTGAGATTCCGAGTGAAATGCGCTTCCACGTATCATCACTCAACATCAGGTGAGATGAAAACCAAGTAGTTACCCGTGCGATATTGAAAAAACCAAAACGCAATGCTGCCAAATAAAATTTAGAAAACATTGGGTTAAATGTATATGTAAATAAGCGCTTGTAGAACCTAATGTACAGATTATATAATTTCAATATAATAAAGAGATAAAAAAGGGTGCGTGACTGTGTGAAAATTATAATTAACAGAAGGCTGTGCGGAGTAAAATGACTAAATAAAAAAAACGCTAGCCCTGCCCCAGCTGTACCTGCACCACGCTGCGGATGTGCGCGCGCGGGTGCACGGCGCGCAGCACCCGCGTGAGGTGCCGGAGCGCGAGCGCGCACTGCCGCCGCGCGCCGCCCGCCACCAGCCGCATGCTGCCCGGCACCAGCGCGATCTGACCGCACGTGCCTATCACCTCGCCCACCTAGGAAACATTTCGTTTTTATTTATACACCAACACGCATTAACTTTCAAACTTATATCTAGTGATCGGATAATCGGATGCATATTTACCTCAAGTTATTTTTGTCTAGGAAATTACGGAAGCGGCTTCTTAAAACATGTTTTTAAAAATATAAATCCCGGGACTCCAGAAAATTGGGGAATGCAAGTATATTCTGTAACATGGTGTAGAAAGGACGTCTTCAGCATGTGTATTTATTTTTAAAAAATCCGGGACTCTGGGACTTAAATTTATTTTTAACTCCCCATGCAATTTATGAGTATGTAGAGTGTAAGAGGAAGAGTAGTGTGTTAAAAAAATACAATACAATAATACTTTATTGCACATAATTACATTAAGTACTAAATTATCCTTTATTGAAGTGTACAAAGGTGATCTTATCCAGCCAACCCTACTGATATCCTGATTGGGCGTAAATATTACCTCGGTTACTACGTTTTTCTTTGTAATTTCTTATTTGTTATTCGCTTAAGATATGTTTTGAAACTTGAAGAAGTAGTTGAAGAAATGAAAAATTATAAGTTATTATTTCTAGAGATTTTTTCGTTAAAAAAGTGCATTTCATATTAGTCAACATCGGAACATAAGTAAATATACCTAAACCTACCTAACCTAGATTTTATAATCAAAACACTAAATTTTCCCAGGATTTTTTTAGATACAAAAGTGCATTCCATAACAGCCAACACCTCAACTTTAGGTAAATATGCATCCGATTATCCGATTACTACTTATATCTTCCATTACTTCTTATTTATTTTTTATTTTATTTTATTGGTAAGTACAGGCATAATAACAATTAATTGGCGGTTTTTGCATTATAAAAGGATTTACGTACTAGGTTTTGCTAGTCAATTAATCTAATAAAATTATGCACAACATTAAAAAGTACTAAAAATAGATTTAAAAGAGAACAAACAAGATAACACTAAAATAAAAATTAGGTTATACTGGAAAAATGACACCTAATACTTGAATCTAAGAAAAAACTAAAAATAAACACATACATGCAGTTATACAAAACTTATAAGGTTAAGACTATTATTCATAAAAACCATTAAGCATTATTTAGTTAAATATTGTTTTGTCAACATCACACAAACATCATTTTGAATTTGAGAAAAAGAGACAAAACAATGATTAACTAAATTATGCTTAAATAGTTTTTATGAATAAGGGGGTAAGTTCTTAAACTGATAAAATTTTGATGGAATAGTTCAAAATCGGAGCCGAGATAATTATATGCATGACATATTTATACACCTACATTTTAAACTCAAATTTACATTTAACATTTACGTGTATATAAGAGCTGTATCACATATCGGTAACCCATACAAATTGAAAGCTCTAATTCTTTCAGCTTTAGGCTGATTTAATGAAACTTTCTATGCTTAAGAAAGAGGAATAGAAAGTTGCTGACAGATAGCAGAAAACGTTTCTAAAAAACGTTTGTTTAATTAACGCGATCTAATATGCATGTAACATTAGGTGTGCAAAATCATTATGGTACTGTTTTTCCTAGCTCCCCGCTTTGTTGCCTCGCACGACTTTCATGAAAGTGACCCTGTCCCCCATAGCATAACATACCTTAATAGCCTGACTATAAGGCCCAATGTTGGCCGGCGCCCAGTGCGAGATACCCTGTACGTGCATGGTCACACGCTCCTTCGGGTGGGAGTCGCTGTCCTGATTGCTTGCTGCAACCTGTTTGTGCGCCACCTGTGCGAACGAGATATATTTAGGAACTAGCACAAAGCTCACGCCCACCGCCCAAGTGACGGTGTAATATTAAAGGTAATCATGAATTAATGTTAGGAATGGAGAAATTAGAGAAAAAGCGAAAGTAACTTGTAGTTCTCCCAGTAATTAACAATAAAATAAAATCAATGTGTAAAAGAAATTTAAGCAGATCCATAGTTGTTACAATTAAATGTGTAGTAATCGCGTAAACATTAGAAAACATTAATATGTTTTATTTTTTTTTCCTTATCCTATAACAAAATCATTGTCATTTGAAAGTTATGTAGGGTAGATTATAAAGCTTCCAGATCCAGACTCACATTGATCTCTCCGTGAAATTGATCTTATAAATACATGTTGTTAGTTTGTAAGCCGCTTTTGTACCATATTAAGAAATAAATAAATAACTCACAGCGTCTAATATAAGTCCGACGTCATCCGGCAGAGGGCACTGCACGCAGACCCTCGTCGGCGGGTTGGCGAAGGAGAAATGTTTGGCGTAAACGTCATTCAACGCAGAGTACTCCTCCATGTCGCGCATGTAGATGTTTACAGAACACACGTCCGACAGCGACATGCTCGCGGTGTCGAGGAGAGCTGGAATAGGCAATGGCATGAGAATTGAGCCGGTACGCTATAATTAATCTATCGTTAGTATAAATTGTTTCTAGTTTCAATTTTTTAAAGGGTTGTATTTAATCGATCACCAAACTAACCTAACCTAACCCACAAAAATACTAAGTTAGCACCTAAAAATACAAAGTTAGCACCTAAACTACTATTTAGATGCTAACTTAGCATTTTAGGTGCTAGCCTAAAATTTTTTTGTGGATCGATTTATTATTTCTCTTTTTTAAAGTTATATCACAGCTTATTGTTCCACACTATTGGGCAAAGGGGAGGCCTTTGCATCTCCACTCGTCTCCAGGCCCCTTCATATTTTATTTTATATCTCATTTTTTCAGCCATTTTAGGCACAGGCATGTACTATTTTTATTTAATTTTTAAAATATTTTCATTGTAAGTTTGCTGTCTAATGTCTGTTATTGTGCCTTTATGTATAAAAAATACCACAACGGTAAAAGTGGTAGTCTTCCTTACTTATTTTAAACTTTAAAATATCGACGCTTGGAATGTGTCGCCTGTGTAGTTATGGAGGGTTTTTCTTTACTATTCGGTTGTAGTTACAGTTAATTGGAAAATATTTGACACATACTATAAATAACTCATTGTTTGTTACTATATACTTGTTTTATATATAATGTTTTTACTAGAAAAAATCAACCAGTCTCGGGAAGCTCAAAAAAAAATTAAATCTAATTGCAAAAATTTTAAATTGGAAACAAAAAAATTTGTCTACTTCATCATGTTCGATACATTGATCTATTGTAGTTGATAGGCCTACAATCTCAGTTGGGGACAATTAATTGGTTTGTTATACCTACGCGTAGTTGATAAGCAACAATGTCAGTTTAGAGACAAATTGATCGCCAACACAGACACAGATATAATATTACGTCCACATATTGGATTGAGTACATATCGCAACAATAAAAGACGGGTTGGCATGGTTAATTTACCGCATTATACAATTTTTAATTGTATAGTCAGCATCAAGTGATCTGTGCGTTCGATACTACCCAAATATGAATGGATTGTTTGCATTTTTACTTAATTTTATAATGACGACGGTTTCTTATAACAAAGGACATTGCCCATGAATGAAAGTAGGTACTTGCGCTGGATTCCTGGCACCTATTGATGATAATATTTTTTTATGTGTGATTTTGCGACTTACATGGTTTTGTTACACATTATTAAGATGTCAACTCACTCATGGATAGTCTTAGTTTATATAGTAGATATTAATGATAATACTATTGTAGTGATGGTATAAAAAAGCCGGCATAGTGTTATAGATTGGTGCCAGGAATTCAGTGCCGGTACTCCCATTCCTGGACAACAATTGGACCGAAGTTGGGCAATCTCCTTTCCTCATATCTTATAGTTTCCGATTTCCCACACTGACCCATAAACATAGCTCACCCTGAATAGTATTGTAGTGCAATAATATAAAATGAAATTTCGTCAGTGTTGACTACAATTATAATATTTATACAGCCTCCCAGTGCGTGTTTTTGTAGTAGCGATAACGAATGACTGCCGGTCATTGTAAGATAGCCTAAAGGTTATTATGTGTGAGTCACAACAATATTGTTAAATTAACCAAATGTTTGTATGCAAAGCAAACAGTGATCTGTTATAGGCAAACCTGTTTTTTTACACAACAACGGAAAAGCGTTTGGCCTCCAATAAAACAGAACAACAATAATCTGATTAAGGCGTAAAAACGAAACTCTTGACGTCTTTAGTACTTTTGACTGACATGTTCTTTGGGTTTGCATGAGAATAAAATCTGCTAATATTCCCGATAACAAAACACCATAAAACATTGCTGTAAATGAAATTATTAACTACATCTACGTCCATAGAAAAATTGGCCATATCCTTTAAATTCCGTAGACGTTGTAGTTCGTTTAAAGAATTTTGATCGTGTGGTCTTCCCTCTTCTCAGAGTCCGCATTATTGAGATGGGCTACGGAACCCTACACTGCGCGTGGCCCGACACGCACTTGGCCGGTTTTTTTCGGTAATAAGCTTGCGAAAACCGTAACCTAACCAGCAATGCTACTAGCATTGTTGTTTGCAACATAAAAAGATAAGATGGTGGTAGATAGCCAGATGGACTTAAAATAGACTCTACCCCCACCAACTAAATCGAGAACCAGTAATTACCGCCGGGAGTCGAATCTGGCACCTCTGTGTCTATGTTGGTGGTTTTTACACCTCTAGCTAGACTACGAAGGCAGTTCTTGCTAAATAAATAAGTTTAACAAACTAGCAACTAACTATGCGAAATGTAACTTAAACATTACTAACAAAAAAAATCTATAGAACAAGTTTACCTACTAATGAGTTTTTTCATCGCGTCCTCTGTTGCCAACCCTGTATCCACGCCTTCGCCGACGATGCCTCCTATAAAATACCAGCCGTGTCTATTCCCGCATATAGATCTATGGTCAACCACTGGCTCCTTCTCATATAATTTGTGCTCTTCGTCATAACTGTATCCGTCGTCTATACTCTCCGCACTATCGTTCAAATTGTCGGTGACATCAAGACTAGTAGTCACCTCAGACTTTTCATTACAAGTGAGCAATGGATTCAATTCCTGTTTCTTCTTCTCCTCCTTTTCCAACTTCTCGATGGACTCTAGCTCCGTCTCGCTCAGTTCGATGTCGCTTATGTCGCTAAATACCGTGTCGCTAAGGTCGCTCACGAAGTCTAGTGCGCTCTTGACGGTCGGCGGTAGTTTGATGTCGTCAACGTTGGCTTTCGATTCTAGGTGGAGCTTCAAGTTTAAATATCCTACTGGCGCTATCGGATCATCCGAATGAAGCACTAATTCTTTATCGTCACTGTTTGGAAAAAAAACAAGTACTTTAAATTTTTACAAAATAATATAGGGCCTGTTAAGCAGAAAGGCTCTTAAGTCCAGAAATTAGTTTTTGGCAACGAATAGATAGTCTTTCGATACTATCGGGGCCTCAAAAATCACTCTTAATATCGATGTTTTTTCCGATAGTATCGATATGAGACAATACTATCGAAAAATTATCGATAATGTATTAAGTGATTTTCGAGGACTACTTCAAAACTCATTATATTTCATAGCAGAGTGGATGGACAGAATGAGAGAAAAAAAAACGCATTTCCTTACGGGCATCATACTATGGGCTCGTAAGGAAGCAAACCCGCGTTTTCATTGTTTACTTTTCACACTTACATAACTAATCGTTTTTTGAAGAGTGGACAGTCGAGCGTAAAGGTCTCGTACTCGCCGCCCTCGCCGCACACGTTGAGCCCGTACTTCTCCTGCATGACTAGAAGGTGCGGCTGGATCTGGCTCAGCGACATGCCTAGGTGCACCCGAGGGTCCAGGCCTAGCGCCGCCACCTGCGTACACACATCACTAATTTGATCAAGAAACAACAAAATTTCTTCCTGTGATTACTGAGATATAGGACTTCGATGGCGCAGTGACTTACGTCTACGGTTTATATCTGATATTTCTACCTATACGTCCGATTATGGTTGTGATGATGTGAGGTTCTCCCTTCCTGTTCACGGGAACAGGAAGGGACTCTGCCCAGGTTTGATGGGCCAGTTGCATGCGTTCTGGTTGCAACCTTGTGAGTAAGGCAACTTTCCGAAAACCGGGTCACTGGATGGTTAACCAAATTAAAATATTTTAGCTTGGGCTCGTATCACAATCATTAAACTCCACATTCTCAAATTAAGCCAGCTTGGGAAGTGAAACTCGATCTTGTTATTTGATATTACAGGGATATGTTGGCTGATTATAAGTCGATGATATTAGTTATGATAGGATTAAAATAAGATATTGTAAGATCGAGTAAATTGCAACAATTACGAAACGTGACAAACTCATCTGCTTAAATTACTAATTGATAACATGTTTTACGACACGGAGAACGGATTATCAAAGAAGAAATTTAAACTTGAAATTAAAACAAGTTTTTTTATTTTATTTTACTAAATAAGAAAAAGTGCACAAAACTAAACACAGATTTTTTACTGCTTGGCAACTACTATTGATTACAAAGCTTCTTTTGAAATCAAAATGAGACTATAACCAATTAGTAATCACTCTAAATACCATTAGTATTTCCACATAATTTACTAATTTCTCATAAAGGTTATAAAAATGATAATCATGTTATCTAATTATCATGTTTGATAACAAAATAAAACTGACAAACCTTTATTATGATAGCTTCCACACCACTTGCTATCATCTCTTGGAGTAGTTCTTTTTGATTCCTCCTCCAAAGATAAGCCAATGAAACAAGACCTAACCTATGACAGCTGAAAAACAAACATGTATACAATTTATTATATCAAAAAAGCAGCTTGCGTATTTGGGTAACAATCTTGCATGATAAGAAACTTTCGCAATGCCAGGTCACCCATGAATAACCCATGAGAGGAATGGTCTGATCTATTGCTCGTGAGGGAAGGTCTAAGCCCAGCAGTAAGATGTGTATATGCTGATGATGTTTATAGGCAGTGGACTAGTATAGTCCACAGCTGGACATAGGCCTCTCTAAGTGCACTTCATTGAGCTCAATCTGTGGCTACTCTCATTTAGTTCTTGACCTTGTAAAAATCATCAATCCAAAGTAAATAAAAGTAATAAAAATATCATAATCAAATTACTTAATTGGCCCCTAGATATAGATGCTATTAATATTACAAAATATCTCTATATAGAGATTATACTGACAGCAGAGGAACTATTACTTACCTACATCAACAATATTATGCTTTGAAAAACATCTTTTTGTTCACAACAAAATTTGCATAATATTTAAGTTTTATATAATAATCTTTTTAACATATGCTACTTACACATTTTCAACTCTAATTCTTTGGTAATCTGATAATATTGCTCCCACGGCTACTGCCTCTATATCTAAATCATCCTAAAACAACAAAAAATAATTATTAATAATAACACAGTTAAAACACATTACATGCAGTAGCAAATGTTTGTAAATGTTTGTAATTATGATAAGATTCCTTCCAGCAATCTTGTAAGACAACAAAGTTAATGGTATAGGTGTACAAAATGTCATTGAATCTTTTTTCAAAGTCACACTCAAGTGACAAATTGACCGAGATAGCCATAGTTAGAAAAACAGTGAATCTATACTACATCTCACTATTATATTATATTCTGTACTGTCTTCACATTACCATAGGATGTGATACGCACATTGTTTTTTTACCCCGCTTAGCTTAACTTAATTTATTTTAATAAAAATTTACCCCTTATAATAAACATAAGTACAACATACCTTTATCCTGGCAAGAAGCCTGTACAGATCTTCAACTTCGTCATTTGCATTTGGATTATAGTTCTTGCCTTGGTCCACAGCAACACCAGTGATAACTTCTCTGTAGAGGGGCAGGTCCATTGCTTCAGCATACAGTTCAATCCCTTGGTGGCCCACAGTTTGGTACATATAACTGTCCAATTCATCTACAAATGTGCATTTAAATTTTATAACAGATTTTTGACTGAATATTATAAATTTATGAATTAAGGTCCAATCTCCCCACTTGCTTTTGTCCAGGTGAGGAGGTCTAAGCCCAGTAGTGAGACATTATGAGTAAAAAAGTGATACTTTTGTATTGTATTTACATTTTAAATGTGATTTATTCTTCAACTATTTCTGATCACAGTAAAATCAACAATGTGTATAAATTATCATACTGCTATAGAGAATGACACCTTTTATAAAAAGCGTCTAGATCGGTTAATGGGACGAAAGTAACCTGTCTGCATTGGTTGGAGGTTGGCCAGGGCCACGAGCGTGTGGCCGGCGCCTATGCACTGCATCATGTTGTAGCAGCTGTCCTTGCCGCCGCTTATCAACGCCACCGTCCTCATTTTAACAACAAAGCACTAGCACTTCAGCCAAAATAATATTCGTTACATAACACTCAAAATATATCCCTAAAAAGCGAAATAATTAAAACAAAATAATAGCCACAACGCGGTTGGGTCACGGTAGTGCCATATCTGTGCAAAACTTTTCTTTATACGCTTTCCACGAACACTTCTTCACTATATGCTTACAACATGATTGTAAAGAAGCATTATCGTTATCTATTTTGATAACATTCTTCAAATGGGAGAAAATACGTCCCCAAAAAAAACGCTACTACAACAGCTGTCAACTTGAAATGACGTGAGTGAGAGAAAGAAATGAGAAAATGACAGACGAAGACGACAGTGGCACTTGCTGCCGAAGTGTCAAATTTTGCAATTTAATTTTATCCAATCGTATTGCAGTACGTCTGGACGCTGTTATTGTTATTGGCTAATGCTCTTTTATTTATTTCCTCGAAACAAAAGCTTGATAACGTTACCAATCGTTAGGTAACGTTATTTCTATTAAGGTAATAATCCAGGTAACATTATTAGTACAAATATCCTTCCTTACTTTTTGCGTTGCCTAATGCGCTTTATCTAAGGCTTTATCCAATTCATGGTTCCGCAGTTCTTGTCCAGTGGGGTTAGTTTATTTACCGGGAGAAATACCACCCACCTAGGTAATGGTACCAAGCATACTGTATAGCATACCGTTAGCTTTGCTATTTACGTTATCTTCGTATGAAAGAGGTAACGTTACCCAATTTTTTACGTTATTTAAAGCCCTGCGTCTGCGCTGTGCTTAGAAGTCTGAGTGTGACTGAACTTACCTAATATATTTCTGAAGTCAGAACTTTTATTGATTGTATTTATTGAGCTACATTACACAAACATTACAGTACCGATAAGACTATTCTAAAGATCGTAGGAAACGCATCCCTCCTGCAATCTCAGTACCTAGGTCTTAAAACTCCCGCCATCGTCAGGGTGAACGCTGCTGGTGACTTCCAAACGAAACCGGTGATCCTAATCATCCTAGCAACTCGTGAAGGGGATGTATAGTAGTTTTAGTGGGTAGGCCCCTTCTCCTACCGAATCTTTGTTTAAGCCCTCGGGTCTGGGCAGGAAAGCGGGAGCTGGAGAGGAAAACCCCACATGAACATCCACGCCTCCCCGGGCGCGGTGATATTTAGGTTTCGGGACCAGTTTTCCACTGCCCAAAAAAAAGGTCTAACAACCAGCTTACAACGGCTGTACAAAAGACGGATATTTTAATGATCATTCATACGAGCCTACTTTTTTTTTTTAATTTCCACTAAACATAACATTATTCATAATATTCATTCCTCAGACCAAATAAAAAGTTAAGACGGAACTCTGCGAACAGCAAAGCGAGGCCGGTTTTTTAAATGTGTGTGTTTAAACGGGTGTTGCCATGATAATTCAATTACCCCAAAAGTACAAAAATAACGTTAAAAATTAGCAACATTATTTTTAACGTTATTAGTTAATAACGTTATCATATGATATAAATAAAAGTGATCCATTTCGACGTAAGTTGTTGGTAAAAAATGATGGCGGTAGAAGAAAAGAAATGGAAAAAGTGATTCAGGAACATCACTTGTCATTTTTTTTTTTTTTTTTTTTTTTCATTTTGTTGATGGCTTCGTGCGATTAGCACATTTAGCCAGTGTCAAAGTAATTTTTCTAACAAGTAATACATAAATAAACAATATTTCTTTTCTGTATGATGATGATGAATGATAATAGAAATGAAAAATGATATACCACCCAACCCCACGAGTATCTCAGTAAAGATGTGGGGCTTTACTAAGTCCTCTTGCGGACTTCTTGAGAGAATTTGAAAAGTGACGTTGCACTGTTTTGTTTCATTTGCCAACACTCATGCACACTCACGAACACTTAACGGTTAATAATCCACCATCATTTCACATTAATATTCGACATAACACAAATTTTAGAAAATAAAACAAAACCGCAGACATGACTCCTCACTTTCCCGCCAAGCTTGTCATTATTTATTCAAATTATTTAATTAAAACCCTTTATGTTTAATTAATTTCTTGTATGCTTGCCTTTTACTTTCTTTAATCGCTTTGCATCTTTGACTTCATGTCAGGTCCATTTTTTCAATTTGATATTATACCGAACCAATTTTGATAACATAATTAAGGGATGAGACCCACCCTTAAGATAATAATATTTTTTTTTTTAAAAAAGAAGGAGGCAAACAAACAGGCGGGTCACCTGATGGAGAGTAATCACCGCCACCCATGGACACGCGCAAAACCAGAGGAATCGCAGACGCGTTGCCGTCCTTTATTTAACGAAAAAAAACATATACTTAATCAGTTCACCAACAGCGAAGATATCGCGTCGCGTATTCATAAACATTAAAAAATATAGTCGAGTTGAGTACCTACCTCCTCGTTTTTTAAAGTCGGTAAAAATTTACTGATAAGCATTACAAGAAACAAGTAACGTTACGTTACGTGTCACAGACGTCACAGTACCCAATAATAGGGTAAACAAAAATACTTCATAATGGCAACACTTGTATTTCAAGCAATAACGTCTAAATTTTATTTTGATCTATTGAAAAATATTGGTTTCACAGATAAATTTATGATTTTTCAAAACGATTTGCTCCCACGAGCCGCGGATCTACACTGACAAGTTGAGGCGTAGTTTCGTTGTACGTGTGTGCGTGTAATTGTGCATGTACACGGCGGCGAGGCGTAGTTTGACCCGGCCTCACTTCGCTGTTCGCAGAGTTTTGTCTCTTAACTTTTTATTTGGTCTGAGATTCATTCATAACAAGAGCGTTATTTTCTCTTGATTAATGTGAAAAAAAGGAGGACAATCCGAATATTCGTAATTCTAAGAAAAACCACTTTAAACAATTTTTACAACAAAATTATAATAAATTTTACAATAAACCGGGTTTAAGCATACGCTAGCAGACCCCACCAATGACCAGACGGTCCATGTCATAATATAGAAATAAGTAAGATGCAGCTTTATTTGAATAGAATAGAATAGAAATTATTTATTGTATAACTGTGTACATTATAGTTCTTAAATAATAAATAGTATCAACAGTTTATCCATTTCGGACGTACAATATGTTTTGTGAATAATACCTATTTATCAGCATAGTATTCGTTTAAATTATAATAGGCCTTGTGTATGAGCCATGCTCTCAAACTTTTTTTAAAAATATTACCTTCTTACTTTTTTATCTCTACCGGCAATTTATTATATATTTTAATTGCACTATTAAAGGCTCCCTTGTGTAACATTACATTATTGCTTTGTGGTACACATAGGTCAAATTTATATTTTGTGCGAATATTGTTACGGGTGGATGATTTTGTTGTGAAATATTCTTTATGGGTTTTAACAAATATCGAAATTTCTAAAATATAAATACTAGTAACAGTCAAAAATAATTCGTTTCTAAAAGTATCACGTAAAGATTCAGTATTGCACATTTTGTATATAATTCTTAAACATCTCTTTTGCATTATAAAAGTAGAATCGACATTAACTGAGTTTCCCCAGAATATTACACCATATGTTAACTGAGGATAAACATAACCGTAATAGGCAGTCTTGGCAACTTTAAGGGAGGTAATACTAGATAGCATGGATAATAAGTAACAATAACTCGAGATTTTTTTATTTATTTGTATGATGTGTGATTTCCAGTTAAGGTGGCTATCAATAAAAACACCTAGAAAATTCATTTCAGACGCTTCCTCTATCTTTTTTCCAGAATTCTGAACATCAATGCTCAAAGGTGATCTTTTATAATTTGTAAATTGTAAAAACTTTGTTTTTGTTAAATTAACTGATAAATTAATGTTCGATAGCCAGTGAACTGCACTCTCCAGTGTATTGTTTATTTCTTTATTAAATTCTACTAAGCTTAAATTTTTATTTGATATAAATATAGTTGCATCATCGGCGTACATAATACATAAATGTTTATTTATAAGAGGAAACTCATTGACATATACTAAAAAGAGCAAAGGGCCAAGTATACTTCCTTGTGGGACACCTAGTTTTATATCTTCGTATTCAGATATAGCATGTTCAACAGTTTTTGTTTGTCTATTGTACGTATCAATAATAGTAGCTTGTGACCGGTTTTCTAAATATGATTTTATTAGCGCTTTTTAGATTGAAAAAGAGAGAAAATTATTTTATCCCTGAAATAAAAATATATCAATAGATATTATGATGATGCCGTCTTCGTGATGATCTGTCTTCGTTTGCTTTATAGCAAGCTTATTAGGCTAAGTGACGATGTTAATTACAAACAAGGAAAAAGAAGCGCAAGTGAATGATAACTATGTACACAGTCAGGAACAAATATCTTTATATTTTGACAGAAAGGGATCCTTATTTTTAGTGTGATAAGGTGCATGATGTGTCAAGTGTTTATTTTAGTCTTGTACGGGCAAATTAATTCGCTGCTAGTGCCATCTAGTAATACAATGAAAAAAGACTGGATTAGAGAACTTTAAAATCTATTTATTTTATTTCGTAACTAATTTTTAATTGTTAGATTGTTTAAGGTTTATATATACTAGCTTATTTGTTCGCACGTGCTGTTAAACTTAATATGAAGGGATATTTATTGTTACAGACTAATTAGATAACGCTTTGTTATGCTATGCAAAAGAAAAAGTCTGTAGCTAATGTGTTGCCATTTGTCAATATTTATCAATTGTATTTATTTTTAATTTATTTGAGATATTTTCCAAATTATAATCTTAAAATAATACATTTTAATTAACTTTGACTAATATATTCGATTTAAATCCAAAAAGTAATAAAACTGTAATATAATTAATTTAGTGTGTACATCCCAAAGTGAATGCTTCAGGTACAGACGCTTTAGAATGCAACGTTGTACAGTGTGATGGTTTGTCAAATTATTGATGCGGTGGTTTGAATCACGTTTGAATTTAAGTGCGAAGCTTCGTATTTCTTTTAAATTCTAATGCTATTTTGTAATATTTCTCCAATGAATTAGTGTGCTGTGTAATATTAATAACAGTTTTGTGTTATAAAGTGTGTAATCATGGTTTTGGCTGAAAGAAGTAACGATGTTCGAAACGGGAAGCGGTCAAGGGGGCCTAGCCCCAATGGCCATGGAAGCCCTGATTCCAGTTCTGAAGATGAAAATGGTATGTTAAGTTACAAAATTTACAACGCCTGTTTTTTAACGCCTGAAGCTTTTGTATTTTTGTTGACTACGTGACCTGTGCGCTTCGCCAAGAAGCAGTTGCTTTAATTAAAAGTCCTGTGAAACGAATTATCTTAATCGTTGTACTAAAATGATGTGGGGATTTTATTCATAAAAAATAACCATTTGACATGCTTTAATTTTTGTGCTTTTCATCATCCGCCTTCATGCTGCCTCATCTCATCACCGACCATGTAACACGCCACCAAGCAGTAGTACCATTTGCAGCTGAGAAAATAAGAGTGGGTAGAGACTACCAGGCAGTGTGTCCTGAACTGGAGCCAGTGGAGCAACGAAGACCTGAACTGATATCTGATCGTGCACTCTTAGTATGGTCACCAACTTGTGACATATCTGACTTGAAATGTAAGTTTGTAATTTAAACAAATTAATATAACAAGTGCTATTGTTTGATGATAATTTTATAAAAAATTATGTGATTGTTTTAGTGGATGAGTATATAACAACAGCAAAGGAGAAATATGGTTACAATGGTGAACAGGCTCTTGGTATGCTGTTTTGGCATAAACATGATTTGAACAGAGCATCAATGGACTTGGCAAACTTCACACCTTTTCCTGATGAATGGACGGTGGAAGACAAAGTTTTGTTTGAACAAGCTTTCCAATTCCATGGGAAAAGCTTTCACAGAATACGGCAAATGGTAAGCTTTAATATTTTGTTTATATTTTCGTTAAAACCAGCTTTGTCAATAATTAAGTTGATTACAAACTAAAACTGTTCTGAGAGTTCTCAGTCTATTTTACTTATGTGTTTTACGAGTATGTGTATGTCATTAACATACTCAAGTGTTGTGTTGTTGTGTGTGTCACATGTTATGTATAACATAATTAGGAACATCTTTTTAAACTTCAAAAATTTGGTTTTCAATCTTTAGTTTACCATCATAATGTTGATAAAATATTATTACACCTGTATTATTTTTAACTTAACAGTTGCCTGACAAATCAATAGCATCATTGGTAAAATATTATTATTCATGGAAAAAAACAAGAGCTCGCACATCCCTGATGGATGTTGTTGGTGAGGGTCGAACTGCTGCAGGTTCGGGTACGGGCAAGTTAGGGGGACCTGGCTCAGAACCTGGTGGTTCCGATAAAGAATCCGATAATGATGAAAAGGTATGTTACAGTGTTCACTTCGTTATTTATTTTTATTGCTTAATTTTAAAGTTCATCATAAACCAACCATGAATATGACTTAGCTTATTATTTGTTCCATTGTGTGCAGTCCCAGATTTGAATATTTTTAAACCAATATAATACATTTAATAATAAGTGTTATCTGGATTGTCCAACAATGATATTTGAACTTATGTTTTTGTGGCACTCTAGTTAGTATATAATAATGCATTGTGGTGGTAGATACCTAAAATTCCAAAAAAAAAGAGCTGACACCAGTAATGTAATGTAGTTAATATAATGATAATTCTCTTAATTTTGCCAACATGCTCTGTATGTAGTTAATTTCATGTCATAAGACTGTATTGGGAACAAACTGGTTTTAAATGACACTGTTGTGTAAATACTTAATTGAGCAAAAAAGCTTTTATTGTTGGGTGCTTTATAGTAATTTGTGAGTCACGGATATGTATTGGCTATGGCAGAAGTGGACTTTCCACCGAGGTATTGTGCGCGGTGGGCCGGCCTCCGAGGCGGGTGCGACCTCGCTTCGCGGCGTCGCGCAGCCCTCCGCCCAGGTGGGTGCTCCTTCTCGCAAATGTTTGAAACCATAATGGAGATGTACAGTGTCGTCTTTCATTCTCACTATTTGCGTCTTCGATCGGTGTGTTGTCATTCTCTTACTTGATGTTGGTCAGTCTCTGACCAACGTCTCTGACCAACGTCAGTCTCAAAGCTATGCCTGTAAACTCCTGTCCCCGTGATAAATTTATGTCTGTGTTATTCTTCAATGTTGCACTCTATAGCATTAGTGTTATGATTATGTAATTTTGATTTAGTAGAAAAGCTTATTTTTATAAATTTGGTCTTCACAGTTACGTTGAAACTTTGCTTTGATGTTGATACAATAAAGAGTAAGTTCTTCTTCCAAGAAATATTCTCTTATCATCACAATTTTAAGTAACAACCAGCTCTGACAATCTACTTTTGTATTCCCACACATAAACTAAGGTCATTTATTGATGAAGCTATTGTTGAATAGCTTCATACAAACAGCTGTTTGCTCATGTGTTCAACTATGAAAATTCACGTTTATGATAAAGAAGCTAGTGCCGCCACTATATTGGTTCATGTTGATCTGCTATTTTAATTTAGCTTTTTTCATTTATTTTTTATTTAACTGCTGTGCATCTTTATCTACAAACAAAGGCTGCTAAGAATCATGAATGCAATAATTGTCAATTGTAACTTCACCCCATTTGTCATCTTACATTATTTGTTACTTATACTCTCCTATTTCATTAGCTATAAGATTCAATGGGTATATATTAGGTATATATTTTGGTAACTATTTTTTTCTGGGCTGCTTATTGTTTATGAAAAAGGAGGATGGTAATAACTAAGTTCTTTTATGTTAAACCGTAATTTTTAATTGAATATTTAATGTTACTAACATATCACAAGTGCACTATATATGTCAATATATTTAATGATAAGTTCCTGCTCCTCTTATCCCTGCTTAATCCTTATGTGTTCCCGCATGCTTCCTTTAATAGCCCCAAATAAATGGAATTTTCACTAGTGAGTCTTATGTGTGCAGAATATGATTAATATTCTAATGGGTTTTAAAAGAAGTGTGTGAGGAGTGTATGTATAGTATCCGTCCGTCCTTGCGAAGTACATGTAGGTGTGTCGGTTTGAGTCAGTAAAGTATTGTTGGGGTTTAGGGCGAGGGCGGCGGCGAGAGCGCGGGCAAGTGGTGTTCCGTGTGCGGCATACTCTGCTCGCAGACCACGGCGCATAACTCCCACAAGTTGTGTCAGGCATGCCTCGTGCACGCCAGGTCGGTAATCATCACACATAACTAAATAAATTAACATTAATTAATTTTTTTTAATATTTGCCAGTTCGCAATTTGCATGTTGTAAAATTGAGTTAGAGCGTGACTTGAGGATTGTTGTTTGAATGTTGGCGGTACTGTGACAGAAGCACGGGCACGATGCGACCGCTGTGCGGGCCGTCCGGGCGCCGCGGCCCGGGCTCCAAGCAACAGCGGTACAAGCACCGGTTGCCTCGGGGCATTTACATCAATCACGATGATCTCGTCGCCATGGCGACCGGCCCGCAGCCCGGCGACCCCGTCCAGCCCGGCATTGTCAATCAGGGCGATGCTATGCTAAAAGCGATGGACCGAGAAATTATATCTCTAAAGAGACAAGTAAGGAACGCAAAGCCATGTTGTGTAGTGTCCGTGCAACACATTCTCACATTTATGACGTCACCTATTCGATAAAATATTTTGTCGTGATATAGATAAATTCAAATCGGTATAGGATAAAGCATAAACAGTTGTCTGTGTGATGTAATGTGAGAATGTGATGGCAACACGCAACTACCTAGTTTCCTTTAAAATGTAGTTTTCCGCTTAGGCGTTACCTAAAATATTCTGCACACATAGTTACTAGTTGTCCTATTATATTTTTATTACCTATAGCAAGTATTTTATTTTAATTTATGCTTGTCCAAACATGAATTACATTGCATAGCGATTGGTTGTTTTATTCTGCAAATGTAGTTTCATTGGATAATCCAGATATGCACAACCAGATCTTAGACCTGGTTTTGGCCGTAAATAGGACTGCGGACCTGATCGAGTGTCTATTGTTTTGTTGAGTCCTAAATTAATTACGTCTGTATGTATAAATCTGTATATGTGTTTTTACTGGTAACCAGCACCCGTTTAAAGTGAATATGGAAGCTTACGATACTAGAGGACGTAACCAGAAATCAAACATGTATTTCTGCTTAGGTGCAACAAAATAAACAGCAGCTGAGTGCTATGAAGCGAAAAGTAGGTGACGCAGGAGTAGAAGAGCTGAGACCCGGCGAGCCGCCAGCAAAAATCAATTCGCGCTGGACCAATGAAGAGTTACTTATGGCTGTCACAGCTGTTAGAAAGTATGGTAAGTGTCACTAACAATTATTAAATTTTAATTTAAAAAAAATCTTTTGAAAAAAGTAGATAATTATTCTAGAAAAATTATAAATCACAATCAAATGTATTGTTATAAATAAATTAAAAGTAAAAACCTTTTTAAAATACAAGCTTTTATTTAAATGCGCTAAAAAGAAAAAAAAACTTTTACTTTAAAACTTTTACTCTCAACTTATAACGCCATTACACAATTTATATGATATAAAAGGTTGTCGCGAGATTTTAGTACTCATATTAACTTAGATTAAAAAAATTTGTTACTTAAAAGCAATCACATCAAGTTATTTAATTTATCTGTTTATCTCTCGCGACAAGCTTTCGTATCATGTAAATTGTGTAATGATGACGTTATAAGTTGATAGTAAAAGTTTAAAAGTAAAAGTTATTTTATATTAAATAACCTTAACCTTTTTAAAAATCAAGCTTTTAATTAAATGCGCTAAAAATAAAAAAAATAAAATGTTCAAATAATTTCGGCAGGCTGGTTAGAACCACGATAACTCAATTGGGAGAGCACCTGACCCGGTATGTCAGAAGGGTGCAGGTTCAAATCCTGCTTGTGGAAATAAAAACACAAATGTTGAAAAACAACATGTTTTTGTAATTTGTTTCGCAACAAAAGGATATCAGGCACATTTGACCCCACAGACCATATAGCCCTAGACGCCGCATTCAGTGAGTTTTACTAAAACATGCAATCGGCAAAAGACAGGGGGGAGCGGAGGTGTAACTCGGGCTGTGATTGGCTATTTCAAGGTCGAACTAGTGACAGGTGACATGCACTTGGCACGTGCATTCCAATTAGTGATGGGGTGTTACTCGATATTGATATCGATAAACCGTTACTGTACTTGATGTTCTATTGTGACAATAAAGATTATATTATCTTATTGGGTTAGATAATAAAACAGCACTTTCTATTTAATATATGTTTAATATAATCAATACCAACATTTCTTTATTATTTTAGAGGCACAAAAAATTTTCAAAGAAGTAAGAATATTATCAAATTTCAATAATGTACCGGTAATGAAACTTAAGAGAGATATTTTTATATTATTATTATATTATATTATTATATTATATTATATTATATTATTATTATATTTTAAGGCTGGTACCGTATGTGACGATGGTCTATATGGTAAGGTAGCAGCTGTGGTCACTGGTGAAAAAAGTGAAGGTGTCGTTGGACCAGCTAATGAGGTATTCGTACTAGATTCACTTTGCGAAGGACCCTGAGACATTAAAAAAGGTTAATATGAACATTTACTTAAAAGAAATATTTAAATTTTAGGTTAATAGTTAGCTACTGAGCAAAATTTAAGAATAATTACGCACCACACTTGGAAGCATAAGCGTGGGTTCAGCATTATTGAACAATATTCGCAGCTTTTTCGTCAGTTGAAAGCAATCCGAAGCAAAATGTCTGGAGCAAATAACGCTACTTTTGCTTGGAAACCAATTTTCGTTTTGCTTAGTAGCCTCTATCCATTTGATTTTGACATTTGGGCATTTCGGAAACCTTTCACAACAAAATAAAAATGTCTTACAAACTTATTTTGAACTAATAAGTTTAAAAAAAGGAATAAAAATAAAAAAAGTTATTATCATTATCTGTTAAAAATGATACACAAACATATAAAAACTGATCATACAATGGCATCAACAACCTATTATAACTATATTTTTAGTATTACACAAAACCCGATAAAGATTTCTCCATTTCCGTGATTTCAAACCCGTAAGTTCCGTTACGAAAACTCGAGTTGGTGGTTTGCTAGAAATTGCTATAGTCAACTTTGCATTTTGTGTAAACACCTCATAACTGAATGTACCTTAATGCATCAACAAGTTTGAATTTTTTCCCCGAAACTGAATAAACGTCGGTCAGGTTTTAAAATAACGTACATGTATATAAACAACGTTATTACTCTAGAATGTCTATGTTATAACTAAGTTCGAAAATTATTGATTATGTATAAATTTATTACGTTTTATTTTTAAAGATCCCTTTCATCGTAAATAATTTATCGATAAGTTGATGGGTTCTTACTTGGGCCGACACTAATTGTGCAGCTACCAAGACAGAGAGAGATAGCGCTATACGCATTTATAGTAGAAGGAAAGAGACTTTCTAAAAGACATCAACGCGTGCATTTTTCTTATTTCATAATGGAATTATTACGTCAGCAAAACATTTATCGTTTTATCTCATAAAATTGGACTTACCGATGAAATGATATATTATCTTTTTGTAAGCTGGAGGTTCTGCTACACTTTCCACACAATTTTACGGCGCAATACGGCATATTTATATTTTTAAAAGATTTTTGTTATGCAGCGCTGCAAAACAAGACTGAATCGAGTGTTTGGGGCGTGGCACTAACGTATGCGCCGGTGGTACATAGTTTGAGTGAATGACGTTCCCCTCGTATGCGGAGTCTAGGGCTATATGGTCTGTGTTTGACCCGAAAATGTATAAACTTATATCTATTATCTCTAAGCACTATGTGTCATTTAAATCAGTATCAACTTTATTTTAAAACTCCTTTAATTGGCTGAAATTAATTAATTAGATAACAAAACTACGACTATGAAACGGACACTTTGTGACCGCCATCACTTTTTTTTTTGCGTAAGAACACTCTGAATAAGTATACTTCAGAGTAAGAACAAGGCGCATTACATCAGATGACAATGACATTGACAGAAGTTGGCTGGATTTCTCAGAATTGTCAGCCAGCCAGTCAATGTCAATCACTGTCAACTGAAGCGTTTGGTTACAACCACATGATTAAATGAACGGAACAGAATTCCGCACGCTCCATCCGTATCATGTTTTATATTTTAGATCTTTGTATACAACAAGAAATCATAATAAATAATTTTAATTTGAATCGGTACGCCCACTCTTAGTAAATTTTTTCGAGAACACTGGTGTTCATTTAGCACTTAACGCAACGTTTCGTTTGAATTACTAGTGTTGCTATACTAGTGTCAGTGTTACCAAAGAAAAATATTTCAAACGTGAATAACTCTTCTAATAAAAATCTTTGATAAACTCTGAATAGTTTCCACGATCCTCTATTTACATATCTACATTGTTGTACAAACAGAAATACTATACATCCTTGGGTCTATTGCTAAAGAATTTTGCCTGATGTCCTTTGCGTTAAAATTATGTAAACAAAACAAAAACATTTGTTAACTTACATGAAGGCGAAGGGTAAGGCACACTAGCGCCACCAATTGATAATTTGACAATTACTTAATAATTTGTTGCGTGGTTGATTCACAAAACGGGCTATCGCATTTATTCATAAACAACGGCCACTTTTGGTGTTAGCAAATGAATACAAAAACAAACCTAAAAGTATTGCACAATTATTAAATAGATGTTTGCCTGGTATCGGAAGGTCCGCAATGTTTGAAAAAAAATCCAGTTTAGCAGTTATCAAACTAAATTCATTAGCAGCGCTAGTGTGCCTTACCCTTCGCCTTAACATTAAATTTAATTTGTTACATGTTAAAAAAACATTAAAATAGCTATTAGCCTGTGTTTAGTTACTAATATTAATGTGCGATGTGAATGTTGTGATTGTTAGATCTGCGACGTTTTTATTGAATTGAAGAAACCGGCTTTTAAATTTTAGAACCGGTTTATTTTTCAACCCTCAGAACCGGGTAAACCGGTGCCAATGCCCTAGTTTGGCTAAGCATACACAATAATTTCTTCGTCATGTGCCATCTCAATCGGAGGTCGACTATCATTATGGCCACTTGGGCCCGTGATGTTGCGGCTCGGAAATGTTCTGAAGTACTCAGATTGTACCATCTGGTGATGTTCTGTAGCCATTGCACTTTTCTACGGCCTGCCCCCCAATTCTGCTATTTATTTTGATCTAAAACGGATCTGAATCGCTATAGTTTCAACGTTTTCGCTATTCTGCGAAATCAACTCTATAGTTTAGTAGTTAGCAGAATACGAAAATGTTGAAACTATAGCTTACTCGTATTCTGCTAACTACAAAATTAACTCTATAGTTTCGTAGTTAGCAGAATAATAAACGTTGAAACTATAGCGTTCCAGATTCGTTTCAGATCAAAATAAATAGCAGAATTGGGAGGCTGGTCTTCTCTGGCCTTGTATTTTGCCTGCAGTATGTGCAATCAAAAATTAAACATTTAAACATTATTACACAATCGTTTAATTCATGTAATTTTCTTTTTAGGCAAAGACTTCCAAGCAATCGCGGAGACGCTAGGCACCAAAACGGAGGCGCACGTGCGTTCGTTCTTCATCTCCTACCGTCGCCGCTACAACCTCGACGCCGTGGTGCGAGAGCACGAGGCAGACCGCGGTAATGCGCACCACATACAAGCCGGTAAGCTGGAACACTTTGAACTAACGAATCGGGTATTCGCAAATCAAATCTCAAGTGCAATAGCAGAACATTATGGCTTAAAACTCATGGCACACGTATTTCAAATCAATATCAAATCAAGATAGTAGAAAGTTATGGTCTAGAACACATGGCACACGTATTTTGAAACGCGTCACTGGTCAGCCGCATGGTGTAAACTACGGTCCATTTAGGACATAATTTTAAGTGTGTAAAAAAATTGTGTAGGAAGCACAGTAGCAGTAATATTTCGCGTTTTATCAATAGCAAGCGAGCAGGAGCCGGACTAAACCGCGGCCGCCCCGTCTCAGTAGCCATCCTTTACAATTTATGGTACTTCGAGCCGGATTTTATGCTACCATATTTGATAATGACAACCACGACCGATTAGCTTTGTTTGAGTGATAGTAAATAAAGTTTAATATATAAAGTTGACTCTGATCAATCGGCGGCCCTTCTCTCAAAATTGTGACATATTTCTCAAGTGCACTGCATAAAATAATCCTACCAAGTCAACCATTTTGAATTGTTTGTAGGTACGACGAGCGCAGACGCCGCAGAGAACGCGGCTGATAACGCCACCAGTAATAACGGCACGGCGTCGCCGCAGACCACAGCTAAGGATGAAAAGGTGAGTTAATTAGTACAAATGAATCTTGATGTTCGTATTTTCCTATTGCCCTTATTCAATTAAATTCAGACCTTAATAATTTGTAAATAATCAGCTCTAATTAATTAGTAGTACGAATGGTAACGACCAGGTAGACAGCGAGTCCAAATAAAGGGTCCACTGCAATGAAGACTGCGTCATTCGGACATTATGAGGATATTAGAGCCCTTTACATTTTAACAGCGACTACACGATACTTTGTAGACTCAACGTTGGGAAACCATATCTTTTGTGGCGCTACGATGATTTCCATTTGCCTAATATCCGAATGACGCAGTCGCATAAAATTAAAATCATTTGGACATTCATCATTATTGCGGTGGACCCTTCATATGGACTGGCTGGCGTCACGTGAGACGTGACCATTCGTACTACTTAATAATAAGAGCTGTTTATTTACAGACTATTAATTAAGATCAACATCTCAGTCTCCCTGTGATCACGGACCCTGTAAAAGGTTCGAATCGTCAGGATGAAATATATAAAACTCAAGTTAAATTCGTACAAAGTGTTTCATTTCATTTGTGCTCTATTCCGTCGTCCATAAAGCACAAAATGGTTTTCCCCGCAGCCGGAGGTGGACAGCGAGGGCGTCTCCCTGGGCGCGCCCGCCGAGCAGGGCGGCCCGCCCACCACGCCGCCAAAACACAAACCCGCCAAGTGACGTCACACCCACGCCCCGCCCCGCCCCCACCACCGCCCTCACTCCCGACACCACCACTAACACTTAAGCTAGACAAGCTGCACTTTGTATGAGTTTTCGTACTAATTTTACCTGTTTGCAAACATACGATATTGAATTGAAGGTGTTATTCTCAGTTGAAATGACAAACTGAAAGTCACGTGACGTTTATACGTGCGTACGCATTAAAAAATCCAAACAACTTTGGATTGATTTTACAAGTCAGAACTACACGTGCATACCCACCCGCACGACTAGCTGGCACCTCATGTGCGAAGTCCAATATTAGTCGGAGAATCGGGATATATCGTGCGTATTCGTACGTGTTCGTACGAGTCAAATTCGTACGAAAATGCATCACAAAGTGCGGCTGGCCTTAGAAGACGCGAATACTTTCTCGCGGCTGCCGCGCTGTTCGGTAATTCGCAGCGGAAACGGCAGTTCATTTAAAAGTAAAGTAAGTCACAAGTCAGTTTATTGGTGAAGCAATATGAAGTTCCACTACTTTTACAATATACACAATGTGATCTAGTAAATAGAGTTCAAAGTTTTTATTGTAAGTTCGCGGTTAACAAGCGACCACCGAGCGATGACCGCTAGGAGAGCGCTTTGTGTAATCGCGAAGCAATTCGTGTCAAACAAATGTGCCCTATCCGCTCAGCCACGAGTCGGGGCGACCGGCGGCGTACTAGCGACTTCCAGATACATGGCGTGTAATGTCAATGGGCATGATGACAGAGTTAAAAATTCGAAATATTATGATTTTGTAGAAAAAATATTGTTGAAAGGATTTTTAATAAATTACTCAATTTTAATATAACCAATGAGATTAGTAAGATTTTCAATAAAATAAAAGTATAAAATACTGCAATCGGCCATGTTCAAACACCGATCTGAGAGAATGACGTCTTAGTAAACGTCACTGTGCTGTGTCAATATTCTGTTGAATTTCTTCGTTGAGCATAGATGTTAGAGATGTTAGATGTTAAAGCGGACGCCATGACACCTGCTAACGTTTTCGCGCATAATTCAAAGTATGTAGAAGAAAATGCAATAATTTGCGATAAAACTTAGTTTATTGTTAAAACATTTTTTATTATTGGTGGACGTATACCTATGATATATAACGGGGCTCTAAAATTTGTCATCATGCCTATTAAACGCAGTGCGGTAAGAGTTTCGACTGCGCAATAAAGAGAGAATTTGCTAGTCGTGTCACCCAGTCGCCACGTAACGTATCGTGTGCGGTGCGGATTTCGAGGCAAGCCGCGAGCGCAGTGAAGGTGAGCTCGTGTATACTCTAGAGACTAACCTTTTTGCCGCCAGAGCCAATTCGACAAAATATTCTCGTCCTTTTTACGTGCATTGTGTTTACATGACGATTGACGTTTGTATAATTGTTTGTATTTATAATGTTGCGATGTATTCAAAATAAGAAAGATAAATACTTAGTACACACGCCTGCACAACAAACTACAACGAACTGTCAAATTTCTTCAGCAAATAATCAACCATATTTATTTATACATAGGCACAATAACGGACATCAAACAGAAAACTTACAATAATAACATTGACAAAAAAATAAAAGTGCATGCCTGTGCCCAATTAGAATTGCGCACAACATTTACCAAAATGGTTGACAACTATAAGAAAAAAAAAGAAAAAAATTAAGTTAAAATTAAAAAGTGTTAAAATTAAAATTAAATTAAATTAAATTATATTATATTATTTATATTAAAAAATTAAACTATATGTTATCTACATACAATTTGATTATGTAGATAACATATGGTTGATTAATTGTTGAAGAAATTGTCAGTTTTGGATAGGTCGATGTACAGGCGTCTGTATGTCAAGCAATAATTAACTTTTTCACACGCTTCTCATGAAGGGACACGGCACCTGATGTAAAACTAAGCGGTGAAAAGTTTGATATACACTAGCGCTCAGGGCTGTGGCAAGAGAATCGTGCCAGAGCCAGTATGATTCAGCCAACTACAACACTAACAATGTCGTCTTATGTATGTATGATCTCGCGGCATAATTCGCTAAAGATCTTAATAGGTTCACTGCTTCTTAGACCCCATTTGGAACAGTCTGTATCATATTTATTGATACAACATAAGTGTATTGTTTCCTAATGTTTAAGCTAACACTACACATTGAAATGAAACTACTTTTACTTAACATAAGTGGTCAAAATATCATGGTAGTAAAGACAAACAAACCTTATCTGTGATGTCTTTAGAGTATGTATTTAAATAATACTATCAACATTTGTAATTCAAGTAAATAGGAGGAAGGGCAAAAATATATGGAAGCCAGCCTAGGATCCAATAACAACATGTGATATATCATTGGAAAGATTTTTTCATGTACTTTAATTTTTGTTATGGTGGGAAGTTCCAAGCTGCTGTGTAAAAAAAGTTAAGACGCAATAAAGCCAGACTCCTTCTAAAAAATATAAATGTTTATTTTTATGTTTATCACCAATTTCTAGATTTGTTTTTGTAAAAGTAACAGTGAAAAAAATAAAATCAGTTAAGTGTGCGTTGTACTCGCAAACTAAGGGTTCTGTACGTTTATATTACTTTAGCATTTGATGCCTTTATATTGGCTGTGTCGGTCCAATCTAGCAGCACTAGTAGCATAAGATGAGTGAGAGCGAGATATGTCAAATCTAAACGTCTAATTCATATAAGTAATTATTATCAATCTAGATTTGTCACATGTATAATATATATTTTTGGGTGCGCTCGCGCATTTTAACAACAGTTGATAGTTTTATCTGCACAGCCTACCTAAGTTTTAGTACCTACTTAAAATGACGTACATACCTAATGCTTGTTAAACCATTTTATAATGAAATTCTAAAAAAAAATAATGTTTTGTTCAAGTCTGCTTTATTGTGCCATAACTTTTTCCACACAGCGATTTGGTACTTCCCGCCATAACAATAATTAAAGTACAAAAAAAATCCTTTCCAATGACATATCGCATGTTGTTATTGGTTCCTAGGCTAGAACGCCCGTCCTCCTTTAAAATTAACTTTTTACATAAATGTCATGCTTCTACTATTTAAAACAATTGATTAAAGCTTTTTGGTAATTTTTAGGACAGTGAACCTGTTAAAATACACAAGGTTATGCTTAGAGATCCGAGCCAACGCTAGTATGATCCAGCCCACTTCTGTCATAGAGATCATGTCGAACACGTTTTAACGAAACAAAATATACTAAATCGCTCGGTTTGTTAAGCGGGCTTGCAAGCAAATTGACCGACAGTCGTCAATGCTACGATTGAAATGATAATATAAGCTTAAATAGGCATAAGTATATCTATTTTGAAAGTACTATAATGTACTTAACGTTTTAAATGACACGTTTTACTCGTCCCGCGCTGTAGGTATAATTACTACTAACTAGAACTATATTGCAAGCAATAAATCTACCATGACTTGTTAATTTTATTAAATGTCGTCTTACCTTTCGATGTAAGCATTACGACTTTTGTTCGTTAATGCGTGTTCATAATATTGTGAAAAGCGCTTCTTAACCTCAGTGTGGGCTGGTGAACATAAAGCAAGCGGCGCTAAAAACATTTCTCCATAGACTGTATTGCAATAAATAGTTGAAACTATTTTTTTTTCCGATTTAATTTTATCACATGTTACTTCATGCACAAATTGAATATATAGAGTTGTTACTGTCTCGTTTTTAGTACTGCCCGTTTGTTCATACGGAACGAGTTGGTCAGTGCAAGTGCACTTAAAAGTAATGTTGTGAAACATGATAATTATTATAAGCAATGTATCGCATTTGAGATTGAATAGGTTACGATAACGATAGATGATATTGTCATAGAGCGGGTTATTGTTACCGGCTGGCCATTTGTTGACAATCGCAATATTATAGTAATAAAAGCCCCCAAATGAAACTAATGCAATGGTGCAAGTGATTTTATACGCAGCGGTAATTGTGATGCGAGGCCGCCGCAAGTCGTAAGGGACAGTTGTGCGGCTCGTGTGATTTATGAGATGAAAGGAATGACAGTATACGCTTTAGAAGAACATCATATTTTGGACCTATCTGTAAATATTAATGGTATGATAAGCTTCATTTTATAGGTGTAGGAATGATTTCGAATCTGGAGAAGGAAAGTTTTATTATAGACACACTTCCTAGGCTAGAGGGCGTTTCTTTCTCCCGGTTCGTGAAGTCGGACATGCTGAGAGCGGCGCTCTCCTTGCAACGGTTTTTAATGTTTCATCTATGATCTCTTCGAAATTATTTTTGGTATAGTTTGAGTAACGCGAATATAATATAATCCATTTGCCTTAAGTAATTTAACTTCTTGTATACTCGCATGCTAAACTATGAATAACTACGCAAACTTATGTATCCAATGTATTATGGAATACGCGGTGTTATTACGATATAGTTTTAAATTTCAGTGGATCATAAGAAACATACTTATTAGCTAAGAAGTTTAATGTAGACTTGTTCTTATTATTTATATCGATAAGTATACTATCAATCTTTGAATTATGTCCATTTTACTTCTAGTTTATAACTAACAATGAATTACCCTTAAGTATATTTTTATTCGACGTTACTATTACAGTAAGTCGCATTTATCGTAGTCGCAAGTTTTATAAAATCCGTTAAAATAGTCTTACTTGTGTTATAACCTAGCGTATAGGAAAGAAAAGCTATGTTTGCTTTACACACGTCATTTAACACGTGGCGCCTATATTTTTTCTTATGTCGATGGAACAGAATTAATATACATATAGAAAATAATGAATATTATTAATACTTAATATTTTTATACACACAAAAGACATCTAAAAATACACATTAAAAAATTAGTGAATATCTTAGTTTCATAGTCTTAGTATCTACTAATACTTTCTTATTTATAGGGATTACTCCACGTTTAATTTAGCGTAAAACATTTTACTGAATAACTTTAGCATAATATTCTACTAGTTTTAATGCAATATACATCACTAACGTAATGGGAGTTTTTGGTGGATATCGAACCGAAGAGGTGTTACCGTCATACATTTTGTGTTAAAAATTACATTAGAATTGTATGAACTTATTTTTATTGTTTAAGTTGAGTAACTGTAAATAATTTTCTAGCATAATTAATTTCCGTGTAATTCTAATATAGTTTTGTTAGTTAATAATGCTTTTTATATTAAAGGTGCGTCCAGCAATAGACTATCAAAATAAATTATATAGCTAAATTGTGCTATTTTACTACTGCTCAACATAATTTGCGCGTAGTAGCCGATTTCGAGGCACGGGCGTACGCATATGCATTCTTAAAATCGATGTAATCGAAATATCGGAACCTAGTGACGATTTGGTTCCACAAGTTAGTCACTAGATAGCGCTACCTCAATGCCATACAGTTTCAACGGTTTTCGTTAACTTAATCAAATTGTGGAGAAATCGACGTGCCTCGATGTCGTCGTACATTAGGTATAGCTCGCGCCAAACTTCTAGTCCCCTCTGAAGTTCGCGCGATTCGCGTCGCAGTAGTAATAATTAGGCGTTAGTAGGGCGGAGGCGGGGATGATCGGTAGGGCCTGACTGTACAGCTGCGCAACGATGCAACTTCAGAGGGGACTAGAAGTTTGGCGCGACCTATAATAAAAAACGGTACGCATCAAAGGACGCACTAAAATCACTAAATTAACATCCGCCTAAAATTGACGTAAGCAATATCTTATTTTGTGTTTCTTGTATTGACTGAGTAGAAGTGTCATAAATAAGAGCTTGCAAAACCTCGGAATCCAATGTGATCGATACTAGTTTTCTTTTATATTTATATGATTATCACTTTACTGAATTAAAGACATACCAATAATTGAATTCTGAAACTCAAATGTAACAAGCAAGCTGTAGATGTGATTCTTTGGAACAACGATTACGTCTTCAAATTGTATTGTTTCTCTACTATTGTAAGCTAATTGGGGTCATGGGTTTACTATTTTAATGTTAGTTATGAATTTGTTTGATATTTAGGTTACTGTACGAGAAACGTGTGGTTTCTATACATTTTTAATAAATCAAATCTGAATGCTACAATGTCTTGAGATAATGAAACACGAATAATTCTGATTTAGGCTTTCAGTATCTCCGCTATGTTAACGCACTAAGCGCATTTAGCAAAATAATATTTAGATAAATTTGGTTTAGAATATAATACCGTTTTGTAATATTTGACGATGTCAGAAATTTATGTTTACTAAATAATGGACACAAATCATTGGATATACATACCAGCGTTGTTTAAGGCGAAGGGTAAGGCACACTAGCGCCGCTAATGGATTTAATTTGATAACTGCTAAAATGGATTTTTTTTTCAAACATTGCGGACCTTCAGACACTAGGCAAACATCTATTATTTAAAAATTGTGCACTACTTTTAGGTTTGTTTTTGTATTCATTCGCTAACAGTGGCCATTGTTTATGAATAAATGCGATAGCCCGTTTTGTGAGTAAACCACGCATCAAAAAGTAGTGCACAATAATTAAATAAATACTTTGGATGCTTTCCTGTTGTCGGACGGTACACAATGTTTAAAAAAAGATCCGGTCCGTTAGTAATTGTCAAATTTTCAATTGGTGGCGCTAGTGTGCTCTACTCTTCGCCTTAAACAAAATTTTGCTAAAATATTTGGGTAGTGGCAGCAGTGTTTGACACAGTAAGCCCAGTGTTAACACCCGTGTTCGTCGCCATAAAATAATATAGAATTTCATTGAATTCGAGTGGATGGCAGAAAGAATGAAAGAAAGAAAAAATATTAATTGATCAAGCATTTATAGCTTTTTTAAAGCTATACAGGGTGTTTGGTAATATGTGTATAATCCCGAAACATAGCCATGCAGCCAAGTATAAATAATACCGTGGTAACAATGCAAAATCATATTTATTTTTTTTTTTTTTTAATTTACTTTTCAATACAAAACCTCAAATTTATTTTATTACATTATTTTGTTCAACCCTGACATGTTTTGACTTCTGTTTTGATCTTAAGGTGGAACAACAAGAGCAATGTATCAGCTGGACCTAGGGTTGTACTAAGTAACAAACAACTTTAATATCTCGGCCATATGGTGCTTTTCTGGTATATTTATAATTTTCCGGGGTTCTACGACATGTGCCATATTCGGGATTATACAAGTATTACCAAACACTTTGTATAGAAAGCAGGTAGTCTGTATGTATGGTTGTATGTATGTATGTATGTATGTTTGCAACGAATAAACTCAAACACTACTTGACCGATTCAAAAAAATCTTTCACCACTAGAATGCTACATTAGCGCTGAGTAACATAAGCAATATTTAAAAAAAATGGCCACCCGGCCGCTAGTTTTTAATAATTAAAGGAAAAAAGTGTTGAATCACTGGTTCTTGTCAAACACTGGTGACACTACTCTAGCCTATGTAAAAACATATTCAGGCACTTCATGGAATAATAAAATAATTATTGTGTGAAATAGTCGATAGCTACAATAATATCATGCATTAATATCCTAATTAAAAGTTACCTCAACTTCAAAGTTAAGAAAAATTTCTGATTAATGATTTAAAAAAAATATCGTAATACATATTTGTGTCGATTATTTGAAACTAATTTCCTTGTGGCTTACGAACTAATCACTCCCAAAGAGATCCACTTAATGAAGTCATCTTATTTATTGATGCTAATTAGAGCTAGTAGGAATATTGTTACAGAATTAAATTATTTTCTATTAGATTTTATTGTGTTCTGTATATTAAGAATAGGAATCAATTGATGAAGTTTTTTTAATGATTAAGTGAAGCTCAAACAGTACATGATGTTGATGCCATATAATCTGGCAGTATGACTATTTCAACAGAAATTCTGGGAGTTATGATTTAAAGAATAATAAAGTTAAGAATGTATAAAATAAATAGCATTTTCATTTGTCTCTCAAAACGTATTGAACTTTGTGTTTCCTTTTTTCTTACAGATTAGAAAATATTTTGTAAGTTTCCAACCAACCAACGACTGAGACTGGTGGTCTCAGATTTAAAGATATATGAAAACTCAAAAGTCTTAACACGGCTTTTTTTTGGAAAGAGAGATTGCTGATTGCCTCATACGGTATTTTCAGCTTCACCGGGCTTGATTGGGGGCGGCGAGAAACTTAAAAGGTTCCTCAAGCCGTGTGAAACGAATCACCTTCGGAGGTTTTCTAGAGGGAACGGCATCCCCGTGCCCTACTAGATTCTCCGAAGGGTTCGGATCGGATCGGGGAGCGGAAAACAACCCGAGGGCGCCTCTAAAGGCTCGGACTTCGGCTCGGGTAGACAGGGCCGTGGAGGAGTACATGTCTGTACCTGGTATAGAGCGCGTGTGAACCGTTTCTTCGTACCCTTGTTCTACGAGTACGGTGTCTTGGACCTAAACTAGTGTGCATGTTTAGTGTATTCTGTAAATACATCATCTCATTTTCTAAGACATCTAAGTCATCTAAGACGTGTTTAGGACGTCTAGATGAGTACCGTCTTGTTGGTGGAGGCCTCCAACGTTATAGTTGGCGGCCGCCACAAAAAGCGGGTTGGGATGGTGGGGGGGCGTTATCAAAGTAACGTATGGAAACGTCTTTGATGAAAGCTTTGATAGTGGGATGATCAAGATCACGATGGAGATCTACATTGCGATAGTACCACGGGCAGCCCGTGGCACCACGCATGAAACGGTTTTGGAGGGTTTGTAAGGGATACAGATAGGAAGGCGCGGTATGCGCGAAAACTACGCTAGCGTAAGTCATAACCGGGCTTTTATTGTAGTGTTGAAAAGGCTGCGATTACAGGGACGTGTTCCAAAATAAACATGTAGATGTAAAAAGCGTAATTTCGTTATGTTCTTTGAGCGACATTATAGGTGAGATTGAAGGAACTACGATCGTGCGCGGTGCCCTTACGTTCTGAGCTATTAACTGCTATTAAATACGTTAACGATAATAAATTGGTATGTTATATGATGTATTACGTGTGCTTATATGACTTTTACATCATATGTCAGCAAAAAGTTTTAAATTATTATCGAAAGTAAATACTACTTATTTAGTTACACGGGGCCACGGTAGATACTTCGACGTCATGCATGACCATGACAGAGTAGTTACATCAACATCTGTTTGACAATCTGTGAGCAATCACTTTAATTGTATGACGTTACCGTCAAGGAATAAATAATTTATTATTGATAGCAATAAAATAGTTTTATTGAAGTGTCTGAATTTTGAGTGGAGTTACTGAAAGATGGTATCTCGCTTGTTCCGCCCTCCGGCGCTCGGCGCCCTACGCATGGCGAGCGTGGAGGACGCGAACTGCATATTAGAACTGGTAAACGAATCTATGGCAGCCAACTTTCGGATACAAAATACTACTGATATCATCTATTTGATGTATGTTGTTACTCTGTTTAATTAGATCTAGTGATATTACAGGGCATAGAGGCATAAGGGTGAGACTCCAATAAGGCGGAGCCGAGCTGAGCGCAACAGAGCTGTGTGGAAATCAACTACTAAGGAGTTCCTTTATTTTAAAATTTCTCCTGCGCTAATGAACTCAAAGGTTGATTTTGCAAGCTGTGTGAATAGCTTTGGTCCGCGCAGCTCCGCTCTGCCTCAAAAAGTCTCACCCTAAGAATTCAAACTAGGAGTCAGCATTGTTTGCGTGCTCCCTTGGTGTTGCACCATAATCTGCGGTGGCCGATTTTCAATTGTCAACCCAGTAGGTACCTACATAAAAAAAGCAAACATTACCCATTTTATTTAATTTTGATTTTTAATAAGTATATATTTTATACATACAAATAATTGGAGATCTGAGCCTCAGATCCTATCATCATCACCAGCATCATCATCATAACACCATCAGCCGATAAACGTCTAGTAATGGACAAAAGCCTCACTTGAGGATCTCCACAACGACCGGTTTTGTGTTGCTCGCATCCAGTGGCTACCCGCGAGCCGCGACCTGGTCGCGGGACTCGAGAACTGTTCTGCCCCAGCGGCAATCGGTTCTATCATGCATTTATTTAAATCCTAACAACAGCAATTATAGTGACTTTTATGTAAACAGCGTGTGCACAGTCTGTCACAATCGCAACACAACGGACCGGCTACTACGTAGGTACCTACTCTACGTGAAAGCAAAACATTCAAACAATAGGTAGGCCCCATAATCTTGAGCTCGTTTTTTTTTTTGAGCGAGTTTGCTTTTTGCCACTGGCCCTTTTCAGCTTCACGGGCTTTTTTGAGGGCGGCAAGAAACTTAAAGGGTTCCTCAAGCCGTGTGAGACCAAGCCTTGTGAATCTTGAGTTTGCTTGTGCTTCGGAAGGTTTGTAAGATGGCAGTCGCCGATAGGTACACCACGTGGAGAAAGGCCTCTATATTCAGCTGTGGGCTACCTAGTTCGAAAATGTGATGTGACTAACATAATACCTGATAGTTTTCTTTTATTTATTTCCAGACACAATTGTGTTCTATCGATCTGTCAACTGGATACAAATGACGCTATTGTGGGCTTTCTATCAGCTAAGGATTCTCCGTTGCTGCCATCTGTGCATCCGAGGGCCTGGGAAGAATATATCTGGACCAAGTACAAGTATGTATAGTTATAATAAGTTTTTAAATTCAATATCATAGGTATCCCTTTTTTATACACATCTACAATCTACAGCAAGATAAAAATAATTTATAGTTTTTATACAAAAATGCAAATGAAATAATGTAGGCCCCCTCCTTCCCCGTAAGCAAAAATATGGACATGCAGAAGAATCAATGGATGCAAGCAAACATGCACACCAACACCGATACCGATTAGGGTATCGGTACCCACTGTATCCAAGCTGGATAAACGAGTGATTTAGCGGAATTAACACTACATAATGATATATTCTCTCGATGGATGATGATGATGATGATGATGATGGAGCTCAATGGCGCAGTGGTTAACGCGCCCGGTCTGCGAGTGCTGAGGTTAAACAACTTTCGCAAAGGCCGGTCATCGGATGGGTGACCAAAAATTTATCATCTCGAGCTCCTCCGTGCTTCGGAAGGCACGTAAAGCCGTTGGTCCCGGCTGCATTAGCAGTCGTTAACAACCACCAATCCGCACTGGGCCCGCGTGGTGGTTCATGGCCCGTTCTCCCTATCCATCCATAGGGAAGGCTCGTGCCCCAGCAGTGGGGATATAAAAAGGAGCTGATGAGGATGAGGAATGATATATTATTTTAATTGCATTTTTGTGTACAGACGGCTGCACATCAGCCTATCCAAAACTGTAAAATTTCTTCAATACTCTTCCATCCATATGACTAAGGCAAAGTTGAAAGTCTCTTGAAGAGATTTCCAGTCCATCTGCACACTTAACTAATAGAGTGGATGGACATCCGGGCCCACACCTTTTGCGGCATCAGGTCTCCCAAGTCTATGCCGTACTTCTTCTAAACTAAACTGCATAGATCCCATAATGTCCGACTTCTCAGCATTTGATGTCATAGTATGAACACCGCTGTCAGCATCGTCATCTTTCTCAGACCGAGGAGAAATGAACCGCAAACATATCCGGTATTCGGTTAGTATCAGATAGATCATTGTTGAACGTCATGGTACTCGGATATGAAGAAATTCCTCTCCTCAAATTTTTTATATGGGTCCAGAAGACAGTCTGTGGTAGTCTGATGTGCAGGCGTGTGTACCATGGATTTTCGCAAAGTAACACCTGATTCCATTAATTAGTTTTTGATGTGTAACATCTTTCCGCTCGCTTTCTATATAAGCAATTTGTGGGAGTGATTTCGTGAAATGGAACGGAAGTATGTGTAACAGTGTAACAGGAAGTCGGGGAAGCGCAAGCGCGCGCCATTTTGTAAATTTAAAATCGATATTATGAACATGAAATATTATTATTTATGTGACATATTGTGTCATTTGACTATCAAAGGTAATTTTGATATGTCAAATGTCTTCTAATGAGTATTTACTGCATATTTTATAGTTATAAAATGATGTAATACCTGACCCATCTTTTTCAGAATATAATGTTAAAATTGCTTATTACTAAGGTGAGATGTCAAATGTTACACATCATATGCGACTACTGTAAGGCTCGTTCTAGTGGTGTAGTGGTTCGACCACACCGGTCTTCAGATTCAGAGGACTTGTAAATGGCTTTCCATAGCTATTCAAATAACTTTCCTTGGCTATTTATATGTTTATTGTTGTCATAAAGGCATAGGTGTTGGTCTTCCTAAAACTAAATTAAATTATATTACTTTAGGGCCATAGAGCTGAAGGCGCGCAACACTCTATTCATTCACCTGCTGTGCTGGTCGCCCATATACGCGCGCGACCTGGTCGACAGCCTGCTCACCTCTATGTTCATGCACGACGCGTACCTGCACCACGTCGTCATGATCAAGACTCTGCGGGAATACCCTCGTATGTTGTTACATCATCATCATCAGCTCATTTTAAGCTCCCATTGGTAGGGCGCCCTGTTTGCGAGTGCTGAGGTTAATAGTAGAGAAAATAAGCTGATGATGATTATGATCTTATCTTATCTTATCCTAGTTGGGCTTGCTGAGATTTGCCTATCCCAGTAGCACTTCGACCCATCAGGGTCTTTTGTGACCCCATCCATTTACTCTTCTTCTTCTGTAAATATGACCGCTATATGTTTGGAAACGTCTTTGACTATTAAAATTTTCCAAACCAGATATGGTGAAGGGTAAGACAAATGACATTAGAGAGTGTTTTAGCCAGCGGCAGCGCCATCTGTCATGCGAATGTTGATTGTATTTATCACAAAATAATATATATATGATCAGTCTCGTTTCTGACCAAAAATTTTGAATGCGTTTTATTGCTTTAATTATAATATCATATTATCATCATCATCATCATCATCGTCATCATCATCATCAGCCAAAAGAAAGAAAAAATTAAATCAAAACAATTTTAAATATTTTATGTGAAAAATGAATTAGATAACTATCCTATTATCTATACTATATCTACTTATATCTATACTACTATACTATAAATCTGTAGGCTCTGTCTGTACATGTAATTTTTCTGAAAAATTTTGGGATAAATATTCGTTTTATGACTCACTGACACCAATTCTACGATTTTTGAAATTTTTGTGTCTGTCTGTCTGTCTGTCTATATGTCCTCTTACAACTTAAGAACGGCTTGACCGATCTTAATGAAAATTTGTATGTGGTAAGAACATGAGATTGTGCAAATGATAGGCTATATGTACTTATATGATGTTGGTAAACCTAATAATTATTTTTATTAGCATTCATTGATCCATTATTTTCGCAAAACGTAGCGAGCGGGTGACGGCTGGTACTTACATATTATAAACGCGAAAGTTTGTATGTTTAAATGTTTGTGTGTTTGGATGTTTGTTACTCAATCACGCCTCAATCGCCGAACGATTTGGTTGAAACTTGACACATAGGTAGACCATGTCCTGACTAACGTATACTTTTATCCCAAAACAAACCGATTTTTACCAACTTTCTGAAATGTGAACTGCTATGGTTTCATGGAATAAAAAAGGTGTGTCCGATTTTAGGGTCAAATTTCACAATGTGCGCCGCCCCATCGAGCTCCTCGCAACCTACCCTATCTATTATGAGCTTATATAGTAGAAGTCATGTCCGATTAACCATCGGTGACCTGGACATTAAGCCACAAAATAATTGCTCTACAAAATGCAGCTCTCAACAAAAAGCTTGTGCAGGGCATGTGGAGAGATAACAGAGTGAATGCAGCACCTACTACAGTGCGACTCATTAAGGCGAAGGGAAAAGAGAAAACATGTATACGAGGTGACTTTAGACATGTTTCCTGGCTAAAATATAGAATGTGAAGCTTCGAAAATAATACCTGACCGATTTAAACTACCCGTGTATCCCGCCCTTGTGCTCCTAACGAAGCGACATGCATCGGTCTCCTGCCAGTACATTCCTAATAGACCTTATTCATTGTGTCCAGTGCTAGTGCCCGGCCAGGCGCGGGCGGAAGGCGGTTTCCGGCGCGTCCAAGCGATGGAGCGCGGAGTTCCAGGGGATCTGCTCCCCGTGTTGTTAATCGCTGATCGGACCGAAATCAGCCCGCGTCTGCGCGTCAGGAGAGCTGTGTTAGTTTCTTTTTTCTTCTTTTTTATAACCTGAGGTGAGTTAGTTGCGCACTTTACAATGACTTATGTATTATTCGCCTATCTATAACGGAGCTGACTTTAAACCTGTTATTTTAGTCAAAAATCTTTCTTTAGATATGGAGTTTGAGCTTACCCGCTAAGACGCTTGTCGTGCTCAAGGCCGAAGCCTAAAAGAGCTAGGTATAATATTTATAATTTTTAACATCATAAGAAAGAGATTCAAGGAGCGCTACTAACATACAGCACTGTTTCTGACTATTGTGTATAATTTTTAGACAGATATTAGTATACCGTTATTTATCATTCTCTCAATCATTATTATATCCTCTGTGGTCTAGTGGTTTAGTCCCAAAGGCCGTTCGATTGCCAGCGGGGTTTGTTTGTGTACTTGGTTTGGTTGGTGGTAGGGATTTGTTTCTTCTGCCTAGCTGTTTGAATTCATATTAACCTGATCCCTATTTAATACTTATTATTATAGACTGGTCACTTACAAACAAATTACCTACGATAGGTATATCGAAAATATTGATATATTTTTTACATGAACATCCCTAAGCAGAAGTTGCCGAGGCATACTTCGACGTGACGCGGCATCCCTCGGCGGAAAAATACTTTGCCATGCTTTGCCATGCCGTCCCGGTCTGCGTAAGCCTTAAGAAGCCAATACCTGTTCCATTAAACAATAAAAACACCACCTTAATTAAAATGTTTTTGTTTTTGTTTATATAATGTTAACGACGGTAGTTGTTGACATTGAATGGGCGCCGAAATGACACTGAAATGGTTTTTCTGCTTATTTACAATTTATTACGCGGGCGAGCGAAGCGACTAGCGAGGCGTTGTCCGTGCGTGTAGTACATGCGAAATGCCGATAGTTTACTTTTTTTTAAACGCGTAATAATCCGCGCGTTTTAAAATTTTCTTTAACCTTTTTAACTAAAAGGGATGTAAATAAGTTACTAGCTTACCTCCTTAAACGCGTCCGTCTCTAACCTGTCACGGTGTATAATCGTTTTTTTCATAAAAGATTTGTAAAATAGCTTTCATAATCTAGAAGTAGTATAATAACTCTTTTATTTCCTTGCGCAATAGCGAAGAAGACAATGACGACATAGTGCCGATTATAGAGCGACAGTCGACGCGTCTGCAGCAGATGTATGGAGAGTTCTACGTGAGCGAGCTGATCTCACGCCATCCGGAGTCCGAGAGGGTCCTGCTCGTCTGTGAGGTAGCACTCTGGCTTTAAACTTATTTGGTTCGACTCACGGTTATGGCTGACGCAAGTAACATTTTAGATGTATTTATTTCAAATAAAACTCCATTCAATAATGAAGGTTTTTACCCAGCGGGAAATAGGCTATTTTATCTATATATATAAAAATCAATTGCTGTTCGTTACTCTCGCTAAAACTCGAGAATGGTTGGATCGATTTGGCTAATTTTGATTTTTAAATGTTAGTGGAAGTTCAGGGAAGGCTTAAGCGGTGAGAAACATAAATAATAAGTAACGGAAAATACTAAAAACGACAATTACATTTTCCAATACAAAATGATTTGTTTGTTTTGTTGTCATGGAAACGTCAATATATAAAAAAAAGATTGATTTCGCTGATAAGCTCAAAAATGCTTAGGAGAGAGTTTGCTGTTATCTGTAAACGGCTTTCACAGCATCACCGGACTTTTTTGGGGGCGGCGAGAAACTTAAAGGGTTCCTCAAGCCACATTGCTTGATCACGATCAAAACAACGTCAGAAGGTTTCTAGAGGGAATGGCATCACGCAAGTGTAAGCGTGCTCCCGCACTCTACTAGATTCTCCGAGTAGTTTGGATAAGATTGGGATGACCTTTACAGAGTTCCAATAGTGGTGTACTTACGTTATAAGCAAATGCGTAAGAAAACCACTTTTGGAACCCTGGACACATCTAAATCAGAGTTTATACTCTAACTATCCTAACTAATAGTAACCTAACATAATATGCGAAAGTGAGTTTGTTTGTTTGTTATTTGTTACGCTTTCACGCGTATACTATTCAACCGATAATCATGAAATTTTGTACATAATCACACTAATATTATAAATGCGAAAGTTTGTGTGTATGTGTGTATATTTGTTGCTTCTTCACGCTGCAACGGATGGATTCATTTGGGTGAAATTCGGCATACAGATGACATAATGACTCTGACAAAAACACAAATGTTGAAAAAATTTCTACGAGCAGGATTTTTTTTCAACATTTGTGTTTTTGTAATTTGTTCGTAACAAAATTTGCAAAACATAATGACTCTTGTGGCGATGACAGTAAATATGTAGTATAAATATTTTGCTACCTTAATTTAATCTTTATTTTTAAAGTTTAATGTTTTTACAGATTAATTTTTTTTTTTTATAAAAGAAGTAGGCAAACGAGCAGGCGGGTCACCTGATGGAGAGTAATCACCGCCGCCCATGGACACCCGCAAAACCAGATGAATCGCAGACGCGTTGCCGGCCTTTAATTATTCGAATATTAAATGTATGAGCAAACCAACCACTTTCGAGATGCATTTCTGTTCCGGATCCTTTGGCTCGAAGCGTCGCACCCTCTTCCGTTCCGCCCTGTCTAACTCGATATAGTAAGCTACGAGAGGCGTACAATAAGTTCTCGGTATTGGCATAAAAGAAAGAAACATTTATCAAGTAGTATTTTTTATTTTTTCAGTACCATAAAAAAAAATATGATTCTTCTTTAGGCAAGAAATGGCCATTTACGGCCGACTTCAACTCACCGTCGTCTGAAAATCGCTTCCCACGAAGATCTTTCTTCAAATTTGGAAAAAAAAGTAGTCTCTGGGGGCCAAGTCTGGATTGTATGGTGGGTGATAATGGTTGGTTGGTTATGTTTAATTTGGTTGATTATGTGGTGGAACCCACATTCGTGCACAGCAGCCTTGGCAATACGCGACGTGTGAACAGGCGCGTTGTCGTGAAGAAGCAGCACATCTTTTGTGAGATTTCTTCTCCTCTTTTTCTTAATTGCTGCTCTTAAACGGTGTATAGTAGCAGCATAAGATGCGCCATTAATGGTTTCGTTTTTATTTTTGTATTCGATAAGCAGAATCTCTTTGGAATCCCAAAAAATGGTGGCCATGATTTTTCCGGCAGATTGTGTGACTTTGAACTTCTTAGGGGGCTCTGTACCATTTTTAACCCATTGCATGGACTCTTATTTACTCTCAAGATCATAATGATGAACCCATGTTTCATCACCAGTTACAATTCGGTCAAAAATACTCGATGGATCATCGCCACAGAACTCTAAAAACTCCTTACAACACTCGACGCGTGCTTGTTTTTGTATCGCTGTGAGCATTCGTGGGACCCATCTTGCACTAACTTTTGACAGGTTAAGGTGGTCATGGAGAACAGAGTGTGAGTACCAACTGATAGCTTGGTTATCGCTGACATAATAGGGCTAACATTTTAACCCTTATTCTAGCATCTTCCAATACAAATTTTTCGACCATTTCCACGTTTTCTTGCTAAGTTGCATCAATTGGTCGTCCAGGGCAAGGGTCGTCTTCGATGCTCTCTCTACCTCTTTTAAATTCACTTGACCACTTCTGGATTGTCGACAGTGAAGGTGCAGAATCTTCGTAAACAGCCACCATCTCTTCGTGTATACTTTTCTGATTTTTTCCTTGTTTGGAAAGAATTTTAATCACCACCCGATATTCAATTTTCTTTAACATTGTTGAATCATTAATTATGCTAACTTATAACTGACAGTTGCAAAATAACTAATGACGCCTAATGTCTGTTTTTTTTTAAATTTATACCCCCAAAGAGTTTCATTACCTAAATTAATTATAAAATTAGCTTCATTATTGATAAATCAGGTTAATACCGAGAACTTATTGAACGCCCCTCGTAACTTTGACTTTCCAATGAGTATTGTTAGGTTATATGAGCGATGCCATCACGTGTATTTGCTTTAAACTAACTTAACAATCTTTCTTTGAACAGGGCTACTAATGCGAGTTTTATCTTAAAAACGAGAATTTGTATGGTAACGTTGCAACTCTTTAAGATTGTTATTAGGACACGCTGCCAATGCCATACAAATTCTCGTTTTCGTTAACGCGATAAAATGCATGATTATTGCAGCACAAGGAGTTGGCGGTGGGTGTGATGTGCCTCAACACACAGATCAACTTTGAGTCGCTGGAGGAGAGTTTCGAGTTGTCACCGTTTGGAGGTCTGCGTCATATTGATGCGAAGACCTCTTACAAGCACAGTCGAGACATGGGCCCAAGCGCCAGGTATTATTTTCATCACAAGTACATATTTTTCTTAGACTGTCAGTGGAACAGGAACAGATTATGGCTATGACATATTTCGATTTTCTCTATTAACTATTCTATCGTTTCATCCTAACTATTCTCCTCAATTTAACATTTTGAGCGCGACGGACATGTATAGAAGTGAACAATTTCGTGCTCCACACGCCACGTCTTTTATAAAAGACAATGTCCAATTAGAACGTTTATTAATAAATATACATAAACAATTGGTTTGTTTTTTTTGTTTGTAATACCTAAAACCCTAAACTTACATTTTTATTTCAATAGAAATCATTGTTTATTTTAAAAACAACAAAATTATTCTGGTCACAAATTTTTACGTGCCCCAGACGCCGTAATCTTTATAGCAAGACGTATTTATTGAATTTATAGACACCAATGTTTAAATAAAACAATAAAAAAATATTGATTGTTTATATGTGTAAAAATATCTTATTTTGCTCTAGCTAGATACAAAGTAGATTAATAAAAATATTATTTGATGTCATAACTATAATATGATACTACAGTGCTGATGTGTTGATGTGAGTTAACAATATGAACAAATTATAAATATACAACGTGTAACAGAAATGTGTGGTCAAAATGAAAAGATCCAAAGTGTATTCGATCTAGATCTTGTATGTAGAGTTACTTAGACATAATTATTAACTTTAATTTGTTATGCAATTTTTTATTTAATATTTCTATTGTGATGTCACATCAAAATAAAGAAGTCACAGCCCCAGTGGTTCTAAAGTTAATAGTTAAGTCTTAGTAACAACACATACAAGATATAGATCGGATACACTTTGGATATTTACATTTTGACCACACCTTTCTGTTACACGTTGTATATTTTTGAATAAAACTTCATGTATTTTCAAATTAATACTTTTTAATATAAATAAAGTGTTTTATTACAACGTTAATATATGAAATAAACCGTTTTGTTTTACCTCTTTATTTCACCATAAACAAATGTCAAAATAACGAATGTCCATAAAATGTTTTAAAGTTTGAGCTGAGGTAGAGGGCTAAAAAATATATCCAAAAAAGTTAATAAAAATATTTTTGTCAATATAATACCTATTGCAACCTGTTTTAAGTATTCGAGATTGTTATGATAAGATTTTCTTTTCTTCATACATTTGACGCTCCACCCTAATGGACATCCCTAATAAAAACAGAATTTAACGTGCTACGGGCGCACAGTGGTCGGCAAGCGGTAATAATTCGAAGATTGGAAGGTTCTAATTCATTAAAATTACTAAAGTAGTTTTATTTTAGTATAGTTATGGAAACAAAATCACAAAATAATCGGTCAATTTAACGTTGTTTTATTGGAAAAAAAGCCTCTTAAGTTGGTAAAACACGAAATACATTATTTAAGTGTGGTTGTTATGGTCTGATGGATACGAATATATTTCTTAAGATATTAATGATATTTACAATATTTTCTTTTATTGGTTTTACGAAGCATTATTTATTTACATCCATTGAATATATTTCAAATTACTGCTTTCGTCATGCCGTTCTTAACGTATATAAAAGCAACGCGCTTATCTTTAAAAAATTGTATTTCTTGGATCATAACTTTTTTGCCTGCTGGATCCTATTGCGAGTCTATTTCTCAAAAGATTCCTTAGTCCTTCTAGTAATTAGCCCACTAAATATCAGCCGCTAATGTCTGCTACCCTAAGCTAAGCAATTAAATTACCCCTAGCCAACTACTGCACGGTGTACCAAGCCGAGCTCTTTGCCTTATTCAGGGCGACTGCGGAAATCCTCAAGAGGGGTGAAACGAGCTACGGTATTTACAGCGATTCCAGATCTGCACTGGAAACCGTAACAAACCGTGGCTCGCTCCACCGCTTAGCACACGATTCACGGGCAAACCTGAAAGAGGCCTCCACGCGAGGCAAAACTGTGAGCTTGTTTTGGGTGAAAGCCCACGCGGGACTGCCCGGGAACGAACGTGCAGACAAACTCGCAAAGGAGGCTGCAATTTCGTCGCGGAGGAAGCCGGACTACGACCAGTGTCCGATCTCGTTCGCCAAGCGATTCATTCGCGATGAGTCGATCGGCTAATGGGCCCGGAGATACGATGCAGGGACGACGGCCTCCGTGACGAAGGTGTTCTTTCCAGATGCAATCGCGGCATATAGGCTCGTCAGGAAAATCAAGCCAACTGGTGTAATAACTCAAGTAATGACGGGGCACGGTGGGTTTTCCTCGTACCTGAACCGATTCAAGTGCAAGGTCAACCCATCGTGCATCTGTGACCCTGAACACGAAGAGTCGATACTGCATGTTATTACGGAGTGCCCGGTTCATGAGTATGAAAGAATGAAGTACGAAAGAAAGATAGGTATGAAAGTAAATAAAGAGAGTATACACAAAATACTAGCCAACAAATACACAAGAACGTCATTTCTGGAACTCTGCACTTATATTGCCAGGCAAGTAATAAAAAGAAACAAGACGTAGTAAAATGTATGTTCTTACCCGTATATTGAATATACCATAAGTAACATACTATATTAAGAAACAAAATGTAAATAGACAGAATTGTAGGAATAGGAATAAGTAAGGTAAATAATTATAAGCAAAAATTTGTATTCGATAATGAAAGAAAATGTAAGAAAAATAAAAATAGAATAAGCATGAATGCTATGTAGTAGAATTAAGAAACAGAGAAATAGTATGTAAAGTCTAGCAAATAAGATATAGGGCAGTATAATGTAAATGGAACCGAGAAATCAGAGATTAATAATAAGAATAGATAAATAAGTAATATAGGGCATAAGTAGATAGGGCACGAAACCTAGCAATAATAACGTCTCCGACATGACCCAGGTCGGGGGAGAAGAAAAAAAAAAAAATGTCTGCTACCCTTGATATACGATTCATTTATCTATTGAGGATGAGTGATTGTGTGCAAATAGCCATTGTTAACAAATTACTTAAATGAGGGTGGTACTTTGATAAGAAATATATTGATATTGGATTACAAATGGCTCAAAATCAGCAAAAAACATTTAGATCTAAACCTTCTTGGTTTTGGTCTTAGACGTGATAAAAGAGTGAAATTATTTTTTATTTTATTTTCGTTAAATTAATATACGCATTAAACTAATAAAAGATTTTTTTATTATTTAAAAGCAATGTTATGCAGTGAAACATACATAACACTTACAGATGTAATTATTTCCGCACTCCTATTAAAGCCGACCAATGTGGGGCGCCACGGTCTTGTTAGGAAGACAACATGATGACGTCATCTGACATAGGGATGTATCTACCCAATTTATTATGACTGATTCTAGTTATATGTATCTGTTTTGTTTTTATTTGCATTGCATTCTGCATTTCTTTATTACCGGGATTGTGAAATAAAACGAATAATAAAATAATAAAATCTTTATTTTTCTCTCCAATTGTTACATTGTATAATTTGTCTAGTTATATCTTAAATTTACAAAACAAAAGTTGGAGGGAACTGGTGCCCGAGCTAGGTAGGATTAGATCCCCCTGTTAAACGGGCCACGAAGATTTCGAAGTTCATTATTTTAATTTATCTGAAACCTTTTATGGAAAAAAAACACGTTAATATAATTTATGGATGGAACAATTGCCCTCATCACTACTTTTTACTATATATTCGTTATAGTTTTGTAGCGTGGCGCTGGGGGCACATCGCGGTCGAAATTGCTTGGCGCTTAAAAGGTTAAGGGGCAGTCAAATAAAACAAAATAAACAAAATTTGAGTATGACTATGTGAATATGACTATGTGAGTTTACTATTTGAGTATGACTATGTGAGTATGACTATTTAAGTGTGACTGTGAGTATGGCTATGAGAGGTCAAATTAAAATCTTTATGGCTTGTAATTTTGTGGTAAGTTGAAAATTCTAAAAATAGGTACGTAGGTAAATGCAATAGCGTTGCAACAATACTAATATTTAGCTTAATAATGGTATTTACCTGTATATTTAGTACGTGATTATTATGACGTAAATTAAGCTCATTTTATTGAAAGAGTTACAATTAATAAGGAACAAATTGTATTAGCGGCTTCCCGCGACCTTTACCAGATCGTCGTCCGCTAAAAGCAGCACTAAACCGGTCGTTGTGGAGATTCTTAGGGGAGGCCTTTGTCCAGCAGTGGACGTCTTTTGGCTAAGCTGATGATGATGATGATGATGATGATGATGAAACTGTATTTCTAGCACATCCTTGCACAACGTGAACAATACAGATGCAATGGCGCAAGTACCTTCTCAGATTGACTATGGGACAAAGACCAAGGACACGAAGACAAAGGTGAGTACTGAGTGATGCCTGTCTTAATGTAACGTTAAAGTGGTGAATGGTACATATATACATCGAGACATTTTAGTGGTTGTTTTCCCGCATGTGGGTAGATCAGACCATGAAACTGAACAACTTTCCCCAAGAAACATAAGTCAAAAACGAGATAATTTTTTCACTTTTCTATACAAAGCCTCTACTGATCGAGCATGGTTTGTATGGGAAAGTTAAAAAATTATCTCGTTTTTTGACCTACGTTTCTTGGGGAAAGTTGTTTAGTTTCATGGTCTGATCTACCCACCTGCGGGAAAACAACCACTGAAATGTCTCGGTGTATATTGTTAACGGGTAAGCTTAACTTGGCCATTATCTCACCTGATATTAAGTGATGATGAGGTCGAAGGTGGAAGCGCACTTCACCACATAAGAAAGTGACTTCACCCTGAATCCTTAACTACTGAGGTTATGGCTATCTTATCTGTAGCTGTTGAATGCTACAGACACGAACGATTCGTTAGGCACAAATAGAGATACGTTACACCGTTCAAATAGAAGCCACAACAATTTGAGCCAAATTTACTTCCAATATGATTGTTATTATCGCCAGCTCATTTTATGTTCCCATTGCTGAAGCACGAGCCTTCCCTATGGATATGGAGCACTGTTGGCAACACCAACTAAATTTATAATGTTTTTGTATGTTGGCAATACTTTTTCTCTTTTTCCAAAAACCACCATTGCTCAATTAACCGGGTCCGTAACAGTCTTCGTTGGTTAGCACTAAAATTATATTTATTAATTGAGCACAAGACACATTACAATGGTGGTTTTTGGAAGAAGAGAAAAAGTGTTGCCAACATACAAAAACATTATAAATTTAGTTGGTGTTGCCAACAAGCACCACATGGAGAACGGGCCATAAACCGTCACACAGGCCCAGTGCGTATTGGTGGTTGTTAGCGAATGCTAATACAGCCGGGGCCAACTATTTTACGTTCCTTCCGAAGCATGGGAAAGCTCGAGACGGTAAATCTTAGGTCATTCATTCGATTACCGGCCTTTGTGCACCCACAGACCGGCGCAGCCTAATTACCAAAAAAAAAGCAACCTGTTGCTTACTACTAACTACAATAGCAGACTTCTTGGCGGGAAAGTGAAGAGTCATGTCTGCGGTTTTGTTTTATTTTCTAAAATTTGTGTTATGTCGAATATTAATGTGAAGTAATGGTGGATTATTAACCGTTAAGTGTTCGTGAGTGTGCATGATTGTTGGCAAATGAAACAAAACAGTGCAACGTCACTTTTCAAATTCTCTCAAGAAGTCCGCCCGAGGACTTAGTAAAGCTCCACATCTTTACTAAGATACTCGAGGGGTTGGGGGGTATATCATTTCTCACTTCTCATTTCTATTATCATTCATCATCATCATACAAGATGGAAATATTGTTTATTTATTTATAACTTGTAAGAAAAATTACTTTGACACTGGCTAAATGTGCTAACCGCACGAAGCCATCAACTAAAGGAAAAAAAAAAAAACTACAATAGCAACGCGACTGCTACTAGTTGCTGTTGCTAAAATCAGTCGGTTTATTTTAGAGCACTCGCTTTTCGGAGCGTTCTACATTCCGTAAATAAATGAAATATGTGTTTTGGTAGCCATAAATTGCAAATTGTTGCGATTGCGACTGTCACTTAACCCCTTGAGCGTCGATCGACCACCACGGTGGCCGATCATCATCATCATCATCATCATCATCTCAGTCAAAAAACGTCCACTGCTGGACAAAGGCCTCCCCCAAGTATCTCCACCTTGTTGGAGGCCTGCCCATACTGCGCTTTCCGGTACGCGGTCGCCACTCGAGGACTGTTCCGTCCCAGCGGCCATCAGTCCTGCGAGCAATGTGCCCTGTCCACTGCCACTTGAGCTTAGCAACTCTTCGGGCTATGCCGGTCACCTTTGTTCTTCTGTGAACCTTCTCATTTCTGATTCGATCTCGCAGAGAAACCCCGAGCACAGCCCTCTCCATTGCTCTTTGAGTGACTTTGAGCCTTTTGATAAGGCCCATAGTGAGTGACCACGTCTCAGTCCCGTATGTCATCACTGGCAACACACACTGGTCAAAGACTTTCGTCTTGAGACACTACGGTATATCGGACGAAAAAATATTTCGTAGCTTACCGATAACAATTAAAATTCTATTGTGTCTGGTATTCGCGCGCTCGAGCTCATGAAGATCGGTAGGTAATAAGTCTGCCGGCTTGTTAACCACTTCACCATCGAACTCTTGAAGATTGTAAACTCATGGAAAATTACAGCTAAGCAACATTCGCAAAGGCCGGTCAACGGAAGAGTGACGAAAATCTATTATCTCGAGAATAGTTTGAGAATGTTTCGAAAAGCACGTCAACTCGTTGCTCCTAGATGCATTAGTCGTTGACATCCACCAATCCACACTGGACACGCGTGGTGGCTTATGGCCCGTTCTCCCTGTGATGTTTCATCCATAGCGAAGGCTTATGCCTCAGCTGTAGGAGCATAAAAATGAGCTGATGATGATAATGATGATGAATACGGCTTAAACCCACTTATCCCGACAGGGTGTTATAACTATTTACATATAATTTTACGCAAATATTGTTGCGAACAAATCGCAATTTGTTTACACCTGACCCGGCATGTCATGGAGTTCGGGTTCGAATCCCGCTCGTGGAATTTTTTAAACACTGTCTTTTTCAAAAAAGGTGTTATAACATTTCTAAAAGTATTATATAGATGTACACCTAATAGGATTTATTATTATTATATATTTATTTATTTATTTATTGGTAGCAATACTTATTTTACTTATACAATTTATGGAACCCTGGCTCCCAAGCTAGTAAAAACCGTAATATGGGAGCCAGTGTCTTCCCAATAATATTACAGTTTAAGTACTAAGTACTAAAGCATACAAAAACAGAATCAAAATACTAAAAGGAATACTTAGTTTAATTTAGTTACATCAATACAAACGCTTGTTAGGGCTAACTTGGCTTCTTAACCAAGCTGACGAGCGGTTCATATCGCTGATGATACAGGTGACCTGGCTGTTCAACGGCGACGACTTCAAGGATTTCCGCACGGAGAGCTCGACGCCCAATATCCGCATGCCGTCGCCGCAGAGCTCGCCGCAGCTGGACGTGCTCGACATGCTCGACGACGACGAGGAGGAGCTAGACTTCGACATCATCAACATCGACACCAACCTGCTGAGGGTGCCCAAGATACTGACCTATGACACGCTGGGGAAGGGGTTAGTGTTAGCAGTTACAGTTCTTATCTTATCTTAGTGAGGCCTGCTGAGACTTCTTCCCTCTCCCAGTAAAAGAAAGAAGAAAAAAATAAAAAAATATTTAAAAGAAAGAAAGAAAGAAAAAACATTTATTGACTCTCACATAACATGCTTAAAAATAGAATAAATAAAAAAGAAAGAAAGACATGAAACACAAAAATAACAAATAAAAGAACACAACAGTGTGACGAGCCAATCAAGACCCTACCTCAGCATATGCCGCTACGGTGTGAGAAAGTCACATCGTAACGGCGCTGGTATTCTGGCAGAGCCTGTACGAGGTGACGTTTCAAACAAAAATTTATTTATATTTATTTAATATTTTGTATTTATTATACAAGTATTTTTAAAACTAAAATTACTTAAATTTAATTAAATTAAACTAGTTGCCGACCAATTGGTTGCCTGCATAACGCCATGACATGATTATGCCAAGACGCTAGTTTTTCTGTGTAACACTTCGACCCATCGCGATCTTTTGTGCACCCCTCCCATCCTAGCTGTTACAGTTAGTTAGGAACCGAACACCTTGGTGAATTCAACATCGACACCAACCTGCTGAAGGTGCCCAAGATAGTGACCTATGACACGCTAGGAAAGGGGTTCGTGTTAACAGTTATCTTATCATAGTGGGGCCTGCTTAGGTTTTCCTCTCCCAGTAACACTTCGACCCATCGGGATCTTTTGAGCGACCCCATCCTAGCAGTTACAGTTAGATAGGAACCGAACACCTCGGTGAATATATTAGGAATGCAAGCGTGTCCCCTACGCCTGCATGATGCCATTCCGCCTAGAAACCCTTTGACGGTGTTTCGATCACACGACTTGAGGAAATCTTTAAGTTTCTAGCTACCCCCCAAAAAAGTCCGGTGCCGCTGTATGCTCTACGAAGTCATCAGCAATCTCTCATAATAAAAGTAACGGTTAGGTCGCGTCCTCGACGTCTGCGTTGTGCGGGGCGGGAGTGGTGGAGGCGACTGTAGAATGTGTCGAGTCTTTGTTTAAAGTAATGTAATGTAGGTAAAAGTAATGTATTATATAATAATTACTTTTGAACAGGTTGGCTGATAGCATTATGAGGATATTGGACGACACAGCAAAACTTAACGGAACAGAAGATAAGTTATCAAGGAAAGAAAAGCGTCAATGTAAGTAAACTCACGGTACCTACATTTTGTTTTTCATGCTAGGTAAAACTCATTGCCGAGTATCTCCGCGTCGGCGGTGACACGGATGGTTATGTGGGGTTCTCCTCTCAGCTCCAGCACTACCTAGGCCTTATCACCTCGACGGAAATTCGGAAGAAAGGGGGCATACCCACTAAAAACCCTAGTACATCTCGCACTTTCCGACAAGGTGACCCGGGACCATCGAAAAAGCTCCTGAGAGCCTGAAAAGCTCCTCAAAAGGAGTCCATTTCATCTGACTCTTACTTTCCGAGGTACGTCCATCCCAATCAAGGTCATCCTTGAGCTGTTAGGCATGGAGTTGACTGCAAATCTCAACATCCGCTCAACCATCGAGTCCAAAGCTCAGACTGCAGCAAAAAAGCTAGGCATCCTGAACAAGGTGCGGCAGTATTTCACACCAGAGCAGACCCTTAGTCTGTACAAGGCTCAAGTCCGATCGTGCATGGAATACTGCAGTCACCTTTGGGACGGATCTGCCAAATACCAGCTGGCCGCACTCGACTCGGTGGAACGCAGAGCTATAAGGCTCATCAGTGATGACGCGCTTGTCGAGGCCAAGCTTACCAGCCTCGCACACCTGCGTCGTGTCGCCTGCCTGTGGTCTTTCACCGACTTACTACGGGGAGTGCGCCGGGGAGCTTTTCGAGCTGTACCACCATCGCCCTTTTACCAACGAACCTCCAGACGTACTGCAGGATATCATCCCCACCTAGTAGAAATTCCACTATGTCGCACTAAGCGCTTCATGTCATCATTATACTGCGCACTGGCAGAGAGTGGAATTCTCTGCCATCGTCTGTGTTCCCAAAAACATATAACCTGAATGCCTTCAAGGCGAGAGTTAATAGGCATCTTCTGGGGCAGCTCGCTCCATCGTAGACCTCATCTACGCTCACCATCAGGCGAGATCGAGGTCAAGAGCTGTCTTATAAGGCATAAAAAAATATATATTCACCCTGGATTGGCCTGCCAGAGGGAACACGCCCGAGGATGTTAAGGCGTCCACGCTTATGACGGCTAGGGGCACCCCGTCTTTCATACCCACCTCATTGTGGGGAAAAGAAGGGGGATATTGCCGCCTCCCGCCAGCCCGACCCGAGTTTCTAGCTTTTAGAAGCGCTATAGGGCTGTTCCGCTCCTGTTCTGATCTGAACCCCTCGGACAATCTGTAGAGACACGCTTGCTTGATGCAATTCCCTATAGAAACCCTCTGATCGTTACGAACAAACGGCTTGAGTCCTTTAAGTTTCTCGCCGCCCCAATAATATCCGGTGAAGCTGAAACTGCTACTGAAGCCGCTAACTCTGCTGTTGTTTGATTTCGCCGACCAGTGACCACAACAATGGGGTCTGTTGACAAGCTGCCGGACCCCAAGCGTTTCTCCGGCACCTCCAATGCGTTCGTGCTCGAACTCTTTGCCATGCACCAAGATTACGATGAGAGGTTCAGTGTTACTTTCTTTTTCTTTATTTCCATAATTAATTGCTTCGTGCGGCGATATTTACCCAGTGTCCAAGTTATAAAGATATTGTACAGTAGTTTCCTTGGATAACAGTATACCTAATATAGAAAAGTTTGCTAATTTTCCCCCTTGAGTATCACTAAAGATTTGGGATTTTACTAAGTCTTCATGAGAGAATTTGAAATTGATTGCACTGTTTTGTTTCATTTGCTAGCATACCATTAATAAATATTTACTAATCTGATAATTATAATGTGGGTATTAAAGCTATAAAGTTACCCATCAACTAAGTTAACTAAAATATAATGATCTTTTTGATCTTTTAGTAGGCATCAATCATCATAGTCATCGGTTTAAAGGAATTTAATAAAACCTCTGATCTGAGAATAAAACTTTAGGTACGGCTTTGACATGCTTGAAGCGGCGTACGAGCTATTCCCAAACCGGGACTACTGCATACTATGCCTGCCGTCTAACCACCCGCCATTCCCACTTCTAGAACATTTTACGGTAGGTACCATTTAAAAAAAAATATTTTTTATGTTTTAAATGTCGGAGTATTGTAGATTCTTTGTAAGAGACGTGTCCAATGGGTAGTGTAGGAGGCTATCAGACTAGTTGGAGCGACGATCTTCGCTACGTGGCTGGCAAGAGCTGGATGAATGTAGCCGCGCATCGTGCTCAGCGGCATGCACTTGGAGTGGCCAATGTCTAATTCAAATTCAAATTCAAATCATTTATTGCATATCACATTACAGCATAAGGTGGAATATTTATAAAGGTATTCATGTGACACCCTGCAAGGTCTAGCAACGGACTTATGATGATGATGTGACTATAAGACGAAAAGTTATGGCACCGGCTTATAAAACAGTAGATTTTAATATATAATCCTTTATTGTACATTAAAATTACAGTCTGAATTACATTATAAAAAAACATATACAATGGTGAGCTTATCTCTAAAAGAGATCTCTTCCAGCCAACCCTAGCTGTAGTTAGAGAAAAAAAAAGTCTTAAATATATTTTTGAGTCATTCCGATTTGATCCCCTAACTCAACGATTCCCTACCATATATCTTTGCTATCGGGGGATCGGTTTAGGGTATTGGATGGGAATAAATCCTATTCTATACGAAAACTTAAATATAACAGATGTTTTACAGTTGGTGACCACCTACGGTACGCAAATGAGATATATCAACGAGACTTTGTACGTGGCGCACATTAATTCAGTAAGAGGGTAAGTACATAACAATAATAAACTAGTTAGGTAATATAAAAAAAATGTAAAATACATTTAACCATCTTGATGGCGCAGGGTAAACCCGCTCGGTGTGTGATTGCTCAAGTTATGCCACATCATAGAGGATGGTCATCGGATGGGTGACCAAAAATTTATTTATTTAAATTATTTATTATTAAAAAAACACAAATGTTGAAAAAACTTCCACGAGCAGGATTTGAACCTGCACCCTTCTGACATTCCTTACTTCTTCTGACAGTGTTGAATAATTTCGGCGGGCTGGTTAGAACCACGATAGCTCAATCGGAAGAGCACCTGACCCGGAATGTCAGAAGGGTGCAGGTTTAAATCCTGCTCGTGGAAATTTTTTCAACATTTGTGTTTTTGTAATTTGTTCGCAACAAAATTTGCGTTAAAAATTATTTGAACATTTCTAAATAGCTTGCTTACTTCTTAACTGATTTTTAATATTTGTAAAAATATTATGATCGGATGTTAGGGACGGTAGTTGTTGACATTGAATGGGCGCCTTTGGCTTTCAAAGTAAAAAGTGTTGAATAATTTCGGCGGGCTGGTTAGAACCACGATAGCTCAATTGGAAAAGCACCTGACCCGGAATGTCAGAAGGGTGCAGGTTCAAATCCTGCTCGTGGAATTTTTTTCAACATTTGTGTTTTTGTAATTTGTTCGCAACAAAATTTGCGTTAAAAATTATTTGAACATTTATTTATTATTATTAGGTACACGTGATGGACCCAATTACATAACTGACATACAGAATATAAAAATTATCATCATTATTATTATTACATTAAACACTTACCCCCTTATTTATAAAAACTATTAAAGCATTATTTAGTTAATCATTGTTTTGTCTCTTTTTCTCAAATACAAAATGACTTTTGTGTGACGTTGACAAAACAATATTTAACTAAAAAATGCTTAAATTGTTTTTATGAATAAAGGGGTAAGTTTATTTAACTATTATTATCTCAAGCTTCCCGGTCTTCGGAGGGCACGTAAAGCCGTTGGTCCCGGTTGCATTAGCAGTGGTTAACAACCACCTATCCGCACTGTGTTCGCGTAATGGTTTATGTCCCGTTATCCCTGTGGTCTTCCCTTCCCGTAGGGAAGAGTCGTGCCCGAGTAGTGGGTCATAAAATGAGTTGGCGAAAGAAGGTGTTATACAGCCAGTGTGTAGGGTTCCACGAACACCGTACATGTAGAAGTTGTGTAGAAGTTATTGTTGGGCTAGCACGTGGTTCACGGTGACCGGCCCGGTTAAGTTAGTTAAGTACTGGATAGTTACCAGAATGTAGGGTGTCCGCTTAGTTGACCACAGACCTCACTTGTTGCTATTGTTGCTGGCGCGTAGTTGCCGGTGACAAGCACGGTGGAAGTTAGTTGTAGTTGGTATGGAGATAAGAGAGAAAATACGTCCGACACTATAGATTTATTACACTTTAGTTTAAGTTAAGTTACAAGTTAAATAGCCGACGGTTCTTTCCTCGATGAGAGTATTTTTTTTCTTTTTTTTTGTCCCATCATAACTTATACTTACTACATCAAACTTATTTACTAGTACTTAAATACCTTAATTTATGATTAACATTATATTAAAGTAATATCAATCGTCGGTGGCTCACCAACACCATATCGCAGACGAGTCTGGCTGCTTCTGATGTAGGGTTTGCTAACATAGTTTGATATACACCTACATTAGAAGTTTTGAGGTTTAGTTGATTCGCCAATAATTGTCGCTCTCTATGATTTTTGGTACATTCCATCAACAAGTGTTGCACGTCCTCCAGTTTATCACATACCTCACAGTTCGGTCAATGAGAGTTGATGTTGATCTCATTGAATGAAAGTGTTATAGTTAAAAGGTAAACTGCACAGCTGATTCGTGATCACTTATCAATACGGAAATCACGATAATTCAAGGCGAGCGAAACAGTTGACGCGTAACCTTCATTTGTGCTATATAGGGTTGCCATCTCTAAAATTTGGCAACCAGGACATGACGCGTGAAAACCCCGAATTTGGGAGGCCAGAACCCGGACATGTCAACAGGTTCTTATGAAACTCAAATCCGAATTGATTCTAGTTTTAATTTTCGATTCGAGTCCCATCATTAGTGCAGTGCCAGTGTCGGTTCGTTCAGTGTCGTCGCTCAGCAGCGCGGCGGGCGGCCCAAGGCTTTAAATTTTTAAAACCCGGGCTACAAATGAAACCCCTCCCGGACGCTCCCCGGACGCCCTCTAAACTAGGACAAATCCGGGGAAACCCGGACGGATGGCAACCCTAATTTGTGCTGAGTGTGCGGTACGCCATGAATGTGCGGTGTAAGACCGTACACAGTGGTATACAATATTTACATATTATACATAAACTTTATCTCTGAACTTAAACTATGCGAAATCTCACACTCCTGTGTGCGCGCATTGTGCTTAAAATGGAGTACCACGGCCGGTAGTCTACGGATAAAATACTCACCGAGTGCGACTATGAGTTTGTGACTCTTTCACCATATAAACTTTAGCTACTTAAGCAAAATCTCACACTCCTCCGTGCGCGCAATGCGCTTAAAAAGGGACACGAAGTTTTCATTTAAGCATTAACCTGTCGTCTGCTGTGAATACAGAAACATTATTTTTTTGAGGGCACTGCCCCACCTGATTTATATTATTATTATAATTTTTTTATTTATTTATCGTAGCGACTTAGTCGTTGAAACCATTTTCATACTAACATATGATATTAAAGTCGTTCGAACGAAGATCCATCGGAACTTCGTTCGAACGAGTTTAAAATCGGCTTGATTGATGGATGGGAATATTTAAAATGGTTTCAACGGCTCGATACGATATCCTTACGGTTTTTGTTACGAGAATCACTGATCAGTGCTAGCCGCAGATGAGAGGTTAAGATGTGTGTTGCAGTGACATAGCCATGAGGCTCGGCGAGGCTAGTGATATGACCGCCATGAACGATATCCTGGAGCATGCGCCGCGCGCGCAGTCCCTCTTGGACCTGTTCGCGTCTTCGCTCTGCTCGAGCAACTTGAAATCCTTCGTACTGCTCAGCCAGAAGCAGCCCATTGGGATGATTATACTGGGGTAAACACATGAGATTGGTATAGTCCTTATTGATGATGATGAATGTATTACAATAAGAAAGTTGACAACAATAATAATTAGTTTCAGAACATTTAACGTAATGAATGAGTTACGTGATGTCATTTTCAGTTCTTTAAAACATTAAACTATTTTTATTTCACCTAAGCATGATTTTCTGGTACTTAAAGGTTTTTAATAAACGCTATAAGGCTATAAGGCGCTGCGCAAACGTAGACACTTTTTGTTACCGACACGGCACACCATACAAGGAAACCGAGTTGCTGTATCCGATGGCGGCGATTGGACACAGTTGCCGGTTGCGGTAAGAATTCGTTGCTTATTTTCATCTCATGAATCTGTTTTACGATAGACGTGTGCGTGGCTTGTGTCGCACACAGGATACGGACACCGATTGCATCGTCCGTTTGCGCAGCTCAGTACAATTGTAAGGAAGTTTGTTAATGTTGCTTGTGTCTTCAACTGCCGAATTTGTGTGTCCAGTTACCTGCACCGAACACTTTTTGATTAGTGTCAGGCGGAAGTAACAGGACGCAAAAAGTGTCTACGTTTGCGCAGGGAGGGCTGATTTCATATTCACTGTAGCTTGTATCCCACACAAAACAAAAGTGTCTACGTTTGCGCAGGGAGGGCTGATTTCATATTCACTGTAGCTTGTATCCCACACAAGACAAAAGTGTCTACGTTTGCGCAGGGAGGGCTGATTTCATATTCACTGTAGCTTGTATCCCACACAAGACAAAAGTGTCTAGGTTTGCGCAGGGAGGACTGATTTCATATTCACTGTAGCTTGTATCCCACACAAGACAAAAGTGTCTACGTTTGCGCAGGGAGGGCTGATTTCATATTCACTGTAGCTTGTATCCCACACAAGACAAAAGTGTCTAGGTTTGCGCAGGGAGGACTGATTTCATATTCACTGTAGCTTGTATCCCACACAAGACAAAAGTGTCTACGTTTGCGCAGGGAGGGCTGATTTCATATTCACTGTAGCTTGTATCCCACACAAAACAAAAGTGTCTAGGTTTGCGCAGGGAGGACTGATTTCATATTTACTGTAGCTTGTATCCCACACAAGACAAAAGTGTCTACGTTTGCGCAGCGGCTTAGAGCCCTCGTACACGTCCGATAATCGGTGACCGATTGTTTAGTCGGGAGAAATGAAACGTATGAAATTCTATGTTGCAACGCACACGTCCTATAAAAAGTCGTTACTTTTTAGTAAAGACTTTGTGGGCGGGAGCCGTTAATTGACGGTACACGTCACAGTTTGCCATTTCCATACAATTTCTATAAAAAGAAAATTTGTTTGTGAACATAGCCCGTTGGTGGATGGTGTCGCGATAAGAACCCAGTATGACCTGGATCCTGAACCCAGGCGCCCGGCGACCGACGGCACTGTTAGTTTTCTTCTCTAATTTAATACAAAGTTCCTCTATTCCAGTATACGCAGCCAGTGTTTATGTGTTTTATAGGAATTAATCAATCAAAAAAATCATCGTTAAGTATTATTCTCATAGGTACCTACAACCTTAAAATCAATATTGACATTATATACTTTTGACTCTCATTGATTGGCTAGTAAATGTTTAACTTAAAACCTTTTTCGTTAATATAACGATTATTTAAATTTGAATGTAGAATAAGTTATTTTTTTTTCTATATCATAATAACTTGGGAGCTCTCAACTAATTGCTGTGTCCGTAAAAGGCGGCTAAGTATTTAAATTCCATTTGTAATCAGAACACCTTTTTATGTACTCTTGATTAACAATAAAGATTACGTTTTTGTATAACTTTTTACCAATACTAGAAGCAGTTAAATAGGAGAACTCCATTCCAGATTTGCAATTCTTTAAGACCTTAACGTGATAATAAAGGAGCCGATAATCCACAGGTGTTGGTGGGTGTAATGTCTCCGGCGCTGGAGCCGCATGGGCGCTGGTACATGCGTGAACTACTGCGGAATACGCAGTTCACCACGCTCTTCTGGATTTGCAGGCTGTTTGCCAAGGGAGACGTGGTGTGTGTGTAATACAGCTGCACAAACTATCTTGATAGGTCGAAATGCTCCTGGAGAGAGAAAGCAGGCCTCACTAGAAGACAAGACATTTCGTAAAACGGCGTATGTCATGAGGACTTAGACATAAATATACAAAAAATTACATATGGGGTAGATCAATCTGATAAGTCATAGAAAAGATTTTGTTTATGAGTTGCTTAGCAACTTGGTAAAGTTGAATTTAAGCCAATATTGGGATATTATTAGTTAATGTCTAATTTATTTTATATGTTTGTTACAATACAACGCAACAAAGGACATAATTTTTTTTGGTACCAAAACATAAATGAAATGAACCAATACAGTTTATGCATCAATTTATTCAGGAGATTAAATGCTTTTGTTCTCAATAACTTTAACATTTTATAAGACACCCGTTTCATTTTGGAAAATTAATTATTTAATATAATTTTTAAGTATCTGAATGTAAGTATTGTATTGACGACCTCCTTGGTCGAGTGGCTTGCACACCGGTTTTCATGGTGTCGCTATCTCTGAGGTCCTGGGTTCGATCCCCGGTCGGATCACTTTAGAAATACCTGTTTTTCTATATTGTTTCGGGTCTGGGTGTTTTCTGTGTATAATATGTATGTATTTAAGTATATTAAGTATGTTTATCCGTTGTCTAGTTAACCATATAACGAGTTTCTTAAGGAAGCTTTTCTTGGGGCTAGATAATTGGTGTGAGTGTGGGAAAATTTTATTATTATTATTTAAGTTCTGCTTCGAATCAAGTGTAACATTGATCACAGCTCCTGTTCTCTATTGTCTTCTACTTGTAGTTCTACGGTATGACTCTAGAGGGAATCGCACTAGAGACGCCTAGATCGCTAGGGATACCCATTTGCAGCTACCTAAGGATTTATAGCTGCGATCAATGTTACACTTATATCAAAAGTAACCCCATTCTACGGTAAGGGTTAATTATTTCTGATAACATGACGTTCACAAACTGACAAAAATTCTGTTTTAGAAAAATTTATTCTCAATTTATATTAATGAGTAAACCTGGATGGAAAGGCAAGTATGTAGTTCTATGGAAAAAAATAAGAGAAAATTGCCTTTGTTTGTCCCATTGACGTCAGTTCTATAGAACAAATGGGAACTACCGTACAAACTTCTCGTTCTCCGTCCACTCAAGTATTAACAATCACAATTGTGGCACAATTAAGGTAATATTTAAAATGCAGTTTCAATCACCATTTGATAACAATAATGAAAACGAGAACTTGTAAGGCACTAAAGCAGCGCCTCCTGGTAACCAACGAGAGGAGTTGCAATATTGCCAAACAAACTTCTCGTTCTCCGTCCACTCAAGTATTAGTATAGTATAATATAGTGTAAGTATTTAAAAACTTTAAAAAGTATTAAAAACTCAGTGAGTTGTGGTTGCGCAGAGTCCCAACCGCAACATGATGTCGCTGTCGGGCCACATGGTGCCGGTGCAGCCGCGTCGTTCCGTGCCCAACATTAGCGGTGACAAGGGGCTCGACTCCATATTTCAGGACGTGTACGTATCTAGCAATAGTATCATGTCATCACAGCCAATATTGTTCATCGCAGGATTTAAGCGTCCCAAGGATCTCCTTCTGCCCCAAGCAACGGTCAGCTGTGCGTCTCTTGTGCATTCATGTTTACCCAGATCTTTGATATTTTCTTATAGCACTCATCATCATCATCTTCATCATCATAATCTCAGCCAAAAGACGTCCACTGCTGGACAAAGGCCTCCCCCAAGGATCTCCACAACGTCCGGTTTTGTGCTGCTCGCATCCAGCGGCTTCCCGCGACCTTCACCAGATCGTCGGTCCACCTTGTTGAAGCCCTGTCCACACTGCGCTTTCCGGTACGCAGTCGCCACTCGAGGACTGTTCCGCCCCAGCGGCCATCAGTCCTGCGAGCAATGTGCCCTGGCCACTGCAACTTGAGCTTAGCAACTCTTCGGGCTATGTCAGTTACCTTTGTTCTTCTGCGGATCTTCTCATTTCTGATTCGATCTCGCAGAGAAACCCCGAGCATAGCCCTCGCCATTGCTCTTTGAGTGACCTCGAGCCTTCTAATAAAGTCCATAGTGAGCGAACACGTCTCAGTCCCGTATGTCATCACTGGCAACACACACTGGTCAAAGACTTTCGTCTTGAGACACTGCGGTACATCGGATCAAAAGATATTTCGTAGCTTACCGAACGCTGCCCAGCCTAATTGGATTCGACGATTGACCTCTTTGCTGAAGCTATTGCGCTCTCAATTTGCGTCGTAGTAAATAAATCTAAAGTGAATCTTTGGAAGAGCACCCCGCACCTCCTATACGCCTGACTGAGGTCTGAGGCCGTAAGCTTTTACTCAGTGTCGAATGGAGTAAGCGCTGTACCATTGCTGGACCAGGTCAGCAGCGGCTGTCGGCGGCTACTTGTTGTACCACAGGGATTGAGACTGATTTAAGACAATCCACCCACAGGCGTTATATGAATTTGTATGAAAATATTACTAGCTGGACGCATACTAAACGAATTGGCACACTGCAACGGCGGACAGACAGAAGTAGAATAAAGGAAAAGCTACCTTCGGCCTTGTGTGTCATATATAGGCTTATAAACTTTAAAAAATCATATTTTACGTTTAATAGGAATATTCAACTTATCAGTCAGATCAAAGTGGTTAAGTGTTTGTGCGTTTTTCAGTGCAACTCCTTTTGCTCTATGGGTGATAGAGCGGCCGCTGACCAGTCTGCCCAAGGTGACCGTCAACAACAGCATACTGGTGGTGGGGGCGAGCAGGACCGGCCTCGCCTTCTTGGAGACCTTGATCATGGGGTATATTTTGAAACTATTCAACTTTTTTATGATTTCACTAACGATCGTTTTTATTTTCATTTAAAACTACTGATAATTTATGTAAAAAATACCATTATGCTCTTGTCAGGAATAAAGATATTAAGATTAATAAGTTATGTATGTCGGTATGCCGTTTAACTGAGTTAGCTCCTGAGGTTAACGATTAATAACTCATTGTTTCATTCTATCACCACCGACTATGACAGCTAGTATAGCGTGCAATGAACTAAAAATCTGTTCGCCGCGTCGCAAGAAGTTCGTGCTCATGGCAGAGGCCCTACGTAAACTATTACCCGCGCAGTTTCCTCAGGAGCCGTCTCAGTTAAACGGTAGGCCTATCATTTCGATCCACCCTTATGGCAAAGCTACAAAAAAATAAGCTAGGTAAATAGCTACTTTTTTGACTTTCTTAATGTACCAAAGTCAATCTGTAGATTAGAAATAGTAAAGTTCACTAGAGTACCCATCATTATGACCACTTGGGCCCGTAAATATATTAAATTACGCTTTACTACGCCAGGCACACCTGTCAATACCTGACGTTCACCAACATCACCCTGGTGTCCGAACACGGTCTCCCCACCGTGGTGGAGTGCCTCAAGGCGGCGCAGACCTGTGTGGCCAGGGAGGGCCGGTACACAGACAGATATCTCAAGAGCGTGCCCTTCTACTACTACTTGGACGTCATGTCCGCAGTCATGGTCCACATTGACAGGTACCCCAACTTAGTAAAAACCTAGCCTTCTTCAAGAATTCGGTCGTGCGTGCTCAGAGAGGGCCGGTGCTCCGACAGGGTCCTTAAGATAGGTGCCCTTTTACTACTACATGGATGTCATGTCCGCAGTCATTGACGGGGTACAAACATCATCTTAGGCAAGGCAATTCTTCCACAGGTCAGATGTCTACTCAAGAATATTACCTCGCGTGTCCAGATAGAGCGGCTACACAAACCGATTACTACTATATAGACGTCATGTCGGCAGTCATAATTCACTTTGACAGGTACCCAGGTGACTGTCATCTCCGCGGATACCCGGGCATCCTACCTTGGCCTTTTACCCTGCATACATGAGAGGGCCGGTACTCCAATAGATTCCACAAGATCGTGCCTTCAAGCACGTACCCCTGTCATCTCAGTAAACAACCCGCTTTCAAGAATATTATTCTGCGTGCTCAGGGAATGTCAGTACTGCCAAAGTTTTCTCAATAGCATGACCTTATAGTACTAAATGGGCGTCATGTACTCAGTCATGGTCCACATTACTTCTATGAATCTTCGCTGAGGTTCGGTCAGGCAGGGGCCTACCTTAAAGATTTTAACCTGTATGTCAAGAGCTGGTACCTAGATGCCAATCATATTAACTATAAAGTCAGTGGATGTAGCAATAGAAAAATCAATGATGATCAAGGATCAATCAATTCATAAAAATGCTTTATTCAATTTAGGCACATTAAAGTCCTTATGTCAAAGTCAGTAAAGCACATGATGCTCTTTTAAAGGAAGATGAAGTGCATCCACCTGAAAGGAGGCGGCGTGAAGTTCTATGACGAGCTGGTGCTCACGTGCGGCCACCAGTTCCAGCACCCGGAGTACCTTCATGAGTCTTTGGAGCTGGCCAAGGAGGTGGAGTGAGTTGGCACTTTTTATACCCTTTTTGTAATAACTTTTCGTTCAGAAATCCGGTTTTTTCTATGTCAAATTATAAGAACTTACGGTCACAAGGCGTTGCTCTATGATTGGGCTTTCTTGGTTGTATCCGATCCTTCGATCAACAATACACTAGATATCGCCTCACGAACTAAAACAAATCTCAAATGTGGCATTGGCTGACTTTACTATAAATGGAGAAAAACTATCCTAAGTTTTGATAATTTCAACCTAATTTATACTTTTTTTGCAAGGAATAAAGCACAGTTTTGATTATTGTGACACTCACTTACGAACTTACGTCGAAAACGACAGAAAGAGATAAGAAATTGAAATAATCACTTGTGTATTTAAAAATATATACAAAGACCCTTTACATCCAAATTCGACCTTATTACATAAAAATAAAACAGCAAATAGCAGACACGAAGTGTTACTTACTTCATTTCGAATTTTTGCATTATTGACTTTACTTACTCCGAACAGAGTATTATGGAGTCGCACTAAGTAATTTATTTTTTGTTTTAAGGAAGTTATTTTTAATAAGGAATTAGGTTTATTTTATTTTATGGCTTATGCATTTGACTGCAAAATGGTATACAAAAAGCAATTTGTTATACTTTGCATACATTTATGTAATAGTAGATTCAGTACAAATTAACTGATATTGAACTATACCTACCTTGAGCGTGGTTGGAAAACATGCTTAAATGAAAGAATCCTGATGAGAAATTGTAATATAAACAACAATATAATCACAATCAAATTGTTTTATTTATGTAACAATATACATTATTTGAGGTGGTTTTCATATAAAGAACAATAAACCAAATTCAAATTCAAATTTAAATTATTTATTCGTGATTCACAGCACAGGTAAGTCATTAGGTCTAATTGTATTAATTATAAGGATTCACTGCGATCTGCCTTATCGGCATACGAAAAATATAAAATAATTAAGGAAACAATTAGAAATAATTATACATTAACAAAAGGTAAAATAATTCTAAATACATGTATAATCACAATAATTCAAAACTGTAAGGTCATTACTCCATGGTCATTTGAGAGAATAAAATAATTAAAATCATAAAACAAAGTAAATATTACGTAATTAATTTAATGAATACCTACATGTCATTTACAGCAATATCTAACCGGCTTGTACGTAGACGGCTGAATGCATGAAGTAAATTTAACTTAATCACTAACACTGTGATGATTATCATTTATGCTTAAATATTTGAATCATTTAACAAATTGATTAGTTCTATCAATTACCTTTAAATAGATTAAGCTTATTAAAGAGTTGTCTTTTGGATTTGTCTTTTATTTCAGCATTTTCAACTTTGCACAAATAATGTAGCCTTACATCAACAAAATGATTCGATCACTGATTTTAATAAGTCGGTTTCATGATTGTGTTGGCTACTTCCAAGAAACACATCTTTACCAATAAATAACTTTAAAACTGTTACACAAATATAATTTTTATCATAAATCCTTTTTATAGACTTATCTCCACTTACACGAAGTAAATTTCGTATAATGCCTTCAGTTTTCATTTTTTAAAATGTATTGAGCAAATTACAGAATTTTTTTAGGTCTAAAAAAATCCTCCTGTCTCTCTTCCGCTACTATGGAAATTTGCACATTGAAATGGGTCGCCAGGAAATCTAGAAATAAAAAATAAAATTGAGAAGTACCTATCTATAAAAATTTTTAAACTACTCCATAGAGTCACTGTTCCAGAGCAACTATACGTTGGCCAAACATTAGCAAATGTTGGCGCGTGGGTTGGTTTTAAAAATTAAAGATTGTTATTTCATAAAAACAGTTAGGTATTTTATTATTTATGTTATGAAAAAGCATTTACTTACCTAAAGTATGATATTCCTTCCGATATATTTTTATTTCGATAGTTATTTTTACAGTTTTTGAATACAAACTGAGGCATTGTGGTACGTTATCACGTTGGCGCAGTCAACAGCGAACTAAATAGAAATAAGACCCCACTTTGAATGTGAGGCGTTATTCGCTCGGCCGTTTTTGACACCCTGACCGGTTATCTAGTGTATTGTTGATCGAAGATCCGATCCCTACGAATTTTGTCAACTCTATCAGTCAGTTGTCAATATTGCTACCCTTAAATTATGATACTGACTATCGACTTGATTTGTTTTTCAATGCCAGAAATTGGGGAATTCGAATACCGTTAGTCAAATGTTATCAACGCCAGCTCGATATAACAATGATCGACATGAGTTCATAAACTACAAAAGGTTTTGCCGTCTTGAAAAGACTTTACATACCTATAACAAATTTTCTAAAAACTTTGATCATCAGGAAAGGCAAGCCGTGCGACAGGATCTTGATGGACAACCCGCGGTACAAGCCGGACCGGGTGCGCCTGCCGCCGGACTCGCCGGAGAACCTGATGCTCATCAACTCGTTGTTCACAGCCAACGTCTGCATGAGGAGGTTGCTGCGGATGATCAGTGAAGATAGTAAGTGACGTGTTATCTTAAGCTAGCCTAGCCTAGTTCGTGTCAAACCTGGGGGACTAGCCTTACCATTACCTCTTAGATCATATTATTGCAATGTTATTGCAGTTGTGATAATGGGATAAGTGTATATACGCCGCTACAGGCGTCGCTACAACCGTAAAAACACTGCTACAATACGGTATAGTTTAATAGCGCATGGTTACGCACCTGGCGGGTCCTAATGCCATTTGTGACGTACCTTGTGTTCGTTTTTTTGGGTGGTAGGGTTTGTTCCGAGTCTGCTCGGCTCTGCGAGGTATCACCAATTTATCCAAGTATGTCGCTATAACAACAATGTTAGTGGCATTGTTGTTTCGACAGTTCAAGGTAAGATATCAGATAGAATAAATAAGAAGATAATTGGCTAACTCATATTCTTTACAGAAGGGTCCAAAAACATGTTAAGCGAGGACAACCCGGTGGTCGTATACGGGGAGTGCACTGAGGCGTACAACTGCCTGGCAGCGTTACTGGAGCTGGGATTGGCCGCGCAGGTGATCTCCTTCGTGGAGCCTTTTCCGCCTGAAGAGGAGTCAGCACTCAGGGTCAACTGCTTCAATGATGAGATCGTTAGTAGCTTTTGAATTGTGTCAATTTGTGTTATGTATCTGTGAACAGAGGGATGCTATTCAAATGTAATTTGAATAAAGAAAATTTTATCCAAGATGAAATATGTTATTTAGATAGATAGATAGATAGATAGATAAATTCTTTATTGCTCACACACAAATGAATTGGAATTAATTAAACAAAAACTTAAAGCTAGTAATATGGGCAAAGGCGGTCTTATCGCTACAAGCGATCTCTTCCAGACAACCTTTGGTAAGAAAATCTAAGAAAGAGATAGAGGAAGTGCGCTAACATTAAATACATAAGTACAAATAATACCCTTCACACACATACATACATACATACATACATACATACATACATACATACATACATACATACATACATACATACCTACTTAAATAAAAAATATATACTTAAAAAAAAAAAAAACTATAACAATATGTTACTAGCAGTTGACTGGAGTAGTAAATGCTTGTGCAGTTTGGATTTAAAAGTTGAAAGTGATTTAGAATGACGGATTTCAGGCGGTAGTTGGTTCCAAAGAAACGTAGCTTTCACTGTAAAAGAGTCCTTAAAATATCCAGACCGAGTAAAAGGAGGCTTTAGGACATTATCAGTATTTGACCTGAGATCCCTGTTGTGATCCACCCCGAGAAATCGGAAACACTCCTTGAGGTAAGAAGGAGTACGAGGATCATACAGTACGTTAAAAACAAGAGTGAGAATATGTTCTTCACGACGCAACCTAATAGGAAGCCACTCAAGCTTTTGCCTGTATTCAGACACATGGTCGAACTTACGCAAACCGTAGATGAATCTGATGCAGAGATTTTGGAGGCGTTGTAGTTTGTTGAGTAGGTCCTCATTTAAATCAATAAGGCAGACATCAGCATAGTCTAAGATCGGTAAAAGGAGAGATTGCGCAAGTTCAACCTTGGTCTTCACAGGAAGCAAGTTTTTCCACCTCCTAAGCGACCCAGAGGCCGCAAACACTTTACGACTTATTTCCGATACATGTGGAGCCCACGAGAGGGTGCAATCGAAAAGAACTCCTAGATTTTTGGCAACGTTACATATATAGGCTACATCTATATATATAAAAATCAATTGCTGTTCGTTAGTCTCGCGAAAAACTCGAGAAAGGCTGGACCGATTTGGCTAATTTTGATTTTAAAATATTAGTGGAAGTTCAGGGAAGGTTTAAGCGGTGAGAAACATACTAATAAGTAACGGAAAATATTAAAAACGACAATTAAATTTTCCAATACAAAATGATTTGTTTGTTTTGTTGTCATGGAAACGTCAATATATAAATCAACTGCTGTTCGTTTCGGTAGATAGATTTGGCTAATTTTGATTTTAAAATATTTGTGTAAGTTCTGGGAAAGTTTGATCAGGAGATGTGTGTCTTAATCAGAGTTTATACCCTAACTATTCTAACTAATAGTAGCCTAATTTAATATGCGAAATTGAGTTTGTTTGTTTGTTTGTTATTTGTTACGCTTTCACGCGTATAGTATTCAACCGATAATCATGAAATTTTGTACATAATCACACTAATATTATAAATGCGAAAGTTTGTGTGTATGTGTGTATATTTGTTGCTTCTTCACGCTGCAACGGATTTGGATGAAATTCGGCATACAGATAGTTTATAACCTGGATTAACACATAGGATAGTTTTTATCCCGATATTCCCACGGGAATAAATGGAAACTGTCTGTTCCAAATACAATGTAGTTTTGATACGGCATCACAGATGGCGCTGGCCGTCTGTTGACGCCTTATGAAAAGAGTGTACGGCGCCGCCCGGTCTGCGCGCACGCGAGCAGATGGCCGCCATCTTAGTGTCTCGGCTTCCTTCGTGTTAGACACACGGAAACCACGCGTTTGGAACGCGCCCTTGTTTTGTAAAATATAACTGGTGAAATCGGTCGTTTTGAGTTTGTTCACGTGCCCTATGGGAGTGCCGTGTTAAACGTGACAAACAAGTATCAAGGAACTGTCTTTATGCGTGCGGAATAACAATTCGCCTACTGGTGACCGTGTAGGCGCGTGCGAGTGCGTGAGTGCGAACCAAGTGCGGAGTGCGTGGTCGTTCAGGGTTTGGAGCTCCAAGGGGGTCGCTTAGGGTTAGTGACATTGCCACCACATCGCACAGGCGGTCGGATCTGACCCAGGGAGGGTCGCCCGCCGCTTCGGCCAGTGAGTACACGGGAGTGCACGTAAGTGTCAGACATTCAATTAGGTTAAGTAGTTTTAAGCATCTTAAGAATTGTAAACATTTTCTGGTAGCAAGCGTAGTTAATCTCGCCTCAACATTGTTAAATTCAACACCTTTTTATTTTTTATTAGTTAATGTAGGTAGGTATCTCAACTTGTTGTTAGCTAAGCACTTTATAGTGACGTCGTTAACGTTAACGACTTAACTTTATCAGCCTATACACGTCCACTGCTGGACATAGGCCTATCCAAGTTGGTTATTGTATTTTGGTTATTTGATATTGTTATTTTTTGTTGTAACGTTGTAATAACATTTTGTTATAAAGTTTATTCTAGCGGCCTAGTTTAAGTTAATTTTAGGTATTACCTTTTGTTTTGTTTTTACGAGTGTGGCACGTTACTTGTTGTTGCATTGTGCACCTCACAATTTGGGAAATTGTTATCGTAGCCATAACTTGTGTTAGGTACTACCACTGTCGTCTGTGCTATTGTCGGCGGTTTTCCCGCTCCCGCTAATATCAACTAGGTAGTTGTTTATTTATTTTACATCTCCCTCAACGCGATGGCGAAGGCGGTCCTTGCGAAAGAGTTGCGTTGGTTCCTGGCAGTACGGGGGTTATTGACCCGAAAGGATAGGGAAGATGCCGTGTTGGCGCGGGCGGAACAGTTGGGGTTGCGGGTGACCTCGGCGGAATCGGCTATGATGGCGGTGTCAGAGGCCACCCCGCCTCCAAGCGAGGAAGTCTGGGCGTCCTGTGAAGCGGATTTCGCCCAGATCATGGAGATCTGCGACGAGGTCACGCAGGTGGCCTGCGACATCAGACGCCGCAGGGCGGGCGACCCCGTACCTCCAGCACCATCGCCAGCGGGAGGAGCGGCGATTATGGGTAGGCTTCCCACGATACAGCTGGGCAGTTTTGACGGCTGCGTGGAGGAGTGGGTCGCCTACCAAAACATGTTTGTGTCGCTGGTGGACAACCGGGACGACTTGACCCGGGGTCAGAAGATGGCGTACCTGCTGTCCACACTGCAGGGCGAGGCAAGGGCACTCGTCCAGCATCTAAAGGTTGAGGATGCCCAATATGGGACGGCATGGGAGCTCCTCACCAACCGCTACCACAACGTCCGGCTGTTGGCAGATGCCCATGCCCGCCAGCTGTTGGCGTTGCCCGGGGTGCACAGTCGGGCGGACATAAGGCTGCAACTGTTGACGCCGGTCACCGTTGCATGCAACGCCTTGAGGATGTTGGGGTTGCCGGTGGACCAGTGGTCCTTCCTACTGGTCCACATCATCCTGACCAAGCTGCCCACGGACGTCCGCTCCCGCTTTGAGCGCGAGGCGGCAGAAAAGGAAGGGAGTGCTTTGCCCACATTGGAGGACCTGATGAGGTTCCTCGAGTACGAGGCAAGGGTCGTGGAGACCTCGCCTCCGGACCTGCCGCCACTAAGAGCGCTCCCGTGTAGGTGCGGCACCACACAGGGGCGCAGGACGCCCCAGGCTGCTCAACAGCAGCGGGCACCAGGACGCACGACGGCGCGGTTGGCGGCGCTGACGACAGCGGCCGGCAGGGAGCCGGCCTGTTTGCAGTGTGGCCAAAGGGGCCACCCCCTACTACGGTGTCAGGAATGGCGGGGGATGCCGGTGGCGGATAGGCGGCGAATGGTGAAGCGCAATGGCCTATGTTTTGGTTGCCTGGGCGACCACTTCGCCCGAGACTGTACCAGGGCCCAGAGATGCAGCGCTTGCGACGGGTCACATCACCTGCTGCTCTGCGCGAACCGGTCGGGCGCAGCCCCACCGACCCCCCAGCAGCGGCGCCCCACGGGCGGGGGTGCTCCAGGGCGGAGCACATCCCCACCCACTCAGAGGCGCAATCCGGCGCGTGACGCGCCCCCACCGCGGGAGGTGAGCCGTGGACAGGCGCGTGCACCCATGGAGGGCCACGCGTCTGCAGGCTACCAGGCGGCCGGCCCAAGTGTGAGCTGGGGCCCTACGGGCGGGGGCCCGACAGCTGACCCGGGATCCCCTCCTGCATGGGCACCTGTGCGCGCTAGCGTGGAGCAGCGCGACCCGCCGGGGCCAAGGCGGTTCTCGCCGCCGCTCCACGAGTACCCCCGGCTGGAGTACCACCCGCCCTATCCCAGATATGGTAGGGCGGCGGACTACGCCCTTCCGAGGATGGCCATGTGCACCCGCCGGCCATACTTTTATTTGGGGGCCCAAGAGGAGAGGGAAGCCCAAGGGGCATAGCTAGCCTGCCCCCCTTCGAGAGCAGACCCGCGGACGGTTCTGCTCCCTACTGCGGCTGTCCGCGTTTGGGGCCCTCAGGGAGACTCGGTCACCCTCAGAGCCTTGTTGGACTCAGGGGCCCAAGGCTGCCTGTTGTCCACTCGAGTGGCACAAAAACTGGGTCTGGGCATGGAGGCCCCCTCGATGCCGCTACTCGGGGTTGGTGGCATGGAGGTTAGAGGTTTGATGGGCCAAACCCAAGTCACCTTCTCCGCGGTACATTCCTCTACTTTGAGGATTTCGGTAGCAGCCACGGTGATGGACACCATTGTGGGCTGGCAGCCTTCTACCGATCTGCCCTCTAGTACACGCGCAGTTACAAAGGGCCTAAATCTGGCCGACCCACTCTTTGATCATCCGGCTCCGGTGGATCTCCTCTTAGGGTCGGATGTCCTTGGATGGATCCTGCTAGGATCCCAATTTGGGATCCTTTGGGATTCCCAAAGGGCTTTGGGTCCCTCTTCATTGGTGGCAGTGTCCACGCTTTTTGGATTTTCAATTATGGGACCGGTCGTTGACGACCCGACTCCGGATGAGTCCAAGATCATCTTGTCTGCATCCTTGGCCAAGACGATGCAGAGGTTTTGGGAGATTGAGGAACTCCCCCTGGTCCCTAGGGTGGATCCCGACCATGTGGAGTGTGAGGCCTTCTATCAGGCTAACACGTCACGATCTAGGTCCGGGAGGTTTGTGACCAGGCTTCCTTTTATTGCCTCCCCTCCTGTTCTAGGGCAGTCCAGGGCTTTGGCGGAGAAGAGGCTGCTGGCCATGGAACGGCGCATGCGGCGTGACCCAGTCCTTCGGGACAAATACATTGCGTTTATGCGCGAGTATGAGGCTTTGGGTCACATGTCTCCGGCTCGAGTTGATTGGAGCTCAACTGGGCACTACTTCTTGCCTCACCATGCCGTGGTAAAGGCTTGCTCGGGCAAATTGAGAACCGTGTTTGACGGATCAGCCCCCACGTCTACGGGGGTATCCTTGAACCAGTGTCTCCATTCTGGTCCCAAGTTGCACCGGGACGTTGTCGATATCATCCTGAACTTTAGAAGACATCAGGTGGTGTTGGGAGCTGACATCCGGATGATGTTCAGACAGACGGTCATTCATCCGGATGACAGGCGCTACCAGCTCATCCTCTGGCGTGAACACCCGGAGGACCCGGTGACCGTCTACGAACTCAACACCAACACATATGGGTTGAAGTCCAGTCCATACATCGCAATCCGATCCTTGTTGGAGCTGGCCGAGCGAGAGCGGGCCCGCTTTCCCCGTGCCGCCGCCGTGCTGACACGTGACCTGTACGTCGACGACGTGTGCACCGGGGCCGAGAGTGTCGAGGAGGCCCTCACACTGCGGGATGAACTGATCGCACTTCTTGCAGCTGGGGGATACGAGTTGCGGAAGTGGCTGTCTAACGAGCCGGGTCTGCTAGAGGGGATACCAGAGGAGCACCAGCAGAACCCCACGTTGTTCGCAGATGCGGAGGACCCCAACATGATAGCGGTGCTGGGTATGCAGTATCAACCCGTACACGACATTTTCACTTTCCAGGTGGAGCTGGAGTCCCGGAGCATTTGGAGCAAGAGGACGGTGCTGTCCACTATTGCACGCATGTTTGATCCGAACGGGTGGATTAGTCCGGTGATCTTTTCAGCTAAGTGCCTGTTGCAGCAGCTGTGGATGCTAGGCGTCTCATGGGATGAGCCGCTCATCGGGCCGCCATTGAACACCTGGCTCGAGTTAATCTCCACCATGGAGGAAGTCAACCGGGTTGCCTTACCTCGTCGAATTTTGCCTCCGGGCAAATCTCAAGTGAGCCTGCATGGCTTCTGTGATGCTTCCGAGCGAGGGTACGCTGCGGCAGTGTATCTACGCACCGTTGATTCCGAGGGCCGGGTCAACGTCGTACTGCTCTTAGCCAAGAGCAAGGTTGCTCCAATCCGAACCCGTCTGACCATCCCCAAGTTGGAGTTGAGCGGGGCTCATCTTTTAGCCAGGCTGTTAAGCCATGTTCGTCGGGAGTTAGCCGCCACCGTAAACATCCGGGATGTCTTTGCGTGGTCAGATAGTCAGGTCGCGCTGGCATGGTTGCGCGCGTCGCCACATAATTTGGAAATCTTTGTAGGGAACCGGGTTTCCCAAATACAGGAGATCGGAGTTCTAATCACTTGGAGATACGTCCCAGGCGACATAAATCCAGCGGACTGTGCTTCCCGGGGCTGCACTGCTCCAGAGTTGGCAGCTCATCATCTCTGGTGGGGACCAGGGTGGCTGAAGTCGCCCGAGACCTCTTGGCCTGTCCAGCGGCTGGACAGGACGGTCCAGATTCTACCCGGCATGCGTGTGCATACCCTGGCCGTGGAGACAGATATGGACCCCGACTGGCTGCCTGAACGATACAGCAGTCTGGACAAATTGCTGGCGGTGACCAGCTGGATGAAACGGTTCATCCACAACTGCCGACATCCGCGAGATAGACTTTTGTCCCCAGTTGTAAGTGCAGAGGAGCGTCAGAGCTCGCTACTGCACTGGGTCCGGGTACTGCAGGCGGAGCGCTTCAAGGCTGAGCTGCGGGTGCTGCGTGAGGGTCGCGCCAAGCTGAAGGGAGCTGTCGCTCGGTTAAATCCTTTTACAGATCCGGAGGGGCTTTTGCGTGTTGGAGGCCGATTACGGAAAGCCGACCTGCCTTACGGGACTCGACACCCCCTACTCCTGCCGAAGGATGGACCGCTGGTTAAGCTCCTGGTGTCCGATCGCCACATTCGTAATGCGCATGCGGGGTGCGGCGCGTTACTGGCCATCCTGCAGAGGGAATTTTGGATTTTGTCGGCTCGAAGAGCCGTTCGAGGAGTGCTGTTCCGGTGTCTGCCGTGTTACCGGCTTCGGGCTTCACTCATGCAGCCGCAGATGGGGGATCTGCCATCGGACCGAGTCACCCAGTCTCGTCCATTTTCGGGGGTAGCCACGGACTTTGCCGGACCGTTTTCTGTGAAGACGACCACTCTTCGCAACGCACGGGTCGTAAAGGCATACTTGTGCGTATTTGTGTGCTTGGCCACGAAGGCCGTCCACCTGGAGGTGGTCTCCGCGTTGTCTACGGAGGCTTTCGTCGCCGCGTTGGATCGCTTCGTGTCGCGTAGGGGTCTGCCCTCACTTATCCGTTCCGACAATGGCACAAACTATAGGGGTACCGCTAACTATATAATGATGTCTACAAATTTTTTGAAAATAACGTAGATAGTTTAAGTCAGACGCTCGCCCGGAAGGGGGTAACTTGGCGGTTCAGTCCACCAAATTGCCCACACTGGGGAGGAATCTTTGAGGCGGCTGTTAAGTCCGCAAAGACCCACCTCCGCCGCGTCATTGGAGAAACCGTTTTAACCTTTGAGGAGCTTGCCACCGTGCTTTGTAAGGTGGAAGCGGTCCTCAACTCTCGTCCTCTCTGTCCCCTGTCCCCTGATCCAAACGATCTGGAGGTCTTGACTCCTGGACATTTTTTGATCGGGCAGCCGCTCACTGCTCTGCCGGAATACCCTTGGAGGGAAGAACGTACCACCCGGTTGTCGCGTTATCAAATGCTGCAGCAGATGGGCCAGAATTTCTGGTACCGCTGGTCCGTTGAATACTTGCATTTGCTGCAGCAAAGGGTGAAGTGGACAGACAGGACTGAGCCCCCTCGGGAAGGGGATTTAGTATTATTGAAGGAGGCCAACTTGCCTTCCTTGGTTTGGCGCCGGGGCCGCATCTTAAAGTTATTAATGGGTCCCGATGGGACTCCACGCGTCGCGGAGGTGTTGGTCGGTGGTTCGATTCTGAGACGAGCCATGGCAACACTCTCTCGTCTCCCGGTTGAATGAGCTAACGGTCTGAGCCTTCAGCCCGGGACGGGGGAATGTTCCAAATACAATGTAGTTTTGATACGGCATCACAGATGGCGCTGGCCGTCTGTTGACGCCTTATGAAAAGAGTGTACGGCGCCGCCCGGTCTGCGCGCACGCGAGCAGATGGCCGCCATCTTAGTGTCTCGGCTTCCTTCGTGTTAGACACACGGAAACCACGCGTTTGGAACGCGCCCTTGTTTTGTAAAATATAACTGGTGAAATCGGTCGTTTTGAGTTTGTTCACGTGCCCTATGGGAGTGCCGTGTTAAACGTGACAAACAAGTATCAAGGAACTGTCTTTATGCGTGCGGAATAACAATTCGCCTACTGGTGACCGTGTAGGCGCGTGCGAGTGCGTGAGTGCGAACCAAGTGCGGAGTGCGTGGTCGTTCAGGGTTTGGAGCTCCAAGGGGGTCGCTTAGGGTTAGTGACATTGCCACCACATCGCACAGGCGGTCGGATCTGACCCAGGGAGGGTCGCCCGCCGCTTCGGCCAGTGAGTACACGGGAGTGCACGTAAGTGTCAGACATTCAATTAGGTTAAGTAGTTTTAAGCATATTAAGAATTGTAAACACTGTCAAAGTGGATGTTTGTTACTCTTTCACGTAAAAACTACTGAATGGATGAAACTGTCAAAGCGGTACGAAATCCGCCGGGTCCACTAGTTATCAATAAAGATGGGTTGAAAAAGTCACCCGATAAAGTAGAAGTTATATTAAAGGCTCCGGTACTCACAAACGTAAGTTAATTGCAATCTTTTTTAGGGTTAATAAATTATGATTTGTACCGGGAGCGTCAACCATCCTTAGTCCATTATATGATCTTTTAAAGAAAAATCAAACTAAATGGCGTCGGTCTAGGTTAGGTTAGGTTAGGTGAGGCGTTTGAAACAATTCGAAAAATGTTAGCTTCAGACCAGACTTTAGCACATTTGAATCTTAATGCATAAATTGTTCTGACAGTTGACGCGTCATGATATTTTGCTTGGTAGGGCTGGCCTAGCTACCACTAGGTTATTTGAGTCTGTCGCCAGAGCAACTATGATACAAGCATTTAGAGGTCGGATAGTCTTGATCCTGAGGAAATGAGTATGTCGACTGAAGTGCGCTTCCACGTTCGGCCTTATCGAAATTTACCTTCAGGTAGGATAAAGTTTAAGCGCTTGATTTTCCTGCAAAATTTAATAGTGCTGTTTTTAGTTGTTATATAAGCTGTAGTCGTCATTGTTACTGTTTTATCGATGTTTAAGTATTACACCTTGAAAATTCGTATGCTTGTTTACCTTTCAGTGTCAAAGCCTTTTTATAGTTCCATCACCACAACGTTCCCAGCGCTGCTGACGTTGATGATTACCGCAAGATGGGCACACTTAAAAGGTGTACTTCAAAAATTCCTTTAAACCCAGTTGAACGAAATGGTCCAGTGCCCCGACTCCCCTTATGAAAACCGCAATGATATCGTAACGACTTAGTCGTTGAAACCATTTTCATATGCACATCCGTCAATCGAGCCGATTTTAAAGTCGCTCGAACGAAGTTCCAACCAACCGGATCTAGATCTACCGCATACGGTTAGTTGGAACTTCGTTCGAGCGACTTTAAAATTGGACTTTAAAGTTGCTACGATATCTTTATGATGATAAAATTCAAGGGTGGCTGAGCCGCATAGTAAAGCAGCACAAGCTCTTGGCCCAAAGCTCATTTAAAATGTTGCTCTATAAAAACTCTTTCCGTTTTAAAACCAGGTGGATGAAAGTGTTCAGAGCAGCAGTAATAAAGAGTGGTATTGGCTCAAAGATTGCTCTTCTAAAACTATTTTTAAAACCAGGTGGACGAAAGGGTCCAGAAAAGCATCAAGAAGCTCGGCATACGCGTGTACCGGCAGTGCAGCCTGGCCGGCTGGCGGCAGGTGGGCAGCCGCATTGAGGCAGTGCACCTCATGTCGCCGCTGCACGCCGTGCGGCTGCCATGCTTCGCCTTCTTCTACTACGGCACGAAGGCCATTGACATCAACGCCTTTAAAGGTGAGGGGGAAGGAGAGAGGAACATTTATTGACTAGTACACAATATAAAAATGTTATTATTATTATATCAGCCGTAACTGTCCATGTGACTCCTGGGCAAAGGCCTCCCCACACTTTTTCCACACCTTCTGGTCCCCTGCAACATCATGCCATTCTTTCATGAAGGTATTCCTCTAAGCGCTCCCATTTTGGAGCGCTTTCGACGAAGCGCCCCAAAACTATTCCTCGAAGCGCTCCTTTTGAACCTCTCAAGATCGTCCCGCCATCCTTGTCTAGTGGACCCCACATACCTAATGCAAAAAGGCGACCAGGTAAAAATAATATAGACAGAAATAATATATCTATAAACTGTCAATATCTCTGTTTTCCCATGAGCATAGAAAGTTTTATTAGAATTGGGTTATTGGTTTGAGAGAATTATCTACATCTACACTATTAATAAAGAGGTAGTTTGTGAGTTTGTTTGTTTGAGGAGGATAATATCTGGAACTAATGGGCCAATTCCAAAACGTCTTTCACATGACAGAATGCAAAATTGTATGCGGGTAACAAATGATATATTTTATTTTGATAAAAAAGGTTCTATGATGTTTTAAATTTTTGATTTAGGAATCAAAGTAATGGATTTTGAACGGAAAAATACGAAATCAACGTGGATACCGAAATGTCAATTGGCTCTCAATCTCTAGCCAGGCAGAGCAGGTTGTGTACAACCTTTTAACTGGTTTTCAATCTTGAAAGAAGGTTTAATTAAATTTGTTATCGGATTCGCCTCTACCTGACAAGAAGTTACATCTTCGTATCAAATAATAAAGCTATTTTCTATGTACCTACAGCTATCAATGAAAGCGGTCTCGTGTACGACGGCGGGCTGGTAGTAGGCCCAATGTTTGAGACGAACGACCCGCACATCTACGGAGCGGGCTCGTGCGCACGTTACTCGCGCCGACTGTACGCCGACCGCTTACAACACCGACACTACTGCTCCGAGGATGTGGGGGAGGCGGTGAGTCGACATCATCATCATCATCATTATCATCACCAATTCATTTTATGTACCCACTGCTGGGGCACGAGCCTTCCCTATGGATAAATAAGGAGAACAGGCCACCACCACGCGAGCCTACTGCGGATTGGTGTGTGTAACGACTGCTAATGCAGCCGGGACCAACGGCTTTACGTGCCTTCCGAAGCACGGCGGAGCTCGATATGATAAATTTTTGGTCACCCATACGATGAACGGTCTTTGTGAACCTTAGCAATCGCAGACCGGGGGCGTTAATCACTGCGCCATCGAGCTTTTAATTTTTTTTACTAATTGTTTTTTCTAGTAATTATTTTGTCTTAAAACATGTAGTTTTTCAGTTCGTATATCAAGTATCAACTACAGAGTCAGCTTCTTAAGTTAGTGCAAATGAAAGTATGGCCACTCTGTAAGTGAGAGGGAGAGTAATTACAGGTAGAAATTTAAAAGGGTGTAGTCCTATTATGCTATTATCCTGCTTATATGCTATTATTATGCTTATGCCTACCAATCCACACTGGGCCCGCGTGGTGGTTTATAGCCCGTTCTCCCTATCCATCTATTCTATAGGGAAGGCTCGTGCCCCAACAGTAGGGACATAAATTGAACAGATGACTATGTTTATAATGGTGTTCCAGCTAGCGAAGATATTCCTGCGTAAGTTGAACCCGTTTGTGACGGCCGACCCCGACGCCAGCACCGGCAATTCATCCATAATGCCTGAGTTCAGCTCTAGTTTGCTCGTGTAAGTCACCGCACAGAACAGTGAACAGTTGAATGCTAGTTTTTTTTATTTTTATATATTATGTGATGATAAGGCCAATAGGTAAGCGCACTTCACCCGGACGGAATACTCAACTACTGAGGCACTGGCTATCTTAACTCTAGCTGCCGGAACACAACGAGGCGACATATTTAGATAAGATGGTTGTAGCTTGCCAGGCGGACAAACAAGCCCTACCACCGACCAATCCGAGTAAGTACACAAACATGTACCCTCCGTTGGGAATCGTGATTCAATCGATTAGACTATTGACGTAAACCCATATCTAAATACAAGCGTGTTAGCTTTACTTGTCAGAATCGAAACCTTGGTGCTAATTTTATTCAACATTCGATCGAGTTAGGTGGCAATTGGGGCACAAAATGAAGAGACAGAAGGTACGCTTCATACAAATGCGCTTGAGTAACGCACACATTATAACGCACTCTTTAACCGCCTCTGTGGTCTAGAGGTTAAGACCACCGGTTTAGACCTAGAGGTCCCGGGTTCGATTCCCAGCGGGGGGTACATGTTTGTGTACTCAGTTTGGTTGATGGTAGGGCTTGTTTGTCCGCTTGGCTAGCTACCACCATCTTATCTAAATATGTCGCCATAACATCAATGTTTGTAGTATTGTTGTGTTCCGGCAGCTAGAGATAAGATAGCCAGTGCCTAACTCGTGAGGATCCCAGGTGAAGTGCGCCTCCATCATTGGCCTTATCATTATCATTCATTATCATATCATTAGGTGACTCGTAGCTCTTCAGAAGCTATTTAATTCCGTCGTACTAGGGGGCAGAACGCCAGAGACGTGGCACGAAGGTATGGTGGTATTGTTCTTCAAAAAGGGCGATAAAACCCTGCTGAAGAACTACAGGCCCATCTCACTTCTAAGCCACGTCTACAAGCTGTTTTCAAGAGTCATAACGAATCGTCTCGCACGCAGGTTTGATGACTTCCAGCCTATCGAACAAGCCGGTTTCCGAAAAGGCTTCAGCACCATAGACCACATACATACGCTGCGGCAAGTCATACAGAAGACCGAAGAGTATAACCAGCCTCTTTGCTTAGCGTTTGTGGACTATGAAAAAGCCTCCCATTCGATTGAAACATGGGCCGTGCTTCAGTCTCTCACTTCTCACTGTTGAAGTGTTTGTATGAAAGCGCCACAATGTCAGTCGGTCTTTAGGACCAGAGCTCGAAACCTATCCAGTTGCAGCGAGGAGTGAGACAGGAAGATGAGATATCTCCGAAACTGTTCACTGCTGCACTGGAAGATGTTTTCAAGCTTCTGGACTGGAAAGGACTCGGCATCAACTTAAACGGCGTATACATCACTCGCCTTCCATTTGAAGACAATATAGTGGTCTTGGCTGAGACCCTGGAAGACCTCGGCACAATGCTCGGTCACCTCAACAGAGTTTCTCAACAAGTAGGTTTAAAAATTAACATGAAGAAGACAAAAGTTATGTCGAACTCACGTGTCGTACCCACTCCTCTGAAGGTTGGGGACTCTGTCCTTGAAGTTATGGATGATTATGTTTACCTGGGACAAACGGTCCAGCTAGGTATGTAGGTCCAACTTCAGCAAAGAGGTCAATCGTCGAATCCAATTAGGCTGGGCAGTGTTCGGTAAGCTACGAAATATCTTTGACCAGTGTGTGTTGCCAGTGATGACATACGGGACTGAGACGTGGTCGCTCACTATGGGCCTTATCAGAAGGCTCAAGGTCACTCAAAGAGCAATGGAGAGGGCTATGCTCAGGGTTTCTCTGCGAGATCGAATCAGAAATAAGAAGATCCGCAGAAGAACAAAGGTAACCGACATAGCCCGAAGAGTTGCTAAGATCAAGTGGCAGTGGGCAGGGCACATTGCTCGCAGGACTGATGGCCGCTGGGGCGGAACAGTCCCCGAGTGGCGGAAAGCGCAGTGTGGGCAGGCCTCCAACAAGGTGGACCGACGATCTAGTGAAGGTCGCGGGAAGCCGCTAGATGTGAGCAGCACAAAACCGGTCGTTGTGGAGATCCTTGAGGGAGGCTTTTATCCAGCAGTGGACGTCTTTTGGTTGAGATGAAGGAGATGATTAGGTGAGATCAAGGCACTGTGCTTACGTAAAATTTATATTTAAAAAAACATAGTCAACTTTCAAGGACACGGAACTTTGCAACAGCTGCGCTATGACTGCTTTGAGCTGTTGTGATATGAGCGCGGTATGTATTAAGCTTTCCTTCTGGATCTCCTTAATTTGGTATTGGGGTGAGCGAACATTTTCATCATCATCATCATCATCACCTCATTTTATGTTTCCACTGCTGGGGCACGAGCCTTCCCTACGGATGGATAGGGAGAACGGGCCATAAACCTCACGCGGGCCCAGTGCGGATTGGTGGTTGTTAACGACTGCTAATGCAGCCGGGTGGGACTAACGGCTTTACGTGCCTTCCGAAGCACGGAGGAGCTCGAGATGATACATTTTTGGTCACCCATCCAATGACCGGCCTTTGCGAAAGTTGCTTAACCTTAGCACTCGCAGACCGGGCGCCTTAACTACTGCGCCATCGAGCTCCTCAAACACAAATTCCTTAAAAAAACATTTTGCCAAATACAAATTCTTGTTTTTGTTAAGGGGGTGTAGCGCGGACGCAAAACTGCGAGTTTCAAGTTTCTTTAGGATAGCGAGCGAGCGGCGCGTGGCAGTTGTGTGACAACGGCGCACGACTACAAATACGCACGCACACTAATATCTGTACAGAGTAGGCTGGTGATTTAATTGGAGCAATGTTTACTTATATAAAATCATAGGCGTTTGGGTAAAAAATAATAAAAGTCTTAATATTTTCATATTCATATTTTTAAAATGAAACTAAGACAACAGTGGCCTGCGGAATATCAATACAAACATTTTGATGTCGGATTATTGTTTCATGTGCTATATTTATAAGTTTTTAGATATCATTACTTTTACGTATTGTTCATGCAGTTTCTAAGTATTTGTTTCAAATTCCAAGACAACCACGGCCTTGTGAAAGGACCTACACTAGTCCTTTTAATGTATATGACCTATTCAGCGCCTAGCACCAGTGACTTAAAAACACGTAAATTTTCTAAATTCCGCGTGGCACCTCCTTAAGTGATCGTTTGGCAAATAAAACTGACACTAGGCACTTAGGTATTGTACCTTGATTTTTCACTATTTTACAAGATCTATTCGATTAGTATAGATAGATACATTACAAGATTGAGACCGTATTATTATATATCCTAACCGAGATAATATATAGTTATGAGCCTCTTTCCTACAACTATCATCCGGAATATAATTATCATTAGATATATGTTATAATTAACGGATTTACTTATTTTATTATATTTTTTTTTGTTTTTCTAAGTTTGTATTTATGTTTTTCAGAAATAAAACTCAGTCATACGCAAGCATGTCTAGTTTAATCCGAGTAAGCACTGGATTATCGCGAAGGTAAATAACATTTTATTTGTGTCAGATCGCATATCATACCTGTGTTTTACAAATTATATAAAATTTGAATTTTGAAAGTAAATTGATTTTCATACTTGTCATTTATTTAAGTTAGCATTAAATAAACGTGCTGAACTTCAAATTGCCACAAATTTTAATCCTATTCTTAATTGTAAGTAATCCAATCTTAAGTTATCATATCGTTTATTATTATATGCTTTTTGTTTTTAGGGTTTCGTCTCTCAAAAGAAACCCTTATAGGATTCCTTTGTTGTTTGTCTATCTGTCAAGAACCTTTACCTCAGGATTTGATTTCTAGTTGAAAATAATATCAAATGTAGTCTTACTGATTTTCTAAGCTAAATAATCATTTTCACGGAGATATTGCACAGATTGTTAGAGCATGTTACAGATGCATTTTATTGGGTTATACCACAACATGAAGTGACTGCAGAAGGTAAGCTTATAAAGCTGCAGAAGCGGCGTATATAGAAATGCTACTTCAATACGTCTCCGCCGGCTGAGACGAACTAATTAGCATTTCCAAACGATAAACACGCGCAAATCCTGCTCCACGTCATTTATTATTATTCCAAACTTAATACAGAAATCCTTACTGTTGGTTAGGTTAAGTTATTTTTTTTTCATGAGCGAAGCGCAGCGTATCGAGGGCCAGCCACGGAAGGGGCGCACTCACGGAAGTTCTTGTCGATCATTTTCAGACAGCAGAAACGAATCTTTGAGCATTGCAGTACATCACCGTCTGAGACGTATTGGAGCCGGATTTGCGTGTGTTTATCGTTTGGAAATGCTAAAGCCGGGCCTTCTATATACGCGTGTAGTAGCATTTCTATATACGCGACCGGGCGCAGCTGTTGCAATTACTCGAGCGCGTTTTTATGAAGTATATCTTCAGCAGTCTCCTTATTTTGTGGTTATAGTTTGATCAAACAGCAATGTTAAGTTCTCTTCAATAGTATTATATCTACTGACTGTCATCTGATATGTGTTGTTAAAAATAAGTAACTAGCTTATTGGCGGGAGAGTTTTATTTTTAATAATTTGTGTTTGTCGAATATTAATGTGAAATAATGGTGGATTATTTACCGTTAAGCAAGGCTTTGAATACCGTTATAAAATTGGTCTATACTTCTGTCAAACGAAGATACCAGTAAAATAAGAGTACCGGTAAGCTTGGTATCGTTACCTGGGTGGCATATTAGCCTCTACGCAGATTGGCTAAGTTATTCTGTGCTAAAGAGCAATATTTAACGAAAAAAGTAGCGATACTTTTCTAGATAACGTTACCTGCATTACCGGTACTAAATTACCTTTATAGAAATAACATACCTAGGTACGTAACGTGCTTGCTGCTTACCGGTACCACAGATTAGTTAATAGTTACTCGGTACTTATAGTGGGAATTTGGTAACGGTACTTATAAAGCCCTGTCGTTAAGTGCTCGTGAACGTGCGTGAGCGTTGGTAAATGAAACAAAACAGTGCAACGTCGCATTTCAAATTCTTCAAATGAAATAGATGGCAACCGGTGATGAAGTTCGAGTCCCCAATAGTGCTGTACTCGGTGTTGCCGGGCCCGCTGTACTACATGAAGCTTCGCAAAGCGGGGCCCGAGGTACCCATGGAGGTGCAGCTGTGCTTACCGCATCAGGTACTTTTTATATTGGTCACTTCCTATCCCAGAATACAGGTATTATCACAACCACTGAGCCATATACACACAGTCAATATAATTAAAATGCCTCGGTGGCGGAGGGGCGTATCGCTCCATTTTTTCAACGAATAAGTCAATTTTAAAGAAACCGTCTATGCAGTAGAAAAATACCGAGATTAGGATAGTTAGTAAAATATATAAAATGAAACTATCTATGCAAAAGGTAATACAGAGATGAAAATAGTTAGTAAAAAAAAAAGTTTTTTAAAGTTTTACTTTAAACATTAAAATGTATAACCGCTCTTAAAGAATTAATCTTGTTACTTATTGATTGGTGACTATATTAATATCTAAAACATTTGACAGGGCCACACCCTGACCACAGACAAGGGAGGCAACTACTTCCGCCTGAAGGTGAACGCGCTGCACTGCGTGGACGCGGTCACATGCCTCTCCAAGAAGCTGTTTTCACCAGAACTCCTCACCCAGCTCTATGGGAAGCACGAAGCGCTTTTCGACAAGCTTCTGTGCCGATATCAGGTATGCAGCTTGTTTTCGATCTAATGGTCATGCACATAACCTCGGTCACTTGCCCCTCCAAGGAGCTGGTCCCACCAGAACTCACCCAGCTTTATGGGGGAAGCACAAGGCTACAACGAGGTCTACAACGAGCTTCTGTGCAGTTTGTCTATCGACTTATAGTTCACGCATAGAACCGTTGGGGTCTAACTACCCAGATAATTGTAGAAAGAAATAACTCTTGCTGCGTTTTCTGCGGCTTCTTCTCATGGATTTTTACTATCAGAAATACTTTGTTTAAAATTTAATTTACATTTTTTGTATAACCAAACTGGCTGGCAAGTGGTCACGGGTGGTGCAACTTGAACGACACGTATATGAAGAAGGTATGCGTATGGTACCTATACAAATTACTTTTCGTTAAAACCCCGTTAATTTTAATTAATTAATTTATTTTATTATAAAAGTGAATATTTTTTTATATATATGACTCATTGTAAACCAGTCGAACAGCATCGTGGATCTGTACGAGTTCTTCACGCAGCCATGGATGGCCGTGCTCTACCAGGAGACGTTCGCCGACCTGCTCCGGGACATCAACGAGCAGGACGTAGGCTCGGTAAGGACCAAAACCAGACAAGTATTTTCTTTGATTGATATCAGATGATAGTGGGAGGCGATTTTTGAATCTCATCGGTGATCTCGAAATTAAATGTCACATGAAATACACTTTGAAACATATATTTTTTTACTAAAATACATACCGTTCGAGAGTTTTCGGTGTAAAACATTATTAGTAACCTTGAATAAGAGAAAAAGAAGCACTCTTAATTGATATCATAGCTTGAGAATTAAGCGCAGGTCACACCGCCAGCTAGCGCGCGTGCGAGCTAGCTGGCGATGGCGGGCGAAACGGAACGAGGAAAACAATACAAACTAAGCAAAGTTTTGGCGAGCTAAACTATGTGGGTTTACACCGAAAACTACCGACGGGCGAGCGAGCGAGGGGAGGGTCGACTAGACCGAAGGCGGGCGCGCCAAGCGAGGCGGGTGGGCGAGCCGTGCGAGCATCGTTTCAGCTCTTTTCATACTTCGGTTCACAACTCGAACTATAGAGCTAAGCTACGCTAACGAGGTGAACGAATATAATCGCCGCATCATCGGATATTTCGCTCGCATCGTTTGTATCGCTGACGTAGCTTATGTCTGCAGTTCGCGATGTGAACCGAAGTATGAAAAGAGGTGAAACGATGTTCGGCTGGCTCGCTCGCTCGCTAGCTGGCGGTGTAGACTGCGCTTCATGCACCGGTTCAAAAACCGCCCCTTACAAGGAGATAATCCTGGTGGTAGAATTCTAATGACACTCTTATGAGTACCTATTTCTGCGGCTGTAGCAGGATTTAATTGTTTAACATTGCTATGGGAGGGAAACTGAAACCAGCTGCCCGCCTGATAGAAAAAGACACGAGACAAAGACAAAGAGAGAGAGTTCTCCTAGGGTTTGGTGTCTGAACGTGATCTAGTAATATTTACATTTACTAACTTGTTTACATCATAATTATAGTTATTCTAATTTAATCAACAACATTTTCTTAAGGCAATTTATTTGTTCATAAGGTTTATGACATGGTGTGGTCAAAGTTCAACCTGGGTGAAAAAACCAGGAGCTCAGGGCACGACTCTTGTAGTTCTGACGGCAGCTGTGACTTGTTGGCTTCATCGGTTTGTAACTTTTAGTTTTAGTTATAGAGGATGATCCAAATAGTGACGTTATAAAAGTAAGTTTAAAAAAAATTACGGGTAAGTATATTGCCTTGATCTCACCTCATGTTAAGTGATGATAAGGCCAATAATGAATTTCTCATATCTGAAGGTATCCAAAAATATCACAGTGAGGTATTAAAGTTAATAATTATGTCTAATTTACTCTGCGTACAAGACCTAGATCGAATACACTCTTCAATATTACCACACCTATTTGATACATTTATTTAGAAAGAATACGTTATTCACTTGGGTACCTAAAGAAATACAATTTTACCTTAGCACTTAATTCAAGTTAGAAAGAACGAAAAATAACTAAGAATACTTACGTTTGTATAATTAGAATTTATCCTAAAAGCGTTTGGGTTTCCTATTTTTGAATCACTTTTTTACACTAATTTACAAACATACTATAGTAGTTAAATGCGAGATTCTTCCATTATTTTTCCGTGTCCACTAATGAGATGTTTACAGCCACGTAGTGATGCGGGTAGATGTCGTGTGATTTATTTTATAATATATTTTGCTGTATTTAATTTTTTTTATAGGAAATACAACACAGTTGTGGCACATTCCGCTCCATTATCAATAAGTTTGTCGCAAAAAGGAGTAGTGCCCAGATTGTAAGTTTACTGAATTTATGTAATATATTGCTTTGCTTTCTTTTTACAATGGCAAAATTCAATTAGTTCAAAAACGACGATAACTGTTGATAATAGATGTTGAACGATACACGATTTTCCCCAAAACCCCTCGAGATTCAGTAATTATCACACATAGAGTTTTTACGAGAGGACTTTACTAACCCCCGTATTTATAAACGAATAAAAGCTCATACTGAAACAAAGTAATCGCTTAAGTAAAATTTTATATTCTTTAGTAAACCGATGAAGCTAGAAACGCCAAAAGCTAGAATTCTTAGCCAAGCAATAGTCACTAATACTCAAGCACTCTAGTTAGGCTACTCAAAGAATTCATAGTGACAAGCTTGTGACAAGCTAGAATTGAGGTTAAATTCCGTGTGGCAGTTTGTATTATGTCTAAAATAATATAAAATTGATGAATTTGATAATAACAATAATACTTTTATTTAATTGAATAAGAAAACTTTTATTCTAATTTAAACGTTACTTGTAAGTATATAAAATGAAATTAGATCTTAGTGACATTTCTAAGAACAAAGTAATTGCTAAGTAATGACTTGTTTATAAATACGAGTGTTAGTAGACTCCATGCAAATTTCTTGAGAGAATTTGACCTTTTTTATCATTTGTTCACGCAATCCTCATGAACGTTCTTGAGTAAATACAATTATAATTATAAACATAATATTCTAATTATTAACAAAATCGCAAACATGATTCTTTTTTCGTTAATATTAATATATTATTATGCGTTTTTTAACAGGTCAAAGTAAACAAGGCAGTGGATATACCTTCGGTAAGCTTATAGATACTCTCATTATTAATTGTTGAATGCTATATTCCTTAGCAATTGTGGTACCAGCTCGAGATGATAATTCCGATGATCGGCCTTTGCGAAAAGTTATTAACCTTAGCAAACGCAGACTGGGCGCGTTAACCACAGCGCCATCTAGCTTCTCAACCGTCGTCGTTACATAACAAATCACTAACAAGCCTCCATATCCCCAATGTCCAGGAGTGTGGTCAGTCTGCAGCGCTGCGTGATGAAGCCCGCTCCTTCTGGTGCACCATCGGAGGAGAGCAGATCGTGTTGTCCCAAATAGCACGCTATCTTAACCGAAACAGCGTCACTAATCCGCATTATGCACGACCCGTCCAATACAATGATTAGCACAGTTATTATTCTTTGCATATTAAATTTGGTTTATTCTTGAGCTTATGTTTTTTTTTCTACGTTATGGTATTTTGCTGTGGGAATTCTATTTAGCTATACATTGTCAACAGATTTCTTTAAAAATGTTCAAAATGATTTTTAAAGCAAATTTTGTTGCGAACAAATTACAAAAACACAAATGTTGAAAAAATTTCCACGAGCAGGATTTGAACCTGCACCCTTCTGACATTCCGGGTCAGGTGCTCCTCCAATTGAGCTATCGTGGTTCTAACCAGCCCGCCGAAATGACGGTAGTTGTTGACATTGAATGGGCGCCTTTGGCTTACAAAGTAAAAAGTGTTGAATAATTTCGGCGGGCTGGTTAGAACCACGATAGCTCAATTGGAGGAGCACCTGACCCGGAATGTCAGAAGGGTGCAGGTTCAAATCCTGCTCGTGGAATTTTTTTCAACATTTGTGTTTTTGTGATTTGTTCGCAACAAAATTTGCTTTAAAAATCATTTTGAACATTTTATAAAATAGCTTGCTTATTTCTTAACTGATCTTTAATATTTGTAAAAATATTATGATCGGATGTTAATGACGGTAGTTGTTGACATTGAATAAGCGCCTTTGGCTTACAAAGTAATAAGTGTTGAATAATTTCGGCGGGCTGGTTAGAACCACGATAGCTCAATTGGAGGAGCACCTGACCCGGAATGTCAGAAGGGTGCAGGTTCAAATCCTGCTCGTGGAAATTTTTTCAACATTTGTGTTTTTGTAATTTGTTCGCAACAAAATTTGCTTTAAAAATCATTTTGAACATTTTATAAAATAGCTTGCTTATTTCTTAACTGATCTTTAATATTTGTAAAAATATTATGATCGGATGTTAATGACGGTAGTTGTTGACATTGAATGGGCGCCTTTGGCTTACAAAGTAAAAAGTGTTGAATAATTTCGGCGGGCTGGTTAGAACCACGATAGCTCAATTGGAGGAGCACCTGACCCGGAATGTCAGAAGGGTGCAGGTTCAAATCCTGCTCGTGGAAATTTTTTCAACATTTGTGTTTTTGAGATTTCTTTAAGGCATTTGATGAAGTTACCCACGTCTGCCGTATAAATACAGTTTTCTGAAACTTGTGTGCAATTATTCAGCTTTAAGCTCAAGTATATTACCACTATTTTAGCGATAACAGTCTGGAATACCACAGGGCTGAATTTGGGACCTACACCATTCGATGATAACGTGGTGGGTACAATGTTTTCTTTCTTATTGTGTGGGTCGCCTATATATTATAAGTTAAAATAAAGAAAACATTACGTTTTAGACAATTTATTTCATTTTACACATGTTCATTATTTAGACAAGTTTCCTTAAGTTATATTTACACGGAATGCACAGATGGCCATCGACGGATAATCAACAGTTCGCAGAACAGTCTTAATCAATAATAGATTTTAAATTACAAAAGTTGAAAATAATTTAGATTACTATTAAGTATATAAAACTACTATGAGTTTAATTAAAATTTTAGGAGATTAGAAATGACTAGATCGCGGTTTTTCTTAGGTACCTGTTATATTGAAAATGGCCTCTTAACGATAAATTTTACTAATCGACGATTAACGTTACGATCGTTGAGCTGTTTAACACCTTACATAGCTATCATGCAAAACGTTGTTATATTTACACATTATGTTTTGCAAAGAATATATTGGATTCATAAATTGGATAGTTCTTTCAATGAGTACAGAAATGTTCAAGTCCAGCGTCTATTTGTTTTTTATCTTATAGGATCTATTACTTGTTAGATAGATCTTTATTTTTAATAAAAAAAAATATTTTACTGTGAATTGATATACAGACACTTGATTTAAAATCTAATTCATCTATCCAATATACGAGTCCACACAATTTATCTCAATCAAGACAACAATCAAGAAAATACATTACTTACTTATCACTTAATCGATTTAAAATGGCTGTACAATATGACTAGCATACACAATTTACGTATATCGTGGAACAAATGTTAAATTAAAACTATTTGTACCTAAATAGCTGAGCGCGTGTAGCGCAATTGTTTTGGGCATTTTTGATTAACGCGGAGGCAGCATAAGGATACTGTGTTATGGATGCAAGTAGAACGTCAAAGAAGAACGTCAGGATAAACATTGAAAAGAAATGTGTAAAATAAACGCGAGTAGATCCGTAAAAGTTGTTTCATTTAAAGGTAGTCAATTTTATATTAAGTACCTAAAGTGACTAGGTTAGTCTGAAGTTTCCAATAAATTTACACATTGTTGTTCATTAGAAAAAATATATAGACCCAACGGTTATGGAGAATAGTTAAAAGTTGTATAAATTTGTAGTATAAGGTACCTGAGTGTCATTACATTGATGCATTTTTTCTGTTAAATACAGCCTGACGAGGTTGAACGACTGAAATGTTCGAGTCTTAAATAGTAATGATTAACTGTCCTTAAATCATAAAAATTACTGAAAGTCGAAAAAGAAACTTAAGAAGATTGGTATTGTCGACGTAGTAATGAGAGTGAGCACTGAATAAATAAATATCGATAAAAATCGAATACAGAATAGGTACTCTTATTAAATATTTTATTTGTTTAATTAACCAGTCATGCTATACTTGGAAGGAAATATCCGCTATTTTCAACACGAATAACAGCAAATCATATTTAAATAAATATTGACGAAATTACACATAACACAATAGTTTTTATCCTACAGTTTTCACACACAAAAGTATTACTTTTATATAACATTATATTATAAAGTGTAAATAACTAAAAATGTACATTGTTAACAAACATAATAGAAAACAAAATGTTATATCTTTGGTTTTATAAATATTAATTTTTAATTTAAAGTTCATAGTTCAGTACTTTCATTATTGTAATTACCAATAAATAAGGGTAACAAATTAGAAACTTATAATAATTTGTAATAATTATTTATTTTTATAGGTAACAAAATTTGTCACTAAAGTTACCTATTAGTTTTTGCGATTTCGATGTTGATTCCATAGTTCAAGTTGCTTAAATGCGTATATTGATGGGTTATAATTTGTTAATTAGAAATGTGCGCTATTTATACATGTACTATTTGAACTGAACAGACTGAAACTGTTTATTACCAATATCATTTTCTTTTCAGAAAAATAACTCGAAGTAATTTTAAAGGGTAAGCTATTGATTTTCCTTAAAATATTGCACTTTAAATAATCCTGTTTAGAAGTTATATCTGTGGTTAAATTGAGTTCAACGGTACGTTATCCGAATTATCGATGTCTTCTCGAGGAGACTTAAGAAATGTATACTATACAACGATCACGATTTGTTAATAAGGAACATTCACTTATTAATAGACAGAATTGCAGGCTAGCTAGCGATCGACAGTATCGTATGACAGCCAGCTACACCTACAATTTACACTTGAACTGTCCGTACCGCGAGCGTGGCTGGCGCGCCACGGCGTGCTCGTGGCAGCGGTTCATTGCGCAGTGACTACGGCGGCGCGTAGTCGTGCGCCGGCGCCGGCGAGTAGTCGGCGCCGTGCAGCAGCGATTAGGTCTGGTACTGCAGCATGGGCGCGGCAGCTAGGTTGGCGTGGTGACCGCTGTTCATCCGTAGAGCTGACAGCGATTTGTTGTACCATTCGTCCTCTGCGCTCATGCCTGGGAATAAGTATGAAGTTGTTAAAGATTATATTTTATCCAAACTGGGAGAAATTTAAAAGAATCTCTACACGTCACTCAGAAAAATGGGCTGCCATCATTACCCAGAAATAAAACTAGGTACGTTTTAAGTTTATAACAAGAATAAAAATAGAACTTTTTTTTTATAAAAGAAGGAGGCAACGAGCAGGCAGGTCACCTGATGAAAAGTAATCACCGCCGCCCATGGATACCCGCAAGACCAGAGGAATCGCAGACGCGTTGCCAGCCTTTAAAGAAGGAATAGGCTCGTTTCTTGAAGATTCCGAGGTCGTAACGGTCCGGAAATACCGCCGCCGAGAGCTGGTTCCACAACACTGTAGTTCGAGGCAAGAAGTTTCATGAAAAACGCACAGTAGTAGACTACCATCCATCAAGGTGATGTGGATGGAATGACAGTCGATTGCGTGTAGTGCGGTGAAGGGAAGCAGCAGAAGAAACTTGAAAAAATATGATTGCATCTTCGAAAATATGTACGGAAATATTTTACAGAACGTCTATTTAACTAATATAGGATTTTGATTGTTCTGATTTATAAAAAAAAGAACGTTGAACTAGATTTTTTATAACATCAAAAATTGAAAGGTAACTAAGTTAAAAACCAGTAATAAAACGACTACGAGAATTCGCAGCGTTCGTAGCACGCCCCGGTGGAAACTCCGCTACAGCGCTACACTGTATAGCTACACGCTACGTCTAAGGAGGGGTAGACGCGAATAGTGAGGCGTCGAATCGACCCTGCGTTTTCTCAAGATGCAATCTCGCCTCAGGAAATAAGATATTTGCCGAGGCGCCGCGAGGACGCCCGCCAAAGTAAATGTAGTGGAAATTTTCTTATTAGAATATCTACGGTACGATGCTTTCCATCTCTCGCTTTTTTTGACGCAGGAATCTGCGCCGGCGGAATTTCGCGCTCCGACGAGTTAGCTCGTTACCAAAATACGCGGGTCGCGAAAAACTCTTATTTATTTCCTCTTTTTTTGGGAGAGTGGTTACATGCGCGTTTGCGTGTATGCGTCGTGGTGTTCCGTTGCTGTAAATGTTTATTTAAGTACATTTTATTAATTGATTATCACTGAATTCTTGATTTATTTATTCACCATATTTTATAATGTAAATGTTACAAAAATACGTTAACTCTGTCTCGGTCTGATTCGGAGCGTACGGAAAAAATAAATTACATTTAACCCACATTATAGGAAACACTAGTTTTTCTTTAATCGTTGGAAATAGAGATCAGCCTTTAACTACAGCTTCGTGGGATCAGCAACAGATTTTTAGCATTAGTAACAATTGAATACAGACCACTGCTTCTTAGCCATCTTCTAGTAAAATTCAAAAGATTCTAAGTTATTTTTTGGCGACGAAGATTGGTGTCGGACATTGGGTTAATATGTCGGATCACTACTGCCATTAACCTTTCCTTAAGAGCGTTTACGCCGTACACTAGCGCCGCCAATGAAAAAAAAATCTAGTAATTAGAGATAGAAAATCAAATTATGCTCAACAAACTATTTGAATCAAGTAATTCGAATAAAAAGACGGCGTTATAGTTAAAAGTGGCCGTTTTTAGCTGTAACGTCTTATTTAACTAAACCACAACATGTCAGATGTTCATAGGTGACGTAAAAATGCTAAATTATTTCATTCAAATAGTTTGTTGAGCATAATTTGATTTTCTACCTCTAATTACTAGATTTTTTTTTCATTGGAAGCGCTAGTGTGCGGCGTGAACGCTCTTAGGTAACACCACAGCAAAGTGCTTCATTGAAACTAACTCCCATGGAAAATAAGATTGAAAATCAAGGGAAAACTAACTGGATGATTGATAGGTACGCTAGCTTAACGTCTTGTCAACATTATCAAGTACAATCGGCACGTGTGTCGAGTCGAGCCTCGGATTAGTAATCTCCGAGAAACTAGACATTGAGTTAGGGAACTTACCGTTGTACGCTAATTATTTAGTCGGCGCCATGTTACACGCTGATTCGGTTACGTGTACTAACATGTTGGCAAGCAGGTCGCGAAACTTGCGACCGAATTATAATTGAGTAGCTACGTTTAATGAGGAAGGAGGTTATATTACCTACTCAGATTTTCAATTTATCTTAGACTGCTGAAATTCGAAATTCAAAATGTATGATTTAGTTTAGGCTACAAATAGCTCTTATGGATGTCACTATGCCATCGGCTCGTAAGTCTAAACAGAGCGGGAGACCTTGCACCGAGAAGGACCGGCAAGAAACTCAGCAAGGGATATCTATTTTAGGCATGGGCGTTATTTAACGTAATCGGTTTCAGTAACAGGTTATGTAGCTTGTAACGAATAACTAGTTACGAGTCGAACATGAAACTAGTGATTTTTCGTAAGCAGTTATAGATAGACATACTGTATTACAGTCAACACAACACAGGCGTAAATGCCGACGGAAGACGAACGTGACCGACGACCGGCTGGCGGCCCTCGTGGCACGTCTCATGAGTTAAAAAGTCAACTCATTTTCTCAAAAACATGCCCTATTTGTATTAGCCTTGTGTTTTAATGCCTTATTATATAAAAAATGTTCGAAATAATCTGTAAGCGTGTTTGCAAAATAGATCTTATATTAAATTAATTTAGTTGATATTTTTATAACGCATAGAAATCTTAGGTGAGAGAAACAGGTTTTTTGACATACATACATAATTTTATTATGCTACCTCCATAGTTAATGCGGTCAGTCCTAAGCCTGCACAAAGTATGAAGAAAAGTTCAATGTTCACTTAAACAAAAATAACTTGTTTTAATTCTGTCTCTGGTTCTACCCGATAATTAAATAACTGTAGCAACTTACATCGTCGTCCCTCGATAAGTAACATGAGTAGCCACTAGTTAGACTCAATCAGAATAAGCTCACTGTTAGTACTTGAAAAAATAACTAGTTACGGAAAATCACTAGTTTCAAAACAGGTGACGCAAAGAAAATAACCAGTTACGTTTCGTTTCTTGAAATTCGCGTAACGACACATACCTTATCTGTCTAGTTACTTATTTAAAAAAAGAAGTTCTGAGTCGAAAACGACAACGTCGCAAAGCCGTAACCTTTTTAGATAACAAAGCTCAAAATGTTGTTGGCAACTTCCTTTCATTTCCTTCATGATGCAAGTTGAGACGTAAACTGAAGAGGTAAAGATTTTCCAAAGAGCAGCTTTCTCAGAAATGTATATTGCCGAGTTGTTCCTTTGGGTAGTACTAGTACCTACCGTACCATAGAATAGATAATGCACTGCGCTCGTACACCGATCATATATGTTTACACGTCAGGTAACATCAAACAGACGATCCTGACAAGATTTCCTAGTTATAAAATTTGTATTAGGGGAAAATACATTATTGAACTAAAAGTTAATAAGATATAACTGTCCCAATGCTGGGTAAAGGCTTTCAACATTGAAATCAAGACATCACTACAAAAAAAATATATAAAAAATAATAAAAATGGTTGGTAAACTATATAAGTTGGTTTGCTTGAAATGTGCCAATTGCAGTCTCATCATCATCATCATCAGCTCATTTTATGACCTCACTGCTGGGGCACGAGCCTTCCCAATGGATGGATTAGAGAGAACGGGCCATAAATCATCACGCGGGTTCATTGCGGATTGGTGGTTGTTAACGATTGTTAATGCTGCCGGGACCAACGACTTTACGTGCTTCCGAAGCACGGAGAAGCTCGAGATAATAAATTTTTGGTCACCCATCCGATGACCGGCCTTTGCGAAAATTGCTTAACTTCAGTAATCGCACACCGAGCGCGTTAACCCTGCGCGATCGAGCTCCTCGAATTGCAGTCTACTGAACAGCAGTAGAATGCAATTGGCACATTTCATGTATATTGCTGAGTTGTTGGTTTGCGTACCACAGCCCGTACCATAGAATAAATAATAGTATATACTACGTCCTGATCGTATACGCCTATATGTAACCCTGAAACATCAAAGGGCGTCCTATTTTCTCAGCGAGCGTCCGTAAAGAGCGCTTTAACGAACCCTAATTAGCTTTTACTTTTTTCAATATCATCTTGCAGGAGTTAGTGGTGGCGGGCAGAGCAAGTTTTCTCATTACTATGGGGTATTTGTATAAAAACGGCGCGGACCCGTACCCGCCAGACAAGTTTATAATTGTCTTGGCGCTTGTAACGGAAACTTGATGGGAGTTTTGCGTTTTGCACGAGAACTTGTTACGTCGAGTCGCTCACTTGCTTGTTATTTGTAGTGGATATTTAATGGTTTTTTTACTAGGCTCAATGGCTCCAGATGTAGACAAAATCTTTGATCATTGTTAAAATGGATGTTTTTTGGAAATATAATATTGAATTAATATTCTGCGACCTTGTCTTATGATTATGAATGTTCCATACATTTTATGTAGTCGGAAATTAGGCATTAGGTAGTAGGTACGTTTTGCTACCTATGTAATATATTTTTTTAATACTTATGTATGTTGTACATTTTAATACACTTACCATATACACTGTTCAAAATGTTCTGGCGCATTCCATGCTGTAGGTACCTATTACGAACCTTGTGATATGGTTCACGGACGAACCTAGAGATATGGTGTATGATACGAACTTCTAAAAAGACAATTATATGAATTTACTGATAATGCCCTGGCACGTATCACAGAATAAGGAGACTGCAGAAGGTTCATACAAAAGCGCTCGAGCAGTGCTATGTAGCGTATGTATGCGCTCGAGCAGCGCTATGTAGCGCATGTATGTGCGCGATACGTATGTAGCTACCTTCTGCAGTCCTCTTGAATCCTTCCTCCTTTCTCCTCTTGAGTCCTCTTGAGTCCTCGTGAATAGGTAACGTTGCACAAGTCCCTACCACTAAAACTACTTTCGCTGGCTCTCAATTCGAACGAAGGGCAATGTAAGTACCTATATAACATGTTAAACAAAAAACTTGTTATTTACCCTAAAAATAGAAATAACTGCCAGAAATTACTAATAGAATGACTCGTGAAACTTAATTATGACGAAACGGAATTATTACTTTTAGTCATGAAATAATACCTTTTGATTCCTCTTGCTATTAATGTTTTATGTGTCACTTTAGATGTTTTTGTTTCTGAATAAACACTAACACACACCCTCTTACACACACATACACGTGCGCGCACACATACATACACGTGCGCACACATACACATTGCATGAACAAAAATGTTTAAATAGGTTAATTAAATGAATTGTCCTAGTTAAGACCAGTTGTTATGGAGAGCGAGACTTCCTGGAACAAGTACCTAACTAATAATTACTTAACAGGAGGTTCTCAAACTTCAATTAAGCTATTGTAATATTTTGAGACAATAAAAAACATATTATTATTATCCTCTTATATAGTGTTTAAACCTAAAGAAATGGGGTACAAACAAACCCCAAATGAACATAATGCGCATACTCACTCATAGTGTCCTGGCGCATGCCGACGGCGCTCATGTTGGCGCCGTGGCCCATGGAGAAGCCCTGCGGCATGGGATACGAACCGCCGCCCATCTGGGACAGCGAGAATATGTCCTTCTGCAGCTCCTCGTAGCTACCGTGGTGCTGAAAGTTAATTAAAAATGATATTATGCAAGTTTTAAGAAAAAATTCACCAAGTGCTTTTTTTGTTATGCAGTGAGCTATGAAACTATCGTGGATCGTCTTGTGTTTTGGTATACGCCCAAACAAGAATGTGACGCCGACGACGGCGCGCCGTCAAAAAAGTCGTCTTGCTTGTCTGCAGACAACATCATTACAAAACCATATTTCGTAATCGTAGGTCTTTTGAAAATGCAACCACCGCGTTCAACAAAGTTTTTTAAATAATAAGTAAATGATAAATTCGTGAACTACCGCCGTTGCGGTAATAAAACCGATAACCCCAAAATCGCCATGGCCGAGGTCGGTGACCTAACATGATTGGAATAATATTATGATGGCGGCGGGCGGTCAGCCATTAACCGAAGTGTTAAAGTGAATAAAATAATCGGTTCATTACGGCCGGTTATTATACTTAAATCGGTTGAAAAATTAATGACGCGACGCCGACGATTACAAAGCGAATTTTGAATGTTACCGCGAAATAAAATATTATCCAATTAATCAATAATAATTCTGCAATTAATCTGCAATTAATGAATATAATAGAATAGATTAAGTATTAATTCGACACACACACATAACATTGATTAACAAAATGAAATTTAAAAAGAAAATATACCTACCTAGTAAAAAAAATAATATTATGAATGAAAAGAATATAAAATATATTAAAATTAAAAATAACATAATGTTTAGTCGGGGAAAAAGCATACGGCCTGCCTGATAGAAAGCGGCGGCCGCGTAAACATGGTTTCCTGATCACGAATTCCAATTCGGAATGTCGTGAGCTTATCGCAAACATTCGGTTTTTTGAACGAACGTCAGGTTTTTATTCCGTAGTATAAGATATAGTGATATCTTATACTCTTTAAACCGGAACACATTAAATGAAAACCACAACGACAAGTTTTTGGCGGCATACAAAAAAACTATGGAATTTTCAAGGCAAGGCATAGGTATTTTCGATCTAAGACGAATATTAATTTAAATTGATATTTTAAATTTAATGATTAATTTTACGTTATTGCAATTAACACCACCCTATATCGGTCCCAAGCCCGGATGAAAAAGGAGGAAGGTTAGAATGGAGGAGACAAGTCTAACCGTAAAACCGTCAACGCCAGGTATCGGGCGGCGGTGGCGGTCAAATAATAATAAACTATAGGACTGACCCCTATTTTTGATAATTAACGGAAAAAAATGTCGATCTCTTCCCTACATCCATATCCAGAGCTGGATAGGCCGCATTCAGCAGTTATTCGCATTATTCCGCGGTCGCGGCGCCGTCACAGCGCAATCGCGTTAGCCCGTAATCAGCGCCGCTGATTAGCGCCGTATGGTAATGAGCGACAAATTGTGGCTCGGAGATATACCGATGACCGATGGCCATTTTGTTTATGACGATTTTTGGATATACGGTCTTGTTTACATGCTTTTGTATGTTAATAAACCAGCAAACTAGATTACGGCCCGTTTGAAGAAAGGCCAATGGTCTCTTGCAGTATCTAGAATTGTCGATTCCGAAGATTTAGTTTTTATTCCTCTATACCCTGTAATTTCAGTGGTTCTAGTAAACTTTTCAGCCATTCTCGCAACTCAGTTCTTCTACCGTAAAAAGTTGTGACATCCATGTAATACAAAGTCGGTTAATTTATTCAGTCCCTACTTAAGGGACCTTCTGTCTTAAGGTATTACCTAATTAGCTAACCTAACAACATCTTATAGTGACCATATCAATATTAAAAATCTTTTATGTTTTAAACAAATAGATTGACTTGGCCATCGCATGAAAACACAATGTATCTTACAGAAACAGGGATCAAGACCCAGAGGCTTAAGAACCAATAGATTCCCGTTTTCAATTTACATTTGAATTGGCGATCGGCGGGCGAATTCTATGTAGAATTGTAAGTCAATGGAGCTGCTTCTGATCAATGAAGATGTGCTCGTAGTATCACGTGAATTGGATACACAGTATTGCAGTTTTATACTACTATTACTTAGACTTAATATTTGGTCAGAAAATAAATAAATATTTATTGAAAAAAAAGGAAAATAATTTTTTATTTTCCTTTTTGAAGTCGGTTTTTTTTTGTTAAAAATATTTTATTTTACGATTTTTAGTGATGGATGCTAACAAGGATGCTTATTGGATGAGGAAACGACGGCCTAGTAGGTAGTGGTATTCTTATGTATTTTAGTACGAACTGAACATTTTGGCATATTGAATCGTATGAAGTAAGCCCAACAAAAGGTAACTGCTGTAAATCGTTGAGGAATTCCCTCGACTGTCTATGGTCTCCATCATCAGACCTGTAATGGCACTTAAACCCATATGGGTGCAAACTTCTCATCAATAGAAATGAATTAAGTCCAAACACAAGGTAGCTACTGTAAAACGTTGAGTAGTTCCCTAGACTGCCCTTCGTCTTCATCATCAGACCCCTAATGACAGTCGTAACCCATAAAATTTGAGGGTTTCCCTCGATTTCCCTGGGATTCTATCATCAGATCCTGACTTGGTGGCAATGGGACCACCTCGGAAGTATGCTCTTTCAAATAAAAAAAGAATTTTTAAGTTCGGTTCACAAATGACGGAGAAATCGCTGGACATACATAAAAAAAATATACACGTCGAACATTGACCTCCTCCTTTTTTGAAGTCGGTTAAATAGACATAACTTCTTGTATATTACCTACTCAATGCTTGGCCTTGTTGCACCGATCGTGCTTACCTTTAGGTACTAATCTAAGGTACACGTACATTTTATATACAACGGAACATATAAGTTTTATAAAACTGTTTGTAGATAGCGTTTTAGTTGGTCATTGCATTGCTTTCGTGATCGTGTCAGCGCTAACTAAGCTAAGCTGATTAATGTCGTGTGGTAGGTAATAAACACCGGATTATGTACATGTTCTCAGTATCGGTAATATGTTGTACGTATTTACTTTTATTGTTTAACTAGCTGACCCGGCAAACGTCGTTTTGCCATAAAAAATAAAAAAAAAATTTAGGGGTGGACTACCCCTAACATTTAGGGGGATGAAAAATAGATGTTGGCCGATTCTCATAGATACCGGATGACCCGGCAAACGTTGTTTTGCCATAAAAAATAAAAAAAAAATTTAGGGGTGGACTACCCCTAACATTTAGGGGGATGAAAAATAGATGTTGGCCGATTCTCATAGATACCGGATGACCCGGCAAACGTTGTTTTGCCATAAAAAATAAAAAAAAAATTTAGGGGTGGACTACCCCTAACATTTAGGGGGATGAAAAATAGATGTTGGCCGATTCTCATAGATACCGGATAAGCACAAAAAATTTCATCAAAATCGGTCAAGCCGTTTCGGAGAAGTATGGCAACGAAAACTGTGACGCGAGAATTTTATATATTAGATTTTTAATACCTTATCACAGAATAGGATGTAAATTTGTAAAATTGGGTCTATTTGTATGTTGTTTTGCATTGGAATGCATAAAATTTATGATAGGAATGGTTTTTTCCAATATTCTGACGCTGTAAAAGAAAGGTAGAAATAAAATGACTGAATACCGGTTCTTTTACTCCTTCGCCCGTAGGCATACAATTTTTTATACAGCTGCTTCTCTTGTTGGTACTATTAGGCTTAGCGGTAGACTTACCTGCGCGGCTGCTAGCCCCGGCAACCCTGGATGTTGAGCATCATGCCGTTGTACCCCGCAAGACAGCTCGGGTTTTACACTGTTACTACTTTTGTTGTACATCATGCAGTTGCAGCTAGACAGCACTGCTACTAAAATCTTCTATAGCTGCTTCTCTTGTTTACTCTATATGACTTTGGTAGCCTCACCTGTGGGTATTATTGATGGTTTTGGGGTGGGGGTAGAACTGGTACTCGCGGTAGCCCTGGATGTAACGCAATATGCTGTTGCAGGACTGCAACACTGTCAAGTCTGAGCTTTATACAGCTGCTACTCTTGATTGATGGTGCTAATATGGTAGACTTATCTGCGAGTATCTATTGATGGTGATAGGATGAGGGTTTAAATGGCAGCCACGGTAGCCCTGGATGTTGCATATTATGCAGTTGCAGCTAAGCAGCACTGTCAGGCTAAAACCTTCTATAGCTGGTTCTCTTGTTTGCTATATATGGCATTGGTAGACTCATCTGAGGGTGTCTATTGATGGTGTTGGGGTGGGGGTAGGGCTGGTAGCTGTTGTAGCCCTGGATAGTGTGCTTCATTCTTTATTCTCAAATCTACGTAAGGAAGTTAAATTATTGCAAAAAACTTGTTATGAATCATTTATTTCTAACGCTGAAAGCAACATAAAAAAGGATTGTAGGCAATTTTGGTCGTTCATTAAATCAAGAAAAGATATTAATTCTATTCCTGACACACTATACCTGGATGATTTTCATGTATCTGATGGTTTAGGTATTGCGAATTTGTTTAACACTTTTTTTCAATCCGTTTTTGTTAATGATTCCAGTGATGCGCCCTTGGACCATCAAACTAATGAAACAAATGCTTGCTTTATTGATACTGTTAAAATTTGTCCCGACATTGTTGAAAAGTATTTATCACGTATCGACGCTGCTAAGGGTTCGGGTCCTGACAGTCTTCACCCTCTTTTTTTAAAGAGGTGTTGTAAAGAGCTGGCGTCACCCATCTCTTTCCTATTTAACTTCTCGTTATCCTGTGGAGTAATGCCTACAATTTGGAAACAATCGCTTGTTGTACCCATTTTCAAAAGCGGGAACAAACATGACATTCGTAATTACCGTGGAATCTCTAAACTCTCGATTATCCCGAAATTATTTGAGAAAATCATATACGATACACTGTTTCCTGCCGTTAGACCTTTCCTTATAACTGAACAGCATGGTTTCATGGATAGACGTTCCACGAAAACCAATCTATGCGAATTTCTCGATCAGGTGCTTGACAGTATGGATAGAGGCTACCAAGTGGACGCCGTGTATACCGACTACTCTAAATGTTTCGATAAAATTTCACATAAGATACTGGTAAGGAAACTTGAGTATATCGGTATACATGGCGACCTTTTAAGGTGGCTACAGTCCTATTTATATAATAGATCACAGGCAGCAACTATCAAGGGTTTTATATCTAGTTTTACTCCTGTGTTGTCTGGGGTTCCTCAGGGCTCTCACCTTGGCCCTTTGCTTTTTAATATATTCATAAACGATGTCGCAGAATGTTTCCTAAATTCAAAATTTATTTTATTTGCAGATGACACTAAAATTTTTTCAACTATTAAGACAATTCAGGATAGTGTTAAATTACAGGAAGATTTGGACCGGCTGTGCAATTATTGTGCAAAAAACAAACTCTTTCTTAATATTAACAAATGTTCATACATATCATATAACAGGAAAAAAAATCCAATTGTATTTAATTATCAACTTTGTAATCAAAAATTAAATAAAGTAACGGAGGTGAGAGACCTGGGTGTGAGCCTTGATAGCGAGTTATTACTTTCTTCGCATATTAATAGGATAACCACCAAAGCCTACAAAATGCTTGGGTTCATTTTTCGACAGAGCACTGAATTTACTAATCCTGATACATTAATATTACTTTATAACAGCTTTGTTCGATCACAGTTGGAATACGCGTCGACCGTTTGGAATCCGCAATACTTGAAATACATAAATTTAATAGACAAAATTCAAGATAAATTCATAAAACGACTACATTTTAGGTTTAAAAACAGATCGATTAATCTTATTCCATTGGCACAGCGGCGCGAGCATAGGGATATCATTTTTCTGTATAAATTAATCAATAATTACATTGAGTCTCCCTACCTGCTAAGTAAAATTTTACTTAGATGCCCTAGGGCGAACATGCGAAATTGTAATACATTTTCTGTACCTATGTGTCGGACGAATTATGCAAGCAATCGATTAATACCAAGAACAAAAAAAACTTATAATTTGAAGTACGGTCACATCGATATTTTTAATCTTAAGCTACGTCAATTTAAATCGATTTTAAAAAATGATTTTAAAAAATGAAACATAACAGTGTACAATTAATATAAGTTACTTACCTAATATTGTAAAATTCAATATTTTAAGTTATTTTTTTTTAGTAATCTAATAATATGTCTGGCTACACCTACTATTTAATTTACTTTTTATTAACTTGTATTCTAGCATGCAACGTTGCCTTTCTCAACAATAGTTTTATATAAAAGTGGAAACTAATTAGGCTTATGTAAGAACTAAGTGTCACTATTATTTGTATGACTGTAACGCTGTTTGTTTCCCAATAGATAAATAAATAAATAAATAAATAAATAAATACCGTTGCAGTATTACAACGCTGCAGGGCTGACACAATTTATCTTGGCGGTAGACTCACCTGCGGATATCTATTGATGGTGTTGGGGTGGGGGTAGGGCTGGTACCCGCGGTAGCCCTGGATGTTGCGCATCATGCCGTTGCAGCCCGGCAGCACCGCCGGGGCCAGGGCCTTCTGCAGCTGCTTCTCCTGCTTGCGGTATTTCGCGCGGCGATTTTGAAACCACACCTGTTTAAAGTTTTTATATGTTAGCGTATTGTTTATTATAAAGTTTTGAATGGAAACGCACATAGAACTAAAACAAACACCTCATTTAGAACAATATTGTTGTGTGTGTTTCCATTTCCCATATCAACGGAGAAACGGATCGACTTGTATTTTATATAAAGGCCGGCAACGCATTTGCGATTCCTCTGGTCTTGCAGGTGTCTATAGGCGGCGGTGATTGCTTCCTATCAGGTGACCCCGCCTGCTCGTTTGCCTCCTTCTATTATAAAAAAATAAAAAATATGTACCTAGAGAGATAATTGGGGGCCTGCAATTTGTTATTGCTGTTCTGGTCAAATATAATGCCCCATGATGCTCTAGTTAAAGACTTTTGTGACAGACCGACATTAATCATATCATAATACCAAAATATTAGGCCAAAAATAACAATTCCGAAAGTTAAAACTATTTGCTCGCGTCTACGGATCAATACAAAAATCATTCCCAAATTGAAAATTTTAAAATTTTGGAAAAACGCGTAATATAATTTAAATAGTTATCACATATTCCCACCTTTAAAAAGAAGCATGCCACTCCTCTTAGTTTTGTTTTTAATACTTATAAGTATTACTTTTTTTCAATTCATAACTTCCTATAAATAAAAGCTCGCCACTTGTCTTTCTTTTGTTTGTATCACACCAGAAATAACAAATTAACATTCATAATTATTCTTACTATATTTATATATCTTTATAATCATATATAATACATATATTTTATATCAACCGATACAAATCAACAATCGAGATCGCAACGAATCTTATCAAGATGCGCTGCACTGCATCTAATTACATTCTAGATGGCGCTTTTAAAATCCAAAACGACAAACAATGTCGACTTGTATCCTAATGAGCGTGTTGTCAGACAGAATGAGGGTACGTCGTTTGATATGGTGATTACAACTGATTAGAGGGAGGCTAGGGGCCGCCCACGCACGAGCGAATAAATAAGCCGATACACCCACCTAACCGTGCCCTATGTATTTATACTATGTGTTGTATGGTTTGGGGAGGAAACGTAGATGGGATATTAGTTTTTTTGTCGACCCAAGTGTAGTGTAGGTACCTACTCGTACATCCCGTCGTCGTCGGTGCGCGTTGTTACGATATAGAATCGTTTCCGAATTCGTTTTACGGTTGATTATGTGCGATTTTCTTTTGTTTTGTTCTTTATTATTTTCACTTCGTAAATCAGTAAAAAACACTTTTTCAATTAGGGATTTTCTTGTTGCTGTTTTGTGTTTAATTATATTTTTCTATTGCGTGTTTGGTAATGTTAGAAAAGCAAGCATAGCGAAGAATAAAAGTGAACTTGATTGTTGCTTATATGCCTAGAAAATTTTATTCTTTCGTTTGTTTTATGTTTTATTGTTATTGACAAAACTCTTTTGAAAAAGGTTCAAAAACTCTGTAAAAATAAAACTTTTAACGATGCGCCAAAACAAAATATACTTTAGGTAAGTTGTTTTTGTTGGTAACAAATTAGAAACTTAGTAGGCACTGGCCATATAAGACTAATACTGAATCATCTAATGAGGTGTATAAGATACTGAACCCAATTTGGAGATGTTTAATTAAATTGTAAAGTAAACAATTGTTTCAATGCAAATCGCTCGCTCGCTCGCATCTATGAGCAACAATTCAAACAGAGATGGAACTTAATTCAGTAAAGATCCCTCGCAGAAACATTTTGTTCCCGTACAAAAGCGATAGGTACCCATTTGGCTGGGAGCGCATCGAGTTATCCGGAGGAAACGGTCGCCTTTAAACTGAAAAAGCACGGATCCAACAAAACATTTTCTTATTTCCAATTGTAGAATTCATTTGAGGGCAGAGACAATGTCGGGGGCGCGCGGGGAGGATGAGCGGCTAACTTCGTTACGGATCCATTTGATGGGATTGCAATGCCTCAGGGGCCCCGCCGCCCCCGCCCCGCCCCGCCCCGCCGCGCCCCGCAACTCGTATTTTTATATCGAAATTTCCTCTAGGAGGGAGCCCGACATCGCTGTCGTCTTTAACGTTTACATTCTTATGTAGCGTCTCGTCTAAACGTTAATAGCCTACTACGCCGCGTACGAACAAACACTCACACAGCTTCGCCTACGCGCGTTTCACATGCTTTTAACCGTGGTAAGTATGTACGCCCCGTAATGTCGTTTCGTAGAACCTTTCATTTTCTTAGCAGAACTTTGTCACTCATTGCTCTTGAAAGAAAAGAGTAATTGTCTACGATGGAGCGATGATGAATAAAACATCACTCGCGGTATGTGCTCAAGTGAAATAAAATGGCGGCGAAATCTTTATTGTTAATACGTGACTTTTTATTCAATGTTACCTTTAGGTTCCTAAGAAACCGTTTTCGACTTTGAAAACAAAGAACGCAAAGAGCATATTTTTTATTTATTCTTTCAAGCACATTCCTTGATGTTTTATTCGAAATGAAATATTTAAAGCGGCAAATTAGGAGCTACGTCAAATCAATATAGAGCCTCCCGGGGATTGAGCGTTTTAAAATTGAGATAAGAATCTGTCGTGGGTTACAGTAAGCATTTCGTATTCATACGGCCGTGGACGACAGATGGCGCTTTAATTCAATCCGCCTCCGGCCTGCTCCAAATTGTATTACGCGCGCATTCGCGCATCATTGATATTTCGACAATTCCGAAGAACGACACGCTAGGCATTGTGACCGTGACGCCGCTGCGGACGCGTGATCGATTTATAATAGTGTCACCGTGGGTGGTCCGTTTTACCCCACATTCCTCTGTACGTCGGCAATTGAAAAGTTTTGACATGTTGCTTGGTGAAATCGAAATTATGAAGTGCCCGTTTAGCAAACTTTAGAAAATGTTTTTTTACTTCCAAATTAAAATGGAAACCATACTGTCTTTTTCAATAAATTCATTTTAAACACTGTTTTTTAACTCTCTCTGTGTTTGTGGAACTATTTCAGAATGAACAACAATATTAATAAAAAACTGAAAAGCGTATTAACAAAATTTCACGAGATTATAGCTAAAGCTAGGCAAGACGCCATGATACAGCGGCCATCTTGGAGTGGACCGCGTCTATAATCCATCCACCGCGCTTTGTTTATTTGTTTAGAACAGTAATAATTACCATAAACAAGATAACGTAGACTTTCAACTGCAAAGTTTCTATGGGAGAGATATCCTTCCAGCACTTTCTCGTAAAGCCACCAAACTACCGTATTCGCCTTTGAACAATTTAATTGAATCTGAAGGCTTACCTATACTGGCCAAATGCCGTACTCAATATTAATATCCTGTCGGTCCTTAGAATATGCTATATATTGGTTATTGTACTTATAGGTACTTGTTAATTTGTTCATTGCCAAGTGCTTGGGTTTCTAGTATAGCATAGCGACTAGCGAGCGGTAGTGATGGCGTTTTGTGCTACAATACAAGTTAGTATAAAACCATTTTTCACTTTTCTTTTTCCTAATTGCGGTTTCTTCTCGGTTTTTTATCTTGACCTAGATTTTGACGTTCAATACATGCATAATAAAAAGTTATATTGGATTTTAAAATATCAATAATGCATTTAAGCATCGAAAAATAGATAGATAATAAACAAAATTAGGTATCGAATATTATCATATTTGTTATCATTATTTATGTTAAATAAGTTAAAAGAATTATCACTAAATATTTTAGTTACATTAATTTATACCATAGAAAGCAACGCATGATTTCATACAAGTATTTATAATATTTAATTGTCTTTTTTAATTAAACAGTTAATAAGTGCATGAGTTGACGCTGAATGTATTCGATGTCTATTTTATAAGGATTGATTGATGAAAATAGGTCATAAAATATATAAATATAACATTGAGTTATAATGTAGTACATTATAACTCAATGAAATATAAGAGTAATATTAATATAATTATTATAATAATAATGGGTAAAGAACTGACCTGTATCCTCGCTTCGTTGAGCTTGGTGGTCCTAGCGAGCTCCTCCCGGCAGTAAATGTCGGGGTAGTGGGATTTCGCGAAGGCCGCTTCTAATTCTGCTAATTGTTCCTGCGACAATACAAATAAATATATGAAATATTTTGAATGAATACTCTGAGGTCATTTTTAAAATTCTGATGATTGTATGAGGTATTATGTAAGTTATGAAATTAAAAACAGTGGAATCTGTTTATAATGACATCGAAGGGAAATAACAAACACGTCATACTAAGCGGACGTCATACCGCATTTTGTAGAAAATAAACAATCTTCTGTTTTTGTTAGTATGTATTTATTTTAATAGGGAGAAACACAGCTTATTAAATCATAATGAAAATTGTACGTAATAAGTACATTATACATATTTTTTTTCATTTTTTATATATGAAATCAGTAATGTTTGTTTGCTTTTGTTTTTTCCTTATCTCCCGAACACTGCCAAAGGCATTAGGAATCATGTTGGTCACTAAAACCGAACACAATTTATTATAAATGGGTCACACTAAACGACATGTCACATAAGCGAAGTCATTATAATTATCTGACTTTGTTATAAAGAATTTTATATGAAACCCAAACCTCGCTGTGTAATTACTTCATATATTAAGCGGAGTCATGATAAACGGATTCTAATGTATGAAATCAAGTCAATCAAAAGTCCGGTGCGAACTTTGAAGTTTTTGTGGGGTATGTACGAAGATTTATGAATAGGTAATATGCTTACCGCCTCGTGGTATAGAGATAAGAAAGCCAGTTCCCAGTATAAGGATCCCGGGTCTAGTGACTTTGGCCTTGTCATAAATTAACATCAAGTGAGATATAAGATACTTCACGTAAAAAAAAGCTTATCGTTGCAGCTCACCTGTGTGAAGGTAGTCCGGTGCCTTCGGCGCGCGGGCGTGGGGCAGGACGCAGTGGTGGGCGTGTGGCCCGCGTGCTGGGGGCCCAGCGATGGGGACAGCGCTGAAGAACCACCCGATGTGCCGGTGCTGCTCCCACCCGGCTCTGGTTTTAATTTTTTGAATGCGCCTTCCGCTGTTGGTAAGATTTTGTATGGTTAGATAATTGTGTATTGGGGATATCGTTCGGGAGTCAGATGTGTGTTGGCATGTTGGGAGGAAAACGTGTGGTGGACTCTGGCGATCGTAACGAGAAAGGGTCCCAAAACTTTTTTCTTATTAAATTAACAAAAATAATATAATATAATAATCTTTAATTAAAACATGTTGCCAATAATTTATCATGTCTGTAGTACCTACATGTTTTTAAAATTTCGGTCTAAAAGAATTAAAATGGCAAAATGAAAATAAACTATGATCACTGCTGAATACCCAAAAGAAATAATAAATTAATTAAAGATAAATATTTCAAATTATTTAACAATTTAACAGCCTTTTGAGGCAATTTTGGCCGATATTGTAAGATTTATAAAATAAAAACATCTTTTTTAAATTCATTACCCCGGGGTTACACGCAAATCACGTACCACGAACGTCATTTGAAAACAAACGCTAAGAAAGGCAATGCCATACAAAGGACGTGATCAGCGTCCTGAGACGATCCCACCCACCCGTACCCAGTACGTGATCGGCTGTTAAAGCGTTAACTAACTATCCTATTCTAGTCTCTATAATATCGACATTAAAAAAAGAAAACAGTTACATCTATGTTCAGTAACATTGCCAGTCACTAACACTTATTAGATTGAAACAAGAACACTAAAGATCGGTCTACACATTGCGGATGTGACCGAGAGTGAACCCGGTCACTGGTTCAAAGAAGCCGAGCTTCTTATTTGCATAGCGGCTGGCCCTTGCCGTAGGTCAAGTTCAGTCTAATTGTAATTTGGTTTTACAGCGCTAACGAGCTAATCGCGTCGCAGACGGCTGCCGACGCCATTGAGGTGCTAATACGCCATTTTAATGTGGCTGGCAGCATTTCTTCGAGTAGATAGTTACGGATTGGAAGAAAAAACATATTTAAAAAAATATATTTTGTTATGAATAGGGAAGGGTGGCTTTGCAGAAAAGTGTCAGATGTCTATGAATTTAATAAAAGCATTGCGATTGACATTGACATATTTAAATTTATTTTATTTATCAAGAAAAATAAATAAATCTCCACAAATTTTGTATTTGAACCGGTCTCACTAAATGATCAAAAGATATAAGTTGGTTTCCAACTGGGTTTTAGCAGGAACTAGAATCCTTTTTCAATGAAAGAAAGCGTTTTTCAATGAAAGTTAATAAATAAAACTCTTAAGAATCTCAAATATATATATATCTCAAATAAATATTGGTATATTTATAGCATATAAAAAGTGTATAATTCACGAGTTAATTTAAAATTGTTTATAAAATGCCTAATATAGACGGTATCATCGGTATATTTTTTTTTAATTTCGCTGATTGTCTTTAAAAACGTATTTTATTTATCTTTATTTCGATATTAATAACAGAAAAGTTAGTTCGCTTAGCCGTTCCTCCTCATAAAAAAAAAACAAATTGAAACAAAACAAGTCACTAGAAGACTTTTTGGCGGGAAAGTGAAGAGTCATGTCTGCGGTGTTGTTTTATTTCTAAAATTTGTGTTATTATGTCGAATATTAATCTGAAATTATGGTATAACTTTTCAAATTCTCTCAAGAAGTCCGCCCGAGGACTTAGTAAAGCCCCACATCTATACTGAGATACCGAGGGATTGGGGGGTATATCATTTCTCACTTCTCATTTTTATTATCATTCATTATCATCTTATAGGAAGGAAATATTGTTTATTTATGTATTACTTGTAAGAAAAATTACTTTGACACTGGCTAAATGTGCTAATCGCACGAAGCCATCAACTAAAGGAAAAAAAAACAAGTGACTGAACCAGAAATACAATATTTTACAATAATCGACGCCGAAAGTTCGGCGTATACGCCGCAAATGAGCACGCAATTTAAAAATGGAACGATAATCCATGTGCGTGTAGCTCCAACCGCAATAAAAATGGCACCGTGCAAAATGGTCGTTAAATGCCAACGTAATCAGTTTACCATCGGTTCCTAGCCGGGACTCGGGAGGTTTTAAAAGCGCCCGCCAAGTATTCATGCATTCCCTTTGACGCCGCCGGCGCTGTCAGCTACTTACTAATTAACAGCCAGCTAAGTGTTTGCGTCCGCGCTAAACGATACCTTTTAACGTTTAAAAGTCAGTATTTTTTTGCCAACGTTAGGAACCTTTGATGGCGAATATATTGGTTTCGCTTTTTACCTGTCATTTTTCCCGAGATGAGATTACGCCATTAGACTAGGAAATGTCGAACGCTTTTATAGTTGCTATTTTGGACTTTGTTTACGGTGTAACATGGCTTTTAACGTTGTATATGGAGAATACTTGATTACAGGAATGTTTTGGAATTGCATTACGAGTAGTAGGCAAGTGTATCTCTTTGGTTATTTGTAGTTCGATAGAAACCAGCAGGTACAATTTTGTATACATTTTTTTCAGCTATTTTTGTCCGTTTTGACATTGTAGATATAAGAGTTTTTTTATGCTGAACTATCTTAACTTAAGCCTATATAAAAACTTTTAACCTACCGTGTTTGCTATTATTAAATCTATACACTCCTCACTTCTATACATTATCATTTCTACACACATTTACTACATACTTTGTACACATTTTTAGTTATTATTGTTTTTCTGCACCCACCAGACCGATAATTTAGTGATAAAGATATAGTAGACGGACGGCTTTGAATGACCTAGTTCAAGTAAAATAGAACACCTAGAACGTCCTAACTTGAGCAAACTTTTTATACATAGCCAAAATCAATTATTGTAACGAACGTACAAGAATATGTTTAAGAAAATATAAATTCTGTATTAAAAACCGTTCACATAGAAAGCATTCTTTCGTACGAAGAAAATTAAATTTCTTTTTTAATATCCCCGACGAGATCAAAGTCAAAGGTTGGTAAAATAGCTGGTAACGTTTAGTAATACGTTACCAGCTATTTAAAAAAAAAGTAACATAGTGATTTACTAATTCACTATACTCATCATCTATCTATACTAATATTATAAAGAGGAAACCTTTGTATTTTTGTATGTATGTATGTATGTATGTATGTATGTATGTATGTATGTATGTATGTATGTATGTATGTATGTATGTATGTATGTATGTATGTATGTATGTATGTATGTATGTATGTATGTATGTATGTATGTATGTATGTATGTATGTATGCAACGAATAAACTCAAAAACTACTGGACCGATTTGAAAAATTCTTCACCATTAGAATGCACTCAGACTCAACTTAACTCAATGATGGAAACTGTCAAAGCGATACGAAGTCCGCCGGGTCAGCTAGTGTTTTATTATATTATGCAATGTAATGATAGCATTTAGATGATTAATAATGATAATAGTATCATTATTAATCATCACTTTTTATTTATTTATTTAATTATTTTATACTAATATAGCTACTGTGCCCTACCTTGTTTATTATTACACCCTCTTACAAACGTGCTTACCTACAGTGTGTAGGAGGCATATAATTTAATGATAAGTCAAATCATTCTCACTTTGTGCGTGCCTCCGACAGTGTGTTATGTATGATGTTGCATAAATTGAATTTTTATCTTGTTCCGGTCTTTTCAGTTGATTTTCTATTTAGTTACTTATTATTTTTTACGCAGGCGGGTTATTTGTTTTTGTTTTTAATTTTAATTTTTTACTCTATTATCCCTACAATATTTATAATTGATTTGATGACCCTATGAAGATACAATCGTAGGTCGATTAAGGGTTTAAGCTGCGTAGTTTTTTTTATTTCAATAAGCGACAAAAGTGACCGGCTGTACTACAAAACAGCGTCATGTTTCAACACATTGTCGGGTGTCGAACCCGCCACGCGACACCTCTGCCGCCACAGATGGCGCTTTTATGACAATCGGCATAATTAGGGGATTACGACCCTCTAATCACTATGGCGGGTACATTGAATCTCTGTTGCGAGCCACAAATGTGCTCTAAAATAAATACTGCTCGGTGACTTGTTGCGAGTGTCGTTGTCACCCCTCTTGAGTGCAACGGTGATAACATCTCGGCTTATAGCGCGTGCTTAGTAAGAAATAAGCTATTATGTTAGCTATATTAATAGCTGATTGAAATCGCTTAGTATTTATCTCTTCTTTTCTTCTTCTTTATCAGCCGTGTCCACCTAATGTTCAGTTTTTTTGCGAAGAGTTTGCTGACTGCTTTCAACGGCATTTTCAGCGACATGGGACTTTTTCGGGGCGGCGAGAAACTTAAAGGGTTCTTCAAGCCGTGTGCAACGAAACACCGCCCGAGGTTTTCTAGAGGGAATGCCATCGCGCTCTAGTGCGTCTCCCCGTTCTCTATTAGATTCTCCGAGGGGTTCAGATCGAATTGGGAATTCGGATCGGATTGAAATCAGGAATGTTGAGTGTAGGTCTCTCCTAGGACATACTCATTCCTTCCGGTCTTGCACCTTTCTCATTCAACCCTTCGACGCCACCTTGACAAGGTCGTCAGTCCACCTCATCGGTTGCCTGCCTTCGTTTCTGTGTCTCCACTCTAGCACCTTTCTCTTCCCTCTGTTGTCCTGTCTACGGCATATAGGGCCTGCATACTTCCACATTCTTTATGTCTTTATCTCAGCTGATGGTAAGTAAATATAATTCTGATGATAGAACTGCATAAGTGATTATACTTTATAAGTGATTCTCAAATATTAAGGTACTATTGCTATCTTATCTCTGAGTATCTGATTAGTGTAGTAGTGGTGGTTAGCCAGACGGACTTGAAACAAGTCAACCAGACCGTGTACAATAATTACTCTTGGAATAGAAATCCTTTAGACCTTTGGGCCGTAGTTGTATTACTAGACCACTGAGGCAATTCGCGTAAAAAATGTTTATTGTAATTTTCGCAGTTTCTGTAAATTTTGTATTTATATTTTATAAATTGCCCTCTCCAAGCCCCCCGCGTCGTAGCCCCGGGCGCCGCATATGCTGTAATCGCACAATGCCGCATAATCCTGCTCACTGCGTTTGTTATCTGTCATATCAACCGTTAAGGTGCTTTCTTGTGCAATACGACGTTTGATCCTGTTTTGTTTCTGTTATTATTACACGTTATTAGGTGACATCTATCTCGCACACTTCATGGTACTTAATCCGAATAATGTCTTTCACTGCATATTGAAATTGAATAGTGAAATAAATTAATTAATCAATACCACGAATTTGTACTTCATAAGTTAAAATCTCATTATAAAACCTTTAAAAGCACAGTGTACCTAATTAGATAATTATGAAACTCCTTAGTGAAATTGAAAATACCAGTTGAAAAAGATAACTTTAAAAAATCCAATAATTACCGAATAATTTATTATTTACTGTTAGAATTGCTATTTTAATAAAAAAAAGGTTGTAACATTATCCTATATTTAAGAAAAAGTATTTTTTTTTAAATAATTGCCAATGTTTCTTCATTTTCGGTGAGCATGTACTTTTTTACAACCCGCTATACTTTTTTATCGAGTGGCGATGGCTGGCGGGGTGTTTTGACGCGTACTGCGTAATTACAATGGGCTTAACGGATTACGCGAGGGTGCGCGCGCGCACAACCTACACTCCATTATGTCGAGAGCTCTCACAAATGGGACATTGTTATCAACTCCGGAGCAGATTGGCCGACCCCAGTTTATAGTTTTAAGAGTGTTTACTACAGCAATTTGAATGTGATTATGGTTTTGTAATTGTATTGGTGGTCTCTATAAAAGACTCTTCGATTAAAGCGTCATAATTGTGTTATTAAGTATGTAGAATTTTCAAATGTTCTGTTTGAAATAGTTTTATTATCAGCCACTTATAGTGCCGTTTAAGTATTTATCTAGCTAATGTTGAATGTTGGAAATTTTATTGTATTTAATACCAGAGTGGAATACTCATCATGAGGTATTCAAGAATTATATTTGTTATAGTACAATTTGTTATAACATGTTATGTGTATGGACATATAAAATTAATAAAAACTGTTAACTTGCCGCTCGCTCGTGAAGTAGGACGCAGCTTGACAAACTGCAAAACATGGTACAGTGCAATAATAATTTCTTGACGACTGTGAAATAAGCTGTGAGCGCAGGTCGCGGAACTTCGCCCGTTTCACGGATTGGTTAACTTCTACATTTTGCTACTGCGACGAGACCTATTTAATGAGTAACTATATGCTATAACAATTATAATAACTGTGTGTGGTTCTGGTATTCGTGCTCTTCGAAAAGTTCAAACTCCACAGAGTTAAGTTATCGTAATACTCTAAAAGGTAGATATTTCAATCAAACAACAGAATGAAATCATATAATTTATCACAGTCATTGGTCCAACGCCACGTGCCCACATAATAAAATAAAAGGATTATTCTTACCACTTCCGCTTTGGCATCGGTCAATTGTAAAGGGGTGTGCACACACAGGTGAGAACGCACGCGTCTGCCACGCGACACACATTACTCTCGACAAACTCACTCATGCACTTAATAGGGAAGTTATTTCTATTGACAAAAGGTCTAAAACACCTTGTAACGATTTAGCGTTATTCGACAAGCCGTTTAACATTGTAGTATTGTAACTTTGTTGACAGCTGCTAATGTTCTATGGGACTGTACCGCATGAATGGATGTCAAGTTGTTACACGGTTGTAAGTCTATGATTTGGCGAGAAATATATTGAAGTTGTATTCGTTTAAGTAGTTTGGAAAGGGGATCGATGGTGCAGCGGCTAGCGCGTTCAGCTTGTGATCTTGCAAGTTAAGCAAGTTCACAATGCCAGTTCACCAGGTGGGTTACCGTATTAATATTTCTCAAGCTTCTATCTCTTTCTTAAAGCTTCGTTGGTTTTTTTTATAATATTAAAGAATCATTACAATGATTACAATGAATCATTCATTGTAGCAATAAATGATAGTTATAAACAGTATGTTCTTGATTTTTCTTTCTGACAGTACTTTTTACCTTTTCGTGTCGAGTTGGGAGTTTTTGTTAGGTATTTATCTTGCGTGTCGAGTTGGGAACGTGCCGAGTTGGGCATAAGCCACTTATATAGGTACTTCAAATGACACAGACTCTTCCCGTCGTTTTTTTCAGAACTAAACTAATAAATAGCTGCACTTACTGATAGCATAAAATATTCATTGATCTGAGGCCAGTTGTGAGAGTTTGTTTTGATTATAAAAATAAAATAAAATAAAAATAAAAATAGCTCTAGGTATTTCTCAATTACATTTTATATGGAAAATGATGATAAAGATTATGATGATGAACTACTGATGAAGCTGGGAAAAAATCTCCAGTGAGTATGCAACTGCAGGCACCACCAAAATGTCTCACAACCTCGCTCGATTAATCGAAATACTCTCACTGAAACCCATTTAATCCATTTATTTTCCATTAACTTCACACTCTTTGCTTTCTTTTTTCTATTCTCTCTGCCTCTGTTATTTTTGATGTATAATATCTTTCCGCTCGCCTTTTATATATACAATTTGTGGGAGTGATTTCGTTGAAATGCGACGCAAGTACCGTAACATCTAGAAATGTGACGGAAGTAGCGTAACAGTGTGATCCGCTCACATATATTATATCATATCATCATACATATATCATATGATATATATGATATATATGATATGATGCATTTGTATGAAGCTTACCTTCAGCAGTCTCCCTATTATTGATGTAAGCCAGTGCATGATATATATATATATATATCTCGGTCAGTAGTTCGTTTGCAAGTTTGCTAGCGAAATTAAAAAAATTAAAAAAACAAAAACAAAATAAAAAAGGAAAAAAAAGAGAAAAAAATATACGTCATTTTTAATTCAATATTCTATTTTCTGTTGTAATATTGATTTCAAAAGGTGCTATGTCAAATGTTATACATCATATGCGACTACTGTAAGGCTTGTTAATTTTTTTTTGTATATTTTGTGTGTATTGTTAATAAATGTTTTTCTTTTTTTCTTTTCTTTCTTCTTTCTCATTTTGAGTTCTAAACTAAACTTTTTATCTTTTAATCACAAAGCATAACAGTTAAGCGTATAATAGAGCAGGATCATATAATATTAAAAGACGTGCTCTTTTAACACATTTTTTATTTATTTAGTAGACAAAATGTTTACGCTAATTAGGTATATCGTCTAATATGAATACTTAATATTCATTTGCTATCATTTACTAATTGCTTTGGTGATTATGAAGTATTGACAGACACTATACTTGTAGACTACAAAACGTTTATTTGACATTTAGTTGTGAATGTTGCGATGTGTTACTGCTTGCTTAAATTGTAACTGTGAAAATGAATCGTTTAAATTGTGTGTGTTTGCTGTTTTTTGTCTTTGGTAAGTATATATTGAGGTATGCGTGTATTCAACTAGCTATTGTTTGTGGCTCTGCTCACGTGGAGTGATTGTTTGTAATAAAAGTCAAAACCCGTCAAAATCTATAGGGATAATCCTGAAACTCTTCATAATTTCTTTAAAAATTACACTTTTTCGTACCAACTTTTTCCACCCCTATTTCACCTCTCTAGGGGGTTTTTCGAAAAATGCTGAAACACGTTATTCTTTAGTTTTATTGAAAAATCTATAGATCGATTAAATTATTCATTTTTATAGTTATTACTTCAAAAATAACGATTTCCCCAAAAAAAAACTTCATTCCGCTTTTTACTCCTTTAAAAAAAATAAACAAAATTTCTGAGACACGTCATTATTTAATTCTTTACAAAAAGCAAAATACCAATTTTTATGTATTTTACTTCAAAACCGACGGACTTTCATACAAACTTTCACCCCCTATTTCAACCCTTTAGGGTATGATATCCGTAAAATCCTTTCTTAGTGGCAGGTTACGTCACTCAATTAACCTACGGTCTAAATTTCATCTAATTAGCTTCAGCGGTTTAGGCTCGGCGATGATGAATCAGTCAGGACAAGTCATTATTTGTATATAGATTTAATTTATGGAAAAATGCCAAAGAGTGTTTTTCATTTTAGTTTTATTGGTTTTATGTTGAAACAGTGCCCAAGTGTTGTTGCTTGTAATTTTAATGTCACACAAAACAATCAATGTATATGTTTTTTTTTAAATATTTATTTAAGAAAGAAACAATCTGGACAGTTAATAAGTGTCAAGCGTATTTACCCAATCAATAAAGTATTAGTCATGTTGTGCTCTCTTTTCTTACAGGGAATTCTGTTTTACATGTCGATGCGGGACTGCTAGACTCCTTAGGACTAGGATTTGGAACTGGGCCTGCCAATTCTAGACCGAACGAATACCGTAACAATTTTAATCCAAATCCGAACTACAATCAGAAAGTAAACAGCGGTCAATCTGGAACGAATACCCAAAAAGGTAACCTAAACAAAGGAAACCTTGGAAATCTCGAGCTAACAGAAAGTGAAAAGATCGCTGCGCAGAAGTTTCCGGAACTACAAAAGCTATTAGAAAAACTGAAAGAAATGAATAAACAAAAAGAGTTAGAAAAACAAAATAATCTGAACAAACCAACACCGTCTTCTAATAATAATAATAATGGTCAAACAGCTGTCACAAAGAATCCATTAGACAAAGGAGATGTGAAAGACAAAAATGGATGGAAAATGTTGAAGAAAAAGAAGTTTTTCTTCCAAGCGAAGCCAGTCAGACCAGAAAATGAAGTCGTAAATAAAGAAGAAGTTATGTATTATATGGATTGAACTAAAATGCATGAAAATTTTGTGGTTATAAAGTTAGAATCTTAAATAAATAGTTATTGCTATGGACACCAAATGACATCCAACATAAAGTATTTTTACTTGTTACAAAGTGGTCATAATTTAAATAAAAATATCTGATCTGGGTCATTGAGAAAATATTAAGTTAATGTTTTTTTTTGTGTTAAACCTAATAAGAACAAGTAAAATCAAAAATCCTAATGCAGGTGATAGCTAACTTTACTTAATTTTTGTTATAAGCATAACGCAATGCATGCATGTTCATAATAAATCTGATTTATCATAAACATGCCTGAAACCAACAAGGAACTATTTCATAATACCAAAAAGAAAAAAATATAACTAAATGCAGACTAAGTAAATACTTATAAAATACGGTAAAAAAAAATTAATGCGGCTGCTGACCGCTATGCTACCGGAAAGGCTGACGTAAGCGCTGATTGGTGTTTTTGTGAACTGCTGCAATTGGTAATTGACGCAATTCGGGATTCGAGGTAAGCCAGTTCTTCCATGCTGGTCTAAATTGGAGTCCACCCCGAATTTGACGTAAGCGCTGAATTTTGTCACTGCTTTTTAATTTTTTGAATGCTTTTTTAGCAGCAGCAACCGATGGCCATGTAGATTCATCTTTACAGATGAAATACCACAAATTTGATAACGCAACGCTATGTAGTAACTTTTACTTTTTAACTTTTTTATTATTAAGTAAGTACCTATAGCGGACTTCTTGGCGGGAAAGTGAAGAGTCATGTCTGCGGTTTTGTTTTATTTTCTAAAATTTGTGTTATGTCGAATATTAATGTGAAATAATGGTGGATTATTACCCATTAAGTGTTCGTGAGTTTACATGAATTTTGGCAAATGAAACAAAACAGTGCAACGGCACTTTTCAAATTCTCTCAAGAAGTCCGCGTGAGGACTAAGTGCTTTTCGCACAAGCCATCAACTAAAGAACAAAAAAAGTAAGTTTAGCTTATACTGTCCTCCTGCTAGGCATAGACTTCCATATCAGTAAAATTATGTTATCGCTACAATGGAATACAAATAAGTTGAATAAATGCTGAGTTATGATAGTAATTAACTAATTAAGGTTTCCTCTTAAAGCACCAAACATAATGTCTACAGTAATTACTATAACAATTAAAAATACATTAGGTCTCTAGATCAGCTGCATGTAGTCGGAAGTGTACCACATAAAAACAGACCAGATACACGAGTATATTAAGCTGTTTCTGTATTATATTATTTTAAAGTAAAATAAGCTGAGCGGCTCGATACTGAAGCATCTTTCGCGAAGGCTGGTTAAAGGCACGTAAGTGTGTTCCCGGCTGATTAGCAGCCCTGGGCCTGCGTGGTGGATTATAGCGCGTTCTCTTTGTGGTGTTCGTGGTGGCAGCATAGCAATAAAATTAGCTGGTTATGTTATCGTAACCAGCTAATGTGATGGTGATGTGATAATTTTTTTTTCAACTACTTCCTAAATAATAAATTACTAACATTTACGACTTCGTAATAATTTTATGTTATAGGTAGCTTCTACATAAATATCGTCATATCGAAAGAATTATGTGTTGTTCGTAACTGGTTACGAAGCTCCAGTTTCGTAGACGGCCGAAGCGATCGACAAAACATAAATATAAAGACGTTTCAATAATTAATTATGTTTTAATTATATTAAAAATTACATGATGCAGGATGCACGGTGAAGCCGTCGCGCGCTGTAGGTATAATTACGATCGTGCGTACGAGACATATGGCGCGCGAGGGTTTAATTAAAGTTATATGTATACAATTACATTGTATTAGTTAATTGTAAGATTTTTTTAAATTTATATCTGTTGATGTTCATCTAATAAAGTTTGCCTGTATGACAGTAACAGAGTATATCGTTCCTGTCATCTTCAAAAATTTACAACTGCTAAATGGTTTCAGCTTGTTATATTTTTAAGTATATTTTAATGGTCCTCTGAGTTTTGTATATAAGTCCCCGATACTTCTGCAAATATATTCTTCATCATCAGCTCATTTTATATCCCCACTGCTGGGGCACGAGCCTTCCCTATGGATGACTAGGGAGAATAATCCACCAGCGGGCCCAGTGCGGATTGGTGGTTATTGACGACTGCTAATGCAGCCGGGACCAACGGCTTTACGTGCCATCCGAAGCACGGAGGAGCTCGAGATGAAATATTTTTGGGCACCCATCCGATGACCGGCCTTCGCGAAAGTTGCTTAACCTTAGCACTCGCAGACCGGGCGCGTTAATAACTGCGCCATCGAGCTCCTCAACAATATATTCTTACTTCGCGTCATTAGGAAGATATTCGACCCACCCATTGTACGCCAAGAGCGAGCATACACGAAGCGTATTAAGTAACTAGTTCACGACTACACAGTTTCCCAACTAGTCTAGTTATATCTGCGAGGTACTAAATAGTGTCGGTTCATACAAGCGCGGAGCTATAGTGGGCGCGGGCGGGCAGGGCGGCACGTCCGCCATTGTCGGGCCGCGTACGTGACAGTGTGTACGCACCTTTACGAGACGTGCTCGAGTCGGGTGCAATTTTTGTTTGAATTGAAAGAGATGGCCGGATGCATGGTGAATTAAAAATGGGCTGGCTAAGAAAATTGTTTTATGTACCTACAGAAATATGAGTGTGAATTGAAAGCGGATTTTAAAGAACTTTTAGTACAACTCATAAATGTCTGAAAAAGATAAAAACTTATTAATTTACTCATTATCTATCTCGATCTTGTACGGTTTCGCGCCAGTCACCTTTAGGCGCATTAAGCTCACGGAGGGCCTCCACCACGAGGTGGCGAGCTCTCGTCTCGGAGGCCAAGACACACTTTGGGTCGCTGAGCAATCGGAGTAAGTAGTAAATATTTACTCATTAAGCTTGGCTCTCATCTTATTGGGCCTGCAGCAGAAAACCAGCAGAATCGAGGCCCTAATAGTGACGATAAGACCCTAAGAGTAAGGCCTACTAAGAACTAAACCTTGCACAACATGCTACCTAAATGTACCGCTGGGATTTGAACCTTCGGATTATCTATAATGTGCCTCAGGGCTTTAAACCAGACCGCGATCTAACCACTAGACCACTGAAGCGCGGTCAGTGTCGTCAGTGAGCGTAAGTATGCAGAAGATGTATTTAAAAAAAAAATCATATTCAATCCAAAATATGTTTCTCTATCAAGAGCTGTCTAAATTCGATGTACATCATCACCTTTGCCCTTGTTACACGACTGCCAAAAAAAGCAGTGTTATGTTTTTTTTAGGGTTCATGTATGTGATGTTTCTTTCACCATAACTTCTAAACGCCTGAACCGATTTAGATATATGAGGTATAGTTACAATCCTTGCATCGTTCCGACTAACATTGTAAAAATTTGGAAATTCAACCCCTATTTGTGTAAAATAGGGGATGAAATTTTGTATGATGAAAATTCGTCATTATTGGAGTTAGAGACTAGAACTTGATAATATAGCTTGATAGCATGATATCTGTAGATGAAAAATAGATGTCATGTATTTATTTATCTGGCGGCACGGCAGTGCCCCGCCAAGTCGAGCAAAAAAGCGGCACGGCCGTACCATCCTTTTCTCGAAACAGTTCTGGCCATTTTCGACTACCTATAACTTCGTTGTGGATAAAACCAGTAGCCTGAATTTTCAGTAACCAAGCAGGCATTGTATAAACACGATATATTTCATTCGATTTGAACCAGTAGTTTAAAAATTATAACTAGTCAAAGTTTCTTAATTTTGTCACTGACTGACTGACTGATCATCAAAATTCTAAGGCACTTCTAGCAGACATACAAGCTTCAAATTTATAATACAATTAGTGTATAAATCAAGGAAAAACTAAAATAATTTGCAATTTCGGTCCAGTTTTCTAGATACACCAACTGCATAAATAACTTTGAAATCCCATATAAGTGTATAGGATTACAAAGTTACATTTGCAGTGAAAACAAATATAATAATAAATAAATAGATCATAAATAAATTGATTGACTTGGCAATCGCACTAAACAATCTAATTTAATATAATATATGTATTACTTGTGAGGCACATTGTGTTTTTATGCGATGGCCAAGTAAATCTATTTATTTAAAACATAAAAGATTTTTAATATTGAGAACTTGGTATTACATGGATCTCACAACTTTTTACGGTAGAAGAACTGAGTTGCGGGACTTGGTTTTTTTACAAGTATGTTTTTGATGGCTCTGTATTTATAAAGTAAAATGTCACTCATTTACTCACTGTCAGTGTATAAGCTGACTATACAAAAAATCAAAACTGCTTGATTAATCGGGGGATCTTATAAATAAGAAAGTATTCCGCAAAGCGGTCCCCCGACTGCGATAAAAATTTCTGTTTTAATCATCAAGCAGTTTTGATTTTATTGATATAGCCAGTGAGTGAATGAGTGACATTTCACTTTTATAAATACAGATAAATAAATACATGACATTTTGTTTTTTCCTTTTAGTTCTTATTTTGCCTTTTTTGTCATAGCAGTCGTGTTTTTTAATTTTTTAAATATATTTAAAAAAAACTAACTTGTTTATTAAATATTCAAATTGACAAATAAAATACAAGTAAACATACAAAGAAAATATATTATGACAACTTGGTAAGTACTCCAAAGTTTTCATTATATTACCATAATTGATTTAGGAGGTCTAGCCTAATAAACCAGTAAGTAGGTCACTAGACTACTCTATTTGGGAAGGCCGAAACCTAGTAGTCAACTGTCTTTGGTAGAGATTATAATAATTAAAATAGTAAGTAGTAGTAAGTAATTGGGTAAAAGATTGATTTGATGAAGAAAACTTGGTTCTTGTTGTTAAACTGCAGTGCTGGTTCCTCAATCAGTTGAACGAACCAAACTTAGAGGTTTCTAGGAGTCGCCATCACGCGAAGTAACTAGATTCTCTGGGACGTTTGAGTATGGATATCGAGAGCGGAGAAACTAAGGGCTCCTCGTATTATAGACCTATGTTAGTATAGTGTAATTGGAAGAATAGATGACGACTGCTGATGACTACAAACCACATCCAGAAACAATCAGACTCCCACACATTGTCTTTCCTCAAAAGACTTTGAACTTTGTTTATACGCCATATAGTTGAACTTTTATTGCAGAAATTTGAGAGTTTTGGATAGGTTGTTAATGTGCAGGCGTCCGTAGGTTCATCAATATTGCATTGCCACCATAAATACCATTTCACCAAACGTACATTGGACTCTTTGTTCAATATTTGCCAGCGCACATTGTACCGCATATTAATCGTATGTATACTGTATATTCGACTTGGCAACTCCGGCCGCTTGAAAATTCAGGCTTCGACGCCGAAGGGGAGGGGGTAAAGGGGGAGAGCCGGGGGGCAGTCGTTAGTGACATTTCGTATTCATGACGTCAGCCTCAGGGCGATTGTTTGCAATATTACTCTAATTGGAATTGCAATTACGTGCACATATCCGTAGTGTGGGTTAGCCGGCTGTCTTTATGGAGTGTTATGATTAATTTGGGTATACAATATTGCTAGTACTGTGTAAATGTGGCAGCCATTTTTTTTTCTTTAGTTGATGGCTTCGTGCGATTAGCACATTTAGCCAGTGTCAAAGTAATTTTTCTTAGTAATGCATAAATAAACAATATTTCTTTCCTGTATGATGATGATGAATGATAATAGAAATGAGAAGTGAGAAATTATATACCCCCCAACCCTTCGAGTATCTTAGTAAAGGGCGGACTTCTTGAGAGAATTTGAAAAATGACGTTGCACTGTTTTGTTTCATTATTTTGCCAACACTCATGCACACAGGAACACGGCTAATGCGGTGTCATCAAAAGATCCAAACACCAGCGTGCTCAGAAAGAGGTACAATTTTGCCGCCAGATCCTTTAAGAAGGATATTGCCAAGGCGAAGTCATCATTCATAGGTAGAATTGGCGAGAGGCTAGTGCGTCTTCCTTCGGGTACGCGTGCGTTCCGGTCTCTCGCCAAAGCTATCTTAGGGAATTTCTGTCAGCCGTCCCTACCACCATTGCACAAGACCGATGACTGCCTGGTCCATACTGAAAAGGAGAAAGCCGATCTCTTGGGCACTCTTTTCGCATCAAACTCGACCTTGGACGATGGGGAAAATTCGCCACCAACCATACCGCATTGCGCTAGTTCTATGCCAAACGTTCGGTTCCTGCAAAGGTCAGTTCGTAAGGCTCTTTTTTCCCTTGACATCCATAAGTCAAGTGGGCCTGATGCAGTCCCTCCCATTGTGCTTCGGGCGTGTGCTCCTGAGTTGGCGCCGGTTCTAACGCGGCTCTTCCGGCTCTCTTAGACTACTGACGTTGTCCCGAGTTCTTGGAAGACAGCCCTTGTCCACCCGATTCCCAAAAAAGGCGATCGCTCGGATCCGTCCAACTACAGGCCTATAGCCATCACCTCTTTGCTCTCCAAAGTAATGGAGTCCATTACAAACTGCCAGCTCTTCAGGTACCTAGAAGAGAATAAGCTACGCCAGTATGGTTTTCGTCGCGGTGGTTCGGCTGATGATCTTTTAGTGTACATCACTCACCAATGGGCGGAGGCAATCGAAAGGAAATGGGAAGCACTGGCAGTTAGCTTGGACATAGCGAAAGCCTTCGACAGGGTATGGCACAGGGCTCTTCTCGCTAAGCTTCCATCATACGGGCTTCCTGAGAAATTGTGTTTGTGGGTCGCCAGCTTTCTTTCTGGGCGTAGCATCAAAGTTGTGGTCGACGGCTCGTGTTCTGACATGAAGCCCGTGAATGCTGGAGTCCCGCAGGGGTGTGTGTTATCCCCTACTCTGTTTCTTCTGCATATCAATGACATGTTGCATAACAACAGCATTCATTGCTATGCGGACTACAGTACTGGGGACACGCTCTACACCGGACGAGCTAATATTTATCTGGAAAGCGTCATCGAGAGCCGGACAAACATGTGACTGACACCGAGAACATGTTAAGTCATGTCTCGAATTGAGGCCGACGTAACCTAGTCCACTTTAACCCCTCCAAAACACAAGTTTGCGCATTTACCGCGAAAAAACGTCCCTTAGTCGTACCTCTGAATTTTGAAGGTGCTCCCTTTGATACCAGCCCAACTATTGGGATCCATATTTCGAGTGACGTTCAGTTTCGGGGTCATTTGGAAGGTAAAGCTAAATTAGCTTCGAAAAAGCTGGGTGTGCTTAATAGAGCGAGTCAGCCCAAGTAGCATCACAAGCTGTATAAAAGCTGTATTTGATCTTATTTTTATACTTATAGCTGCATATTGAGGCTGTAAAAAAGTTGTATATACAGACATTATAAGTAAAAAAAGGGCCCACATTATAAAACTTTTAGCCTTAGTATAGCTGTATATTAGCTGTAGAATAGAGCAGAAGCTGTTTATTAGCTGGTTAAAAGCTGTTAATCGGTGTAAGGAAAAGCAACTACACTCCAAATAATATTTTATAATGATAAAAGTTTTTAATATGAGTTTAAAGTGAATTAGAAAACTATGAAAATAAACGAAAAACATTTCGTACAAGAATAAAATAGTGACGCATATGTTTATATTTCAAAGTGAAATCACAAGTACAAGTTAAATCTTAGAAATCTGATGGTGTTAATTGTTAAAACAAAGTGCAAATTGCTCTCCAAAGTGCAAAAATCAAATTTTATTGTTAATGTGTGGTTGGTTATTGGCAATATTTTAACGCGCCAGTAAAACAATCATTACAACATAAAGATAATTATTAAAGACGGGTAAGTAAGTGTTTGTTTTTAAGGTTATAATTATATAAATTATATTTAAAATAATAGATTTTAGGACACAGCGATCATTATTTTAGCTGATAATCATGAAACGGTTCAAGCTATTATAAAATTTTAATGTAATTAACTAACATTGGTTTAATTATATTTGAAAATTTTTTCATTCGTTCTAAAATGGCGACATTTTGTTATACAGCTTAGACGATATTTGGAAGACTAAAGCTGTACTATTGATGTAGTTTATTTTTTAGTTTTAAAGCACTTTTGTAGACAGTAGTTATAAAACCACAGTATTCACGAGAGTGCCTAATTACGCTTTAAGATTAAGTTCAATAATGGGGGTCGCGTACACCATTGTACAGAAACAAGTATCGAGTGATACCATAATAACACTTAGTGCAGTAGTAAGTAAGCGACCGCATACAAAAACCAGCCTATTTATTTTATTTAACGATAAAGTTAGCTTAAATTTTCACAAAACGCTTAAAGCAGTACAGTTGAGTTTTGACTTTCTGTTTTTCACTGCGTCTGTCTGCGTTTTTCACGAAATTTCTTGCCTCGAACTGCAGTGTTGTGGATCCAGCTCTCGGCGGCGGTATTTCCGGACCGTTACGACCTTGCGGTCTTCAAGAAACGAGCCAATTCGTTCCTTAAAGGCCGGTAACGCGTCTGCGATTCCTCTGGTTTTGCGGGTGTCTTTGTGTAGTGTGACAAAACAGCCGCGGACGATCCGACCTAAAAAATCTGACTTGCCCCCCCCCCAGGTTAGAAGCTGGGTACGCCCATGTCCCTGCTTTAGGAAAACTTATTTTGATGTAGAGTCGTTGTAACTCTCATCCCTTAAAACGCTGTCCGTAGCGAATATTCGGTATACGTATAGAATGGATAACCCGATACAATTAAAGACTAAAATGTATTTGAACTACTTCTTTTTCACGTAAAACCACAGATTAAGTTAATAAAACTAATCTCGGAATTCTGAAATAACTAAAAACTAGTAGGTGCATCCATGCTTTAGCAGAAACATAATGTCATGTTTGCACGTATAGCGTGTAACATCAGACAGTTCTGACATCATAATGTGTTGTTAAATCTGTGGTCCCTAGACGGTAATGCAGCACTAGATGCTTGATAAAGCAACAATCCGTTTATTTTATCATATCAATACGAACGAACAGCATTCAATCTAGGTACTCGCAGTTGATTGATGAGTACCTTTTATTTTTCAGCATTTACATGCTGAAAAATAAAACCTATGAATGACACGTATGCATGATCGTCTGTCATGTCATGCACGTTGACGTAAATGCATGTGATCCGTACCTAGGTACATGTATCATGTACGCCCCTAAGGCCGCTTGTTAACGGGTAACAAGAGACGACCTCCTTGGTCGAGTGGCTTGCACACCGGTTTTCATGGTGTCGCCATCTCTTAGGTCCCGGGTTCGATCCCCGGTCGGATCAATTTAGAAATACCTGTTTTTCTAAATTGTTTCGGGTCTGGGTGTTTCCTATGTATAATAAGTATGTATTTAAGTATATTATGTATGTTTATCCGTTGTCTAGTTAACCATATAACGAGTTTCTTAAGGAAGCTTTTCTTGGGGCTAGATAATTGGTGTGAGTGTGGGAAACATTTATTATTTATTATTTATTAAAAAGAGGTCTAAACTTGTATTGACTTTCGAGTCCATACGTAACATACGTAGTTCCATACAGATCCGACTACTTTCTTCGCGACAACTGTCGCATTACCATACTGTAATGCGATTTAATATATTTTCCATATCATATTGAATTATTGACACATAAACATAAGCCAACTCGTTATTTTAATGAAATAACTGCAAGTGAATCGATATATTTTGATAAATCGATTTGCTTTTTACAAAATGGCAACACCGAGGAGACAACGACAACTCGACATGTCAAATAAAATCAAATTAAATGGAAGTGAATTTAATTACTAAATAATATGGGGATTTCTGGTCGGAGAAGATTTAACAGGGTTTTATGAAAATAAAAAACATGATTTTTGATATAAATTAGGTGGAGGTACAATTCGAACAAGGACGATACCAAGAATGGGCATTCTCCTTTAAAAATAGAAAAAAAAAAGATCTAATGGAGTTTATGCGTTGATCAGCTTATGATGATGCTGATGATGATGATGATGATGATGTTAAAATAATTGCTATGATTAAAATTTTTAGCTACGCAAAGTTTTTTTTAATAGTTTTATGCCATTACCTACACATATTAATAATTAGCGCTATAAGTTATCCCACTGCTTGGCAAAGTCGTCCATCATAGAAATCAAAGCATCGCTACAATTGAATATTTATAATTATTATAATGATAGGTATTGGCTTAACCACAAAGCTTCTGAAATGCGGGTTAGTGATCACCAACGAAACTATGTTTTCGAAAATCAGAAACACATTGCCGACCTGGGAACTGAGCCCAAGACATCTGGATGATACTTGGCCTCCGACGATATAGTTCTATATCGTAGTATATCAAAGTTTTTTAATATTGTATTGTAGTGTAGTGTATATTTTTTTTAACAGTTGTGTAAACTCAGTACTTATGTAAAATTTTTGGTAGAAACTTAATTGGCCTTTGTATTATATTTTGTGTACTGTAATTTGAACTATTACGTGCTGTATGTTTCTCATAATGCAAAAATAAAATAAAAAAATTAAAATAAAATAGGCAATGGGAGATATTATGTCTATACGATGTTTCATACCTGCTATGTAATTTGCGAGCTAATCTATTGTCCAGTTCGATTTCAGTGTCACTGCCATTAGTGCTGGAAAAGGGATTTTTCTTTCTCCAAGTTAGAACAGCAGTTAGAACAGCCTCTGCGGTCTACTGTTTAGACAACCAGACCTAGAGGTCTCAGTTTCAATTTTAGGTAGGGCTTGTTTTAAGTTTGTAAAGCTAGTTATAACAATCTCATCTAAATATCAATCTAAACATCAATGTTATGGCAAACAAAAATCTTATTTTATCTTTAAGAGTCAGAGTGAAATAATAAAAATTGCACGTATTTCTCTGTGACTTATTTTTGATTTCGCAATATTTCCAAAACTAAGTGACCAAATTAGACGCCGTGAAGAGCAAATTTGATCGTCATAAAATTCCTCGGGTGATAAAGCTATTTATTTTAGTAAAGATGAATGTATTGAGCCAAATAAGTACACTTAAAAAACCCGTTTAAAAATCATTTTAATTCTTAACATGAAAAACATTATTGTGGCTTAAATATAAAAGCTAGATATATCGTTCCGCAGACTTTTTTTAGATCTACTAATGATTAAATTTTTCGTTTTAAATTACTATCATGTATACTCAACCGTTTGGTCAGCGCACGCTGATAAAGCAGCCAAGTTGCGCTTCTTTTTTCTGAATTCTTTTAGAAATTTAAAGATTTGGAAGCGTAAACTATTGTTCATCAAATTAAAATATAATTTTTGTACACCCTGAAGGTCCATTCTAAATATTGGTAAAATAATTTTTGTAATCGGATCAGTACTTTCGGTGATTACCTCCCAATTCCAAATTTATAAATTTTAACTCTTTATAATATTAGCGTGATAAACAACGTTATTGTGGCTTTACTATAAAAGCTAGGTATATTGTTCGCTGACTTTTTTTTTCATCATTGGATAACTAACATTTTTGTTACATTATTTTATATCCATATTTTTATGTAAACTTAACCGTTTGGTTAGCGTACGCCGATAAAGCAGCCATCGGCACTTTCCGATTCGACTTACAATTTTGGCGATTTTGAACTGATAACTATTATTTATCAAAATAAATTGTAGCCTATGTTACTTGCAAGGCATGTAGCATTCTATCTGTGAAAGACTTTTTGGAATTGGATCAGTAGTTCCAGAGATTACCCTCCACAAACAAACAAATAAACAAACAAAGTCACAAACTTTACCTCTTTATTAATAGTATAGATATGGTTATTGAAAATTTATAAAAAGTTTCAAATAAAAGCTTGGCTATTTATATTAGTTATTTTATTTGTAAATATCGTAATTGTTTCTTTTATTTTAACTTACATTTTAAAGTTCTATTGTTTAAGTATTTACGAAATATATATGAATTCGGAAATTTGAATATACGTAAAAGATTATTAATCTAAAGTTGCTCTACCTGCTTTAATAAAATACAACGTAATACCACAGTTCCCGGCATAACGGGATCCATTAAAATTAAATAAATATATTTAAAAACGCCATGTTTCCTTCTCACCAAAATAATACCTTTATCTATTTGGTCAATTGGTCAGCGACTAGTTATATTTTAATTTAATTTAAGTAATTTTAAATTTAAAAATGCTTGATCAATAAAAAATATCTTTTTTTCTTCTAATAATGCATCTAGCCAGCTTTTTAGATTCAACAATTTTTTATTTTGCTGAGAGAATTTATTATTGACACATTATTGATTGATAAGCGTTTACTAATCTTATATTACTTATAGTTTATTAGTATGCAACCAAGTTTTTTCCAATTTTAAGGGTTTAATAACAACCAATCAGACAGCGTCAGTATCCCACTTCCCTCACCGAAGTGAAGGGTGAACGATCATCGAAGGCTGGTGATGAACCATCACCGCCAGTCTCACGCACGCTCAGGACACCGCGCCACATCTCATCGCTACGGCTAGTGGAACCTCACATGTTGTGAAGGTCTAGCGAAGAGCTTACTATAGAAATGATCCTATATAGTAAGATCTTGCCGGTGAGACTGTTTGCAGCAGTAGTCGTTGCGCGGCAAAAATATCTCTATAGCGCGATGTAGGAATTGACATAACAGCACAGCGCAGCGGCATCTCCCGGCGTGATATCAAACTAAACTACTTGTGTTGTGCGTCATCATGCGCATGCGACGACGCGTGGTATTTTCAGTGAATGTGTCAAAGTTAACGTTTGTGATAATGGAGATGAATGGAAAAGTACACCTAAAAGTTAGAAAAAAAAAAGATTTAAAAATTTTATTTACAAAAGTACGAGTAAGATCGTGATTTTTATTTATAAGTAACTATTCAACTGATCCCACGCGTTCGTATTAGGTACCGGATTTTCTTGATATTATATTCCTTGTACGAGTACTTGTACTGATTTTAGACTTGAATCCGGTGTAGCCCGAAATATTAACGTGTAAATGACATGACTTTTAATTTATCCCTACTAATATTTATAAATGTGAATGGGAGTTTGTTTGTTACGCTTTCACGCAGAAACTACTAAACCGATCATCATGTAAGTTTGTACACATATTCTTAAAGGTATTGGGAAGGATATAGGAAACTTTTTATCAACAAAAGTAAGTTAATTTTTTGTTTGATATGCTTTCACGCGTAAATATTTAACGATTTGTTTGTTTTGTTGTCATAGAAACTGTCAAAGCGGTACAAAGTCAGCCGGGTCAGCTAGTTTTGAACTTTTGATATAAATAAATAGGTTAACTATTAACAAAGTTTTTCAGTATAAAATGTTTAAAAAATAACCACTCAGACAGCGACAGCATCCCACTCCCCTCACCGAAGTGAGAGGCGAACGATCATCGAAGGCTGGTGATGAACCATCACCGCCATTCTCACGCTCAGGACACCGCGCCACATTTCCTCATCGCGGCTAGTGGAACCTCACATGTTGTGAAGGTCTAGCGAAGAGCTTACTATAGAAATGATCCTATGAAGTAAGGTCTTGCCGGTGAGTCAGTTTGCAGCGGTAGTCATTGTGCGGCGAAAAATCTCTATAGCGCGATGTAGGAATCGACATAAACAGAACAGCGACATCTCTTGGCGTAATGTCACACTACTTATAATTTGTGCGGCATGCGCATACGCCGCCACTTAGTATTTTGAATGAATGATTCAAGGTCAGCGTTCGTGATAATAAGTAACAGATAACCGTTTTTGTCGGAATTGTATGTATTATATAATATATATGTAATTGTATGTATTATTGTTTCACATTCATTTTAAAGAAGTGTATTTATTAATTAAACTGGTTGGTGTTACTAACTTCTGCTAACCCTTTGCAGAAGTTAATAATAGGTACTAACCACAATTTTAAATACAGCAAATCCACGGGTAACTATTGTTATGCTAACTAAAAACTTGGAAATAGCTAGTTGTGATAAAAAAAGTATATTTGGAAAAGTGTTGATCCTTTGATATGATTGACCATAACGTTAAGTCCTCGCGCGCCATATGTACGCACGGTCGTACACAATGTGGCCCGCTAATTATACCTACAGTGCGGGACGGGTAAGTAAACTAGTAATTTTTTATAAGTTTTACTTCCACGTTACAGAACTGTCTAATTATATTTAGAAAAAATTTCTTAACTTTTAAATTATTATTATTATTATAGTTTTACCTTTTCATAAATAACTAATTGGTTGTACGGTGCAGCGCTTAGTTGACCACGCTGCGACAGTTCACCATAAAACCAGGGTGCCAAGTTGTGCGAGTTTCATTCGCCATTCGATTACGTTAACGAAAACGAGAATGTGTATAGCAGAATTTTAACTCCTCTCCTATGTCGCCAGGAGGCGTTGCTTCAACGCCATACTAATTTTCGTTTTCGTAAACGTAATCGAATGAATACGGGTAGTAAACAAAACTCACGATAGGCACCCTGGGGGATTAGACAAAGTAACATTATAAAAAACGATAGCGAAGTTAGAAAAGAATAAATGTATGGGATTGACATGACGTTGACCACGTGATTTAGCGCTGCTTATCGTCGCTAAAGTTCTAACACCGCGGAAGTCAAAAATGACAACTTTTCAGAAGAGCAAAAATATCGTGCCTCTTTATATATTTATACGTAGCACGGCAAATGACTCCAATTCAGCTGATGTTAAGTGAATATGGATTCCAGATGCAACGACAACTGGTGCAGCGTGAATACAAAAATATATATCGCGATCATAACAATTATGTTTTTGTTTTCAAAATACAACGCTTCTATTGGTTATAATCCCTATTTCTAGAGGTGCGTCTTTCTATTCTCTATCGAATGACATGCAAAAGTCAAAATGACAAATTTTGGACTTTCGCGGTGTTAGAACTTAGGCGACGTTATGTCAATCCCATACATTTTGTTCTTTTCGAACTTCGCTATCGTTTTTGTAGTGTTACTTTGGTTAAGGGCCCTAATGACGTTGATGTAAAGTTGCGAAATGTCGAGAAGAAAACCCACAGTAAAATATTTTCCGTTTATTTAATAGTTTACAGTAGTCGAGTTAGTTAGACACTGAAAACTAGTGTTAGTAATAATAATATATAAATAAAACATAATTACGTAAAGTAGGCTATTATTAAGTGCACAGGCGCCTAGTGTGAGTTTTGTTTACTATCCCTATTCATTCGATTACGTTTACGAAAACGAAAATTAGTATGGCATTGAAGCAGCGCCTCCTGGCGGCATACGAGAAGAGTTAACATTTTGCCATACAAATTCTCGTTTTCGTTAACGTGAATGAATGTCGAATAAAACTCGCACTTGGCACCCTGCACTCAAACGACTGATCAAGCGTAATGTGCGGGGTAAACCGTACATCTATAATAATATTATAAAGCTGAAGAATTTGTTTGTTTGTTTGGTTGAACGCGCTAATCTCAGGAACTACTGGTTGTCCATTTATTGAGGAAGGCTATAGGCTATATTACATTACGCTATGATTAATAGGAGTGGAGCAGCAATGAAAAATGTTGCAAAAACGGGAAAATTTAATTGTTCGCTAATTAACGCGGGTGTAACCGCAGGGCACTGCTAGTTGGTAATAATATCAGTACGTATTTATTTTAATAACTTAATAGGTGAAAATTAATAGGGTCTGTGATAAATCTTTACTCACTATCCAGGATTTATACGATTCAGCCATTTAAAGTTTAATACTGTTCTTCTAAAACGTTGACATCAATTAAATCTCAAGGCAGCTGTCTCATTTTTGTAACTAAAACAACATTAACATCAAGGTATCCTTAAATTAAGTCAAAATTTTTAAGCAAACTAAGAAACATTACACAAGTATTCAAATGCATCATGTTTCTTTATTACTCTTACATTTTAGAGATTTTAAGGGAAGCTAAAAATTTTGATTAGATAAGTATCTTTATTAAAGTTTAACCAACAGATTTGGATTAATCATTGATCAAAGGATTAATCAAACAAATTTAATTCGAATCCATTTCGCCTAAGTATACAAAAGAAAAAAGTTTGGACATCCTTTTCATACATGACGTTCCGTTCTAAGCACGGTAAACAATTTCTTACTAAGTGATGGAAGGGTTAAATTTAAAATAAAAAATAAGTAAAGGCAATAAAGCGACCATGTATGTGCAAATGTTTAATACAAAAACCGAATTGCATTAAACCAGCACTGTATCTTACCTTCGAAATGTTGACATAAAAGCTTAAGTTTTATTTTAATGTTTGAATGTGCGAATGAATGTGTAATGAATTAATAATCTCGAGATTCTATCAAGAATATGTTTTTGTCAGTTTTTGCTAATATAACACGCAAAACCTTACTAAATATTAGATATTAATGTAAAACTTGTTAATAATAATGTTCGTTTATTCATTCTTCATTCACGGCCGAACATAGTCGCATTCAAAAGCGCTAAGGTAAAGTACTATATTCCTCCAAAAGTGCTCCATTTTAAAATTTTCGTGTTACGATATAAACAAAGAAACAAAGAAATTAACTATGAGTATCATTATCTACATCTTTATGGGTAACCAGGCATATCTTTTTAATTAGTTTGCATTAAATCCCGTAAAGTTCGTTGCCTACTTTTTGTCTCAAAAATACTCTCATGCCTTTAAGAATTCACGTCAGTCCGAATAATTTCTCGCAAGCGAAATAAAACACTTCCAGAATACTTTGTTTTTTGAAAACAAATATTTGTAAGGAAGTCATAAAATTAAGGAAGCGGTTGTTTAAAAAAAATGTTTATTTTACGATTTTCCGTTCCGTTCCGTCCGTGAAGTGTTCCTAAATATCGACGGCGAAAGAGTTTCATTTTATAAGTATCGCTTTGAAGGGTTGTTCCACATTCGTCATAGTGAATCTCGTCACACCTAAAAATGAGTCTGGTTGTAAAGACATGAATTGCTAGAAAACAAATTATATTTGCGAGAGGTAAGAAGAACTTAAGCATCATGGGCTACAATGGCCGCTTTCCCAACAAGAGGTTGCCTACCGCCCGCCGGCGCCGGCCTAGTAAACACAAAAACAACCTGCACTTTTTATATAGAGGTCTTTGTTCAATTTATTGAAGGGGTAATATCTGTAACTAATAAAATCTTTCATTCGCTCACTTCTCACTTACATAAAGTAAGCTACACTATCCTAGACCTATGAGGATATATATTTGGATAAACATTCATCATTATCATCATCACCTTAATTAACTTCACCGGCGAAAGCGGGTTATAAAATAAAGTACCTATAGCAAACTAAAACAGTATAACTTTATTATTTACAAACACAATAACAACTATATTATACTCCTATTTAAAATTAAACTTATAAAAACTAAAAACTATAATTATATATAAAGCTTTTCAAGAAATTTCCGCTCGTCTTATAGAGACCACTGGTGACCCTCAAGCTGGCGCGTATTTTGGCCAACGTTTAAGTTTGGTCATCCAAAGAGGCAACACCACCGTCCTGGGCACTCTCCCGCTTGGCAGCGATTTGGAGTCCCTTTTTTATTTGTAAAAATTATGTGTATATTTTTATTTCTATTTCCTTTTTAAATTTATATTGAATATTATTATCGTATTACTATATATAGTTAGTAGCTATAAATAAAAAAAATTGCCCCAAATCATCCCCATCAGGCAGAATGCGTAGTAAGCTAGCAGCAATGCCACGTTGGATAGTCTTATAATAATCCTTGGTCAGGAATAGCAAGACATTCTAATAAGATTCTTTCCTCGAAATTACCGGATACAAGTTAATAAATTAGCACACTCTTGCATTGGAATTTTAAACCTAGATCGAGAAAATCTTTCTAGGAACATCATTCAGAATTACCCCTATTAATTTGAATATTGTTTTTTCTTTTATTTTACCGCGGACCGTTCTCAGTAGATAACACGTTTTAAACGCTTTGCAGGATCCGTGGTTGAAGGGTAAAATAATAATAAAATAACTTCATTTTATTTTTAGTACCTATTTTTAATACATGAATATGTATTATTAGATTTTATTCCGGATTACCATACACTCATTCCACCACAAACCGATTGAAATCGAATTGAAATGAGATCTATCTATTGCTTAGAATTATTGTATTGCCGCAGGCCAATTCTACCTAATAATATTAGTAATGAAATAAAGATAAAGATAAATAATTATTTTTAAAACAGGCATAACCATGTTCTGTTATTAACCCGGGCCGCTGCCGAAATTAAAGAGAAAGTGTTTTAATATTGCAGTGCAATGAATTAACTGCCGCAATCAGCGACGTCAATTAGGAATAAGGATTACTTACATTGAAAATTACAATTAAAAAGATAATCGAAGTGGAACTCACGACCTTGATAATAAAGATATTTTATAAGCTATCGTTAATTGATGTCTCTGAGTGCGGCAGTAAGATAGGAAGACGATGATCCTAATTTGAAGACTATAAACAATGTTTGTGTTGACACAACAGCAGCACTCAGCTTCCTTTCATGTTACGACGGATATCGAGGCGAGTTTTTTACACAGAAATAGTCGAAGAAACTTCTCATTCTGGAATAATCCCTGTAGTTTCAGAGAAAGAAACTATTTCTGAAGACAACGCCGGCGAAGTACTAACAGTTAGTAGAGGAACAAATTTATAATAATCTCTTGTGTTTTGCTCTCTGGAATTTGAAATCTGATGTTTTCCTGTAGAAATTTGGACTGGAGTAGTACCTACGTTACACAAGTATTTTCTTTATTATTTTTTTACATGCACAAAGTGAAGAATAAAATCTTATAGCCAGAATAATGTAAACATGACTAACCTGTGTGATCTTGTAGTGACCGACTGAGTGTGGACGCTGGTGGCGTTGCCGCGTGATCTCCCCCATACAGCCCTCCAAACTCCTCCGCCGAAGATGACGACGCGTTGCTGCACTTGCGGCCCTTGTCCGGAGTGTACTTGCTCTCACCGCCAGACGGCAGGAACTTGGCGTCCGCCTGGTGATCGTCCAACAGCCCGGGCACTCCCAGCAACCCTCCCACCAGGTTAGGGCGGAGCTCCTCCATGATCTTGGAGCCCTGTCCGCAGCCGCTGCCGCCGGTGAAGTTGAGCTGGCGGCTGAAGAATGCTGGGAAGATGTTGAACTGCTGGGGGTCCGGGAGCGCGGAGAGAGGCGGCGCGGGCGGCTCGGAAGCGCCCGCGCACGCCGCGCTCTTGAACTCCACCGTGCTGTGGCCGGCGCGTTGGCTGAGCGACCAGCGCTCCTCGTGCTCCTCGTCGGTGCGGCCTCGCCGCTCACTGACTAACCACATTATAGTGACGCGCCGGCCGCGCCGCCCCGCGCGCTAATTGTTCGCGACTGCGCGACGAGGCGCGCATCACCGCCCACCGAACACGACCGGCTGCTCCCTTACCCCTGTAATCGATGTAAAGGGAAGCTGCGTCTCATTCACCCGCGTTTAACGCACCCGGGAATTGGGCGGGGCCGAGGGGCGGCGGTGGAGCCCCATTGGTCGGAGCGAAACCCCCGCGCCACGCTCCCGCCACCGCTTCAGGCAGAACGCTCTTTGTTTTATTGTCCCCATGGCTTCTCGTCGATCTTGCGTTTAAAGTTTATGCATTGCACCATGTTTTGTTTTACAAAACACAAATCTTGTATGAAGTTCTTGAGGTAAAATGTGAATGCGGGTACGTGCATTGTTCAGAGTGCTCTGTGACTGTGAGGTGGTTGAATGATGATTTGAAAAGATAATTGATTAAATGCTGAGATTGATTCATTGTAGTTAATACCTTAATGCTTGCTCTTTATAATATTAGTATAGATAATAATCTATACTAATATTATAAAGAGGAAAGCTTTGTATTTTTGTATGTATGTAGGTATGTATGTTTGCAACGATTAAACTCAAAAACTACTGGACCGATTTAAAAAATTCTTTCACCATTAGAATGCTACATTAGCGCTGAGTAACACAGGCTAGGTATATTAAAAAAAATGCGGTACGATGTCCGCCGGGTCAGCTAGTAGTTTATAAACACGAGATGAAAGAGTAAAGAAATTATTGTTGGAAATAGTTCCTTATCTTATTATGATTTGTGACAAGAGCAAGCTTTCCTATCGATGATTTCAAAACTTAACTAACTATTTCTTTTTTGCTGTCTGTCCCCAATGTCCCCATTTAAATTAAGAGTATCAGTTTACTTAAAGTACACACACACACAGTAATAGAATGAGCCGTACATTGCAATTGCAGATAGTATCTGCCGCCTTCCCAACCCTATCGTTATGAATATCATTAACGATATCGGGTTCGCGCGCCGAATGTTGCATACAGTTTATACTTTTGAGGGCTTTTTGAATTTAACATTTAGTTAATTAGGAACGCCCAGGTGCCCAGGCTGAGTGGCAAAGCGGTCGGCCCAATATCCGAAGGTCCATGGTTCAATTCTCAGATCGAACAGTGTGTTTCGGATATTTCGGATATGTGATCACCAACCCGCATACGGCAAGCGTGTGATTAAGGCGAAGGGTAAGGCACACTAGCGCCGCTAATGGATTTAATTTGATAACTGCTAAACTGGTTTTTTTTTCAAACATTGCGGACCTTCCGACACTAGGCAAACATCTATTATTTCATAATTGTGCACTACTTTTAGGTTTGTTTTTGTATTTATTCGCTAACATCAACAATGGCCATTATTTGTGAAAAAATGCAATAGCCCGTTTTGTGAATAATCTACGCAACAAAAAGTAGTGCACAATTATTAAATAAATACTATGGATGCTTTCCTGTTGTCGGACGGTACGCAATGTTTAAAAAAAGATCCGGTCCGTTAGTAATTGTCAAATTATCAATTGGTGGCGCTAGTGTGCTTTACCCTTCGCCTTAAGTCATTACCCATCAATTGTATTGATGACTTGTTTTCAATGACGGAGGCCTTTGCCCAGCAGTGAAACAGTTATAGGCTATTTACTAATTGGGATTCAGATTTTAGTTATATTTTCCATTGGCTACATATCGACTGCAGTCTGTTCCTCCGTGGTTGAGGATCTCAGGTGATGCGCTTCCACTATCGGCCTTCCGTCTCTTACCTACCATTAGGTAGAATGAAGGCTAGGTACTGAGTGCTTTCTCTCAGCGAAATAAAAAAAAACCTTGAACTGTTGAAGCAAAATAAAATGAATGTTTGGTCTATTTGAATAAGTAGTTTTTTTTGTTATATGTATACAATTAATAAATATATCTAAATAGATAAGTATCGAAAAACCGGCCAAGTGCGAGTCGGACTCGCGCACGAAGGGTTCCGTACTTTATGACGTATTAAAAAAACCTACTTACTAGATCTCGTTCAAATCAATTTTCGGTGGAAGTTTGCATGGTAATGTATATCATATATTTTTTTAGTTTTATCATTCTCTTATTTTAGAAGTTACAGGGGAGGGACACACATTTTACCACTTTGGAAGTGTCTCTCGCGTAAACTATTCAGTTTAGAATAAAATGATATTAGAAATCTTAATATCATTTTTGAAGACCTATCTATAAATACCCCACACGTATGGGTTTGATAAAAAAAAATTTTGAGTTTCAGTTCTAAGTATGGAACCCCTCATGGAGATCCGTGGGGGTGGCCTTTGTCCAGCAGTGGACGTCTTTTGGCTGAGATGATGATGATGATGATGATGGAACCCCCAAAATTTATTGTTTTTTTTTTCTATTTTTGTGTGAAAATCTTAATGCGGTTCACAGAATACATCTACTTACCAAGTTTCAACAGTATAGTTCTTATAGTTTCGGAAGAAAGTGGCTGTGACATACGGACGGACAGACAGACAGACAGACATGACGAATCCATAAGGGTTCCGTTTTTTGCCATTTGGCTATGGAACCCTAAAAAATAGATAAATAAATGAAAATTAAAAATATAATTAACTTACTTTTTTTTCTTCTAGGTACTCCGTTTAACTAAATTTATTTTCATCTCGCGGACGAAGTTGCCGGCAGTAAGCTAGTCTATCAATTGTTTTGAGGTTCCTGAGTTTCTAAAACCATGTAGAACCGATCTAGGTAGATAGTTCTAGTTTTTAATATTTTAGGGGTATTCTTAATGCTTTTCTATTTATGGATGGTGGGTGACGGTGCATTTACAGATATTTTAGTGTGATGCAGCAGTAGCAGTGGAATGTTGATAGGCCGACGACGTTAATGAAGAAAAAACAACCTGAAAAAAAACTGAACAAGGAATCACTTTTTTAATTATTATTTTTTTTTAAATTATTTGTTTCACACCTTAGAACATACACATACATAGGTATTTTATTAAAGCTTCGATTAAACATTTAAGTGTAGTTCCTAATATTAGTGAACACAACATGCAATACGATATAACGTTTAAACAGTAAAAACAAAAAACAAATACAAAAATATATGCATTAATACTTAGTATATATAATTTTCCCTTTTAATTTCGGTATCCTGCTTGGTTAAACATTTAGGAGCTCTTATTAGCCTATCGTTTTAGTATAAAAATAGCTTGTATAGGATTTTACAATTGTATGTGTGTATTTGTATGTAGATATATACCTATGTGTCTGTATATGCATATAAATAAGTATGTGTATTATTGTGTAATCTTTTCATAGTATAAAACAAAGTCGCTCCCGCTGTCTGTATACGCTTAGATCTTTTAAACTACGCAACGGATTTTAATGCAGTTTTTAACAATAGATAGAGTGATTCAAGAGGAAGGTTTAAATGTATAAAACATGCGTTAATTGGACCCGGTAGGTGGCGCTGCTATATCGTTCTATAGGATACGGGTGTTCACTCAAGCGGACGACGCCGCGAGCGGGCCGCTAGTTAATTATATCGCCAATAAGTTTTATAATTCTTGTTGCCTGTTACAAATTCAATGCTGTGTCAGCCTTTTATTGGTACACTTATTAGAATAGTACCCTGTAATGAAACTGCTTTACAATGTTGTGTATATGTACTGTTGGTGTACCTATTAATTATCAAATAATTAAATAAGTAGCTACTACATTCCATTCGAGTCGCTCTTCATAACTTCAAGAACTTTAGTCAGTAAACTGTGGTCGCACTGGCAACTGCTGCAACTTCATACGTGTAACGTGTCGGTTGTAGTTTTAATTAATCCTTGAGGCAATACGTCATGATTACTGCAACTTGTGGCGCTTGTATAAACGAGATAGCTATCGACTATAAGTAAGTAAGTACTTAATTGAGTACCGTTATATAAAAATGAGGAGGCCGAAGGCGCAGTGGTAAACGCGCTTACGATTGCAGAAGTTAACCAACTTTGGCAAAGTCCGATCATCGGATGAATGACCAAATGTACCTATCATATCGAGCTCCTTCGTGCTTCGGACGGCACGTAAAAAATTTATCGTATCGAGCTCCTTCGTGCTTCGGACGGCCGTTGGTTCCGGCAATTAAGCATTCGTTAACAACGACTAATCCGCTGGGCTCATCATCATCATCATCATCTCAGCCAAAAGACGTCCACTGCTAGACAAAGCCCCCAAGGATCTCTACGACGACCGATTTTGAGCTGCTCGCATCCAGCGGCTTCCCGCAACCTTCTCCAGATCGTCGGTCCATCTTGTTGGAAGCCTGCCCACACTGCGCTTTCCGGTACGCGGTCGCCACTCAAGGACTATTCCGCCCCAGCGGCCATCAGTCCTGCGAGCAATGTGCCCTGCCCACTGCCACTTGAGCTTAGCAACTCTTCGGGCTATGTCGGTTACCTTTTCGCTGGGCTCGCGTGGTGGTTTACGGCCCGTTCTCCCAATGGTGTTTCTATTAATAAGAAGTCTCGTGCCCAGCAGTGCCCGATTGAAATTAAGTTGGTGATGAAATAAAAACTTATTTAGAGCCAGACGACCTCCTTGGTCGAGTGGCTTGCACACCGGTTTTTATGGTGTTGGTAAATACTAAGAGATACTCTGAGGTCCCGGGTTCGATCCCCGGTCGGATCAATTTAGAAATACTTGTTTTTCTATACTTATTGTTTCGGGTCTGGGTGTTTCCTATGTATAATAAGTATGTTAAGTATCCGTTGTCTAGTTAACCATATAACGAGTTCCTTAAGAAAGCTTTTTTTGGGGCTAGATAATTGGTGTCAGTGTGGGAAACATTTATTTATTATTTATATATTTATTTACTTATCTGATAGTAAGTAAAAATAAGGCTGAAGACAAAAACTCCTTTCACCTGCAATCCTCAACCACTGAGTAGGTAATTGGCTAGTTTATCTCTAGAACAATGGTATATATTTTTAAATTGATATTTTGCATTCATCGCTTTATTTAAATCGAAACGAGTGGGACAAGGGCTTGTTAGTACAAGCCCCTGTCTATATTTGTATATGTATTCTGTGACAGGGGTGGGTGGTGCCTGAGGCAAGTCGTGTTTATTCCAGTGCTATTTTCGCATACTATATAAATATAGCTTTGCTAGCGCAAAGTAACAATCATCATCAGCAGTTCATTTTATGTCCCCACTGCTGGGGCACGAGCCTTCCCTATGGATGGATATAAAACCAGGGCCATAAGCCACCAGGCGGGCCTAGTGTAGTTAACGACTGCATTAGCAGTCTAACTAGGCACTAGGCACATTAGTGCAGGCCAACCAACGGCTTTACGTGGCTTTCGAAGCACAGAGGAGCTCGAGATGATAAATGGTTGGTCACCCATCCGATGACCGGCAAAACAAATCAAATATTATCAAAACTTAGTTGTTTTCTACCACCACCCTGGGATCCCATCATACAAAATATTAAATCCCAGCCCCAACACCATACTGAAGACGAAATTATACTGTAAGGCTCTTTCTGCGTAAAACGGAACGCCCTGATTAAATTTAAATGAGGGTATACAAGCTACTAACTAATTATGAGACGATCAACACCTCAGTCTCCCTGTGACCACGGACCCTGCAAAGGGTTCGAAACGTCAGGATAAACATTAAAAGTAATGTGTAAAATAAACGCGAGTAGATCCGTAAAAGTTGTTTCATGCTAACGGACTTTTTAAGGGCGAAAAACTTAAGAGGGTTTCTAAAGGCGTGAATGGCATCACGCACTAGTTCGTGTCCCCGTTCCTTACTAGATTCTCCGGGGTTTTCGGATCGTATCGGACAATCAATGCTGCACCACAGATTAAGTGAAAAAAAAGACTTCTGGGATCGATCTATCCTAAACCAGAAGATTACAGAAGACATTGTCAAACTTATCGCAGTTATCTTTACTTAGGAAGAAGAGTGAAAGGATGGGGTGACTGGGTGAGAGCCTGATTGTTCGAAGTGCTACAGAGACAGCCCCCATAAAATTATTATAAGTACAATTTAAAAAAAATTGTTAAATAATTGTAAAAATGTTTCGTTTGGATGTTCAATGTGTAATACCTGAAGGTTGATGAAACAACGTTGGAAATGTATTTAAACAAACACTTGAAAAATAAAGCCCGGTGAAGTTGAAAATACGCAGCGGCAATCAGAGCCATGCTGCGTTGCAGCACGAAATGGGCCGGCTCGACCGGCGTAATATCACCCTCTCACATTCACTAATCAATCATTAAACACTATTGTTTTTATATAACATCTAGATTTTAAATAAATAGCGTTTTTCAAGATTATTATACACATATGTATAATTACTTGTCCTGACTGATTCATCATCGCCGAGCCGAAACAGCTGAAGCTAATTAGATGAAATTTAGACTATAGGTTAATTGAATGACGTAACCAGCCGCTAAGAAAGGATTTTACGAAAATCATACCTCAAGGGGTAAATAATGGTCAAATAGGGGGTGAAAGTTTGTATGAAAGTCCGTCAGTTTTGAAGTAAAATACATGAAAATTGGTAGGTACTTGGCTTTTTGAAAAGAAATAAAAATGACGTGTCTCAGAAATTTTGTTAATTTTCCTTGTAAGTAGTAAAAAAGGGAAGAAAGTTGTTTTGGGCAAATCGATATTTTTAAAGTAAGAAATATAAAAATGAATAATTTATATAATAATCGATCTTTAGATTTTTCAATAAAAATAAAGAATGACGTATTTTAGCATTTTTGGCAAAACCTCCCCTAAAGAGGTGAAATAGGGGTTTAAAGTTTGTATGGAAATCTGTCATTATAAAAGTTAAATCTTTCGGTATTTGGCCTGGTTAGAAATTATGAAGTGTTTCAGGATTATCCTTATAGACACTTTTACCTTAAATAAGTTTTGCTTTTATTAAAAACAATTACAGGTCGTGTAGCCCATGTGAGCAAAGCCGCGAACAAAAGCTAGTAAGACATAGTAATAGATAGACATAGACATTGTGTAATCATTAAGCTAGAAACTTACATAGCTGATTCCGCGCGAATGAAAGATTCTACGTACGAAGGGGGTAAAGTTTTAATGTAGCCTCCCCTAAACTTTTAGCTAATTGAGACTACACGGGGAGGGAGGGCGACTAGCTGCTGAATTGTAACCGGTAATGTTGTATACATAGATATATTAGAGTAAATATTATTTACGGGATCATTACCATGTTTTTTGTTGTGTTTGAGTATCCGATATTTCGGCCCAGTTGCAATTCGCGATCTGATACGGTCAGTGTAGTGTGTCGAGAACAAGTTCGAGTGAATAGTGACTTAGGAGACAGTGGTACGAGTATCGAGCGCAAACAACGACAAACGAAGAGGGTACATATCGTTTTTTTAGTTACATTTGTATTATTAAAAATAATAATAAAAACGTAACTTATAACATACAAATAAAAAGTAACTATTTGTTGGTATATTTTCACTTTAAAGCGATCTTTTCAAAGCAACCACTTTATTGTACTTACAATAATAAAATAAATAAATAGGATGCATGACCTCTTACTATTTGATCGACGAGGTATTCCACGAAGCACACCCAAACGAAGCACACCCAGACGAAGCACACCTAAAGTATTCCACGAAGCACACCTATAGGTGTGCTTTAAATAAAATTTTAAAATAATTAATTTTCTATTCCACAAAGCACACCTACGAATATCACTCGCATAGTGCGGGGACTAAGAAATAGAAATGTCGACAGAAGAAAACAGGCCGCGTGCTGGGTTGCAGACTAAAAAAGTCGAAAATGCAACAACAATATTATTATGAAAGTTATAACAATTGGGTTTCAACGCCGAAAGTATTAAAATTTTGAAACATATTATATTATTTATATTACCATAATAGACATACAAATCTATGCAAAATAAAAGGTACTATTGCCCTGCCATGATTTTAACCAGGAACCTTCTGATCCGTAGTCAGACGCGTTAGACGTTGCGCCACAGGACCAATGTAGTAGGCCAGTTGACAACAACAATAATTAATTTCAGAACATTAAACTTAGTACCTGGATGACCGAGCTATCCTCGGTATATTTTTATGGATAAAACGACGTTTTCTAAATATAAAACCTAGCCAGATCGATATATCGCCCCCGAAACCCCCTGCATACAAAATTTCATGAAAATCGTTGGAGCCGTTTCCGAGATTCAGATTATATATATAAAAGAATTGCTCGTTTAAAGTTATTAGATAAACGACATTACGTAACAGTTATTTAAAGCATTAACATATTTTTATTTTGTGACCTAAAAAGTTTTTACTAAACACTTAATTGACGGAACACAATAGTGACGTTATAATTTGCTATTGTTATAAAAAAAATTGTTATGAGTGTTGCTAAAAGTTTCTCTATTGACTTACCAGTCACAATTCGATACGTGGCTATGTTTTGAAAGGGTCTGATATGTATGTAGGTTCTAAAGTCGTCGTTGCGAAAAAAATTTCAAGTGGTAGGTACCTACGCCCTTTCGAAAAGCCGTTGTATCGAAAAGTCGCTGTATCGAATGACGGATTGATTCACGAACACGCTATTACGAAAATTATTTAATATGTGGTAGGTACGCTAAATCGAACGGTATCGAAATCCATTGTTGCGATTAGATTATAATAAATTAATGAAGGTAGGCAAAAATTTATTTGTTGTTCCGGGCGTACGGGAACTTTCGTAAACTATCCTCTAAATCTACCATTCTTATGTTCCTTCCTGAACTTGATTGAGTAGATGTGCCAGCGTGTGACATACTAACAATATAAAATGAGCAAAGATAGTTGTAATTAATTTATCTAAATCATATTGGTATTATTTTTTTTCTATACCGGGTCTTATTGTTATTATTATAAAAATGTGTACAAATAAAAATCGGATATCGCTTTACTTCTTTTTTATACTTCTACAACAAAAAAGTTAACTAAAAATATTTTTTTTTTTCTCTTCCTTCCTAATACTAATCGATCCCATCGTAAGTTGCTGTGTCTTATCTTATCGGGGTCGTGAGTTCGATTCCCACACAATAGATTTAAATAGGTAATCTAATTGCAACAAAAGATTTTGATACCCGTCACGGTATTGATAGCCAGATCCATTTACAGCCGAAATTAATAACCTACATATCTCTGGTAAGAGATAGGCCTATCTTAGTTTAGTTACCAAGCAACCGCTGTTATTTTCCGATAATTAACAGAAATTACTAAGCAACAAATCTCTAGTAGGCCTATCTTTTGCTGAGGATAGGTTATTAATTTCGGCTGTTAGCGTACCACATACAAAAGGATTTTCGTAACAGCGTGTTCGCGATACGTCATTCGATACAGCGCAGCGGTTTTCGATACAACGGCTTTTCGAAAGGGCATACCACTTGACATTTTTTTCGCAATAGCGTGCGTCGCAACGACGACTTTCGAAGTCTCGTTTTGAAACAAGTTTAGACAGTTTCTATCTTGTACAAGCACAACGCCTATTAACGTTTTAAGCAGTGTTACGGACAAAGATAAAACACTAATTACCTGCCTCAAAACTAGACACTGGCTAAATTATAGCAAGAGCCATCAAACAAGAAATTGAATTGAGTTTTATTTTCTAAAATGTGTGTTATGTCAAATGTTGGATGGATTATGAACCGTTAAGTGTTCGTGAGCGTGCATGAGTGTTGGCAAATGAAACAAAACAGTGTAACGTCACTTTTTAAATCCTCTCCATAAGTCCGCGTGAGGTCTAAGTAAAGCCCCACATCTTTACTGAGATACCTACTCAAGTGGTCAGAGGGTATATATAATTTCTCAATTCTCATTTCTATTACCTCATTCATCATCGTCACATACGGAAGAGGAAGGAAATATTGTTTCTTTATATATTTAATTTGTAAGAAAAAATACTTTGACACTGGCTAAATGCGCTATTCGCACGAAGCCATCGACTAAAAGAAAAAAAAGTTAAAAACACCTTGGAAACAGCTTTGAAGACTTCTTGGCGGGAAAGTGAAGAGTCAAGTCTGCGGTTTTGTTTTATTTTCTAAAATTTGTGTTATGTCGAATATTAATGTGAAATAATGGTGGATTATTAACCGTTAAGTGTTCGTGAGTGTGCATGAGTGTTGGCAAATGAAACAAAACAGTGCAACGTCACTTTTCAAATTCTCTCAAGAAGTCCGCCCGAGGACTCAGTAAAGCCCCACATCTTTACTGAGAAACTCGAGGGGTTGGGTGGTATATCATTTCTCACTTCTCATTTCTATTATCATTCATCATCATCATACAGAAAAGAAATATTGTTTATTTATGTATTACTTGTTAGAAAAATTACTTTGACACTGGCTAAATGTGCTAATCGCACGAAGCCATCAACAAAATGAAAAAAAAAAAAAAAAAAAACAGCTTTGAAGTCAAATCAAATCAAAGTGATTCAACAAAACCGGTTTGTGCCTAAATACTTTTTAAAAAACTTCGGGAAATGTAGACAGGTTGTAGAAAATAATAATTTGTCACTAATAGTATTTCTAAACGCTACACGACCCTGCATGCATTTTAGTTGGTATTTTCAACGTAATATTTCTTTGTAAACATAGTAATTGTCAATCAGCGCTTGCCGAGCACTCTGCCCGCTATGGCTGGGGTGCGTGGGAGGGGCGAGGGCGGGCCCGCACATGCTCCGACAAATGTCGCAAATTACTATTGTTTGTTGCGAAACGCACATGTTCCGTAGAAGCTTTGCGGGTAGGTGAACCTAGCGTACAGTGTTTAGTAAACTTTCGACGTCCACTTCGTTATTCGGAATGTTGGGAACTAGTTGTCGCCCGCGACTTCGTTCGCCAAGTTACTGGGATAAAAAGTATTCTATATCCTAGTATGGGTTATAGTATGTCTATATGCAAAGTTTCATCCAAATCCGTTCAGCCTTTTTCACGTGATGCGCGGTCAAACAGAGAAAAATTTTAAAAACTTTTTTTTTCTTTTTCTAAAACTGTTGGAACGTGTTCTGTTATCGATTATAAGTATCCCCAGGCAACTTTTTTCGAATATCTTCCATGTACAGACTTTCGACCCTCTTCAGCTTTATATGTATAGATGATCTCCAACCTCAACTCATAGGTTAGGTTTAAAGAATTTATTCTCATAAGAAATTTACATTTCACTTAAAATGAGATACAGTGTAGTAGTTTATACAATACTTATTCGTTAGTCGTCGGAGCTCTCTATATATCAGTCATTTGTTTCAAACTGAAAACTTTTTTTTTTTTTTTTCATTTTGTTGATGGCTTCGTGCGATTAGCACATTTAGCCAGTGTCGAAGTAATTTTTGTAACAAGTAATACATATATAAACAATATTTCTTTTCTGTATGATGATGATGAATGATAATAGAAATGAGAAATGATACACCACCCAACCCCTCGAGTATCTCAGTAAAGATGTGGGGCTTTACTAAGTCCTCGGGCGGACTTCTTGAGAGAATTTGAAAAGTGCCGTTGCACTGTTTTGTTTCATTTGCCAACACTCATGCACACTCACGAACACTTAACGGTTAATAATCCACCATTATTTCACATTAATATTCGACATAACACAAATTTTAGAAAATAAAACAAAACCGCAGACATGACTCTTCACTTTCCCGCCAAGAAGTAACTGAAAACTTTAAAATCCAAATCGTGTATTTTCTTTTTTTTCTTTTTAGGGTAATGGCACCAGTGTTCGACACTTTAAACCCAAAGTTCGACACAATTTTTGCGCCAAGAAATAACATAGAATTTTAACGAAACAGGATGTCAGCTAGGAAGCAGATGGTCTGTATTCAATTGTTGCTATACATTAAAATCAGTTACTTATCCCTATGTTTAATGAATAAAGGAAAAAATGTCGATCACTGGTTTCCGTCGAGCACCGGTGCCACTACCCTAATTGTTATTCAGGCAAACAAGACTATTACTTAACTACTTACTTTTTTAATTTTTCAGTTATCCCCAAATAATCTAATTCAAACGTCATCAAGGATTTAGTTATTGTTCTGAAACGGGCATACAATACAGGTTCCGTTTTCGGTAAATTCAAGAAAAACGGCGAAAACAAATATTCCTTTAGACTCTGTGATTTCACTGGATCCTTAGAACCGTAACACAGCAATGCGATACAACGCTGCCGGTGCCGATAAAATAGGTACCATTGGTTTCCTTTCAATCTCAAAGCGACACTTTCGGAAGAGTTTCCAGGTGACGTTCGTCGAATCGGCGACCTCACAGGAAGCGTCGGCGGACCGGGGAAGTGGCGCGCCGTCGATCGCCGGCTAGTTACAGCCTGTCTGTAGCTATATTGTGGATGGGGATTCGAGTAGCGACAGGAAAAATTTATCCTAAAGTTAGCCACAACAACTTATTAAAAAAGACATTTAATTAATCTACAAAAGAATACCCCAGCGTGAATCTCCTTCATTACTGATAACTACTTTTTTGTGGCCTACATAATATAATATCCAGGGTGTGTAATAATGCCTACTTTATTGTTGTAAGCAGTTAGGTATATTCTGATATGATTGTATTAATTTATAAACTTCGGAAATAATAATATACCTACCTAATACCTACTGTAACTATAATAATGATTGTTGAAATGATTCTATTTGTTTTTATGTTAAACTGAATTGGTTGATGACATGACATGACATGACATGACATGACATGACATGACAACACGCGTTGTCATGGCTCAAACTGAGCAGAGGCCTATTTGGTGTACCTACAAAAGTTGCTGTTTATTTTTTTAGTTTTATTTTTAGTTTAATTTCATTGTTGATATTTAATTTTTTTGTATGTCCTGGTACCCAATAAACATTTTTCTATTCTATTCTATATGTTAAATGAAGTATCGGTAGCCGATGCTCGTGTTAAATGCGAAATATCCTGGTTTACTCTTCATAGCTTCGTTACTTACATTACTGACCTGAAGTAGATTAACATGACTGTTATTAATGATGAATGTGATATCGTTATTTTATTTTAACTAACATAGTTTTATTGAGAAGCCAATCTCCATTTGACCACGTATCCTGCAAAGGGTTCGAACTATCAGGATAAAATATTACGTCAAATTAAAGCCAAGTTTAACCGATGACAGCTAAACGTGCTTTCTGAAACACAGATTATTTTGAAATATTTTGGAAAAAAGTTATAAAATTTTGTAAAAGTATTGTACAAATTTCCATGAGTTGGATTCAAACCCCAGACATGAGACTCCTCTGGCATCATATCTTGAGAAAACTCGGCCACCCATCCGGGGACCCGGCATTGCGTTGCGCCACTTGTATAATAAATCAATAAACCTTATCATATTTCGCATGCGTGTCATCCGCGCCTCACAGTTTAATCACTGCGACACGCCTTCCGATTCCGAGTGACTGTCGCTACAGGAATCAATATTTAATGGAAGATGAGACTTAACTACTGTTATTTAAGAATCCTTAACTTCTTTAAGTACTGATACTCCAGTTAAAAAAAACACATTTTGTTTATTACTTAAGTAACCATCAAAATGAGTTTATTGTTTTATCCTGACGTTTTGCAGAGTCCGTGGTCACAGGTTTATTTTACAAAATCAATGTGTAGGGTAAGGGTAACATTCCTAAAGGTCTGTTTGAAAATGTAAAATGGCTTTTAAGTATCTACGACATGTAAGTAAATTTTCAAATAGATCCAAGTAAGATTAAAAATTCCGGCAATAAAGTAACAATTTAACATTGGTTCATCGTCCCGCAGGTGGGGTAAGGTAAGGGTGAAGGGGCAGGGGTGGTAATTGCTGGAGATGATGTTTAATAAGTTTTTAATGGCGTCGAGACGGAGCGGCCCACCGTTTTACTCGATCTCCAAATATTCTAGACGGTACCGTTTGAATACAAAAGTAAAAGAGGTTTTAAAACAATCGAAAATAAAACAAGACTTTGTATTTTTTAAATTGTTTTAAAAGTAGTTTTGGCATCGTCTTTTAGTACCATAGTTGTATTTGTACTAAACGATGTTTGCGTTCTTTGTTAATTTGTGTAATTAAAACAGCTTGCGGTTTACGCATAGTGCTTTCAAATGCGCTGAAAGACCTATTCGCAACTAGACGTTGTATATTAGAAACAGAAGAAAATAAAGGAGATTATGTGCGTTACACAAGCTTAGCTTTTCAATTACAGTCGTTAGATACGGCAAGCGGCCGTGTGCGTGGTCGTTACTTAAAAATTATATCACTGGCGCTGCTTGATTTCTGTCCAAAAAATCTTTTCGTCAGTCATAATTATATTTCTTTAAAAGAAACTTATTTTAAAACGTACCTTTATGATTACACATTATAAAAAAGAAAATTTCCGTCATAAAATCACTTATTTATCGTGGGTCGTTCTATTACTGGAGGGTTTGAATTTGTCGGCAACTGGGTGCAGGCGACCCTTGAAAGGGGTTCGCTGCCCTCGCAGAGAGAAGGAAAATCGCATATTAGCTGGGCTGGGACATTTATGAAAGTGTACCTACCTACCCTCCTCTTCGGTTTTCGCGAAACGTTTGTTAATTTTATAATTCATCATCCTTTTTGAACCATTTTCCTTTATTAATAATTTAAGTTAACCCTTTTGATTCGTCAGATGACATAACATCAATTATTTCTAATGGGCGAAACCTACATATCGCAGCTTATTCTCGTATGCATATAAGTACAATAAACAGCGGTAAAAGCTTTTGTTGAAATGTAACAATGAACTCAAAAGTGGCGATTATGCTAATTGTGGTTTTGTTTTGTTATAAAAAGTGGGCGTCAACAATGAGCGTATTCAATAGTTGCATTGATTGTTTGCGAAAATATTTTGACAGGAAAATGTTTGGTTGCGCCGCTATCAAAATTGGCGCCTAATTTGGTGCGCGCGCTCGGGGCCGCCCACTTAATTTGAAATTAGAACTGTAACTTTTTTATTGCAGCCACGTGGCGACAGGATTGGAACAGTGCCATTGTGCCGGCGGCGCGGCGGGTGTGTGTTTTATTTGTTTCTTTTGTCACACGTTGATACTTCTAGATACAGAGAATTCTATGCATTTGGCAGTGGCTAGGTAGAGCTTTTGTTCCTTGTTTTCTTTCTAGATTTTTCTCGAAACAAGACTGCTTTACTAATTTGTGGTAAAATAATAAAAATGGCTGTAAAAACAAATAACAAACTTGAATAAAACCACATCCAACTTGTATTTACTTTATTTTAAGGTTTGGTTTAAAAAAGAAGTTTCAGATGGGTTCTGTGCATATTGGTAAGACAAAGTTTACGTTTCTCTTCTTATTTGAATGAAATGTTATATGGGTATGACAAAAGTTCCCATTTTATTTCATATGATAATAAACTTGAATAAACAGCTCTGGCTTTTGAGATTTTTTTTCCCTGTTTCAAATTATTTTTCATGGCAAAACTCGTCGTCGGTTAAATCATCAATAAGTCAATTTTCTATAATGAAATAGAAACCTACCACCAAATACGTTAAACAATTAAACAATTTTTTATGAAATTCTTTGCACAAAATAAATCATTTTTAATTTCCGTAGTATTTTTTTAATGCACAAGCAAAACCAAAAAGATTGCATGGACTCGACGTCCCTAAACAGCTAACTGGCTTTTGAGAACTTTATTTTTTTCTCTGTTTCAAATTATTTTCCATGCCAAAACGGCGGTGGCCGTTTACTCGTTGCCAGTGCGCGATGTCAAACGAACACGAGGCAGTCTTAAAAGCTCACCAATTAGGGCTAAAAGCACCTTCGGGCCAAAGCTTGGGGTGCGGTTTCGTTCGCTCATCAATTTTGTACAACGCTCTTTCCCAAGTTAAAAACTTTAGCTTCGCAAAAATCGAATGAAAGTGGGCGCTGGCGGGCTGCGATTTGTTTTTGTGTACTTACATCAAATGTTGTCATGTTTACGTGAACATTAATGTGTATCTGGGGTTTCGTGATTTTTGTAATTTGGCTCTGTTCGAATTCTGCGAAATTATTTATGTCAAATGTCATTACGGAAATTGCTAATATTCGAACCTTCAACCATATATTTTACAAACCTAAGCTATTAAGTATTTGTTTATTTTTATTTTATTAAATAGTAATAAAAATAAAATGAGAAAATCCATTCTAGATTAAACTTTTTTTACAATTTTTAGTGTTGAAATAAAAAACTTTGTCCTGCTCTACTCACTATATCCTTACCCCTTATTTACTAAGCTATATTACCCGTAGGAGATGTGGGAATCGTTTGCCGGCGGCAAGTGGCAAATCTTATTCAGTTTAATATTTTTAGAATGTTATAGTGTGCACACACGATATTTACATATAATTTTACGCAAATATTGTTGCGAACAAATCACAATTTGAAAAAAGTGTTGAAAAATTCCACGAGCGGGATTCGAACCCACACCCAATGACATGCCGGGCCAGGTGCACTACCAACTATGCTATCGTGGCTCAATCCAAATCTCTCTTCAATCCAATCTCTCAATCCAGCTCAATCTCAACTCTTTTTTAAAATTATACTTTAAGTATATTATTTATTTTATTATTTTTTTATGAGAAATAATAAATTGATCCACAAAAAAATAGTAGGCTAGCACCTAAAATGCTAAGTTAGCATCTAAATAGTAGTTTAGGTGCTAACTTAGTATTTTTGTGGGTTAGGTTAGGTTAGTTTGGTGATCGATTAAATATTTATTACTAATATAACGTAACGTTAATTTTATATTGCTGAGTAAGTTTTATTGTTTTGCTAAAATCAGTAAAATTTCGGTAATTTCATCTTATGTCATACTTTTTCGGTTTGTTCGTAATTGTGAAGCGCAAATTAATGTATAAGTAAAAAGTTTTTATAATTATGCAAACGGCTTTCGGCAAAATTATTTCTTTTCAGAAATAAATTTAGTCGGATTCTTTCCCCCGTGCTTTTATATTTTACAGTTATGATAAAAGTTTTAATACACATAAAGTAGAATACATCAAAATCCGAGCTGCACATAAAAAGTGATGACGTCACGTGAAGCCTGTCTCATCTCCCGAGGGTGCTGTATGAGTCGCGATGGCTGCGGGCGAGCCGTGCTGCAAACGTGTACGGGCCAGCACATTAGACTCGGCATTTATTGCCAAGTTTGTTTTTGTTTGTTTGTTGAACAGCAAACCTATTTTTTCTCAGAAGAAATATTTTCTGCATACCGTCTAGTATGAGTTTGGGGAAACCCGATGGTTATAAACATATAAATAAAAATAAAATCAAACTTATTTCAGACTGGCACTATACCTGCGACTTTGTCCGCGTGGATTTGAGATTTTAAAAGAATTATTTTTATCAAAATAAAATATAGCCTATGTTACCCACAGGGTATACCTACAGCATTCTATCAGTGAAAGAATTTTTGGAAATGGACCAGTAGTTTCAGAGATTAGCCCCGACATACAAACAAACAAACAAAGTCACAAACGTTACTTCTTTATTAAAAGTATAGATAATATTTACGAACCCATAATATGCTACAATCACACAATTATAACAAGATAGCTGTGCCCCGTGGTTTCACCCGCGTTAAGCTCCACTCCTATAAGTAATAGCGTGATGTAATATAGCCTATAGCCTTCCTCAATAAATGGACTATTCGAGACAAAATTGATTTTTCAATTCGAACCAGTAGTTCCTGAGATTAGCGCGTTCAACCAAACAAACAAATAAACTAACTCTTCAGCTTTATAATATTAGTATAGATATAGATAGTATAGATAACATATTAGACATAAATCGGCATATCATTGAATTTGATAAGATGCAATAATTAAATAAATAACATTAAAAGTTACATAAGCAAAATTTCAATTAGAAATAAAAAAAAATAATAAAAAATAAAAATTATAAATGTTATGTGGGACTCCAACTTCCCCAAGATGGTTCGGGGTTTACCCACTAAAAACTCCTGATGGTCTAACTAAAGGGAAGCAAGCTCCTGGCATGCTTTGCACTATTACAGTCTACTCTCCGCGATTGTTCTTCCAAACCCGCCTACCAGTACGGCAAAGCTGACTTACCAGTAGGATATACCTACCAGTTCTGGAGAACACAGAAATAAAACAAAGACGTGGTAATAATCCTGTTAATATCAATTATTCTAACAATGACCAGAGTGTGAAGCCGGCATTACGACATCCACAAAGAGGAAGACGAATTCTGGACTTCTTGGCGGGAAAGTGAAGAGTCATGTCTGCGGTTTTGTTTTATTTTCAAAAATTTGTGTTATGTCGAATATTATTGTGAAATAATGGTGGATTATTAACCGTTAAGTGTTCGTGAGTGTGCATGAGTGTTGGCAAATGAAACAAAACAGTGCAACGTCACTTTTCAAATTCTCTCAAGAAGTCCGCCCGAGGACTTAGTAAAGCCCCACATCTTCACTGAGATACTCGAGGGGTTGGGAGGTATATCATTTCTCACTTCATCATCATCATACAGAAAAGAAATATTGTTTATTTATGTATTACCTGTTAGAAAAATTACTTTGACACTGGCTAAATGTGCTAATCGCACGAAGCCATCAACAAAAAGAAAAAAAAAGACGAATTCTGAACATTACAGAAAACTCTAATAAGCATAATTTACTACTATGTTTACCTACCTATACCTATATCTACGATTATACTTATATTACTTAGATACGTAAGGTTATGTTCAATACCTAATATCCTTTTATTTGGTAATTAGTTTACTCATTCAAGAAATGTTACTTAACTAAGTAAAGAATTAGCTTAACAATTTTATATCAAAACAAAAATTAATCCTTAAAATGTTTACTAGCAACATAAGACAACATCGAAAGACCTTATTAAATATACAGACATCTAAGTCTCGTTTTCATCATAAAATGTTTAAAAGGAGAGCCAGCCAGCACTCACGATGTTTTCCGTCGGAAAGAGGCTTAAAACAAAAAGATGGCGAATCTGAGCCACAGACAAACCTTAAAAACTTTCCGACATGAAAGTTTAAAAGTGATACGGGGGGGCGGGCGGGGCCGGTTGCCTAGCAACGCCGGCGCGCGGCGGCCCGCCCGCCCCATCCGCCGCAAATCTCCGCTTGATACTATCCGAAAATTTATTGTTTCTACGGCATCATGCGTTCTTTGGCTTATAAATGATGAACATTGTACATTAGACTGCCATGTGGTACTATTATGAACAGGCAAAAGGTCAAAGTATTTTATATGATAAGATGGAGCTTACATGGTTTATTCCAAGTTTATTCGACCATAACTACCAAATAAAATAAAGAGAAAAAATAAAACCTAAAACATAGAAGCTTCTAACAAAAAACTGTAAAATTACGAAAAAGTAGGCTTAATCAAATTAAAGCTATTACATAAAAGTAAATCTTGTATCGCAAGTTATACTTAAGCGGTTTAAGATTTTGAAATCTCGCGGTCGCGTTCCATCTTCGCGTCGCGTCGGTAGGTCTTATTTAGTCTTGTCATGTCTCTGTATAGACTTACATACGAACCGATGGCATAATGACATTCACAAAAACTAACGTTTGTATCCTGAATTGAACACTTAAATGTTTTTTTTTAAACTAATTTCGGTTAATAGTTAAGGCGAAGGGTAAGGCACACTAGCGCCACCAATTGATAATTTGACAATTACTAACGGACCGGATCTTTTTTTAAACATTGCGTACCGTCCGACAACAGGAAATCATCCATAGTATTTATTCAATAATTGTGCACTACTTTTTGTTGCATGGTTTATTCACAAAACGGACTATCGCATTTATTGACAAACAATGGCCACTTTTGTATTAGCGAATGAGTACAAAAAGAAACCTAAAACCCGTGCCTTAAGATATTTTGTTTTATTTTTTCAGTAGTGGTATAGTAGTAATAGTCTAGGTTTTACCTTCGATCTTATCATTACTTACCTTCAGGGCAGGATGAGAGCCAAGCTTTCCCATTGTAGAATAAACAAGAAACGTTTTGCCTTCATCACTACATAGTGTAAAACAAAGTCGCTTCCCGCTGTCTGTATGTCCCTATGTATGTATGCTTAGATCTTTAAAACTACGCAACGGATTCTGATGCGGTTTTTTTAATAGATATAGTGATTCAAGAGGAAGGTTTATATGTATAATGCATATAATATAGGATACGGGTGTTCACTCAAGCGGACGAAGTCGCGAGCGGGCCGCTAGTAAAATATATTTACGAGTATTTTTGAAACCTACCCGCTTTCCCAATATTGCCGACAAAACCCAAAATGTTGTTGCTCGAGGCTATTCTGCTCACTGTCATATAAATGCAAATCAAATCTGCATGCGTAACTTATTGCATACCGATGCATTAAAAATTCATTGAAATCACCAAACGTAGAAGAACCGTTATCAAATATGACAAAATAGTTAAATTCTATTGTAATAAATAAGTTATTTAACGGGGTTTTAACCTAAATTTTTAGTATTAGGTAGCCTAGGTACTTATATCTTTTTTTATGGCTTTGCACAAGCATTTAGCCAATGAAAAAGTGTATTTATTCTTAGTAATACATAAATAAACAATATTTCTTTCCTGTATGATGATAATGAATGATAATAGAAATGAGAACCCCTCGAGTATCTCAGTAAAGATGTGGGGCATTACTAAGTCCTCGGGCGGACTTCTTGAATGAATTTGAAAAGTGACGTTGCACTGTTTTGTTTCATTTGCCAACACTCATGCACACGCATGAACCCCCCGATCCGATCCGAACCCTTCGGAGAATCTAGTAGGGCACGGGGACGCGCACTAGTGCGCGATGCCGTTCCCTCTAGAAAACCTCCAAAGGTGATTCGTTTCAAACGGCTTGAGGGACCCTTTACGTTCCTCGCCGCCCCCAAAAAAGCCCGGTGAAGCTGAAAATGCCGTCTGAGGCAATCAGCAAACTCTCTCAAAAAAAAAAAAAAACACGCATGAACACTTAACGGTTAATAATCCACCATTATTTCACATTAATATTCGACATAACACAAATTTTAGAAAACAAAACAAAACCGCAGACATGACTCTTCACTTTCCCGCCAAGAAGTCGGTATATCTTTTTAAGTAAGTACCTACCTACTCGACGTTGTGTCAGAGATGCAAAATGGCATTTTGCACATTTTTGCAATAGGGCCGTTGACAACAATTATAATTAATTCTAGAACATTAAACGTATAAATAAAATCACATAACAATACTTTAAAACATTAATAATTTATTTGAGCTAAGCATGAATTTATGTAACCTAAAAAGTTATTAATAAACACTCAATTGACGGAAGACAGTATTGACGTCATAGTTTCCATTCTCCTACAATATCTACTGACAAATAAAGGAAAAAAAATCTACTGAAAACATCGTTTTGACAGTTGCTAAATAGTTTATCTATGGGTTCTATTTAATCGATCACCAAACTAACCTAACCTAACCCACAAAAATACTAAGTTAGCACCTAAAAATACAAAGTTAGCACCTAAACTACTATTTAGATGCTAACTTAGCATTTTAGGTGCTAGCCTACTATTTTTTTGTGGATCAATTTATTATTTCTCTTTCTCTATTGACTAATCAGTGAACTGCCCAATTGCATTATATCGGGTTATAGGTTCGAAATAAGTAGAGCTTTGAAGTTTGTATGGTATATTGTAAATATAAAATGGCTCTTAACAGTTTAAGAAATAAAGTTTTTGTGATTCTTTAAAAGGTTTTTTTAGCAAATTATGCAGTCAAGTCATCACTACAATTGATTGGTATTCGTTTAAGGTGAAGGGTAAGGCAAATGACATTAGAGGTTTTTTAGCCAGCGCCATCTGTCATGCAAACGTTGATTGTATTTATCACAGAGTAATATATGATCAGAGTCTCGTTTCTGACTGAAAATTTTGAATGCGTTTTATTGCTATAATTATAACATCCTATTATCATCATCACCAGCCAAAAGAAAGAAAAAATTAAATAAAAAATGTTTTTAATATTTTATGTGAAAAAGAAATTACATACATATAACTATCCTATTATCTATCTATCTATATCTACTTATATCTATTCTACTATATAAATCTGTAGGCTCTGTCTGTACATGCAATTTTTCGGACAAATTTTGGGATAAATATTCGTTTTATGACACACTGACACCAATTCTACGATTTTTTAAAGTTTTGTCTGTCTGTCTGTATGTGTGTCCTATTATAACTCAAGAACGGCTTGACCGATCTTGATGAAAATTTGTGTGTAGTAAGTACATGAGGGTCAGGTCTATGCACCATTATTCGACAGAAACCGGTGATCGAATTTTTTTTTCCTGAATTATTTAAAATAGGGATCAGTAGCTGATTTTAGTCTACCAACAATTGCATAAAGACCAACTGCTTCCCTGCTTGAGGAGCTCGATGGCGCAGTGGTTTTAGCGCACCCGGTCTGCGAGTGCTGAGGTTAAGCAACTTTCGCAAAGGCCGGTCATCGGATGGGTGACCAAAACTTTATCATCTCGAGCTCCTCCGTGCTTCGGAAGGCACGTAAAACCGTTGGTCCCGGCTGCATTAGCAGTCGTTAACAACCACCAATCCGCACTGGGTCCGCGTGGTGGTTTATGGCCCGTTCTCCCTATCCATCCATAGGGAAGGCTCGTGCCCCAGCATTGGGGACATAAAATGAGATGATGATAAGTACATGAGATTGTGCAAATTATAGGCTATATGTATATGATGTTGGTAAACCTAATAATTATTTTGATTAGCATACATTGATCCATTATTTTCGCACAGCGAAGCGGGCGGGTGACGGCTGGTATTTACATATTATAAATGCGAAAGTTTGTATGTTTAGATGTTTGTGTGTTTGGATGTTTGCTACTCAATCACGCCTCAACCGCTGAACGATTTAGATGAAATTTGACACATAGGTAGACCATGTCCTGACTAACATATAGAATACTTTTATCCCGAAATCAGGTTCCCGAAGGATGCACGCGAACGGAGTCGCGGGCTAGTAGTATAATAATATCAGCATCATCATCATCATCAGCCGAAAGAAATAAAAAATCAAACCAAAAAGTTTTTAATGTTTTATTGAAAAAAAATACTATCGACAGTTTTTCTTCTTTTAGGTGCTATCGACAGAGCTGTGTTGGTAGATGGCTGGTCTGTCTCTGGAGCTTTTTTCTTTTTTTAGAAGCTGAATTATTTCCTTGTTTCACTTTCTTCCGCTGAATAGCCTCTGTTACATATTTGGGTCTCTAATAGGCTTTTTCGTTTAGTGTTTACGTACCTGCCTACATAAGATCATGAGTTTTAAATAATAGGTTACTTACTCTGTAGCATCACACATTTGCTGGGCTTGTTGTGCTTTTACATTATTTGCAAGGCGTGATTTTCGTCTTCGCATCAACTTCAATAATATTCTTGGGATTCTTCCTTTCTTGTTACTCTTTTTTTATTTTAGAATAAATTAAGACAGTAAACCAAAAATATGAAATCTCCTCTACGTAGATACCTACTACATAAACCGCATTCGCAACGAATGCAAACAAACAGACAAACTTAGAGCATTAAACCAACAGACAAATGATGTATCGCCGAGTTGGCATAAAGGCTAATAAAGCTAACAGCAAGCATTTCGAACCTACAGATAGAGCTTCAGAATATGGTTAAATGCATATATTATTTTCGAAGCATTTTAAATTTTAGTCAGGAAACATGTCTAAAGTCACCTCATATGCATGTTTTCTCCTTACCCTTCGCCTTAATCACCGCGCTTGCCAGATTAGGGTAGGTTGATTGATGGGTACCCTAGGCTAAGCATTGAAAAATTCGATACACACACATTGCCTGACTTCGGAATCTAATGTTCGGGTATCAGGCCAAACGCTTTGTCACAAGGCTATCGAAACATAAATATTTATATAATTCGTTTCGTGTAAGTACTTGTAAATCGTACATAATTGAATATATATAACCTCGTGTTCTACATACATAGGCACAAATCGAAACTCATCATAGTGTTTGCGAGCGACCCTCTATCGCACCCCGCCACACAGCGATACCTATAAAGCCTTGTCAACAACTCAAAACGTAGAACATTGCTTCGCCCATCAATAATGACCCCTGAAATTTCCCTGTAGAACTCATTTTCTCTTAGCTCCCCGCTGAAATAGATCTTTATTCCTTTAAAGATACGAACAGAATTTGCTGGCACAACAACGCTACCTGCACTCAAGAACGTCGTATACGCTGTTGAATCCGCCAATCGGAAAATGTACTTTAAATGTTGTAAACGTAAATAGAATTTTCTTTGTCGGTGGGGAAGAGAGAAGCCTTTTTGTAACGAAAATGTTTATGTTTATAGCGATCTGCTGTGGGGAAGTTAAAAAGAGATGGCCGTATGCAAGCGTGTGGGGATCGTATGATCGATACGTGGAGTTGCGTATTCTTGCCTCGCCTAATGGTCGTTTTCTTACATTTGCATGTTAATTGGCTTCGCTTGCCTTCGTAGCTCTTCCTTTTGTCTCGTGTGACGCAAATTGTTGAGGAATTAGCGTCTTGTTGGATTGCCGTGCGAGTTTGCGGAATTTTAAAGCGGACTCAGTTTTACTGAGAAAATTTGTGTTAGAGCGCCAAAGTTTCTAAAGGAACTACGCTACGTACGAAATTCGCATACGACGACAAATGGGAAATTTAAGTGAAGACGGGAGTTTTAATGTTATCTGCGATTCTAGCTTTTAAGTAGTTATATGTTGCCACATTTTTTTGGGGTTCATTTCTGTTGTTTGGCCATGACAAAAGAAAGCATTTTAAAATAAAAAACATCAAAGTTAAGTAAGAGATATTTTTTCCAAACATGCTTAGAACTCGAATCATTCATTACTTTGATAACCTTCTCCAAAATAAATCGATATTGCTTGCCGTGCAAGTTAAGTATCGTGAGCATCCGCCGGAAATGTTAGTAGGTACCTACCTACGAGGGCTGCTATTTATGTATCCGGAATAACAAAGTGAAACAAACATATAGCATTTATTATAGTTTAATTGCTTTTCAAAATATTCGCCACGATGATCGATGCACTTTTGCATACGTTGGAAACTATTTTCGTAGCACTTTTTCCATTCGGATTGAGGTATCTCCAAAACGTGCATTTTGAACGCATCAACAGCTTCTTCACGGCTCGAAAAACGCTGACCACGTAAATTATTCTTCACGGTTGGGAATAAATAGAACTCGTTGGGGACCAAGTCGGGGCTGTACGACGGATGACCTGTTAATTCGATGTTTTTCATCTTCCAAATACCGAGTTGTTTCGGCCGATGTGTGGCAGCTAGCATTGTCATGATGAAGAAGGATTCTGCGTTGTCGGTTGTTCTTTCTTATTTCTTCAAAGACTTCTGGCAAACAAATGGTCGTGTATATACCATTCAGAATTGACCGTTTTACGATTTTCTAGTGGCACTGTAGCCACATGTCTATTTATACCAAAAACCAAAAACAAGTGACCATTTGCTTCAAAGTGCTTTTTGAACGAATGACTTTTGTTGGGTTCAGCTCATGTTCGAACACCCAAACCGTTGATTGTTGTTTAGTTTTAGAATCATACGCATATATCCAAGATTCATCACTTGTGTAGATATTATAGACAGCTTTTGACGCACCCTGATTGTACTTTTGTAACATTTTTTTACACCAATCGACACGAGCCCGTTTTTGGTCAACTCTCAAGTTGTGCGGAATCCAACGTGAACAATTTTTTTACAGCTAAATGTTCGTGTTATATTTTATAAAAATACGTCTGTACATCTAACACTGCATAACATTGACCTCATTTATTCTGCCGTAAGCATTGCTCACGCGCGATATTTACATTACTTCATAAATCAATATTTACTATAAAATCAGTTGCGTTACTAACAGCATTAGAAAAAGGAACTGCCAAACTATTTACATCTTTATTATACCATCTTTTTAAACTTTATTACAACTTAACTTCTACTCATCTTTCTCTACGCCTCCGTTCAACATAAACTTAATAACTGCCAAACTATTTACATCTTTATTATACCATCTTTTTAAACTTTATTACAACTTAACTTCTACTCATCTTTCTCTACGCCTCCGTTCAACATAAACTTAATAACTGTACAACATTCAAGTTTACGAAACACGTACAAATGCCCAGAGACGCCTCTATCTCGCGATATGTAACTTGACGATCTTGCATTATTAGTTCCCGCACAGCATCAATATTTTGAGGTAAGTACAACAACCGATTTAGGGCGACCTTCTTTAAATTCGTCCGTGAGCACAGACCGCCCACGATTAAACTCACTAAACCAGTGATACACAGTAGTTTTCGATGGTGCTTTGTCCCCAAAAGTCAAAGTGAGTTGATCGATGCACTGTTTTTGAGTTTGCCCTCGCCGAAAATCGTAATAAATCATAGCACGAAAATTTTCACGAGTTAAATCCATGGTGATAAAGACACGCAATTTCCAAAATTACGCCACAAAGGATAAACAAATGACAGCTACATGAAACAAATTGTATTCTTCAGCCAAAGAGTTCTATTTTTAAATGTTATAATTACTTTTTTAATATTGTTCTGTAACTGGCCAGTTCCGGATACATAAATAGCAGCTCTTGTATATTGAAAAATGAAAAACCATGAGTTTGAAACTCAACAGAATTATGCCGTGTAAGATGCCAAGAACTAAAAATGGATCGTTTGATCGGAAATCAAAACATAGCACCCAAGGGGGTAACTTAAGATTTAATCTAAATTTTAAATTGGATTGCAAATATAGAAACAAATCAAAGTAAAAAGAAATAATTTAAACAATACCTAATAGTGACCCTAATTTAAAAGTATTTTTAAAGGAGGACAACGATAAAGTAGCAAATAATCGCTTTAGTTTCTCCTATTCAAAAGTACTTATTTTCAAGTTTTTTTATTTATATATTTTGAATTAAAACGCTGATTACGTAAACTAACTAGTAAAGGTATCATGCATTTTTTATACCCGACGTCGTTTAAATTCTTTGATACTTATGGAACACAAAAGTTTTAAAGTGTATATTAAAAAAATTAGTTCAAAAAAAAAGAGTTTCTATTATAGCAGTGGCTATAATAGAAACTCTTTTTATTTTTTATAGGAATTGTGGTTCCCACGGTAGAGAACACGAGAAAATAGAATAGAATATTTTTATTTACTAAGAATATGGTTGGTATTACTATAAATTGGTAATTTTTATAGTTTCATATATTCTAGAGGAAACTAAACACATGTAAAATTGATATTTTGGTTCACTTAATTCGCCTACTGGTCTTAACTGTTCCTTCTCAATTTGTTACTAACATTGTAATTAAGTATCTTTGTAACTAATACTAGCATACATAATTCATGTAAACTTGAGTTTTAATCTTAATTTATCGTAAAACATCTCGTCCCCAAAACGTAAAGTGACTTAAACTGTGTTTTACTTTTTATCACGGAATACAAATAAAGGAAAAACTTTCTGATGACTTTTATGCATGTAGAGCTGGTTACCTAATAACAAGTAGGCGTTAAAATACTTTTTCTAATCTGCAGATTATGTTTTTTCTCAAACATGCTTGGAAGTGAGGATATTATTTTGATATTCTTCTTCGAGATAAATCATACTGTAATGGCCAAATACAATGTTTGTATGAAAAATATCTGGCGTGTTATTTAAAAATGGAATGAACTTCTTACTTCTAAACATAACAAACAAAAAGATTAAAGCAATTTAAGCAATATTTTATTTAAATTTCGAACTGACTGCAATAAGAAAGCTGTTCTTAAGGGGGAGCAGCGCGGACGCAAAACTGCGAGTTTCAAGTTTCTATAGGATAGCGGGCGAAAGCGGCGCGTGGCAGTGTTGTGACAACGGCGCACTACTACGAATACGCACGTACACTAATATCTGTACAGAGTAGGCTGGTGATTTAATTGGAGTAATGTTTACTTTCGTAAAATCATAGGCGTTCGGGTAAACAATAATAAAAGTCTTAATATTTTCATATTCATATTTTTTAATTGAATAATAAGACAACATTGGCCTGCGGAATATCAATACAGACATTTTGATTCCGGATTATTGTTTCATGTGCTATATTTACAAAGTTTATGAAGAAATAAGTTTTTAGATATCATTACTTTTACGTATTTTTCATACAGTTTCTGGGTATTTGTTTCAAATTCCAGTACAACCATGGCCTTGTGAAAAGAGCAAGCTAATTTACATTAGTCCTTTTAATGTATATGACCTATTTAGTTTCCGCGTATTATTTTGAGGAAAGCACTTTTGCAGGCCGCTGCAGTATCTTAGGTACTGTAGCAATATGCTCATTGTTTTGCTTTTCGTAATTGCTTTGGTAAGGAAGAAGAGATTCGTTCATTCATACATGCAAATTAATACTTCCTATGGACACAATCACGAAACAACATTCTAAAATAAGCTATTATTGTTACTTACATTACTTTTCTATTTATTTATTTACTGGAAATACAGCGTACGACCGGTCATTGTAGATATCCTCAGGGAAGCTTTAAGATTAGGAATTTTAGTCTGACTGATTTCCGTTTCTCTGTGCAACTTATTGTTTTGTTCTAACTGTTAGAGAAGCAAAATGCGTAAACATTCTGAAATAAAGTTGGGCGCTCATGTCTGCAAACCTAAAGACCGGACGATGGCCACACAGATACACTAACATGGCGACCAAGAACTTGACATAGAAACATAGGACGGCAACCGGCTCTATGGAGAGACGAGATTCACTGGAAAGAACTGGTTTGGTAGGGCTACCAACAGAAAGAGGGGCAAGGGCACTCAGCATTGAGTGTAAGGCTCTTCCCTTCCTCCTCATAATATAGTTCGTATATGAGAACTAGCCAAGTCAGACCTTAGGCTTCAATATGTTATCCTAACTTGGAACCCATTTAGATCTCACTTCTTTTGTCGTTGAAGTCAACAACCAAGGCATATATCATAATATTGAACTTGGCTCTCATTTTACGTCTCCAAACATCAGTATGATAATGGCACTAAATGATGATGGCTAATAAATCTGTTAAGCAGTTTGGTATCTTATACCTACCTGTTTAACAGATTTATCTGCCAGCCACCTGGCGTATATCGTCTTTCAAACTATCCGAAGGGTGAACCGTACTAATATAAAAATACGAAGTTTCCATATATGAAAGGTGTCACTGACAAGATTGGACATATCTTAAAGCGAGCTTCAATCAACACTTACTTCAAGCCGCCGAAGAAGATCAACCAATTTTTTACGACCTGTCAAGTGCAACATACCCCGTGTACGTGGGCGTGTACAAACTGGACTGCGACTGTTGGCTCTCTTAGGTACATCGGGCAAACAAAGAGAAGTGTAGGAACCCGCGTTAAAGAACACATAGCCGACGTCAAGCATAGGCGCGAAAATAAGTCGGCAGTATGCGAACATTCCCTAGAGGGGCCCAACCATTACATCAGATTTGATAAACACAAATGCTCGCTAGAGAACAACGATTTATCCCTAGGATGATACGCGGGGCTATTGAAATTAAAAAACATCCTAATTTTAATAGAGAAGATGGTTGGAGTCTACCACCAGTCTGGGACCCCATCATACAAAATATTAAATCCCAACCCCAACACCATACTGCCCGACCAAAAGATACCGTAAGCTCTTTCTGCGTAAAACGGAACGTACCTGATTAAATTTAAATGAGGGTATACAACCTACTAACTAATTATAAGATGACCAACACCTCAGTCTTCCTGTGACCACGAACCCTGCAAAGGGTTCGAAACGTCAGGATAAACATAAATAAAAAATAATGTGTAAAATAAAAGAAACGCGAGTAGATCCATTCCAAGGCTTTTTTCTTTTAATTTAATTTAGGAGAATTTTTGTTTTTGAAAACATTTTAGTTCCATCGGTGCCATGTACCTACCTTATTAGCTAAAATAAATTCGTTAGCACACCTGCGTAGCAACGCTCTCTTTTAGATTAGTTTAGTTTTAGTTATGGCATCTTCGGAAGACCAGGGTCGTGGCATTACTAAAATGCTTGACATATGCTGAGAAGATGCCCTTCAGTATTATATATTGTATTATTAGGAATGTTTTATTTGTTCTAAATTTTATATCAAATAGGTAAGCATTATACTACCATCTCACCTGATGTTACGAAAAGATGTGGCTTACGGTGGAAGTTGCTTACCTAGAAAAAACATATTCAAGCTTCGAAGTGCCCAAGTTTAGCATTCGGGGAATACAATAGCAACGAGTTCCACGCCTTAGCTGTTAAAAGAGAATTAGCAAAACGCCTTGTGTGGATGGTTGGTTGGTATGTGAACAACATAAGGGTATGGTATCCTAGCTTGCGTCTAGTGCCCCGATAGTGACAGGGGGCTGGACTGGAGAACCAATTCGTGCAATTCCTGCGCACACTCGTATCCTGTAAAAAACCGAAAAGCAAACTGTTGTGATAATTAATAAATGTTTTTCTATTTCTATTCTATTTCTAACTACTATGTTACCATCGGTGCCTTGACAGGGCACTATGCCACAAAAAAAATGCTCCACAGAATGCATCTACCAACAAATAGCTTGTGTAGGGCATGTGGAGAGGAAACGGAGTCAATGCAGCACCTACTGTGTGACTGTGACTCTCTGGCTAGGAAAATAATGGGACTCCTGGGGTCGGCTTATCCGAAACCGGAGGACTTCAGGCTCTTCGCTCTTAAGGACGTGGCCAAACTTATGGCATCTATCTTTACAGAGGAAGAAGAGTGAAAGGACGGGGTTGCACAAAAGATCCCGATGGGTCGAAGTGTTACTGCAAGAGGGAACCTCAGCAGGCCCCACTAAGATAAGATAAGATAAGAACTACTATGTAGGTAAGTCTGTGTAAAATAACAATTATTTGTATTCGGAGGCAAAAGCACATGACCGTCATCGAGGAACTCGAAGATAATAAAGATTTGTATTACAACAGCCTCTCAGTCTTGAAATCGGTTCGTAAGGTACTGCAACGCCATCTATTGTCAACAACACGAACCTTACACATCGGTGTTCAAAAGTCATGCGCGGATTTAGAAATACTGTTGCGCTATTGTAGACCGTCTCTATGCATAAATAAGGATTATATTGGCGTCAACGTTTCCGCGCTTGCGCTGTCGATCCGATTGATTGTGTCACCCCTTGACAGATGCTGGTGGGACGCCAAGTCTGTTTTGCAACAAAAATAAACGAAAAAAAAGGTGTTCTACAATAAGTGATGTGCTAGACATGAAATTGGAAGGTAAATATTAATTTTACTTATGACATAACAAATTTTCTTAGTGTTCTTATGAATTTTTACGAAAGATCCTTAACTTGTAGTTTTATTGTTAAATGCACAATTATTGGCTTACAATTACTTTAATCTTGTTAGACGGGTACTATCGACTATTGATTTTATAACTTTTTAAATGAAGTTAAATTAACAGTTAAACAATAATGCAATTAGGCATCAATAAACCAATGATAGAACTAATGTTATATCTAATAAGTCTGTGTACACTAGGTACTACAGATAAGATAATGATAAGATAAGATAACGATAACAGAAGTGTGCGTGTACAAAGCGTGTAGAACAAACAGATTACCGCTTATCTTAATCAGGATCGAACAGCGATTTATCTATGAAGTTGGGTGCTTAAGTGCAGGCAATACTTAAGCATTAATTCAATAACGTGATTTAATTTACATTAAATGTTATATTTACAAAATCAGGAAACTGATTCTGTTATTTTAACACAATAATGGTTTTAAAATAGGTAACAGAATTGAGGCTCATGCGATGGAGACATTTTACACAGAAATAGCGGCAGTCAACGAAAAGAAAGAAAGAATCACCAGATCAGAGCATGAGCATGTTGAATTTTTATTGGTTTCCGACCTTATGTTAAGGTAATAAAGTTAAAATTGTTAAAAACTTGGTGGTTGACGGTCTGTCCCTTCAAAAGTTGTCATGTTGAGAAGTTGGCATTATGCAAAGTTGGCATTGTGAGAAATTGGCATTCTGAGAAGTTGGCATTGTGAAAAATTGGCATTTCGAGAAGTTGGCATTCTGAGAAGTTGTCATTTTGCGAGCGGTTGGCATTTTGCGAAGTTGGCATTACGAGATGAGACGGATACCACATGGCTTCAAAGAGTCACCACGCGGGCCCAGTGTTGTAGTACGGTGGTGATTATATGGTAACGATTGTTAACAATCGTTGCATTAATGCAGCCAAGCAAGACCAACGGTTTTACGTGTCTTTCGTAGCACGGAGGAGCTCGAGATGATTCATTTTTGGTCACCCATCCGATGACCGGTTTTTATGAAAGTAGCTTAACTTCAGCAATTGCGGACCGTGTTTACCACTACGCATCGAGCTCCTCAATCAAATATTTATATAATTTTATTGCATTACCGTGCTGTAGCGCGAATTTAACCGAAGTGAATAGAGGAATTCGCGGACTGCACTCATTGTGATCGCGGATTATAGGGTGTTATTGGTGATAATACGGTGGGCTGGCTCCCTTGTGAGACCTGACATACCCCATTCATTGGGACTTTGGTTTGGGACACACAGATGAGTAGATCATCGAACAAGTCTTCAAGCTTGCAGTTATTACAAGTAAACATTGAATTAAGGTAGAATAGATATGCGTAAAAATGATATAAACAGCCACAAACTCTAAATTGTGAAATAATTATGGAGTGGCGCCACTAGTTGTAACAAGACAGCTACCACCACAGCCCCAGCTATAGGTATACCTACGACTTATTGATGCGAAACATTTGCATTTGTAAATTTTTCGAAAAATTATTATAATTTTGACAAAAACACTTTGTAACAAGGTAAAGATGACAGTAGTCCACCTAAGTCTAATGTCTAATGTTTGTAGCTACATGTGCAATAAATAAATAAATAATAATATGAAGTTGAAGTTTTAAAAACTAAAATTTTAAAAGCATCAAGTATTTACCTACACATATAAATTTCAAATTTGATTAAAGCTTGGTGTTTTGACGTTCTTGCCCCCATAAGTCCAAGTTTCCCGAAAAACTTGAATAGATTCGCAAAAGGTGTATCTAGTTTCTACGTTTCCATAAAATTTAACTAAGTTAAGCTTTTGTTCACGTTATTAGAGTACTATGTTGAAATGATACAACTTTTACGGATCTACTCGCGTTTATTTTATACATTAGTTTTAATCAATGTTTATACTGACGTTTCCTTTGACTACTATATCTAAGGACGTCTAAGCTAGGCGTCCGTGTGTCCGGCCCGCTTGTGCCGGACACCCCGACATATGGACCGCGCTTGTCTCCGTCGCATAATTGGTCCTCCATTACGACTTCATTCTCCACTCCATAAAAGCGAGGGTCCGATTAAAGAGTCGTCTTTCCTATGAACAACTGTTCGGTGCATGACTATTAATTATGCATTCGATACATTGAAAGTCCTTTGTAGTATTATCGAGGGCGGCACAGCACCTGTTAACTGTTTCATATTTTTAGAATCGAGATTGGAGATAACAGCGTTGATATGCTTTTTCCAATGAGATTTTTGTTCACTATTTTTTTGTTGTTTTTTTAGAATTCTGTTGTTAGTTGCAAGATTTATTTTCTAGTAATAATACAGACCATTTTATAAATTCATATAAAACTAACTGAACTGTTCATTGAATTATTATGCAATCCAAACGTAACCCAATTATTATAAATAAAGAGTAATTTAAGTAAAGGATGTAGGTTCATATAGGTACTATAAAAATGTCAGAAGAAATCCTGCTCGTGGAAATTTTTTCAACATTTGTGTTTTTGTATAAAAAATCTGTAAATATAAATTGCGAATAGCAACATGATCCTGATTTTCTTTGTATACCTATTGTTTTTGTACAACAATCTTAATTGTATCGCAATAAAACTCCGACTAAGATTTTCTAACATCATTTATTAAAATATAGTTCAATTAATAAGCCAGTAAATCACAAACACCATTCATAACTAAAAATCAAAACATATTAATACACCTACTAGGTTGCAAACCGTAGCCAATTCTGGCAAATACGAATAATTAATTTATATTTGTGACTTGATGACAAACGCTAAGGGTGGTGCTTGTGAAATGAGGTGTGAATATTGGGTCCCCGCGGGGCCTCTCGCCGCGGGGTCGCTTCGACCCCATGGGGTCTGTCTGCACCCCAGCTGCCCAGGTCTCTTTCTACACCCACTTGGCTACGTTACTAATCGTGAAGTACTTTTTTAGAATTGTATCACTTATGCCGGTTTCTGAGGTGCTTTTAACAGGAGTTTATCTGTTCGATAACGCTATTGGTTTAATAACTTTGAAAAGTGAGTTTCTGAGCACACATGGTGAGATAAACTCCGTTTAAACTCCGGTCAACTTAACTAGCCAATGCTCGCCATTTATCGGATCCATAACTATTTGACGTTTCATGTCATCACTAAGATACATGTACACGTGTACACGTATACACGTACACTAACACACATGTACACGTACTAAGATTCAGATTATCAACAAGTTATTTTTCAAGCAATATTCAGCGCAAGCCCTATAATAATATAATTTTACATATAAATGAATGTTCGCAATTTGTATACGAGCAGCTCTAGCTATAGAATCATGTAAAGCATCTTTTCTCTAATGAAATTTAAATGTTTTTTTCTTATTTAAAATTTTGCAGTCAATGTATATGTATGCTATATGACTGGTAATTCAAGGGTCGATTCCCACTCAAGCAACCTGAGACTGGTTGATTCTTTTAGTAAAATTTTATCTTATAATTTCGTAATTTCCAATAAATTTTCTACTGCGTTTTCCAGATTCCATTATTAAAAGCAACATAATTTTAAAAACCAGTACAACAAAACCTTTCAGCCATTAAATCAAACGTAAACATCGAATCGAATCGAAACCATCCAGATATCCAATCAAACACTTCCCTTGAGTTAAACGCGGTAAACCGCAAGTTCAGTCACAGTAGGTGTCAACCAATCTGCTAACTTCACAGTCGCCAAGAAATTTGAATCTAGCTAGTCTATTTTAGCGGTAAAGTGCTTTGTAATGTTGACACTTTTGATTTGTTCTGAATAATATGTGTTTTGTCGAATATTTATGTCTAACTAGCCCGACAAACGTTGTCCTGTCCAAATTGCATTAAATATATAATATGCATGTATTATACATATAAACCTTCCTCTTGAATCACTCTATATATTGCTGAAAATTGCATTAAAACCCGTTGTTTAGCTTAAAAGATCTAAGCGTACAAACAGCGGGAGCGACTTTGTTTTATACTAGGTAAAGATAATGATGGATTATTAATCGTTCGGGGTTCATAAACGTGCACGAGTGTTGACAAATGTAACAAAACAGTGCAATATCACTTTTAAATTTCTCAAGACATCTTTACAAAATCTTCTGGAGTTTGGGTGGAAGCCAGCCGGTGTGCAGCCAGCTGCGTTCGAAATTCAATCGATAAACTTATGAATCATTTTATGAGGTTGTTTTGTATTAAGTAATACACGTTTCTACCTTTATAATATCTCTGCCTATATCAACCACCGCCCCTCCTCCTATTTGCAGTATGTCTGTTAATGCTACAGTCTGTGGTGGCGATGCGGCGTGGTCCTCACCACCCCCACGGGCAGACCCCGGTTGACCACAGCCACCACCACTACAAGCCTAGTGGAAGTGACTCGCTCACAGCCGACTCGCAACTCCTGCACGATACGAAGTATGTGGACTCTTTTGCTTAGTAGGTACTTATCAATAAAAAAAAAATTTAAATTCCACGAGCCGGATTCGAACCCGCATCCCATGACATGTAAATTGTTCGCAACAAAATTTGCTAAAAATCAAATATAACCATAATCATAAATAAAAAAATATTTACAATTTAAATATTGTTATGAACAAATTATAATTCGGTCTTTTACCTAGTTTATAATTTATTTTGGTCGTCAACATCGTCACGATAGCCTTATTGGTAGTGTGCCTGACCCAGTATGACAGAAGGTACAGGTTCGAATCCCGCTCGTGGAAAAAAACCAACACTTTTTCAGATTCTATGGGATCTATACTGATGATCGTTAAACAAACTTAAGACGAAGGGTAAGGCACACTAGCGCCACCAATTGATAATTTGACATTTACTAACGGACCGGATCTTTTTTTAAACATTGCGTACCGTCCGACAACAGGAAAGCATCCATAGTATTTATTTAATAATTGTGCACTACTTTTCTTGCGTGGTTTATTCACAAAACGGGCTATTGCATTTATTCACAAACAATGGCCACTGTTGGTGTTAGCGAATGAATACAAAAACAAACCTAAAAGTAGTGCACAATTATTAAATAATAGATGTTCGTCTAGTGTCGGAAGGTCCGCAATGTTTGAAAAAAAATCCAGTTTAGCAGTTATCAAATTAAATCCATTAGCGGCGCTAGTGTGCCTTACCCTTCGCCTTTCGTAGAAAAATCTCATAAAAGGTGCTTTTTATTAATTTTTAATTGCTTTCCCTTTCATTATAACTATATTTATATAACCTAAAGGTCAAAAGGCATGTTCTTTGCATGTCACGGCATCATTCGTCTTCGAACATTCTTTTTTATTTTATTGAAAGAAATATAATAAAATTGTATGTTACTACTACAGACATATCGAAGAGGACTCCGATGTGCTGACCGCGGAGGCTCTCGCGCGCATGACACCCGAAGAGCTGGAGTTCCATTACTTTTCTGCGCACGATTTCGACAGAAACTCAAAACTGGACGGCTTGGAGTTACTCAAGGTAAGTGAAGCCTTCTATGCTACTTGCAGACCGAAAAGGACAACCGAATATAAATTATCTTGGTCTTATAATCTGGTGTTCAGGTAAACTCTTTTATGTTTGATGTAATTTATCAATAACTAGCTGTGCTTTTTTTTTAATAGAAATTGAATAATAATATTAATAATTAAATAGCCTATAGCCTTCCAGAAACATTTGAATTTCAAATGCAAAAACAATTTTTGACTGGAAGTTCTAGAGATTAACGCGTTCAAACAATAAAAAAAATGCTTCAGCTTTATTATATTAATATAGATTATGGATTTACAATGGCAAAAAGGCAGACAACATGACGGTTCCTGTCTAGATTTATTGATTTTTTTGTTGACATATTGTCTCTTTTCATAAATAGAGGTTTACAAAATGTTTAATCTAATATTGTAAGACATAAAAATAATACTATTACTATTATAAAACTATTACGAGTATGTTTTTTAATGTTTATTGTCACCAGGCCGTGTATCACACGATAGAGCATGAGGAAGCGGACTCTCACGAAGATTACACTATAGAGCCTGAAGCCAATTCGCTAGACTCTTTCATAGGTTAGTTTTGATTAAATTCTTTATATTTATAAAATACAGTGAAAAAATTAAATGCCTACCCGACGGCTGCACTGATTGTGGAATTGGCGGCCGGATTGCGGAAGACCCTGGTTCGATTCCTGGGTGGGCAAAGGTAGGCATTTAATTTTTTCACTGTATTTTATAAATATTTAATTCAGGTTAAGTGTAGCAATTAGCACTTAAAAATGAAAAAAAAATAATTATAGTAAGTATCTATAGGTAGTTCGACACAATTTTCGTGACCAAAAAATAACATAGATTGTCATTAAAATTTTACGGGATGACAGCTAGGAAGCAGGTCATCAACATCATCATCATCAGCTCATTTTTATGTCCCCACTGCTGGGGCACGAACCTTCCCTATGGATGGATAGGGAGAACGGGCCATAAACCACCACGCGGGCCCAGTGCGGATTGGTGGTTGTTAACGACTGCTAATGCAGCCGGGACCAACGGCTTTACTTGGCCTTCCGAAGCACGGAGGAGCTCGAGATGATAAATTTTTGGTCACCCATCCGATGACCGGACTTTACGAAAGTTGCTTAACCTCAGCACTCGCAGACCGGGCGCGTTAACCACTGCGCCATTGAGCTCCTCAAGCAGGGAAACAGGCGGTCTTTATGCAATAGTTGGTAGACTAAAATCAGCTACTGATCCCTATTTTAAATAATTCAGGGAAAAAAAATCGATCACCGGTTCCTGTCGAATACTGGTGCATGGACCTAACCCTACCTGTCAAAAGATTCCACCTGCATCTTCGATCGTGTAAAATGTGGTCTTTGACTGAAGTTTCTATCGCTTGCACAGGGAAATATTGTATTTGACCGGGATATAATTCTAGTATATCAGTAAATTTATGATCTGAGTAGGTACTCATTTTGTATTAAAGACAATGGGAATATTACAAATGTATTAGAAAATACTTATCAACATTGTAACTTATCTGGTACTAGTGGCCCGCCCCGGCTTCGCACGGGTGTACTTTTATTCTTTAACATTTTTTTTAAATATAGCCTATGTTACTCAGCGCTAATGTAGCATTCTAATGGTAAAATATTTTTTTAATCGGTCCAGTAGTTTTAAGGCCTTACAAATGAATAAAGAATAAGCTTTGAATAGTTATTCCGTGTTTTGTCTGTTTTTCTCTAATTTGAAATGACGTTTACGTGACGGGAACAAAACACGGAATAACTATTCGGAGCTTATTCTTTTTTTATTTGTACGGCACTTAGAGTTTATTCATTGCAAACATTCATACAAAAATACAAAGCTTTCCACTTTATGATATTAGTATAGATGACGCTTTTAACTTCACGTCATTTTGTTACGCTTATCCATCCCGTATTTAAGTGCAATGTCATCACATCATCATCAGCGTTAAACGTCCCACTGCTGAGCTTAAGCCTTGATGTTTGGAGCCTTGGAGCCTCGGAGTTTGAGTTATGATCAACCAAGCTTGCCATATGCGGGTTTATATTATATTTATTTCTTTGCTATGTATATTAAATAACAAAATATTTTTTCACAGCGCTGGTGGATCGTACCCTGGAGTCCGACGACACTGATGGCGACGGGTACGTGTCATACTCGGAGTATCGGGCGGCGCGACAGAACAGCCCCAACGAACGCACGCCCAGGGTCGTCGTCAGCGAAGTGTAGTTACATTACACTAAACCACAGACTAGATAGGAATGATCTGAACTAAACCACATACTAGATAGGAATGATCTGAACTAAACCACATACTAGATAGGAATGATCTGAACTAAACCACATACTAGATAGGAATGATCTGAACTAAACCACATACTAGATAGGAATGATCTGAACTAAACCACATACTAGATAGAAGTGATCTGAACTAAACCACATACAAGATAGGAATGATCTGAACTAAACCACAGATTAGATAGGTATAATCTGCTTATGCTAAAAAGACTATTAATTTTAATTTCCCATGACAAACATTAAGATTAGAAAAAAATTTAACCAGTAAAATTTCAACATTCCTGTTATAAAGTAAGCAGAAAATATTAAAAAAAATTGACAAGCTAAATCTATGCAATTTGAAATTTTTCCATAGTGGACTTTAAATCATGGTAGGTATATTTCATCATCATTTCAGCCAAAAGTCGTCCACTGCTGGACAAAGGATCTCCACAGCAATCGGTTTTGTGCTTTTTTTTGTTTTGTTTTGTTTTGTATGTTTAAATTCAGTTAAATAACCGTTTTTTAAATTATTAAAAGCTCTTAAAGTAATTAATAGAATCAGGCGTAATTTTGCGGAAATACATGGTACAAAAAAAATGGTATTTTTTCAATTATATTTTTTTGTCTCTTAAAGTAAGCCAAATTTAATGTCTGATGCAAGTTGCTGTCACTTTTTTGCCAGTATTTTTAGATAGAGACACAATATTATTAGAAACACAAAATTGTCTTTAAAGCACCTTTTTGTAGTGAATCTCCTTAGCTCTGATGGTAAATTGAGTGTTGCAGCTACCTCTTGCAGTGACGATTACGCTATGTGTGATAGAAAGAACTTTTATACGGAAATGGGATAAGTCATTAGCTATTAAACTTACGCCATCATCAACGTTCATAAGTTATACTTACGTCTATTTTCGCGAACCTACAGATAAGTGGGCCTTTTCCAATGTGATTTTATTGAAGGTTTTATTTGTGGTTCACACATAAAACTTAAATGTCTTAAAATAACTGCCTAAAACTAATTTTGATACGGCCTAATTATATTAAATATTGATCTGAATTGATTTATAGTGTTTATCGTATTCGGTTCTCGGAGGCATCACGGTTTTAAATAAACCATTGAAGCTCATCAAATATTTTAGTGTATGGCAACCTTATTAGCTGTCACTTTATTTTTCGCTCTTTTGGCAGCGTCGTCGTGTGATCTTTTTGTAAAAAGTGTAAAATATATATTGCGTCTTATTAATGTATGTTACTGTATACTATATTGACATATATTAAGTGTGATTTTTTTATTATAAATACTATAAAAGCAGTACAATCAATGAAAGAAGTTTGTTTGAAACTCAAGTTACAAAAGGCGGTAATTATTATATTTTATGTTAAGAATATGTTTTATTTACTAATTATATGTCACATACCTACTTGGACATGGAAGGAATATTATAATTACAATTTATTGTTATAATTTTTACAATGCTAACATCGTGTGTATGGAATGGTAAATAAACAGACCAATACTCAGTCTTGATACTTTATTATACGTAACACTTTACATAATTATATTCTTAGTGGTTACTCGTTAACTTAATGTAGTAAATAATCTATAAAACTACATAACAATCTAATTTTAGGCATAGTGGATAATTACTACCTGGGCTTATCACCGAAGAAGTAGATGGGGTTGCCAGAAAGAAAAAGATTTGTTTCAACCCGTTAACAGGCTCCTACAATATTTTGAAATTTTATGTGTTTAATAAGATTAGATTGAAAACCAACGTAATATTCAAACGTGTTTACTCAACCTATTACATCATAAAGGGTCCACAATACCGTAATTTGGTTCAGATTTTAATTATAGATCATTGATATAATGCCTTTGCTCAAACTCGGATTTTTTAAAATTATCTTTAAATAAATCGACCAATAAGCCTTTGAATGTTGGTTTTGATCCTATAAGGCATCCGGCATGCGCTTTCCTAAAGCCTTGTTTGGCAAGAATGTTTAGCCCTGAGAATTTCCCTGAAAAAAGTTCGTTTTTTTAAAATATGTACTAATTAAAAGTTTTTGGCCATAAGTACGCTAATTATCTTTTTACACAGAGTAATATTTTGTTAGTTTTCGATATTACTTTAACCTTATTTAATTTTTATGGAACTTGTTTCTTAACATGATTTTAAGATAAAAGTTGTACAAAAATGAATGAATATTTTATTCTGATTACTGTTTTTTTTGTATTCTGTTATTCAAATACAAATTATATATTAATAGTTGTATAATTTATTCATTTGATCTTTATTTTAAAAATATTTTATTTACAATAGTTTAATCATGTCTTTTCTACTCATAGCTATGAAAGAAGAGAGTTCTAGCAGTAGATGTCAGTACCACATTATCTCTTCTGTGGCAGTTGGTAGAATTTACTCGCCACACCGATAGCGGGAGTCGCAGGGTCTGCCTCCTTCCCCCCACTTCACTGCTTGCTCGATGCCTTTAGAGATGTCTTCGTACTCAGTTAGCTCGGAGCTGTTCCTGTAACGTAATAAATAAACAATTAAAAAAAAAACTACAAAACACTAGAAAGACACAAGATGAAAAAAAAAATCTAGTAAAATTTTATCTTGTAACTAGCTATAATAAAAACTAGAAAGTCGGTTCCTCAGTGCTTGAATTTATAGGAGCTTCCCTCTTCGGCCGTATCCTCGCTTACCCTCAAAGGTATGTAGACGGCATAGTTAACTAACAGCCGAAATTAATAACCTATATCTGGTAAGAGATAGGTCTATCTTAGTTTAGTTACCTAGCAACCGCTGTTATTTTCCGATAATTAACAGAAATAACTAAGCAACAAATCTCTAGAAGGCCTATCTCTTGCTGAGGATAGGTTATTAATTTCGGCTGTATGCGGATAAAGATCCATCTGCAGTGTTATTTTTTGTATGTAATTCGTGTATTTGTTATGTGATTCCAGTAAATGTATTTTCTTTCTTTTGTAAACTGCTTATGAAAACCGCCTGTTAGATTATTTGATTTGTTTGACAATGTGTTACAGTGTTCAGCTACGTTTGAGTCTAACTGTACATTTGTACAAGCCGCAACCACACCGAGTGCAATATCATCTCATCGCATGTAAACACAAAGGCCTTCATCATTGAAATCATGTCATCGCCACAACTAATGGGTAATGGGGCTCAATTACCACGCTTCAGCCTATACTAGTCCACTGCTGGACATAGGCCTCTACAAGTGCACGCCACCGAGTACGATCCGCGGCTACTCTCATCCAGGTCTTGCCAGACACCTTGCGAAGATCGTCGCTCTACCTAGTCTGAGGGCGTCCTACACTACCAATAATTAGATAATTTTACACTTTTCGTGCTAAAAGACGATAATGTGTTAATCGCTGTTAATCGAACCTACTTTAGGTTTGACATTTAATTAGCAGCTCACAGAGGTGATTTTTACAAGAATAAGCTTACCCTTGTAATAACTTAGCCCCTTGTAGTAGTATCTCCGCCCCGGATGAGTACAGGGCGGCCTGGGCAGGCTTCTGGCAGGAGATGCGGTACAGGCAGCCGAAGTTTTTATCCTGCTGCCCAGACAGGTAGCTCAGGTACATCAGGATCTCTTCCTCGGTTATGTATGACGCGTTCTTCTCGTCTGCGTTTGGATAACGTGTTGCTTTGAACTTGTTTTAGTTACACAATTTATAATCTATATAGTGCGAGTTTTATTGGCCATATTATATTAACGAAAACGAGATTTTGTGCTAAATTTTTAATTCTTTTGGGAGGCGCTGCTTCAATGCCATACAATTTTTAGTTCTCGTTAATGTTATCGAATGGCGAATTAACTCGCAGTCGGCAATCGTATTTAACATTTCTTATGTATGGAGAAGTATGTACTCAACTATAAAGAGATTAGGGACATTTGTTTTAAGAAACTAGATGTCGTCGAGTTTTAATCTATTAAAACTGCATTAAATATTTATAAAATACAGTGAAAAAATTAAATGCCTACCCGACTGTATTTTATAAATATTTAATTCAGCAAGCTTTAAAATAAAAAGTAAAACTACATTCCAAAAGTTTCCATATGTAAGCGGATAATAAAAAGAAATTGTTTTTTTTCTATACAGTTAATGGGACGCATATCAAACCTCTTTCGTTAAAAAAATAACAAATCGCCAATGCGATTTTTCTTGTGTCCAGTGACAAATGCTATTTTGGCTGCCGTCCCAAACGAAAAGTGGTCAGTTTAATCCCCCCACTGACAGGATTAACCCGTGGACATGGAACACCCATCTCGGACATTGGATTAACCCGGCAATGGTCAGTTGTAGCCAGGAGCAGATGGTATAAACCTTTGTGATTTGGCCAATCTGATTATGGATGATAATAAAGAGTTGTCTAAAAGTTTTTTTGCTCTGATTTGTTGTAGATTTTAGGATATTTGTAACGTAGCAAGGAAGTTAATGTAAGTATATCAACCGTTGTCCGTCCCATGTATTATTGTTTACAACAATTGAAATTTTATTATAATTATGTTTGATCAGCAAACCTGGTATTAATAATAAAAATAAAATCCCCATGTAATCATGGGGATAATCATGTCACCATATAGATAGATAAATTGTCTAGTGTGTAGGTGATAGCTTGTATACTTATTGATACTAGATAGTGGATATTATTGTTCACACGCAAATGGAAATAACGCAAAAGACCGTACTTGGGCAATATTGTACAAACGTACCAAAGCTTAAAACAGCAAAACTATGGAATGACGCTGCATATATTATCGTCTACTATCGAAATTTCATATCACAACATTCCGCTGAGCAAAAAAATGCGCATAATAAGGCTTTGGTTCGTGCAGTAATCCTTCTAGACATTGCAATTTTTAAAAATCTTGTAGTAGACGTTCACGTTAAACGAAAAAGGAGCTATTCTTTTTGTCGTTGGACACATAAAAAGTTGTTTTTTTTTGCGTTTTTATTCATTTCAGGTAGATTTTATATTCGATATAACGTAATAAAACTTTTTGGTATGTAGTTTTACTTAACTATAAAATCGCTCCAAATACAATAACTTTAATCTATACTATTAAAAACAGTTATATCAAGGTTTGTTACCATCAAGATTCCTCGCGTAGTGGTGACCTTTCCAAGCGCCTGCGCCGAAAAACCCCGCAGCCAGGATCAAGGCTTTCAGCACGATCAGGATCACCAGGTTGGTCAGGTTCAGGCTTAGTACCTGTGAACACAAAAAATAAAACTTTAATTCAAAAAGTTTAAAGTCTAAATTCTAGTAATGTTCACAAGTTAATAAAAGTAAGATTGAATAGGGTAAAAAATTGTGTTCATGTCTTTATGCCTAGTTCCGGTGATGATGTATCTAAAGGCTATTTGCAGCAAAAGCGAAAATTCTTAAATAGGTAGACCTTCCACAAACTTTTGGCTTAGATTAAGAGATATTCGTATTTATTAGACACTTCTCATACACGTTAGTGATCATAATTTAAGTATACTAATATTATAAAGCTGAAGAGTTTGTTTGTTTGTTTTTTTGGTTGAACGCGCTAATCTCAGGAACTACTGGTTCGTATTGAAATAGTTATTTGTTGTACAAGAGTGCAAAGTTGCTTTTTAACCGCGTGCTCAATTTTGATGACCGAGCAAGCGAAGGATTCTAAAATTGAATCACGAGCGCAGCGAGTGATTCACAAATTAGAATCCTGAGCGTCAGCGAGGGAATCAAAAGAGCACAAGGTGAAAAATCTTTGCACTCGAGTGCAACACGTAACTTTTCATCCCACCTCAGTGAGGAAATGACTAAATGCAAAAAAAACATTTACAATCACAAGATACTTTTATTTCAGTTTAGGTATTAACTACTACATTACGATAGGTAAATTACAGAATAATCTTTAAATTATAACAAATAATACTTAGGTATAATTAAGAAAAATTTAAAGTAACGTTGCTACAGTTACTTAAGTTGAGTGTAATATTTTTGTTAGGTACCTACTGTAATGTTGGTGTTAGTGACTTGTGTACTGATAATTTCGGCACCATGGAGGTAGAAGTAAATAGGTTTAATAATGTTTTGAATTCACAAACCTAGTGCACACGATGTTCTAAATTCAATTTACTTTATCCTCTAGCGGATAAAAACTGCTTTTGCACTCGGATATCGAAGAGCAAAAATACTCTTTCCGAGATGGGGGGATGAAAAAATATTTTTGTGTTGAATAGTCCATTTATTGAGGAAGGCTATAGGCTATATTACATCACGCTATGACTAATTAATGCGGGTGAAACCGCGAGGCACAGCTAGTATCCCTCTAAAAGCAAAGTCAAGTATCAAGTGTAGATACATAAAAATATGATAACATATTTAGAAACCACCCGGGATCCAAAGCTAGCAGCTACTTGGGCCAGCGTTTAAGCATGTATCTATCTATCCAACGTGGTAACGCTGCTAGCTTTCAGGCACTGCCGGATGGGGAAGATTTGGGGGTTTTTTCTAATTTGTAGTAAGTAGTATTTATACAGGGTGTTTGGTAGTATTTGTATAATTCCGAATATGGTAGATAAGGTACCATTCATAGAACGCTGGAAAATTATAAACATAACTGAAAAGCACCATATGACCGAGATATTAAGGTTCTTTGTTACTAAGCAAAACTGTAAGGTGACAACCCTAGGTTAAGCTGATCCGTTGTTCTTTGTCGTCAACCTCATAGTCAAATATAAACAGAAGTCGAAACATTGCAACAATGAACAAAAAAATTGTAATAAAATAAATTTGTTTTTTTTTTATATGGAAAGGTAAATCTACGTAAATATGATTTTGCATGTTACCACAGTGTTCTTTATATTTGGTCGCATCGCATGGCTATGTTTCGGGAATATACACCTATTACCAAACATCCTGTAGTTTATAGTTTTGTATAAGTTTAGTTTTAAGTAGTTTAATTATCTGTTATTGTCTTTGTTTGTAAATAAAAAAATCTTTAGTTATATGTTTTCCGAAGATATTTTGTATATTATTATTCTAACTACTTACTGCCTGCTAAGAACTATTTCGTATCAAACTTAGTTTTATTTACTTTTCTACTTTGCGACCACGTTTTTAACTTTTCAATTTACCAAGTTTTTACCAAACATATACATGACAGTGCCTTAGTGTCATAAGTAGTTAACAACAATATCCAATTGTTGACAAGAGTAGAGAGCTAATTAAAAAATCACCACGAAATAGAAACGTTAAGAATTCAGTTGATAAGTTTTTGTGGGGTACGATAACCGAAACGGACCATAAAAACTCGGCAAATGACGATCGATGATTCACTCTCTTTCAATACAGTCTAAACTCTAAACAAAAGCTCACTTATGCGTCAAGTATGCGTGCAAATTGATTTACAGTGCAGTACGAACCTGAGACACGCAGTCAAAACCAACCTGACTGCTACCAGTCGACCTGGCTATGAAGTCCTTCGCTAATCCTGTCACCAGCTGCCCACCCGCACTGTTTAAAAAGCTCCCCGCCGTATCCATGAAGGAAGACCTCCCATATTCAGTGTCATTGGCAGAACCGAAGCGCGCTATTGACGAATCATCGTTGAAGGGTACAGGATTCTTTTCTCTAGGGAGTAAAGCGTTGGTGTCGATCGTTTTTGGGTACATTTTCTTCGCGTACTGAGGGGAGGAGTAGGCGCCGGTGTGCTCCGCTGATATGAACACCAGGTATGGCAGGATGAGGTAGATCGCGACCATCCTGGACGGTTGTGGCGGGTGCACTGAGGAAGCAGGTAGCGCTGCGATTGCTTTGAGCGTGCGTAAGTGTTGTCCGCATTTTTATCTCTTCCTTCCCTTTTGTTTGCGACACGCGCGACGACATTTGCTAATGGTCCCATTGTCGTGGCCCTGCTTGAGGTGGGATTAGTTTTTTCGAGATACCTGCTCGATTAAGTGGGTGCTTAGTTATGAGATATATTGTTAAACTTGCATCATTTTGAATTGTTATATTTATAGAATGAAGTATTATATTGAAAATTATATTGTTTAGTCCACCAGGTGAAAAAGTTAATGTTAACGACAGACGATGCCTCGGTAGCCATGGCAAAAGCGCTAGTCCGATCTCTAAAAATCCTAGGTACAATTCAAAGGACGGGCAATCCGGATCTTTGATTAATAGCCTGGGTTAGTAATCAATCAATTGTGTAAATATCCTAGCAGTAGAACAGTATGTAGGCTACGTTAAGCAAAGGTAAACTACATTTCTCTTGATAAGACATTTGGCTACTAGGTATCTATCTACTAGAGACAAAAGCAGCTCCGGTCCCAATGAATGTTGACATCAGATATAAGAGCAAATCCAGACGGTGTGCGTTGCAGCGTCGAACCTGGCCACACCGCAAGCATTTCGCTGTATTGGCCAACCAGGTGCAGCAACGCAACTTGCTACTGCGCAGCGGCGACGACAGAATAGTCTTACACAAAAAACCCTCCTAAGGGTCTTTTATCGCACAAATAACTGCGTGACGCTCACTCCTTCTAGCCTTAGTTAAAAGCGTTGTGGTTCAAAGACATGCGCATTTTAGAGCGAAAAAGATAAACTTTTAAACAATAGAATATTTAATTTCTTTTTTATTATTTACTAAGATTTTTATCATAGAAAACGACAGCAAACAACAAGGTAAACGCTTTCAACGTTAGTCGCCGCTCCACCGCCATCGACCGCGCCGGCGCCGCCCGGCGCCCGCCGCTGCTGCAACGCATCGTGTGGACCGGCCCTTACCACGTTAAAAGCACCGGAACATGTTGGTTTGTCTATATTATGGTATATATCATGTCGATGTGTTCCGCGCGCGCGCAACTGTGCCGACTTGCACTTTTCGGCGCCAGCGGTGACATAACGTTGTCATTGAGGTGACGCCTATGAATAGGAACTAGCATTTTTGTTCTATAGGTGACACACATTTTTGTTGTTTTCCGTTGAGTACGTAGGACTACTTGCATCGAAACAGATAAGTAAAAATGTGATATTGTTGTAACTTGTCGAGTGATCAATCGTAACGGTCAAGTACGGTAATGAATGACACAATGTAAAAGCTCTTTGTGGATTTATTTAGCATTGGTCTCAGTATCTATAGGTAACTGTATTCCTTGTTTCCAAAAGAAATCCTGAGAATTTGGGAAAATGTCTTATTTGTTGCCTACCTCGTCAAAGGGAAGTCCCGAATATTATACATAGGTAGGTAATCTTTGGGGAGGGGAAGTTCCTACAAATTTTCGGCTTTCGCTGTTTGGTCTATGCGATGATGAGACAATGATTGAGTGAGTCAGGACTTTTCGTTTTATTTAAATTACATTTTTATTTATGTTTTCATGATTATCATGAATGTCGTATAACAGTATTTATTCGGTAATTATATTAACAAAGAGCATGGAAACTTCAACTACGTATTATGCAATTTTGTAGAAAAATTTGATATAGGAAAAAGTATAAGTATAGGCAAATAGCACCATAACCCACCACGTCCCGATCCGATCTGAACCCCTCGGAGAATCTAGTAAGCCACGGGGACACGCACTAGTGCGTGATGCCGTTTCCTCTTCCTCTTTCCTCTCTGACGGTGATTCGTATAACACGGCTTGAGGAACCCTTTAAGTTTCTCGTCACCCCCAAAAAAGCCCGGTGAAGCTAAAAATGCCCAGTGACAATCAGCAAACTTTCCCAAAAAGCCCACTACGCAGGCATAGATCAATCAATTGTTTTATTTTTTGACGACGAATTTTCATATTCCAAGGATGCGTTCGGCTAATCAGAAAGAAACTATTTCTCTTTTGTTCCTTAACAGACGAGCTATTTTCCCGTAGTTGACTACACTTAGCTATGATTGAAATGGCAAGTGCACTTTTGTAAACAATGCAGTGCTTAAATTGTTTAACCAACGGATTAGATATAAGTAAGGTAACAAGAAAACGGTTTTGTTCATATCATTTGAAATTGTCAAGCCAAGTTACTACTTGGCAAGTAGCAGTATAATATCGTTGTATTTTATAAATATTTAATTCAGCTTCAGTGCAGCAATTGGCACTTAAAAGTAAGTAAGTAAAAATTTACCAATTCTGTTTTGTAAAATATTAAATAAAAGATAAGTAAGTAAATAAAATTTAAGTAATCATTGTTTTTTTTCAAATTATTTTCAAGACACATATTAGATGCTAAATTTAGTTATGCTTAGTTCACAATAATATTTTGACACGTAAAACGAATTGCTGTCTCACAAGAATTTAAGGAAAATAAGTTTCCTCGTTGATAAGTAGAGCAAAACAGCTGTTATGAAATCGCAAGAATGATGCTCACATCTCGGCCACAAACAATGTAATGTTTGCATTACAGATGTTTGTTTTACACGGTCCGAGACACATCATGACTATTATTTCAGAAATATCTCTATATCAATGACTTCAAGGTTGGTGTTTGCTTTGCAACTCCGGATTTTTACATAGAAAACATTGGACAGTTATAAAAATAAAACAAAATAACTATTATGTAGGTATCTGCAACCTGACACCGCCACAATTTTATGACATCGCGCACATTCACACAACACTTAGGTAGGTGTTCACGGAAGACCAGCGTCGTAGTGATTTATTCACTGCAGTAAATTCTGAGTGGAGACCTGAAAAAAACTCTTTAGTCTAAACTAAAGGGCTTTTTTTAATTTTTTTTTATAAAGTAAGAGTTACTATTATTAAAACTCAACAAAAATATAGCTCTTAAATAGCACACACAACATTGCAATCAATTTACCCAAAAGATCACAATTATTATTATTCTGTATTTGGTTGTTCTTTTTCCACATAAATAAAATTCACACAATTCGTAGTTTTTGAACGTGTTGTCACAAAGCGCCATCTAGGGTATTTTTTAAACATTATTTGTATCTGACGCAAGCAAGAATAAAGCATACTCGGTGTGTAGCACAACACGTGCTTAGACAATGTCAAATAGTTTTGTGTTACAAATACAGATAGCGCTACGCAAAGCTAAGACTTGAAAGCTTTTATTTGCTTGGACATTATAAAAGTTTATTATTATACATTAATGAATGAAAAGTGTAATTAAACCAATTAAAACATTGCACTCAATATTAAAAATATTGCAATGTAATTATTACTCTTGATTTTTGATGTAATTTACTGAGCTACCAAATTAAATAAAATTTTAAGCAGAGATAAGTAATGGCAAAGTAAAGGCCTCTCTTTTTTGCCTTTCTTACTTAGAAGCTTCTGTAACACGGCAGAATACAGCGTCATGAATAAATAAATGAATAATGAATAATGAATTGTGAATTAAGAATCATTGAATCAAAAAGTACAACACAACTATTACAATTTTAGCTTTACTGCGAGTACGTACAGCTTTTATGACTGCCACTGTGCTATTGGTTCGTAAATCCGGAGCAGGTAAATCTCAATACTTATTTTTTATTGGAACCATAATGTTGTACAGTCGCCGACCGCACATTAAATGCAATTTTATTGTAGCAGTGCGCTGACTTTGACTTTATTACGTACGTTAAGTAAGTTGGTACCACCTATAAAAGTTTACTGAGATACAGAACTCATACATATGAGATCTGAAACTATAATATTAATTTTTGTATGCTTATTGCCTCAGACGGCATTTTCAGCTTCACCGGGCTTTTTTGGGGAAGGCGAGAAACATAAAGGGTTCCTCAAGCCGTGTGAAACGAATCACCTTCGGAGGTTTTCTAGAGAGAACGGCATCACGCACTAGTGCGTGTCCCCGTGCCCTACTAGATTCTCCGAGGGGTTCGGATCGGATCGGGGAGTTTAAAACTATACGAAATAGATACCCTAAAATGGTCATTGGTTCTAAGAAACCATGTCGTGGTTTTTAAAGTGAAGTCACTGCACTTTTTTTCTTTTGTTGATGGCTTCGTGCGGTTTGCACATTAAGCCAGTGTCAAAGTAGTGTTCTTACAAGTTATAATTAAACGATTTTTTAAAATATATGATGACGATGAATGTTAGTAGAAATGACAAGTGAGAAATGATATATCCCCCAACCCCTTGAGGATCTCAGTAAAGATGAGGCCTCACGTGGACTTCTTGATAGAATTTGAAAAGTGACGTTGCACTGTTTTGTTTCATTTGCCAACGCCCATGCACGCTCACACCATTATTTCACATTAATATTCGACATAACACAAATTTTAGAAAATAAAACAAAACCGCAAACATGACTCTTCACTTTCCCGTCAAGAAGTCCGTTCTAATTCTTTATCCATAGTAATATGATCTCTCAAGAAAATTGCAAAATATTTTAAACTGAACAATTTGGTTTTATTCAAGATACAGAGTTCCATACCAAAATTAATTCCTTAACAGCAATATTATATGTAGTACAACTTGCGCTTATTTTAATATTGGACCGGGTTCGATTACCGGTTGTGTGTAACTGTTACTTTTTATTACTCATAGTTTTGATTAATTTTAAAATTGACGGCAAGGTTCCCTATAGACATCCCTATCTGTAATTTCAGACAACCCATATGGATCGTTTACAACCTTACATAAAAGGAACTATTAGCGGCTGCCCGTGACTCGTAGTGGCTATGTGGTGGACTCTGATGGCTATGTGGTTAGCTGTAGAGGTGGGAATGTTCATTTGTCTGGTTGAGGTCTGGTCAGGCTTCCATCTCGTGCGCAGCGGGCCCCACCGAGTAGCGGTCTCGGTGGGGCCCAAAGCGAAAGGTTCTGCGGGACACGTGAGTTGTCCATATGATAGTTGGTTGTTCTGCTCGGTGGTTTTCATTGAGTAGGCTTCCAACATCTCCGGCACTAGTCTGGAGAACTACTTGAGGCGCCCGCTCCGGTTAAGCCAGCCGCGTAGGATTGTGGAACTGGCGAGGTACCTGGATAGATACTGAAAAGTGAGTGGGCTTACAACTCCGCCACCAAAGAGGACATTTGGTAGTCGACTTTAGATTTTACGACCCGAGCATTGGAAACTGCGAGCTGTACTCTTAGTGCAACGAGAAGTGAGCGAGCTTACATCTCCGGTAACCTATCTGGTAGTTAACTATACGTGTCCACGGGGCAACTCGCTCGAGACACTAGTCTTAGGAGTTCCTGACGAAGAATGCGCTTCGGCGCGTCCTGATCTGGCGTTATGACCTGACGCAGATGGTCTCTTGTGCTTGCGCAAGGTTGTTTGACACCTACTTTATGACCTAACGGTTGGGGGGGGGTGTCAGTATAAACTTTAAAGTCGTGTGTAGCGGGGTTATCCGCGACTCCATCCGCCTATCCCGTGATCCCGAGAAAAATTCGGAAAATCCCGCTATCAACAGATAAGATATTCCAGACAATAGCCTGAGCGATGAAAGAGACCTGCTTGTAAAAGGAGTATGCCCATTCTTGGTATCGTCCTTGGTCGAATTGTACCTCCATCTAATTCATATCAAAAACACCGAGGAGACAACGACAATTCAACATGTCAAAAAAACTTAAATGGAAGTGAATTACTGAATAATATGGGGATTTCTCGTCGGAGAAGTTAAGGCAAATTATTTAACAGGGTTTTATAAAAATAAAATACTTGATTTTTGATATAAAAATCATCATTGTACAAAATCATTTGTAGCGATACTAAAGCCCATACTACGATGGGCATTCTCCTTTCAGCTTCCTAGGTGGGCGTTGATGAGTTAACTAGTGAGAAGAATAGTCAGGGCTTGCCTTTTCTATATCTATACTAATATTATAAAGAGGAAAGCTTTGTATTTTTGGATCGATTTAAAAAAAATCTTTCATCATTAAAAAAAAAGCGGTTTGAAGTCCGCCGGGTCAGCTAGTAATATATAAAAGCATTACTATTATAATAAAACAATATCTATAATGAAAGCCAGTACAGACACCTGCACATCAACCTATACAAAACTGTTAAATTTCATTAATAAACGTTCAACCATATGCCATATACATAAAGTTCAAAGTTTATTGTGGAAATTTGACAGTTTGTGGTAGTCTGATGTGCCGTGATGTACCGTCCCAATACAACCTGCGTCAGGCACGGTGCGCCTGCGCTGACATTTCTCCGCGCGAGAGCGAGTGAAAATGCTCCATCGGCAGAAAGTGAAACCGCCAGCCTTGACCGTCACGCCGCGAAGCTGTGGAGTTGCCAAACACTAAAATATTTTGACAACTCATTGTCTTCACACTGCAAGTCGTTCCATACTTTTTTTATGATACCTGTCTGTTGGGTTGTGGACTACCTCTGTATTCCTCCAGGCCTTCCATTCTGCTGTTTTAAATCGTCAACAATCGCGACTCAGTGGCTTTAGTTTAACATTAAGACTATGGGAAAATTATCATAATCATGCTACTGAGACACGATTGGTAGGCCCAGACCTACAACATAAAAACATCATGCGCTTCACGTGCTGTTGCACGGCTACAGGTCTCGGAACCAGATGGTTCTATTTCCAACAGGGAAAACATAATTATTGTATCTACTCGGTTTAGTTGAGTAGGGCTTGTTAATCAGCCTAGCTTACACACACACACATACCTACACACACACGACCCCTTTTACACCTTAGTTTAAACTCCCACTCATGGACACTCCATCTCTCCAAATCAATGGATTATGGAATGTTTTGAAATCCAACGCACGGAGAGATCGATGCCACGCTATCCAAGTAGTTATATGGTTAAATTTGAAGTGATGGAGTGGAATGCCCGTGACCAGGGCCACTTTGTTATCTCTCGCTACCAGAATTCTTCCAGATTTAACACACAACATGTAAGTTGTTGCTTTTTAAGTAATTAGAAATATAATAATGATACAAAAAAATTCCGATTTACCATTTACTTCTTGCAGTATGATGTTAAAGGTGAGATTTAGTAACCTGTGTAACGGGACCCCAGACAGGTGGAAAATTCCAACTTTATTCTTTATCAAATGATTTTTTTTTATTTGTGTAGTCCCGTATGTAGTTTCAGGGATGAATAGTTTTACCTAACTCCAAAAGTTAATTATAATTTAAAAAATATAGTTTCAAGAACGACTCAACGCCGCTGTATGTGCGCGAACCGTTTAGTTCGGCTTTTAGGCGGTTTATAGACGAAAGTGCTTTGTCTCTGCTCTTGTAACAATCGCGGCACTTTCATCCACGACCATGACGCAACTATTGTTGTAAATCGGAGCAGCCACGTAACGGCGAGAGTTGGATCACAATGGGCAGGCGCAGTGGCTTATGGCAGATGAACACGTGACACAGCTTTTATTATTTTTTGTTTTTTTTACTTAAAGTAAGAAAATAACTGCTCCACTTGATGTTAGACGGAAGCGCAGTGCGGATGCCAAAAAAACAGGATTAATTTTCACATAATTTACTACGTTATCTTTAAACTTAAATATAGATACTAATATACGCACTGCAAAACATACTACAAAATATTTTAACGTAGTTAAATGTAAAATAATAAAACTTATATTAAATTATAAATCAGAAAAGTGTCAACCAAAAATTTACACACTGTATAAGCAGTAATTTTTTTTGTGTTTAAAAATTTTAAAAGAAATACATAGTCAATACCAATAATTGACTTTAGGTTTTGCCAACTTCTTCGTCGTAGCCTTGTCAAATTATCGCAGCACTGGTTTTTTTCTTCCGCTGCAGGTATTAGCCTGAAATGCGTCAATCAACTTGAAATACTTATGATTACGTTATTGGTTTGACACAATCTGAAGCTGCTTCTACCTCTTCTATTACCTATTTTTTAAATAGTTAGCGCGGAAATTGACTCCACTCCTCCAACTGATATTAAGTGGAAATGGAGTCCAGGCGCGAAGAAAAATGGCGGAGCGTGAAAACGACGCAGTATCGGTCACCTTCACTCTGCCATCCCACAAGGTGCCTTCACGCCTCGATTGAAGGACCCCATATCATAGGAAGGAAGGATAGAAAGAGGAAGATACCTATATTGTATGGAGTTAATGAAAGAACATACACATTCTAGTTTACTAATTCATCATCACCAGTTCATTTTATGTCCCCACTGCTGGGGCACGAGCCTTCCCAATGGATGGGAGAACAGACCATAAACTATCACGCGGGCGCAGTGCGGATTGTTGGTTGTTAACGATTGCTAATGCAGTCGGGACCAACGGCTTTACGTGCCTTCCGAAGCATGGAGGAGGAGCTCGCGAGGAGCTCGATGGCGCAGTGTTTAACGTGTCCAATCTACGATTGCTAACGTTAAGCAACTTTTGCAAATGCCAGTCATTGGATGGGTTACCAAAAATTTATTATCCCGAGCCTCTCCGCTTACTAATTAATACGTTCTAAATAAAACCAACACTAGGCTTTTTAAGACGGGGAAATGTAATCGGTTTCAATGTTACGGATCTCAGGCCTTTCCGAGTACGCGTTCCGCTTGTGACCACAATAACAAGCCATCATGCCGCCCATCTTTCTTTTAACCGGAACATCACAACAATATGAATTAATAAAACTGTTCTGTGTACGAACAAAAACAATGATAGATAACATTTTGCAATGTTAATAACTGAGATAATCTTTGTTTAGCTTTTCTACATGTTGTTCTGCAATTTGTCAGTCAGTGCATTGACTTGTTTGTAAGCTAATAAAATAAACAATGATGTTATGAGATAATTAAAAATATCTGTTATATAAATCGCGAGTTACCGCATAATGTTATTTCATTTCAATGTGTAGCGTTCGCGTAAACTTTAGAAAACAATATGAAATGTAATGCGAGGTAATGTTAACGTTATTTTTATCGTTTGATGGTTGTTTTTAGTTTCCGACATTTCTGCACTGTCATGTTTGTACAGTGTGCCGAAATATTGGATCATCATCATCATCATCATCTCAGCCAAAAGACGTCCACTACTGGACAAAGGCCTCCCTCAAGGATCTCCATAACGACCGGTTTTTGTGCTGCTTGTCAGCAACACCGACTAATATTTTTATATTATTTTGTAGTGGTAACACTGATTTTTTTCTACCTTTTGCTGCGAACCAAAGCGTACGTGTGTGTCAGTGGCTCTGATTAATATTATTAAAAATAATACAGTGAAACGGTGTTTTAAGTGCATCCAACCCAACCCCAAATCTACAACCCTAAAGAATGGTCCTTCGAGCCGGCGGCTTCCCGTGACCTTGACCAGATCGTCGGTCCACCTTGTTGGAGGCCTGCCCACACTGCGCTTTCCGGTCCGCGGTCGCCACTCAAGGACTGTTCCGCCCCGGAAGCCGCCAGGAAATATTATATTATAAAATTATAAAAACATATACGAGTATATATGAAAAAAATAATTATAAAACTTATTCAAATATTGGATAAATAAAAAATAAAGTATAAGCGCTTGCGTGATGCCATTTCCCTCTTAGGGTTACCAGATGGAAAATTTAAAAGTCCTGAGAAAAAGTATGATTACAATAAAAAAAGTCCTGAGATTTTGTCGTAAACGTAAGTCGCAACTCTGTGAAAAAAAGTAACTAATAATTTAATGTTGTTACTGATATTTTGCAGTTACTAGGAAACAAAGTCAAAAATGGTAAGTAGGTACTCTATTGAAAAATCTAAAAATCCCGAGATTTCCAAAATCCGGCCGCAATCTTGTCAGGAGCCTAAACATCCTTAGATCTCAGGTCAAATCCGGAGATATGGTAACCCTATTCCCTCCTTTGACGGTGTTTCGATCACACACAGCTTAAGGAAATCTTTAAGTTTGCACCCCAAAAATGTCCGGTGATGCTGAAATGGCCATGCGTAAATCTCCAAAAAAAACTCAAAGACATAAAACATAAAGTTTAATTCACAGAACACCTCTTTCTGTGTTCTATGGTTTAATCCCATAGTTAAGTGACACATATCACAAAGGTAGATAACCCTATCTACGTCTGAGTGCCTAGTATTAGTTTTGTTTACTATCCGTATTCATTCGATTACGTTTACGAAAACGAAAATTAGTATGGCATTGAAGCAGCGCCTCCTGGCGACATACGAGAAGAGTTAAAATTTTGTCATACTAATTCTCGTATAACGAATGAACTCACACTAGGCACCCTGTTTGTGTAAAACGTGCAACCGAACATAATTCGCATTCGAATTAGGTTCGTGTGCTCGGATATAACTTCGTGAGCTATTCCTACGTACAGCTTGGGGCTAATCAACTTAGACTCTACTTGTGAGAGGTTAATCTGATAAGCCACGGTCGGGTGCGGGGCGGGAAGACGCAATCACCTCAAAATCAAGAGACTGCAGAAGTTAAGCTTCAATACAAACGGTCCATCTCACGGAGACGGAATGAACAGCTAGGAACAGTCCGAGCGCAGCTTTTGTATTTTTTAAAGGGTTGTATTTAATCGATCACGAAACTAACCTAACCTAACCCACAAAAATACTAAGTTAGCACCTAAAAATACAAAGTTAGCACCTAAAAATACGAAGTTAGCACCTAAACCACTATTTAGATGCTAACTTAGCATTTTAGGTGCTAGCCTACTATTTTTTTGTGGATCAATTTATTATTTCTCTTTTTTAAAATATATTTTACAGTGCCTTGATCTTACCTGATGTAAAATGATGGTAAGGCCAATGATGGAAGCGCACTTCACCCGGAAACCTCAACTAGTGAGGCACTGGCTATCTTATCTCTAGCATTCGGAACACAACAATGCTACATTGATGTTATGGCGACATATTTAGATAAGATAGTGGTAGCTAGTCAGGCGAACTAACAAGTCCTACCACCAACCAAACCGAGTACACAAACATGTACCACCCGCTGGGAATCGAACCCAGGACTTATGGGTCTAAACCGGTGGTCTAAGCCACTAGACCACAGTTCAAAGGTTTTGTGAGATTTCGTGTCTGTAAGAAGTTGAGGAGCTCGATGGCGCAGTGGTTAACGCGCTCGGTCTACGAGTGGTGGGGTTAAGCAACTTTCGCAAAGGCCAGTCATCAGATGGGTGACCAAAAATGTATCATCGAGATCCTCCGTGCTTCGGAAAGCACGTAAAGCAGTTGCTCCCGGAAACATTAGCAGCCGTTAACAACCACTAATCCGCGCTGGGTCCGCGTGGTGGTTTACGGCCCGTTCTCTCTATAGGTACATCCATAGGGAAGGTTCGTGCCCTAGCAGTGGGGGCATAAAAATGAGCTGATGATGATGATGATGAAGAAGTTGTCAGTGTGTGCGTTGCTCAAGCGCGGTATGTAGTATTAAGCTTACCTTCTGAGCCTTCTTATTTTGTGCAATTACCTACTTGCCAGCGGAACATGTGTACTACGTCATGATGTTTTTAGGCTCCTTGTTCCCGTATATGGTAATGTACTTAACGAGTAAATATATTTTTGTCGATGATTTCCTGCACTGTAAACCTACTACACTACTGTATACCTATCTACATTGTACAGAGCAAATTACAATGTGTTTAACTAGGTTTAATTAGTTCGTATAAGCATTTTCACGTCAGCGCTCTCTGACCTACAAAAACGTGGTAAGTATAATTTTATTGATTAATCATTGTCAAAACAGCACTCATTGGGTTTGATGATTTTTTACGTTTCCCTATAGCCCTATCGATATAACTGTAGTACAGTTATATCGATAGGGCTATAAGTTAAAAAAAAAGTTTTTTTTTTCCAGTTTTATGTGTGACGGATGTAGAGTATAGAGTGATGATTTTTTCTCACATTCTTTGTAATTTATAAATCGCAAGTTTAACCTGTTCCTTTTTTAAATAACAAACAAGCAGGCCATCAGCTCACCTGATGGTTTAGGGTCGAAGTGAAAGTGTACTTTATCTAAAATCTTGCAAGTTATGATACTTTTACAATGAGACAAAGTAAGTAAATAAAAATAACTAGTCCATTTAAGTACATGGATAAAAAACCTTTAAACTTATTCTACAAAGAGTTTGTTTTAGCACAAACATGTCGGCCCCATCGTAAGTAAGCTGTATACTTATTTCATGAATGGGTGAAGGGTTCAGTGACGCGACAAAAAGTCCACAAACATTTTTATGGCATCACATGTGCTCCCTTAAAATAAATTACCTTATGGTAAGTATAAGAAAGCATTAACATTGTTTTTATTTGAGAAAACTTAGAAGCGTAAAATTTAACGTCTCTCTCCATTCGTTTTTGAGAAAGATTTGCTATAGCTGTCTTCAAGTGATTTAAGCTCTTGTGTCACGCTTTTAATATGTATATTTCGAAAAAATGCAACACAGCTACACGTGTTAACAATCACAATCCGTTCTATCAATTTGTCGGTCAACGACCTTAGGATGAACAAAAATAAAAGAAGAATCATCAGTCATCACTCAGGTCTGTGCGGATTAACAAAAACAAAAGAAAGATCATCACTCAGCAGGTACTTACCATCGTAAACAAATCGATCATTTTGCAACGCAACGCTTCAGTTATGAAAGAGAGTGCAAGTGAAAATATATTTAGAAATTGTCATCCAACGTCGTCGTGAAAGCATAAAGCCGATTGTCTGGCGTTAAATAAAATAGAAAATGCCATTACCGCGGACGGTCACAGTTAAATCCGTGTGAGAAATAAACAGAGTCTTCGGAGCGGACCAACTATTAGAGATCGCGACGATTTGTGAAGGGAATGAACAAAAATGACAACAACGTGCATTTTATATAATTCCCGAGTGAACATAACATCACTTACAGCTATGTAGCTACAACAGTCATATCTGAGATGTGTAGTGGCTAGTCAACTTCACAAGCTTCTGTGGTCTAGAAGTTATGATCACTGGTCTCAGACCCAGAGGTTCCGGGTTCGATTCCCAGTGGCGTGTACATGTTTATGTACTTACATGTTTGGTTAATGGTAAGGCTTGTTTGTCCGTCCGGCTAGACCACCATCTTATCTAAATATGTTGCCATAACATCAATGTTTGTATACAGCATTGTAGTGTTCCGGCAGCTAGAGGTAAGATACCAAGTGCCTCAGTAGTTGAGGATTCTGGGTGAAGTGGCCTCGTCCTTATCATAACATCATAACATAACATCAGGTGAGAGAGGCCAAGTTAGGAATTAAAAAACACTAGTTAAAAAACTGGGTAGTTTTGTTTAAAATTACATCCCAGAGAGGCGTAAGTCCAGCAGTAAAATATTATGCGATGGCGCAGTGGTTAACGCGCCCTGTCTGCGAGTGCTGAGGTTGAGCAACTTTCGCAAAGGCCGGTCATCGGATGGGTGACCAAAAATTTATCATCTCGAGCTCCTCCGTGCTTCGGAAGGCACGCTAAGCCGTTGGTCCCGGCTGCATAAGCAGTCGTTAACAACCACCAATCCGCACTGGGCCCGCCTAGTGGTTCATGGCCCGTTCTCCCTATCCATCCATAGGGAAGGCTCGTGCCCCAGCAGTGGGGACATAAATGAGCTGATCATGATGATGATGAAGAAGAATAAGAAAAGGATTACATAATATTGTTTTCTAAAGTTTACGCGAATACTACACATTGAAATAAAACAACATTTACGGATCTACTCGCGTTTATTTTACACATTACTTTTTAATAAATGTTTATCCTGAATTTCGAACCCTTTACAGGGTCCGTAGTCACAGGGAGACTGAGGTGTTGGTCGTCTCATAATTAGTTAGTTGTTGTTCGAGACGTCAGGTAATATCATTAATTAAAAAGTAATGTGTAAAATACACGCGAGTAGATCCGTAAAAGTTGTTTCATTTCAAGAAAAGGATTGTCAAACATGCCACCGACCGTAAAATTTGGTGTTGCAAAAAATCCACAAGCGGGATTCGAACCCGCACCCCATAAAATGCCGGGTCAGGTGCACTACCAACTATGCTCTGTCTAATTCGCGGATATTATTCAACACTATCAGTAGATAGTACATAACACCCGTATTTATAAACGAGTAAAAGCTCATACTGAAGTAAAAGTAATTGCTTAAGTCAACATTTATATTCCTTATTAAACCGATGAAGTTAGAAACGTTAAAAGTTAGAATTCTTAGCCAAGCATTAGTCACCAATATATTTACTCAAGCAATCTAAATTTTTCTTTTTATTTTGCTGCACTGAAGGTGAATTAAATATTTATAAAACACTGAAAAAATTAAATGCCTACCCGACATAGCCATCATGCATGCATAGCTATCGGTTGCAATAACCGTTGGATAGATGGCACTCTGCCGCTAAAAAGCAGTCAAAAATCAAAAAACGGTGAAAGAATTCAGTGCTTACGTCAGCCTTCCCGGTAGCATAATGGTCAGTGCAGCCGCCCGGATTGCGGAAGACCCAGGTTCGATTCCTGGCTGGGTCGGGTAGGCATTTAATTTTTTCACGGTATTTTATAAATATTCAGGCAATATAGTTAGATTTCTTAAAGATGTCATAGTGACAAGCTTGTGATAAGCTAGTATTGAGGTTATATTCCGTGTGAAAGTTTGTGTTATGTCCAAAATAATATAAAATTGATGAATCTGATAATTATAATAATACTTTTATTTAACTTAATAAGAAAACTTCTTTTCTAATTTACTAAGGAAACTTTTTTCATAACTTAGATAATATTTCAAGTGATCCATTACAACAATTTAAAACAAGTATTTCTGTTCCCGAACCATAATTATCCAAATATAAAATAGTTATGTAGTAACAATTTATATTTATTACATAGCTTAATGTAAAGAACGTTACTAGTTTATAAAATTAAGTTAGATCATAGTGACATTTCTAAGAACAAAGTAATTGCTAAGTAGCGAGTAATGGCTTGTTTATAAATACTTCTGTGTACTTACTTATTTTGTAAGCCAAGATGACTACAGCCTCTATAACGCACGATTGAAAAAGACTAGGTAGTTCTGTCGTTATTTTATTAAGGCTGCACGGACTGTATCCTAAGGAATGAAAAATTTAAAAAAATAGAATGTGAGTTTGGATTGGCATTGACAGATTTCGGCCGCTCCTTTTCCATTTTTGAAATTTTTGAAGGAGTATTTAAGCGTGTGTGTCAAATACATGGTATTGTGTGTAATGTTTGTTTTATTGATTTAATGTATTTTTATGCATAATTAAAAAAAATATTAACATTCTGTAATCCTTCTCTATATAAACTATAAATGTGCGAAATTTCATACTCCTCCGTCCGCGCAATTTTCGTAAAAAGGGGTACAAAGTGATTTGCTTCACGTATTAATATATAGGTGTGATTATTGGTAGAGCTCCTTTCAAGTTCGCCCAGACTGACTTTTGACTTTTGTATCCCTTCCTTATACGGGTTAAGTTATCATAATATTTATTACATTTTAACATTTTACAGTACCTATATACTTTTGAAGCAGCCCGTTACCAAGGCTGTTGTAACTCGGTCGAAACGTCGGGTACAAAGAAGGTATGATACCTCTTAATAGTCAGTTAGCGTTAATCCCCGTTTAAATTCTTTATTTTACAGTATATTTTGGCGGCTGACCGGAACGATCATCGTAACGTAACCGTAACGTATCATTAGAGTGATTATTTTTTGACATTTGATTTTGGCCTATCTCTCACCCCTACTCCCTCCCAATTCCTACTTCCTCCTCAAGGCCCAACTCCTTCCTCAAGGCCGGCAACGCTTCTACGATTACTTTGGTTTTGCGGGTGTCCATGGGCGGCGGCGATTACTTTCCATCAGGTGACCCGCCTGCTCGTTTGCCTCCTTTTAATATAAAACAAAACACGTTAACGAAAACGATAATTTGTATGGCAAAATTCTAAAAAAATTCTCTTCTCGTTTGTCGCCAGGAGGTGCTGCTTAAATACCATATTAACTTCGTCGTAAACGTAATTGAATGTATAAGGATAGGTAGTAAACAAAACTCACATTAGGCACTCAAGGTGGCGAGCGGCAGCGGAGCATTCGCATGGTAAATGCTCACTGCATTTACCATGCGAATGCTCGCATCAAACATGTTACGTTATGGCAAAATGCTTAAGTCAGTCGACCGCTTTTCCTACCGTAATCTTAAGGTGGCTTAAGATTATGGTAGGAATCATCATCATCATCATCATCAGCTCATTTTTATGTCCCCACTGCTGGGGCACGAGCCTTCCCTATGGATGGATAGGGAGAACGGGCCATAAACCACCACGCGGGCCCAGTGCGGATTAGTGGTTGTTAACGACTGCTAATGCAGCCGGGACCAACGGCTTTACGTGCCTTCCGAAGTACGGAGAAGCTCGAGATGATACATTTTTGGTCACCCATCCGATGACCGGCCTTTGCGAAAGTTGCTTAACCTCAGCACTCGCAGACCGGGCGCGTTAACCACTGCGCCATCGAGCTCCTCATGATGGTAGGAATAGCGGTCGGCAACCCTAACTGGCCATCCATCATCGGACTGCCCCTCTGAATAGGTTACATTTGTATTGAGCTGTCATCATTCGTTCCAGCCATGTTCCACCAATAAATCAAGCTATTCAGTACTTAAACATGTTCTTACAAACGCGAAATTTCTCTTTAAGAGTGTAATGTCTGTGTATTATGAGAATCATCATCATCATCATCATCATCTCAACCAAAATACGTTCACTGTAGGACAAGGGTTAATTTTAACAATTGGTCCTGCGAGCCGGATCTGAAGCAGCGACTTTAAGGATTAGCGGCTGCAATTCTGCTATTTTAAAAAGTAGCCTGTTATTTACATTTTCCCCACCCACAGACTAAACGTCAAAATCAGGCCACTGCGACGATGGTCGATGTTTTTTAATAACAGCTAATCGAACTCCACACAGGTAACACTCTATACCAAAAACCAGATCAACCTTATAGATCGTCTAGTGTTATATTTTTGTAGGTCTTGCTTTAGCAATCTTCTGATAAGCCGACACCAACTACCAAGCTTACTTTTAAAGCACGCACAATATTAATCATTTTCGGTATTATCATCACTCATCCATCAGTTTATGCATTTCCCACATCTGGGCTATCTAGGCCTCTACACGGATATATCTACACGGATAGTGTACCTACAGTGTAGAATAGGTCATTATGTAGCTTCTATGCTTTATGCGTCAACAGGCGTTAACGATAGCTATTGCGGCAACAGTGAGCTTTTCTAAGCTCTAAAATTAATTGAATTTGGTCACCAATCCGATGACAAGACACAGCTAAAGCTGCTTAGCATTCACGATCAAAAACCCGCGCTGGTCAATGAACTCTTAAACAGGTATACCACAAAGTAAACAAAAAATCTTTTGTCCAAACATTTGCTATCTCCTAATGTTACATCAAGCGTATAATGTTTTGTTAGTAAATTAGCCCGCAAAAGTAAGTAAATAAGGTATATATTTGCGAAGCGTAATTTCTTGGGTACACAGTACACACAGTGGAACAAAACGTTGACCGCAGAAGTCACGTGCCGTGTTGTTTTATTTTGTGCCTTTCACTAGGCCACATTAGGTTTATTTATGTTTATTATGTTAAAAATAGTGTGGTTCCTACGGCTTGGCGAGCGGCAGAGCGGCAGCTTGACGCGGCGAGCGAATTCTCTCTCCATTGCGCAGTCGAAACGTTAAATGAACAGTGGTTAATTGACATCACACGCCATGTATTAGGAATTCGTATGCCGCGCTACCGGTCGCTCTGTTTCGTGGTCAGACTATTAAGGCTTAGTGGGCGAACAGTTTTGTTTAAGGAAAGTTTTGCATAAACACTGATTTCAAAGATAGCGCGATTAACGCGTTGTACTTGTACTATTATGTATTCTGAGGCGTTGTTAACTTGTTTTTTTCGTGTTGTTTCACCATTGTTCTGTAATTTTGACGTTGGTTTTTTTATATTATGGTTTACGTAATTGTAGCTGTATATGTTTATATATATGTATATGTGTTTTTGTTATGTAATAATAATGAAATATACTACACAAAGCTTTTAAGACAATGCTTTTACTACCATATATTAAAATAACTTATTTCTAACGGGGCAGTAGACGTATGATGAGGTTTTTTCTAACGAACCCTTTTTTTAATATGGCATATGTTACTCAGCGCTTTATTCGTTGCAAACATACATACATACATAGAAAAAAACAAAGGTTTTCTCTTTATAATATTAGTATAGATAACATAAAAAAGCAAACAGGTAAAGAGTTTTTTTGCCTCATTCAGAAACACTTCGACCCATTGCTATCATTGTGTAAAATATTTTATTAGAACTATTTTTTAATCACATTTCTCTTTTTCAGTTGTTTTCTTAATTCTTTAATCCAAATTTTCTAGTATTACAATAAAAATTAACATATCTGCCCGTGTAAACTTGAATAATATTATTCTTTATGCACCGCGAATAACACCACAATTTAATAATGTTTTTGTTATTGTTTTATTTATTCTATTCAAAATTATGGCACGGCAAAAAACTCCCCTCAGACGCATATGTGGAAATGCCCACCGTTTTCCCTAAAGGAAAAGGTCTGTTTATGTTAAGGAAGAAAAACATTTCAATTTAGGAAGATGAATATTTTTGTTATTGCTTCTGTTACGAGAACTGTACGAAGATAAATGAATATTTAAGTATTTTTCTTTCCGTCTACGATATAATGATATACACTACAACTGTTGATAGCTTTAAGTTGGTGCTTACTAAATAGACAAAAAGATCTTTTATGTAAATTAAGTTCCAATAAATTTGCTTTTTTTTTCATGTATCGAAGTAATTATTACTTAATCTGTGGTATAATGTTCAAATAAAATAAAATTTTATTGCGAACAAATTACAAAAACACAAATGTTGAAAAAATTTCCACTAGCAGGATTTGAACCTGCGCCCTTTTGACATACCGGGTCAGTTTTTGTTAGCAGTATACTTAAGTCAAAACTCAAAGTAATAGCATACCAAAGTTTGCGTTTTAATTGGACTATAAGTACACTGTCCCATTGCTGGAAAAAAACTTCATGATAATATTGAAATCAAGTCATCACTAAAATTGATGGCTTGCCAAATGCGGGTTGGTGATTACAAGCCCGGGCTCTGCATCGAGAAATCCACAACATACTTTACCCGAGCTTAGGAATTTAGAACCCAGGACCCCGGATATTGGGTCTAGCCCTTTACCTTACGGCAAACGAGGCGTTTTTCTTTAATGCCAAGATATGTTTTACCAACTAAGTCGCATCGATCGACTAGATATCAGTATCTAGTTGATCGATGTACACACACTATTCGCCTTCATTTTAGTATATTACTTGAAGTTGGGATGATTTAAGGAATAAAAGTTTACTATTAAGTAATCTGTGCTTTGAGTGGCGATCGCTTCCAGAATCACAGATGATTGAGAACGTCTCAGGATAAACATTAAAAAGTAACGTGTAACATAAACACGAGTAGATCTGTGTAGTATGTGTAGTGTTCGCGTAAACTTTAGAAAACAATAAAGTTAGAACTATTAACTGCCTCTCTGGTCTAGTGGAATAACCGTCGGTCTCAGACGCCCAGAAAAGTCCCAGGTTCGATGCCTGACATGGGTGTGTGTGCACAGTTTGGTTGACTTATTCTTGGTGGCCTATACTCCGGTGCCACATCGGCTTATGTGGGACACTCCTCCTCTTCCGTCGACCAGGTACAAAAAGCTCGAGAAGGAAAGGGGAAGTATACTCACTAAAACCTAGTACTGTCCTTTTCCTGCCACGGATCCCCGTGAGCCATCCGGCTCGGGCGGGATCACGAACAACAAGAACCGAGGAGTATTAGGCACCTGACCCAAAGTTACAGCTCTCTCGTGAATAATTCAGTGTCCGCTCTTAACAGTTGCTTCCGTACAAAAGGAAACTGCCAATACCATATGTCACCGAGTCATTACTAAGAAACGTTCATCATACACAAACTGCTAACGACTCACGCGAGTTTCACACGAGCAACGGGCGACGCGAAAGATCTGTCGTCCGATGCAATTAGAGCGCGTTTGATCTGGGCCCCGATAGGGATAAAAGTATCGCCATTACGGAGAGAGTCGGTGGATTGCTCAGACATGCTTTGAGGTCACGTGTGGTACGGCACAGGGTTGGCTGGTATAGTTGGTACGTGGTGCTGGCGATGACTTTCTTTTTTTATCGCTCTCGTTGTTAGCGGGCAAGAGATTGCGATGAGAAAATGTGTAGCTACTCTTCCAAATCTTCGATCTCCTGGTTGTTTAACCAGTTTTAATTTGGTATTAAAAATTAATTTACACGATCTCCTCCGTCCTTTTCTTTACTTGCACTACATGTAAGCTTAAGGCCTTCATTTCAACTGATGGTAAGTGACGTTTAGATTGAGGATGGAGGCACACTTCACGCGGTATCCTGAACCATTGAAGAATTCTCTAACAATGAAGTATTCTCTACCTGTCAGAACCTAACCATGCTGTTAATATTTTTGGTAAGGATTTAAATACGTTAGGTCTTTAGTCTACCGTTGTCGTAAGTTGCAGTCGTTCAAATTTACCCATTTCGGCTAGCTTGGAGATGAATAACCCAACCTCCTCAGGTGCTACCGTCCAAAAGGGGAGGTCTACGCCCAGCAACGAGGTGTTATTGAGGTTATTATGAAGAAGAAAGTGTCTTCACCGGAATTACTACGGTGAGTGTTCTGAAGAACTTTTCGATCTAATCCCGCCTTCTCCTTTCCTCTCCCGGACTACACGTGTTGGTCTTAGGAACCACCATCATACTGTACAGACAATCAGTACTCGTACCAGAAAATTTGGCAAGTCGTTCTTCTGTAAGACCATTCGGCTTTGGAATTCTTTGCCGGCGCATGTGTTTCCCAGCTCTTATAGTCCCGGGTCTTTTAAGCGGGGCGTGAAACGGCATTTATGCAGGCCGTCATGAATGGGTGCGCTTGTTACCATGCTTGTTCCACGGTGAGGAGCGCTCTCATTATTTTGGACTGCGTCGGCTGCTTACCATCAGGCAGGATGTGGTCACTATGACGTGTCAATATAAAAAAAAAACCTTTCTAAGGTGTATTTCATGAGTATGACCCGATCTTTACTGAGTCCTGAGCTAAAGAGTAGACATTTATTTTGGCTGATGATGGTGAGTGTCATTGGAGCTAAGACGACTGTAAACATAGAATTGCATGAGAATATGATTTATACCCCTACTAAACAGCAACATAAATTATAATGACGTTTAATTTTGTTAAAGTCTTATGACAAATATGAAATATATAAATTTTTAATTTAATAGTATATTATTAAATAATCGAAAATTATTTTAAATAAGTAGGTTTTAAACATTTATATTGCGTCATCGTCATCATCATCTCAGCCAAAAGACGTCCACTGCTGGATAGACGCCTCCTTCAAGGATCTACACAATGACCAATTTTGTGCTGCTTGCATCCAACGGCACCCCGCGACCTTCACCAGATCGTCGGTCCATCTTGTTGTAGTCACCACCTTGTCGCCACTCGTGAATTGTTCCGCGGCTATCAGTCTACTGCGATGCGTCCTGTCCACTGCCACTTGAGCTTAGCAACTCTTCGGGCTATACTGCGTATATAAATTAAATGCGGCCGCCTAGACCGGAAGTGGTTATGTGCGTTTCTGGTCTAGGCGGTTATTTCCTTTTGTTAGGTATCCTTTGTATACTTCAACTACAAGTACAAGTACAGTGGCCAAAAAATGCTATGAAACCCTATTCGAAAATGCTATAATATAACGTTTTTGAATGCAGTTTCAAATCGATCAATTAACGCTATATGTCTAGGATTACATAATCGTTTCGTCTTGTTATTTAAGATAAACTATTTGTAGAATCATCATGAAACGTTACGTTAATAAAGTTGCAAATTCATTATGTTTAATGAAAAGGAAAACTTTTGTCTGAAACTGTCTAACAAAAAATGCGAACGTAACCAAATAAAACTTTGCTCCGCAACGCTTCCAATAATAAAGTTTCCAACTGGCACGTGTATGTACATTTAACTCGTTCTCACGCAAAGTTTATTGTACTCGTACACATCTAATCATGCTACGTGTCAAACTTTGACATTGTGAGAAAACACTTTGATTTTCACCTATTATGCTCGGTGAAAATAGTACAAAATGAAAAACGGTTTCACCCGCGGGTCACGGCTCTGTGAGAGCAGCGATAGTCAATTAAGATAGTCGGCGAACGACAATCGCCATGTAATTATCTCGCTCATTCGTCGTGACCGTGGAGTCGCTGCATCGGCATAGGGAGGGCGGCGTTGTGCATCCACAATCAAAACTATAACAGCGGGTTGCAGCCGGCGCCGGCGCTCAGTCTTAGCGCGGACCCTCGCGCGCAGCACGCGACCGACAAAAGTGAAAAGAAACCGATGAAAATGACAGTGCTTTTAGCGTTTTGCATGCTCACAGCCGCGTTAGCCAGCCCTAGCGATCAAATCGAGAAATACGGTGACAAAGTGAAGACTTATCAACTTGAAGTGCCCGGGAAACGTCCTATTACAATAATAGAAAAAGCTGATGATAAGAAAAAGACGATGAGAGACGGTTCCATCGATCTTAATGAAGATGATGTTGATGTAAAGAATTTAATGACACATATCGTTCATGATATAGACGGGAATAGCCCTCGGTGTTACGGACCCTCCTGCCAGAATGGCTTCGACAGTGAAGAAGGACCTCAAGAAGAATTTGAAGATTTTACTCAGGATGAAAAATTTAAGGACTATCGTGACTTCTCAAAGGATCGACTTCAAGCGATCACTGCATTAGCTGCGAAACTGAAGAACGAAAAAATTAAGGCTGATCGTTTCAACTACATGGAACAGGAAGAAGAAGACGATGATAACAACGGAAAAGTGCACACAACTTGGAATAAACTAAAAGTGAAGCAACATAAGCACCCTTATGACGACAAAGACGGGTGGGTCTCTCTGGAACCAGTGGCGTGGTCAACGAGCAAAATTTCAAAGTGGAAACCTAACGTTAAGAAACATAAGCCTAATCATTGGAATGAAGATGGAGACAGATTCCCTAGTGATGACAGGTACACGCCCTATCAAGATGTTGGGACTGGTTACAGCTACTCACAGAAAAAGCCTACAGTCATGAATCGTCCTAGTTATATGAATAATAAGCTGCACACTGTAACCCCGGAATATGAAAGTGAAATGCCCTCAAAACCAACGTGGAATAAATTTCAGCAAACTTCTTATCCGTCCTCATGGTCACCAGATGAAGGTAGGAGACCTAACAAACCACACAACTGCGATTCTGACGACAACAATTCTAATGAAGACGGAGTGTATTACGGGATGTCCGATTCAGTAGTGACGGATCACCGGCCCTCGCATTTCCCTTACGAGTACGAAGCTTTGCATCAAGCGACGATACAGAAACGGCCGTTCAGAAGGCCGACACAAGTCGTGTACGCAGGAACGCCCGATCTTGACAGTGACCGCGGTTCAAGGCCTCCACATGGCGATGGGCAGTGGGTGCTCCTTTCCACGACAAAAGGTTACCGTAATAAGAAACGTCAGAGGTCAATGAATCTTAATCCTCCAGCTGACGACCGCAACGATTACGGTTCAATGACATCCCATCAGGCGGTGGCGTTGACTGTGCTGCCCGTGGATAACGCTCATACGAACATGACGACGTCACATGGGGGTCTTTTGGAGGTAGAAAAGAGTTTTCAGACAGTTGAGGAGTCCAAAAAAGCTATGGATAAGAGGCACGATTTAGACGTCGCGGCTTCTCAGAATAAGCCAGTGAGGACAAGAGTGATTCGAAGGAAAGTTGCTTCTAACGTGGCTCCTGACAGGTCCACAATATTAGCAGCTGTTGGTGCCGGTATGGTGCCAGCTACCATGGCCATGGTTGTTCCAATGATGTTGGGGAAGAGGCGACGAAGAAGGACTGCAGATGCACCACAGTTTTCGGATGTAGATAATATTTTTTTGAGATATCGATTGTAATTACCATACTCGTATTTATAATATACAGACTAGAAAATCAAAAACATGCGGAAGGTAAGTTTATAACATTTGCGATAATGTTTTACAGCCAATATGAAAGCATAAACTAAATATGTAATCATTGTAACTGTTTCATGATGTATTGGATTTCTAGTCTGTAGTTAATTAGAGTTTTATTGTTACTTTTAATTTAATGTTATGATTGAACTGCTGTGATTGTAAATAAATTATTTGCTTGATTAGTGATGAGTGAAATCTCGATTTCGAGATTTATAGTGCATAGTATTTATATTATAAGTGTTAAATAATACATGATAATAAGTGAACAACTTGTTTATTTTAGATAAAAAAAAACGTACATAAGTTATGACCTTTCCTTAACATAATAGCGGATGAAAGATCATTTACATTTTCCATAGTAAGGGGAACTATATACAATATTACTCTGATTCAGACAGAATTTAAGTAAGTACATAAAAGATTTCAACAAATGAGAAGGCATTTTTAACATACAAACTTTAATAATTACAAACAATTAAGGTAATTAAAAACAACGCCGATTTATAAAAATAATTGAAAAAAAGAAAACCAAAACGTTTATGATAATAATCTATCAATGATAGATAATCACAAAGGATTTTTTTTAACAATTTTTGTGTTGTTAATTGATTGATGCTTTTACAAGCAGTTGAACTTTAACTTTGAATAAAACATATGATATTCGTCCTATTGTGTCTGCTGTAAATTATTTTTTTATAACCAAATACACAATAGCATCAATCAACTTCATTGTCTCCTTGAGAGCAAGGAACCTGCCAAGGGTTCGAAATGTCAGTAAGGTAAGTTAGGGAAGGTAACAATAATAATAATTAATTCCAGAACATTAAACGTGTAAATGATATCACGTGACAGTTTTTTATAACATTAACATATTTTTTTGACTACTTGGCGGGAAAGTAAAGAGTCGTGTCTGCGGTTTTGTTTTGTTTTCTAAAATTTGTGTTTTGTCGAATATTAATGTGAAATAATGGTTTAAGTGTTCGTGAGTGTGCATGAGTGTTGGCAAATGAAACAAAACAGTGCAACGTCACTCTTCAAATTCTCTCAAGCCGTCCGCCCGAGGACTTAGTAAAGCCCCACATCTTTACTGAGATACTCGAGAGGTTGGGGGTATATCACTTCTCATTTCTATTATCATTCATCATCATCATCATACATTATTATTACTTTGACAAATGAAATTAAAAAACCAATGACATGGCAGCATGGTCTATGACCTTAGCCGGTTCCTCAGGGAACGAACTATAGATACTTTAAAAAAAATTAACATATTGTTTATTTTACATAAGCATAAATGTTGTAACCTAAAAAACCTTAGCCGGTTCCTCAGGGACGAACTACATTTAAAAAAAATGTAACCTAAAAAGTTTTTAATAAACATTCAATTGACGGAACACAATAGTGACGTCATAGTTTGCCATTCCATCTCTTCCAGGATAAGGTTTTAATCGTCATAGGGGTGCTTGGAAGGTGAGAAGTGAGATACCCACTAGTTAGATATGAGTTTATAAGAAAATTCGTTCTTCCGCAATAATGTATGCAAACTGCAATGTTGCTAGTATTTGTAGAGCACTTCTCCCGGTCTGCTGTAGATGTTGCCCGTTCTGATCGCTTCCATTAGATATTTGACGCCGAACAAGCAAATTATCAGGAGCACTGTAAAAAAATAAGAAAAATGTTTTTAAAAAACATTTAAGTAAGTTAGAAAACAAAAATCGTAAGGACCATTAAAATCCTTGTCAATCCTGACAAACTTTGGCCGAACCGGGAATTGAACCCAGAATATACCCCGTATATCGGGCTGGGCTGAGTTGTAAGCTATCGAGGTATTTATTTATTTATAATTATATATGAAGTAATTAATTTTTTCAAAAGCTTATGTTTTTAATACAGAGGAGACATCTCGTCGAAAAAACATTAGAAACTAGCAGGACTAACCTTCAAACTCGAAATGAAGTATCATGTTCACGCGTATAAGCATAGCTCCTTAAGCGAAAACCTATGTTTCGTAGGAAAGCTTTTGCAAAAGGTCTAAAAGTATTCTCCTTTGCATACATATCGATATTTTGCCATTCAAGAATAAAAATACGAGCCATTCAGTATTATCCGAGGTGTTGCGTAGGTAAGTCCCTTGAGGTAAACGCACACTGAATAATGTTAACGTAACTATGTATGTAGGTATATGATGAATGATCTTTGTAGCCTAAGGGATGCTAAGGGCGCGGTCTCATTGAAAGCTAGGAGTTTAGAACGAAACTGCAACTTGATCTACAAGGTTACACAGAAATGGCAATATAATATACTACTAGCTTAGCCACTAAACTTTCAGCTCAGCTATCTATTCTGGCAGTCATATTATTATATTTTAAGATCGATTTTAATAAGTATTTAATATGTTTGAAACATTGACCAATGTCGTTTATTAACAAAACAAACAGTTGAGGTCCCACAATCGATCCTTAAGCTACTCCCGACGAGACTGCGATCGTTAAAAATTGTGCCCACTAATAGAAACCTACTGGGTTCTATTTTTGTCGTAGGAGGTAAACCACCTCAACAGATTACCACCAATACTATTAAACGTCAGGTTTTGAAGGAGCAGATCGTGGATCACATTTCTGTCTAACCTTGTAAATCAAATATCAGTTTAGCTCTTCTTGGACTGCAAAAAATCTTCTAGTTACATGGGACCGCGCCTTAATACGATAAAAATAAAAATGGGTGTCCTTGCGCGTTGCCAACAATAGGCCATAGATATTATACCTTTTAACCGCCTCTGTTGTCTAGTGGTTAGATCATCCGTGTTAGACCCAGACATAAACAGACAGACTGACATTTAGATAAGCTGATGAAAATATGGTAGCTATGCGGACTTAAATTCCTACCACTAATCAAACAGAGTACAAACTGGGAGTCGAACCCGAGACCTTTAGAACACTAGAGACGGTTAAAATTCTTTGTAGGTATTACAAATTATAACTCATGTGGACCTCTATTTCCGATATTTTTTAAATATGTTACGGGTAAGCACTCGGCTTTCATTTCATCTCCCCTGATGTTAAGTGATGATAAGGCCGAAGATGGAAGCGCACTTCACCCAGAATCCTCAACTACTGCGGCACTGGCTATCTTATCTCTAGCTGCCGGGACACAACAAATACTCTTGAATCTCTGCAATTGCGTAGATATATTGCGTCACTCAGCGTGTTTTACCATGGCGAGTGCTCTGAAGAACTCTTTGACCTTATCCCACCTTCTCCCTTCCTCCATTGGAGTACACGTGCTGCTCTCCGGAGTCACCGCTTCACTGTCTCAAATATTCCATCGCGCACTAAAAAATTTGTTGACTCGTTTCTTTGTCGCACCTCCAAAACATGGAATAGTTTGCCAGCACACGTTTTCCCTCCTTCCTATGATATGGGGTCCTTCAAACGAGGCGTGAAGAGGCACCTTTTGGGCCGGCAGAGTGAGGGTAACTGATGCTGCGTTGTTTTCACGCTGCACCAGTTGTCGTCGCATCTGGATTCCATATTCACTTAACATCAGGTGAAATTAAGTCATTTTCCGTGCTACGTATAAAAAAAAACAATGCTGCAAACATTGCTTGATTCTGCTTCGTTTCTACTTCGCGTTTGGTATATCGAAGGCTTAATGGCTGTACTTACGATCTGAGGCGAGGACTAGTCCCAGTTCTATCCAGCTAGAGGACAGTGCCTCCCACACCACAAGCCCTACGGTCAGGAACAGGTGGAGGAAGCTGTAGCCGAAAAATGTCGACACCAAGCAGTGATTGGCCTAAAAATAAAAGTGCCGAGTATTAGTTAGTAGGTGACTAGATACTACATAGATGAGCTATGCTGAGGATCGCGATGGTAGATCTGTAGCGTGTGTTGGAGAGGTCAGCAGTTGGTTTCAGTGGAAAACGGCGGTGGAAAAATGGTGTTGACAAACTTAGAGTACGGTACAGTCACGAGCATAAAATTTTATCACTATGAAAAAGCGGCATTCCAAGTGCAGGAGATACGAATTGCATTATTTCTGACTGTGCCGCAGCAAAATCATGTGCTATGTACGAGTATATAAGTGTGTAAAAGTTTTATTTTCAAAAATATACCAATAGTTATGAGGTAGAAAACATTTTGAAATTAATGTATGCAATTTAGTTACGAATTCAGTCAATCAAACATGTTGTTTTATACAAACTATTTGGATCTATATATTTCCTTACTAATTATGGAAATTTTCATTAAAATTGGCTTGTGAAATGTATGTTGTGTTAGGTTCCGAAATGTATAAAGGTTGCTAAAAAAAAACAATCACGCGCAGAAGAAAGTATGTCCAATCCGAATCGCACTTGGCCGTTATCATTTTTTGCACCAATTTCACGGTGAATTGACGCATCCAGACACGGATGTTATTCTGTAATAGATCTTAACTTACGCAACTAATGGCCGGTGTGTTATGGTTGTATTGAATTGTTGCGGTTTTTTGTGAACCAATTTCGTGTTCGATTCCGTGTTACGTGAGCGCGATAGTACGAGTATGTATTCGTGATCACAAGTGGGAAAGTTTTATTGATGCGATCTGTCTGTTGTGAAAGAATAACAATTCTTTTTGTTTGCAGATAGTGATGGGAAAACAAATGATTTATACTTCCGTACGTAAGTAATGTGAACAGTCGTTATCAAAGTTAAAGATAAGTATCCAAATGAATAATTGAACCACTTCAATTTACGCAATCATTTTATATTATCACTCAATGTGATATTATATTATATGAATAGGGACAGTAGTAACGCGTCGTAATAGATTTTATGATTGTTTACAGTTTTGTACAAAAAATTAACAGTAGGTACTTATTAAGGTAAGTATTAGTCGAATAATCATTAGATATATACTCGGTCAATAAGCTTGAAACAAAGTAAACTGCGTTTCATTGCCCTCTGACAATTTTTAAGCTTGGCATGCCGAAGAAAGACGATGTAGGTGTATCATAGATACTATTCCATGAAAAGGTGATCGGTAGATCTCCAGACCGCTTAGCATTTCCATGCAGGCATCACATACGCTTTTGTTGAATAATAAATAAATAAGCATAATTTAAACACCCATCTTAACTATGACATACCTTGTAAGCACCACAGGTGAACAGTGTAGCAAATAGCAGTAGCAATGTCCCAATGATCACATATGAGATGCAGTACGCCATCGTTATAGCAGTGACCAAGTTTCCTTTCGACTGGCCGAAAATGCTTTCCAAGTTTTCGAAATTACGAAATTTCTCGCTGTTCTCATGCTCTTCCGAGACCAGTGTCAGTCCAAGTTGATAAAGGTTATATGCAATCACTGCAACAGAGATCAACTGAAAAAAAAGTAATTCATGAGTCTTAAAAAGTTATGAAACTTTGGAAGCGCCTGTTCATTTTATGTGTGCAATAACGCTCTATGTGAACGTTTACTGAAAAGTATACGTGGCGCTATAAATCCAAAGCATTGGCTATAAAGTTTTCTAGATAACTTACGATGACTATGTATCCAAAAAGAATATTCCCTGCCCTCAAGGGGAAACAGAAAAAGAATTTTCTGTTCATATTCGCCAATTGAGCTTCATGCCATTCTCTGAAAGGAAAATATAAGAGTATAAATATCTTAGATTTTTTTTAATACCAACAAAAGAGATTGTTTAGAACTAAAGAAATATTCTACTAATAATCGGAGACAAGTAATGAAAACTCAAATATTCATATTACTGTATAAAAGTTTGGTCTTTTAATGCTAATACCGCTATCGTTACCGCACGAAGCCATTTACCAAAAAAAAGAAAAACTCTATCGTATTAAACTATTTAAAAAGTTAACTATTTTAATTCAGTGCAGTTTTCGGTTCGTTTTTGTTTTTTTAATTTTTTTACTTTTTATGTTTAGTGATTAAAAGAGATTAAATCTTTGTGTTTGAAAAAGTGTAATACCTGCCTAACCAAGGAACTCATCAATATCATTCTATGATCTCATAAAACAATCATGCAAACAATATCTCAAGTTTTTTATTAGTTAATTGTGTACCCATAGACAATTGAATGCGTTTTCTTATTAACGTTCCATTCACATCAACAAGTTCATAAAATTTTCCTATCGCACTAGTTATAGAACAATAAACTATACTTAGTGACATGATAACATGAACGTGGGATAGCAACGTACTCAGCAGGCGGCACATCAACCTAACTACAACTGACAAATTTCTTCAATAAGTTTTCAACTATACGTCATATACATAAAGTTCAAAGTCTATTGAGGAAATTTGACAGGTTGTGGTGGCTGATGTGCTAGCGTGTGTACATAAACATAACGCCCATTACAAATAAACAAAGAATAAGGTCCGAATAGTTATTCCGTGTTTTGTTCCTGTCATCTAAACGTCATTACAAATTAGAGTAAAAGAGATAAAACACGGGATAATTATTCGGACGACTTCTTGGCGGGAAAGTGAAGAGTCATGCCTGCGGTTTTGTTTTATTTTCTAAAATTTGTGTTATGTCGAATATGAATGTGAAATAATGGTGGATCATTAACCGTTAAGTGTTCGTGAGTGTGCATGAGTGTTGGCAAATGAAACAAAACAGTGCAACGTCACTTTTTAAATTCTCTCAAGAAGTCCGCCCGGGGACTTAGTAAAGCCCCACATCTTTACTGAGATACTCGAGGGGTTGGTGTATCATTTCTCACTTCTTATTTCTATTATCATTCATCCTCATCATACAGGAAAGAAATATTGTTTATTTATTTATTACTTGTAAGAAATTACTTTGACACTGGCTAAAATGTGCGAATCACACGAAGCCATCAACTAAAACAAAAAAATATTATTCAGACCTTAATCTTTGTTTATACTGAGATACTCGAGGGGTTGGGGGTATATCATTTCTCACTTCTCATCTCTATTATCATTCATCATCATCATCATACAGAAAAGAAATATTGTTTATTTATGTATTACTTGTTAGAAAAATTACTTTGACACTGGCTAAATGTGCTAATCGCACGAAGCCATCAACTAAAACAAAAAAAATATTATTTAGACCTTAATCTTTGTTTATTTGTAAGGCACAACATTTATTTGCTTGCCTTTGCTTGTTTTGATAGCCTGGTGGTAGAATTCTGCCCATAATCAGACTAGATGGCGACCTTCTAATTCCTATTTCTACTGTCAAGTTTTGTTTGTGTGTTCTGGTATGAAGGGTACAAGATAACTAACTCTCATTGAAGACCAGGGTGCCTAGCGCGAGTTTCATTCGACATACGATCACGTTAACGAAAATGAGAACTTCTCGAACTCTTCTCGTATGCCGCCAGGAGGCGCTGCTTCAATGCCATCCTAAATTTCGTTTTCGTAAACGTAATCGAGTGAATACGGATTGTAAACAAAACTCACACTAGGCACCCTGTAGAAAAGGGTGCCGGCCAGCGCTGGGTTTCAGCCACACCGTGTGGCTGAAAACCAGCGCTGCCTGGGATCTTATCCCTAGGTGATACAGGTGATATGCTGAGCTATTTTCAATTGCTTTGTGTTTAAATGTTGTTGGAAAGTGAAGAGTCATTGAGAGATACTGACGTCTTGTTTGGAGGAGGTCTGAGGAGTCTGCAGTTTTGTTTTGTTATCTAAAATTTGTGTTATGTCACAGTGTCAGATACTCAAAACAAAGAAAACAAAACACCTACTTTTACGTACTTTTTAATTATCTAAAGAAGTCCGCATAAAATCTCAGTAAAGTGCCACATCTTTGAATATCATTACTATCATCATTATATCATCTATTGTTAAACATAAGAAAATATTATGCAATATCTCCCAAACTTTAACAATAAGAATAAAAAAGGTAAAGTTACCAGGCCTTTGTCTTTTAAAATTAGGAGATTGAACTCAACAAAGGTGACATTAGAATCTCTTTCACCTTGTTACTGTCAAGTACCGTTAGCAAGAAACAATACATTTTTAGCTTTAAATCGTAACAAAGAATACTTATGAACTATCCCACGAGTTCAAATGCTCTTCAATACGAGTAGGTAATAGTCCGTATTCATAGGATGATATAATCATAATTTCTGACGAGATATTTAATGGTTGAACCGTTGAAGTCATACGTACGGCATGGTAAATCGGTCTTAAGAATGCAATTTTTTTAAACAGCCTGTCTAATATTAACTTAAAATTTATTTTTTGTTTAAGAAAGCTGTTAAGAGCATTTTGCTTGAAAAAAAAACGTTTGTACACTAATCGATTTGAATCGGTACTTTAAATCGCATTTTAATTTGTAATATTTCTATTAACTGTTTTGATCTCTGTATTTCGTATGTTTCTTTAAGATTGATTTATTCGTTTGAAAGATTTTTAGACGATCTCCGTAGTCTTGCAACTCTAAGGTCACGGGTTTGATTCCCGGTTGGGTCAATATCGAAAACGATCTTTTTGATATTGTGTCGGGTCTGGGTGGTTGGTGGTATCGTCGTTGTTTCTGATTTCCATAAAACGAGTGCTTTAGCTACTTACCTTCAGATCGGATCAGAACAATGTATGTGATGTTGTCTAGCAAAAAAATAAGATTCAGAAACTTTGAAGTTTATTAGTTATACCGAAAAGTAAATTAATAAAAATATTTTTACAAATTTTACATAGTAAAATTCGTTTTGCTCTGATATTAATGAAGGGCAACATTGCTAGAATCGACAACAGCTTATGAAGCACGTTTTGAAATCTGTCAAATTTTAAGCGGTCTAATTTTACGAGATGTGACCGATTCTTGAGGTCAGCCTATAATTCTGTGAATATTAAATAGTAGAATTTTTAATAACCTTTAATACAAAAAAAACTAAACTAGTTTCGAATGTACGTTGTCGAACGAGGAAAAAAACATCGTTAACATGAAAAAATATACCTATTTCTTATATTATATTTATATCCAAACTAGACCTCAAACATTCTCTGGCATGCACCTGTTGATCATTAATTAAATTTTATCAAAATGTGATTAAAGTCGTATTTTAATAATAGTTCTATTTTATCATCATCATCATCATCATCATCACCATCATCATCACCATCATCATCATCAGCCTATACACTTCCAGTTCTATTATATTGACTCTATTTGGCATGAGGTAACTTGGTACCTAAACACGATGGTAACCGTTCACTGTAGTTCCAAAAAGCATGTTAGTGCCTAGTATAAGTTTTTCCAGGATCTTCAGGAGTTGAAACGCTTGATTTAATTTTTTTCTATACTGTTTCTATCCATCAATTGTAGTGATAGTTGATTTCAATGATGGAGGCCTTTGTCCAGCAGTGGTACTGTTATAGGCTATTTGTTATCAAAGGTTATACTTTACAATGCTCTTAAAGTCAAATACAGTTTATAATCCAGTTTACTATCCCGAAGAGCATTAAAAACTTTATTATATTACGACATAATGATATAACATTTTTTTGCATTTTCGAACAATGAACCCGTTTGCAAATAAATAAAACGTGGGTGGTAAGGGAAAACTGCTAAAGCGCCAAAAATCATTCAGTGAGAAATTAGTTTTAAAGTTTCAACCCTAAAACTTAGAATAATAACGCCTAGAACGATAGTGTCAAACAAAGTTCGTCAAAATATTGAGGCACAAAATACTCTGTCGTGTGCGTCAGCAGCTTGTCATTACACACACAACCGTACGTATAAATGTTGCAAGTAAAATGGTAATTTCCCCAAACTCGGGGTAAATGGGTAAGTTACTAAACTCTTATCTTGTTTCATAGTTTAAAAATTGTGTTGTTGTTACATATGATTTTTTTTATTACTTCAATTTTTTTATGTGAAAATAGCCACAAAGTCAATAGTCACAAATTATCATTATTACATATTATTATTTTATTATATTAACGGTATACATTAATAATACTAACTGTTATATACATTAAGATGTTTTCATTTAAGTTTGTGATTATTATTTAAAAAAGTAAAAATTGTATAGTACGTACATATAAAAATAGCTCACGCCTCAATCCCTTAGAAGGGGTAGGCAGAGACAATGGACCGCCACTTCTCTCTTTAACTATTTGGAAGCATAATTTTATCTCATTATGCATTGAATATTATTTCGAGCCTTTAGTTAGATGGCGGTGAAGCTACGACTACCACAATTTTCATATCATTAGCTACTTATTTAAAGATACTTACATATAACACGAAAACATGTACATGTAATGTTATGTAAATGTAACAATGTTTGGTGATAAATAAGAATGCCAATATTTATTCATTTACTTTATTGCACAAAAATCATTCTTATCAGAAAAAATTACTGTTATAACATTTTTTCAGCATGTCAGTTTAAAATCCTTTTAGCTGTAACTATTTTCTAAATGACTGGCGCTTTGATAACAGCAATCGTGATATATTGTCTTTCTTGGACTTTAGACTTGGATAAAAACAACTCTAAATAAAAAAAACTCGGAACACAAAATGGGGTAAAAGTTTTCCTACATCTAGCAAAACATACATGGAATGACATATTACAAATTTACGAACATTAATATCGTGTTTTACGAAAAAATAGATATTGATTAGCTGTTCTTACAGGTGAAATATAATCTTAGCATCCTTTTTGCTATATTCTGACTTGTGAAAGCATCCTTTGAGTGCACAAATCGTCATTATAAACAAAAATTGCGGAGCTGCTTACGACACGACGTGACCTTGGATACTAGCGAGCCGTTCGGCCAACCAAGCCACATATGGCTTGGTTAAACTTGCCTCAATCGCCGTGCGCGTACTCGGCTTCTAGGCGTTATTATTCTAAGCCCTAAAATTGATTTCCCACTAATGATCTTTGGCGCTTAAGCAGTTACCCTTTCTACCGACGAATATACATGGAATAGTCTTCAACACATTTATCGTCACCAAAAATAACATATATTTTTATATTGTTTTCTAAAGTTTACGCGAACACTACACATTGAAATGAAACAACTTTGACAAACAGATATGAACATATAGCCGGCGTCGAGCATAGGCGCGAAAATAAGTCTGCAGTATGCGAACATGCCCTAGAGGGGCCCATAACCATTACATCAGATTTGATAAACCACAAATACTCGTTAAGGAACAACGATTCATCCCTAGGATGATACGCGAGGCTATTAAAATTAAAAAACATCCTAATTTCAATACAGAAGATGGTGGGAATCTACCACCAGCCTGGGATCTCATCATACAAAATATTAAATCCCAGCCCCAACACCATACTGCTAGACCAAAAGATACTGTAAGCTTGTTCTGCGTACAACGGAACGCACCTGATTAAATTTAAATGAGGGTATATAAGCTACTAACTAATTATGAGACGACCAACACCTCAGTCTCCCTGTGACCACGGACCCTGCAAAGGGTTCGAAACGTCAGGATAAATATTAATAAAAAGTAATGTGTAAAATAAATGCGAGTAGATCCGTAAAATTTGTTTCATTTCAATAGATTTTCATTGAAATTTCACATGATGATAGCTAGGAAGCAGGTGGTCTGTATTAAACTACTATGTTTATCATCATTATCATCATCATCATCAGCTCATTTTATGTCCCCACTGCTGGGGCACGAGCCTTCCCTATGGATGGATAGGGAGAAAAGGCTATAAACCACCACGCGGGCCCAGTGCGGATTGGTGGTTGTTAACGACTGCTAATGCAGCCGGGACCAATGGCTTTACCGATGCCTGTACCTTCCGAAGCACGGAGGAGCTCGAGATGATAAATTTTTGGTCACCCATCTGATTACTGGCCTTTGCGAAAGTTGCCTAACCTCAGAACTCGCAGACCAGGCGCGTTAATACTGCGCCATCGAGCTCCTACTATATTAAACAACTAAAATTAGTTGCTCACCCCTATTATTAATGATTATTGAACAAAAATGTCGATCACTAGGAGCACTTCCCTGCTCTAGTAACGATTAAAAAACAAAACATATTGACAAGTTCATGGGTACACTATTAGTTTTTCTGTGGTACCACGAAGTTTCTTTAGATGCCTGTTGGGAAGGTTAGGACTACAGATAAATCAGAGCTCTGTTGTTAGGGCAGCACGCGTCAATTTCATTTGTCGCACCCCAAACTTGTTTCATGCTAGGAGTAGAGCTTTCAGAACCCTTGGATACTATTGTAGTGTAGACCCAAAATTTTTGTTGATAATAGGAAAGAAGTTTTTCAAAAGCGACATTTTCAGTTTAGATATAAATTTTAAAAATATGAAATAAACATTATTCATCATTATATGAAATAAATCCCACTTGAGCTTCCTGTGGCTGGTTGATATTTTCAAGTAAAATTAACATTATGAATGCAAAAGTCAAAATAATATAAATATATGAAATGAAGTCAATCCATTATAATAAATTATACATACCATATTGATATGTGAGTCTTGCATGGAAGTGGCTTGAATGTAGTTTGTTCTATGTAAATAACTAAATTAAATTTACAGGGAATTGCACTGCACACACCCGAAAAATACCGTGGCTAAGGCCGTTATGATATTTTGGTAAGGTAAATTTTGTGCAAATTTATTTGGAGCTTTAAAGGTCTATTCACAAAAACAAAATAAATTTTTTTATTTTTTTTATTTTCTTAAAATAAAAATTGTTATTTGCTTGCCATCCTATGGCCTTTACAGTGTTAATATTTATGGGTGATTTTTGTTTTGTTGAGGTGTTAGTTTATTAAAAAAATAATATACTGTGATTTTTTAATTGATGGTATAATTCTATAAAATTTCTTTATTTGCCTATAAGTGATATAAAAATTAATTCTTTATTCTATTTTCGAAATACAGTTATTGTTTTTGACGAAACTTACTGTTGTCGTGTACAATGTACAACCGTGAAGTTTTTATATGACACTTAATAATTACAAATTTCTTTCTTTCTCCTTTACTAACTTGAAACGATATGGAAAAATCGTTACCCAATAAAAAATATTTACTCAAATTATTTACAAAGTAGGTTTGATATCTTTTTAAAAAAATTTTTCTTATAATGGAATATACAACGTGTGAACCAGCCTTAAGGTTCCAAATTGAGTTATATTATAATATAAATAGAGAGTACAAACTGGCCGGTTCACGGTTCACCGGCTCCGTTTGGGAGGGCCCCAGTTTGTGGCGCGGTTGCGTTTAATTCTATTAAAAGGGTCACCAAAATTAAAAAAGCTAACATAAAAAGTTTCATATTATTTTAAATAAAACCTTTATTTACCGTATTATAGTCTATGGCTAACGGACAAAAAAGGTAAATAAGAAATGAAACAAAAACTGCATGTGATCATCACATGATCCTCAGAATAATCACTAAAGCTATTAGTTACTTATTGTTCTGAGCTATGATCGGTATAAGTGGTTTAAGTAGAGTTTTTTCATTTTATAGTTTTGCAATGTAGGCATAACATGGATAAGCATACAGGTTTGGTTATTTCCGGAATCCGAAAGGTTTTATTGCGTATTTTTTGAAAAATGATATGTTATCCACCTTTCTAGATACAAACCTTTACATTTTTCAAAAAATACTAGATCTATGTAGATCATAACTCAATAGTATGACAAGTAAGACCGTTCTAGTTACAGGTTGTTTGGTAATATGTGTATAATCCCGAAACATTGACATGCAATCAAGTCTATGGACACCATGAAAATTAGTAAAACCATATCTACGTTGATTTAATTTTCCAAACAAAAACTCTAATTTATTTTATTTCATTATTTTAGTTTACCGCTGACTTGTTTTGATTTCTGTTTTTTTTGGACCATGAGGTTGACGACCAAGAACAATTTACCAGCTGGATCTAGGGTTGCCACTTAGTAGTTTTCATTTGTAACAAACGACCTCCTAATCTCGGCCATGTGATGCTTTTCAGGCATGTTCACAAATTCACGGGATTTACACTATTCGGGATTATACAGGTATTCAAAATTCAAAATTCAAAATCATTTTATTCAGTATAGGCTACAAGTAGCTCTTATGAATGTCACTATGCCATCATATATATGCCTGTATAATCAAGGACCCTGTATATAGTTGACTGTAGAGCTGTTAATCATCTCCGTTCACTATGTTGACTTTAGCTAGACAGTTACCTATCATCATAGAGATACCTGATTAATCTTTGTCTGAAAAAGTTACGGTGGTTCTTTGCACTAAAGTGTAATAAAATAGATATTATGTACTTTGATTTTACCGGGATATCCATACTATTGATAACGTAATGACCACAGATATTTAATGCTCTGTGCTCTGTGGAAGTGACGTAATTTACAGAAAAACCTATACCAGTGCTATACCTAGTCTGAAATATGGTCATTATACAAACCAACGGGGTCGCTGATCGTAACAGTACTTACCTTATCGTTTGTCCGATAGGTTGTTATTGGAATGAAGCGCCTAAGGCTAATGTCGAACTGGCGCCTGGCACGCTCTGTGGTCTAGTGGTTAACATCTGATCTTACACAAAAAAGATACCGAGTTCGATTCCAAGCGGAAGGTACATTTTTTGTACTAGTTTTGTTTGTTGTTGCAAGGTTGTTGGTGACAAAGATTGACTTAAGTCTTATAATATAAAAACTAGCCGTTTCCCGACCCACCGCGTCGCATCGCGTCGCCCGAATGCGATAGTACTTTGTATTCGCTTAGCGTTTTTTCTGACTTTTTAAGCGTCATAGCGTGATATTAAATAGCCTATAGTCTTCCAAAATAATTGGGCCATCAAATGCAAAAATATTTTTTCAAATCCGACTGGTAGTTTAAAGATTAGCGCGTTCAAACAAAAAACAAACTCTTCAGCTCTATTATACGATATTACGGTATTCGATAGTATACGGATACACATTGTCGTCTTTAGTAATATATATTATACGGAACTAGCTGACCGGTGGACTTCGTATCGCTTTGATAGTTTCCATGACAACAAAACAAACAAATCATTCGTCCGCTTAAAAACACCCGCATCCCATGATGGACCTCTATAGCAGCGCCACCTACCAGGTCCAAATGTAAATCTAAACTATTCTCGAATCCACTTGAACACAGACAAAAAAAAAATCATTCAAATCTGTCCAGCCGTTTAGAAGGAGTTCAATTTCATACACACGCACAGAAGATTTATAGTGCATGGCAATTTAAACTGAGAATAATTTTACCTACAGTATACGGTTATTTATTACCCACACACGCATTCATTTTCGAAACTGTAACGATATTGCTAACATGACTTTACACTTTCCCGCAGATGTGCCGAAAAATGGTCCGCGTACAGCCTATTTAAAATATTATTTTTGAACAAGAATGAAAAGAAAGTAAATTATTTCAATATCAAAATCATAGTACACGGAAAAACGTAAAAGTTTATGTTGGTACTATTTCAAAAATTTTATTTAAAATTTTATCAAATAAATAATTTAAAAAAAGTGGTTTTTAATTCACATTTTGTTTATTCATCACGTACTTACTTACACTAGCAGAATACTTAATTTACAACACAAGCGTAGTAAAATTAAAAAATACAAATTCGCACGCATCGCATACGAATAAAATGTCGCATAATGTAGGTGACACAATATTAACAAAAATAAGCGGATTACAACTGTTATGTGTTATAAATATTATAAATAAATATTACGATGGTGAGATTTGACCGATTTAACCACCTCTGTAATCTTGTTGTTAAGGCCACAGGTTTGAGAGACCCTGAGTTCCCGGGTTCGATTACCAGCGCAACGGGGGGTACCATCTTAACTAAATATGTCGCCATAACATCATTGTTTGTAGCATGCTTGTGTTCCGGCAGCTAGAGATAAGATAGCCAGTGCCTCAATAGTAGAGGATCCCGGGTGGAGAGCGCTTCCATCATTGGCCTTATCATTACTTTACATCAGGTGAGATCAAGCTACTATCTACTACGGCTACTATCATCCAGCTGAAAGCAGAAGCTGAAACAGCTCTCTCTCTCTCTCTCTTCATCTCTCTTTGTTGTCATAGAAATTGTCAAAGCGGTACGAAGTCCGGCCGGCCCCCCAACCGCCTAACACTCTCGCTTTCGATCGCTTTGAAAGCGAGGCCCTCGCCTCGCTTTCTAATATAATATCGAAATATAATATCGAATAATATCGAAAGCTATAGCCTATAGCTTTTGATATTGCTTTCATATTGCTTTCGAAATGACAAGATGACGCCTCCTCCTCGCCTCGCCTTCAAAGCGATCGAAAGCGAGAGAGTTAGGCGGTCGACTCCCGGGTCTAATAATGCTAAGTAATGGAAAAGACACAAAGTATAGTAGCGTATTCAACTAGTACAATATATGAGTACCTAAAGCTGTATTTTAGAAACTAACTTTTATTAGACATCGTTATCAGCCTTTAATAGTCCACTGCTGGATATTATGACATAGGCCTCTCCAGGTGCACGCCACTGAGCACACTTTGCACGTATCGTGTAGTAGTAAGTAAACTCGTAAAATTAAACTTAGAAGTGAGCTCACGTTTTTTATTTAGGTACAGGTAATTGACATGTGTTCTTAAAATAACCACACTTATTTCAATGCCACCTTATTTTATATAAATATTTCAATTTGCTAAATAGTGATGAGACACACTCAAACATCACATCTATACTAATATTATGAAGAGGAAAGCTTTGTATTTTTTGTAGGGTATGTATGTTTGCAACGAATAAACTCTAAAACTACTGGACCGATTTAAAAAAATCTTTCACCATTAGAATGCTACATTAGCGCTGAGTAACATAGGCTATATTAAAAAAAAATGCAGTACAAAATCCGTCGGGTCAGCTAGTATATTATAAAACGCATAAATTATATTGTTCTTTGCCCATCAGTGGGACAGCAGGTACTGTAGTGTTCCCACTATTTAGGGAATCGTACTAGGATATAAAATAAGAACAACAGTTTTAAATTGCTTTTTATTTATATGCTTATACAATTTTAAGGGCAATTAATGGCTTAAAAAGTGAACTGCTGTTTGATGCGTACGCTTTTTTAGTAAGCAATAAGTTTTTCGTAAGTGAAAAGCGTAAATAATTTTGAAGTTTTTAGCAATGTACATGTTTTTAAAGAGATAATAGCACACAGTATTGTAGTAGTTTACCAATTAATCAATAGGTGGCACTGGTTACTATGAGTGAAAAAGTAAAAAGCACAATTTAAATCTGCGTAAAAAAATAAGTGACTTACTTGCTTTTCTTTGAAAAGCATGCTCAATTGATTGCTTTTGGCTTTTATAACCACCTCTGATCAGCAGTCGTTAACAACCACCAATCCCTGGGCCCGCATGGTGGTTTATTGCCCTTTCTCCCTATCCATAGGTAAAGCTCGTGCCCCAGCAGTGAATATATAAAAAGAGATGATGATGGAAGAGCATATAGACCTATGTACTTACTATTATTACCTATAAATACTTCATTACTACACGAATTGCTACCAAAGGCTGCTAACCCACATGGCCGTTAATATTTAAAACAGGCTTATAATGAGCCTTGAAAAATACAAGAGATTAATTAACTTGCTGTGCTCACTCTAATCTACATAGATAAGATAAACATTATTATATTTTACAAATCGAAATGGCTTGGTTACTGCATATAGATTTTTTAAATTTTATTAGAATAAAATCACTTGGCGTTCACCCTCCCTGATTTTAAGTGATGATAAGTAAGTTGGAAGCTCTCTTCACCCGAAATCCATAACTACTATAATAAATAGATATATACCCAAACAATTTTGTCATTAATTTAATCTATTTAAAATGACTAACATTTTTTAATATCACCTTTTGTCTAATGTTCTGTCTATATGAATTTAAGGCGACGGATACATTGAATGAGACCCTCCCACGCGCCCGATTCAAAAGATAAGTAGTGTGGGAAATTGTACACTCTAACACAAGTGTCTAATTACGTGTAGATGGTAGACAATGAGTTCAAATGGAAAACCCCTTAAACAGTTATCAAAATAGGAAATAATTGGGAGCCTTTTTATATTGCATGATAAGTAGGTTTATTGTTAGTTACAAAATTTATTCAAAAACATTTGAATAATTATGTTCTATTTTCTTATAACGCCTACGTGGCCGAGTAGCATAGCGCTCCGCCCGATATCAGTCCCGGATTCAATTCCTAAGTCGGACAAAGTGTGTTTCATGTTTAATGCATAGCCCGAGTTAAGCGTCATCATCATTATCATCAGCTCATAATGTGCCCACTGCTGGGGCACGAGCCTTCCCTTTGGATGGATAGGGAGAACGGGCCACAACCACCACGCGGTCCCAGTGCGGATTGGTTGTTGTTAACGACTGCTAATGCAGCCGGGACCGACGGCTTTACGTGCCTTCCGGAGGAGCTCTAGATGGTATATTTTTGGTCACCCATCCGATGACCGACCTTTGCGAAATTTGCTTAACCTCAGCAATCGCAGACCGGGCATGTTAACCACTCCGCCATCGAGCTCCTCATCTTATGAATTAAGCGTGGATTGTAGTGACCCATCAATTGTAGTGATGATTTGATTTAAATGATGGAGGCCATTGTTCAAAAGGGGGACAGTATAGGCTATTTACTACAACTTTTTTTATTATTTGTACTTCTCAATAGCTGCCTATTTCTGTTTTGGTTGTCACACGCTTACGCAAAGGTTAATTGGAAGATATTGGCTTCATAGGATAAAAAAATTGCCATTTTAATTTTTACATGGTTCATTCCAATACAATTCAACAAGACAATAAGTCACGTTCTTTCGAAAATTTACTTATCACAGACATTAATGTATTTACGTAATTTTTCGGACTGATTTTGTGAAGATTTTTTTAACGTGGTTTAGTGGCAGATGACAGTCATGACAGTTCTCCAAAACGTTATCTAGCGTTGTTTGATATGACCTTATATTATATTGTAGCACGAACTTTTCTAATTTAAACAGTGATTATCAAACACTTAACTAAAGGAACAAATAGTGACGTCATAGTTTACTATTCCAATAAAATTTCTATTAAAGAATATCGTTTTGACAGGTGCTAGAAAGTATCAGTATTGACTAATTAGTCAGCTGCGTTAATTCATAGGCCTGGGGTCGGCCTATCTGAAACCGGAGGACTTTAGGCTTTTTGCTTTTAGAGACGTTGCCAAACTTATGGCATCTATCTTTACAGAGGAAGAAGAGTGAAAGGATGGGGTTGCGCAAAAGATCCCGATGGGTCGAAGTGTTACTGCGAGAGGGAAACCTCAGCAGGCCCTACTAAGATAAGATAAGATAAGATAGGTCATAAAGTAGGTGTCAGGCAATCTTTCGCAAGCACAAGGGACCATCTGCGTCAGGTCATAACGCCAGGTCAGGACGCGCTGAAGCGCATTCTTCATACGGAACTCTTAAGACTGATGTCTCGAGTGAGTTGCCCCGTGGACACGTATAGTCCACTACCTAATATCCAGATAGGTTACCTGAGCTGTAAGCTCGCTCACTTCTCGTTGTACTAAGAGTACAACTCGCAGTTTCCACTGCTCGGGTCGTCAACTCTAAAGTCGACTACCAAATGTCCTCTTTGGTGGCGGAGTTGTAAGCCCACTCACTTCTCAGTACCCATCCAGGTACTTCGCCAGTTCCACAATCCTACGCGGTTAGCTTAACCAGAGGCATTGCATTTAGCGGGCACCTCTACTAGTTTTCCAGACTAGTGCCGGAGATGTTGGAAGCCTACTCAATGAAAACCACCGAGCAGAACAACCAACTTTGGACAACTCACGTGCCCCGCAAATCTTTTCGCTTCGGGCCCCACCGAGACCGCTAATCGGACCTGCTCGCTGCACACGAGATTGAAGCCTGGCCAGACCTCAACCAGACAAACGAACATTCCCATCTCTACAGCTAACCACATAGCCACCACGAGTCCAACCCATGTCCAGGCCCTGCCAGAGACGCTCGCGAAGGCATAACCAGCAGGGGGCTTAGGATCCAAACTCCCGTGGTACCCTTGAAAAGACAGCCGGACTCGTAGTTCCAACTGCCATACCCTATCTATTACATACAAGGGTTACGAATAATACTATACTATAAAAAAAACAACATTTGTAATAAGTTGAGATTACTCCTAGGTAAATTTTACCACTTAAGATTTAAAGTTCCTACTGCTACATTAAAATTATTATACCTTTCATTAGTTGAATCAATTTTGGGTTACGCTCTTGACAGTTATGGACTAACATTTAAAACATACATTGATAAGCTTGAAATACTGCAAATTAGATTTCTTAAACTACTAGTAAATAACAAAACGAAAGCAAATTGCAAAGATAATTATCATAAATTATTTAAGATTTGTAGAATTCTCCCGGTCAGTTTAAAACATAAATGCCTATTACTAACAAATAACCATTACAGTCAGGAGAATAGCCCATCATTGGTCAACCATAGTCATTGTACCCGGTCAGTGTCTGCGGGCAAATTTGAGGTACCTAAAGTAAATAACTACTTTGGTGATAGAACATTAAAGAAACGGTTACCATACCTATTGAATAGTTTGCCCGGGGATATACGCCGGGAACAAGATAAAAATGCTTTTAAAAGAAAACTTAAGAAGTATTTTTTACTTACTTACCTTAATATTTAAGCTTTAGTTTGTTATGTTAGAGACTCGTGATCCCACAGACAAACTGTGTAAATAGTTTTGTGGGACACTGTACTATTTAACTGTAAAACGCTGTTTGTCTAATAAATAAATTAAAAAAAAAAAAAAGTTTTGCAGGTAAGTAAATGAAGTACAAGGGCGCTGCTTATTTAAGTCTGAAATATCTTACAGCAAGCCCGCAAAAGGATACACATATTGCAAATGGTGCCAGAGTTAATGTGTATCTTATGTAAGTACCAACTAAAAATAACTTACTTAAATATTTATTACAACATACTACATTTACAGTAAAATCCCTGCAACAAACAAAGCATTATTAGAAATAATTTCAGTGCATATTATTGCGTTTTAATACCTTAACCTTCCCTATAGTATATTCAATTTTACATCTTTGTTAGGTAGTAATTACCTAAATGCGGCGTCGCCATGCACCCAGGTTATTTATGCACCGATGTCCATTATGTATGCACATCTGGCCGACAAATAGCATTTACTGACGACGTAAATGTCCTCGCATAGTAAACAGTTAAGTTTTTATTACATTATACTAGCTGCCGGCACGGATATGCCCGCGTGTTTTCAATGCACAAAGGCTCGCTATAAAAAAACAAACGACGGACATTACGTTATTCCGTCCTTTATGACGTCGCGTCGTGCTACTGACAAATTACTTTTTAATTTATTTTTTATAATTTCATTTTCAAGGTTTGGCGGGATTACCTCAATTCCCTAAGAAGGATAGTGGGAAAAAGCCAAGAATCGAGAAGAATGCAGTGGAACGGTTTGTGGGAGGTCTTTGCCTAGTAGTGGGACGAAAGAGGCTAATCAAATATTTATAGACGTTTCTTCTTTGGAGAATTTTTTCTTGGGAAAATACATGAAATATCCTCTCTATGGGCTTTATTCATGCAATCTTTGTAAACAATAGATGTAAACGTTTACAATAAATATTTTATTATTATTATTCTCTTTATTTTTTTTCTTTCTTAAAACTAGATTTTTACAATATTTTAATATAAAAACAATAAAACATTATATAAACCTAATCCTAGAGTACCACCAGCAGCGGGGCAGGGCCCAAGCTACCGGTGGTCAGGGTTGCAGAGTGAGGAACCTCCTGACAATACGTACCGTGTCAAGTAGTACTATGCTTTCTGAATCTGACTTGATCTAACCATCAAGCGATCATCATTATTTTTATTATTATAATCTATGTCAAGTTGGAACCAGTGCCAGTGACTAATTCTCACGCTGTATGATATCATTAAGAGTGCTCCTTTTTCTCTTATTCAAAGTTACGTATGTATAAGGTATGTATCTTAAAAATGAAATTGTAAATAATGCGAAAAACAGTATATTTAATTGTGTATTTAATGTCACTTTTAAATTCGAGATCACCGGTGAGATTCAAAAATCCCCTGCATGTGCAAAATATCGCGTCGATCCGTTTCGACGTGAAGTAAAGACGAACAAACAAACATGTTATCGCATTGATATTACGAGTTGTGTGTTAAAATTATGTTAATTTATGGGTGCTTTTAATAAACTTAGAATCGATAAGAAAATAATCTATATTCTAATCATCGTTCGGTCTGTAACTTATTAGTATTTTATGCTTTTAGATAGAAGGATATATCAGTGAATATATATTTAAAAAGTTTTAATATTTAATTTTACAATTTTGCCATTTCGACATAATATATTTTGCATATATTATTTTACCACAGCGTTTAATAGTATTAAATCTAGATTAAGAAATACAATTTGAATATCATTAATTTTTTTGACGGGTTAAATAGACCATGAGGTCGTCGAACTACTTATATTTTATTGCTAATTAATTCTTTATGCAGATTTGATACATATTTGTGGAGTTTGTTTGTCGTGATGTGGCTTAGCGATGATTTTATCAAAATTGTTTAACTTTTTCTAAAATTAGGCTAATAAGATCAACTCTCTACTGTTGTACATTTTTCTTACTAATGTCTCAAGTAATTAAGGCGATAATAGATTTAGAGTATACTATTAGTTATAAGCAGATATAATTATCTTTTCTCTTCTATTTGAAATATAAATGTTATGATGTCTTCAATACAAACCAAAAACATCCGGCGTGGTATTAAAACGTTGTTTACGTTTCAAGTATTTCAATAACATAAACTATCACTTCACTTGTCACAATAAGAATTTCCACAGCACTTGTAACCAATTCCTTAGTGCAGCACCAGCTGGTTTTCCTGCAGTCTCTTTGGCCTCAAAAACGTAATCCGTACTTTTTTAAACACTTAATATTATGTTCGTTTTTTAAATGTTTGTATACGATCGTCGAGCGCGCTCTGCTCTACTGTCTATGGCAATAAGCCGCCCGCGTACGCGCAAGGCGACAATTCTCACTCGATTCGAACGTCAAATGCAGGCTGTCTTGCTCACACTACTATACAGTGACAGAGATGACATATATATTACTAACCGCAGCTGCAGGTGGCAGCTTCGTTACTCTAGTCCGAAAAGGTAGCGTGGTTACGTCACTCCAAGGTCGACGACGCAACCTATTGACTTGGGCTTGGATTGGGGAAATAAACGCGGCAAGGTCGCCGTTGAGATGGGCGATGACATTTTAATAAGGCCACGTTTCTACGCACCTAATTGCCGGACAACGAAAAAAAAATTAGATCGATCATCTTTTTATGTAGTGCTTAGATATGGTATGATTGAAAAAGTTTTAAAGCCACCTAGTCATTCACTTGTTTTCAGGGTACTCTTTGTGCAAATTGTAATTGCAACAGAGGATCTACAAGCTAAGCAATTAAGAACTATTTGTAACTGCGTTTGTCTTGTCATAATGTCTTAAATTTTAAAACGCCACTGTTCTCAAAAGTGCTTGAATGTTTTCTTATACTACGATTTAAGTTCTACGATTTGTCTTTGAGTTGTCTTCTTAGTTTGAAGTGGTCTTGTCATTCTTTATATTTATCTTTGTTTACTAACAATAATTTAATAATTTTCCAAAAAACCATGGTCGTTAGTAAAAAGTCACTTAGTTCAACATTAAACGTAAAACAAGGCGTTCTAACATTAGTCACAATTATCTACCCACCGACACGCTAATAGGCCAGCGTAGGTTATGACCTGATCTTACTGAGATAACAATCATGTGGGAAGGGCTGTGCCCAGCAAGTGCGACGTTTACAAGCTGAAGATAAGCATTTATCTTTAGTTCACCACCACCAGCTTATTTTTCGTTCCCACTGCTGGGGCACGAGCTTTCCCTATGGATGCAATGAAAGGGCCATAAACCACAACGCGGGCCCAGTGCGGATTGGTGGTTGTTAACGACTGCTGACGCTCTAAATCAGTAGTGTCTGGTAGCTCGCGAGCGTCTGGTAGCTCGCGGTCTGTTTACTAGGAGCTCGCAAATAAAATCGAATTAGGAATACACACAGTTACCAAATCTCTTGCGGTCTAATCATTTTGAAATGTAGTCCTTAAAATATCATAATATTATTTTGAAATTATAGAAAATTATTGTCATATTAGAAATGTTGTATTAATATAATGTACTATCCTTTATCTCACTTAGGTTTTGTTATTAACTCGGCGGTGCTCGGGTGAGGTGTCCGAATTTTCAATATAGATTTTGGAGCAATACCAGTTGGGCACCACTGCTCTGAATGGTAAATTTTTGGTTACTATTCCAATGATCGGCCTTTGCGAAGATCTGATGCTTTAACCATTGCGCTATCGAGCTTCTTTTCTATCATATATCTTTTTCTTATCTATAACGATTGGAGTGCTCTGGTTACCATAGAACAATGGAATTCTATTGTGTCTGGGCCCGAAAGCGACTGTGTATTTAGTTAGTTGAGATTTATGTAGCAAAGTTTATGTTAGTTATAATTCACTTCCAACAGGTACATCACTATCGGTATTACCTTTACCAAAGTTCATTGACCGAACATGAGAATGTCGCAGTTAATTGATTAGAGGCTTTACTACCGTTTTTACGGCTAGACAAAGTATAATGGCTGCATTGTTCTCTTGCCGGTCCCTGAACCGTAACGCCACACCGTCCGGTGGCAAGTGAACATGCGCCTTTACAACGCTCCCGGAACGTTATAGGCGTACCAATTCGCAATTTTCTTGTTTAAAAAAGAAAAACAAAATGGCGACTAAGAAAGTTGTCGCGCCATGTCTGTTTGAGGTCTGGCGAGGTGCAGCGGTAAATTGTGGAGACGCTAGTTCTTTTAATGTATTTCCAAAGACGGATCTAGACTTTGTTGTTGGTTGGTAGTGTTAAAAGTGGTCAAGCGATAACAAATTCAGAGAGTTGCATTGTATGAAGATATGATTTCACATTAAAAGGTATTATCTTAGTGGCGTCAGTGTTCTACAATTTGAGCCCAGTGTTAAACAGAGGTACGATCGACAAATAAGGATATCCAGTTACAAACATTTTTACCCTACCGTGGCGATCGTAGTTAATTCCGCCTACCATGAAGATGACCATAGGATGACCAATAGTAAACCTTTTGATTTTTTTTTGTCAAAGCCATTTGTTTTAATAGAAATTCAATTCTTTCTTAAGATTCGTAATGTTGGATATTCAAAAAAATTGTCAAAAACAAAAGGGGCAGGTATACTGACCCCAGCACAGAAAAATCGCCCTAATGGTATAGTGATATCCAAAAAATTTGTATACCTACGTCGCCAAAAAAAATGAATTTAATTGAAATTATACTGGATGACAACTAGAAAGCAGGTACTTACTAGGGTTCATTCCCGGGAATTCTCGAGCCGAGAATTCCCGGGAAATTGTTGGGCTTTGTTCCCAGGAAATTAAGCTCGAGAAAAGTCGAGAACTCGAAAAATCATATTTTATGAAAATGAAAGAGTGTTTTCAATTTCAGGATATGTAGTTAATAAAATAAGGAACCGGCTGTCTGATAAAGCTATAAATGCTTTAGTTTTTCTAAAGGCATATTTTATCTTTTTTTTGTGAAATTGTAAGTTACTTCATTTATTTTGTTTTTATTTAGATTGCCACGATGCAAATTTGTACTTAAAAAATTTGTTCTCGAGTAAGTGACATGTATGTCTTTTATGAGAATAAAGTTCTATAACCATATCAGACAGCGTAAGCTGACCTAATTGTTACGTACCTGTATGTTCAGCTTGAGATGTTTCTTTGATCTTGCAAAGTTTTCATTTGATTTTTTTTCTAATGAACATGCCAAAAATGGTGCTGTGATTGTAATTTAATTATAAGTTAAGATAATGTTAACGTTTTCATGTTGAAATTTTTGTTTGTTTTGTTTAATAGAAGCTAATTTTGTTAATAAGTTTTAAGTTGTTTTTTTTTTCTATTTAATCAGCCAAAAATGGTGCTGTGATTGTAATTATAAGTCAGATAGAATAGTTTTATTTATTTGTTTTCTTTAAGAACAAGATAAGCTAATTTTGTTGAAAACTGTCAATAAATTTTTTATAATTATTTTGATACTTTTATTTGAGAGGAAAACCACTGCATTTGGTGATTAATTCACATTATTGGAACCGAAAAAATATGCGAAAACGTACGTAAATGTAAATTTCTCGACAACCCGAGAAGACCCGAGAAATCAGCCTCGAGAATTCTCGAGACCCGAGAAATTGATAAGCTCGAGAAATCATAAACCCTAGTACTTACCTGTAAGTAGATTCTGCTCAGAATCTGGCTTATTAGCCAGAATCATCCCACTGGGGTAACTACACCAGTGTCCGACAGGAGCCAGCTATCGACGTTTTTTTCTTTAATCAATAAAAATAAGGAATAGTAACTGTTTTTAGGGTTCGGTACCTAAAAAGGAAAAACAGAACCCTTATAGGATCACTTTGTAGTCCGCCTGTCCGTCTATCTGTCTGTCGTCTTATACTACAAGTACAGGGTTAACCGTGTCATATTTGATATCGTATGAGAGGGCATCATTTGCACAGCTAAAACAGATTCTTAATTATTTTTATGATGTTGATAGTTTCAGATTTATTTCGGGAAAATTTCGAGACTCGATTCCTGAACTATATGTATAATAATAAGTACCCATAAATTTGTACGGAACCCTCGGTGGGCGAGTCCGACTCGCATGTGGTTCGGTTTTTTTTAGCTTAGCAACAATTTATTAGTGACCACCTGCTTCCAAGCGGTCGTCCATTAAAATTTCATTGAAATTCAATATTATTTTATACTAGCTGACCCGGCGGACTTCGTACCGTATTTTTTTTAAATATAGCCTATGTTACTCAGCGCTAATGTAGCATTCTAATGGTGGAATTGTTTAAATCGGTCCAGTAGTTTTTGAGTTTATTCGTTACAAACATACATGCAAAAATACAAAGTTTTCCTCTTTATAATATTAGTACTTATAGATTTATTTTGTGTCGACGAAATCTGGTGTCGAACACTGGTACCAATACCCTACTATACAAATCATTCATTTCATATAAGTACTGACGGTGGCCAAGTTCAAGGTTCAACAGTATTGGTCATAAAGTGGCGGGTAACCGGTTGCTAGGAGGAACTGATCGATTTATGACGGTGTTGATTTCCAATGGAATGTTATTAAAATAGTTACTTACATTTACTGGTGCTGCAATAAAGGTATTATTTAACTATAAACATCCATACTAATATTAAAAACTGGCAATTGAACCCCTAGACCACAAAGGCGGCTTCAAGACAAATTATCAAAATTTGTTCTTGGTATATGTTTTTTTATCGTGCTCAGTGGCGTGCACTTGGAGAGGCCTATGTCCAGTAGTAGACTAGTAAAGGGTGATGCTAATGATGATGATGATGTTTTGTCCTCAAGACCTGAGACTCACGTCAAAAATCAAGAGACTCTTGGGCACACAGCCTTTTAGGCTTTTATGAGCTATAAAATCGTCAGATGTCGTCATAACTCAGCCTAACTGCTAGATGTCCCTTAAGGCGAAGGGTAAGGCACACTAGCTGATAATTTGACAGTTACTAACGGACCCTATCTTTTTTTTAACATTGCGTACCGTCCGATAACAGGAAAGCATCCATAGTATTTATTTAATAATTGTGCACTACTTTTTGTTGCGTGGTTTATTCACAAAACGGGCTATCGCATTTATTCACAAACAATGGCCACTTTTGGTATTAGCTAATGAATACAAAACAAACCTAAAAGTAGTACACAATTATTAAATAATAGATGTTTGCCTAGTGTCGGAAGGTCCGCAATGTTTGAAAAAAATCCAGTTTAGCAGTTAAGTATCAAATTAAATCCATTAGCGGCGCTAGTGAGCCTTACCCTTCGCCTTAAGTAAATCTGAAGAAATACCTATCAGTTTCAGGTCATTATCAAAGTTAGTAAAACCTTCATGTTGTATATTTCCTCCAAGAAGAACGGCTAATACTGTCGGCATTTGTTTTTTGTGCTCAAGCGTATAATTTACTGAGTTTTTAAGCTGTAAGATTGTCTGATGACGTCATAACCTAGCCTTGCTGCGATGATATCCCATAAAGCAAATTACTGTGGCATTAGAGCCGCGTCTAAGTGATTTCATTATGATTAAAAGATATACTTAATGAAGCGCGAGATCTTATGTTAATTTGTTGCTAATAATTATGTATATTTGAATTATGCATCAATTTTCCTTTTGAGTTTTTCTTTTTCTGTGTTTTGAAATAGGAATGACATCTACCTACCTAAAGGACCCACATAACTGTTAACTTTTTATTTTAGCGTTTCTGTACTTTGAATACACAGTATTCTGTTCTATTCTACGAGTATTATGGAAGAGCTGATGTTTATCACGATTTCAACATAAAGAGAGGTAATTAAGTCACTTACATTGATGAGTTGCTTATTTCTTTTTTCAGAATGTTTTACTTTATTTTTGTGATAAAATAGCTAAAGAAAGAAAAAATAATCCCAATACGAAATTTCCGCCTGAAAAAATGGAGTAATTTAACAGTATTTTTTTAGTAGCGTACCGATTAGTTCTGCTAATTGCCCTGCTTCTTCTGGCGAACGTAGCCGGGCAATTATTGCTTAAAAAATGGGTACCTTTCAAAAAACGTGATTAGTAAGGTATTTCGTTTATTATTAATCGACAAGGAAAATGGAGCTTGTACTAAGTGAGTTTTAATATAGCCACAAAGCTATAGTATAGTATTAATACAGACAAAAAAAAGATAAGAGCAGTGTCCAAAACAAAGCGCGAGGTGAGCGAGCGAAGCGAGCGTGATGCGGCATCGGCCGACGAAGCGCCAAAAACAAACTCTTGAATATACAAATATAACTTTGCCACAAACTATACGTGCTGTTGATAAACAAATACATCAGCCAGTTTTCTACTACGCAAAACCAATTCATCATTGTTAATTTATACCGACATGCGTCCATTAATACGATGTACTAAATAGGTCGTATACATCGTCCTGGCACAATATAAGGAGAGTGCAGAAGGTCAGCTTCATAGGTACTTACATGACGCGCTCGAACAGCACATAGATAACTTCTCACGCACACGAAATTGCTGCGGTCGGTCGTACAGGGTGCCTAGTGTGAGTTTTGTTTACTATCCGTATTCATTCGATTACGTTTACGAAAACGAAAATTGGTATGGCATTGAAGCAGCGCCTCCTGGCGACATACGAGAAGAGTAAAAATTTTGCCATACTAATTCTAATTATTTTCACTGTATTTTATAAATATTTAATTCAGCTTCAGTACAGCAATTAGCACTTAAAAAAAAATTAAAAAAAATACTATAGCGTTGTGTTATCAAATTTGTGGTATTTCATCTGCAAAGATGAATCTACATAGCCATCGGTTGCAATAACCTTTGGATAGATGGCACTGTGCCGCTATAAGCACTAAAAAATTAAAAAGCAGTGACAAAATTCAGCGCTACGTCAGCCTTCCCGGTAGCATAGCGGTCAGTGCAGCCGCCCGGATTGCGGAAGACTATCCAGGTTAACTCAAAATTATCCAGGTTCGAATCCTGACTGGGTCGGGTGGGCGTTTAATAGGCACTCTATGTGTGCGCTGTTCAAGCGTGTCATGTATGAAACTTACCTTCTGCAGTCTCCTTATTTTGTGGTGGTGTGTATTAATGGGTCGGTATAAAATGTCGCTTTGAGCCCATTCAGGTAAGATAAATGAGCGCTGATACTCGAGCGGAAACGTGACACGTGGCGAGCGCAACTCTTCTGTCGGGGCTTACGATTGGTAAGGGACTTAGGGTAGTGACATGCCGATTCGACGATTTTGGTAATCGATTTTATTTTATTATCATTTGTTTAAAAATGTTTACTCTCAATAAAAAAAAGGATTAAAATTTACACAGAAAACTCTCTCGAAACTTCTTTTTGTATTTTTTTGTTTTTTAACTTAAATTTTCTCTACAAAGAACCTGAATATGTTATATTATTTATTTACTAAAGATATAATAAAAAGCGCACTTAATACCCTAAAGCATTCTCTACCGATGTCTGATATACCTAATGTGGTTAACCATAATTATGATTAAATGATAATAATTGTAGTTTGTATGTATTTGGTTTTTTTGCAAAGAGCGAGTCCCGTTAGTCTTTTAGTTTTCAAAAGGAGTACAAAACGCAAAGTAAAGAACTTTGTTTTAAAATGCAGGAACGTCTGAAAATGTCTTGATTCTTTTTCAAATCGACTAGATACACAATTGTTCACAAGAATCAAACATAAGCGGATTTAAGAATTATCGATTGTTACAATCGATTACGCTCATCACTACTAAGTTGGGGACTATTCAATATGAGCCATTGATCAAACTGTACCTAATGCTATGATTCTCTACAATAGGACACATTGAAAAGAGTGAATCAATCATTTTATAAATAGCTTGATACTTATTAAGTAAGGTCCCTTACATTGGCATGAAATTAGAACAGGGCAGGGTGCCTAGTAGGTACGAGTTTTGTTTGCCATTCTATCACGATAACGAAAACGTGAAGATATATGGCAACATTTTAACTCTCCTCGTTTGTTACCAGGAGATGCTTCTTTAATACCATACACATATTCATTTTCATTAACGTGATGTGAATGGTAAATAAAACTCACTAGTAAGCTCTCACATAATATCAAGGCGTAAAACATAAATAATACTAATGTATTTTTACTTTTTATTTTTAAGTGTTAATTGCTACACTTAAGCGGAATTAAATATTTATATAAAATACAGTGAAAAAATTAAACGCCCACCCGACCCAGCTAGGAATCGAACCTGGGTCTTCCGCAATCCGGGCGGCTGCACTCCGGGAGGGCTGACGTAAGCGCTGAATTTTGTCACTGCTTTTTGAATTTTGAAATGCTTTAGAGCGACATTAGTGCTATCTATCCAAAGGTGATTGAAACCGATGGATAATAATATTTAATTCAGCTTAAGTGTAGCAATTAACACTTAAAAATAAAAAGTAAAAATTTTACTATAGCGTTGTGTTGTCAATTTGTGGTATTCATCTGCAAAGATGAATCTGCATGTCCATCAGAATAACACTCGTCGATAGCGGCCTTATCCTCACTTACCCATGCCCTTTTTTGATTGTGCTTAGGAATTGTGTTTAGTTTTCTTTATTTTAAATAGTAGGTACCTACTCAATAATCTAGTCCTAAGTAATATTATAAATGCGAAAGTGAGTTTGTTTGTTTGTTGTTTGATACGCTTTCACGCGTAAACTATTCAACCGGTCATTATGAAATTTTGTACACATTATTATTATTTTTTATTTTTTTTATTTGACTTCTCCAAACGGCTGGCTGGTTGACACTTCCCATGACCCAAAGGCTGACTTTTTCCTTGGCCAGAGTCTAAGCATTGCCATTCAAGTGGCAATGCTGCAAGTCTCTTGGGTACTTTACCAGTCGACTGCGACGCGGAGGAATTATTTGACGCCATATTATAGTTTTGTATTAGGGTATTTATTATTAAAAAAAGTGAGTTTGTTTAACTATCAAAGCAGTACGAAGTCCGCCGGGTTTTTTTTTTTTTTTTTTGAGAGAGTTTGCTGATTGCCTCAGACGGCATTTTCAGCTTCACCGGGCTTTTTTGGGGGCGGCGAGGAACGTAAAGGGTCCCTCAAGCCGTGTGAAACGAATCACCTTTGGAGGTTTTCTAGAGGGAACGGCATCGCGCACTAGTGCGCGTCCCCGTGCCCTACTAGATTCTCCGAAGGGTTCGGATCGGATCGGGGGGCGGAACCACCCGAGGGCGCCTCTAAAGGCTCGGACCTCGGCTCGGGTAGACCGGGCCGTGGAGGAGGAGAGAAGCGCCCAGGTACATGTCTGTACCTGGTATAGAGCGCGTGTGAACCGGTTCTTCGTACCCTTGTTCTACGAGTACGGTGTCTTGGACCTAAGCTAGTGTGCATGTTTGGTGTATTCTGTAAATGTGTAGTGACATTTAGAGGATCGGGCGGGGGGGCGTTCGCAACTGTTATGGGGTCGTCGGGGTCGTCTAAGACGTGTCTAGGACGCCTAGATGAGAACCGTCTTGTTGGTGGAAAGGCACCAACGTTATAGTTGGCGGCCGCCACAACAAGCGGGTTGGGGTGGTGGGGGGCGTTATCAAAGTAACGTCTGGAAACGTCTTTGATGAAATCTTTGATAGTGGGAAGATCAAGATCACGGTGGAGATCTACATTGCGATAGTACCACGGGCAGCCCGTGGCACCACGCATGAAACGGTTTTGGAGGGTTTGTAGGGGATACAGGTAGGAGGGCGCGGTATGCGCGAAAACTACGCTAGCGTAAGTCATGACCGGGCGAATGCAGGCTTTGTAAATTGTCGTCTTATGTCTAAGAGACATTTTACTTCGTCTGCCTATAAGGTGAAAGAGCCGGCCTAATATAAACGCGGCCCTGTTACGGACGATTTTGAGATGAGAGTCCGCCGGGTCAGCCAGTAGGTAATATTTAAAGTAATTTTTCATATATGATTTCAATCAGTTATAAAGAAGTATGGAAAGTTAAAACAATGTGTATATTTTATTTTTATTTTTTATTTAAACTTTTGCAACACAGCTATTAAATTTCGGACTTAATACCTGAGGCATTCTCTACCAGTCAACCATAGGGTGGTGCAGAGATAACATTGGCAGGTGCAATTTATTTGTATCATAAATGAATTAAGTGAAAGTATATGATGTTAGTTAACGGAAGCGCTTTAGATCAAAGGTTAAAAGAACGACATTTTAAGGGCATCTCCTCGAGTGAAGTTGGTGAAGTACTCTTCGCTAAGAGTGAGTACGTACTTAAGTTCTCTGGGTTTTACAAACCTATTGCTAAGATTTCATTTCATTCGATACAAACGCTAAATTAAAGTTGAGGTTAATATTATAAATAAAAGTGTGGTTTCCATTTTAGTCGGAAAATTGTTGTAAAAATTCTACGACAATCTATTATTTTGTTTATACATATTTACTTTGCCTTACAATGTAAATATGTATGTCGGAGTTATTTCATAGACTAGTAACGCCATCTATCGATACTAGGATGAATGGCTTGACAGAATAACTAGGCAGAATAACTTGGCATTATGAAATTATCCCTGAGTCAGTAGTTCGAGCGAGTAGTGAGAGCATAGTGAGTCTATGACATCTGTCATCTGTCACTGTCACTTGTCAGTGAGGTAACGTCAGTTTGTGAAACGCACTTACTCACTCGTTAAATTCTCTTTGACTTTACTTCTGGAGCTTGACTGCGCCGGACGCGTGCGCACTGATTCTATTCCACACACACAATGGCGGACGGAGACGACGTTTTCCAACGAAATCCGTTTCCATCCCCGACATGTATTAGTTGTTTGGTAAACTTAAACCTAACAATCTATAAGTTGCCTTTGGTTAATATTTTTTTAACAACATTTATACATTTATGTATGCAGTTAAAGAATTGTTAGTTTATACTGGCAGTAGTTAATTTGTTTTAACAATTGTTATAAATATGTTTTTTTAAACTGTAAAATAAGGTTTACCTAGGTTGTTCTTGTTAAGTATTAACTCTATTTTTACGGGTTGGATGCAGAGACCATATACTAAATTGTAAGTCATCTAGAATTGCCAGAACCCTTGGTGTTCTAAGCGTCCATGGACTGCAGAGGCTGGTCATTAAGATAAAATACATAAACATACAAAAAAGTACGTTTTCATGGCGGACTAAGGTTTAAGGTTTATTTACCTCAATTGCTAAACTGCCTTATCTTATCCCAAAATTAATAAATATAATTCCCAAAAAATAATGAACAGAATATTGAACCTGCATATAAAATATTTTACTCCTTATATAAAAAGGTATTTTTGTTTGAGCTGTCAATATTCGCTCTAAATATATCTATTGAAAAAAGATTTGATCAATTCATCAGATTCAGGAGTAAATGTATTTAAAGAGGCATTTGGCAAAGATGCGGAAATTAGTAAAAGACTTCATCCTAAACGCCGTGGAACAAGTAAAAGGCGTAAATAATAATATTTAAATAACAATAAATACAACATATTAATGTAATCATCAATAATTGAGGAGCACGATGGCGCAGTGGTTAAAGCGCCCGGTCTGCGATTACTTTCGCAAAGGCCGGTCATCGGATTGGTGACCAAAAATGTACCATCTCGAGCTCCTTCGTGCTTTTGAAGGCACGTAAAGCCGTTGGTACTGGCTGTATTAGTAGTCGTTAACAAATACTAATCCGCACTGGGCCCGCGTGGTGGTTTATGGCCCGTTCTCCCTATACATCCATAGGGAAGGCTCGTGCCCCAGCAGTGGGGACATACAATGAGCTGGTGATGATGATTAATGTAATCTCCATATGTCTATGTTAATATTAATATAATCCAAATACGAGCAAATATTATAGACGCTCTCGGTCTGTGATTGCTGAAGTAAAGTAACTTTACCAAGACACGTAAAGCCGTTGATCCTGGTTGCATTAGCAGTGGTTAACATCCACCATACCACACTGGGCCTGCGTGGTGGTTTGTGGCTCCTTCTCCATCCATAGGGAAAGATCGTGCCCCAGCAGCGGGGACATAAAAATGAGCTAATGGATTTATATCCTGGGCACCAAAATTACAGTATTTTATAAAAATGGATGTTACGACTTTCAACAAACTTAGTACGCCTGTTCTGTTTATACGTCAGATAGCATTTTACCTTGTTTAAAAAAAGGCTTGTCTGCTGTAGTTAAGTTCGAATGACGCAGAAGCTTATGCTGAGACAAGCCCATTAGCTTCACACTCTTCGTTTTCTTTTTTTTACTCTTTTTGTTGTATTTTTACTTTTTTCTATTGTCTTGTGTATTGTCTGCTTTATTTCTATTGTTTTTCGTGTGTGTGTGTTTGCTAATAATTTTTTTTCTTCTTTATACAATATTTAAATCGATATTTTTTTTGTATATCTTACTGGTAAGCACGGTTTCTTCATCTTTCCTTCATCTCACCTAATGTTAAGTAATGATAAGGCCAATGGTGAAAGAGCACTTCACCCGGAATCCTCAACTGCTGAGGTACTGGCTATCTTATCTCTAGCTGCCGGAACACAACAATACTACAAACATTGATGTTATGGCGACATATTTAGATAAGATGGTGGTAGCTAGCCAGGCGGACAAACAAGTTCTACCACCAACCAAACCGAGTACACAAACATGTACCCCCCGCTGGGAATCGAACCAGGGACTTTTGGGTCTAAACCGGTGGTCTTAACCACTAGTATATATATTTCAGATTTTCAGCTAAACCGTTTCTTTTCACTACAGTAAAATGTTACTCACGAAAACCCCACGTTTCAGCTTCTCCCATGCAGCCTTTTCGGTTTCACCGGATGTGAATGTTTGCCGTAACAAGATATTGAATTCCCCGCGGCGAGCGGTCGGAACATTCTGCGCGAACGAATTCATTTTACGGCCCATTAGCCAATGCTCATTTCGCTCGAATAGGTTTCAGTAAAAAAATGTTGTTAATTTATCTTTGTGGTGAATATTTTAAAATAACTAAGGGCCTGTTTCACAATGTCTGATTAGGAGATACTTGACAGTTAAAGTGACAGTTTTGTATGGACTATCTGTCAAGTAAACGCTAATGGGAACTTACTTGTAGAAAGAGGCCCTTAGTGTTGGAGAAGCTGAAAGGAGCAGTGGCTTGCGCGTTTGTGTTGCGATCTTACTGCTCTTTTAAATAAGGCGTTTCGTGACAGACCGCTGCAGCTGCCGTTCGTTTACACTGCCACAAAATAAGAAGACTTCAGAAAGTAAGCATAATACATACCGTTCGAACATCGCACACATAGACCCTCTCACGGACACACAGCTCGGAACAGTTTGAGCGCATCAGAGCTGTTGCGAGGTTCGGTGTTCGTGAGAGTTAGTCTATTCTATGTGTGTGTTGCTCGAGTTTGTATATAGCTTTTCTTCTGAAGTCTCCTTATTATGTGGCACTGCTTTCCATAGTAAAACAGTCGTGTGGCTGTCGTGCAGTTGAAACACACGGCAGCAGCGCGGAACGAAAACAAACGCCGAATTTGAAAGAGCCCTTAATATATATTTTTATGTAGCCTATTTCTCCTCTCATTGCTATATAGGCAAATGGCTCCTCCCCCCCCCCCCCCTCTTTCAATTTTACGATCTCTTTTGGACCCTGGAGACTAACCACCATCTCCTGTAAAGGCTGCGTCGGCATTATTAAACTTTTAAATCGACGAAAATCAGTGAATCGGTATAACAAAGAAATCAAGCTGTCATCCGGATCAAGAAAGATGGTGGAATCGCGATAAATGTTTAGTATTTTATCGAATAAGTTTGAATACCGACATTTGAACAACAATTCTCATGGAGTTGAGATTATAAACTTTAGACAGGGAAATTAGCCTTTGATCACATCCAGGTTATATTTCCACCTTAAGTGGTTACCGTTGCGAGAGTTATATTAATATTTTCTATTTATAAAAGAAACATAACTCATTTAAGTATTACAGCGAAACAAAGCCGCATAACCAACAAGGAAAAGACGAAATGGAACAAATAAAGAAATACCTCTTACGGCTTTTAGAATGCTTTTAGCCGTGCCCTAATGTTGGTCATTCGGACCAAATGGGAGACACTAGCGTGACCAGTTGTTTGGTTATAAGATCATAGAAGAAAAATAGGAAAACAGTACGCTTTGTTATGTTGAACCGTGCAGGGTAAGAAATTTTATATACTCGTAGTATAATCGGTTTATATTAAAACTAACTGACCCGGCGGCGGGCCGCTTTGACAGTTTCCATGACAACAAAACAAACAAATAATTTTGTTTTGGAAAATTAAATTGTTTTCAGTATTTTTTAATTTTTTTTTATTAAAAAGTATCCTATATCCTTCCCATTACTTTTGAGAATATATGTACAAAGTTTCATGATGATCGGTTAGTAGTTTCTGCGTGAATGCGTAACCAACAAACTCACATTCACTTATAATATACTAGCTGACCCGGCGGACTTCGTACCGCATTTTTTTTAATATAGCCTATATTACTCAGCGCTTATGTAGCATTCTAATGGTGAAAGAATTTTTTAAATCGGTCCAGTAGTTTTTGAGTTAATTCGTTGCAAACATACATACAAAAATACAAAGCTTTCTTCTTTATAATATTAGTATATTAGTAAGGATTACGGCGTAAACACTAATTTTACGTATATTCCGTGATCCCCTTAGTAAATAATAGCCTATAAAAGGCCTCCATCATTGAAATGAAGTCATCGCTACAATTGACGGGTAAGGGCTTAATCACCACGCACCACCACCACCACCAACGCCTCGGTGGACACGAAGGTCCCGGGTTCGATTCCCAGGTCGAGCAAAGTGTGTGTTCGGATTTATTCGGTGCATAGCCCGGGTTTGTGATCACCAACCCGCATTTGGCAAGCATTACCCGTCAATTGTAGCGATGACTTCATTTCAATGATGGAGACCTTTGCCCAGCAGTGGGATAGTTATAGGCTATTATATACTAAGGGGATCACGGAATATACGTAAAATTAGTGTTTACGCGGTAATCCTTGACCACTGGGCGACCACTAGTTTACTTAAATTTATTATGCATTGTCAATTCAATTAAATGTTCTCCTTATCCATCCATAGGGAAAGCTCGTGCCCCCGCAATGAGGACATAAAAATTAGCTGATGATGATGATGATGACAATTGAAAAAAAAAAAAAAAAAAAAAATGAAAATGTTTATTTACCAAAAATAATAGTAAGCGGTGTTACAGGAGTGTACAATGACTCCCACACTAGGCTAGGCCTGGCTCGTGGGGGTCAATTCTCTAGGGTTAGCAAGGGTAACAATGTGGCTATTCATTACAAACAATTATGATTAACAGCATGATTCTGACAATAACAAATAATAGATTTATTAATTATTGGACGGTGCAATGCGCAAATGTGGAGTGCATGTATGTAGGAATGAGTTAAGTGCGTGTGTGGCTCAAGGTAGCCCTGCGATTTAATCTTGGGATCGGACAGCAGTGATAAGTACCAATGCCGTCCACTACCTGATGGAAGGCCAAATTAGGTCATAACTTTTAAAATTTCTTCGGATTAAGCGTAATCCCAAGTCAATAGCAGGGACATAATTCTTGATTTGACTAGTTGAAGTTTCGTTTTTCGTTTAGTTTTTGAAGACAATTCACGATGGGAAGTTTCAAATTGCATGTATTTTTTCTACTATGATTCAGCTTAAACTTGTTCGGTTCGATTGCTCACCTTCAAAAAGTAACAAGGCCCTAAGCTATCACAGAGTACCGCGCGCGACCCATGGGGTGACGGGGTGACCTTGCGTCATATTTGGCAAGCAGCCCGGGCCCGGGTGATGCCGCAGCGCTGAGTCACGCGCGCGCCCGGTAATACCGACAGGGGAATATTCTTTAATAAGAAGCATTTGATAGTGTGAAAATATTTTTTTTACCATTGAAAATGGTTATCAGATGCAAATCGCCTGAGACGTATTTTTGGCCATAGCTCCGAGGATTTTGAGAGAATCTAGATGGAAATAGTACCAAGAGTTGAGAAATTTATCGAGACACGTGTGAGCGTTTGAATTTTGAAAATCGGCTGGAAACTTTTTTGGAATTTTGAAAAATGTAAAAAAAAATGGGTTTTTTAGGGGTGTTTGAATACTAAATTGTAAATATTAAAAAAAAACCGACTTAAGAAAAATTTTTAAAAATGGTCCTAAGGTATTTGTTTAGCTACAAAATGGCGAAAATAATTTGAAAATCCGTTAATAATTGTGTCCTGTAGGTGGTCCTTTTAAATTTGGTATTGTAGAAAAACGGGTATTTCCGTATATAAAAAGTGATGTAACTTCTTTGATTATTGACCGATCGTCATGGTAATGGTGTTAAAAGATCCGGAGTGGATGCAGGCGAGAAGTGCAAGTTGGAATTATGTTATTTAAAATAAATTGTTTTTTTTTCGTAAATTGTTGTATTCATTTTCAATGCGCCGATTCTTGCGGGTACTGCGAAATCTGTGAATTTTAAATTAAGTTATCGTAATATAGCATTATGGTAAAAAGTTTTATATAATACACATTATTTATTTTGTACTGATATGTCATGATGATTTCAACGACGACGGAGGCCTTAGCTGAGCAGTGTGACAATATAAAGTTATGCAATTTATTTACTCTTTGTCTTTTTTTACGCCTTGGTGGTCATCAAGCGTGGACCTGACCCGGTATGTCAGAAGATCCGGCTCGTGGACAAACATTTTAACACTTCTTCAAATTCCTGTGTTTCGGCTCAACGAAACTTGCTCGTTTCATTCGTTCACATTTAAAAAGTAACAAAGTCCTAAGCTCTCACAGTTTACCGTGACCCATGGGGTGACGAGGTGACAGGGTGACGGGGTGGAATATTCTTTAAAAGGTAGCTTTTGAAAGTGTAAAGATATTTATTTTTTATTTACAAATTCTTATCAACTACAATAAAAGCTTGACAAAATTAAAATAAAGCTCCTTAGTACTTTGAACGGCAGGTTGGTCCCGATTGTTGTCGTAAGATAGTAGTCGTTAAAACTCTGGCGAGCGGCATAGTGGTGGGATAAATATGGTGCTCGTGTGGCTGTGCTTAGCTCAATAAATTCTTATAATTGGCACATTAAAGAAATGCACATTGGATCAAAATTTAAAATTATGTTTTCTATGTATATCACCATCAGCCTGGTCTTCCAGAATCATCCCAAAACTGGAGCTTTCTGCGTAAACGATGGCTACATTTGTACGCCGTATGTAATTTAATATTTAATTCGATCCAGCAAATTGGCAAAGTGTTTCAACCGTATTACTTAAAAAGCTATTTCGTAGATCACATTTTAAAAAGAGTACAACGTAAATATCATTTTCAGTAAAAAAAAAAGTTAAAAACCTTACCCTGCCAGTAACAAAACCAACCACAAAAAAGTATGTAAGTAAGTAGTAGTTTGCCGAACGCACCGCAAAGTTTTTCCAGAAAAGCTCGACGCTTTCAGATGACGCCGACGCCATCGCGTCGCGACGCTGCGGCGCCTCCTAGCAGTAAACAATATTAGCCTCTTTGTCTGCGGCCTTACAGGCTACAGCCAATAACTTAGGGGCTATTAATTTTACCTTCGATGTAGTTACAATGTCGTTAATGATGCGTTCTATGAGGTTGACGGAGATATCTCAATTTAGGCCCTTACCCGTATTTTACGATTATGAGGAGAATGTTTTGAGAAAGTGATTTTTGAAATATTGTACAGCAATAAATGAAAATATGAATAAAAATTAATACGTTATAGTTAAATGGGTAACCATAAACGTTAACCCGTCAAGATTTAAGTCAAAATATCACCCAAATGCGTTTAAGTAGATAAAAAATAAAATAAGTGTAAATTCTTTATAAGTAGTAAATTATTTCATAAATTCTCTACCTAAGTCTAAACTATTGTAATGCAATTTTTAACTTATTTTAAGATCACACCAAGGCATAGTGCTGACATTCGGACAAACGGAGCTTTCTGAGTTCATATGCCAACCCGGCACAATCTTAAATCTGTGATTACCAAACTATCATTTTTTAGTACATAGACTGTACCTGTACATAACATTTTGGTGTACAAACTTACAGACAAACTTATCTCTCTCGAAATATATTTAAGTTAAAATTCAAAAAATTCAAAACCTTTTATTCATTTTAGGCTACAAGTACAAGAAACACAGCAAGGGCGTTTCTTTTTTTCCTTACATGATTAATATAGTGGAAATGCCCTATCACAGCAGGACACTTTACATTACAAAAACACACAAAATATAAAGACAACCAACAACATGTAAAAACACAAGTTAGCAAATTTACATCAGGTACCAAGTAAGTAAAAATGGACATAATGACGTTTGTTACTTAAACTTTTTTATTGATGTGTAACATATTTCCGCTCGCCTTCTATATATACAATATATATATATTTACATATATATATATATACATAGTAGTTCACTTGCGAGTTTGCTAGCTAAATAAAAAAAAAGAATAAAAACGTCATTGTTAATTCAATATTTTATTTTCTATTGTAATATTGATTTCAAAAGGTGAGATGTCAAATGTTACACATCATATGCGACTACTGTAAGGCTCGTTCATTTTTTTATAACTCTTTATGGCTACAAGATTAAATTTTACAAGAAAAAATCAACCAGCCTCAGGAAGCCTCGAGTGGAAATCGAAACCACGATTTTTTTTCTAGTAAAATTTAAGGTAAAATAACATTAGCTACAAATAATAACCATTTTAATAAACCTATCAAAGTCAAGCTGTGAAAATCGTTAGTATTGTAATATAAATGAAGTTGGCAACTTAAATTACGGTAGCGGGAGCGGCGACGTCTCTTCAACACAAACTCTACTTGTTCTCGATTGGTAGAAACTGGAACGACTGTGTTGCCACTGCCACTTGCTTATTTTATAATGTCACTTTCCATGAAATAATCTGTTGTTTACAGCTTCGAATGCTGTTCTATCAACCTGTCGGCAGATGTCCTCTCTCCCTCAAGCATAATATTTCCAGGCCCTATTTCCGTCCCTTCTCCTGACTCCCTGAGAGCTGGGGGGAGAGTCACCACATAATCAGTAGGCTTCCTCATGCTCGCTGGTATCCGTAAGATGGATTACTTCTTGAATAAAGAAAAGCTTTAGCCCTATTTCCGTTAGAATTAAATTATATAATTACATGGGTTTGGCGAATATCCATTGTGTCAAAAAAATTACATGTTTCACTTGAAAGACAAAAGTAAATACATAATCACTACGTATTATAAAACAAAACGGATTTTGATGAGGTTTTTTTAATAGATAGAGTGATTCAAGAGGAAGGTTTATATGTATAATGCATATAATTGGACCCGATAGGTGGCGCTGCTATAGGGTTCTAAGTATAGGATACGGGTGTTCACTCAAGCGGACGAAGTCGCGAGCGGGCCGCTAGTTAATTAATATTTATGCAACGGTAACATGAATGTAATAAATATTTTTCATAGAATGTGTGATACTTAAATAAACTATACGTTAATCATTAATCTATTACATTTTGTTTTGAGTACATAAAGAATTTTCATTGTAGTAGGTTAATGTAGTTTGATTTTATGTAAAACATTTATTACGTTATTGACGTGTCTTTGTTACTGCGTTCTGTTTACGAAGGTATCAGGCCCCCTAGGCAAGTGGCATAACGCTAATAAAATTCAAAATTCAAAATTCAAAATTCAAAATCATTTATTCAGTTTAGGCTACAAGTAGCTCTTATGAATGTCACTATGCCATCGGTTCGTAAGTCTACTCTGGGCGGGAGATCTTGTACTGAGAAGAACCGGCAAGAAACTCAGCAAGTGTTCAGCTCTTTTCTCCTTTACAGCGTCAAAAATATTGGAAAATGTTCTATCACAGCAGGACACTTTCCATTACAATAAACACAAAAAATATAGAAGACAACCACAACATGTAAAAAAAAACACACAAAATAAAAAATATACGTTAACAAATTTGCATCAGGTAAAAGTTACAATTTCCACAATGTCATACAGTACCACTACAGTACTATGGTAAAAGTCAAAAATTGTTTAAGAAAAACAAAGTCAAATTATAGTGAAAAATACTACAAATAAAATAAGTATGCAGACCGTGAGCAGTGAGCAGACCAGCCTCCACAGGCGGCACCCGTTCACGAGTATGACATATGAATCAGCCATCGCTTCGCTAAACCATATTTTAGGGAACGTAACGACCCGACGCACACGCCACCACCGAAGAGACAGTAAAGAGAGCATGACACACTCAAGATACTCTAAATGAAAACTTAGTGATCTTTTTTTATTATAAAATATAAATCAAATATAACTAGTGGTCGCCCAGCGGTCGAAATTCGACCGTAATTTTATTAAGGCTGCACGGATTGTATCTTAGGCGATGAAAAATTAAAAAAGATAGAATGTGAGTTTTGGATTTTATGTGTTTTTTATGCATAATATAGAAAAAATATTAACACTCGGATAACCTTCTCTATATAAACTATAAGTGTGCGAAATTTCATACTCCTCCCTCCGCGCAATTTTCGTAAAAACGGGTACAAAGTTATTGCTTCACGTATTAATATATAGATGATTATTGTACGGGATTGACATAAGTCAACGATACGTATAAATGACGTTTATGTCAGTCCCATACAATAATCATTCTACTTCATTTCTATTCTATTAGCGTTTTGTCTAGGGGGGCTGGTACTTTTGAGTAACACGACTAAAAGTATTTTTTTTATTTATCTGCCTCCAAATAATATGAATATAAAATACAAGCAAGGAGTTAAAATACATTGGCGTGCGTTAGCTCCACGGGTACGTGTAGACCACATGATTGACCCATACACGTTATACCTACGAGTATTTGATACATACAGCGGGTAATTAAGCGGACACATTCACATGCCACTTCCGACGTGCCCATACTGCGGTAACGTTCCGTGGTAACGATGATCATAACCCTCGAATCCCCTTATTAACTTCCTGGTACTGCACCCTCCGTTGAGAAGATTTACGTTATATTGCGTCATAATATTCGGTTGTATAGCTAGGAGGAGCTCGATGGCGTAGTGGTTAATGCGCTTGGTCTGCGAGTGCTGAGGTTAAGTAACTTTCGCATCGGATGGGTGACCAAAAATTTATCATCTCGAGCTCCTCTGTGCTTTAGAAGGCACGTAAAGCCTTTGGTCCCGGCTGCATTAGCAGTCGTTAACAATCACCAATCCGTACTGGGCCCGCGTGGTGGTTTATGGCCCATTCTCCCTATCTATCCATAGGGAAGGCTTGTGCTCCAGCAGATGGGACATAAAAAAAGAGCTGATGATGATGATGATGATGATGATTCGGTTTTATGTTAAGATGACTTTTTGAGCGAGTTTGCTGTTGGCTTCAGCCGGCCTTTACAGCGTCATAGGAGTTGTTTGGGAACAGCGAGGAACTTAGAGGCTTCCTCAAGCTACGTGATCGAAACACCGTTAGAGTTTCTGGAGGGAACGGCATCACGCAAGCTAGTAGTATGGTATACAGCGCGCGTGAACCGGGTCTTCGTACTCTTGTTTTACGAGTACGGTGTCGTGGGCCTATTCTAATGCATGTTTGGTGAGAGAATCGAGCGGGCAAATGACAGTTGATTGAGGTGTATGGAAGAAGAAATGAAGAACGAATTCGGAGCCAGCGTTGTTATGTGCTATAAGATATCAAGGATGTGTGATTGAACTCTGTTTAAAAAAGCCCGTCAAATGGGAGGTGTGATGGTAGAAACGGCACTTGTATATCTATGTATTTTTTTTAAATGATCTCTAAGGTCTTTTTCTATTTAAACGTTTCATGTCGGAACGCTGTGTTAACACACCTTTTTTGCCTAATTTTAATTCCAAATTTAATCTGTTTTAAATGTTAGTGTTAATGTGTAGTTAAAATTTTGTTTTTCTTTCACATAGAAGAATATAGAAGTGTAGATTTATAAATCTATCGTCTCATTAAAATACACCACCTCAGTTACTAAGCACAAGGATATATTTTTAACAAACGTCCGGGTTGAAAAGGGTCGAGCGACCCTGTAACGTCACGATTAGAATAATCTGGATTGTCACTTTGCGACATTCCTTGTGACCACGATAAAACACGTGTACACGAACATACGCTGAAGCTACTATTACATTAAAACCGTGCGTTTCAAGTTAAGCCTTATTAAGTTAAATCAGTTTAAAAGTTTTATTTTTAAGTTTGTAAAAAATTTTGTTAATTTGATTTTTAGTTCTTCTGTTCACTTCTTTCTTTTTGACAAGGCTAAGGTATCTAACCCATGCAGCCAAGTCTTCAATTTATTATTTCGCCGTTTATTAATTCAGTCACCATAGGTGATGATGGACGGTGATTAAAAAATAATTGACGTTGCCTCATGGTTTAGATATTCAGTAAGCACTCACTCACTCGTGGGGTCTCACACACACTAGGGTTTACAAAGCTTTGAAAGCTTTGAATGACGTTCAAAAAATACTTGTTAAATATTTTGAATTTAAAAAAAATCAATTTGACTAGGTACTTGAGACAATTTGAAAAGTAACTTTTTACTGTACGCCAGTGCCGATACACCATCATTTTATTAAAATACCGTACAAACCAAAAATTAAAGAAAAAACACATCGCTCTTCTTTTTCCCAATCACTGTCAATTAAAAATATAAATGACGAATTGCCACCGTCCGCGTCCCTTCGTTCCAGTATCTACATTTATTGACGTTTAAATATTAATCTTTCCCTTTTTTTTTACGTTATTTTGTCACAAAGAAAAAGATAGTATGTTCTCACTACCCATATAAAATTAGCTTTAAGGTAATCTTAGGCTCGATGGCGCAGTGGTTAACGCGCCCGGTCTGCGAGTGCTAGGGTTAAGCAACTTTCGCAAGGGCCGGTCATTGGATGGGCGACCAAAAATTTATCATCTCGAGCTCTCGAGAGTCCACTACTGGACATAATGCACCTAATACCCGATCTTCGGCTCTTCTGATCCAACAGTTGCCAGCCAGTCTTGCATAGTTATATAGGAAGAGGGAGGTTAGATAGTCTGTGGTTATATCGTCACTCCAGCGCGCCAGATAGCGTCCTACACTATACTATAGCCAAATTCGATAAACAATGTTTACCAACAAAGTGTTGCCAAGCAACCAGTGACAGGCATGTATTGACAACCTTTTCCAGTTGGTCTACAGGAAAGACTTTACGTAAAAGATTTATTTATATTAAATATTGTATGAAAAATTTAAAAACCAAAAACCATAGTACAATCATAGCTTAGTTTTAACCTATGTGAGTGAATTGAACTTGAAATCATTAAAAAACTGCACTGATTGAATCTTCAGATTCAATAATTTATTAATTACATAAATTAATCAACTGCTGTTACAATCCAATTTTCTTTAACGTCAATTCAATTTGTTCATTCGTTAATGTTTGTTTTGCATTGCAAATGCGCTGTTTACGCTGCAGACTTCAGAGGTAGTTAATAAGATATTCGACCCCAAATTGATACTAGTGTCATCTTCATTTGAATGCTAATTTATAATAACGGACTTGTTTAGAATACCTCAATTTTAGTAATGGCATTTGTTTAATAGGGTTAACAAGTAAAGTAGTTAACGTTTTTTTTTACCGACGTTAAGCGACTGATTTAAGTGAGATGTGAAGTGAGAATAATAAGTCTTACAATATCTTTTATGTAAAATGCAGTAATCAATAGTAATACAAAAACATTTTTGCCCAAACTTGTGATGACCCTAATTTGGTTTGTTTAGATTTTCTTTATCGAGTTTGACTAGCTAAAACTAACTATATTACTAATCTATATATATTTCTACATCTTTTCTACATTTACCTATTCCTTTATCTTTTATTCTATATTATATTATCTATATCTATACTATTATTAAAGAGGTAAAGTTTATGACTTTGTTTGTTTGTTGGTTAGAGGAGGCTAATCTCAAGAACTACTGGTCCAATTCCAAAAATGTTCACTGATAGAATGCTACGCTCCTTGCTCTAGCTCCCGAAGCCTATTTTAGACTTTTTTTTAAGACTAGCCTGTGAATTAAGGGGCTAGAGCGGGATAAAAGCCTGAAAAGGCTTTAAGCCTCTAGGCTAGGCCTTTTTCATAGCCTTTTTTTGTCTACCCGAGGACTTTTAGCCTTTTTGTAAGCTAGGCGCATAATTGAAAAGCTTGAAAGCCTAAAAGCCTATAAAGATTTTTAGCCCTTTAGGCTAGGTCTATTTTATTTATTGTTCAAGTAAAATAATCATCAACTTAATTTTAAGATTTTAAATATTGTTTCAAATTGCATGAATTTTTGTACCTTTTTATTATTATTTAAAATTAAATTTGTAAATAAATAAAAGTAAATACAATAGAAAAATAAATCTTGTTTAATTCATACTAAGTCAGAATCTCAAAAATGCCTATAGCCTTAAAATAAGCCTACACTTGAAAAAGACCTTAGTTGTAAAAAAGCCTAAGAGGCTATTTAGGCCTATAGGCTTTTTTAAATCTATAGGCTTTTTAAAGTGAGTAGCCTTTTAATTTAATACTACCATAGCAATAAAAAGGACCAATAGGCTTAAACTTAGGCCTAAAAGTCTATAGGCCCCGGGAACACTATTAAATGCGGGTATGAATGAAATGAAATGAATGAAATGAAATGAAATGAAAATATTCTTTATTGTACACCATACATGAGACTTAGAGAGGACAATACAAGAAGAGGTACAAATGGCGGCCTTATCGCTAAAAAGCAATTTCTTCCAGGCAACCATGTGTTGAAATTGACAAACAAGCTACGAAATGAGTGGTTAATGGTGTTTTCCGAAATACTAATTGACACACTATAAAATACTTAATTATCATACATACAAGGTGTATACCTAAATATATCTATATAAATATAATATATAAACTATCATATACATATATACTATCATATAAACTAAATATTTATATGGACAAAGTATTACATTATAAAGAAATGGATAATAACATTAAAGTGACAAAGACAGATAGTGCTCCTTAACTTGTTGCTTAAAACTATCCGAAGATTTTGCTCTCCTGACTTTTTCAGGCAATGCATTCCACAGACGGACAGCATGAACTGAAAAGGATTTGTCAAGGAATTTTGTGGAATGCATTGGTATAGCCAAGTTCAAGCTCTCCGATGATCTCAAAACTCGTGAGTGCGTGTCGTGGAGGTACTGAAAACGTTCCTTGAGATAAGGCGGTAAGAGGGGATGAAACAAAATATTGTAAAGCAGGGAAACAATGTGCGCATTCCGGCGAAGGCGAATTGGCAACCACTTGAGCTTAATACGAAAGTCAGATACGTGATCATATTTGCGTAGTCCAAATATAAATCTAATACAAAAATTTTGGAGACGCTCAAGTTTATTCAGTTGCTCCTCAGTAAGGTCTAGATAGCTGACATCGGCATAGTCCAGGATGGGCAGGAGAAGGGATTGTGCTAGCGCATTTTTAGTGGCAATAGGAAGGAAATTGCGTAACCTTTTCATAGATCCAGCTGCAGCAAACATTTTCCGACTAACTTGTTGCAGTTGAGGCCCCCAATTCAGGTTTCTATCAAAGAGCACACCCAAATTTTTCACCGTGTCACTGGGAGTCAGGGTAACACCATCAAACGAAATAGCAGGTAAACGGGACCAGTTAATTCTATTTGTAGACGAGGAGCTGCCGATGACGATGACTTGGGTCTTGGTAGGGTTTACTACTAAACCGTGTGACCTGCTCCAATCGCTAATCATTGCTAAGTCATTGTTAATGATATTTATAGCTTGAGAAAGTTGGTCAACAGGCGCTTGAGTGTATATTTGCAAGTCATCTGCATAAAGATGGTAGGATGAAATTAATTGAGAGGAAATGGTATTAATAAAAATAGCAAAAAGCAATGGAGATAAGACGCCACCCTGCGGCACCCCAGCAGTTATTTCGCACCAAGTGGAAAAAGTATCCTCCATGCGGATCCGCTGTCGGCGTCCAGACAGGTAACTACGAAACCAGTCAATCACCGCTGGAGATATGTTAATAGAGCGGGGTATGCCAAGTAGGATATCAAAGTCGACGGAGTTAAATGCATTACTAAAATCTAGCAAGGTGAGAATTGTTACTTTGCCATGTTCCATCCCTGACCTGACATCATCTGTGACATTCACTAATGCTGTAGTGGTACTGTGCCCCGTACGAAACCCGGATTGGTAAGGATTAAGGAGCCGATTCTTTAGAAGGAAGGTGGACAACTGAGTATGGACAAGGCGTTCCAGAACTTTAGAAAGGAATGGTAAAATTGATATTGGTCTAAAGTCTGAGAAGGATGACGGTTTGGAGGTTTTGGGTAATGGAGTAACTTGAGCATCTTTCCAGGTTGATGGGAAGACACCAGTATGAATGGAGTGATTTAAAATGTGTGAGATGATGGGAAGGATTTCGTCAAGTATCAGAACAATCATCTTACGGCTGATACAGTCGTCACCAACAGCATTAGAAGTAATCGACATTATGCTCTTTTTAACATCACAGTCGGTGAATTGACGAAGAGAAAAGGACGAGTAATTAGGGCATGGGAGCGATGAAAGAGAATTCAATGTGTCATGCTTGCTCGTTGAATCAAAGCTGTGCGAAGTGGTGAAATGCTTATTCAGTAAATTTATATCTAAATCTTTCGAAGAGTAAGTTTGTCGTTGCTTCCCAATGCCCAAAGATCTAAGAAATTTCCAAACTTTCGTTGGATCTTCATTTTCAACTGACTTATGGATATATTGGCGTTGCGCATTCCTACACACCTTATTGCATTGATTGCGGGCTTTAACATATTTCTCCCAATTAACTGGAGTAGGTCGGCACTTATACCTACATTTAGCGGCGTTTTTACACTCAGATACACGCTTGATTTCTTCAGTGAGCCATGGTGATGGACGGTGCTTCATCTTGACAGAGCGGACAGGAGCATGAACGTCATACAACTTGATGAGGGTTGACGCAAAAAGTTGTAATTTTCCATCTATCAGGTCGCAATTTAGAAGCTGGGACCAATCGGTGTTAATGGCATCCTCCCGGAGACTTTCAAGATGTATGGGGTTCGGGTATGTACCTTAAGCTATATTTTAATTCCTAATTCGATAAAGAATTTTATTTTTATGTCTCAAACCCACGCAGACATAAAGTGATAGTATATTTTAAGGGTACATTTATGAAAAGCTTACTTACTAACAACGTAACATTGTTCTTATAAAATAAGAAGTTTTAATGTACAAAGTTTTTAATGTCATTTTAACGAGAACCTCCTTTTTGCGGGTGCTCCGAGCTAGGTTCTGATTAAACATACACGTTCAGCGCTAAGGTGATGAATAATTTAAATTGCGTAGATCGTAATCAACGTAGAAATTGTTCAGCAAAGTTGGTGTTATAATGAAATGAAATTGAAATTAAATGAAATTTATTGCTAAAATTTAAGTAATTACAATTTAAAGTTCTTCTATAGCTATTATATTTATATTTAATAGACAAACTTAATGCAACTAAACAAAATTATTATACAAATCAAAAATAATAAATAATATGATGAATTTCACTCAAAGCTGATAAGTACTATTATTATAATATCAAGAGGTTGAAGCCCCCACTTCTCATAATTATACGCCGGAGGATTGATGGCTCAGTGGCTTGGGCATCAATTAAGCTCTTTCGCAACGCCAGTTCAACAGATGGGTGACCGAATTTAAGAGCCCATTGCTTTCCCATGGTGAGGAAGGCCCTTTTTCTTAATTATTATAGCATTGCAAGATGGCTAACGTTAAAAACCCACTAACCCACATTGGACCAGCGTGCTGGGATAATGCCCGATTTACTTATGAAGGGTTGAGCCCAGCAGTGGGATGTTTATAGGCTAATGATGATTATAAATGTGTAATTAACAATGATTGTAAAAGTTAAGTTGCCAAGGGCGCGGTCTGAACCCAAATTTGATTACGATCCTCCTCCGTACGAAGCTAGGTACATAAAAAAATTCTTCGTTCATTATATTTCATTTGCCAAAAGCTAGCGAAACCTTGAATGTTAACCTTAGCGCAGGTTTGAGACCTTGATGCCGTTAATCAATAAGGTAACTACCTAGTTAGACGTCTTGCTTTATTCTGGGAGTGGTTAGGTCTTTATCTACCTTTAACAGAAACTGTAGTGATTGCGCAATATATTTCTCTCTGAACGTGGCGTGAAAGACGTTGGAATTGGGATTAGGAATAGATAATCAGTGTTTTCATTGATAGACAATAGTTATTTGTTATACAAGAGTGCAAAGTTGCTTTTTAACCGCGTGCTCAATTTTGATGACCGAGCAAGCGAAGGATTCTAAAATTGAATCACGAGCGCAGCAAGTGATTTAAAAATTAGAATCCTGAGCGCTAGCGAGGGAATCAAAAGAGCACGAGGTGAAAAATCTTTGCACTCGAGTGCAACACGTAACTTTTCATCCCACCTCAGCGAGGAAATGACTAAATGCAAAAAAATACATTTACAATCACAAGATACTTTTATTTCAGTTTAGGTATTAACTACTACATTATGATAGGTAGGTAAGTATTACAGAATAATCTTTAAATTATAACAAATAATACTTAGGTATAATTAAGAAAAATTGAAAGTAACGTTGCTACAGATACTTAAGTTGACTGTAATATTTTTGTTGTAGGTACTGTAATGTTGGTGTTAGTGACTTGTGTACTGATAAATTCGGCACTATGGAGGTAGAAGTAAATAGGTTTAATGTTGTTTTGAATTCACAAACTTAGTGCACACGATGTTCTAAATTCAATTTACTTTATCCTCTAGCGGATAAAAACGGCTTTTGCACTCAGATATCGATGAGCAAAAATACTCTTTCCGAGATGGGGGATGAAAACGTTTTTGTCGGAAGAGTTAGAGAAATTTCTGGCGCGAGATCTGACACTTGCGCCCCGTGACGTATCCGACATGTATTGACAGGTAGTGTCACCTGACGTTAAAATGGATAGGCTATTTACTACTAACAATTTCAATATCTACAAACATTAACGATTTATACTCAATGCAATTTGTTCACAACATGGCCGCTGTATAGACACATGAGTAGTATAGATTCAGTTTATCCTAGTACTAAAACAAGAACAGTAGCATATATACAAGTAATTTTGCAAGTTAGTGCAATGAGAAGCGCTCTATAGAGCTGTTAAGACCGGGTCAGGCGGGTGAGACGACAATTCTACGAAGTATTCTTCTGTGGAGTCCATTCACGGCAATGTCATTAGTAGGGCTCGTTTACATAATACAATAAGTTACTTACATAAGATGTCGATTAGTGTAATGAAAGACGCATAAATCAGTTATTACGAGAACAATAGGCATAGAGGCTAAGCTTTATACAGCAATAAACTTTATCGTATCTAATTTTATCTCATATCTTACCTTACGATATCTTATCTTATCTTGTCTTGTATTGTTTTAATTCTCACGCTCTATAGAGCTAATAGGCGAGTGAAACGACAATTCCACTTTTTATTCAGCCTCCTCAGTAATGATTAATATGTTATCTTTTGTGGTGTCTATTCGCGGCAATGTCATTAGTTACTTACATGAGCTGATGATTAATGTACCTAACGTAAGACGCATGATAGAGTTATAACGAGTTATAATGAAGAAACGATAATGAATTACTTATGCCCATTAAAGCATACGTATATTGGTGGGTTTCAAGGGATAAAAGCTAAATTTTGTACAACATAAAATTTTACTGTATTTATCTTAATCTTATCGTATCTTGTCGTATCTTATCGTATCTTATCGTATCTTATAGTATCTTATCGTATCTTATCGTATCTTACCGTATCTTATAATATCTGGTCTTGTGTTAGTGCTCACGTATAGTTTATCAAAAGTATATTCCTCATGTTCCCACCATAATAAAATTCAGTATATATTTATCACAGTGATAACAAATGTTATTTTGCTATAAGTAACATTGAAAAATTCATATTTGAATGATGAATGTATCCAGTTTCAATTGTTCCGAATACAAACGTATATCACAGGATTAATATCGCAAACACTGTTCGCATTGTGTCTGTTAGCATCGTGAATGTGTTGTGATAATTTTACTAACATAGAGTTCTGTTGACGCCTACAAATTTATTTTCTTGGTCGTCACTCGATGATAAGATGTCTACCAATAAACAAACGAGATAGTAAAATGGCACCTTGATGGTGCGGAAACTGTATTTCTAAACTATTAATATCGCTCCAAACTCTTCTACAAGCGTTTGAATATTCAGCCGTAGTAATATGGAATATAACAACATTGATTCATGGTGAAATGTTTGGCAGCCCGTCCTTACCAATACAAAAAGCTCGAAAAGTGCAGATAATCCTACTCGTATCAGTCTAACGAGTATAAAATATTGTCTATGGGTGCATGCAGGCGTTTTCCCCCGCATAGTGAAAACCCTGCGTTGCCATGGCGACGGGACGCCGCAGTGCCAGTTTTTGTCCCCCTGGCTGGTCGCAGTGAGCCTCCAACATTCAGCGGGAGCAGTTCTGTTCCCAATTAACTTTCTCTTCGACATTCACTTGTTTTCAGCGAAGTAATAAATTAGTTTTCACATTTCGGAATTCTTTTGTTTCCGCTCGAATTTCAAATTGTTTCGTGTTAGTTGTGTAGTATTTACCTTTATGTGCAATGGATATGTATTTGTGCAAGGATCTTCTTGGATGCAGTTGAAGTGTTTTTTAGTGATGTAGCAAGTGTGTGAGCCATGAGAGCTTTAATCGCATTTCGGATGTTGACATCGACATGACGACGGCACAGGACCGAGCGAACATTTTCTCTGACGACGACGAGGATTTGGTAAGTGGACTGTTCGTTATGTAACATACATCCTTGAGATTTGGATTCTTTCCAAGTGCCTCCCTATTGCTGTTGTTACATAAACTGTACCTGCATTGGACGGGGCGAGGAAGTTTCGAAATAAAAATATGTACATGTATATATATTTATTTAAATTAGCTAAACATGAAATATAATAAAAATGAATAACATAGATAAAAAAGGAAAAATGGTAAAAATATACTGTTCCATATAGACCTTATTTTAGAAGGACCAAAAGGTATTGGAAAATATGTTAATATATGATTACTATAGGTGAATTAGAGATAATTATTACTAGAAAGGTATGGAAGCAAATTAGTTAGGTACTCAAACTGAACGTCTTAATTTTGACTTAATTTTTATATATTAACATAAGACCTCAATAAAAACCGACACAAAATATTTTGGCAATTTGTTAATTCAATTTGGAAAATAACGTTTAAGTTAAACCAGAACTAGTTTATAAATTAAACAAAAAAAAATCATATTAAAAAAAATATATTACTCATATAATATATATTTTTTTTAAATATGATTTTTTTTAACATACACTGACACTTTATAGTTTTAGTTTTCTCACAAACTATCACTAACGACTAACACTATTTATAAGTATCACTAACGACTTCTAAGTTTTAGGTAAAACCTAATCCAATTTATGTGACGGTTACCGAAGTAAACCCATCACCTAACATTTCTAAGTAGATATCTAAAATTAAAAAGTTGTTTGTGAAAACGAGCAAAACCTTCTACCTGTCTAATGCATGAACCGCTCAGCAGAAAGTGCATAACAAGTTATAAGTATAAAGCAAGCATACAATTTGCATAAACGCAGCATAAACTTTCATGGACGTAGATCCACAGAGCATGTAGCGTAGATTATATCAAACAGGTTTAATCTGCGAGCTACATTTAATAAAATTTCATATTTGCAACAGCGATTTAGATTTAAATTTAGCAGTGCTGATCATGCTTAAAGAGAAAAAGATTTAAGTCAGTACTTACAGTGACACCAGTGATCGATACTTTTTTCTTTTAATCCTTAAAAATGGCGGTCAGCTACTAATTTTTTACTCAGGCAACAATTGGATAATTAATATTTATATAAAATAATTATTGCAACAATAGAAACAAAACGGTTTGTAACAAACTTGAAAACATTTCTTATTATATAACAGTTACTATGTATAATATATATGAGTTCTTTAACAATAAATTTTAATAATAATTTGAGGAGGCAATATTTTACAGTAATTTAATTTCACAAATATTTTAATTAATTGTATATGAGATTAATTACTTTAAATTTAAGGAATATTTTAATGTATCATGATATACATAATTTTTATTTTCAGTTTTTATTGTTATTTTTTTATTTTTTTTATTTTGTAATGAATATTGTTTAATAATAATTCGTAAGTCAATTTAATTATAAAATTGTATAGATATAATAATTCATAATAATGTAACAGCCTCTTCAAATTTGCCATATCCTTACAGGGCGTTACATCTAGGTAATACAATTTTTTATTTTTTATTTATTAACTTCCTTATTCATAAAAAATATTCAAGCATTATTTAGTTAAATATTGTTTTGTCAACGTCACACAAACGTCATTTTGAATTTGAGAAAAAGAGAAAAAACAATGATTAACTAAATGTTGCTGAAATAGTTATTATGAATAAGGGGGTTAATGTTAAAGTATAATACAGTAGTAAATAAGATAGCTATACTCCTTCTGTTTGCTATGCCCTTACGGGGCGCTACATTGTTTATTGTAACACCTTTTGTACCTATTTCTTTAATTACTATGTACACCAATGTGGCATGCAAAAAATAGTTTTGATTTTTTATTTAATTTTGAATTACCACCTACTAGTCCTAGCTGTCGTTCAGTAAACTTTTAATGGAATTCTATATTGTTTTTGGCGACAAATAGCTGTGTCGAACACAGGTCTTAATGTGTCGAACACTGGCGCCATACGATAGTATGAAGTTGATAAAGATAGAATAACGCTTTAAGCAAATAAATGTAGATTTAAGATTCTGATAAGCTCCTCAGCAAAGGACATAAAGAACCTTGTAAAAAGATCAAGCATTTTTTTTACAAAGTATCGTCTCTTGTTACGATGAAGGTCTCACTATATCACTACTATAATCTTACACCTGAGGCTTCATAACTCCCACACTAGAGATAAAACAGACCCACTCAGTGTACGACTCGATCATGATTATGGAGAGAAAAATCCAAGATGGAATAGGACCTAATTGCGTATTTTATAAAGAAGCTACTCAACAGAAAAAGTATAATGATATCTATCACGTGCCTATTGAAAGAATCTCGTGAAAAAGGCCATGGAAATTTCACAGAGTATCAGCTCATGCGTGACAAGACAATTCGTCAGTTCTCTTACCTTGAACGATCAACGGAATTCGATTAACACCTTAGTACCATGTCGTACCATCTTTACTAGTACTTGACCAGCGTTCTTCACATTATTAGTTACTTTGACAAGGTACAGTCGAGTCCAAAAATATCTAAACAATAATATCTCAACCATGTCGTTCTATTTTTTCTATAATTCTATAATTGCTATGGAATATAAGTTGACAGAAGTTACTTTGACAAGGTGAAAAAGTGCTTATATCATTACCAGCTCGTTTTATGTCCCCACTGGTGGGGCACGAGCCTTCCCTATGGATGAATACGGAGAATGGGCCATAAACCACCACGCAGGCCTAGTACGGATTAGTGGTTGTTAACGACCGCTAATACAGCCGGGACTAACGGCTTTACGTGTCTTAAAGCTCAAGATGATACATTTTTGGTCACGTAGCCGATGACCGGCCTCCTTTGCGAATGTTGCTTTACCTTAGCATTCACAGATCGTGCGCGGTAACCACTGCATCATCAGGCTCCTCTATAAAGTGCTTATATAAGACAAGCTTTTGCTCGCGGCTTCGCTCTCGTAGGCTACACGACGTGTGATTGTTTGTTATAAAAGCAAAACTTATTAAAGGTACAATCTTTATTTAGTCTATACACAACAAAAAGAAACATAACTCAACTGAACTTAAAAAAAAAACAAAGAAAAAAAATAGCAACTTAAAAACTAAATACCTATAAATAAAAGTATAAATATATTAAGTATAAATATTAAATATATTAAAAGTATAAATATAATAAGTCCTCTAACTGTGGGCTCATGGGAACGGTCCCAAGAATGCTGGCAACATTGCTCCTCTAAGGTACGTTCATGTTAATCAGTCCGTGGATTAAACATTTAAAAAGTCAGATTTCCATAAAAATTTTCCATCCCTATTTCACCTCTGAGGGAAAGGTTTTTCGAAAACTGCTAAAACACGTCATTCTTTATTTTTGTTGAAAAATCTATAGATCGATTAAATTATTCATTTTGATAGTTATTACTTTAAAAATAACGATGTACCCAAAAAAACCTTTTTCCCTTATTTACTCCTTTAAAGGAAAATAAACAAAATCCCTGAGACCTGTTATTCTTTATTTCTTTTCGAGAACCCAAATACCAATTTTCATGTATTTTACTTCAAAACTGACGGACTTTCATACAAACTTTCACCCCCTATTTGACCCCCTTAGGGTCTGATTTTCATAAAATCCTTTCTTATTGGATGATTACGTCACTCAATTAGCTTACAGTCCAAATTTCATCTAATTAGCTTTAGCGGTTTAGGCTCGGCGATGATGAATCAGCCAGAACAAGTCATTATGTATATAGATTAGATTTGACTTACTTAAATGTTCGGTGACTTTTGTTGCTACCTGTACCAACTACAGACGTAGCGTAAAAACGTGTGTAATGAACGAGCTACTCAACGAAAGAGCACAATGAGACTCGTGAAAAAGCGCATGATTCTTGCACACAATGCAGACTGAGAGGCTGAAGTCTCTATGAGAGATGAGATGTAAGTCTCTAACTGAGGTGTTTTTCTCCGTATACCTGGGACTTGAGTGTAATTCATACGCTTGGAAACGACGTAAATGTTAGATTGGGTAACAAATAATCGAGATGGGACACGTACACTACTTAGAAGGGTTATACTTACGTGATAATGAACCAGCTAAAGGGAACAAAAATCGGAAAGAGGTGTAATTTAAGCGGATAGTAGTCAATACCAAGTTAACTAACAACATAAAAATAAGAATAAAAAAAAGAATAAAAGACATTTATTGGTATCACATAACAAAACACACAATTAAACATACAACATATAACAAAAAATATAAATAAAAATAGTAACAATTTACATGTGCCCTGTTATGTGATGCCAACACTGTGCACAGCTCAGTATACGCAGCAAGCGTAAATAAAATTAACAATAATAAAAATATCAAATCAGTTTTAAACTGCAAAGCTACTCATGTTTTGTCACCTAAGAAAAAAAAATTGTGACACTCAAAGTAAAAACTTTTTGATTTCGTGAGATGCAAAACTTGCACTGCACACGCAGGATACCTCCGTTGGCATACTCTTAGTGATGCACATCATTCCTAGTACAGTTAGCTATTAAGACGAAGGGTAAGGCACACTAGCGCCACCAATTGATATTTTGACAATTACTAACGGACCTGATCTTTTTTTAAACATTGCGTACCGTCCGACAACAGGAAAGCATCCATAGTATTTATTTAATAATTGTGCACTACTTTTTGTTGCGTGGTTTATTCACAAAACGGGCTATTGCATTTATTCACATCACAAACAATGGCCACTTTTGGTGTTAGCGAATGAATACAAAAACAAACCCAAAAGTAGTGCACAATTATTAAATAATAGATGTTTGCCTAGTGTCGGAAGGTCCGCAATGTTTGAAAAATAATCCAGTTTAGCAGTTATCAAATTAAATCGTCGAGGAGCTCGATGGCGCAGTGGTTAACGCGCCCGGTCTACGAGTGCTGTGGTTTAGCAACTTTCGCAAAGGCCGGTCATCGGATGGGTGACCAAAAATTTATCATCTAGAGCTCCTTCGTGCTTCGGAAGGCACGTTAAGCCGTTGGTCCCGGCTACATTAGCAGTCGTTAGCAACCACCAATCCGCACTGGGCTCGCGTGGTGGTTCATGGCCCGTTCTCCCTATCCATCCATAGGGAAGGCTCGTGCCCCAGCAGTGGGGACATAAATGAGCTGATGATGATGATGATGATGAAATTAAATCCATTAGCGGCCCTAGTGTGCCTTACCCTTCGCCTTAAGTCAATTATAATATAACGTAAGTGATCAAAGGCTCATTGTATGCGAAGCAACGATTGTTGTCTTTGTGCTGCTGTAATTACTGGAAGTTTGGTGTCAGTTAGAGTAGTTAATTGATTTTACTTCATACGACTCGATGTGGATACAATTAAAAGTTGTGTAATTATTAAATTCATTTGGTTTTAAAAACCAAAAAGCTACATTACAATCAAATAATAAATGCTCGAGATTTGTATTATGCTACTCGTAACAGTTCCTGTTAAAAAGGTGATAACTACATGCTTAAATAATAAAAAATATAATATTTATAAACAACATTGAGAAATTGATTTTAGATCAAATTTAAAACCGAAAGCTTTTTCGGGAAACAACATACTTATACTTTCAAACTAGTCTGAATACTCTTATATATAGGTATACAAAAAGCCTTATACGTACAATATGCTACTTGCATCAGTTGTCTTCGCATTTGGGTGCGACTTTCATTCGCCATTCGACCACGTTAACGAAAACAAGAATTCGTATGACAAAATCTTAACTCCTATCGTATGTCGCAAGGAGGCGCTGCTTCAATGCCATACTAATTTTCGTTTTCGTTACGTAATCAAATGAATACGGACAGTAATCAAAACTCACATTAGGCACCCTGGATTCCATTTTCACTTAACATCAGGTGAAACGAAGTCATTTGTCGTGCTAAGTATAAAAAAAAACTATTACAGCTAGCTACGGGCTCGAATCCCGTAGACTTGTATATGATTGTTTTGAGACTTTCAGTCGGTATGTGAATATGTTAAATATTAACTATATCGTTGGTTAAACATAAATCAATACATATGAAAAGAAAAGCCTTGACGGGAGACACAGACACTGACGCCAAACCCTAGAAAGCTGTAATTTTGGCAAGTTACTGAGGCAGACAACGAATAAGGATTTTCCGAAGTTTCAAGGAAAATAACACGGAATACTGTGGCTTAAGTGGACGAAGTATACTCGTATAAGGGTCTTTGTGCGATTTACACCCACGAACTGTTCTCACCACGCCACGGTGTAAATCGTACAGACGCCTACACACCAATCTATCCTAAACTTCAGATTTTTTCAATATGTGTTCAACCATGTGACGTAATATACATAAAGTTCAAAGTCTATTTGAAGAAATTTGACAGCTTGTGGCAGTCTGCTGTGCAGGGGTGTGTACAAGGACCCTTTTTGAACTTGTTCTTTCGAACCATCGTCGTATCTTATATGCGAATGCCTTTTTGTACTTCAAACACCAAAAGACTTAATAAAATAGTAATTAACTACAACAAATTGAACGTCTTGTAGTCCAGGGTAAAGTTGAGGGCACCCGAGCGCGCGGTAGATCCCTGATGTGACGGACGAACCAAATAAAGGAAGCAGTAGATAACCCCCTTATACGCATGCACAAAGATAGCATCGGTTAGAGGAGAATGGCGTCGGCTGGTCAGGCGGCTCACTGCGACCGATGTTACGACCACGACCACTCTGCCAAGAGTGTGACGACTAAAAAGAACAACATAACAAATAACTGAGTACGAGCGCGTCACTCAGCAGAAAGTGCACAGTCGTCTTACCGAGTGGAGGAGTGGAACATAAATCTTGCACACAATGGCGCGGCCCCCGTGGCACGGCGCGAATTATGAGCCGACCTTGCGCCCGAAGGGCGGGTCGGGGAAAGTTGCGACTGGAAAATATTTATGCTTGCTTACTTTCAACGTGTCTTGGCTTTAAACATTTTGTTTTTTGTTTCTTCAAATTTACTTCAATAACTTAAAAAAAGAAATCTGGGCAAAGATTGTCATATCATGGGAACCAACGGACGACGATAACGTGGAAGGCCTAGAGTCTAGACGGATATAGCGGGATGAGCTAGACTCACACTTAAAGTATTAGTCCGAACTAGTTCAGGATAGATAAAGGTGGAGGGCGGGAGGTATTTGCTCTGCAGTAGGAAAGTAATGGCTGCTAATAGTAATAAATAATAATGCTATATATGAATTGAATAACACTACACTTGTGCAGTACACATTTCCTACTTTGGAGCAGAAATATTTATGCTTGTTTACTTTCAGCGCGTCTTGAGACTTGAGATGTAAATATTTTTTGTATAAACACCATTTTTTGTTTCTTTGATAGCATAAATTGATTTGATTTGGCATTGTCTGTATTCCTTTTTGTGTTCTTTGCTCTAATTTAGGGGTCTCGAAGTCTATATACTACATCGTCTTTGGTCTTTTGTTTCATTAAACGTTATTAGAACATTTTTTAACAGTAAATCTTTACAATATCAATTAAAACAGAATAATATTCATTAAAAGGTATTTTATTAGATGCTTCTGGAACATATATTCAATATTGCAATGTCTTTTCCAAATCCAGGCCTGCGCGCGGTACATTGAGACCGCGCAAAAAGGTATACGTGTCAGATTCATGCGTCACTGTTCCGTTTCCCTCACTCATATCTGTAACTTTATACAGGGTGTCTCACAAATCAACGCCTAGCCGGAAACGGGCGACAGGCCAGTAAGTACGTGATAGTTGTCAAAATAATAAATGTTTATGCATGTGAAACTTACCCAAATTTATTCACATTTTTTCTAAGAACTGTTACAAGTTTGGCTTTAGAAATTAGAGACACCCAATATAAAATGGATTGTTATCAACTTTGAAAAAAAAAACGAAACCCAATATTTCGTCCGAGAAGACTTGTCAGGCTGAAATCCAGTGATTCGTCTGAAGTAAAACCGCAAATAAATTACAAAAGTGGCGTCTCGTGTTTCTATACTGTGAGTGTGGTGTGTCGTGAGCAAGTTCAAGTGAATAATGACTTGACTACAGTTTGTAGGTATGAGGGTGGAACGCAAAAAACGACTGACATGAAGGGTAGACCGCTCTGTCAGCTAAGCCTCCGCTTCAACTTTGGTTCATCTGTGAATCTGAGTCTTCAACTTAACTGAAGCATCGGATACAACATTCTAAACCAGATTGTTTTTTTAATAAAAAAGTGATAATACTATACAACATTATCCTCGTTGGCACAGCGGCTAGTTCATATAGGTTACGATTGTGTAAGTAAAGCAACTTTCGGAATGCCGTGTCACCAAATGACCAAAAAAAGGAAAGAATGACCAAATTAAAAAACGTCAACCTCATCCGTCCTTTGAAAGGCAAGTCAAGCCGTTGGAACTGGTTGCTGTCGTATTATGACAGTCGCTAAAACACACTAAGTTGCATAATACCAACTTGGTGGATTATAATAATATTAAAAATAAAATATACTGTAGGTAATTAACGGTTAAGCAATTTTTCGCATATTTACCACGGAAAGTCTTAGATAAAAATACCAGGCGACTATGAGTTAAAGGAGAGGTTAAATTAATTTCCTCAAAGTCGAAATGTCAGGCATCTATTATTCATCACGGTACCGCTTTTTCACGGGTACTACTTTTTATGAACGAAAACATAATAGCGAACAAAGATAAAAGATAACCTTCATTTTTAATGTCGATCGTTTTACTTTCATCAACTTTCCCTAATTTATTTCTTAAGAGCGTGCATTCTATTTCGCGTAAGTCAAAACCTCCGCGATCTCGAAATTGTGTTGTAGTGTGCGTACGTACACATATACATCAGCTAGATAGTGGCACAAAATAAGGTGACCCAGAAGATAATCTCAATACTTAACGCGCTCAAGCAACGCATACATAGACAACCTCTCACAAACACGGATCTCGGAACGGCTCGGAACATTTTGAGCGCAGCTGTTGCGAGATTCGGTGTCTGTGATAGGTTGTCTGTGCATCGCAGTTGTTCGAGCGCCATTGTATGAAGCTTAACTTCTGCAGTCTCCTTATTTTGTGCAATAACGACGTTGACGTGCACTGTCGTAGGAAGAATTTTGATACTTTCATTATTTATGTGTACAAGTTTGTTCTATTTAGTGAACTTGGCATATTCGTAAGTTCATGTATGTATCTTCGATTGTTTAAATAAGTTGTTATATATTTTATGACCTACTAATTATTAAGTTAAATTATTAGACAGCATTTTGGGAAATATGAGTGGGATCGACGATTAGATTTAATTCGATATATTATATAGGTGAAACGTGCCAAAGAACCAAAGGACTTTCGTACGCGATGTTCTTTGATGTCGACGGCTACTATCCCAAGAGCCGCGACATTATAGATTATTTCCGTTATTTTTTATGCATACTACAAACTCTACTTAGGTTGGGACTTGGCTCGGGCCTCAAGCTCATCTCACCAAAGATTTATCACAATCGGATGAAACCTGCACAAAGGAGAAAGAAACAAACAAAATATATACTATCAAAAAGACGTGTCTCTTATCGGCATTGAGCGATTTTTTCGTGGGTCAATCTGCTCTGGTAGAAAACATTTTTCATAGAAACTAATGAGTCTTGTTTCCATTTTTTTAGACCAAAACTTATCATCCCTTGTTATTTTGATTGTTTTTAATGAAAATTCTTCTCCGGTCCATACTGCAAACAGACAAGTTTGTTTTGCGCTAAAACAAATAATATATTTTTAAAAAAAAGGAAACAAAAAAGTTAATATAATAAAGAAAGTGAAAATCAACACCAAATATTGTTACCTTATATGAAGCTGGCCTTGTATTTGATAATACCAATTATGGTTTGTATTAATGGTGCCATCAGGCTTCCAAAACGTAATTTTTCTTTTTGATATGGCCTCTTCAGCATTCATGTTGCGAGCAGAGTATGGACATTTTATTTCAATAATGCCTTCTTCATAGAGGCCATCTGGAGACGCTCCCAAAAAATAATACTTATGGTCTATGAATAGTCCACACTTTTGCACAACAACACCTTCTTGTTGCTCCAACTGCTCTAATGCAGTTTTCTCGTTATTTTTTCCATATTCAATGGCAGGCACACTGGCCAAAGAATATGAATATACAAGAGATTTCACTAGTGGCGCAGAACTAATGTTAGGCCTTCTTTTGCAAATCTAAAATGGGAAAAGAATAATTATGATTTCATTAATAATTATGATGGCCGAAACCGGTCGGAATCCATTATTGTGAATACTTTCATGAATACGTGATTTGTATCATCGCTTCATGTCTTATAGAATGAAACGTACCTTACTAAACAATGATGCTGTTAGCAAACTTCTTCGTAACTCCAACCATAATGCGCTTTCAGCTTGTAGGATGGTGTCACGTTCCACTTCATGGCGTTTTTCAAGTTGTGCTTTTAAATTGGTTTCATACAAACTCTTGGTCATTCCATACTGTTCAGGTGTCATATCTGCTTTTTGACACTTCTCGCCATAATCTATATTTTCATTTCGATAAATAAGTTTTCTCTTCAGAGTAGGTCGCCGATTAAGATTTCGTTGAAAGCGTCTCGACTCCAATAATTGTATAGATTTATGTGGACTTCTATTAAAATTACTTTTGTACAAGTTGCACTGGGCTTTGCCAGTATTGAAAGCAACAACTGCAGCATGCTGTAACGGTCCATACGTCACTAGAACATTTTCTAAATCAATAAATAAAAAATTATAGGTATTTAAATTAGAAGTAGGGCTAAATGCTATTTAAATAAAAATTAATAAATAAGATAAAAGGAACTAATAGTTTAATAAACAATATTTAAAAGAAAAGAAAAAAATAAACCCTACTTGATAGTACTTAAATATTAAATAAAATCAATCTTTCTCCATTAGTATTATTAAGTAAAATTATACGTCATTGATACATGCGAGCCATCTAGCGTCATTTTAAGTAACTTTTCTACACTTATTACGCTTTGTAAACGATCTTCGAGTTTTAGTAATTGGTACCCGGTTCCCTAAATATAGATGGCGTTAATATGGGTTAACATAGTGACAAAACAAATATTACTTTATTTCTGTAAAAGGTTCATTTTAATTAACGGATTTAATTAACTTTTACGCTCACCATTAACCTAGGTAAACTATAAGTATGCTAGAATGACATAGAAGTCTATACCTACTTAAATGTTACAGATTGCTTTTAATAAATTATAAGTAATTATTGCGTTTTCATATAATATTTACAGGGTTTTATATCGTTATAAGAATGTAGTTATAGTTCTCACATGAACTCGGTTAGGATATGATAACATTACGATTTGTCTATTTAAAATGTGTTTAATGCACTGAGTCGTGAGCTAGATTCATATTTGAGATGGGTGAGCGATCGATCAATTAATACATCTAGCGCCATCCAGCGGGGAGAAGCAGTAGACTATATCCAATGTAATACGATATTCCAGACTTTTCGATTGTCTATGGTATTTTAGTTTTATGAATGAAAGTAAAGGGATGAACAATGCATACATCTAGCGCCACAGCGGGCAGTAGCAGGAACTAAAAACGTTGGCATGTCGGTATCCAACCACATCGTTTTTTCTTTGAGGGATTACAAGCTATTTCTCATATTATAACTATTATTAACATGTGGCAAATGGCGGTGACAACTTTCAACACAAGTATATATTAATAAAACTTTGATTAAAGTAGTATTTATTGAGATAAACCGATTTGTTAATCTAGTACCAACACATAAAAGAAAATTAGCGGCGCTGTAAGGGCAGGTACCTAAAGGTATAAAAGGAGGCTAGCGTCTGGAAGAGGGACATTAATAGTGAAGATTTAGAAGTGAAATATTGTAGTGATTTATTAGTAGTGATTGTGAGTTCGGCGGAACAAGGGAGAGGACGGCTCTGGACACTAAGTATCCTTTGTACACTACACTTGTAGTTATTCTGAAATTTATTGCATTTCTTTTTATTTGTTGTGTTGTGATTTTTATTGCATTTCTTTTACGTGTTGTAATTATGTTATTCCACAAACCTTCCATCATCCACAAATCCTCTCGCTGTGGCCAAGACACCTTTAGCTGTCAGATATCTGATCGATCGTGTGAGTCTGCTCGATCGGCAGTGAGAAAACCCAATCCTTAAACCTTATTCCTTCCACCTACCACTTGTTACCTAATGTCTACTGGTAAGTGTATTCTTGTTTATTTATATGTGATCTTTTACCTCACTAAACATTTTTTAATTTACATTGTGAATTTTATATTATAAGTGTACCTAGTAGGTAAGGAACCGAGTCGGGAGTTTTATTGCGCGATTGGTATATAGGTAGGTGTCGTGGGGTTCGGAAATGCACGTAGGTATGACTAGTAGGTAGGTAGGGACGGTAAATCGGTACATAATTATAACAGTTTTACTAGGATGTAGCTTCGTATAGGTTGACTGCAATACGTACACGTGGTTCTTTATTTAAAACGTATTAAATAGGTATTTTACTACTTTACACACGCTAGGCGTACCTACTCTAGTGTGGGATTCGGAAATACACATAAATTAATAATAATATCTACGTTGCATGATAATATTCAATAAGTTGGTGGTGGTTTATTTAGGTTAAATAGGGTTAAGTTATGTGTGTTGATGGATGTGTGAAAACCGTGCTTAGTAGTTTATTAGGTTTATTTTATTCGGATGTCACTGAAACTAACTAGGTATTTACCTATCCAATTTACCTTGAGGAAATTAAGGTTTCCGGTTTTGTCATGCCGAAAGGGCTTAGACATAGTTGTTGGTATCTTTGGTTGGACTAGAGGGCAAGCACAAGCCGTCCCTGTAGCGATCTTCAAGGAGATGTACTACCATCGGAAGTCTGCAACGATTGCTATCACAACCTACATTTAAATAGTAAAATCTTTATTTTGGTGATGTCGGATAATTTAGACATTTTGAAGATTAAGTATCCCATTTATTAATTATTGGTTTATTTTATTCTGTTGTCATTGAAATGAACATGCCTATCTACCTACAGATGGTATTATACAATACTGTATTTGAGGAAATTAAGGTTTCCGATTCTATACCTATGTCGAAATGGTTTTGACACAATTTGTTGATATCTTTAGTTTGGCTTAGGGCAAGCAATGCAGTCCCTGTAGATCATCTTCAAGGAGATATGCTACCATCAAAGGCCATAAACGATTGATAACACAAACTACATTTAAATAATAAAACCTGTATTTTGATGACTGTGGAGTGAAATGAACATAATACGATTGTCATTTTACGCAAATTGGTTGCGAACAAATTACCATTCAGATGGGTTCGACTCCTGTTTGTGGTATTTACCAGTGGGTTCGAATCTCGCTTGTGGAGTGAAATAAACATAATACGATTGTCATTTTACGCAAATTGGTTGTGAACAAATTACCATTCAGATGGGTTCGACTCCTGTTTGTGGTATTTACCAGTGGGTTCGAATCTCGCTTGTGGAGTGAAATAAACATAATACGATTGTCATTTTACGCAAATTGGTTGTGAACAAATTACCATTCGGATGGGTTCGACTCCCGTTTGTGGTATTTACCAGTGGGTTCGAATCTCGCTTGTGGATTTTATGAAATAAAGAAAACTATGATTGTTCATATATAATTTTATGCAAATTGGTTGCGAACAAATTATAATTCGGATGGGTTCGACTCCCGTTTGTGGTACTTACCAGTGAGTTCGTAGTCTTTTGTGGAATCTTATCTTTGTTTTAAGATTAAGTAATAGGTATATTATCTATTTACTTAATAAACCCTCTTCCAATGCCTAATGTATCGAGTGGCCCTTTTGTTTAGTACTAATACCTACCTACTCAATGAGTCGACACAGTTGTTTTAAATATACACTCTAGTAGGTATATGTCAGGCATTGTACAAGTGACTAGTAATAAGAGATTGTTAGAATAAGCATCGATACCGAAATATTTGTATGGTCCTTTCGTTGCTTATGTTTGGTCAAATACTCGAGTACCTACCTACATGCATTAAATATAAGCAATGGTTAAATTAAAGATTTGCTTCAGAGAGGTTGTGGGTGGATATGGGGAAGGCGGAGTCCACTTAACTTTTCCTTTTTATGATCATTTATATTACTATACAAATGAGTTCGGTTATTATTCTGAAGACTCGTGGTTGTTCGGAGAAACGCTAGGACAATATGAACGCTGATAATAGATATCTATTACCAATTACAATTGCCTCAATATAGTAAATAGGAAGCTACCTACCTAATTACGTAAATATTAGTAGATTGTGATAAAACGTGTGTTTTAAGTACCTATGATGATTAGATGTGATACTCGCGAATACCTAAGAAGAATAGAGGTTAGATTTATCGTTATTTTAAGATTAATAAATGAATAAATAGGATTGTTGACTGATCATTTATGTTAATTATAGTCTGCAAAGTTTAATGGGATGGTAGGTGGTTGTAATGACAGTTATTGAAGGTAGAAATAAGTGTTGCGATAAAACTATAAGTATTAAATGTTAAGCTGTTATTACATAGTCTCATCATGGGATGGGTGACCGTGTTGTTGCTATGATTATAGGTAGGTACCTACTTACGTAATCGAGCGTGGCGTAGATCATTGCTTTATTTGTTTGGTTGTTTATAATAGTACACTGTTAGTCGTATCGTGTTATAATAAGGGTTATGAATTCATTTACATTAGAGATTGTAGGTAGGTACTGTACAATTAAGATAAATAGGTAGTAAAGGGTTTGTTAGGTTTTGCCTTAAGTTCCTTAAAGTTCTTAGGTTATTGCGGACCTTCGTAGGTGCTCTAGACGATCACTTGGCCAAAATGATCTTTTAGATGTGATTGAAATAAGTAGGTAGGTTATTCTCGGTTTTAGCTTTATATAATAATAATGGTTAAAGAAGTTAGGTAGGTTAATTTATGGTAATCTAGGTAGCTAATTATGTTCATTATTTAAGTACATTACGTTTTATATCATTATATTTGGTGCCGTTAGGTAGGTATAGTTATAGTTAGCTATAAGTAGGTTAAACGTATTTATTTATTTATATATTTATAATTAGGTTAGTTCGAAAAAAAAATAAAAGAGATTTAAAAGGCGGAGGGGGGTCGTTACAATTTGGTGCCGTGACCAGGATTGCATTATTAGGATTTTGTAACCAATAGGTAGGTATAAGGGTATCTGTAGTAGGTATAAGCTGTGTAGGTAATTGTTACAATGATGATGTTACATTGTTATTAGGATGTTCTTAGGATACTTTAGGATCTATTTTAAGTGATACCTAGTTCATGTTTTAGATCAAGTCTAAATTCAATTAAAATTTATTTTTGTAGAATTAGGTAGGTACTTAAAGATATTAAAGGTAGGTATTTGTTATATTAGATTCAATCACATTTAGAAGTGTGTTGCGATGCAAGTCGCACAATTTGTTGCTGTGTAAATAGGAAGGAATTAAGGCAAAGATAGAATAATAGTAGGTATAGGTAGGTTAAGTTCGACTTAGGGCGGAACTAACTCTGAGGTCCCGGGTTCGATCCCTGGTCGGGTCAATATTGAAAATGTACTTTTTGTTGTCTAATATTTATTTAAGAAACCTTTTGTTTAATAAACATGTTAATTTTGTTAATTACGTTTTAATTTGAAATCAAGTCTGTTAACAAATTAGTTTAGAAATTAAGGTTTAGATGGTACCTAGATAGGTAGGTAACGGTTTGGTGAAGTTAGGAAGTGGGTACCTAAGAGATTTAGAGTTTTACTAACGGGGGGTTGTAATGACATTATTAGGCATAATAAGATCAATTTATTAATTGATTTAGGTATTATAATTAAAAAACAATGAGGTTTATGCTCAGCAGTAGGTCGACAGGGGCTGAGTGAGTTTTAGAGTCTAGTTAGTGGGGGGTTGCAATACATAAAAAAAAAACAACTTAGATATCTATATTGATTATAGATAGTGTATAGATTGTAGCAAATTAGGAGTGTAGGTAACTTAAAAAAAAAAAAAAAAAAAAAAACTTTCGATTCAATAAATGCTTTTCTTTTCCTTCTTTAATTATTAGATTATTATTCTAAAATTAATCTTATATTTTTATTAACAAAAAAAAAAAATACAAAAAAAAAAGAAATCCAGGGAATCCAGGAATCTTGGGAATTGAACTCTGTAACTTCGGGTATCGGACCAAGCGCTTTGTCGTTCGGCCACCGAGGCGTTAATGTTTGCTAGGCGTGTAATATTATTTTCAATTAGGATAGGTATTTAGTTAATATTCATATATGATAGGATGTGCGACTACTCATATTATTAAACCATAGTAGTTCAATTTATTTAGTTCGGTAGCGTTTCATGTAAATAGGTATACTTATTAGGTATTAGATCTCGCACTCTGATCCTTTTTAGGGTACCTACCTAGTTACTAATTAATCAATGTAGAATGTAGGTAATGTAGGTGTACCTATTCATATACAATAGTTAAAGTCAACTTTATAACAAACATTTACTAGGTAGGTACCTAATTACTTACAATGTTGAGATAGGTTGACATAATTGTCTTTGTACCTACCTGCAATCCCATTTAATTAAACTTTAACCTCGCATAAATATAAGGTTATTGTAGGTATAACCATAGATTAATAATAGATAAGATATTAAGGTATAACGTCAAACATTTAAAGTCTAGAAATACATTTAATTGTTAGCAAGTTCAAATAGGTTAGTGAAAGCGCCATCTAGTGACGCACGAATGAACTACTATCTAGTATCAATCAATATTAGGCTGCTCTTACTTGCAGTAGGTAATATTAGTGGAAAGGATTATTAGTAATCATTAATTAGGTTTACAGTTATTTTATAGATGGTATTAGTAACAATCTCAGGTTTTGAGTTCAACAAATTAGGAGCGATTTAGTGACCTACAAATCTGGGCTTCTATAGCTCAATGGTTAGAACATTAGATCGGTTATCGAAGGGTCGTGGGTTCGGCTCCCATTCGAGCTTCCTAAAGTAATAAAAATTCCTACCTATGGTTTATGTTATATACCTACTGTAGTTTTGAATCTGGGTTTCAAATCTAATGCTAGGATTCGAGCGTTAAGTTAAGTGCTTGTTAGTAGGTACCCGTATTGGTTGGTGATAGGGTTTGTTTTAAGTCCGCCTACTACGAGCCTATTTTTAGTTAATAGTCTTATTACGACAATGTTGATGGTATCACTGTTGTGAGAGAAGTAGGTGTTAAGTCTGTTTAATAGTTAATTTCGTTACAACAATGATGGTGGTAGCATTGTTGTTTTCACAGTGAAAGAAGTAGGTGTTAAGTCTGTTTAATAGTTAATTTCGTTACAACAATGATGGTGGTAGCATTGTTGTTTTCACAGTGAAAGAAGTAGGTGTTAAGTCTGTTTAATAGTTAATTTTGTTATAACATTACTCGTAGTAAATTGTTATGACAAATTAGGATAAGATAGGTTATAGATTTCGATAAAGTATTAAGTCCGCCTGGCTTTTTATTACCAATGTAGTAGTTAGTATTTTGTTACAACGATGTCGGTGTTAGCATTGTTGTGTTCAGGCATTTGCAATTAGGTAGCTTTTAGTTTCAGATAAATTAGGGAGTTATCCATGGTTGTTGATGAATTAAAGCGAAATACATTATTGGAAAATAAGGTCTTGTCAGATGGGGGTTGGGGGTATAAATAGGTTAATTTAGGTTTAGTAATTTAGTTCAGGTTACGACAATGAGGTTTTTAGTGATTAGGTATGAGTAATTGAAATTTTATCAGTGTTCGGGTCAAGCGTTGTTTCGATCAAGTATGAGAACAGGGTATGGTTAAGTTTAAGCGAAATATATTATAATATAGTAATATTAGGTATAATTTTCAGCACGGTTTTTACACATGTAGTTTTCATTACTTTGCTTTTGTTTTGTCTTTGCTTTGCGATTGAATGTGTGTATGAAAGTAGTATGGAGTGTTACAGCTGGCTACTCTATATGTAATTTTTATTATTGTTTGGGAGTTAGGAAATAGTGCAAACTTGTTCGCAGTTCTTTGTCTAGTAATGGTGTTGACGAGTTGTTAGAGTGTGACAGTTAGTGCACATTGTAAAGTGGAATGATGAAGGATGAAAAGGGTTGAAAAAAAAAAAGTATATTTATATATATAAAAAGTATGAATAAACAATTCGACTTTCACTTAGGACATGGAACGGTTTGTCGGTATTCGAGTTTTGACATGCTGACACTATACAAAATATTTTTTATGGCGAAGAAGTTTGGTGTTAGGTTAAGTCCGATTGGACAACTTCAGTCTTAAAAAAAAAAAAAAAAAAAAAGAGACCGCCATAGATAATATTTACTACACAAGAAGCTGAGACTAAAACTACACTGCACACTCTCCTAATCGTAAGTGGTCTTTGTCTGTGGCAGAGTTTTGGTGTGTGGCAATGGCAGTATAAGGAGTTATTGCCTTAGCTGTGAACGTCAACTGTTTATGAAGAGGTGCTATTGGCAAATCGCAGCAATCAGGATTGGATGATGAGATGCCTTTAGTAAATCACTAGGATTGGTTGGCCTCACAACCCAACACTTTTGGCAGATTCAGTTGTACCTTGCGAACAGTAATAACTTACTATTGTTAGTGCCTTCAACACATCGAAGATTTGTCCAGCTTATGATTATTTACCATTCGGTCTAAATACACAAAGGCGTTCCATAGAATAGCTATACATTTAAATAGATACACGCACGTTCACAAGTGCTATGTTTTATTTTTCATTTCATATTTAGTGCTTAACGAGGTGAAAAATAGAACAAATGAATTTTATGAAACAAATTAAATATTACACTTGTTTTAGATAGGTCTTGTCTCTGTTCGAATATTGGCAGATTAGAATTTGCACTTGGGAGGGAAGAGCAAACTAATGATTAGATTTAGAAAATGTACGAGGGTTTAGAAAATTTCCTTCGGTTAAATTATTTCACACCTTCGTAAATTTTGGGGGTTGGCTGTAACGGTCCATACGTCACTAGAACATTTTCTAAATCAATAAATAAAAAATTATAGGTATTTAAATTAGAAGTAGGGCTAAATGCTATTTAAATAAAAATTAATAAATAAGATAAAAGGAACTAATAGTTTAATAAACAATATTTAAAAGAAAAGAAAAAAATAAACCCTACTTGATAGTACTTAAATATTAAATAAAATCAATCTTTCTCCATTAGTATTATTAAGTAAAATTATACGTCATTGATACATGCGAGCCATCTAGCGTCATTTTAAGTAACTTTTCTACACTTATTACGCTTTGTAAACGATCTTCGAGTTTTAGTAATTGGTACCCGGTTCCCTAAATATAGATGGCGTTAATATGGGTTAACATAGTGACAAAACAAATATTACTTTATTTCTGTAAAAGGTTCATTTTAATTAACGGATTTAATTAACTTTTACGCTCACCATTAACCTAGGTAAACTATAAGTATGCTAGAATGACATAGAAGTCTATACCTACTTAAATGTTACAGATTGCTTTTAATAAATTATAAGTAATTATTGCGTTTTCATATAATATTTACAGGGTTTTATATCGTTATAAGAATGTAGTTATAGTTCTCACATGAACTCGGTTAGGATATGATAACATTACGATTTGTCTATTTAAAATGTGTTTAATGCACTGAGTCGTGAGCTAGATTCATATTTGAGATGGGTGAGCGATCGATCAATTAATACATCTAGCGCCATCCAGCGGGGAGAAGCAGTAGACTATATCCAATGTAATACGATATTCCAGACTTTTCGATTGTCTATGGTATTTTAGTTTTATGAATGAAAGTAAAGGGATGAACAATGCATACATCTAGCGCCACAGCGGGCAGTAGCAGGAACTAAAAACGTTGGCATGTCGGTATCCAACCACATCGTTTTTTCTTTGAGGGATTACAAGCTATTTCTCATATTATAACTATTATTAACATGTGGCAAATGGCGGTGACAACTTTCAACACAAGTATATATTAATAAAACTTTGATTAAAGTAGTATTTATTGAGATAAACCGATTTGTTAATCTAGTACCAACACATAAAAGAAAATTAGCGGCGCTGTAAGGGCAGGTACCTAAAGGTATAAAAGGAGGCTAGCGTCTGGAAGAGGGACATTAATAGTGAAGATTTAGAAGTGAAATATTGTAGTGATTTATTAGTAGTGATTGTGAGTTCGGCGGAACAAGGGAGAGGACGGCTCTGGACACTAAGTATCCTTTGTACACTACACTTGTAGTTATTCTGAAATTTATTGCATTTCTTTTTATTTGTTGTGTTGTGATTTTTATTGCATTTCTTTTACGTGTTGTAATTATGTTATTCCACAAACCTTCCATCATCCACAAATCCTCTCGCTGTGGCCAAGACACCTTTAGCTGTCAGATATCTGATCGATCGTGTGAGTCTGCTCGATCGGCAGTGAGAAAACCCAATCCTTAAACCTTATTCCTTCCACCTACCACTTGTTACCTAATGTCTACTGGTAAGTGTATTCTTGTTTATTTATATGTGATCTTTTACCTCACTAAACATTTTTTAATTTACATTGTGAATTTTATATTATAAGTGTACCTAGTAGGTAAGGAACCGAGTCGGGAGTTTTATTGCGCGATTGGTATATAGGTAGGTGTCGTGGGGTTCGGAAATGCACGTAGGTATGACTAGTAGGTAGGTAGGGACGGTAAATCGGTACATAATTATAACAGTTTTACTAGGATGTAGCTTCGTATAGGTTGACTGCAATACGTACACGTGGTTCTTTATTTAAAACGTATTAAATAGGTATTTTACTACTTTACACACGCTAGGCGTACCTACTCTAGTGTGGGATTCGGAAATACACATAAATTAATAATAATATCTACGTTGCATGATAATATTCAATAAGTTGGTGGTGGTTTATTTAGGTTAAATAGGGTTAAGTTATGTGTGTTGATGGATGTGTGAAAACCGTGCTTAGTAGTTTATTAGGTTTATTTTATTCGGATGTCACTGAAACTAACTAGGTATTTACCTATCCAATTTACCTTGAGGAAATTAAGGTTTCCGGTTTTGTCATGCCGAAAGGGCTTAGACATAGTTGTTGGTATCTTTGGTTGGACTAGAGGGCAAGCACAAGCCGTCCCTGTAGCGATCTTCAAGGAGATGTACTACCATCGGAAGTCTGCAACGATTGCTATCACAACCTACATTTAAATAGTAAAATCTTTATTTTGGTGATGTCGGATAATTTAGACATTTTGAAGATTAAGTATCCCATTTATTAATTATTGGTTTATTTTATTCTGTTGTCATTGAAATGAACATGCCTATCTACCTACAGATGGTATTATACAATACTGTATTTGAGGAAATTAAGGTTTCCGATTCTATACCTATGTCGAAATGGTTTTGACACAATTTGTTGATATCTTTAGTTTGGCTTAGGGCAAGCAATGCAGTCCCTGTAGATCATCTTCAAGGAGATATGCTACCATCAAAGGCCATAAACGATTGATAACACAAACTACATTTAAATAATAAAACCTGTATTTTGATGACTGTGGAGTGAAATGAACATAATACGATTGTCATTTTACGCAAATTGGTTGCGAACAAATTACCATTCAGATGGGTTCGACTCCTGTTTGTGGTATTTACCAGTGGGTTCGAATCTCGCTTGTGGAGTGAAATAAACATAATACGATTGTCATTTTACGCAAATTGGTTGTGAACAAATTACCATTCAGATGGGTTCGACTCCTGTTTGTGGTATTTACCAGTGGGTTCGAATCTCGCTTGTGGAGTGAAATAAACATAATACGATTGTCATTTTACGCAAATTGGTTGTGAACAAATTACCATTCGGATGGGTTCGACTCCCGTTTGTGGTATTTACCAGTGGGTTCGAATCTCGCTTGTGGATTTTATGAAATAAAGAAAACTATGATTGTTCATATATAATTTTATGCAAATTGGTTGCGAACAAATTATAATTCGGATGGGTTCGACTCCCGTTTGTGGTACTTACCAGTGAGTTCGTAGTCTTTTGTGGAATCTTATCTTTGTTTTAAGATTAAGTAATAGGTATATTATCTATTTACTTAATAAACCCTCTTCCAATGCCTAATGTATCGAGTGGCCCTTTTGTTTAGTACTAATACCTACCTACTCAATGAGTCGACACAGTTGTTTTAAATATACACTCTAGTAGGTATATGTCAGGCATTGTACAAGTGACTAGTAATAAGAGATTGTTAGAATAAGCATCGATACCGAAATATTTGTATGGTCCTTTCGTTGCTTATGTTTGGTCAAATACTCGAGTACCTACCTACATGCATTAAATATAAGCAATGGTTAAATTAAAGATTTGCTTCAGAGAGGTTGTGGGTGGATATGGGGAAGGCGGAGTCCACTTAACTTTTCCTTTTTATGATCATTTATATTACTATACAAATGAGTTCGGTTATTATTCTGAAGACTCGTGGTTGTTCGGAGAAACGCTAGGACAATATGAACGCTGATAATAGATATCTATTACCAATTACAATTGCCTCAATATAGTAAATAGGAAGCTACCTACCTAATTACGTAAATATTAGTAGATTGTGATAAAACGTGTGTTTTAAGTACCTATGATGATTAGATGTGATACTCGCGAATACCTAAGAAGAATAGAGGTTAGATTTATCGTTATTTTAAGATTAATAAATGAATAAATAGGATTGTTGACTGATCATTTATGTTAATTATAGTCTGCAAAGTTTAATGGGATGGTAGGTGGTTGTAATGACAGTTATTGAAGGTAGAAATAAGTGTTGCGATAAAACTATAAGTATTAAATGTTAAGCTGTTATTACATAGTCTCATCATGGGATGGGTGACCGTGTTGTTGCTATGATTATAGGTAGGTACCTACTTACGTAATCGAGCGTGGCGTAGATCATTGCTTTATTTGTTTGGTTGTTTATAATAGTACACTGTTAGTCGTATCGTGTTATAATAAGGGTTATGAATTCATTTACATTAGAGATTGTAGGTAGGTACTGTACAATTAAGATAAATAGGTAGTAAAGGGTTTGTTAGGTTTTGCCTTAAGTTCCTTAAAGTTCTTAGGTTATTGCGGACCTTCGTAGGTGCTCTAGACGATCACTTGGCCAAAATGATCTTTTAGATGTGATTGAAATAAGTAGGTAGGTTATTCTCGGTTTTAGCTTTATATAATAATAATGGTTAAAGAAGTTAGGTAGGTTAATTTATGGTAATCTAGGTAGCTAATTATGTTCATTATTTAAGTACATTACGTTTTATATCATTATATTTGGTGCCGTTAGGTAGGTATAGTTATAGTTAGCTATAAGTAGGTTAAACGTATTTATTTATTTATATATTTATAATTAGGTTAGTTCGAAAAAAAAATAAAAGAGATTTAAAAGGCGGAGGGGGGTCGTTACAATGCCACCGGGCTGTATACGAGTTTTTTAATGAAAAATTTATACGCTTACCACCTACGTGCTTAGCAACAATACTATTAAATTGCTCAGCTCGATTATTGTTCACATCCCAGAGCAGGCTTTTAGAATGCAGTGATATCTGCGTTGTGTGGGTCATTATTTTTTTTAGCAAAGTTTTCACCAAAGGCACTAGGTTTTGCTCAGTTTTCCTATCATCTTTACAATAATAATTTTGACAAAAACTATGGTCACCAAAAATATGCATCGGACTGTTGATGATGTCATCCTTAATATTTATAACCTTCTGGGAAATATTAGTGTTTTGAGCTTTGCGAAAGCGGGCTGCGGCTCTTACAGCTGTACGGAGACGAGTGATACGCTCTGCTGTCAACAGTTTCCTCTCAAGAAGTGGAATTGATGTATCCTTTTGCAGTTGCATGAGTTTACTACAGTAGTTACGAAGTAGGTGGTTTGTACATTCAATTTTTTGTACTTGAACATTAGAATACGGTCTGCTTTCTAAAATTTTTTTATATGTACTAGCATCTCCATCAGCTATAAGGGTTGCATATATCAAATTACGTTTCTCAACTGAAGATTTAAATCCTTCCACTATGCTCGCTTGTTCCATACTAGTAGAAGATCCAACATGATTCTTTGTACACTGATGTTTTGGTGGTGGCTGTTTTTTCAGTAACGATCGGGTGCACACAAAACAATACTTATTTTTGACCTGCATGTGCAAAACTTTACCGCTTTTGAGTCCAATAACTGCAGCTGCTCCCGATGCTGCAGAATAATTTGTTCTATATGATCTTTTGGACCAACACGCATCAGCTACTACTGTTATTGCAGGAACTCCATCAATAACATCCCCACTTTCGGATGCTAGCTCAGCTTCTTCTTTAGCCGCCTCTGTCATAGTCTTTTCTGCAGCAGTTGCCCACCACTCAGATACATCGTTGTGACATTGGCTGTAGATTTTTTGACTTATATTAGGGAGGTTCATCGCAGTAAGCAGCTCGTTTAAATTAGTCCGTCCACAGCCAATCAACATAGTACCTACAAGATTTTTTTAGATTGAATCCTGAGACTGGTTTATTTTTTTAGTAAAATTTTATCTTCTAACTACATACATCATTGTGAAAGCAAAAATAAAAATAATAAAAATAGTACCTGTTACGGCAGCATGATTTAAAGTCATATCTTTCGGAATTTTTTTACTAGATTGTAGATCAAATTTACTGTTACACATATTACATTTTAAAAAAGTTATTGACTCCAAACCAAAAAGCTTTTCACTTAAAATCTGCATGTTGCCTATTGTGCAACCTAATCCCGGATTATGATTAGACAAACTTTTAATTTGGTCGAAAAAGTAAGGAAATTCAATAATTCTTCGACTCTCCACTTCGAATGGTGAACTATTTGGTACATTGCATTCCATACTCTGAAATGTTAACATAAGCGAAGCAAAGTAAGAAAAAAAAATCAGAACACTAATAAAAGTGAGTATTAATATTTTATGATACGTAGTTGATATTAATTTACCGTTTCAAATAATTCTGTACTATTAGTTTTTTCTTCATTACTTTTATTTTTCAATAGATTTTCTACAAACGAGTCAAATATGTCCTAAAAATATATAAATATAAGTTATTTACTAGTGAGATACCTATCCCTACAACTACAAGGTAGAAGTAAAGAATGCCCATTACGTGAATGTAAGTAAATTATTATTAATGTTAGTTAGTAATAGTAATGTTAATGTTACACAACTTGTGACACTTTTTAAAATTAATATGAATTACGTACATTTGACCTGCTACTGTCCATATTAGAATTTTCTTTTGATTCGAAATGATCGTTATTATAGTCAGATGTATTAGAAGCTGTCTGTATTGAGAGACAGTTAGGGGTGGCATTCTAGAATTTAAAAAAAAAAGGAGAGTAGTCAATTACCCGTAAATAATTAATAATTCAGTTACATAATTAACTGACTGACAGAACTTACATTAAATTGGTAATCTGGTTTATTGCAGTCTTCTAAAGATTCATTGTGTGTTATTTTTTGCCTGAAAAAGTACATTGATGGTATTTTAAATTCAAACATATCTTATCACCTATCAAGACTTATCGTTAAAATCAGAATTAGATAACAAAAATATACTATTGAAAGAAAACACTTGGGCGGGTTATAGATCGCGTATACTACAAATAAAAGATTTTGGTGTTGTCAGCATTGAAATTCAACATTTAAGAAGTAAAATTAAAAACCTACTTTGCAAAAAGTTCTTAAAAACAATTTAGGCAACTATACCTCTGCACCCGCTACGCCAATTGCCTCGGTGGTCAAGTGGTTAAGCGCTCGGCCCGATACCCGAAAGTCCCGGGTTCAATTCCCAGGTTGGGCAAAGTGTTTCTGATTATTCGATGCATAGCCCGGGTTTTGTGATCACTAACAAGCGATCAGCAACAAGCGACAAGCGTGGTGATTAAGCCATTACCCATCAATTATAGTGATGACTTGATTTCAGATGGAGGCCTTTGCCCAGCAGTGGGGCAGTTACAGGTTTTTTACTTTTACACCTCTGCAAGGATAAATTCACAACTAATTAGTCAATCACACTAATATTATAAATGTGAATGTTTGTGTGTGTGTATATTTGTTGCTTCTTCACGCTGCAACGCTGGATTTAAATGAAATTCGGCAAACATATAGTTTATAACCAGGACTAACACTTAGGATAGTTTTTATCCCGATATTCCCACGGGAATGAAACTCATATTTTTTTCTCTATATTTGGTTCCACAATTTACTACTTAGGTCTTGGATTTGATGTTGAGAATATAACCTTTTTGGTAGCTTTTTATCCTTTTAATTTGAAACTTTTGACAGACTTTTGAAACTGTCAAAGCGGTACGAAGTCCGCCGGGTCCACTAGTAATATATAAATATAGTAATGTGAATCTGTATTAGCTTGTAAGTGCTATGTCATTTAAATGTTTGCGAATCGCCAAACAAAATAATTTTCATAAATATGTATAGGTACAGATCATAACTAACCTTTTTACAAGCCGGGCGTTTACTAGCTTACGTTTATTTTTATTACTTTGATTACTGCCAAATTGCTTTTTTTTGTTACCCATGTCTGAAAACATTAATGGTACAATAAATTTATATAGTTATTGTAAAAACAAAAATAATATGTTCAATTAATATAGCAATATAATAAATAAATATCACGCCAATAAGCATAACTAAACGGATGCCTCTGACGCCTCATGACGAATGTCACTGATTTTTCATGAAAGAAACACGAAGAGAGCTTCGACATCGCTCATCGTAATATATTGTTTTATTTTATCACCAAATAAACTATTCTTTGAATATTACTCACCAAAGAATCAAAATTGATCGGATGCGCTGTAATTTGAGTGTAAGAAAGAATAAATTTGTGTTTGTGTGTGTGTGGCTGGAGACGAGCGATACGTCCTCTCGTTGGGAAAACCCGACGCGTACTAATCGGAAAAATTTTACGGGCGCTATTATATAGGTCACTTTAAAAAATTATTACTAATAACTGAATATGTAGTTAGAGTAATACCTCTTTATTCATAAAAAAATATAAATGTTTAAATAAAATCGGCTAATCATTGTAAAAAAAAAGTTTAAATGTACAGATTTGGGCAGTTTTGAATTATTATTTTCTGTGAAAAGTAAAGCGTTTTTGTAATTTGGCCTCTATATGGAACTCGTTGATAATATATTCTTTAAGGAAAAAAATATCATAAAGTAAATTTTCATTCAATAACAGCTATACTCTGCGTCAAAAATGCCTCTGACCTGCATTTTGAAAAATCCGCTTAAACAAATTGTCTTTATTTGAAAAAACCGTTGATAAATAAATTTATTTTACTCTATAATTCCCTTGTTTAAGACTTCTTCTTTCTAAAACTGACGTTTTCATCAATGATACTTCTTGTATTCCAAAGGAATCTCCTTTGAAAAAACGCATATTCAGTGATATTTCGTTTAAAATGGAATGCACGCTCTTAATTAAAATGATTTACTGCAGCCACCAAGCGCGCCCTCTCTCGATTATAAAATGGTTAATTTGACAAAAAACCATATTTCATTATTTAAACTTAGAGATAGCTTTTTCATTTATTATTTATGTATGTAATTTTTGACACAGTTGTTTGGTTTTATGGATTGAATGAACTATGAACTATAAAAAAATATTTTCTCAACACATCCGGGTCTACTCGGAACTAGCCAGAAAGGGAGCAGAGGAAAGCTTGGTGGGACCGAAGCCCCGGTTGCTAATAGCGCACAATATCACCAAGGGAGTAATCAGCCACAGCATCACAGTAGAAACCAACCGAAGATGGAGGTCCTCGACTGGTATGAGACAGTCGAAGATCTTCATCAAAGGAATGGACAAGAAAAAGACTAGCAAACTGATGGGACTCTTCAGAGAGAACATGAGGCTAGTCATAGAGATCATAACAGGACACTGTCGACTGAACAGACATCTGACAGTGATAGGACTGAAAACCGACCCCATATGCCCAGAGTGCACGGAAAGTGAGGAGACCAGCCTCCACCTACTAGCTGAGTGCCCTATGTACTCACTGATAAGATGGGAGCTCTGGAGGTCGGACACGTTAGACATAGAGAACCTGAAGGATCTGAAGGTGGAGCAGATAGCAAGATTTACCAAAGAGATTAAAAGATTCGACGGGGAGCCGTGAAAACTGGATCAACCTTAGCTCCCATAAAGGGGAGAACGGGAAAAAGGATGAAGTGGCCCGCAGATAACGCGGGTGGATCGTCCGTTCGGCTCGCGACGTCCCCACAAGAAATATCCCCACAAGAAATAATAACACATCCGGGTCAGATATAGATGCACCAAGGTATAGTTATACGGCTTATACATAGCACACTAGCCCTCGATCCGATCCTGAATTCTTCGGGGTATCTAGTAAGGAACGAGGACACGCACTAGTGCGCGATGCCAGTCCCTCTAGAAAACATCTGACGGTGTTTCGTTTCACATGGCTTAAGTTTCTCGCCACCCCCAAAAAATCCGGTGACGCTGGAAATACCAACTGAGGTATACAGCAAACACTCTAAAAAAAACAAAACCTAGCCTTACAGCCACGACCTTTAACGTTTAAATCAAATTCTTAATAACTACATATTGTGCCGTACTGTATTACGCATTTATTAAGTAGTTTCGCAATGACTACTCGGTATCTGGTATCTGGTCATCATCATCATCATCATCATCTCAGCCAAAAGACGTCCACTGCTGGACAAAGCCAAAGCAAGGATCTCCACAACGACCGGTTTTGTGCTGCTCGCATCCAGCGGCTTCCCGCGACCTTGGTATCTGGTATATTTTATAAATACTTAGATTTTTTTATTTGCTCAAAAAACCTTAATTTTTTTTCTTATACTGTACATCCATGTAGAGATCGTTTACACTCGATATTATAAAATAATTACTAACTAGGTTGTACTATAACTAGTAAGATGACTTAATGGTACGGTAACAAAAACTAAAAGCATACATATGAATCGACGGACGGGAGCGCAGTGATATTCATCAGAGCCGGTCGGTGGAAAAATAACTACTTCAAATATTGGAGGTAGCAAATTTTACTCAAAGAAAACATTTGCTTACATTTAAAAATAAGTCTAAGGGCAAAAGTTGGCTGATACGTGGTAACTATGAATATTTTATTTATAAATCTAATTAAAGGTTTGTGTAAAGCTTGGCAAAAATTAAATTAACTAAATCTCAAAAAGCTTTACACATCACACAGACCGCAATCGACAGCCAATGATCAGTTTAAGATAAAAATGGGCAGGGACACAAAATAATTCAAAATATACTTATAAAATATAATAGAATATTGTTCAGTTATGATTTTTGAAATTTTAAATATTAAAATAATATGGATTTTCTGCGAACACAACAGTGAAATAAAATTATTTCTGGTTTCAAAGTATCACAGTCAGGTTAAAATAAAATGTAAGATTAACTAACTTACATCCTTACTGCTTGCCTTAGATAATTTTAGTATGCTCCTTCCTGTTGTTTAACTGTAATACACACACACCTTATAGTTTTAAAAACATACAAAAAAACACATATTTGCACACTTCAAATATGTAGCATTTACAAATCAATAACAAGTAAGAGATTCAGCTTAAAGCGGTTTTAGCAGTCCCCCTGTTCGGGTCTTACCAAGCAGTGTTATTGCAGTTGCGAAAACGAGACGTGTGTATATACGCCGCTACACGCATCTCGTTTTAACAACCGCTAAAGGTGCTATTCCGAACCGAGCTGCCAACTGACGACAGCACGTGCAGCGACTGTATGAAGTCGGCCACAGCTGCACTACTGGTTTGTATGTATTTATATGAAATGACTTCTAAGCGCCGCTGCAGCAGCAAGTGCAGCCGACGGCGACTGCACGTGCTGCTGCAGACGCACGGCGCCGCCGACGGCAGACCAGTAGTGCAGCGACCGCCAAACAATATGGACGTGGCAATTACAAAAAAATTAGTTTTTCAGAAATTGAATCTCTTCAATGGTTCTCACCAATTAATAAATCTCTATGTTATTTAAGCTCACTATAAGTGAACTCTGTTCTTTATGAGTAACAAAGTTTCTTTAAATTGAATAAATCTCTGGCCGCCTCCTAGTGTTGGTTGTGCAGTCGCTGCATGCACATGCAGCGACTGCACAACCAACACTAGGACTAGTGGCGGCACCGCCACTCTCAGAATTATTCAGGCTGCATGCTGCAACTGCATGCAGCCGCTGCACGTGCTGTCGGCAGTTGCAGTTGGCAGCTCGGTTCGGAATAGCACCTTAACACCCATATGAGCTCATGGTAAAAATCCAGATAGATCGGTGCATCATATTATCTACATATAAAGTGGGTGTTGTTGCTCTCCATTCTTTCTCTATAAAACAAAAGTTGCTTCGAGAGCTTCCAAAAGATTTGTGCTCAATGAATAATGGAATAATGGATGTTCGTAACGGGAACAGGGTGGTGGAAAATCGCGCACCGTCGACGTGCATTAATATTCGCAATCACGGAGCATTCAGCCTTCCATTCCACAAATCCATAGATCAACATGGGTGGGGATACGAATCCGCTGATTGTGCGAGTATTTTCGGTTGACGGCACGTGCAAGACTTCCGTTTTGTTGCGAATACTTATGTAGATACATACATATTTTTAAGTGTACCTAGATACCGGTTGGTATTACTAAATTAAAAATACTGATATCAAATGCATTACTGATTTTTTACTGCGGTACTTGGAAAAAAAACAAGGTTTTTTACAACCATAAAGCGCTTGAATCAACGGAGATAGGAAAGTGATTGGTAGCACATTCTTGTTCTAGCACATTATGCAAATACCTTGCTTTACCTCAGCACTCGCAGACCGGGCGCGTTAACCACTGCGCCAACGAGCTCCTCAAATTATAATAATTAAATTATAATAAATTAAAAAAAAAATGTTTAGTGTAAATGTTTAAATAATTTTTTAACGCAAATTTTGTTGCGAACAAATTACAAGCTCAATTGGAAGAGCACCTGACCCGGAATGTCAGAAGGGTGCAGGTTCAAATTTTTTCAACATTTGTGTTTTTTTTAATGTTTAGTGTTTTGTTATTTTTATATTCCGTCATCGTTCACAGCGCTCCATGCCTCTTTTACTCATATACCACATCCTCACACACTTACAATAATTTAGTTTTTTTTTTCTACCCTACAAATTCCCGAAAAATAATTTGCAAAACAACGTTTGCCGAGTCAGCTAGTCTATATATAAAATTCTCGTGTCACATATTAGTTGCCATACTCCTCCGAAACGGCCCGATCGATTTCTACGAAATTTTATATATCGAGTAGCTGACCCGGCGAACTTCGTTCCGCTTTGACAGTTTCCATCATTGAGTTAAATATATATCAATGGTTTCCATGACAACAAAACAAACAAATAACTTTGTATTGGAAAGTTAAATTGTTGTTTTTAGTATATATATATTTAAATATAGCCTATGTTACTCAGCGCTAATGTAGCATTCTAATGGTGAATGATTTTTTTAAATTGGTCCAGTAGTTTTTGAGTTTATTCGTTGCAAACATACATACATACATACATACATACATACATACATACATACATACATACATACATACATACATACATACATACATACATACATACATACATACATACATACATACATACATACATACATACATACATACATACATACATACAAAAATACAAAGGTTTCCTCTTTATAATATTAGTATAGATTCGGTAGGTCTGACAATCGGTTGTTATCTATTTTTCATACCTCTAAGTGATAAGGGTGGTCCACCCCAAACATATTTTTTTACAATTCAATTTTCCAATACAAAATGTTCCACAATTTGTTTGTTTTGCTGTCATAGAAACTGTCAAAGTGGTACGAAGTTCGCCGGGATAGCTAGTAGTAATATAATTGGTACTTACTCTAATCATCATCATCATCATCATCATCATCATCATCATCATCATCATCATCAGCTCATTTTATGTCCCCACTGCTGGAGCATGAGCCTTATGGATGGATAGGGAGAACGTGCCGTAAACCACCACTCGGGCCCAGTGCGGATTGGTGGTTGTTAACGACTGCTAATGCAGCCAGAACCACCAACCGAAACGAGTTCAATATTTCCTTACTCACCGTAAGGAATAGAACCTGGCACCTCTGGATCAGAGAAGTCAAAACCAAAGTAAAAGTCAAAATTTTATATACAAATAAACTTAAGAAAAGTGCTTTTGAATCGTCCGAACATTTTTTTACCTACTACCGAGGCCGGTGTCATAACCGTATATCGCAAAGGCGGCAACTTATAGCATAAATATTGTTTTTATTTATGGATCATATTGGAATGAAAATGAAATTGCAAGACGTCGCATCGCATCTTGTCGCGTCAGGTGGCAAGTTTATCGCTTTTCATCGCTCACGTAGGCATAAGGGTTACGGGCGGATTATTGCTTCCTCCAAAACGAATACTTGGAGGTGATACTTGACCTGCATTCGTTAAAGGCTTTCACTAACATTTTAAGGTCTGTTGGGGGAATTTCCGTACGATAAATAATAATAAAAAAGCCTTTAATAGTCACAGCTGGGCCTTTCCATTTAAATATTAGCACATGGGATGACTGGGCTATAATCTACCACGCTGGCTCAATACGTGTTAGTAGGTTAACGGGAAGATTAAATATAAAATGCAATTTTACGACAATCGGGACGGCTTACCGTACTTTCCAAAGTATTGAAGAGTTCGAGATACTTCAATTTGTTCAAACATCCTCTGACCCGGAATTGTAAAAGTCGTGACCGTAGGCGAAAGGCGTTTCGGCTCTGAACTTCTTGAAAATAGTAATATCTAGATTAAAAAGGTCAGTCCACATAGTATGGAAACGTTTTTCTTAAATCAAGTTTAACCTTTTGAACGCCACGGTCGGCACTGGACGACAAATGAAAAAGTGCCCAACACGCCACCGTCGTGTATAGCCGACGAGAAAACGACATTTTTAAAATACAAAATAAATATACTAAATTAACTTTTTTGTGTTTCTTTTTCCTATTATTTAAAAGTACAGTAATGATATATTGTAAAATGGCACGAAGATATATCCATTAGTTACATTTCACAAGCAAAAATTATCATTAAATATTGCTAATCGAAATCCTTAAAAAAGGTGTTCTCCTCACGCCACAGTCGGCAAGATACGACAGCTAGTGAAGGGTAAGTTAGGTAAATTTATTGAATAGTGCAGAATAGCTATTGGCATATAATAGTTCGTAGCGGCCTCGCTTTTTGTAAATTTTGCTTACCTTTTTAATGAAAACCAAAATAGTAGAGAAAGATTTTCATAAAATGCGCGAAGGCACTTATTTGAGCTCCTAGATTGAACTACTGTTCTAAACAAATGAAATAAAAAAAATAGAATGTTATCTCTTATATAGTCGAATAGTTCGTAGCGGCCTCGGAATTTTTAGATATCATTGATTTTACATTTTACATTTTTACATTTTTAGATTTTACAAAACTTCTAAAATCGCTTTAAGATCGATGTGAATTTCTCCTATCTACGATAATATTATTGAGCAAAATTTATACCAGATTAATTGTTACTTCATGAGGAATAAACATTTAATAATGAATTTATAATCCTATTTCGATAAAAACGATAAATACAACTGCAAAATTACTATAAAATGCGATGCGCCGGCCGTCCGAACTCAGCTTTTTCTCGCAGAGTGGAAATTTGTAATACTAAGAATGAATTTATTATTCGATAAAAACGATAAATACAACTGGAAAATTACTACAAAATACGAAACTGGGCATTTTACGCAAAAATCACAGTCGAGATGTAATAGGCCTCTTAATAATTAGTACTCTAATAGACAACCTTTTCTTTACCTTGTTGTTTATAATTTTTAGTTTACTTGAAATGTCACATCCCTACCTCACACGCGAGAAAGTTGTCAAAGGTCGTGCCAACCACGCCATAGTCGGGTCTTCCCGACAGCGGATGACTTAACGAACGAGATTAGTGATGTACCTTATTATTATCTGATTTATTCGTTTGCAGTTCTAATGTCTACTTTTACTTTGTTTAGAATTTTGTAACTGCTGTTAAATGATACGAAATAGTGTCAAATAAAGATTGATATAACGAGTAATATTTTATTTCAAAAATATGTGACGAATAGCAATTATTAAATTGGTTATTGACAAATTATCGATAAGATCGTTGGCATTCCTATTTTATTTGTAGGTATTTGCTCTGAATTTGTGGCTTGGCGTGGAAGGGGCGCCAATGCGTTTGCGCTCTGGCGTTCAAAAGGTTAAAAACGTTGGAATCTGTATACAGTTTTAAATTAAAAAAATCCTTATCGTTTTGAATTTAGAATAAAAGCATAACCATTTTTAAATTTGGAATTCTATTTTTATCTCCACCTGAGTTTATTTCTAATGCTCTAAATTTCACAAATACGAAACAAACCAGCCAGTTAGCAAACTAAGTATTTAAACGCTCTGACGTTTAAAACTTTACAACGCTTACGAAGTTTCTATGCAAACGGACAGCATCCTATCTCCATGCAACAGTGACATTAATTTGGCAATGGTTTGTAAGCGCATTGCGGCAAAAAGTCATAACTTGTTGTACACATTAATATACTAGTGGTGCTGGCCCAGTGCTCGAGATTCAACAGTAAACCATCATAAAGTATGTTTGGATTAGCATTGACAGATTTCCAGCTCCGTTTCCATTTTTGAAACAATGTACGAAAGTATGTTTGTTTAATTTAATGTAGGTATTTATTTTTGTAACATACATATACTATACATAAATGCTATTTTTCGGGACTCCTCCATATAGGTAAACGTTAATAACTTATATATAATAGAACAGCCTTCCGTGATCGCGATGTGCTTAAAAAGTGTTACGAAGTTTTTGCTTCATGATTAATATAGTATAGAAAATAACATTTCATAGTTGCATCGGGTAAGTTTCTAATTTATATCCACTGCACAGTGTTTGCAGTTTAAAGTTGAAAATTTATGAATAGGTATTAGTAGTGACGCCTTATCTAGTGACCGAAGTTTACCAATGTAACTTGGATATGTATATAGAACAGAAACGTTTTATAGAACCGAATGAAAAAAAAAATGGATTTGTAAAATCTAATTAATATTTAATTTGTAAAATAATTAATTAAAATGCACTTACATTTCTACATTTACAAAAGGCGTAAAGTTAAAAATCAAAATAAAAAAATTCAAATATATATATTTTTTAAATTCAATTTAAAAATCACAAATTTAAACCAAACATTACCTACTTATCATTATTGCATGCCCACGGACCTTGCACACAGTTCGAGACGTATGGATAAAATAACATTTAAAATTAACGGGACTAGGTCAATATAAAATGTGTGAATTAAACGTTTTGTGTTTGTGTAACTTTATCTCAACACCAAGTACAGCATAAGAAAACAAATTAAAATCAGCCAAAAGTAAAACAAAACAAAAGCAATACAGACACAAAATAATAAGTAAAGTTCTAAACGTCGCTTTAACTTTTCCAATCAAAATTAAATTACTTAATTGAACTAATGATAAAATTTATACAATTTGCTTCCATTGCCAACATAAATCAAACCAATCATCCACAGTATAATTACAAATACGTATTTACATCCTCTTGCTGTTGTCAAAATATTGTCTTCTTTTATTTTTGCATGTCATCATTGTCATCATCATTATCATCATCATCATCATCATCATCATCATCATCATCATCATCATCATCATCATCATCATCAGCCCTTAAACTTCCCACTCAGGACGACTCCAAACGGACGGGTCAGGACTTCACAAATTATTAAAAGCAGGTTCTTAAAACAGTATCACTCGATTGCTATTGCAGTTGTGAAAACTAATAGTAACCCACCCAAAACGAAAATGAAAATGAAAATAAAAATGTTTTTATTGCAACAAACACCAATTTACAAAATAATTTTGCCCTAGCTTCTGTAAAAAAGTAAACTTGTGGAACAGAACCCAGTTCCTTATTTAAATAACCGCACGATAAATCGAAAATGTGAGACGAACGATTTGTTGTTAAGTTAATTGGTGATTGTTTAGACATAATTAGAGGTGTAATAATTTAAATTTAGAAGCCACTCGTTTTCATGATTTTTGCCCAAATTAATGTGATATTGTAGAAAAAACTATAGTGTTTTATGAATTTATGGGTCGCACTAATTGTAAACACGTTCCCTTTGATACTAAATATATATTTTGTTAATGAAATATCATCATATATCAAAATAAAAAATAAATAAAAAAAACAAATAAAAGTTTTTTCATCATATATAACTAAACCGTGACTACACTTTTGGCTTTTTTTGGTCGGCGCACCCTTAAGCCGCACACATTATATGCTGGGTGCGTGTTTGTTAGCAAAAGAGAAAAGAGATCCCGTACCGTAAGAGCGTTTTCACATTATCCGACCCGATATCGGTGTCGGGACGACGATAGCCGACACCATGTGCTGTTTTCACATATTTCCGACAATATCGTTCCGATTCGATTCATTTGCTCGATAGCTTCATGCGGGCAGGTCATCATGGCAGACTTTAGAATAAATACAATACAATATCGTCCGACGGCTCACGGGCATCCGACGGTGCCGCCAACACATCGGTGTCGGCTCCGATATCCGATATCAGGCCGGACAATATGAAAGACAAATACATATTTCATACATTTTACTTCCTCCGATATCGTATCGGTGCCCGACACCGATATCGGATCGGGTAATGTGAAAACGGTCTAACAGCGTAACCCATGTTACATTAATATTAAACTCTACGCGAGATTTACGAGCCAAACAAAAGAGATTGCAATAAATAATTCATAGTTAAGACTTAACAAAAAAGAAACTCTATCGTGGCCCAACCAGTTCAGAAGAGACCGTTTTGAATGAACGACGCGAGAACTGTTTTATGGGCCATTCTTTTAACCACCCATATTTCTATGCTCTAAGCACATGCTGATGCAGCGTCACATAACAGCGATAACAGCATCGGTGGCCGAACGAATAGATGCCTGGGTTGAGTTTAGCATACATTGCTCGGCAAATGACTCCACCTGATGTTAAGTGGAAATTAAGCCCAGACGCGAAGACAACTGATGCAGCGGCGTGAAAACATCGCTGCATTAGTCATCCTCACCCTGCCGGTCCACAAGGTGCCTCTTCACGTTTTGTTCGAAGGACCCTATCTGTGGAAACCCTTAAAGAGAAAACGTGTGCTGGTAGACTATTCCTTCTTTCGTAAGTGCGACAATGACATGACCAACAGATTGCGAGAAAGTTGAATTCCCGTTCCGTTAGACTCGGTTAGACGAAGAGATGGCTGATTCATAAATTGATTCAGAATTCGCAAAATAAGTAGAAACGGTTTTTTTGGACTCGATTGAGATTGTAGAAAGAATGTTATTTTCTACAATCGAATCGAAGCCGATCTCTGATTAAAAGGAAATTTCCTTTCCAAAGTCAATAAAACATTCGTTATAAAAGCAATTATTGTTAATTGTGTTGTGCTTGCCTACAGTATTATAAGAACTTGACCTTTCATCACTAATACCTCAGCTTAAGCCTCAAAGTTTTTAGAAGCTTTACATTAAGTAGCTAGTCTAGACCGTTTTATAATTGAAGCTAATTTTTAAATCTTGACAACTGTGTCGCTCTTGTATAGGTCCTATTAAGCTCCTCAATAGGTATTATAAAGCTCTTAGAGCGGCCATACACAGGCAGCTTGAAGCAGTCAGGATCGGCTGCTTCAAGCTGCAACTTCATAGTGAACTGCAGTCTTCTATTTACAAACATACATGGAACCGCTCAAGCAGTTGCGACTGCTCTGGGCAACTGCCCGAGCTGCTAACTAGCAGCTATATGTAGACCCCAAATAGGTCTTTATTTAGCCTATACTAGTCCACTGCTGGATATAGGCCTCTCCAAATGCACTTACTTATGTGAATATCGAATTAAATGCTCAACACAAATGTATGGAAAGTTTTCAAGGTAACAGCAAGATACACAATTTATAACATATTTAATAACATCACAGAATACACCGTTGCCTTGGTAAACCGTTTCCTTTTCCTCCTCCCGCGATATTATTTGATTTCTGCTGCTTCATTTTATTTATATTCGACAGATGGATTGTTGCCGGGCGACATTGGCATTCCGATAGACAAGTATTGAGGAGTGAATAGAAAACTCCTGTCTTATTTTATTTTATTTCGTATTTTCTCGAACGCCTAACCCCGTCTTATCGTCAATATGGTTGATATACACAGTTTATGTATAATATAACACTTTAAGGCGAAGGGTAAGGCACACTAGCGCTACCAATTGATAATTTGACAATTACTAACGGACCGGATCATTTTTTAAACATTGCGTACCGTTCGACAACAGGAAAGCATCCATAGTATTTATTTAATAATTGTGCACTACTGTTTGTTGCGTGGTTTATTCACAAAACGGGCTATCGCATTTATTCACAAACAATGGCCACTGTTGGTGTTAGCGAATGAATACAAAAACAAACGTAAAAGTAGTGCACAATTATGAAATAATAGATGTTTGCCTTGTCTGAAGGCCCGCAATGTTTGAAAAAAAAAAACAGTTTAGCAGTTATCAAATTAAATTCATTAGCGGCGTTAGTGTGCCTTACCCTTCGCCTTAATTTTTGAGTACTCATTGACACAATTGTCTATTAATCTGCTACTATTTAATTTGGATGATCTCCGTAGCTTGCACGCCGGACTTTGGGCGGCACTAACTCTGAAGTCCCGGTTCGATTCCCGGTCGGGTCAATATCGAAAACGATCTTTTCGATATTGTGTCGGATCAGGGTGGTTGTGGTACCGTCGTTGTGTCTGATTTACTTACCTTGGGATCAGAACAATGTATGTGATGTGCCTAATTTTATTTTATTTATTTTAATCTACGGCGACCTATTTGGCTTTATTGTCGTATGTTGTATATGTATATTTGAACCTAATTAACTTATAACTATTTATTTATTTTCATTAATTCATTAATTAGTATTGTCATGTATTGTTATAACTGCTTCCAGGCACAATAAATAGAAAACAAAAAATTGCGATGAACTTCTCACTTATGACAAAAAAACAATTCGCCTGAAATAATTACTACTTTTACATTGCCTCGATTCTGCTATTTATAGCGTTATATTTTGCGTTTCTAGTTATTTAGCGAGATTTTCCTAGAGTCCAAATATTAAATTCTGGCTATTGAGACACGCTTATGAACGTAAATAGCAGAGAACGAAACCTAGGCTTTAGCTGCCAAACATCACAGAAATAACGATAATAAACGATCTCCTCTCGTGAGATATTTTTAGAATAACTCGCTTGAACACTCACTCCATAAGTTGTAATTAACTAAGCGAAGTTATAATCTCTGCGTTGCCAAAGTTGCCTTCAGCGGGGGCGGAGTTGCCATCATTCAGTGCGGGAACTTTTTGTTGTTCCAAGAAGATTGTTCTTGATGGGAGACACGTAGACAAGGAACGGTTGCGTTTATTTGTCAGTTAAACTTCGTCCACGTTATAAGAAACTATTTAAAAGTGAGCACGTGTGTTGATAACATACCTACATCATCATCATCATCATCATCATCTCAGCCAAAAGACGTCCACTGCTGGACAAAGGCCTCCCCCAAGGATACATGAGGGGATTTGCCATAATCGCCACGCTTGGCAGGCGGGTTGGCGATCGCAGTAAGTTGATTGAGAGTTAACCTCAGAGGGATGCTGCTGCCCATCCTCTGGATAGGTCCCTTAGTCGGCTTTTATGACACCCACGGGAAGAGATGGGGTGGTGCAATTCTTTATCCCCGGCACACACATACCTACATACATGCAGCCGTTTATTTGTTTTGATAAGTTTATTTTATTTTATTATTAGCAAAGTTATTTGTTTTATTATTATTAGTAGTAAGAATGTTATTGACTCCATGTTAACGAGTCCAGATGCGAAGACAGCTAGAAAATTGGATTGTAACGCTTTTCTTGTGACGTTCTCCATATCCATTCATAAAAAAGGCTAGGCTAATATAAAAAAAATGCTGTGAAGATGATCAATCTCCACTTTGTAGACCTGTGAGATGTTATTTATTAATAAACTCTTTTGCTAAGTAAAATATTAATGTTTAGAATACAATTAGTTTGAAATCGCTGTCATCCCTTTTTTTAATGTTACCTACTTTGTGTACGGATCAAGTGTACACCAATAAATGTTTATTAATTCGCTCATTCATCTATAAATTTGCGCATTACGAAAATTGCTTAGTTTTTGTAATGCGATTATGACCCGACCTTTCAACTACACTGCGCCAACTAACACAAGGTAAAACATATTTACCCCAGTTAGTGGTAAAGTTAGTTTAATGTCCAGTTAACTAGAGGTAAATCAAACTCGCCGCAACTTACAGGGAACTATTCCGTACTTTTCACTGTTCTATAGGTACATCGCTTTTTCTTTGAATTGTTGTAAAAGTTTTTTAAAGGAAGCGCTTAACCTTCACCTCAACGAAGATTGAAGTGTACTTCACCCTTTCTTCAACTATTGAGGAACTAACGATCTTACATCTAACTATCAGAACAATGATGATGTTACGGTGCCAGATTGAGATATGATAGAGCTTGCTGGACGGACTAAAGGCAAGCTCTACCGGCAATTAAAGCGCGTATAATATGAGAACCCAGGACCTCTAGTTAAGACTCTGGTGGTCGGTGGTCTAACCACTAGACCAGAGAGTCACTCTAACGTCAATTTCAGAACAAAAATGCTTTATGTTCTAAAAACAATGTGATGTTAAGACGTTAATAAATAACTTCGGGTATGTTTACCATAATCTGTGTAACGAGGCATAAAGAAAATAGTAATGGACTGTATGAGGAAAGAGGAAAACATAGAAAAACGTATTATGAATAAAGAAAAATAAAAATAAGAAAACATAGACAAGAAGCTCAACGACAATAAAGGAATAAGAGAGCGTTGACAGATGATGGAAAAATATTAAAAGGATTAGGTAGGTAACAAAAAGTATTTACTCCGAAACAATCAGTTCTAACGTCTTCCCTTTTTTATGTGGGGTTTTTCTACCATTAGTAAAGACGAAAGAAAGCCTTACCCACTTTGTTACTTTGCTTCTTTATAGTCGAGTGTTTTCGATTTAAACTAACAAAAAGGATTGTGTAGAATTAAAAATGTATATTGAATTGAGAGCGGTATTCTCGACCAACGCACACATAGACAACCTATCACGGACACGGAATCTCGCAACAGCTCGCAATAGTCCGAGCGTAGCAGTACAGTATATGTGTACCTTGTCCTTGTTGTGTGACAAAGGTAGGTATGCAATATTTTTACCCAGGAACACCAGTTAAGAGACCGATGCTGGTCTAATCACAAGACCAGAGAGGCAGTCCTAAGTTAATTACACCGACGATGCTTCGGGACGCATTGATCGTAAAGACAAAGTGATGTTAATAAATATCTTCGGGTATTTTTATTATCATAATCTTTATAACGGGACGTAAAGAAAATAGTAATGGACAGTATGAGGAAACGTATTATGAATAAAGAAAAAGAAAACCAAGAAAACATAGACAAAATAGAAGCTCAACGACAAGCAAAGGAATAACAAAAGAGCGTTGACAGTTGATGGAAAAATATAAAAAGTATTAGGTACCAAAAATAATTTACTCCCAAGCAATCAGTTCTAATGTCTTCCTCTTTTTAAGTGATGTTTTTCTACAATTAGTAAAGACCAAAAAAAAGGCCTACCCACTTTGTTACTTTGCTACTTCATAGTCGAGTGTTTTCGATTAAAAGTAACAAAAGGAGTTGTGTAGAACAACAATAGAATATTTAATTGGTTTCTCAAGACAAATCTTTTTCATCAGTATTGAAGTTGTTTTAATTGTTGTAAGGGCCTGTTTCACAATGTCTGATGAGGAGATACTTGGCAGTTAAAGTGATAGTTTTGTATGGACTATCTGTCAAGTAAACGCTAATGGGAACTTACTTGTAGATGGTGAAAGAGGCCCTAAGTGAAGTAAATTCTCAAAATGACCTACTCTTAAAGCTATTTGCATGATTGCGGAGGAAAATGTATCTCTACGATAAGAAATACATTTTCCAATAATATTCTGACGCTTTCATAGAAAAGGAGAAAGGAATATAATAGAATATTTTATTTGCTAAGAATATGGTTGGTATTACATGAAGTTGGTCATATTTTTATAGTTTCACATATTCTGCCATGTAGACATGCAAAATTTACAATAAAGTTCAATTAATTCATTTGAAAATATCAAAGTATTTATAAAGTGTATACATAGTTATATTGCTATTATTATTAAAATCATTATTATTCATTAATCCATAGCATTACTAACCAACATAGTTATGATATTTGTGTACATAGAATTATATATTAAATAATATTATACAGTAGAAAGGAGTTGCTGAGTTTCCTTTCAGTTCTTCTTAGTACAAGGTCTCCCGTTGTAGATTAACGAAACGATGACGTAGTGACTTTCAAAGAGAAGAGACCAGTAGGTTAACTCTAAAGGTAAAAAACAATTTTATTAATAATTTGAAAAAGTGTTGGAGAAATTTCCACGAGCGGGATTTGTCAACACTTTTTCAAATTATTTTTTTATAATATATACTTACTTATTTATATAATTTTGTAAATTATATATACTTAACCATAATCATAAATATGAGAGATATTTTAATTATGTTAGTTTTTGCATCCACAATGATAATAGTATACTTATGTCAAAATAATTTAACTAGAAAAAAAATCTAGTAAATTTTATCTAATACGACAGTAATTAATTACACAAAGAACTCAAAAAAGCTTAACATTAAAATCTATGGGCAAAATAAAACGAGTAGGGTAGTGGTACCAGTCTTCAACTGGAACCAGTGATCGTAATTTTTTAATCTTTAACAATAGGGGTCGGCAATTAATTTCAATCTTTAGCAACAATTGAATACAGAGGTCTGAAGCTTCCTAACTGTCATCCCTTAAAATCTCCATATAATTTTTATATTTGCATGCCAACAATTCTGGCAAGACATGTGCACACGATAATGTACCTACCATCTTTGTATACCATGTACTTACGCAAATAAAGTATTATGAATAATGAATTAAGAATTATGAAGAAAAATCTTAATCTTAAATTGGCGAAGAAAACTGAGTCGAACACTAGTGTTGTGGCACCTACGATAGATTCGTAAAAGATGTTTCATCTCAACATTTTTAAAGTAGCTGATGTTGTACCTACTTTGCCGGAACTATGTACTTATTTCTGTACGTGACTGTACTGCTTGATAGTCCGCGACTCCGCGGAGCAAGGTCGCAGTGGCATAGTCATGGCTGAATCGATACAGGTGGCCATCGCTCGGTGCGGGTTTGTTTGATGACGGACCTGTAGATTGTCTAGATGGCTAAATAAGTAATAGATAGAGAGATGGATAGACAATACTCTGGCTTTCTTACATCACCATCATACAGTAGAATATTCTATCGTATGAGTATACTGAGAGGTAAAATTTGTGATATTTTTGGTTGTCTGTTTGAGGAGAATAATCTCCGAAACTCCTAGTCCGATTGCTAAAGGTATTTTACTGATAGAATGGTACATTCCTTGCAAAAAAAATAGGCTATATCTTACAAAAACACAAATGTTGAAAAAATTTCCACGAGCAGGATTTGAACCTGCACCCTTCGGACATACCGGGTCAGGTGCTCTTCCAATTGAGCTATCGTGGTTCTAACCAGCCCGCCGAAATTATTCAACACTTTTTACTTTGAAAGCAAAAGGCGCCCATTCAATGTCAACAACTACCGTCACTAACATCCGATCATAATATTTTTAAGATGTAAGCAAGCTATTTACTTTGTTTATGTTATAACATTGTATATTTTATGAATTACTAGAAATAATTATTTAGTGTATTCATATTATTTATGATGCATTTTTGCTTATTTGTAGACATGTAATCTATGTTAATAATGTGCATAAATTGAATAAAAAAAGATTTTATTTTATCAGATAAAACATAGAAATAATAAAAAAATACAAATATAAAACTAAGTTAGTGGTGTTATCGCTTTAAAGCGATCCTTTTACGAAAGTGCCAAGTGTGAGTTTCATTTCACATTCGATCACGTTAACGAAAACGAGAACTTGTATGTCGCCAGGAGGCGCTGTTTCACTGTCATACTAAGGCCCGTATTCTAGAAAAGAGGCTTGAGCGTGAATCTCAATTGAAATTAGATTTAAATAAAGAACTTATTCTAGAACAGCACTCAAGTATAGATTTGTTAATCATAGTTTAAGTGTATTCTGAAATGTGACTCAGACGCTACTCAATCCGCTAGATCAATACTTAAATCGAGATTTAAACTGTAATCACGCAAAACACCTTAATACCACACTTGAGCAGAGATTATTACGCATTTCCCAATAGTTTTCGGTTTGTTGAGGAAGAACTATGAATCCGCTGGACATTTTTGAAGACGTTGACGTAACCGTAATCGAATTAATACGAATAGTAAACACAACTCACACTGAGCACTCTGAAGGCTGAAGAGAACTTACACACTTTAAGAACGTTTCAGTAATAATAGTTTCCCATATTTCATAATAGTATTAACATTTGGCAGAACACAAATAAAAGAAAGTAAAACAAAACTGCAAACGTGTCTTTCAACTTTCCCGCCAAGAACTGCGATACAGCAAATATTGTTTGGTCGATGTATTTGTTTTCGCCACAGAAAATAGATACGAGGCAAAGGGGCCAATAACTCTTGCAGCCGTACTTATGACGTATAAAACGATTACGATAAGAAGGTGGTGTGTGGTGTTTTTAAAATAATCCGAGAGTTGCTAAAACGGTATAATATAAGTATAATGTTTTTTTTTTATATCTACTAGTATTTTGAGATTATCCTTTAACTTATAATTATGTTAAAGAAAATGTTGTCAGTTAAGCTGTCTGTGTATCTATATAATAATAAGTTAAGAGAAAATCCTGTACGTACCTCTTTTTAAGCACATTGCGCGCATGTTGGGTTTGATATTTGGTAAAGTTAGAGATCATACGGAGAAGAAGTGCATGAAAGTGAAAGATAAAATTTATGCATAATTTGCTACATTATAAACATTAATTTTTTTAATAATTATGGTTGATTCAGACCACGAGAAGATCATTATTTATAATTATTGCTACAGTGCTCTTTATTATTTATATTTAGCAATTAACAATTAACTGGTGTTCTGGAAGAAATCGTTTAAAAGCGATAAGACTGCCATTTTTTGTTCATGATTATAGTGTTGCAATTGAAGTAGGTATTATATATCCATCTTAACAGTATCCGTATCAAGTGAAGTACTCATCAAACAAAGTACCTATCGCATAAAACGTACGTGACTTATTTTCCACCAATTTAGAATTAAAATTAGAATCCTGATAAATTTGCATTGATGTTTTTTATCAGAATTTACGCACCTTTCTTTACACAAATCGAATTTCCTTATTCATCTTTAAGCCGGAAGTGCGGTGTGAAGTGGAAAGGTTTTCTTTTAGTTCGAATATTCGGACTCTTAAAAAGAACAAAAGAGAAGGCACAAAGTTAATAAATTAGGCCATTTCCGAACAGAACATTTTATTTTATTTCACAGTATCGTGGAGGGTGGAATGTTTGATTGTACACACGCCGATTTTCCGTATCTGTTTAGATATAACAGTGCACAGGTACATATGACTTATTGTGATAAACCATACATGTAAAATATACAAATAATTTCTGTTAATAAAGACTGATTTAAATTTTGTAACACTTTTGTTGTCACCTTTACCTCTCTTTTTTTGTATGAGTTTGGCACACGTGAATATTCGGGTAAAAACGCAACTGATTAATTGTTCTTGAACTGGTATTATTATTCGGGGAAAATCGCAACTGGGGAATAACGCCTACATACTACTACATAATTAACAATACATACTACTACATAATACAAGACATAAAGTCTAAGGCATATGGTTGACAATGTATTGAAGAAATTTGTTTTTTTTTAATATAATTTATTCATGACTATGGTACTTAGTCCTTCAGTCGAAAACTTAATTTATAAACAATATTTCTTTCCTGTATGATGATGATTAATGATAATAGAAATGAGAAGTGGGAAATGATATAACCTCCAACCCCTCGAGTATCTAAGTAAAGATGTGGGCTCTTTACTAAGTCCTCGGGCGGACTTCTTGATAGAATTTGAAAAGTGACGTTGAATTGTTTAGTTTCGTTTGCCAACACTCATGCACACTCACGAACACTTAACGGTTAATAATCCACCATTATTTCACATTGATATTCGACATAACACAAATTTTAGAAAATAAAACAAAACCGCGGACATGACTCTTCACTTTCCCGCCAAGAAGTCCGAAGAAAGACAGTTTTGGATAGGTTGATGTGCGGGCATGTGTACACACGGCGGCAGATCAACCTACCCAAAACTGTCAAATTTCTATAATCAATTTTGAACTTTATCATTTGGTTACAAGGATCAGTATTCATTGGAGAAATTTGACAGGATTGGTTAGGTTGATCTGCCGCCGACCGTAAACAGGGCGGTTGTTTATTCAGCCAATATCGATTTGTGCAACGCTCCGTGCGTGGCCAAACTATTCCATTTTATAAGCGACTGTGTTTTTTTTGGGAATGGTAGTGGTCAAAACACTGATGATTCTAGTATAAATAGAGCCATTAAGCTCTTATTATAAATACATATATAAATACATATATTTAAATACAACGTGTAACAGAAAGGTGTGGTAAAAAAATAAAAGATCCGTAGTGTAAGTATCCGATCTAGATCTTGTGTTACTAAGTCATAATTGTTAACTTTTAGCTTTTAAGTACTTTAGCAATTAAAACTAGAAATATTATAAAGTTATGATTATGGAAGAGCGGAGCCTTCTGTTACAGATAATTTCATGTCTAATAGGAGGCTCCAAATGATAATATAGTTACAATGTTTCTGCTGAAATAAAAGTATTTTGATTTTCTTTAAACTTTAATTTGTTATGAAATTTATAATTAAAATTTCTATTGTGACATGACTTCAAAATAAACAAGTCACAACCCTAGTGGTTTAGTAACCTCTGTGTACGTACATTTAAAATCACTGTTGCTTGCTTATGCGTGCCTGAGGCGAATTATTTCATTAATATAAATATTTAATTTACAATTGCATGATAAATTCAAGTTAATAATTATGTCTTAAAAACAACACATAAAAGTTCTAGATCGGATACACTTTGGATCTTTTAATTTTTACCACACCTTTCAGTTACACGTTGTATAATTAAATATAATAATATATGGCTACCTTAGCATAGACTACGATTACAAAATTGAAAGATTAAGCTATTATTCTAAGATAACAGTGAAATCTTTTGTGTTTTTGTTTGTTGTGTTGTTGAGTAACGCAGCGGTTGTTTATTCAGCCAATATCGATTTGGGCAACGCTACGCTTAAACCAAATTAAAATCACAAAATTCTTTTAAAACGCCGAGTATAAATTGTTGCATAAAACAACTTTTGTTAATTTATAAAGCTTTTTAGATCCGATTACTGTATTCTTATTTTGTAAAATAAAAAACAATAAAACGAACAGGTAGGTAATTTATACAAATATTTGAACAATAAAACTGTCTAAAAGAAAATAACTTTCCAATAAAAACCGACACTATTTGGCACAAAGCCAAGCGGAACAAATAGGTAACACAATCGAAACACCCTCCAACACGACAGGACGCTCAATTCGTCATACATGACGCGCTATCAACGCTGTACCAACAAAACACTTGAACCACCCACACTGATGTACTACGCATGTAACAATGTTACAATTTCAGCCCGACAGACGTTGTAGACCTGCATTTATTTATTCAGTCGACATCGATCCCTGCATCACCACAAAATAAGGAGACCCAGAAGGTAAGCTTAATTTAATACATACCGCGCTCGAGCAACTCACACATTGCCAGGCCCTTCTTTACCATTGGGCACTCTGGGCAAGTGCCCAGGGCCCGACAATCGATGGGGCCCCTTGTTCCTGCCAGATCACTAACCGATAATCGATATTACTGATAAATATATTTGTTTTGCGAAACCAGAATTACTAACTTATTGACTTTTTTGCTTTTTGGCCTAACACTGGCAACTCTATCTGGCTGCAAATAAATAAAAATACCAGTTGAATAAATCTACAGTTTTGCTTATCTACTCCTTTTGCCTGTTTTACTAAAATCTAGCGCAGCATAAGGACCCCATTATCCGTAAGTGCCCAGGGCCTCCAATAGGTTGTACATTGCCCCCTTGCTCACACATAGACCCCTTGCACGGACACTGATCCCAGAACAGTCGAATGCAGCTGTTGCGAGATGCCGTGCCCGTGAGGGGATGTCAATGTGTGCGTTACTCGAGAGCTTTTGTGTGAAGCTTACCTTCTGCAGTCTCCTTATTTTGTAGCATCGACCTTCCGGGTGCCTAGTGTGAGTTTTGGTCACTACTCGATCACGTTAACGAAAACGAGAATATATGCAAAACTTAAACTATCTGATCATGGATCTGGTGAAAAAATTCGTTCTTAGTTCGAACACAATTATATCACTTTTTTTTTGAGAAAGTTTGTTGATGGCCTTAGGTGTCCTTTTTGGCTTAAGAAACCCTTTAAGTTTCTGATCGCCCCCAAAATAGTATGCTGACCCTGAAAATGCCGCCTAAGGCAAATAGCAAACTCTCTAAAAAAATGGCGACTGAAAGTACATGCACTCAGATGTCATATAGGTCTACAAATTCGTGCTCATACCCGCCACAGAGTATTTAAACGATTGGCAACGTGTAGTTACTTAATTAATGGCTGAAGCCGCATGAGTTTCGATATTCCGCCATTAATGATTGGGCTTTGTAGGTAGTACGCACAGAAGCAATTAGTTGGTGTAACGAGCAGTGGACGAAAATAGTTTGCAGGATGGAAAAGCAGTGAGTGGGAGGAAAGTAGTTTAAATATTATAGACAGCGAATTTACTAATGTGTTCATGTTCAACATAGGTAATTATTTTTTACTAACGTTAAGTATCATTATCAGGGTCCGCATCAAGTGTACTGCCCCATGTGAATGAATCGAAGATGTTGCCAGACTTATGGCATCCATCTGAGGAAGAAGAGTAAAAAGGATAGGGTCGCACAAAAGATCACGAAGGATCGAAGTGCTACGGAAGAGGGAAACCACAGCAAGCCCAACTAACATAAGATAAGATAAGAATGATGAAATAAATGTTTATTCGAATAAACTTATTAAATAAGCACTTTCAAATTGTCATGAAAATGTGGTTAAAGACATCGGGTTTTAGTTTTGTAAAATAAAGGCTCTGTAGTACAGTGTGTTAGGCCATCAGTCCCAGATCCAGAGGTAACTGATTCGATTCTTAGTGGGAGCTACATCTTTGTACCTACTTGGTTTGGTTGGTAGAGGGCTTGCTTCAAGTCCACCTAGCTAGCTACCACCATCTCGTTTAAATATATAGCCATAACACCAATGTTAATAGCATTATATGATGCGTACTACAGTGCTAAGACAGCCAGTTTCTCAGTGGTTGAGGCTTACTACGTTTGCCGATACGCAGTCTCCACTCAAGAACGTTTTCAATTGTATAAAACTGCCCTATGTTATATGAAAATACCTATCCTATTTGTAATATTAAAAGCATACAACTGAATAAGTAACTAGCGGCAATCCAATGTTCCTTTGTCGTCCGCGCTGTCACACGCAGCTCTCCCCGGAGCCTCCTCCGAGTTGGAGCAACGTATATACTTTGTTCAGCCCTCACCGTTTAATCCTGATTCCACGTCAAACGCAATGCCTTGATGTTATGATGACTGAATAACGAAATTCTTTGTTGTATACGATAACATGGCGATGGAGTTACGTAATAATTAACAATCATAAATATTAAAGTACGACGAAGATATCCTGACATCAATACTGCTGGAATTCCTTTGGATGAGGCGATGATAACTCACCATCCCGAGCTAACGTTTATAATTGATTAAGATTAAGATTAGGTGTAATTAATTAAAGGTTTATAATTGACGGTGTCATTATGATAAAGAGTAATTAAAAAAAATTCACAGATTTCGCAGTCCCCGCAAGAATCGGAGCATTGAAAATGAATACAACAATTTACGAAAAAAAACCATTTTATTTTACTAAATAACACAATTCCAACTTGAATGCACTTCTCGCCTGCATCCGCATCTTTTAACACCATTACCATGATGATCAATCATGGTAATGGTTAAAAGTTAAAAGTAAAAAATACTTTGATTATAAAGAAGCTACATCACTTTTTAAATACGGAAATACCCGTTTTTCTACAATACCAAATCTAAAGGGACCACCTACAGGTCACAATTATTAACCGATTTAAAAAATTTTTTCGCCATTTTGTAGCTAAGCTAATACTAGCTAAGTCTAGGACCTTTTTTTTTAATTTTTTCTTAAGTCGGTTCTTTTTTGGAATATTTACAATTTAGTATACAAACACCCCCCAAAATACCCGATTTTTTTTACATTTATAAAAATTCCAAAAAAAGTTTCTAGCCGATTTTCAAAATTCAAACACTCACACGTGTCTCGATAAATTCCTCAACTCTTGGTACTATTTCCATCTCGATTCTCCCAAAATCCTCGGAGCTATGGCCAAAAATACGTCTCAGGCGATTTGCATCTGATAACCATTTTCAATGGTAAAAATACTATACTGATTGCTACTACTACTATAAAAATACAATACTAGACTGATACTGATACTATAGCTTGGCTGAAAAAGCGAGCCGTCTTACCAGCATTACCGAAAAAAATTGAAGCTCAATTCCTACATAATTTTCTCTGTTCAGCATTGGGAAAACAAACAAGATATGGGGAAGAAATACGATGTCTCCGCACTCCGACCATAAGCTATTTGGTAAAGGTATGTGCAGTAGCTTATCTCTGTTATTGTGACTCTCAACTCTCTTGTATGAAAATGATAATTGTATAAATTTGATTTTGAAAAAGAGAAAATGAAACATTTTTATTATTTTTGAAAATTCACAATGCTATAATATAGTTACAAGATTTTTACTAGAAAAAATCAACCAGCCTCAGGAAGCTCATGTGGCAATCGAACCTACCTATTGATAACCGGGCCCAATGCTCTGACCGCTTAGAGGCGTCGGTAGCTCAGCGGTCAAAACTTCTTCTTTAAAAAATCTTTAAAATAAAAACATTAATATTTTTTATTAATCTTAACCTGCCTGGTAATATTACCTAGCAATATGCCCTGGGGGGTAACCACGAGCTCTTATAGCAGTATTATTGCAAATGTGAAAACGAGACGCGTGTAGCGGCGATTATACTCGCGTCTCTTTTCCACAGCTGCAATAATACTGCTATAAGAGCACATAGTCAGGGGGCTGGTTGATTTCTCAAAGAGGTTTTCTGTTATTATAAGTATTTGTCATTCTAACTAACAACCATGAAGAGTATTAGAACTAGTTTTCAATCCTATGCCTTTGTTGATGTGCATATCGCGTTACGTGCGGTAAACAGCTTCATGGTGGCAATTCATAATTTATATTTTGAATTGAAAAATTTAAAAAATAATTAATTGAAAAGAAGAGTGTTGTGTTAAATTGTTGACAAAGAGAATTACCTTTTTTTATTATCTTTGAACTCAAACTTGGCTGGTAACAATTCCTCGAGATTTCCCAAAAAGAGATTCTCTTACTGCTTTAAAATCAAATTAAATACAAACTCTTTCATTCAAAATGAACTTATTACAAAGTACTTATAGAAAGCTTTCGCCACTTAAGTTAAATTTAATTCAACATAAAAATGCGTGGCCATCTCTCACTTTATTTATTTATTATTTACTGGTTATTTTAAACTACTTTGCGGTAAACTGAAGAATTGGGGTTAGTTAATTATAAAAACAATGTTTTTCATCGAATTTCAATGTTGAATAAATAAAAGTGGAACGTGAATATAGTAAATAAGCATTGCAAAATGAAACAAAAAAATTAAAAATGCACTGGCACTTATCAAAATCTATCAAAAACTTTTAGTAAAGTCCGTCATCTTTATATTAAAAACCAAGGGATTGAGGAGAATATAATTTTTCTATCACTCTATTCTATTTATTCTATCAATAAATAAACAGTTCGCGAAAAAGTCTTCAGAATACCAACATACGCCTTCTTTCTATTCTAAAAATATTTTTTCTACTTTAAAGGAAAATATTTTGCTTTTTTCATGCAACTCGATAGGATGCCGAGGTTTTTACCGCCGTTGAAGTTACCCCTTGAGCATTATTAAGGGTGATCGCGTGCACCCATTCTCTGTGAAAACCAGGAATAATGCTTTTCTCTTTACTTAATTGAAAATCGTGAAGACGATTTAAAATTTAAAGGAAAACACAAAAGAATTTTAAAGCATGATGAATGAAAGGTTTTGCAATGATATGGTGATTCTGAAGACGTGCTTCAGTCAGCAAATAAACTTTGCACACAGGCCTACATACTCGTAGAACGTTTATTTATGTGGTTGGCTTGGCTAGCTACCGCCACCTCCCTAATAACTATGTTAGTAGCAATGTCTGGGACTCAAGCCTTTCAATGTAAACAATATGGATATAAGGGAGCTCAGATCAGACGCTGGTCCAATGGGAATTTATGGGTTTTAATGACTGATTCTTTTGTCAACATCACATCACATATACTTGAGCCAAATTGTCTCTTCTGGGCGAGGCAGGACAAAAAAGTTGCAAGAAGAGCTTTTGGTCTTTGAGGAGTATCTTATGAAGGGAAGTCTACCATTATCCTTGAAAAGAAAACTCATGAACGTGTGCATTCTCCCCATTCTGACATGTGGAGCGCAAACGTGGTCTATGACAGCTCGTCAGAGGTCTGCGCTCGAGGTTTGTCAACGAGCCATGGAGCGCAGTATACTTGGCGCGAAACTTATGGATCACGTCAGGAACAACATACTGCGCTTAAAAACAAAAAATGGCTGATGTCACATAAAAAGCTGCCATGCTTAAGTGGGACTGGGCAGGACATGTCTGGACACTAAGGCTTATGAAAATTATTACAATAATAATAAGATTATTACCAGCTTATTACCAGCTTAACTTATATGTCCCTACTGCTGCACGAGGCAGGGCACGAGTCTTCCCTTTGGATAGATAGGGATAACGGGCCATAAACCAACACACGGGTCTAGTGTGTTTAGTCTGAGGGCTATCAATTTAAAAGTGACTAATTGCTCCGCACGATTCACAAAGAGTTGAATCTACTAGTTATTCCAGTTATTTATTAACTTTTCTTCTAGAAATCCCCATTCAGTGCCAATCAAACTGATAATGGGAATTTGTGAAACAAAAGTTCACAAATCCAAATTGATGGGGAAAATCGATGGGGATTAGTGGAATAACCCGAAACTACTATTTTCAAAATGTTAGCCCATTAATTTGATGGAATGTGTCCGGCACGCAATGTGGGCCAACATAACATTACTATATTATTTTGGTTGTAAGTCAAATTATAGACGCAATAGTTTTATTTTCACATTTTGACATCTAAACTATTATTAAGTAATTGTTTTTATCTTATTTCTTTTGACATCATTGACAATCATTTGACAAAATTGTTTCGCGATTGGTTTAATTTTGTCATAGTACTTTTAATCACATCGACGTATTTCACGAAAACATTTCTCGTTTTCGTAGACTGTTAAGAGAAACCTAACTTCTATTTTAAATGTACGAGTATATTTTCAACCTGATTTTGATGGTAAAATTGTATTTTGTTTTGATTTGTTTGATATTTACTTTATCTTTTCTTTCGCACTGTTGTTCAACAAGTAGTTAATTCTGTACAAGTTAGCAGTGGAAACTTTAAATGCTACTGTATTATATTTTTTAATTGTTTATATGTGTGATATAAAGCTGTATGTTTCCTTAATAAAATATAATAAAAAAACAGTACAGATGATAACGACAGGACTCGGTTCACGATTTTTCATCCAACTATAAGTAAACTAACAGAAAATTTTTGAAAACTTTTGTTCATATAAAAACGAAGTTTATTTTTCACATGTAAATTACTATTTTTATAGTAATATATGATAATATCCTCTTTTTCACTGTGTATTGTACTGTGTGACAGACGTGAAGGTTCTCGGGTTTATCTCGACTCAATGTAAATCTTGTCGGGAAACTCCTTCAGAGGGGGAGATCGTTACACAGGATGTGTTGCCTACTTACGGGTGTTTTATATTACATTGTGCTCGCGACTACGGTTTCGTGGACTTTAGCTCTTGCATTATTTAGTTTGAATTAACGACATCAATTTCTTTTTAATATCATACATCCTCTTTTTCAATTGCGATGCCCGCAGCGTCTATAATTTGTACTTTTTAAATGAAAATATATGATGTAATTATACCATAAAATTAGGTGCCTTGTTACCATGTACCATGTTTATACGAAAAAAGTACTATTTCTAAGCGGATTTTATAATATATTGTGACAAAATTAAATGCCTACCCAGCCAGGAATCGAACCTGGGTCTTCCGCAATCCGGGCGGCTGTTTTATAATTATTTAATTCAGCTTAAGTGCAGCACTTAAAAATAAAAAAATAAAAAAGGAAAACAACCAGAAATTGTCTAAAACAGGTAGGCTACTCTTGACGCAAACTCAATCTCAATACAATTCCAATCCCAAATCTAAAAAATTCAAATGGCACTCTTAAAAGCGGTAATAGCGCTACATTGGAATTAAATTGCGTGGAAATTGAGTAAACAAATTATTATCGAGATGGGGCGTTCCGAAATTGCGAAACTTATCCAAATATCGATAGATATTAATCCCATTGTAATTGTATTGAGATTGAGTTTGCGTCAAGAGTAGCCTACCAGATATGCGATTTTAAACTTGTACAGTCAGCATCGGAGGTCGCCTAACACTTTAATAATAATAGCTATACCAATAAATATCAATCAGTACCGAGACCTCGGTGGCTCAGAGCAATGCACTGGTAATCCAAGGGTCGTGGGTTCGACTCCCACTCGAGCTTCCTGAGACTGGTTGATTGATTTTCTAGTAATATTTTATATTGTTACTAGATTTACAGCATTGTGAAAGCAAAAAAAAAAAAAAAAATTACAAGCTCATGTAAGATTATTTAGTTGGTTTGACTAGTGGTTTATTACAAAGTTTTTTTTCATTAACTTCATCATCATCATCATCATCATCAACATCTCCACCAAAATACGTCCACTGCTGGACAAAGGCCTCCCCCAAGGATCTCCACAACGACCGGAAAGCGCAGTGTAGGCAGGCCTCCAACAAGGTCGACCGACGATCTTGTGAAGGTCGTGGGAAGCCGCTGGATGCATCAAGCAGCACAAAACCGGTCGTTGTAGAGATTTTTGAAAACTGAAAGCAGCACTTGTAATAGACGACTTGTTGCCATCCTCCTGAGGTAGGTACTGTAAGTCAACCCTAAACAGCTATTCTCAACTTCTTGCCTGGCAATCCTGTAGAAAACAAGTTGCCCTATAAATTTTGCCAATAAATAAGTTCCATTAAACAACTTTGACAAAGTCCGCCTGTATTTTGAGAGCCCTTTAATTTAAAACAACCCGCTAACCACTTCGGAATTGGAAACTGCCAAACTGAAAGGTACTACGGTGTATTATGGTGATTTACATCGGCGCTGAGACCGACAACAATACTGCGGCTATTCCTATCTATAAGATTAAATAAATAACACTTATTTAGGTAATAATTACTATCTTTAACATAGAAAATAAATCAGTAATAGAAAAGCACCCTGGATTGAATTACCAAGTCATAGATACAAAGTTGCCAGTGTAATAATATTAGCTGATCAGTGTTTCAGTATCATATAGAGAATCCATTGCATGTGGTACACGTAAGTCCACAAGATTCCCATTTGTACAGTCAACAACAAAATTCGCTGAAAAAGAAGAATTTTTCATCATTCAATCATTTGGAAACACTTTTTCAATTTGACCTCTTTTTCATTTTATAACATTCTAATTTTGTCTGGTACTAAACACAGTAGAACGCTTCTAAAAAGTCAGTGGTCACGGGAAACAAATAATGTTGTATAACGGAAATTAACGTAAAATACTTAGTATTTGGTATCATAGTATTTCAGTCCGCCCGTGACTACGGCCGGTACATCTCGGCCGAAACGTCTGGTATATGCGTATGATACATCCTAAGTAGTTTGCGTTAATCCCCGTTATTATACTTTGTTTAAATAATATCTCATAAAATTAACGCAAGTAGACCCGTATAAAGCGTTTCATATAAATCTGAGCTGCCAGTTTATATTTAGCACATCGCAGTAATTGCCATTGTAGCGCTTTAATCAACCTAATAGCTCGCATTATGATGGCTGAGCGGCTACCGTCGTCGGGGCGGCACGCGATCTGCTCCATTCACGTTTAACGAGTGAAAGAAACCTTCCTCGTAAGTATGTTCGAGCCATAATGGACTTTAACGGACATACATTTTACTCAGATATAAATAATAATCCTTTCCCTTAATTTCATTCTTAATTAGCACAGGTGAATATGGTGAAGGATACTCGTGCAAATTGTTCTTTAATTATTTCTATAAACTGTTCGTATTCCGCCATTTAACCATTACATTGTTTACTTAACACCTTTTCTCATTTGAATAGAATAGAATATAAAAAAATCTTCATAACATTAAAATTGATTAATTTGATCTTTTCCCTTAGTTTCATTATATATCAGCACAGGTGAATATGGCGAAGAATACTCGTTCAGATTGTTTTTTAACCATTTAGATCATCTGTTTGTATTCCGTCATATAACCTTTCGAATTAGAATGTTATGGAATGAAAATTTATTTCATTCCATAACATTCTAATTTTGTCTGGTACTAAACGAAGTTGAACGCTTCTAAAAAGTCAGCAGGAGAAAAGCAAACAAATAAATTTAGTATTTGGTATCATAGTATTTCAGTCCGCCCGTGACTACGGCCGGTACATCTCGGCCGAAATGTCGGGTATAAAGCTAGGCCTATGATACCTATCCTATCTTAAGTAGTTTGCGTTTATCCCCGCCATAAAACTTTATTTAAATTACCTATATGTTAATTAAGGGCAAGTAGACCCGTTACAAAGCGTTTCATATAAATCTGAGCTGCAGTTTGTATTGAGCACATCGCAGTAGTTTCGATTGTAACGCTTTGATCAACCTAATAGCTCGCATTGTGATGGCTGAACGTCACCGTTGGGAACTAAGGTCGGGAAGCACGCGATCCGCCCCATTCACGTTTAACGAGTGCGACATAGAAAGCTTACTCGTAAGTATGTTCGAGCCATAATGTACTACAATAAATGGATCGAGTGGATTGCAATAAATATCATTAATTTTGACTTTGACTGTAATGGACATACAATTCACTCAGATATAAATGATATCATTCCTTAATTTCATTCTAATCAGCACAGGTGAATATGGCGAAGGACACTCGTTCAGATTGTTTTTTTAACTATTTCCATCAACTGGTTCGTATTCCGTCAATTAGCCATTACATGACCTTTTTTCGTTCTATAGGTAACATGACCTTTTTTCGTTCTATAGGTAACTGGAACGCTTCTAAAAGTTCAGTGGTCACGGGAAACAAATAATCGGAAATTAACGCAAAATAGTTAGGTAGTATTTTGTATCAAAGTATCACCGTCAGCACCTTTTGTTTTCTTCTAAAACGGCATAGGTGAATACGGCCAGTTAAGAATACTAGTTAGTAAAAAATTTTCTGTTGGAAATATTGAAATTAGACAGATAAACGAACCTATAAACGAGTGTGACGTGGAAACCGCTTTTCGTTAGTTAAGGGGGTGCAGCGCGGACGCAAAACTGCGAGTTTCAAGTTTCTTTATGATAGCGAGCGAGCGGCGCGTGGCAGTGGTGTGACAACGGCGCACGACTAAGAATACGCACGCACACTAATATCTGTATAGAGTAGGCTGGTGATTTAATTAGAGCAATGTTTACTTTCGTAAAATCATAGGCGTTTGGGTAAAAAATAAGAAAAGTCTTAATATTTTCATATTCATGTTTTTTTATTGAAAAATAAGACAACAGTGACCTGCGGAATATCAATACACACATTTTGATGTCGGATCATTGTTTCATTTTTGGTATATTTACAAAGTTTCTAAAGAAATAAGTTTTTAGATATCATTATTTTACGTATTGTTTATGCAGTTTCTGGGTACAAATTCCAAGACAACCATGACCTTCAATCAGGATCAAGCTAACCTACACTAGTCCTTTTAATGTATAAGACCTATTCAGCGCCTAGCACTAGTGACTTAAAAACACGTAAAATTTCAAATTCCGCGCTGCACCCCCTTAAAGCAATAATGGACTATGCAGACACATATGTATTTCACTGAGATACCTAGTACATTTTGATTCCTTCTGTATCGGCATAAGTGAAAACGGTCTGTAAAGTGAATACTCGTTAATAAAACATTTTTTTTAAATATTATGTTGACTTTTTAATCTCATTTAGGGTTGATCGCAGGAAGATTGAGGCGTCTCATAGTTAGTTCATTTGTATCTTGCAATACCGTCTATAATTTTGTTTAGTTGCGTTTAACGCAATGAGCTTGTGTTTCTTTCGGCACAGTACAAACTTTCGATCTTGCAGTATGTTTGGTTGGGGCTGAGATTTAATAAAGTAAATGCGTTTAAAGTGTTTATATAAAGCTGGGAATACGCTAAATTGAAGGGGATCTACTGCACCTCAATATTTCTAGATTCTTCTCATAGGCATACACGCATTAGGAACAATATCGCTAATGACTGGCATACTTACAATTCTGTCGGCTTCGTTAGACACATATTCATAGTACATTGTGCTGCGTTTGCATAAATCAACATTGATGATTGCCTTGACCACGCAGTGCAACTGTACATCTATCGACAAAGCCCTTACTCGTGCATGTTACGCAATCTATCCCATGTACGCATTTAATTATACAGTGACCCACCAATTTTGATCTTGGATTTGGTCTCTCTGAATCATGGGAGCACTTTAGATATTTGAAGTACCAAATAAATTTTTATCTATCTATCTATCTTTCATATTTTAATCAAATCACCCATCTGGCAAGCCAGAATAGCGAGAATTGCTTAACTTTTAGGATCGCAACCCGAACGCGCTAACATTACCTTGCTTCACGATCCATAAAATAAACACCTGAGTAAAAAGGTTTTAGCCCATATAAAGATACATCACAAAGTCATTAAAAAAAGATTACGCAATAAAAAAGAAATGCCGTTGTTTGTATTCCTTTTTCAAAAGGCTCTACCCAACCTCAGGAAGTTATTAGTGTGCCTTGTCCACGACCGCAAACATCGCCTTCGATCGTATCGACTCGGCGTGACCCGCCTTTGTGCGACCACCTTACTTATTTATGTACGTACACCAATGTCATTACCACTACGGGTTTACCTAATACTATATGTTTGTAGTTTCAGTTTATTGTAACTTTTAGACATAAAAAACAGATGTTTTTTTTAAAATATATTTTACGGGTAAGCACAGTGCCTTGATCTCACCTGATGTTAAGTGATGATAAGGCTAATGATATAAGCGCACTTCAACCGGATCCTCAACTGCACTGGCTATCTTATCTCTAGCTGCCGGAATACAACACTACAAACATTGATGTTATGGCGACATATTTAAATAAGATGATGGTAGCTAGCCAGGCGGACCAACAAGTCCTACCACCAACCAAACCGAGTACACAAACATGTACCCTCCGCTGGGAATCGAACCCGGGACCTCTGGGTCTAAACCGGTGGTCTTAACCACTAAACCACAGAGGCGGTTACTGTGGAGGTGTGGATATCTTGGACCTTTAGGAACGGCAGCATGCTTAAAGTTTAAAGCAAGTACTTTTTTTTTGGAGAGACTTTACTGATTTCTTCAGGCGGAATTTTCAGCATTACCGTTCTTTTTGGGGGCGACGAGAAACTTAAAAGATGTGATCCTCACATGTGATTGAAATACCATCATAGAGTTTCTAGAAGTAATGGAATCACGCAAGCCTGTCCTCTTTCCCTACTACTCCGAGGGGTTCAGTTCGAATCGGGAGTGGAACAATCCAAGTGCGCCTAAAGGCTAAGGCCTCGGCTCAGGTTGACCGGGTCGTGGGGGTGGAGAAGCGCCGGATGAGAAATTCAAAGGGTTCCTCAAACCAGATGTGATCAAGCGTCACAGTTTCGTCACAGTTTCTAGAGGATAGCACCACGCTAGCGTGTCTAGGGGACGGTCCCTACGAGGGGTTCGAATCGGAATCGTAAACAATTCATTAAATAAGAAAATTGCTTAAACAACCAAATAGATCTTTTTAAATGTTTCACAACCAGCAGTACCTAAAAACTCTTACAAATTAAGTTGTACCGTCCCACAGACAGTACCGAGCATTTCCATTTTTAACTAACTCATAGGAGATATTCTCAGAGCATTCCAAAGGCTCAAGTTTAAGTAAAGTTGCCTGTTATCCACAGACGACCCTTTGAAGTTCCAGCGTTCCTTGCACAGTTATAGCCGTTCCAGGTCTTATTCAAATTCATTTAGAGGATCACTCGGGTTGTTGTGAGTTTAGAAACAAATGAGTTCGCGGTTTAAATGTTTTCAAGGAGATACAATGAACATGCGTATCAGTTTCTGTTCGATATACAGATTAGACAGTGTCAGAAAGAAACTTATGAACACATTTTCAGCGTTTCATCATCATCATCATCATCATCGTCAGCCATATGACGCCCACTGCTGGGCATATGCGTTTACTGTAACTAATTAGGTACCTTTTTGATGTGTAACATCTTTTCGCTTGCTTTCTACAGATTGACTTTTTTATCACCGTCCAAATCTTCTGAGATGAATCCCGTGATGCAAACGAACAAAACTTACCATTGGACCAACTCCTTAACTCGAAAATAAAATTCAGCTGTTCCATACATTTTGATAGAATGAATGTTTTGTAAAAAAAACGCATCTAGATTTTAAATAAATATCGTTTTTGGAATTTCCGGTATTGAATCTAGTGGATCACGCACTATTTGCATCCCTTTTAGATTGACAGAGAGCGCTGTTTCATGGTTGTCAGCACCTTAAATGATGACTAAAATTTCATTTCGAATTCTATTAAATCTATATAATCCATTATAACCTGTTCTAAAATACCCTGTTTAGATACCTATCAAAACCGTATTAGCAAAATAATCATTAGTGTTCTTACTGATACAAACATTACGCCAAAATGGAAGTGTCCGCAAAAACAAGGACACGCCCGCTTATTAAAAGGGTTATTCGTTAATCTAAAGCCCTTTGATGCCCCTCCAACGTTTACGGCTCAAAGTGTTTTAATAGGCACCTACCTACATCTCACCCGTCATTTTGCGAAATGAATTGTTCTAAAATAAGTAAGTTTGAAAGTATTTATCCAAGTAATTTCTTGCTCAACTTGATAATTTGTACTCGTGATTGAAGGTAACTTTCAAAGTGATTTAATTTAAATTAGAAGGACTTGATGGAGCTCAATAACGCAGCGGTTTGCGCGATCGGTATGCGATCTTGTAAGTTAACCAACATTTATAATGCTGGAGTTTTGGAACTTTTTTTAAATATTGTTATGAATACGCTATTACATTGAATTAATTACAGTGGTTTTAACCCGCTTAAGGCAGCTAATATGCTTGTGTTAGGCATAGGTTCAAACCACACGGAGCTATGACGAATACCTAATGAAGATTGAACCATGATTTATCGCATTCAACTCGAGTATCGATCTGTTCGGGTACCGACGTTTGTATTGCCTTTATATTGCATTGCTGGATTGGTGAACCAACTTTAACAGTTTAAGCCGTTGGTTCTTTTATTTTATCATCATCATCATCATCGTACGTGCCTTCCGAAGCACGGAGGAGCTCGAGATGATACATTTTTGGTCACCCATCCGATGACCGGCCTTTGCGAAAGTCGCTTAACCTCAGCACTCGCAGACCGGGTGCGTTAACCACTGCGCCATCGAGCTCTTCGTGCTTTTTTTAAAAATCCACCATTGAGCTAGCATGGTGAGTTATCATTAGTTTATAAACGTCCCATTGATGGGCTCAAGAATTCCTACTTGAACATTGCCTCCTCGGCCTCCTCTTACGTCAACAATAGGAACTCCAAAACACAAAGGAACTATAGAAAATAAGTTCTTACATAAGAATAAATATTAATAACGGGATTATTACCATGTTTTTGTTGTGTTTGTGTAGTGTGTCGAGAACAAATTCGAGTGAATAGTGACTTAGGAGATAGTGGTACGAGTATCGAGCGCAAAAAACGACTAAGGCAGAGGGTAGATCGTTTTGTCTGCTCATAATCATCCACCCGCAATAACTTCAGTACATCCGTGATCATGGCGCATGCTACTGTGCCGAAATATCGGATACTCAGACACAACCAAAAACATGGTAATAATCCCGTTAATAATATTTATTTTAATGTAAGTGTCCATGATAGTTTAAAAAGTTATAGTTCTTACATAGCTACAAAGCTACTTAACTAAGCTAGCGCCCGGTCTGCGAGTGCTGAGGTTAAGCAATTTTCGCAAAGGCCGGTCATCGGATGGGTGACCAAAACCCATCGAAAATCGAATCGAAATCTCGAGCTTCTCCGTGCTTCGGAAGGCACCGTTGGATGGATAAGGAAAACGGACTATCGTGCTCCCTATCCATCCATAGAGAAGGCTCGCACAGCAGTGAGGACATAAAATGAGCTGATGATGATGATGATGGCATAGCTACAAATATATGAATAGTGGGGTTGGCTGGGAGACTTGGACAAGACTGGCCAGAGATAGGGAAAGATGGAAAGGGTTGTAGGAGGCCTATGTCAGGGGGCACACAGAAAAGAAAGAAAATGGCTAATTATCAGAAATATTTTTATTGTTAAATGTTTTCTGAAGATATGGCTATTATCATTATTATTACATAGCTACAAAGACTGAAAGGTCATTGACTTCTTGACACAATGGCATCCCCAACCGCGACCGCGCCGCACCCGTCACGCAATGACTCCTGCGGGGACTGTGTCTGTTCGAGACGGACTAAACGAAGTCCTTTTTGGTGATTGCTTTTTTAATTCGATAACCTCGGAGTTTTAACGTTTTGCTGTGCTTAATCATAATAAAATCGTAAAGTAAAAGTAAAGTTATAAGCCTATATAAGGTCACATTTTATCAACTGCAAATATTTTGACAAAATATCTAATTCTATCAGAGAAATAAGGCATAGGCCTAGCATTTAAAAAAAAATCAGGCTAGTTTTTTTTACTGTTCCTGACACAAAAATTGTAATATTTTTAAGAGCGGCCTCTCTGTCGTCTCCTTTGAATGAAACTACGGGCACGTGTTAGCGGTGAAGGCATTGCAGCCTCTCTGTTTCGGCTACTTTGAATTCATCATCATCATCATCATCTCAGCCAAAAGACGTCCACTGCTGGACAAAGGCCTCCCCCACGGATCTCCATGAGGGGTATTTGCCGTAATCGCCACTCTTTGCAGGCGGGTTGGCGATCGCAGTTGGTTAAGAGTAATCTCAGAGAGATGCTGCTGCCCATCCTCTGGAATGATCCCTTAGTCGGCTTTTACGACACCCTCGGGAAGATATGGGGTGGTGCAATTCTTTATCCCCGGCACCACACAGGGGAAAGCAAACCTTTGAATTGAAAGTGCTTTATTTTACTTTTTAATCAAAATGTCTTTTGGCGTTTTTCTTGAAAACAAGCGTATAAAAATTTAAGGTTTTTTCATAAAAATAGTTTAAATATATGTTGTTGAATTTATCCTCAAAATATTTGCAGTTGATAAAATTTGACCTTACATATATACTGACTTACTGCTGGGCAAAGACCATCATTGAAATCAAGTCATCGCTACAATTGATGGGTATTGGCATAATCATCACGCTAGCCAAATGCGGGTGGTGATCACAAACCTGGGCGGTGCTTCGGAAAATCCAAAACACACTTTGCTCGACCTGGGAATTAGGCATGACGACAGTATCAAAAAATCAATGATTTAATGATTTTAGGAGAAAATGAATATTAAAAAAATTGGTTGTCTGTAAAGTCGGTTTACTGACGATAGTTGAACGTGACAACGTCTTAAGAAGGTGTCGGGAGGTGTTGGGGGTGTCGGGGGGTGTTGGGGGTACGTACCGCGGTGGCGATGCCGGCCACGGGCTTGCACAGCAGCCTGCAGCAGCCCGTCGAACAGGTAGGCGGGAGGAGTTGGGGGTGTCGGGAGGTGTTGGGGGTGTCGGGGGGTGTTGGGGGTACGTACCGCGGTGGCGATGCCGGCCACGGGCTTGCACAGCAGCCTGCAGCAGCCCGTCGAACAGGTAGGCGGGAGGAGTTGGGGGTGTCGGGAGGTGTTGGGGGTGTCGGGGGGTGTTGGGGGTACGTACCGCGGTGGCGATGCCGGCCACGGGGTTGCACAGCAGCAGCAGCCCGTCGAACAGGTAGGCGGGAGGAGTTGGTGGTGTCGGGAGGTGTTGGGGGTGTCGGGGGGTGTTGGGGGTAAGTACCGCGGTGGCGATGCCGGACACGGGCTTGCACAGCAGCACGGCTAAATTTCTACTCAGCCGATTGTGCTTCTTTGTCGCTCGTTCCGCGCTCTCGCTTGCACTTCAAGCCTTACATGGAACGCCTCAGAGCGAGGTAACGCCGAACTTTTTCGTGCGTGCAGTCGGCTCTATCGAATTATAAGACGTTGTCACGTCAAAAATTTAAAACACTGGTTCAGTTTTATTAAAAAATAGAGATTATTAAGATTTTCAATAAAATAAAACATTAAAATACTGCAATCGGCCATTTTGATTGAAACACCGCATGACGTCACGCTAACGTAAACTCCGCTGTCAGTATTGTCCTTCACTATGTTTTGTTGTTGTAAATACTACTGATTACGCATTTGAATTGATTTTTTATTCATTTACGTGTGATTTATCGACTCCACTCGACTATAACAATGGAACCAAGCTTTGCTAAGGCAAACAGCTCAAATTTGCCCAGGATTGATGTCTTGATGTTGGGCGATTTCCTCGCAACAAATAAAGATTTTGCTCGTCTGAGTTTAGAAACGTCCTTGTAAGTAAATTTTGTAATTATTTATTTTTACCACTAAATATAACCAATTTTGATATAATTAGCAGTTAATAGTTTTGATCTCATGCGAATTTATTTTATTTTACATTCATAGGTTATTTTTACAATAAACTTGTCATTGTTTAATTTTAAAGTTAGCTCTCTCACAGCTTGTAAGTTGTTACTTTAGAGTTAATACCATGTTAATACCCGATAAAACGAGTAAATTTCTATAACTATAAAGCACCTACTAGTACTAGTAGTATTTTTCCTCATAGTAAACACCTAAAATTTCGCCTTACGAGCTTTAACCACTTAACTCTTATTATTTCCTTGTTTGGAACATGTACAAACACATTGTTGGGTGTTCTTATTTATGTGTTTTTACACTGAGGTACTGTACACAGCTTATAAACTTTGGAATTCATTTTTATCACACAAATTAATTTAATGTTTGGTTTTCTTTCTTCGCTACGCATAGACACAATACATAAGCGTGACGTCAGAGCCGACGCCACGACACCTGCGAGCTGTTTTCGCACACTATTGAAAAAATATTAGAAAAATGGCTTTAAACTTCGTTAAACTTAAGTTTATTACCGAAATAAAGGTTTTTTCGTAATTAGTAAATGTGTACCTACATTACGGAAGAGATTTCAAAATCTTTCGTCATGCCTATTGATCTCAGGACCTTCGGAACGAGAGCATAGCCACTTCGCCACCGAGACGGAATCAAGTCGTTATCCTCATTTATTTCATAGAATATGGTTTACTTACAAGATCTTTACAAGTTCGAAAGCAGTGTAGACATTTAGTAAAAGGTATTGTACTTTATTGTTTTAAATGTTAGGTTAAATTTGACGAATATTTAGATTAGATTAAAACTTAGAAAATTAAAGAAGAGAAGAAGTAGAGTCTAACCAAAATGGACTTGGAACAAGCCCTGTTAATACCAGGTTTAGTATAATAGGTATACCCCGATGGGATTTAAACCCGGTCGGTCTAAGACTGGGCTAACTACCAGACCGCAAAGGCGGTTAACAAATATAAGAAAAATTAATTGTTAAAGTGTCATTCTTCACTCTTTTTGACCATAAAGTTACTCTCCTTGATATAAATCGGTACTTCTAACGAAAAGGGTGCGCTTTCATTTCAACCTCTGGAAAAGAATCACGAAGAACTAACTTCAGAACAACAAAAGTTACGTCCATTCAATGACGTAAATAAACAGCCAATTCAAAGTAGAAGGCACTTGCCAAGAAATGGAAAGAGCATTGGGCAGTCGGGCACTGTTTTCTTTCCAGGTACAAAAGAAAAATAAAAGGTAGTGTCAAAATGTATACTCTTTTGTATTTTTTTAGCATATAAACTATTTTATACACCGAGACATTTTAGTAGTTGTTTACCCGCAGGTGGGTAGATCAGACCAAGAAACTGAACAACTTTCCCCAAGAAACATAGGTCAAAAAACGAGATAATTTTTTATCTTTTCCATACAAACCATGCTCGGTCAATAGAGGCTTTGTATAGAAAAATGAAAAAAATATCTAGTTTTTGACCTATGTGTCTTGGGGAAAGTTGTTCAGTTTCATGGTTTGATCTACCACGTCAGGCAAAGTATAATCCGGATATTTTCGATGCATTGCCCGGGTTCGTGATCACTAATATATGGTGTTTAAGCTAATACCCATCAATTGTAGTGATGACTTAACTCGATTACAGTTACTTGATTACGATTTTCCTCCTTCCTATGACATGGGGTCCTTCAATCGAGGCGTGAAGAAGCAGCTTGTGGTTCGGCAGGGTGAGGGCGATTAATGCTATGTTCGTCTTCGCGTCTGGACTCTATTTCCACTTAACATCAGGTGGAGTGGAGTCATTTGCCATGCAACGTATAAAAAAAACCAGCCTTACAGTAGTCGCATATGTGTGTGACATTTGACATCTCACCTTAGTAATAAGCAATTTTAACATTATATTCTGAAAATATTGGGTCAGGTATTACATCATTTTATAACTATAAAATAAATGCATTAAATACTCATTAGAATACATTTGACATATCAAAATGACCTTTGATATTCAAATGACACAATATGTCACTTAAAATAACAATATCTAATGTTCATAATATCGATTTTTAATTTACAAAATGGCGCGCGCTTGCGCGCTTCCCCGACTTCCTGTTGCACTGTTACACATACTTCCGTCCCATTTCACGAAATCACTCCCACATTGCTTATATAAAAAGCGAGCGGAAAGATGTTACACATCAAAAACAATCATGGAGACCGATGCGTAGCAATGCAGACAGTACATAGGCTATTACTTACTAACTTACGTGAATATAGTCTTTGTCTTTTGTAGAGATGCATTGATTTATCTAAAAAGTGTTCTGTTTTATTTCATCATCATCAGCCCACTTCCGCCCACATCAGGCATACGCCTCTTCCCTCGCACGGCATACTCTTTACGGTCCTGCGCCATTCTCATTATTTATTATTAGTTAAAGTTCATGTACAGCTTACAGTAGCTTCTCTCATGAGCACAGATTCCCCCGCACGAGGGACGGGTGCCGCCTAATCCTATTACGCGCAGTTCTGAGCCCACTTTAATGTTTACCGTTTAGGCCAATGTAAACAAGAACTAGGTTATTGACCGAGCTTATGCGGATATATTTGTTTTAAACTATAGTTATAATATTAACTTTACAGGATCTCAAGTTTTCAAACAAATTAGAATTCTGGATATTACTACTATTGTTAAATAAGCTTTTCGTTAATTCATTAATTCATATTTTATCAAAAAAATCTACTCGTAAATGCTTTTTTGTATTGAAAATTAAACTAAAGGCCATCGGTTCTTATATAAAAAAACACAGGTTTTAGCATGGAGGGGAGAACATGTATTGGTAAGGAGTTAGAATTTCTAGTTTTTGGGTGTGCAGCGCAGAGTCACAGAGAGTCATTATAAAGGCAAAAGATGGAGACTGACCAGAGGAATTTGCCGTAACGTAACACTTGTATATGATATAATAAAAAAATAAGTTCAAATTTTGAAAATGGAACTCTTTGCCAATATTATTGTGTATTATCCGGTTCAAATGTTGTTAGGATAATACCTTTTGGAGTTGCGTTACGCGACAGTGATGACGCGCTTTGTCGACAGGGCAGCGTTGCTAACGGTAGGTACAGTCAGCTTCAACATAATGTGAGCGTTCCAACCTACCAAATATATCTGAACGTTTGACAAAAATCACTCTTAGCCCAATACGTGAAAGATGTACTTTCATTCAATGTCATTTGTTCTCAAACAACAAATAAAAATTAATTTCTACGTCTTGAGATAAGGTTTATTTTTGTCAAATGTTCAGATATTTTTGGTGTGTTTGAACGCTCAAATAATTTTAAAGCTGACTGTACTGACACGCGTCTGTTGACGTCATATGCCGCTCCATTCCAAAAAGTCTTATCCTAACAGCACTTGAACCGCATTATATAAAATTGTATTTCATTCTTTTGTCATTTGTTTTACGACTTGGCGGCAAATTTAAAATTGTCTGTGTTACATCAGCATATGAATTTAGCGCGAGAAAATTATTGTAGCATTTTAATGGTGAAAGAATTTTTTAAATCGGTTCAGTAGTTTTTGAGTTTATTCGTTGCAAACATACAAACATACATACATACATTACAAAGATACAAAGGTTTCCTCTTTATAATATTAGTATAGATTATTCAGGCCTGGACCCTTGCCTATACATCTTGAAGTAACTTTTAATAGTGTCGTTGTCGTATTTACATTTAGATACTTCTTTTTGTGGCGACTGACGAGAGAATATTCGTAACGGTATCCGGTATGTATTAAGCTTACCTTCTGGGGTCACCTTATTTTGTGTTGTAGTAAACATTGAAGCAATTACGCCAATTGCAGTGGATTGTGGCCGTCGGCAAGTTTTGAGGTACCAGTGAGTTTCAAGCTACTGGCGTAGTTTCAAGCTACAGGCGGAGTTTCGAGCTACTGCAGTTTTAGCCCGACGTCCGGTGCATGAATTGAATTTTGATATTAATAGGATATTGGCTCGACCGGAACGAAGCGCCGACGGCTGAATATTGAAGTGTTTTGTTTAGTTAAAATGCTTTTGTTTTCGATCAATACAGAGGCGTTTTTAATATACCTACAATTTTATGTTCTTTATTTTTGGACCTTCTGTTGTGTTTTTTTGTGATCGAATAATTAAAAACTATGTAAAACAATTGTTTTAGCGGAGGTTATAGGCTTTCTACCGCAGGCAGTTTTGCTTTCGAAAAATTCAGTCTGTCATAAAATTAAAAAAATTCAAAGTTCAAAATCATAAATTCAGTTTGGGCTACAAATAGCTTTTATGAATGTCACTATGCCATCGGTTCGTTAGTCTACTCTGGGCTTAGACCTTGTACTGAGAAGAACCAGCCAGAAACTCAGTAAGTGTCAAGCTCTTTTCTCCCTTACAGCGTCAAAAACAAAAATTACAAACATCCCGACCAAAGAGATTTAATTGATCCCGACAGAACAAAAGGTTTCCTTAGGTTTCGTTTTCTTTCTTTTGATTGATTCTAGGATACATATTGTTTCAAAATAATACATAAAACACAACTTGAACAAAAACAAATAAAAATTAAGTCTTACTAATATTATAAACGCGAAAGTTTGTAAGTATGGATGGATGGATCTTTGTTACTCTTTCACGTAAAAACTACTGAATGGATTTGAATGAAATTCGGCATACATTTATAACCTGGATTAACACATAGAATAGTTTTTATCCCGATATTCCCACGGGAATGAATGGAAACTGTCAAAGCGGTACGAAGTCCGCCTAGTCCACTAGTAACTAATAAATAAAAAACATACAATTGAATCATAGCTCTAGCAGATAGTAAAGACACATGTAGAATGCTTTTTACAATACTCCAAGCTTTAACAGTAACTTCTATTTATATTTTTGAATTATGCCGACTCGTGAGGAATCATACTCACTACTTTCAAAAGATCGGAGATAGGCCAAGTCGCTACATTTCGCGTCGCGGTAACAACCTGGTCCTACCCCCAGCGCATCTTACGCTATATAAAAATGGATCATATTATATGGCCATTAAAGTCATACTGTTATAATTTTATTTCGTATAATTATTATTCTAAACAAACTTAAATACAGAACTTAACTTGAAAAAAAAAACAGAAAAAATTATTAGAAATTAAAAACTAAAGACCTATAAATAAAAGATGTCCTCCAACTGTGGGCTCATGGGAACGGTCCCAAGAATGCTGCCAACATTGCCCCTTTGGATTGCCAAACTAATACGCTGGCAAAGGTAGCTGCCAGCCTTCCTGTCACCGGAAGCCTCAATAAGGCGAGCACTTAACTCTTTGACCAGCTGCTTTGCCTCCGGCCCCCATGGACCCATTGTTTCCACCGCAAACGAAACAAATATTTCGACCTAGGTTTGCGTATTTGTGCCGTTAAAGTGTATAGCCATTTGCCAAATTGCATCAAAGACCTTCAGGGAAGTATATTTGAAAGGGAGCTCAAAAATATTCTTGTATGTCTCATTTTGTCTACAACATGTAAGAATATTTTGAAAATAAATTCTAAGGTAGTTTAAATTTTAATTATGAAAGTAGTTAGTTAAATATTTCACAGTGCCTTGAAAAGGCAAATTTGTAACAAACCTAACATCTTATACCCACTTTTATTGTACTTATTGTTATAAATTTATGGTGAATAAATGAATATGAATACCAAAAAGATATCCTAAAACTCCAACTGTGGGCTCATGAGACGGTCGCTGTTATGATGAATATGTTCTATTTGCGTACCAAACGTAGTAATTTTCGGAGCCGTATCGTCGTGTATTGAGTACAGACACAGAATACTTACAGAGTAAATGTTAAATAAATTACCGGCTTGCGCTTGCGGTTTAGCTGTTGCCGAAGCTCGCTCTGTCATTGAACTTAATTAAAGTTCATGTCACATGACTTTCTATAGAATATTCTATTTCGGGGATGATCTACATTTTTATTTTTTTTATTTAGAAATTTTTATTATTTATAAATTGTATTAGTTAGTTTTTAAGGGCCTTACAAATAAACAAAGAATAAGATCCAAATAGCTACTCCATGTTTTGTCTCTTTTACTCTAATTTGAAATGACGTATAGATGACGGGAACAAAACACGGAATAACTATTCGGACCTTATTCTTTGTTTATTTGTAAGGGGGTACGAGTTTAGTTTTAAGCAGTTTAATTAAAGATTAAAGTTACTCGCGTCCGTAGGTTCACCCTTGAGACCCTACACGTGATCCCTGGGTGCTAAATGAGTGACACTGTCTGAGTGGTAGAGCCACGCTACGTTGCACCACGTAATACCACCCTCTCACAGAATATCGGCGTGAAACAATGGCACTCGTTGCTGTTGTGTTTCGTCCGGTGAGTGAAAGTACTGGAGGCCTATCTCTCACCCCATCTCTCACCCCTCTCACCCCTCTCACCCCTCAAAGAGGGGCCTTTTAAGTAATAACTATCAAAATGAATAATTTAATCGATCTATAGATTTTTCAATAAAAATAAAGAATGACGTGTTTTAGCATTTCTCGAAAAATCTCCCCTAGAGAAGTGAAATTTGTATGGAAATCTGTCATTCTTTAAATGTCGGTATTTGGCCTGGTAAGAAATTGTAAAGTGTTTCAGGCTTTTTGGAAAATGATCCCTCAAGTAGGGGATGACAATTTGTACAGGAGGGGTCTCTATCGGATCGCCTAATTTTTGTACGCCTAATTTGCAATGGCACCCAAACGAAAAGCCTAAAGTTTTTTCGCCTAATTTCACTCTTCAGAATCGTGTTTGCCCTAATTTCACTTCGCCTAACTTTTTATCGCCATATTGTCATTTACCAAATGCGTCATTTGGCAGACTTTGCTTTTACTTTGCCACCGAGGCTTCGGCTTGCTGGCCGGCTTCGCCGGCCAGCCTCAGCCCCGGCGGCGTGCTCAACCCGCCTGCTCCTTAGCTCGCGGGCCGCCTCGCCCCTCCGCGCCTACGCGCTTTTAAATTGCACTCTAGCGTAGGGCAGACAAGACTACGTGGAGTCGGGTTTGCAGCGATTCGCTTCTGTCAATTTATTTTCTCAATAAAATTCTATGCTTTTATTCCAATACATTATTGGCACATTTCATTTTAGATATGCTAAAATTAGAGCTTTTATAAATTTTGCGAAATAATCGTTATGCCAAAATAAAGTTATGCCAATATAAAGTTATGCCAATATAGTTTAGGCTATTTTACATTAGACATTCTAAAATTAGGCCTTTCAATTCTTAGGCCAAACTATAATGGTGGCAAAACAATTTTTAGGCGAAACAATAATTGTACGTTTTAAGTTTAGGCCAAAACGGTTTGGCCAAACCATATTAGGACAAACAATTTTAGGCGAACCGAAGGGCACCCGTACAGGAGGTTTCAAAACGGACCAAAATTACTTATACAGAGTGATTTTTATTACGTTGTTTTGTGTTAGACACTTTTTACTTATACCCTTATGATATTAACCTTTAATAAGTTTGGCTTTTATAACGAATAAACACAAGTCGTGTAGCCCACGTGAGCAAAGCCGCGAACAAAAGCTAGTATATTTTATAACTTAACTAAGTATTGTTCACATAACAGGATACTGACAGAATTTCATAAACGCTTTTCGTCACAGTATTAAACTTCTTTTTTAACTGTTACAGGCCCTCGGGTCACTGCAGAGAATTAACTTCCAAGTTGGAAACGGAACGGCAGCTTTACGAGTTATTGCCGCGGAGTTCGCGATGTAATCGGAAAACCTTTTGGTTTTTTTGTTCCTCTCATTTTCCCGAATATAATGTCTTTGGGCTTCGCTGTTCCAGTCCCCTGGTTTTATGAATAATCAGCTCGGGAACCTTTTACATTGTAATTAGGCGAAGCTTGTTTGTTTTTACTGCCGTTGTGTTCTAGTGCTAGACCGAGAACCCTGGAGGGTTCGATTCCCAGCAGACATATTGTACTCGGTTGGTGATACAATTCCACGTTTTGGTCTGGTTAAAAATATAAACTAAGTATACACTTTTAAAGGGTTATTGTAATATCACCATAAAAGTAAACTTGACACGTTTTTTAAACTTTCGCTTTCCATAGGAAAACAAAGAATTTAAATGGGAAATAACGCAAACTAAACTAAGTAGATAGATTTATATTAGTTAACCTATTAATAATAATTGAAAATCTATTTTTCTTTGTCCAATTAAGTACCCTAGTTACCGTACCGTTTTTGTTATATCTATTTCAATTCTTTGAAATATTTTTACCTATTTATTATAGGTTTTTTTTAGGTGAGGAGCTCGATGGCGCATTGGTTAACGCGTCCGGTCTGCGAGTGCTGAGGTTAAGTAATTTTTGCAAAGGCCGGACATCGGATGGGTGACCAAAAATGTATCATCTCGAGCTCCTGCGTACTTCGGAAGGCACGTAAAGCCGTTGGTCCCGGCTGCATTAGCAGTCGTTAACAACCACCAACCCGCACTGGGCCCGCGTGGTGGTTTATGGCTCGTTTTCCCTATCCATCCATAGGGAAGGCTCGTGCCCCAGCAGTGGGGACATAAAATGAGCTGATAATGATGATAGGTATTTTTATAGGTTTATTGTTTTCTAAGGTTTACGCAAACACTACTCTTACATATCGAAAAGGAAAACTTTCAGGAACTCACTCGCATTTCATTTTTTAGTGTCAAGAAATCTCATGATTTCTTGAGGTTTCGTGTGCGTAATAAAATATAAAAGAAGTGTACCTACTGTATGATCTCGCGATCACACAACTTAAGATGATAGAAAATGATACGAAAATCTTGATATGATAAAATGATTGATTTATTTAATTGCTACAATGAGTAAGTCTACATTGAATGCTATGCAAACGTGTACTAATTAATTAGGTAATTGCCGCGTGCAGGTAAAGCGCTGATACTACAATATTGTATAGTGCTTGCACTGTACATGCTCCCGGCCACGAGAAGATCTCAACGAGATAAAAAAGATAAAAATATAAAATTATCAATAACATAAAAAGTATGAAAAACTGTATAAAAAATGGTAAAAAATATTATGACAATTATTATGAAAAATGTCTCCTAATAACTGGTGACGTTGCTCTGTCCACGATGGCGCCACTGCTGCTAGGTTGATCTTGCACGTCTTCTGTTGTCGTCCGCTTCGCTACCGTGGCGTAGTGAACGGACGGTGAATCTGTTTCCTGCGACGTGCTCACACTCGTTCGGGTTTTAGATCTAGACCTTCGAAGTGCAGAGAACCGTATCGCAGGCGCGGGCGTGGGAGTGGGCAGCACATCGTCGGCAGCCGTACTTCGTCCCGCTGCTATGGGTCGCCATCGGCACTGGATTCTTTTAATTACTAATGTTGCACCTATGACAGCGGCTATCCCAAGCAGCACATAAATCATGGTGTAGTGATGGATGTCATGATACGAGATCGTTTCTGCTAGTGGGTCGACTTGCTTAATCTCATTGATTTTCTTTCTGATTTCAGATAGTTCTTCCTGATGCGTTTGATTTAATGCAGTAAATTTAGGGATAGTTATATTAACAACATCGTTAATCGGTGCAATATAAGGTAAGTAAACATCTGGAGTAGCCTTGAATTGTGTCATATGTTGCCTAGTAGACAAAATTGTAAACTCAGCTGTCTTGATAACGCAGTCGCTACTCGTATGAATGAGGCCGGCGCGCGTCAGCTGTTGTGCGGTCACCTGATCCCCACACATCGCCTTCACTTGACACATATTACAACAAAAATAAATAAACGTATTGATGTTGCTTGTCTCAACCCATTTGTTTTTGCAGGGTTCCTTTATTAATTTACATTCTTTTCCTTCTTCTTCACAAAAACTCTTATCTTCCTTTACTTGATATTCTGGCTTTTTGATATGACAGTAATATTTGTTTGATATTATTAAACATGATTGTAAATCACCTTCCGTTAACATAAAGTAGTTGTCTGTCTTCATATTAATTGAAATGTAAGCTGATACAGGAACGACTTGTAAAGTTTGATTTTCATATATCTGTGGTATTGATACGATCTTCATGATTTCGTAAGTATCTCGACTGATGAGGGGAAGTTTTAACTCGAAAATCAACATGTCATCTAACATTCTTGTCCGTACGCGAAGTAATTCATAAACTTTTCTTAGTTCAGTGTGTATGTTTCCGACTGGCAGCAAAACGTCCTTGTTAAGTTTTGTTGAAATAGTGCTCAGCTCTGTGATCAATTGTTCGGGTGATAGCAGATGAAAATTAAATCGTCCATGATATATATCGGTCATGGTGTCCAATAACGTCGTTTGAATGTTTTTCAGGTTACTCAGTAAGTTGTTTGCTATTATAGCTCCGGTGTTAAATGAGCTGACCAAATGGTTGACTTGTGCTTCGCTTTTTAGTTTGTTGCAGGCTTGGTCTAATAAATTCATATGTTGGTTTATTGATTTATGTTGTTGATTAATTGTAGCTTCAGTGCGTTTTAAAAGATTATATTCAGCTTCTATTATTGTCGTCTGATTATTCCAAAGTGACACCATATGTTGTTCATTTTTTCGAACAAGAGCGATATCCTTTTTGTACTGTTCGGCGAATCTCTCATCCAAGACGCCGAACAAACTGTTTGCAACGTAGCCAAGGCCATTGATAAGGCCGCGCTTACGACGTCTGACAGGTCGGGCTCGTTTTTGCTGACCGAGTAACAAGGTGTCATAATACTCTAGCTCCGTAAACCCGTGACGTAATTGTAATAATATAGTATCACAATGCGCGTGCTGTTTGATAGTATCACATGTCGTTTTTAGTGATTGTAAATAGTTTTCTAACACTTTTGTACCTTGCCAATAAGGTTGCATATCGTAATACACAACGATTTTCCATTCGTCTCGAACCATTATCATGTCTGATATTTTATCAAAGTATAAACGTTGATTTTCTCGGAATTGTGTTACGTTGATAGTGCCTTCTGTGCTTGATATTACATTCATAAATAATAATAGTATTATTGATACTATAGACATCCAATTGAACTTTCGAGCAGGACTGTAGTTCACACGAGGCGCAGTGTTACTTGATGCATGAGTGACGACTTTACTGATAGTGACGTTTGATTGTGACGTAGTTGGAGTGACGTCACGCTGTATGGATGTGGGCGAGTTGTTGTCACTTTGATGTTCTAATAGAGGTGATATCTTAGTTATCGGTCGTTTTAGGATACCATTCTTGGTTTTAAGTGATACAACTCGAACATATCCATCTCTGCCGGGGTGAACCTCAACAATTCTGCCAAGCGGCCACTTTCCAGGCGGGAGGTTTACGTCATGAATGATTACGACGTCATTGATTTGAAGATTGGCTTTTGGGTGAAACCATTTGCTACGCGCTGAAAGTTGACACAAATATTCTGCTCGCCAACGTTTCCATACATCATCAAAGATTTTTTGTGTGAGTTGCCATCTCGTGCGTAAGTCTCTTTCAGTTTCTATAATTGTTAAGGTGGGGCCGCTTGCAAGAAAGTGTGATGGTGTGAGGCAATCCAGGTCTTCAGGATCTTCACTAAGAGCACATAACGGTCTGGTGTTCAGACATGCCTCTATTTGAGTCAGTAAGGTCGTGAACTCCTCAAAAGTCAGTTTTTGTTCACCAATTACTCTTTTGAGGTGGTACTTCAAGCTCTTTACCGCTGCTTCCCAGAGGCCACCTGCACTGGGCCATGATGGTGCGTTGAAGTGCCACTGGATCTCCATCGTGGTGATTTCTTTGAAGAATTGATCATCTAGAGTTTTTTGAATGTTTATAAACTCTTTATTTAAGATGCTGCTGGCCCCCACGAAGTTAGTGCCATTATCGCTATAGATATGGCTCGGGGTACCGCGTCTGGCGGCCATTCTGCGAAGTGCAGCTAAAAATGCTGAAGAGCTTAGGTCTGACACCAATTCGAGATGGACCGCCTTTGTAGCCATACAGACGAACACGGCGATATATCCTTTCGTTGTTCTCACTCCACGGCCTTTATTAGTTTTCACGTCAACGAAGCCCGTGAAATCCACTCCTGTGTGATAAAAAGGCCGGGTCGGATTAGTGCGTGCTGATGGTAGATCGCCCATTAATTGTTCTTGCTTGATCGGACTGTGGCGTTTGCAGGTGACACATTTTCGGAGTTGCTTTTTTATGGCTCTCATACCACCCACGATCCAGTATTTCTGTCGTAACCAGGTAAGTGTCAGACGGGCTCCACCATGAAGTGTCATTCGATGACCTTGCTCGATAAGTAGGTTTGAAATATGATTGTTGTTAGGTATGATAAGTGGATGTCTCATGTTTTGATTCATGCTTGCGTTCTTAAGCCGTCCGCCAACTCTCATTAGGCCATCTTGATCGATAAATGGATTTAATTTTATCAAATTGCTCTTGATGTTTAATTTCTGATGTTTTTGGAGGCTGATAATTTCTTCTTTAAATTCAATATTTTGTACTTTTTTGATTAAAAGATTCGATGCTTTTTGCAATTCATTTATAGTTAGGTAGCTTGGTTTGTGTTGATTGCGCGAAAAAGGACGCATAAGCCACGCTAGTAAATGAGTCACTCGATTGATATTACTAGAATTAATTAATAATTTTATTACCATGTCTTCACATTGCGTCACAACATTGATATCAAATGATTTTTTCATTTCTTCTCTAGTGATAAAAATTGACTTCTGCTTGTCGATTACATTGTCTTCGAACGTTGATAGCCATTTTGGACCCTGCCACCAAAGGGGGTGGCTCATAAGTTTCTCAGTTAAAATGCCTCTGCTAGCAGAGTCAGCCGGGTTTTCGGCTGATTTAACATAGTTCCATTTATCTGCTGGTGTTATCTCGATAATCTGCTTTACTCTATTGGCCACAAACGGTTTCCAGCGGCTAGAGTCCCCTTGAAGCCATCCGAGGACTGCCGTAGAATCCGACCAACAGAATATCTTTACATCTCTGATTGATAATCCATTTACTACTACTTTCATTAATTTTGACAACAATAGTGCGGCGCTGAGCTCTAGTCTTGGCAAAGTGATTGTTTTGTTGATAGGCACAAGTTTCGATTTTGCAGCTACTATTGTTATTCGTGACTGATCTTTGTTGTTAGATTTTTTATTAATTTTACAATAGATTACGCATGCGTAAGCTTTTGACGATGAGTCACAGAACCCATGTAACTCTATGTCTCCGTATTCGTTTGTTTCCAACCATCGAGGTATTGTTATCTTTTCAATTAATGACAGATCTGTTTTCAGTTTTTGCCATTCCTTGTTTATATTTTCAGGTACTTGCTCATCCCACTGAAGGTTAAGGGACCAGACACTTTGAAACAAAAGCTTTAGTTTTGTTGTAATAGGTGCCAGCCAGCCAAGAGGGTCGAAAATTTTGGAAATGTCTGATAGTAAGGATCTTTTGGTGGCTGGTTTTGTTGATTTCAGATCAATCTTGATTTGGAAGATGAACTGATCCTTCTGAGGGTGCCAGCGCAGCCCTAATGTTTTGGTTGATTCTGAGTGTCTGAATTCAAATGTTTGTTGATGTTTTGAAGTGACGTCATCTGATAATTCTGGTTTGTTCGACGACCATTTTCTTAAGTTGAATCCGCCCGATCTAAGTAAATTGATGAGGTCTGTTTTCAACTGGATGGCGGAATTCAAATCATGATGCCCCGAAAGAACGTCATCCATGTAAAATTGATCTTCTAAAACTTTTGCTGCTGCAGGATATTTTGAGCGTTCATCTTCTGCGAGCTGCTTCAATGTCATCATGGCCAAGAACGGTGCTGATTTTGTACCATATGTGACAGTCGTGAGTTGATATTCACGTAAGACTTCATTCGGGTTCTCTCGCCAAACTATTTTTTGATATTTTTGATCGTTATCATTGCATAAGATTTGCCGAAACATCTTCTCAATGTCGGCTGTGAAAGCATATTCATATTTTCTCCATCTTAAAATGAGTGTAAATAAATCATGTTGTAAATTGGGGCCACTGTACATAAGTTCATTTAAACTGTAGCCTGATGAAGTCTTCGCTGACGCGTTAAAAACGACTCGTAATGCTGTTGTTAACGAGTCCGCTCGCAATACACACAAGTGAGGTAAAATGCAATCTGGCAGTTCTTTGTACACACACTCGCGCATGGGTCCCAATTGAATATATTCGTTAATAAATGACTTGTAATCTTGTGCAATCTGTCTATTTTTAGCGAATTTATTTTCCAGTTGTAAAAATTGTGCGACAGCTCGCTTCTTCGAATCTCCGATTTTTTTTTCAATATCTGATTTTAGAGGCAGCCTCACGACGTAACGACCATCGTCTCTGCGGAACGTCTTTGATTTAAATTGTTTGATGCAAATGTCATCTTCAGCTGACATATTCGTGATGTTTTCCGAGATTTCTTCCATGGCCCAAAACCTTTGTATGTCGTCTATGTTGTTCAGTACAACATTACATTGGTAGGACTTCACGTGTCCGCATAGTATCCACCCTAGGTGGGTTTGCTGGGCTACGGGTTGAGACTCGTGCTCTTTTATTATACCGGCCATGATAATATCTGAATATACCTCGGCGCCTAGTAACATGTCGACAGGGCGGCTGATGTTAAAATCTGGGTCAGCTAGCTGAATATTCTGTAGGTATGACCACGATGGTTTGCTAAAGGTTTGATTAGGTAAATTGTTTATCAAGTTCTTCATTATTAATACATCAGTATTGAATGTGAAATCTGAGTACAATGAAGAAGCTGTTATGTTGATCACACCCCTACTGTTGTTTTGATTGGTGCCAACTCCAAATATAACACCCTTGCATGCCCGACGTGGAAGGTTTAACAGTTGAGCAGCATTCTCGGAGATGAGGGATGCTTGGGATCCTTGATCGATAAGAGCTCTCATCTTGTATATTGATCCGTTATCCGCCTTTATTTGAATGATTGCAGTGGCTAGTAAAATTTCGGAAATATTTTTGTTCGAAACATGCGTCACATTAGTTTTCTGTTTCTGTGAAGTCGAGGGCAATGCACTTGATTTGTTACTTGAACCGGCCAACGTCGGCTGATAGGCGTCATGTAGCAGCGTATTGTGGCGTGCGTTACATACACGACACTTTGCTTCAGAAAAACAAGTCTTATCTTTGTGATCGTAAAGACAATTCTTGCATAACTTGTACTTCTCGATGGTATTTAATTTAGTTTCTGCATTAGCTTCTAAAAATGTATTGCAATGAAATAAGCCATGATTATCTTTACATAGCGGACAACTATGATTTGTTTGTGTCCTTGTTGTATAACTTTTGTAAACAGGGTGGCGATAAGGCACGTTTGTTTCTAATTTAGTTTTTTCAAAAACGGTATTGAGTTTGTTTTGATGTTGAAGTGGCTTTCTGATATGTTGATGTTGAAAGTTGCTTGCATCTTTTCCACTAGATTGCGAAAATGATCGAGGTGCGCTCTGCTTACGACGGGCCGACTCGAGAGACGTATATTTATTTTCCATGAACTTTAAGAACTCTGTTAGTGATGGCAGCTCTCTCGGTTTCTCTAATGACTCGATATACTCGCTGTGTGTCTGAGTATCTAGTTTTTGAGCCAATAAGTGAATGATGAGTGGGTCCCATGTTGATATGTCCACATTGAGATTCTTGATAGCGTTCAAGCATTCGTTGGTGGTATCAAACAAGTTTTTTATAAGCGTGTCTGATTGTTGCTGCATAGTAGGTAATGACAGAAGAGTATTAAGATGAGAGCTGAATATCAGTTTAATATTATTATAGCGGTGATTTAGAATATCCCAGCATACTTGATAGTTTTCTGAACTGATATTAAGATGTTGAATGAGGCGCTCGGGTTCTCCTTTAAGTTTGCTTTTCAAAAATTGTAGTTTTTGGGCACTTGACATTGATTTATTGTTGTGTATTGTTTCACAAAATAAATCTTTAAATGATGTCCATTTTTGATAACTGCCAGTGAATATAGGGACTTCAATTTTCGGTGTGCAGTTTTCACGATGAGACGCTGACATCATTTTGTTGTTGATTGATTTTTTCATGCTTAAAAATAGCTGCTCATATTTACTGAACGTCTTCTCGTACTCTTCATCTTCCTCATATGATTCGCTATCTATATCCCAGTGCATATTGTCAATAGTGGTCCACCTTGATTGGATATTTTTCAAAACGTCTTCGGCTTCCCACTTCTCAGTTATACTTTCAAGGTCAATATTAGCAATGGTTCGTGAAAATGCTTTAAAATTACTTTTTTGCTTGCGTAATAATTCTTCTAACTTACTGGCATTACCTCGAGATGACGTAGATTGCTCTCTCGGGGTACGAGTGGCGGATGATTCTTGATTTTTGGATTCGCGACTCGATGACGGGTTCGCTGGCGACAGATCTCTTTTCTTCGTATCGCCGGTATGATATTGTTCGATGGTATTTCTTGCTTCTTGATAATAGCTCATAGTTTTTTGATAAATATTCTCAGTAAAATAGTTACAGTCGCGTCTTTCAAACTCACATAATTGCAGATGATTCGTTTGGAACTCTTCCCAATACGTATCCAGTGTCTGTATGCGTTTCTTGATATTAACTGAAGTTCTACGTTCGAGTGGCTCTTTTTTGAAATTGATCAGAATGTTCTCCATAGCTCCCATCAGCTGTTGTTGATTTGCTAAAATGTCTTCCATGGTGCTCATGATTGATTGATACTGAGCTGTGCACTGTTTATAATGAAAAACAGTTTATGCTGCTGCTTACAAGGTGTGCGCACCAGTACCTTCTTTACGATATGTGCGGGCTCGTCTCAATTCAGCCGGTGAGACCCGCTTGTGGGAGGCCAGCCGAACCGATTCGCTATCGCAAAAGTGCACTAGAACACACACTGTGAAGATGTTGTTTGCAGCCTTAGATGTCGATGACGTAGACAGATGATCGTGACCACAGGTTGGTGTCCGTGTATGCAGGCGTAGGCAATCCACAAGTATTACGTCACACTCGCGAATTCTGATCCCGGTTACACGAAAGCTCGAAGGACCATAAAGATGTATGATCTCGCGATCACACAACTTAAGATGATAGAAAATGATACGAAAATCTTGATATGATAAAATGATTGATTTATTTAATTGCTACAATGAGTAAGTCTACATTGAATGCTATGCAAACGTGTACTAATTAATTAGGTAATTGCCGCGTGCAGGTAAAGCGCTGATACTACAATATTGTATAGTGCTTGCACTGTACACCTACCTAGTAGACAGAAAGATCTCTTTTAATCCTATACTTGGCAGAGTTTTTTTTTATGAAATTATATATATTTTTTTGTATAAAATGTGTTATTTTTTCACTACTCGAAATATTTTGTAAGTCTCAAATAATCTAGGTACTATGCCAAGATTAGGGTTAAACAGGTTTTTTAAAGATATCTTCTTACAGAAGAGACGCTCACATTACTAACTAACTGCTGAGATTATTATATTATTGTACTGAGTCTGTTATGGTCTGTTATATTCATATTGACACATTGACATACAATAATAAGGTCATATTACGATGTAATTCGGACAAAAAGATCAGCAATACAAATACACTTATCTGATAATTATCCAAAGTGTGGACTCTAAGCTCTCTGGTTACACAAAGGAGGGCTTACACGAACAATAGGGTCCGAACCCGTTATTACCCAAATAGCCTTTACCACGCTGTATAACAGCTATACGAGATGTCATTTCTATCTTAGTTTAGTTTAAAGTGAGCTTACAGTTAAGTTTTCTATCACCATCATCAGTATTAGCTCATTTTTTATGTCCCCACTGTTGGGGCACGAACCTGCCCTGTGGATGGATAGGGAGAACGGGCCATAAACCACCACGCGGGCCCAGTGCGGTGCGGTGGTTGTTAAGGACTGCTAATGCAGCCGGGACCAACGGCTTAACGTGCCTTCCGAAGCACGGAGGAGCTCGAGATGATACATCTTTGGTCACTCAACCGATGACCGGCCTTTGCGAAAGAGACCGGACGCGTTAACCAGTGCGCCATCGAGCTACTCAGGTTTTCCATACTGAAGTATAAATATATAGGAAACTACTTTAATTTTACCAACTAACGTCATAAATATACAACTGTAGCTGAAAGAGGTACTGTTTTTTTTTTGTAGATAGCTCGGCAAATGACTCTATCCCGATGATAAGTAGAAATGGAGTTTTTTTTAATTTTATTTTTTCTATGTATATCTATACTATTAATAAAGAGGTAGGTATAGTTTGTGACTTTGTTTGTTTGTATGTCGGGGGGCTAATCTCTGGATCTACTGGTCCAATTTCAAAAATTCTTTCACTGATAGAAAGCTACATTCCTTGCGGGTAACATAGGCTTTTTTAAGAGAGTTTCTTTTTAAATCTCAATTCCACGCGGATGAAGTCGCGAGTAAAGTAAAGTGTTAGTTTTAATATATTTTTATAGGTGAAAATGGAAAAAAAAATTAAAATAGTTTTATTACCAAAATTAGCAGTAAGCCGTGTTACAAGAATGTACAATGACTCCTACACTAGGCTAGGCCTGGCTCATGGGGGTCAATTATCTAGGGTTAGCAGGGTAACAATGTGGCTATTTGTGACAAACAATAACTACACAGTATGATTCTGACAATAACAAATACCTAATAAATAAATTAGTTATTGGACGGTGCAATGTGCGAATGTGGAGCGCATGTATGTAAGAATGAGTTAAGTGCGTTTGTGGGTCAGAGTAGTGTGAATCAAAGTTACATTCATAAGTAGTAGGTAGGTAGTTGTGCAATTAGACGTAAGAAAACTAATAACAGATCCTCTAGTAGATATAAGATACTAACAAAAGTGTTGAGCGAACGGACTATAATACAACTAAGTACATTATACATTAAAAATAGTATAGTAAGTATATTACTTAGTTCAAGTTTCTTCGTCTTTTCTCACCAATTTTTTCTTTGTTGCAACGTCTTCATTCTCTTGATTTTGTTCTCATTCATTCTTGTTACTCCACAAGTTCACCTTTATTCGCGAATTTGGCCCATTTCACTGAAGTCTAGTTACGACCAAGTAACAACTTTAACCCAGTGAAACGTACTTACAGCATTATGTAATGTTCTTAATTGTATGTTGCTGGTCTGTGTGTCTGTAGTTGTTATGATATATCTTGTCCACCTTACGGGCAGCTTAGCATACCAATTAATGTAGAAGTCCCTAATGATAATGCTTACGCCTAGGCTAGAATATTTTCTATCACTTCAAAATATCACATAATAATTATATAAGTAGTATAAGTTCCAAAAAATACTATTGAAGTTAATGTTGAATAAGTTTAACAAAGTATTCAATCTTTTACAATCCACTCGCGACTTCTACAATTTTTGGCTTTTAATTAAGCACGACTCGATTTAATATCCGCCAACCAGAAAGAGGTGGAATCGAGACTAGACAAGGGAATAAAACTTTTTGTGAGTTCAATGCGATCTCTTGTTGGAAGTGGCGAATGATTTCCTCTAATTAAACCGGGCGTGGGCTGGAGCGGAGTGCTCTGCATTAGAGTTGGGTAACTCCGGACTTACTTTATATCCAGGAAATATATCCGGATGTGCCGGTCTCGAAAGTAGTTTGTTAAGTATAAGTAAAATTTTAAGGTTTGTGTTTTCAAAAAATCAAATAAAATATGTTTTTATAAGATTTTTTATTAGATTTTTTGAAATTTCGCCAAAATTCCGATCGCAGAAGCTAAGGAATTGGACCACCCCGACCAATCCAAGAGTTTGGGAAGGTATTAATAAGGTACTCCCACACAATTAAGATCCAATGAGCTGGGCAACCGTCATGTTGGAATACAATAGGAGCATCTTCCTGGAACACTTCTTCCACTAACTCAGGTAAATCATTCACTAGAAATTCCAAATAATTTTGTCCGTTCAGGTGGTCAAGTAAATAATGCTGTCCTATTAATCGGTTTCCGATCACTCCTGCCCAAACATTCACACTAAATCGTCCTTGGAAAGCTCTTTGTCTCTTGACACGAGGGTTTGTTTCTTTTGGTGCCCAGTGGTGTAAATTGTGAAGATTGACGATTCCCTCCTTATCGAACATGGATTCGTCGGTCCAAAGAATTCTTCTTAAAAAGTTGATATCATCCAAAAACTAATAAAGATTGTTAGAATTTTATTAGGTCGGATATATTAAAATGTGTAATTCCGTGCTCCAGAAGGCACGTAAAGCCGTTGATCTCGGCTGCATTAGCAGTCGTTAAAACCATCAATCCACTGGACCTGCGTGATGGTTTTTGGCCCGTTCTCTTTGTGGTGTTTCCATATTGAGGATAGGGTCGTTCCCAGAGCATATATATGTATGCTAACTGGATATATGTATATCTTTGTTCGGAAGGATATGGAGTGCCTCCAATCCTTTTCCGGAGTTACTTTGCGCAAGTCTACTCTGGATTAAACTAATGAGCCTTTTTGTGAATTTCTCGTTAGTGGTCGATTAATTTAGCGAGTGGTGTTCGGGATTTACTATATAACGATATAAAGAGCTCGACTGTGCAGAGGCTTATTCCTCTTACGCGTTGCGATTTTGCGAGTTAAGCAACTTTCGCAATGTCTTGTCACCGGATGGGTGATCAAATATTAAGATCTCGAGCTCCTGCGTTAACTGTGGAAGGCACGTTAGAATTCGTTAAAACTTACCAACCCACAAAGGCCATGCGTGGGTTAAGGCACATTATTTCCATGTGGTTCCATTGTGGGAAGGCCTGATCCTAGCAGCGTGCCGTTTATATGATGGTGATGAATCATCATCATCAGATGATGACGATGATGATGATGATGATAATTATAATGAAATATAAAAATAATGTAAAGTAAGATTCTAAAGAAAGTCAATTCTGATGAAGCCTTGCTTAAGTATTGCGTTTACTTTCTAAATTTACATACGCATTATTTTTACAGTCTCACTAACTCGTCTATAATTACCTATAATATAATTTGATTAGGCTTATTTGTCTGAAAAATATTGAACTCAAAATATATGAATCTCTTAACATAAACCTCACTGGAATAAACATTTCCAAATTGTTACGGTTAGGCACGCCGTACAGAATTCAGGATAAAAAAGAGACTACAGTATTTTCTACACAAAACCTTAGCTTCGGGCGAGACGATTACATCAAAGGAAGATTCATTTAATATTTAAAAACAAATTACGCTTTGTCGTTTAGACATTTTGCGTAGGTCTTATGAATATGTAGATGAGTAGCAAATAAGTAAATGCCATTTCTATTAAACTTATTCTCCATTTGCTCGTTTTGTGTATTGGTGACTAATTTCACGCTACGTATCAACATCTCCTCTTTCTCTTATACAAGGTCACTGGTAACTGTCTTTTGAAACCGAAAATTCTTGAACGGAATATCACAAATCAATATGTAAATAATGCAAACTTATTACATTTCATAGTGTATTTAATGTCACTTTTCGTCGTTGTAGAATGATAACTTCGTATGTCCAGATATCCAAACTTTACAGGAAACGAAAAAAATGGCTCATTTCATCAATGTTTAAAATATTGTTATGTGCTTTTGTCTCATGTTTTGAATTATAAAAAGGCCCTAATTATGTTATTAACCAATCCCTTACTTAACTGGATTATACCAGTTAAATTATTTAAGAGGTTTTCTGTTTTTATATGTACATAGTTACGAGGTTTTCAAAAGTAAAGAAACTGATGTAGACTAAAAAAAAATATGTATAATGAACACAAGTAGTCATTATGTTGGGTACACTGTTTCGCGGTATTATATAATACGTCGTTTTCATTTGATTTTTACAAAAATAAAAATACAAGACAAGACACAAATGTTGAAAAAATTTCCACGAGCAGGATTTGAACCTGCACCCTTCTGACATTCCGGGTCAGGTGCTCTTCCAATTGAGCTATCGTGGTTCTAACCAGCCCGCCGAAATTATTCAACACTTTTTACTTTGAAATCCAAAGGCGCCCATTAGGCGGCTGGTTAGAACCACGATGGCTCAATTGGAAGAGCACCTGACCCGGAATGTCAGAAGGGTGCAGGTTCAAATCCTGCTCGTGGAAATTTTTTCAACATTTGTGTTTTTGTAATTTGTGCACAACAAAATTTGCGTTAAAAATTATTTGAACATTTTACAAGGTTATCATTCTACAGCAACGTTTTAATTTTGAGATTACCGATGTGATTCAAAACTGGCCCCCTGATCTACAAAACTCAGTATAGATGAAGATGATAGGAAAGTTGATGGGACTAAATGATGATGATTTGCTCGTTTACTTTTATTCAAGTAGAAAAACAAAAACCGAACATCACTTAGTCCGTTTCCAATGGTCTGATGTTGACGTTATTTTCAACTAAGACATTACATTCATGAAACAATCGCGATTCGTTTATGTAGTATTTACGTAAAGACAAAACAATAAATGATAACAACAAGATATAATAAAAGATTAGATAAGATTATCTTATCTTAGTAGGCCTGAAGAGGTTTTCTTCTCCCTTGTTCAACTCCATCCTTTGACTCTCTCTAAGGAAAACCTCTTTTAACTATGGTTGATCTATTTAGCAATTGCTTTGTACTCGTATAAGGAGGATTGTGTCATTATTCAATTTGGGTTGGCGGTGGGCTCAGTAGCACGTTAGTAGTAAATAATTGAAACAAATTGGCTTCTTAAACTTACTTATGCCGAAACAGAAAACATGCTCTTAAATAAACATAGATCTCCTTTCTTTGCTAATTAAAACTTACGTTACTTGTCGCTCCGTGGACACACACATACACACACACACACCCTCACACACATAATATACATATATATATATATATATATATATATATATATATATTAATTTATATTGCCTAAAAAAATAAAAAAAATAAAAAAATACAATTTTAACTTTATCGAGGACATTTTATTGATTATTATAGAGGCATTTGGAAGGTTGCTGATAGTTACTGATCAGGGTATCCTTTAGTAAGTGTCAGCAGAAAAATATTATGTATTTTTTAACCGTGTCATTAACAATGAAATAAATGTAAAAATGATGTATACTTTGTTGTTACTTTTCAATAAATTCTTAAATTATGATACGATGGGGCTAACTTTTTCCACTATAATAAAGCGTTTAAATAAATTTAGAACTTAAATAAAGATAAGAAAGCCAGCCATTTAGTACTTTATAATTAAGTAACAGGTGCCTTTTCATTGAGCAATCACAAGGATGATATTTCAATTTGCCGAAGTAAAATAAATATTAATAAAAAAAATATACGTTACCTTACTATTTGCCCTTAACAATAGCGTCTAGTTTGATTAAATTAGATTATGTTAAATTAAAAAAAGGTCCTTAAGACTATTTAAATCAAATAATACCAGCTATATTTATAAGATCCTTTTTCAACTTTTCAACGTCTAATAATCCTAAGATACTCGTACAAAGAAACACAATTAACTGTTCAAAGAGATGGTTACCCAACAACAAGTTGATTAAAAGGCTCAATAAGGGCTTGATTATTTTTTGAGAGCCACTTTATCGCACAATTTCAGATGCTCTTAACCACAATCAGTTTTCATGACCTCTCGCATAGTATCTGTGCTAATGAGGTGTAGAAAGGGTATTTTAAAAATATTTTGCAAGGAAAAAGGTTCTGTTGAAGTAACAAAACGTTCGGTTGTCTTTTTTTAAAAAGAGACTTTTTACTATGGACTTTTTACTTTTTACTAATGTACTACTAAAAGGTACGAGGACTGTGTTTCGTTTCTAAACTGACACTTTTTTTATACTGTATTTATAATTAAATAATGTAAGTTGTAAGCCTGTGACTGTCCCACTGCTGGGCAAAGGCCTCCACATATTGATGGGTTATAATTGTTTAGTATGTTATAGTGCCTACTTTAAATTAACACTAGCTGACATAATTCTTAAGTTCGGTGATATTTTATCTTGTCTATGTTTATGTTTAATAAGTAAGTTTTTGAGTTATTAAGTTTAAGTTTTTTAATTTTGTTTATATTTTGTTATCCTTTTAAAAGATCTCTAATTAATAATATTAGTATTATAAATAAGATAAGAAAGTTTGAATTTAATAGAATTATATTATATTTTTCTTTCTAACTAAGATTAAGATACATTTTTATTTTTTTTATTTTAAAGTGCTAATTACTACACATATGCTGCATTAAATATTTTTTTTTATTTTATATAAATATTAGATTAAGATTTTTTGCAATGCCCTTGCAGGGCTCATGATCTGAACTTTATACTCAAGCAAGACTACTATGTATATGTACACCATGATGCAAATAAATATTATGATTATGATTATTTATAATCCTATTAAAATTGCGAAAACTCATTTTTTATTTTACTTTATTATTTTATTTATCAGTTTATTTTATTACCCACTTCTACATTACTATTATTTTTTTATCATTTTGTGTATGGTAACTGGAAGTGACTGGAAGTGACTGCTCGTGACTTTGCTATAATGCCGCCTATTTTGTACTTTGTTTGTTTCAATGTAAATCATTTGAATCTATTTCGTTGTGTGCAATAAAAGTTTATTTTGATATTCATATTCTATCGCATAACAGCTGTGATGAGTCCCACAAAATAAGTTTAGTACTCCATTGGCTACGGTAGCCGCCATCAGATATTACCATTCAAACCGGAACAGCAATTCAAAACTATGCTGTTTTATATTACGGGAAAGCACTTGACCTGCATCTCACCTGATGTTAAGTGATGATAAATCCGAACGTGGAAGCACTTCACCCTGAATGATTAACTACTGAGGCATTGGCTATCTTATCTCCTGCTGCCGGAACACATTAATGCTACAAACATTGATGTTATGGCGATATATTTAGAAAAGATGGTGGTAGCTAGACAGGCGGGTAAATAAGCCCTACCACTAACCAAACCGAGTACACAAACATGTACCCCCCGCTGGCAATCGAACCCGAGGTCTCTGGGTCTAAACCGGTAGCCACAAAGGCGGTTTGGCGGCATAAATACTTATAGGTATTAAAGTGGTAGTATATTTAGACGACTTCTGGATGACGATAGCCGGATATATCTGTGCCGGTGCAAAATACAACATTTTATCTAGAGTGCTTGCAATTCCCCAAAGATCTCGTCGGCTGCACAAATCGATTTAGTCGTTGCTTAGTGCTGTATAAAAGAGACTTCTAGAATACGCTTAGGTATCTGAAAACATTTCAGGGTACCAGTGGGAGTTAAAATGCCAAGTGATCACGTTAACAAACATGAATCTGTGTGACTAAAATGAGCAATTCGTTGCATACAACCGAACATAATGCAAATAGCTGCAATAAATAAATAGCAGTATCAAAATCTAGATGTTTTATTTAAAAAGTAAAGCAACAGCGTTTTTCTCATAAGTATTACAAATAAATGAAAAAGATAATCATGTTAATAGATAAATACTGTTTAGGGGTGACTTTGGTTTTTTTTGCAATCGAGGACATTATTCTGCATTTTGAAAACAATAAAATTGTTGCAAATATATTCTATTATCACACACTAATATCAGACTAATATTATAAATGCGAAAGTTTGTGTGTATGTGTGTTTATTTGTTGCTTCTTCACACTGCAACGGATGGATGGATTTGGATGAAATTCGGCATACAGATAGTTTATAACCTGGATTAACACATAGGATACTTTTTATCCCTATATTCTCACGGGAACGGGAACCACGCGGGTGAAACTGCTGGCGGCCGCTAGTAAAATATATTTTTATCGGCGTTGTACTATGTTGTATATATTTTATATAAACACGCATAAGTGAAGCGCATTTAACAGTAGTCAGCGCCTTCAAAGGCCTAAAGCCAAGCATTTCCATGTAAGGTATAAAAGAAAACATGCCATTAACATTACGTTATAGTTACGTCCAGCGGTTTATTGTAAAAATATTTGATTAGGTCACTAGAGTGCCCCTAGAGGGGCAACCCTTAGTAACTTATTAGGGCAATGTAAATAAAGGAGGAAATCTTTACATTCCGGGTTGTAGTCCCATGTCCCGGGTGAGAGTAAACACCTTTTTGCTAGATATATTCATGTTGGGTTATTATTGCCTGGTTTTGCGCTGATAAAATATTTATTTCGGACCGAATGTCTGAGCTCGGAGACGCATTTTTGTAAGAGGGATAGCGGGATAGTGTTTTAGGATGGAATGGCATTTTCTATGTGTCGAGAACAATATCTTTACTCGGCTATTTCGGCGAACTGCTATAAAGTATCATCAATTTAGAAATGAAACAAGATTTTATATTTTATGATAAACTAGATCCGCATACGCGTTTCTGAATCGTTTTGTTGTATTTTTTTGTAGGATTTATGGATTATTTATCGTGCTCAGTCGCACTTGGAGAGGCCTATATGTCCAGCAGTGTAGTGTAAGATGATGATGAATTATTTTGGCTTTCTATTAAAGCCCTTTTATAAACTCAATTTTTTAATTTATTTTTTATTTATAGAGTACTTCTGATGATAGTTGAAGTTATATTTACGTAAACAAAATGACTTGGTATGTCTGTCATTTACTGCTCCAAACGATTCCGACCCAAATGCCTCGGAGAATCTAGTAGGAAACGGGGACACGCTTGCGTTATGCCATCTCCTCTAGAAAGTTTCTGATGATGTTCGACCACAAGGTTCCTTAAGCTGTACCAGCTTAAGGAACCTTTAGTTATAAATATGTTTAGATATCAATTTACGCAAATTTATTGCGAACAAATTACAATTTGGAAAAGTGTTAAATATTTTATCAACACTTTTCCTAACTTTTTACCCGACTGCAAAGGAAGGGTTATGTTTTTTTCGCGCCTATCTTGTATGTAATATTCTTTATTACTTCACATCTCCAGAACCGCTGAACGGATTTACATAATTGAGGTATCATTAGATTCGTCTTAGCTGCCCAAGTGTTCTTAGATAGGTGACGTTAAAAAAAACCAAACATGGCGGCTGTGCGACGCCATTGGAGTTGGTGAAAAACTATTTTTTTTTTCGAATACTTCATTATCAAAAGGTATATCATGAAATTTGTCTAACTAAAAAGACATAAATAAAATAAAAATGTATAAAAAACGAAAAACCCGGCTGCATAAAAAATAATAAGTAACTAAATAGAAAATCAACTGAAAAGGCCGGAACAAGATCAAATTCAGTTTATGCAACATCATACATAACACAGTCGGAGGCACGCACATAGTGAGAATGATTTGACTTATCATTAAATTTTATGCCTTCGACTGCATGTTATTTATGATGTTGCATAAATTGAATTTGATCTTGTTTCGGCCTTTCAGTCGATTTTCTATTTAGTTAATTATTATTTTTTACGCAGGCGTGTTTTTTGGTTTTAGCTATGTTTGTAGCGCCCATAAAGGTTAAAAGGTTTTGGTTACGCTGTACATGATACAGTAACAATCGTTTTCCAAAAAAGTCAGTACAAAAATGAAAATAGTAAAGTATTGAAATAAATAGAGGCAGTATTACAATAGCGTATATACGCGGTATCAGACAACGTTGTATGGACACAGAGAATGGGTCCATTTTTAGTGCCGAAGCGAAGCCTGCATATTCATGAGACCGCATTGTTTCTACTATTCCTTTGAGGCTGCTTGGGAATTATCCAAATTATTTGCCTTTTGAGTACATAATGTACGAGTGCTCATACTACTATTATTAGTGCTTCGTTAGTTTTGAAGGAGGTCGTGCTTATGCGTTCCTTGTAACGAACGCTAAAGTTGGGATAGGTAAATAAAAACTCGTTTTATGCTAACTTCACGCTTGCGAGTAAACGTGAAGTTAGCTTAAAACAAGTTTTGAACCCTTTACTTGGTCCGGGCTGTGAAGATTGCAAACGGTTCAAACGTCAGGATAATTATAATCTATGTCTTCCATACTATTAATAAAGAGGTTATCCTCTTCAAACAAACAAACTTTACCTTTGTTGTTTGGAATGAAACTATTGGACCAATTCTAAAAATTCTTTCACTGATATATTACTACATTTCTTGGAGCTACATTACTTTTGATAAAAAAAAGGTTGTAATAATATTTATATTTTTTATTTGGGAATAAATTTATTGAATTTTGTACGACAAAATACGAAATCCACGTGCACGCGGTAAAAGTACTAGTAATATTTAAATGCCATGCTAGTAGGTTCATAAATTCATATATTTATTATGCAATATCAACTCATTTATTAAAAACAATAATGAAACATAACGTAACTATCTAAATAAAAAAAAAGCAAAAAAAAATTAAGAAATTATTTAACTAAAGACAAAATAAAACTTATAAATAAAAAATGTCCTCCAGCTCATGGGAACGGTCCCAAGAATGCTGCCAACATTACCTCTTTGGATTGCCAAGCTAATACGTTGGCAGAAGTAGCTGCCAGCATTAAAAAACACAAAATAAAAAAAAATTACATGTTAATTAAACTTCTTAAAGTATAAAAAAAATATATATTTTATTCATAAATTATATTTAAAATTTTTTTGCTATTTTTTGTAACACCCTCGTTTTTTGCCACCAGCGACCTCGTCAGCAGAGCATCGGCGGGGTGCTCCGGCGCGAAGGCAACTGGAAGTGCTTCCTACTGACCCTCATGATCGCGGGCTGCCTCGGCTCCGTGGCCTGGTGTTCCACTGCCGAGATCGACAGGGACCTTATCGATTTCAGCTCGTAAGTCTGAGGAGTTATCTTATTTTCCTTTAAATATTACTGCTCATCGCTGGCTCATTTCATGTCCTCAAGATTATTTCCTCTTCTTGCTAATACATACAATTTATTAAATGGATGAGCTCGATGGCGCAGTGGTCTGCGAGTGCTGAGGTTAAGCAACTTTCGCAAAGGCCGGTCATCGGATGGGTGACCAAAAATGTATCATCTCGAGCTAATCATCCATACGGAAGGCTCGTGCCCCAGCAGTGGAGACATAAAATGAGCTGATGATGATGATGATGATGAAATGGATTAATTCTACTGGTGGATTTTTTCCTAGCTCAACTCCTAGCTACCTCGTACTGGTGGAAACGCAGGCTTATGCTGGGGCTAGAGCCTTCTGTATGTATGGAAACTCCACCTCCCCCGAACAGGTTAAAAACCACTACGCGGATTCAGGGCGAATTGGTGGTTATTAGCGACTGGTATTGCAGCCGAGACCGATAGTTTTACGTGCGTTCCGAAGCACAGAAGAGCTTGAGATAATAAATTAGTATTTTAGTCACCCATCCGATGACTAGCCTTTGCTTAAAAGTTGCTTAGCTTCAGCAATCGCAAACCAAGCGCGTTTACCACTGCGCCATCAAATTCCTCTATTACTGCTCATTCTTTTTATTTATCAAGCACTTCAGATCCACGTCAAAGTGCCCACTGCTGTAACCAGCAATAATCATAGTCATATACTAATACTTAAGTCACCCATCCGGTGACTGACCTTTGCAAAAGTTGCTTAGCTTCAGCAATCGCAAACCGAGCGCGTTTACCACTACGCCATCGAGCTTCTTTATTACTGCTCATTATTTTTGTTTTATTCAAACACTTCTGATCCAAGTCAAATGCCTACTGCAACCAGCAATAGTCATAGTCATTGGGTCCTTACCTATGAAATTGACGTGTTTTACTACTTCTAAAACACAATATCGGTTACAAATATTATTGTACACATTTAATTATGACTATGTTTAAGCTTCAGTGATAACAATGATTTTTAGTTTTGAGTTTTTATGATTTCTTTTTTAAATAGATTTTTTTTTTGTTAGCGGCATTAACCTTCTCTTTCATTGTAGCTTTAAAACTTGTTTTTTTCCTTTTTAGATCTGCTATATTTAACTAGTGAAAAAAAACACTGCCCTACAATTTTTATAGTAATCATAAATAGATGCTAAGAAAATTGAAAAAACGTTAGTATGAAAAATATCATTTTATAAAAAATCTTTATACAAAACGGCAATTTCATAGGTAAGGACCTAATACTTATACTTACTTCTTACAATAATATAAATCGTTCCTAATATTCCTTATTATTATCAATAAATAAAAGTTTAGCAATAATAATCGGTGATCGCAAATACACATCATTTTTGGTTTTGTTTGTCGTTTTGTGCTAGGACTACCAATTAACTGTCACCAATGTATTCTCGGTGTGATATTTTTTTTATTATAATTATGAGGTTATGAAAATAATGTCTATTATAATTACATTATTTTTTTTTTTTTTTTCCCTTTAGTTGATGGCTTCGTGCGGTTAGCACATTTAGCCAGTGTCAAAGTAATTTTTCTTACAAGTTATAAATAAATAAACAATATTTCTATCTTGTATGATCTGAATGATGATGAATGATAATAGAAATGAGAAGTGAGAAATGATATACCCCCCAACCCCTCGAGTATCTTAGTAAAGATGTGGAGCTTTACTAAGTCCTCGGGCGGACTTCTTGAGAGAATTTGAAAAGTGACGTTGCACTGTTTTGTTTCATTTGCCAACAATCATGCACACTCACGAACACTTAACGGTTAATAATCCACCATTACTTCACATTAATATTCGACATAACACAAATTTTAGAAAATAAAACAAAACCGCAGACATGACTCTTCACTTTCCCGCCAAGAAGTCAAATTACATTATTATACTGTAGATTAACTTAGTTTTTTTTTTAATAATCAAAAGTTTAAATCAAAGGGTTGTATGTAGTACTCCTTTGCGACAACCGGTCATAAATTACAAATGTGTATAAAGGTGTTTACTCACTACGCCATTCGAAGCGGAATTCAAATTCAATGAATTCAAAATCAAATACAGATAAAGTCATGATTACGAATGGAAGCATTCAGTCGGCTGGGTGACGCAATCACGAGTAAACACGCTTGTTTTCAAGAAGGGCAGTCTCAGGAGATTGCCGCTTGGTCGGCTTTGTTACATTACTTGACACCGTTATTCGCAACCCTTGTGCCTTCCTTCGAATTGATCTGAGTGAAATTTGACTTTGGGTTATTCGTTAGAACCTTTCATAGACTTTAGGAAACTTTTAAACCCATACACGTTATGCTAAAAAGGTTTCAATCTTGCATTGACAGCGAAAAGTGTAAAATCTTTTTGTTGAAAGAGACAAAATTAAGTCAAATTCAAGTGCAACGTTTTGTTTACGCAATAAAGATGGTGGGATTCGACATTCAAAATTCGAATAAAAATTTTAAGCGTGCTAAACGTGCTTGATTTGTAAAGCATCATTTTTAAACGGTTTTTGTAACGCTCTCTCTTATACACGAGAGCGATGTAAAGCTCTTGTCTTTATAAACCGACGCGTGCGTCCGACAAGTTTACCCGAGTTTTACCACAAGGGAATCGCTCGGGAAGTCCAATTATTACTGTTACGTTCATATTCCCGGAGGAGCGGCGCGCCCCGCATCGCATTACACGATACCGTTACAGGCGAACGGCGCTGCGGGACAATAATTTTTGATTGTATACTGCTGACGTCGAGTGGTTCCAAATTCAAATTCAAAATGATCAATTATGATCCGGAACAAAAATGCATCTCGAAAGAGGTCCTGATTGCTCATACCTATACATTTAAATATCGAATAACAACAGATTATGAACCTTTAGGTCTTGACAATAAAGATTAAATGAAGGTTGCAAAATATTTGTACTTAATAATATTTTCTGTCTTCGTCACAGACGTCATTGTGGCTCCGTGGCCCCATAGTCGCCTACCGTTTTTCAAGCGCTCATTCTTTAGTACGGGAATCTAGTACATAATTGACCGAAGAGTGTAGGCAATATGTTATCTATAATATAGGCTTACCCTTAATTAATAAATGGCACTACTCCATCGGTTTGTAAGTATAGTAACTTAGTTCTTACTGTACACTTCCTGTAAACTTACTGTAAACTTACTTCTACTGAGAAGAACTGACTAGAAACTAAGCAAATTCTTTCTTTTACAGCGATACATTTTGGAAAATATACTAATTTATACATACATACATCCACTCATTCACTCATTATATCATATAGCGACTAATTCATCATCATTATCATCAGTTCATGTATGTCCCCACTGCTGGAGCACGAGTCTTCCCTATGGATGGATAGGGAGAACGGGGCATGAACCACCACGCGGGCCCAGTGCGGATTGGTGGTTGTTAACGACTGCTAATGCAGCCGGGACCAACGGTTTAACGTGCCTTCCGAAGCACGGAGGAGCTCGAGATGATAAATTTTTGGTCACCCATCCGATGACCGGCCTTTGCGAAAGTTGCTTAACCTCAGCACTCGCAGACCGGGCGCGTTAACCACTGCGCCATCGAGCTCCTCGAGCGACTAATTATTAGAGCATAAATAATACGTTAGGTTCTTACTTAACATAAGTACTTATAAGAACAGTATAAGGAATTTTATTTCTATAAACTGTAGTATAAGAAATAAGTATTCTTACTGTGCTATAAGTCTTTTATGTAGATACGATTTTCTGCGATAACTTTGATTTAACCTCACGTGTCGTCACCCTTGGTGCTGCAGGCATATAATTACTTTGATTTTAATTGAAATTCTATTCTCTTTGTAATTTTAATTAAGATAAGATAAGATTTAATTACCGATAATTTCAACCAAACTGATAAATAGTTGTTTTGGTTTCATATAAATTAAAATGTTATACTGCTGCAATTTCGTAACACTAACTTTGCAATTTGAAAACATCGCATCAACAAACTGAGGAGCTCGATGGTGCAGTGGTTAACGCGCCCGGTCTGCGAGTGCTGAGGTTAAACAACTTTCGCAAAGGCCGGTCATCAGATGGGTGACCAAAAATTTATCATCTCGAGCTCCTCCGTGCTTCGGAAGGCACGTAAAGCCGTTGGTCCCGGCTGCATTAGCAGTCGTTGATAACCACCAATTCGCACTGGGCCCGCGTGTTGGTTTATGATCCGTTCTCCCTCTCCATCCATAGGGAAGGCTCGTGACCCAGCAGTGGGGACATACAAATGAGCTGATGATGATGATGATGATGATGATGATGATGATGATGATGATGATGATGAACTTTTGCAATAATAAATATATTAGATAATAATATATAGTGTAGGTACTAAATATAATAATATGTTAAAATAAATGCTTAATTTAATATTGAATTAAATAATATTTGATATACCTAATGCTTTGCTAACGAACGATAGCTTGGTTTATGTTTGTTAGAAGGCACATCACTATTTACGATATTCTGTGCGTCGCTACTACAACATTAGTCTTGTGACTTGTCAAAACATGTTATCCCGCCATACCAACGTGAATGTACATTATACACGATACTAAATAAATAGGAAAACTCCTTTTAAGTGTAAAAGGAGTTTTCCTATGTCCCCCATCTCCCATAGATAATATTCAACTCGTTTCGACTTAAAAAAGCAAACGACTTTGAACTATGAACTATGGTTTTATACTTTACAGTGTTCGTGTTGCAGATACTATCTAAGTTATATACGTCCTTTTTCCTTTTACTTATTTGCCAACAAGTCACGTCCATACTTTTATGTTTCAGTTTGCAACGAGTAGTAGGAACACTGGTTTTGAATCATGAATGACGCAACCTTCTATAATATTTATCCATATAAAAATTGTAGAAGTACGAGTTCACATACATTCAATATTCATATTATGATAGCACATACGACTAGTAAAACCCGATATAAGACGGTGTCGGTAAATAAAATGTAGGTGCACAATTAGCATAGCGGAAGTAAGGCGGGGAGTAACTAGATACTGCAAGTCCAATCCTTGAGTGTCCAAAAATCTTGTTGGACACTCAAGTGTCTCTTGACGTTTGAGTGGGCCACTTTTACTATGTTGGACTTGACCATATTACAATACCACGAGCTTGTCCGTGCTTCGGAGGACTTAGATATTAAATAAGTAGTTAGAGTTCCGTTCGTTATCTTAAGATAGCAGTCTTTAAGACCCATCAACTTGAACCAGCGTGAAAAGGCCTGAGCTCAGCATGTAGATATTGCTGATGATGTTGACTACGAATAAATTGTGTACGTCTTGTATAAGTCTAAGTAGATAATACAACTGTTTTAAGCCGATGTGAAAAAACAAAATGCAGCTACACATTTAAATCAGTTATATGAAACTCAGGAACCCCATAAAGCGGACGGTGCGTGAATCACCATGCGACGTGGGCTACGCGTACATCCCCATCGCGTTCGTGCTGCTTCTGTACCTGGTGTACTTGGTGGAGTGCTACCACAGTACCGCCCGCATCCAGCTGGCTCGGCGGGTGGATGTGGCTGCTGTCAGCTCGAGGGTCCATGCCATGAGAACGGCGACGCCGAGAGTCTGGTAAGTGGGGTTTCTGTGCCTGGTGGACTGCTACTACGATACTGCTCGCATCTAGCTAGCCAGGCGGGTGGATGTGGCTGCTGTCAGCTAGAGAGTCCATACTATAAGAACGGCGACGCCAAGTAAGTTTATGATTTTAGACCAGCGACGCCGAGTCTAGTAAGTGAAACTTAAGTACTAGTTAGTGTGCTACCACAGCACCGCCTGCATCTAGCTGGCCAGGCGGGTGGATGTGGCTGCTGTCAGCTCGAGGGTCCATGCCATGAGGATGGCGACGCCGAGAGTCTGGTAAGTAGGGTTTCTGTACTTGGTGGAATGTTAGTACAGCTGGCAAGGCGGGAGAATGTGGCTACTGTCAGAACGTAGCTTCATGATATTAGAACAGCGACGAACGCCGGGTCTGGTATGTGGACCTTTAGTAACAAATGGAGTGCTACCACAGCACCGCTCGCATTCAGCTGGCCAGGCGGTTGAATGTGGCTTCTGTCAGCTTGAGAGCCCTGCTATGATGACGGTGACGCCGAGAGCCTGGTTACCAGACCAGACCCCACTTACCAGACTCTCTGTACTTTGTGTAGTGATACTCTACAGCTGGCACGGCGCCGGCGGGTGGATGTGGCTACTGATGGTACGAGAGCCCATGCTATAAAAAGAGCGACGCCGAGTCTGGTATGTGGAGCTTTAGTAACAGATGGGGTGGTACCACAGCACCACTCGGATCCAGTTTGCCAGTTAGGTGGATGGGGCTGTTGTTAGCGCGAAAGTCAATGCTATGAAAACTAAAGTCTAGTAAGCGAAACTTTTTTGCCAATAACATCAATATAAGCACTTTTTTCCAATATTAATCTACGCCCTTATTATTGAGTAGACGTCTTCGGCAAGTGAGGTTACTATCGAATTGTGATGTGCCCACATCACCATCTGCGGTCGGTGAAACACCAAACTTTATCAATTACTTGTTGTCCCAAAGCAATACTTATAATTATAAACAACCTACATGTTATACAAGCAAAAACTATCACTACTACTACAAAAATATACCTATTATAAACATGTTTTACAGTAACACAAGTTGAGCATGACATGTAATTTGATACAGTAATGGTTCGACCACCTGCAGAAAGAAATGATTTATAGGTGGGGGTGTATACATAATGTTATTGCTTTCAGGTGGAAGGCTATATGCTATCATTACGTGCGTCGCAAAAGGCAGGTCACTCGGTACAGAAACGGTGACGCTTACACTACAACACAGGTGTGTGAAACATTGATATTATGAACCGTTATTTCTTTTGTTCAACACCGATGCCTGTAAATTTTTTGTTTATAGATACTTGAGGATGTCATGATGAGATCGTTAAAATTTTACCGAATTATCTTACCATACACCTACAAGATGTTTGGCGAAGTTTAATAATTTGCCAAAAAATAAAGTTGATGTTAGGTTAACTTTGCACGGATTCAGACACGATATATTTTGTAAAGATGGTAGGAAAGTTCGGGTTAGAGTTCTACTCGTGGAAGTTTTATCGATATTTATGCTGATTGAGTGTGAAAAAAACGTTATTTGTTACATAAGGCGAGTCCAGACTATGACAAAACATGTTATATAGCGTGGTTATGTAGCATGCTTTATTAGTGTGGACGATAAGTTTCAATAAAACAACCTTTTACTCATAGTTTTTTAACAGGTAATAAGGTAATAAAGTTTATGGTAGGTAATGTGGGTTCACCTTTACACGACACACTAATAATGACTGCACTCCAGCCACTTGCTATTAATCTTTACGATTTGACCAGTATCCTTCTGTTTCCATTTCCCATTGTTTGTTATAAGTAATGGTTGTGTCGAAATCACAAGTAGGATACCCAAGTAAATCAATATGCGACGCTGTAAAAAAAAATCACAGTTAACACATTGGGTCTTTTCTTACCAGGTTTACTATGAGAGGGTGAACACGCACAGCGTGAGCACATCCTTCGCGCATGCGTGCTGTGGTCAGAGAGATGCTTCCAGGAACCTTGTTCTGGATTTAAAAACGCCCATCACCAAGGTTCGGTTCAGCAAAGGGTTCGCGTTCGCAAACATAGAGGCTGCCAGTGGTAAGTAAAATAGAATAGGAGTAATATAACCATATAAGAGACAAATATGAAGCAACAGGTTGACATCAACACAGTTTTACACGAATAAACTTCTTTTGCATATTTAACGCAGAGTTAATCAATTATTCGTATCGTAAAATGTACTAGAAAAGTAAAATAAGTAAACACGATAAAGGACGAAAATAACCTAAGAAAAAAACAAAGAAAAAAAAACAAGTTTTTCCAATATCAAACAACTTTGTATCTGCATAAAAGATCACATTAGAGGCCTTTAAAGATAAATAAAAATTGTCAATTTAAGATTAATCTACTCAAACTTGTTTTCTTTTTAGAGTTTGAAGATCAGCGGTCAAGGTTTTTTGCAGAACACGAACGTTTTGATGACTTTATGGAAATGCGCGAGGGGCTAGACCTCATCGGAGTTAATTCCTTCAAGGAGTACATGGTAGCTTACAGGTACGAAGCACTAACAAAGAGGTACTGGCCAATGCATGCAACATGGAACCTGAATGAAATTAGAGGGAAATTTCCACAGCTTTCAATATTATATCACACACATCGTCAAGCGACAGCTCTAAAGGGAAACTGTTGGTGTTGCCAAAATAGAAATGATACCACATACAATATTTTAAGCTATAGAAGTTTATTTCACATTACACTTAGCTTCTATGTTGTATAACATTGACGGTATTGCAAAATACATTCATGACTTCAAGCATTTAAACACTATATTTGTTTGCAGGGAGGCGGGTCGCTGCCCATGGTACTCATCGCAATTACTTTTCTGGACCATGTCCTGTCTCCTACTTTCGTGGCCTCTTCGAATCGTCATAGAATGTAACACTGCTTATGTTCATTATACGGTAAGTCTGAGCTTTGTTTCGATCCAATTTAAGTTCTGCGTTTAAATTCGAACTTTCGTTTGATCAGGAAAAGATCTAGTGAGGGACATGAATTCTGTCATTCGGATATTGCAATTTCAATTTTTTGTTTGTTGCAGATCACAAAAATATTTGGTACCAACTACGAGCTAGATCCAAGTCGACAGTTGGATCTAGACACTCACTTATCGGACACGTTACCCCCAGTAACCGCCACAAATTACGCCTGGGCTACGTTAGCAGACGAGCAGAGCGCAGTGCTTTGCTCCGCTCCCCGTCCACCTCGTACCCTCCCCCTGTCACACGCGTCCACTGTCGACAGCCTCGAACTATTCGCTGCCATTCGGGGCAACTGTGCCTTAGTTCCTTCTTACTCAGAAGCCATGCGGCTCGATGCAGCCCTGAGAGAGGAACCTACTGAGAACACCAGCAACAATGTCGCTATTGACATAGAACCAGAACAAAGGCCGAATAGGACTGCAGTTAAAGCAGCCTCTTTCGACGAGCCTCTAAGAAGGCCAAGAGTTACTATAGCTGGTACACACTCAAGTAACAACATCGTTGGCAGCGCTAGATCTAACGAAGCCAAACAACAGAACAGGAGGTCCTGGGCTGGAGTACTAACTACCACACGCAGTGCAAGACAGATTTTAGAAGAGTTTAGAACGTCCAACGAGGTCGATTACGAGCCTATGCCTGATACCCGACCAACAAATGATGAAGGTACATTGTACTTTTCTAGCGATTTGTCTCCCACTTGTGCTAGAGATCCGTTTGGTGGTCGAGCCCAGACCACACCGACTGATGAACCTCCTTCGTACGAAGAAGCGTTGAGACTTCCAGCGTTAAGAAAACTTACTAGATCCATCACTGGAACTGAACTAGCTGGACCTAGAAGAGCATTTTTGCGAGACGTTCTAGCCAACAGACGGTCATGTCTAGAAGGTGTGGGCGTGTTGTCGGGAGCTAAAGTGGTGAGGCTACCATTCTCTGATCCTGGTGATGAAACACCACTATAGCGCATCAACAGTGCAATTAACTTTTTATGGTGCAATATATTACGTAATTTAGTGCTCGTGTAGGTAAAGTGGTTACTAAACGAGGGTCGTACAGTGAGATATTGTTTAGGTAATCTTACATATTTATTTTTTGGAACTGTCCAAATATTCCGTGTATGAGCTTGAGCAATTACTAGTATTTGGTAGTCTACTAACAATGAAAATAAGATACATTCTTGAACAAGAAGAAATAAATTTATGATAAGTCTACGTAGGTTATATTTTAAGCATTTAGATAGAGTTATAATATAATCTAATCTATTGAATCCATTAGATTACTTTATTTTCTATCAACTGTTTTAGTGATTTATAAAGTCTGCTTCTACATGTCTTCTCCTAGCATTTAGATTAATCTCTGTATACAAGATCCGTTTAGCAAATTCACATTCCCGGAACCATTCCCCTCATGTTGTATTACAAATTTTATTGCCCCCAATATATCAGAGTTATCGTGCCGGCAATCGGAATACCGCCTGTAATTATGTAAATGAGAAAACGCCCGTATGGGCCCAAATTAATAAAATGTTTTTCGTACACTGCAGTGCATTGAAACCAGATACACGAGGTGCATTAAAAATAACCTACATAACTATATTTATCGTTGTTTTTAAAAATTCACATCTTACAAAGTAAAATATTATCATATATTTTCCTAAAGTTATTTTACTCAATAACATGAGAGACATTAAAGTAATTTGTTTTGTTTTACTACTTACTAATTTGATTATTTGTACCTTCGTAATCTGTCCATTAACGCTTAAGCGACATCCACCACAAGCTAAATTAATTAATTTTAATCTTAGATCACTTAGCTTGGAGACGCAAGCAGAAACGATCAAACCTTAAACTAACTTCAATTTGTTCTTCTGTATGTATATTGCTAGATGAAAATAATTGATTTCAAACAATTTCTACCTATGTATGATAAGCTGATGCAAATATAAAGCGTCGCAACGCAAAACATATAGAAAAGAGAGGGCGCTGTCACGACGCTTACTCGTCTGTGCCCTATTGTAAAACATACAGAAAGGACAGGGCACGGTCGCAAGCGGACGAGGGAGGGGAGCGGGCGAGAGCGCGGGTGCCGGGCGGGACTCGCGCGTCGCTGTCACACACAGCTAGAGAAGTCGAAAATGAAAATAAATCGATATATCGATACATCGATAATTTTAAAAATATCAATATCGATCTCGATATGTGGCGAAAAAATATCGATATATCGGTCAAATTTTTAACCAACTTTAAAAAAAGGAGAACCTCCTGATTTTTTTTAAAGTCGCGATTTGAGAAGTACGAATTCCAAATAAAAAAAGCAAACAAAACAATCGACGATCTCGCAGACACAACACTCTTACTCTTAAAGAAAGAAATAACTATTTTAGATTAAAGTACCAAATGGCCTTTGCGTATACGCAGCACATATGCACACATGACATGACTTAATTGCAGCAACGCACTTACATTGACAGTTACGCACTCACTACCACAGATTAGATTAATGGAATTCAGCACAATAAAGCAATAAGTTTTTTTTTCAATTTTTTACGACTTTTAATTCTAGCGAATGTAGTTAAATCGTGATGAGATGATAATACAACAGAATAATAAAACATCAATTTTGATACGAATTTCGATATTGGTTATTTTTTATCGATGTATCGATATATAGGAAAAAACCCTCATCTATCGCGACGCCCAGCGTCTTTAGACCATATAACCAACGTCACGTCCGTGCCTCGTCTTTTTTATATGTTTTAAAAAGTCGCGACGGCGGCGGCGCCCTGTCTGCGCCCCGTTTGCGCCCCGTTTGCGCCCCGTCTGCGCCCCGTCTGCGCCCCGCATGCACCCCGCCCGCGTAATACGTCTTTTCTGTGTGTCCCGCGCCTAAGCTTTCTAATAGTGGACTCTGTGTGTCAGGGCTATCACAGATTGTCACTAGCGCTTTTAAGTGGCTTGCCAACTTAGAATACTAAAACAATTACTTAATATATAATGTACTATTGCTTTTCAATTCAAATTGCCCTTAGAAAAGTGTGCAATTAACAACATGTTATATTATTAAATGTGTATATATTCCATTTTTAAATCTCTAAGGTTTGTGATGAGGTCTTTTTTGTCGATATAATTTGAAGTGTATTTAACATTTCTAACTTTCAACATAAAGTTAAATACGAAGGTGTAACTATTACATTATATTAATAAATTATACAATATTATTTTAAATATTATATTATTTAAACATTATATTATTTAAACATTTTCAAAAATCTACTCATTTAAAAAGGAGAAATAATGTGTTGTAATTATTATCACGATTTTACCTGACATCTACATGTGGTGGAGTGAAAGATAAAATATAAGCACCCACATTATAATAATTAATAAGCCAGAGTTGTTGTTGATTACACATTTTCGACGTAGGTATAAGGCAGTGCCTTGTATCCTGGTTATAGCTATTATAGCTATAGCTATAGTATTTCTTGTATTATAGACACAGTTTCTCATCATATGAACTATAAATAAAGATTGACACTAACTAACTATAAAACCTTTTTTGAGTAATGGTCTTTGAGTAATTCCCATTGGTTCTGTGCCCTTAACGGTAACAATTTTTAGCTGGCTCTTAGCGAGCTTTAATTTATTGCTCGCAAGTGTATTTTTTCCTTAGGTATTGTCAGTATGATGAGAGTCTGCGTCCTACAATGCTATATGCAGGTTGATACACAATCTAGATGTATATAATATAATATAACTCGGTAAAATAGCGAAGTGACGGTAATCTACCGAAAAGTGATATTATTGTAAAAATAAAATTAAGACTTGGCTGATATAAATGGAAGTTCAATTAATTCTGAAAAAATGGAACCAATTAAAGTATTCTGTTGTGAATATTTTAATATTTAGGAATAAATTATAAGAACTCTCTTTCTCTTTACAACTTTTCTTATTGAAACGTCTATTGGAATTATATAGACATTCGTGTCCACGACCCAAATGGATCGGAAATCGGAAGTGAGTAGCGGTCGTGTCGGGGATTGTAAAACAAACGCTAAGCCTTCCACTTCATTGGAAATGTTTTTTTGGGCCCTTCTTGTTGTCTTGTTCATATTATTTACCTCCAGCGTTCATTACGAAAAGCTATCGACGCCAATAGGCGTTTGTGAGACGCTGCCGTCATGTGCCAATGTGACCATTCAACCGAGTATTTTTCGGTTGACGAATAACGTTTTCAAGCTAAAACTTATATATTGTTGCTTAGATAAAAAAAATTAGCGTTTAACGCAAAACGCATTCTAGCTATCTGAGTTGCACCGGCTGATATGACCAAAACGTCGGGTAATGTAAAGCTATACGTAGGATACCTATTCTATGCATTTAGAATTAAATCCTGATACACATTTTCCAAAACAATGAAACGCAAAAGTTTAGAGGTATATTTTGTTATTAAATTCCATTGTTGAATTATTTCAATTATTTGACTGAACTGAACTTTTCCTCGACGTTTAGTTCGTTGCAAGATTTATTTTATAAGATCGTCACCCAGACGATTTGCGAATCGTGTACTTAGTACTTTATCGATTAGTACGTCACTTGAGCGCGTACTTACAATGTTAAGGGCTGATATTTCAGTCGTCAGTTAAAATTTATTCATTGAATAATTTTGACATAATGACAGATTCTCCTAAGAAAATATGTCACAATGACAATATTATTCGTTGGATAAAACTTATCTGAGAATTGAATAATCGGGCTTAATGCCTGATTTCACCGACGACTCTTAAGTTTACGATAACCCCTAAGCCATGTTAGGTGACAGTTGTTGGAGCAAAACCGTCACCTAAAATGGCTTAGAGATCACCTAAAACTTAGGGGTCAATGGTGAAAATGGGCATTAGTGTTTTATAATTATGACCCTAAATAACTTTAAAGTGCCAATAAAAATTATAAGGTATTATATAAGAAGGTAAAGTAATTTTGGCCATTTGTATATTGCTTACTTTTGACTGCTAATGCCGCTAACGCATTGTGTTGTTCATAATTATGTCGATTACATTAACAGATATGATGTTTGTTAAATAAAATTTCGTGTCTTATCCATACGAATCGATTAGATAGAAAATGTTAAGAAGCCAACCCACATGGTCTACTGCGAATATATTGTGGCAGTGACATTGTCAAAGCGGATAAAGTTACATAAATATTATATTATGGATTTAACAAAATGTTTTTCTAGATTGTCAGTGAAAATTTAACCTAGCTATTACAAAGCACATAATTACCGCAAGAAAATTTCATAAGCCCTTGTTAATTTTTTTTTGGTTTGCAATTTCCTCGGTCTAGAATCTAGAGCGTTCGGGTTGCTGTTATGAAGTTAAACACACTCTGTTTAAAATTTTCAAATAAAATATTTATCTAAGTGCTGCAGAAGGCACATTATTATTACTATTTATGAACCTTTTGAAAGTTTAACACGACCGAAACGCAACAGTTTATTTTATTTAAAATATTTTTTTATTTTATTATTATATAAGCATCTTTTTCTATGATCATGCTATGCTACGTTGTAGTAGGCAGAGACCTTAAAAAGTCATATTTTTATTACGTCTCAATTAATTTTCTATATGCCTGCTGTCATGTAAAGAAGCCAACATATTATGATACATGACGAAAATGGAATTGCTTTATAATGTAAGTCAATATATATCGTACGGGTGTCTAGCTATACCGGGCGCTTGAAACATACCTGAGATATGCAAAACTATGTAGACATTGAAACTTAAGAGATGCTTTTAATGTTGCACACAAAATGTACTGTGTTATAAATAAGTAAGTACTTAGTTATGCTACCAAATAAATAAATATTTTCGATTGTAAATTACGAACGAAAGGAGTTTATTATTTTCAATAAACTACGTGTTATGAGATTTTTTTGTGGTTTTATTTAGGCACCTTACTTCATCGTGTGTGTAACTTAGTTATATTAACGTATTATGACCAGTGATCGGAATAGGTAGGGCTAATTTACCTAAAGTTCGAAAAACATAGACAATAATTAATGGAGACTTCTTTATGACATTTTTGAAGTGAAAACTTCTTTAGCGGCGTTGTGCACTTTTTTTGGAATGGGTAAAAAATGTTAAACTCGCGTCAGGACACGTGACCGTCAGGACACGTGACCTGATCGAAAATTCGTAAGACGGATGGAGAGTAGACAGCTGGCGCGGCGTAATATAAATTTTTAATATAACTTAATATAACTTTTTAATGTAATATAAATTGTCATGTTTGTGTACGATAGCCTAATAAATAAATATTGTATTCTACCACATAAATGAGAGTACTTTTATACTGATAATTAAAGCAATTCGTGCAAAATTATTCCCTAACCATTTCAAAATATCAAAAATGCACAACGTTAATATTCAAGTTTTCACTTCTGCCGGCACTCCCAGAGTGCAACCCGTCGTTTTTTTTTTCGGAACAACTGTCCGGGTATCCGGACATCACTTGAGAACATTATAGATTAATATTATCAATACAGTAATTGATTTTATTACTTATTTTGTATCCCGGAATTGCCGAAAATAAGTAGACACGTTTTTTATAGTTTTCCAAAATGAAAAGACAATCTCGTCGTTATATATTGAATTAAACTTATTTTTGCGCGTGTCTAAATCTATTCTTGTCTCTCTCATGTCTCGCAAGACTTGAGCAGCCTCGAATTTCTCGGAAGTGGAACAATGCCGTTCGTTTACCAGTAATCTATAATAGCGAGGTTGTCTTTCATTTATGAAAACAATAAAAAACGCGTCCACTGATTTTCGATAATTCCAGGATACAACATTAGTAATAAAATCAAATACTGCACTAATAATATTATTTTTTAATGTTCTTATGCGATGTCCGGAAACCCGGACAGTTGTTCAGAAAAAAAATATTGTCATAGGAACGTCTCCATTATTTTTGTCCGTTCTTCAAACTTTAGGTGAATTAGCCCTACCTATTCCGATCACTGATTATAACCCACTAGTGGGCAAAGGTATTTCGAAACCCTTCCACTTTTTTTTCTGCGTTCTGACTAAGCGTTTGGCCAATAACTAGCCTGCTGGTGAGCAGGTGTGGCCTTAGGTGGCACATGCTTAAACAGGAAATGTCTATTCACTCTAGCTTTAAAGAGACCTAGACCTACTTACTTCACAATCAGATTTTATTTTCCAAGGTATGACGGCATGACCCCACTTCACGGGTAGCATCCAGAATAGATAGTAGTAGTACTTGCCACTATCAATTAAACCTTACATTGAATATTTACGTTTCTCCTAAAAGTGCGTTCAGACTACACTGGACCGCAAAGAAAAAGGGTCGGTTAGCAAAATTTTCAATATATTCAAAAGTACCTGACCTATCTTTATGAAATAAAAACTGTAACAAACAAACAAAATTATAAGAATTCATTCATAATATAAACTTAGTTCCGCCCTTCGTTACTAGATGGCGCTGGCGGTAGCATCCTGAATCGTGCTATCGAGATGTTCTTTACGAAACTATAAGTAAAAATTGTAACTTTGATATAGTTAAGAAATTAAAGCCTGCACTAAGATCGCTTCCAAGCTATTGGAACTACCTTGGTCTTCCTTTGATCTTCTGTGTTCCTAGTATAGTCTAATACTGCGGCACTAAACCCTGCGCTTTTACGCCTGTAAAACGTAGTGGTTGGGTCCGTACGGCTACAAACACCCTGTCTTTGTATACTTCGTATTATACGAAATTGCCCCAACCAACTGGTCCTGTTATTTCGGCGGTGACGTCGTGCCTGTCTCACTCCCCTCTCTTCACGTCGGCTACAAAACTAAATTTTAGAATATTTTAATGTGCTTAAATGAGGTTTTTTTTAAATTTCAAAAATTTTAAAAAATCTCATTTAAGCACATTAAAATATTTATTCAAGCTTTTGTTTTTTATAAATGTAAAATAAATAAGAATCCGTAGTTTTTCCAGTATTTTCGTAAACATAGATTGGTTACAGATGTGCCGTTTCCACGCATTTTAGTACCTTGTGTTGTCTCCGCGAGCTCGCAGTAGCAATACTGCTTTTATGCGATTTGGCATACTTTCTACTACGTTTTTGTGATGATGCTGCGGAATATTCTGCCATTCCTATTAGAGCTTCTTTCATTTCACGTAGCGTGATTGGCGGCGGATTCCGCTGACGTACACATCGTCCCATGCATGCTCAATGGGGTTTAAGTCGGGACTGCGTACTGGCCAATCCATGTGTGTGAAACTACTTCAACTACTTGAAAATAGTCAAACACTATCTGAGCTACAGCTTAACGACACGCATAAAAACGACATTTTCGCCCATGTCCACTAAAAATAGACCAACGTTGTTATCAGAGTTTCAGTGATAAAAAATGGCACTTTAACTGCAGTAAGATACTGCAGTTAAAGTGCCATTTTTTATCACCACTAGCTCAGTGCGGCTTTCGGCGATGGCTTTCGGCGATTCTTCCGCGCCGTCGTACACCTTGTTCGGCCTGTTCCTGGTCGTGGAAGATTGGATCCTGTTTCATGGTAACCTGGAGTACTCGTTGAACAAGTAGTAGTGTAGTGTAGAAAAAGTCACACCAACAGTTCTTGGTGTATTTCGCTGACTGCGTCCATCTTCAAGCATTGTCAGGATCCTGGTACATTCTTCAGGTGTTAACGCCATGATGACTTCAGAATAATAAAATTTATAAGACAGAGACACCAGTTTATAGCATTTTTTATGTCAAAACTAAAACAAATGCGAAACAATTGATTTGATTTTTTGGTACTAAATTAAAAAAGACAATTATTTAAAATTTTAAGTTTTTTTATACAATTTACACAAATAAATAAAAAGGTTTTATACATTTTTTTATGTGGCATTAAATATTCTTTAATTTCGTCTTTATTTCATAAAGCTATGCCAGGTGCTTTTGAAGATATTGAAGATTTCCTAACCGACCCTTTTTCTTTGCGGTCCAGTGTATATGAAAAAACATATTATTTATTAGCATAGTTACGTAACATGTTTTATCAATAAATTTCAACAAAACACTTATACTTTTAGTTTGGTAACAAGTTATACAACAACAGTTATATACCTACATGTTACTTAATAATGTGGACTCACCTTTAGGAATTTGTTCTCCTGATTTATTTCTTCTTCAATTTGAAACATTATTTTAATTAAGCTTAGTGAAAGTTACAGGCATATAATCGAGCTTCCTCTGATATATAAATCAAAGCGAGCTTTTATGTCAAACGTGTCACAAATGATAAAGGTAGTCAAATAATATAATTGTATTTTTTGTAAATATATTACAAATAGGTATTTTTATTTATTGCAATAAATAAAACAATTAAATCGAGAGATATGTCGATTAAATTATTTTTGTTATTGAATGTATTCGGTTGCATGTAAATGCATGCAAGCCTCCTTCCTTACATATCATGCATATAAAAATGGCCACTGTACCAATTACTTGTATAGTTGAGAGAGTACACACATCATCATCATCATCATCATCATCATCATCTCAGCCAAAAGACGTCCACTGCTGGACAAAGGCCTCCCCCAAGGATCATCATGGGGGGTATTTGCCGTAATCGCCACGCTTGGCAGGCGGGTTGGCGATCGCAGTAGGTTGAGGGTAACCTCAGAGAGATGCTGCTGCTCATCCTCTGGAATGGTCCCTTAGTCGGCTTTTACGACACGCACGGGAAGAGATGGGGTGGTGCTATTCTTTATCCCCGGCACCACACAGGGAAGAGTACACACATTGTGAGGTAAATAATTAGAACAATAGCTAAAGCTTTACTTATTGTTCTGAGGTTGCTGCGGTCACCCGTCGCACGCGACGCTGCCGGCCACTCTCGTCTGCTCGCGGGACGGATCACTGATATGCACTTTGACACACGACGGCTTCATAACCGCCATATTTGTCTGCGACGGAGCACACCGCGGGTTCCCGCGGTAGGCGTACGCGCCTCTCGTCCGCTGATGAATGACACTGTTGTCCACATGAGTAAATTTCGGGTATTTACTCATGTGCTGATTGATACAAGTAGGTATCAATCAACGATCTACCAATTCTATTACAATCCACATAAAACCTTCAATCCTGACACACACACGTAGATGTTTACGATGCTATACTTAGACGTGTGCATATTTACATTTTTTATGGATCTTGTGAGTCTCCGATTCATCGTAAGTCAAGCTCTGCCGACTTCAAACATTCAGCTCGCGGCACCGACGAGAAATATATCTGTTTTTGCAATGGATTGAAATATAGTTCGGTAAATGTTTTCTTGTATACCTGCTTGCTCGAATAGTTTTGTTTTTAATAACTTATTAACCACCTTTTACCGGTGAGTAGGTGTGTACAGTTTGGTTGTTGATAAGGCTGGATTTAAGTCCGCCTGGCTAGCTACCACCACCTCAGTAGCATTGTTGTGTTCCGACAGTTGGAGAGCCAGTTCTTCAATAGTTGGGGATTCCGGATTTAACATCAGATGAGATGAAGGCCAAGACTAAGTGCTTACTTGTAAAGAATAGAAAAAAACATTTTACAATAAGTATCATTGTCTTATTTCAAAAGGTTAAAAATACGAATTTCAGTTTTTCAGCGCTTCTATCAAGCTTTATCATGACAGTCCATGAGGTGAGTATTCCAAGCGGTTCTCCGACCGATAAAAACCGGCCGAGTGCGAGTCGGACTCGCGCACGAAGGGTTCCGTACCATTATCTAATTAAATATTTCAAATTTCTACCTGTTATCGCTGTTAAGACCGAGAAAAAATTGGAAAAAAATCCCCTAAATATTAATTTTATTTTAATTGAATTATTTATTTTTAAAGTGAATATATAACTAAATATTTCGTGAATATTTCAAGCGTCTGCTTGTTGCCGTTATCAATATCGAGTAAAACGAATCCCTCTTAAATATTTATTTTATTCTGTTTTTTAGTATTTGTTGTTATAACGGCAACAGAAATACATCATCTGTGAAAATTTCATCTGTCTAACTATCACGGTTCATGAGATACAGTCTGGTGACAGACGGACGGACGGTGGAGTCTTAGTAATAGGGTCCCATTTTACCCTTTGGGTACGGAACCCTTAAAAAGACATAAAAAGCCAACCCTTTTAGGTATTTGACTAACGCAATTCTCAAACTTTTTATTATCACATTTATCCCTTCAAATGTTCATTAATGCTCTGAATTTACCGAGACCCTGCTTTTTTACCTTCAGATCTCATCATAATTTATTAGACGGACGTTTCACAAGCTTCTCTTTTGTAAAAATATTTGGTGTAGCCGAAATTTTCTAATCTGTAGAATATTACAGGTTTTTTCAACACTTTGTCTTTTTACAAATATTACAGGTAGACAAAATAAATTGAATTGAACCGAGATTTAATCTCTTGTATTTGTACTAGTCAATACAGAATAAAGAAAACATAGAAAGCAACTAATTACTGACTACCGATAAATACCTATCAAAGGGCGAATACCACTCATACTCTGACTAACTGGCTAATCACAAAACCTTTGATTAACCTACAGTTTTGGTTAGTAGGTTAGTAGGTCACTTAACCATATTTTAAGGCATACTTAGTAGCTATTGATTTAATAAAATTATGTTACTAGGTAAACTCGACCAGAAAAGTAAAAAGTATTAGACAAGAAAACTTCAGTGGTAAAGTAGGAAGTGATCGGCCCAATATCGAGAAGTCTTGGGTTCGATTTCAAGGTGGCGCAAAGTGTGTTTCTTATTTCTTGGTATGTAGCCCGGGCTTGTGATCACCAGTGATCGGATTTAAAGGGGGTAATTTTCCTAAAGTTGCCTACAAGACAAGACTAAAAGTGTCCGTGAGAGGTGTGCGTTGCTCAAACGCAGTATGTAAGTAATTACAACTTATTGCTTCTCTTTAACAAAAAATACATTTATACATTTTTAAACTTTCGCGTTCCATAGTTAACAGTCAGCGTCGGGTATAAAGAAGGTATGAAACCTTTTACTAATTAGTTTGCGTTAATCCCCGTTTAAATTTCTTTGTTAAAAAATCCTCATCAGCTCATTTTTATGTCCCCACTGCTGGGGCACGAGCCTTCCCTATGGATGGATAGATATGTTAAAAAATACATACATTAAAATATAAGTAGGTAAGTATATATTATGTTATGCGTATTAAGCTTACCTTCTAGGTCTCCTTCTTTTGTGCTTCAGTTCTTATGCTTCATTAAGTAGGTACCTACTTACCCTGAAATTTCACTGGATCTTTCTAATCGTTCCGAACCTACTGGATATAGTACCCTTTTAACCATAATACAGCAATGCTAAACAATGTTCACAAAAATAGAAATTGGGGTTGTCGCCATTCAATCAGTTTATGGGAAAATTCTATACGGCACCGGTGTTCGACAGGAACAAGTGACCGACATTTATTTATTTAATCCTTAAAATGGGAAACAACATCTGAATTTTGTCTGTAGCAACCGTTGAATACAAACCTCCTAGCAGTCAACCAAAAAAAAAAGTAATTTTTTTGGCGACGAATTGTGTCGAAAACAGGGTTACTGTGTCGAACACTGGTGTCACTACGATACCCTGTACTTTCAACAAATCTATCAGTTCCTAGGAAAATTGGGTTCGTGGGTTAGGCCCCCGGTGTGTGACGACTCCGTGGTGGAGGCACCCGATTTCGATTTCGTTTAAGTGCGATAAAATTTATTAGTTGAATATTTTTATCAAAAGTACAATCAGATAGAAAGTAACCTATTATAAAAATGTTTATAAGTGTTTACAATAAATTATTTACCAAATAATTCAAACTAAAGTTGTTACTTCAAACAAATTGATAATAACGCTTTGCACTCAATCACCAATTTTTCTCTCCACTAAACAAATAACAGATCGATGAAAGTCGTTAGAGGAATTAAGACGCTTCGCTCTCTGTAATCCAGTTATTGGGCACCGAGACGACTCAGCTCAGGCGGCTTTATTACATTATGGTCTTGGATCTATTGATGTTAAGAAATCTATACTGTACTCTCTTCGGCTGTTTTCATAGGGATACCTACTTGAGTGCGAAACCCGTTTCATCGAAATTTGTTTCATCGAAAACCTTTCAACGATATCTCTATACTGCAATGATTAGCTTATCTGTAGAGACGCAAATATAATTAACTTCGATATTACGTAAAACAAAATATAAAAGAGAAAAAAAAAACAAAAACAAAAACATACATGTATGATAATAACTTAAATAAATTTACTTAAACTTGTTAAATCGACGTCTTGTTACTACGATATTATAAATTATTAAACTTTACATTGGTATATACATATTCATAGTCACATTCACTAAACCAACTAAAAATAAATATAAAAAATTGTTATCATTCATTTATAAACAAGTTGTTCCTTCTTATTTATTATTTAACGACAAACTAAAAAATAAAGGAACGAAATAAAGATAATCAACAATTTTCTTAAGTAACACATCGCAGTAACAAGCCGTCGATTGAACAAGTTTAAGTAAATTTATTTAAGTTATTATCATACATGTATGTTTTTGTTTTTGTTTTTTTTTCTCTTTTTTATTTTGTTTTACGTAATATCGAAGTTAATAATATTTGCGTCTCTACAGATAAGCTAATCATTGCATTAATATTATATTACAAAGTATCTATGTATTTTACTTCGCATCTAAGTTCATATTAGTCTGTATACCTACATGTGGGTTACGTGGTGGGATGTGTTACCATTACATAAGTCTATTGATAAGCCAAATTATGTAACACATTTGTTTGTAATCCCTAAAATAAATAAATAAATAAATCAACAAGGCGTCGCAGTATAGATATGAGAGATGTTGTTGAAAGGTTTTCGGAGAAACACAATTCGATGATACGGATTTCGCACTCAAGTACCTAGGTATCCCGTTTTCTTATTAGGTATCTAATGTATCTTGTTTCGGTATCACATTTATTTGTAACTAAACCAACACCTTTGTTTTACAAGTTGTCTTTGTGTACAAAGTTACGACTCATTTTGTTCAATCGTCATCACCGTCTAAGCCTGCAGAGATCCACTGCTAATACAAGCCTTCCCAATGGATCGCCACCACACCCAGTCTTCCGCCTTCCGCATCCAACCGCTTAGAAGTATCAATCAATCAATATTCAATCAGTATGCCAAGAATTATTTGCAAACAATAAGCCAAAAAGGTGATAGCACAATAACTTTAAACTATTCAAATGATTTTAAAAGTGAAAGTATAATATTATTTCATCGATATAAAATCTTACAGACACTATTATTATTTATTTTAAAGCACAAGGCAGGTGACGGCATTAAAATAAAATAAAACTTAAATACCATACCATTGATTTAAGTTTATAGGATTAAAATCAAAATTTTGTTTATTTTATTTGTTTGTTGTAAAGTTACCGTCGATATGGTGTACCATCGATGCAGCGTACTTTCGATATGGTGTACCGTCGATGCAGCGTACCGTCGATATAACGTACTGTCGATGTAGCTTACCGTCGATATACTCGTAGTGTACTCTCGCGACAGTGACCCGTCGATGGAACGTTTTCGATACAGCGACCGTTGATGTTGTGACTGTCGATTTCGTGAACTAGACCCATTTTTAACCCACAAGAAATTCATAAATATATTATTGGTGTTGAGGAAGATATAAATTATTTTCATAACTGTTGTTTTAGGGGACTGATCAGGTCTCATACGCTCCACAGGATAGGTTAGTTTCGAGATCTTTTAGGTCTCTAAAGCATCAGCTGAAAGTTCTTTGTAAATGATGCCGTAGGCAACGTGTTAAAAATACCTTGAACATTTTAAAACAGATTTTTACTTACAAATATTTCATAAAAGGATTGATGCAAAATGACAATTTTAAAATGTAAAACAGTGTCGTGTTTAACTTCTTTAGTACAATAAATAAATTGGACTTATAATAAACAAAAATAAATAAACCAATAGATCTTAAATTACTCGTTTAAAGTGATCGCTTTAATTGTTCTCGAATGTTCCCCCCAGGATATAATTGAACGACTCTCCGAATTGGATTGAATGAGTGAATGACGTCACGGAACGTGGACACGTTGATTAAATTGAAATACAGCCAGCGCTCTACGGGGATATTTGTTTACGGCAAGCATTAATAGCCAACGAACGATAATATTTCATTTACAAACAGTAGGTAGGTAGTTAACGGTCGAGTGCGGGCGTCGGGAGATTAGGAAGAGACGAGGGAAAACTTCAGACAAACTAGCAGCGATTTAGTATTACTGTATTTAAAAAGTATAAAAGTACAAAAGTAAACTAGCGTATGGTTAACTTAACTATACGGCTAAGAAGGCGTTGGTAGAATGATCTCCAGACGCTCCCGATTAGCCTTATATATGGCTTCGTCGCCAAGCCAGAGTTTCTTTGTTGCACAAGACTTCTTTGTGTGACTAAGTACAATAGTATATTACAATTTACTGGAAAACATAATTTTTATTACCGGGCGCGCAGTCTAACTGGGAAATACAATTTTTTATTACCCGATTACGTGAGGTAAAGTATGCTTTACCGATTTCACGGTCATAAATTAGGCTTGTGATTTTAAATAGAAAATATAATTTTTATTATCGTGTACGGCGAGAGATGCAATTACAAAGTGTCGTAGTTTTATGACTGTGCCACGCATCTTAGGGATTATCTAAAATATCGTGGTTTTATGACTATGTCACACATATTAGAGATTAACTAGAAATATATGGAGGTCACAAAGACGTAGGTGCAACGCAGGTGTACTCATAACTCCTCCCTCCTTAAGATTAAAATTACATAAATGACATTTTTGACATTTATTGTCATTTTAATTAAATTTGCGGTGTAGAGTTTACTTTATGAGTTATCTTTAATAAATTTATATAAAACAATTATTGTCAGTTTCATTTATAAATTTCCTTAGTAATAAGTTACAGTACTAACAGACATATTGCGGTGCTAACATGTAAGTCTAAGGCTTACTCGTAAGTTGAACTGAATTCATTTTGGATATTCTTTTAGAGAATTGAATTGAACATTTATATAATAATGGTTACATAATTATATTCTAAAACCTATTACATAATATTGATTATTTCAAAATCTTTTACATAGTAAAAACACATGGTTACAGATGATTACAAAGTTATATTAGTGATAAAGATTACATACATTATCATATTTAAAAGTTCTTACTTAAGCTTAATACAATTTTAACTTAATATTAGGTACACTTCGCTCCACATTTTATATGAGACAGGTTATTACAACATTCTAGTAAACGTCCACCGTGCCTTAAAAGTTTTGCATACAATTAAGTAAGTATTTAATATTTGCATGTTAATTATAACCATTTTGTTAAAACCTTAACAATGCATTTTTATATACTTTTATTAAGTATTACATAATAATTTTTAATGCCTAAAAAGTTTACGCATACATTACATATTTATTTATCGATTCTTTGCATGTCAATTATAACATTTTTAGTTAAAACCTTAACAATGCTTTATATATCTTTAATATGTATTACATCAATTATTCATTTTCAACGCATTCACTTATGACAGATCGATTATAACATTTTAGTTAAAACGTCGAACGTGCCTTAAAAGTTTCGCATACAATTAAGTATTTAATATTTGCATGTTAATTATAACCATTTTGTTAAAACCTTAACAATGCTTTATATATCTTTAATATGTATTACATCAATTATTCATTTTCAACGCATTCACTTATGACAGATCGATTATAACATTTTAGTTAAAACGTCGAACGTGCCTTAAAAGTTTCGCATACAATTAAGTATTTAATATTTGCATGTTAATTATAACCATTTTGTTAAAACCTTAACAATGCATTTTTATATACTTTTATTAAGTATTACATAATCAAAAATATTCATACATTTTTCTATTTCATCTTACTCATTTTAAGAGTTTATTTATACATTTTCATACATCATTATGTATTTTCGTGCCACTCATGGAAATCAAGAATTTTTATCGATATCATCACCTGTAAGTATTAATTTTTATTTTTTATTTTTTCTTACATCATATTTTACTAGTTGAGGCTTTTGGTTCGGTGGGCGATTCCGTAATTTTCGGAATATTTTTATCTTGGACCTTTTGTGGCCTTTTAACGTTTTTCACTGGAACCTTAGTTTCCCTTTGTCCAATTTTTATTGGTACAACATTTCTACTTATTTCCCCTATTACTTGCGCTTTTTCATAGCGGGGTTTATCTTTTCCTTTTCTTTTATTAACTAATTTAGTGTAAATGTTATCTCCTACCTTTAATGAAATATTATCACCGTTTTTACTGCGTTTTACCTTATCACTGTACAACTTATCTGAAATATGCTTATAAAGATAAGATGTTCTTTTTGCGTGTTCTTTTATCAGTTGTTGCATATAGTTTTTCTCAAAATTCACGTTAAATACAGAGTTTAAATCAGTGTGTCCAAATATTACTTCGAATGGACTTAATCCGGTTGCAGAATGAATACTGTTGTTATACGCCATTATTGCATAAGTCATTACTGATGCGGCGTCCGTTACCTTTTGTTCATACTTCGCTAATCTATATATTTCTATAATAGTTGAATGAAATCGCTCAACAATACCCATAGAACTAGGATTATTTGGTGTACCAATGTGTAAACTAATTTTGTAGAATTGTAAGGTTTCTCTCATTAGCGCATTATTAAATTCGGAACCCGGGTCACAATTTATTTTACTGGTTGTTCCGTAATAAGAGAAATATTTTAATAGTGCTCTAACGGTCTCTGGTGTTGATTTGTTTTGAACCTCAATTGCTTGACCTAATTTTGAAAACGCATCTACAATTGTAAGATAAGTTTTTCCTTCTATCGAAAATAAGTCTATAAAGAGTTCTTGAAAGGGTTTTGTTTGAGTTTGTGTAACTAAAGTTTTTGGTTTTAAAGGATTCCTGTCATACTTCATTTTTTTACATAATTCGCATGAGTTAATAATAGTAGCAACTGTTTGTTCTAAATTTATCCAATAGTAATTACGTTTTATCCTCGTAACTGTTTCTTTTATTCCCCTATGACAAGTTTTACCTTCGTGATAATTTTGTACGATGTGACGTTGCTCCGCCTCGTCATCGACATAAATTACGCGTTCCGTGCACTCATAAAGTTGTGTAGGGTGATTCTCATACAAGTCGAAGTATACTTTTGTGAATATTTTTCTAAAATCTTTATTATCGAAGTAAATGAAAGTTCGTTTTTTATGTTGTATATTTTCTAATAAGAATTCTTTAATTAAATCTTCATTTTCTAAAGGGAGTCTAACTTCCATAATTTTTTGTTTTTCACGGGATTTATCAGTTATTTTGATGTTATTTCTGAACCAATTACATATAATAATTTGATTGGGCTTATTATCAATTGCTTCGTTTAAAATTGGAATACTATTTTTATTTTGAGATTCGTCTTCCGAATCTTCGCTATAGTCTGAAGCCGTTAAGGTTTCTTCAGAGTCTTCGGAGCTTATAGACAATAACTCATCTTCGCCTATTGTCGCAGCTGTTGAATTATTTAAATTTGTAAAATTTACTTTGATTCTAGATAAAGCATCTGCATTGGAATTTTGTTTTCCACTTTTATAAATTATTTCAAAATCATATTCTTGGAGTCGCAATCTCCATCTCGTTAATTTGCTATTAGGTTCTTGTAATGAGTATAACCAAACTAAGGGTCTATGGTCTGTGTAAATTAAGAATTTTCTTCCATATAAGTATGGTCTAAAGTGTTTAGTTGCCCATATTACTGCTAACAGTTCTTTTTCAATTGCACTGTATTTTGTTTCAGCTTCATTTAGGGTTCTACTAGCATATGCTATTGGTTTATCTATTCCTATTGTTCCTTGCGATAATACTGCACCTAATGCGATATTTGATGCATCTGTAGTTAATATAAAAGTTTTATTAAAGTCTGGAAACTGTAGTAACGGAGCATTAACTAAAAGCTCTTTGCATGTTTCAAATGACTTTACGTATTCTTCGTTTAATTTTATTTTTTGGTTCTTTTTCAAACAATTAGTAAGTGGTTTTGTAATTTTGGAGAAATCTTTTATAAATCTTCTATAATATCCTACAAGTCCTAAAAATGCTTTTATTTCTTTCGGTGTTTTTGGTAAGGGATATTTTAATACTGCAGAGATTTTATCCTCGTTGGGCTTTAGTCCTTCTTTAGTTATTGAATGACCCAAATATAAGACTTCCTCTTTTAAGAATTCTGATTTATCCAATTGTATTTTTAAATTTGCCCTTTTTAATGTTTCAAAAATTATTTTTAGTTTATTAATATGACTTTCTAATGTATTAGAAAACAATATTATATCATCTAAATAAATCAGACAATGCTCTCCTTGCAGTCCTTTCAGCACGTTATCCATGGTTCTCTGGAAAGTTGCAGGTGCTGTCTTTAAACCAAAAGGCATTCTTTTAAATTCATAGTGTCCAAATTGAGTAGAGAAGGCTGTTTTAGGTCTATCCTCCTCTTTTATTTCTATTTGATGGTAGCCACTAGCTAAATCTAGCGTCGTAAAATAAGTACTGTTGCCTAATTTATCAAACAAGTCATTAATATTCGGCAATGGATATTTATCATCTATTGTAACTTCGTTTAACTTTCTATAGTCTATCACCATTCTAAATTTTTGTTCTCCAGTGGCATCTAACTTTTTCGGTACTAAGTGTACTGGTGCACTCCAAGGTGAGAAACTTGGTTGTATCACGTTATCTTCTAAAAGTTTTTCAATCTGTGATTTAATTTCGGCAGTTTGTGCTGGTGGTTGTCTATAGGGCTTGACGAAGATTGGATTATCACTTGTCGTCCTTATACAATGTTTTATTTCATTGGTAAAAGACAATGGGATTCCTTCACAATAAAATATGTCCCGATAGTTAAAGCATAAATTATATATTTCATCTCTTTCATTCTGATTTATATGATTTAAACGTAATTTATTTAAATTTTCAATTAATAATTGATCATTATAATTGTAATTAATTTTATTGGCGTAGTAGCACGAAATTAATGTTGTTTCACCCTTAACTTCAAAAGGAGTAAAAAGTTTAAGTAACATTTCTTTATCCGTTTCGTTTTTGATTAAAGTTGTAGCAAAACCCTGTTTACATGTTACGAATGAGCGAGGCATTGTGACGTTTTTTGTGAACTCGACGGCGGGTAATAAACCGTAACCGTTATAAAGGTCGGTGGGCAATCTCACTTCTTGCTCACAATGCGGTCGTAAAATTATGAGAGTTGGCTTAAACTCAGGATTGAAATGTATGGACATAATTATGTTTCCAATTTTAATTTTATAATTTTTTAAATCCAGTTCCGCTCCTAGGCGTGTCATTAAATCGATTCCAATTAATCCGTCATATTCTGTTGCGATATCATAGATATAGAATTTATGATTTTCATTAACATTAAAGATATCTATTAATGGAACTTGTACGCACCCACTATGCCTAGTGTAAGCATGCGTACTTACTATTTCAAAATCCTCGTTTTCAATTTTATTTGAAAAATGTGTATTTGCTAAATTAGTACTTATAAACGATCTTGCGCTTCCCGTATCAATCATAAAATGACCATTAAATTTGTCTATTTTTATATAAGGTAATTTTGGTTTAATAGTGTTTATCGCTGGGTTGAAGTTGAGGCTTCTATTTGAAAACCCTTTGACGTGGAAGGCATATCCATATTATTTTCTTCGGCACCGTTAACATTTAATGTGTGTATCGGCTGCTGGGATATGGGTCCTTGACCGCTCTCCCTTTCTTGTTTGTTACCGTTCCATATATTTGGTCGTTTAGAAAAATTAAATTGCCTGTACGATTGATTATTATTTGGCCGCGTTTGCATAGGATTGAATTTATTATAATTCGGCGGTTGATTAGCGCGGTATTGATTAAATTGGTTGTGATTTGGCCGCGCTTGCATAGGATTGAATTTATTATAGTTAGGTTGATAATTTAGTCGCGCTGGCATTTGATTAAATTGGTTTTGTCCGAAGTATTGATTTCGGGGGTGCCAGTTGTTTTGAGGTAGCATTGGCTGTATAGGTCTCGAATTAAAATTGTTAGGTTTGTTAAAATTATTAGGTTTATTGTTAAAAACCTTTTTATCATTTCTATGCTTATAATTGTATTGTTCTTGGAAGTTTTCTTCTTCGATTACTATTTCGAGCGCTTTTTCTAAAGTTTCCGGATCCCTAAGTCGTACTGTTCTTACTAGATCCTCTGGTAGATTAAATAAAAAGACATTTAAAGCCATGTGATTATAAATTTCTATTTTATTCTCTTTGAATTTTTTATCGCTTATTAAATTCACTTTAGAAAATAAATTACTTCTTATGCTTTGGATACGATTGCAAAAGTCTAAATACTTTTCCCTAGGTTTGATTTGAATTGATTCGAGTTTAATCGCTATGCAGGCTTCGGATCGCGGATCGCCAAAGTGTCGACTTAAAAGGTCTTTTAGTTGATCATAATTCTCGATTTCTTGTTGCTCACTAACCAAAGCTGCTGCCTTACCCGACAGACGACTAGTAAGAATATGCATATTATAGACGTTTTGTTGCTTTTCCCCTTTAAATGCAGAAAGCACATATTCACATTTCTTTAAATATAAATTAAGGTGACGATAGTCTCCGTCAAAATTAGGGATGATATCAATAATATCCTTTGGGATTATTTTAGTTTTGTCCATGGTGGTTATTTAACAATTCGCAATTGAAATTACCTTTTAATAGCTTTGCAGCACAATTAAATGCTTTTCAAAATGCAATGCTTTGCAATACAATTAAATGCTTTTCGCAATGCAATACTTTGCAATACAATTTAAATGAAATACTTTTCAAAATTCAATTCTTGACAACACAAAATATAATTTCAATATAGTTTAAGCGAATGCCCGTTTAACTTCTATGACGATATACGATCTCAAGATACAAGTTTAAATGATAATTATACAATTCGCAAAATGTTACAAGGAGTTCCTCGTATGCAGAGATTAGTCTTCGAATTCGCTGGTTCACACGATCAGTACGATTATCACGAATACTTCTGTCCATTAAAAACTAAATTTATTAAGGATAAGTATGAGGATTTTAATTCCTCTATAATACCTAACCGATTCTACCAACTTGAAAAGAGAAAATAAATGGATACCGTTGCTGTGGTTGCTGTCGCACTACGTCCTCTAGGTCTGCTCACCCGGCCGTTGAGACGACTGCTTCTTCCTTTGTAGAGCTGTACTCGGGCTGCGGCTATGCTGCACTGCGTCACCTCGATGTACCTCGTGGAATGGGTAGAGACTTACGCCCTCTTCTTAATCTTGCCTTTCTTCGAGTTAAATTATTTATTTGCTGGAGGTCGCGATCGTAGTTGTACCGTTGAAACGGATTACTTGCTATCCGAACAAGTCACGACGCGATCCTACCGACTGCGCCAGTTAACGGTCGAGTGCGGGCGTCGGGAGATTAGGAAGAGACGAGGGAAAACTTCAGACAAACTAGCAGCGATTTAGTATTACTGTATTTAAAAAGTATAAAAGTACAAAAGTAAACTAGCGTATGGTTAACTTAACTATACGGCTAAGAAGGCGTTGGTAGAATGATCTCCAGACGCTCCCGATTAGCCTTATATATGGCTTCGTCGCCAAGCCAGAGTTTCTTTGTTGCACAAGACTTCTTTGTGTGACTAAGTACAATAGTATATTACAATTTACTGGAAAACATAATTTTTATTACCGGGCGCGCAGTCTAACTGGGAAATACAATTTTTTATTACCCGATTACGTGAGGTAAAGTATGCTTTACCGATTTCACGGTCATAAATTAGGCTTGTGATTTTAAATAGAAAATATAATTTTTATTATCGTGTACGGCGAGAGATGCAATTACAAAGTGTCGTAGTTTTATGACTGTGCCACGCATCTTAGGGATTATCTAAAATATCGTGGTTTTATGACTATGTCACACATATTAGAGATTAACTAGAAATATATGGAGGTCACAAAGACGTAGGTGCAACGCAGGTGTACTCATAACTAGGTACACTTGAAATGTATTTATACTTGTTATGTAAACAAATGTTATCTATGTTTGAAAGATTTAGACTAAATTTAAAAGTGTATGTAGCATGGATTTTTTTTTATCTTAGTATTTACCTCACTATTCATCACATCAACTCCATCACCAGCGCATTTTACGTCTACACTGCTGGGGCACGAGCCTCACTATTCATGGAAAGGGAACCATCGCGCGGGCCCAGTGCGGTTGGATGGTTATTAACGACTAATGCAGCCAGGACCAACGACTTTACGTGCCTTCGGAGCACGGAGGAGCACGAGATGATAATTTTTTGGTCACCCATCCGCATGACCGGCATTTGCGAAAGTTGCTTAATCTTAGCAATCTCAGACCGGACGCGTTCGCCACTGAACTCCTCACAATTAATGGCATTGATTTACCTCAAATTATTTTATTAATAAATTTTATAATTAGTTTTCTGCCCAGAATAGTAAAATTTGAAAAAATTCAAAAATTTGGAATATGTCTTCCTCGGGCAGATTTTGCAATCGGGTAGAAATAACTTCGGGAAAGAGGCTAACAGAAGGATACAGCTAAGCTAGGCAGCATATGGGAAATTACGTCGGGTCTTTACGTCGCCTATTCCACAAAGTCTAAAGACGAAAGTCTTCAATCTTTGCGTCCTGCCGGTCATGCCATACAGAGCCGTAACGTGGACGCCCTCAGACTAGGTGGAGCGACGATCTTCGCAAGGTGGCTGGCAAGACCTGGATGAGAGTAGCCGCGGATCGTGCTCGGTGGCGTGCACTTGGAGAGGCCTATGTCCAGCAGTGGACTAGTATAGGTTGATGATGATGATGATGAAACAAAGATTGATAGTAAACACGCTTGGTCTACGATTGCTGAAGTCAAGCGACTTTCGCAATGGTCGTGGCTGTCGATGGACAGGGTTGCGGCTTGCTGTCGCCACTCGCTTCCGACTTCGACTCAGTGTCTCTCTCCACTTCGGTCGACTTTCAGCGTTGCGAGTACACTGTACTGCGGTCAACTGCGTATTCTTCATAATAAGGTCGATCTAACGAGACGGAGGGCACCCTGTTGGTCTCTTCCCTTCTGTGTGGCGATCGAATCTTCGTTTCTGGAGGTATACCCAAAAAACTTCAGTATTCGATATTGCACTTACTGCACAATCGACGATAGCCTATCTCGCATAAGAAGCTCCTAACGATGGATAAATTAGTCTGGAACGCCGCGCCGTCCAGGGTATTTTTAATAGACATCTCCAACACCACATCTCCAGTGCATTCGTTTTGCGGCGGTCTTGGAGTCTTAGCGACCAGGTCATCTGATAGGTGTTCAAAAATATTTTTATCTCGAACTCCTATGATCTTCTGCTAGCAGTAGAAACATAAAATGATCTTTGATCTATAACACTAAAAGCCTTGCCCTATTGTTTCTCATACACTTCAACAACTAAGTGACGTCACAAAACTTAAAACCGCGACACACGCTTCGCATAAATCAAATAGCGAATTTCGACTCACTTGGCTCATACAAAGGCGCAGATATGCTAAAGTCCCAGTTCGAATGAACTCGGCGAGGCGTGGGCGCCCCGATTGAATTCGAATGTATGTATGTACAAAAGTAGATCGCGCTATAGGCGTTTACTGCAAACAAGTATTTATATTATTTATATGATTGGTTACAGTGTGTATTGTATTGTATAATTTCTAATACAGAAAAATTTTTCGAAATTTAATTACAATAAAACATTTACAATAAAATTTTAAAACATTGACATAAATAGATAAGTATGTGAAGGTTTTTCTAAAAACGAATAGACGACAAAGGAATGTAAAACTATGTTATATCGTCGTATCGTCTTATTGCATATACTCGTAACCTTCAATTTCTTTCAAGTACTCTCGAGTAGTAACTCAAAGTAGTGCTCAGAATAAAAACTATTATTCTGAGAAGTAATGTATTCACAAAGATTCACAATCAGCTTTTATGACGTCTGCTGTCTTAAATAGAAAATCTATACGATTTATCTAAAGCCTATTAATAATATAACATAGCGAATGGAAAAATAATACACACAGTTTTATTTAAGGCTTATTTGCGCATTCTAGAGTTAATTTATTAACCTCAGTGTCCTGTTAACCAACTATTTCAAATGGGATTTATAAAAATAGCTTAAAGTAGAATCGATTCAACTTACTACTACAATATACGATTTTTTTCATTTATTTAACAAAAGTAAAAACTTATAAACATTCATCATCACCATCATCTCAGCCAAAAAGACGTCCACTGCTGGACAAAGGCCTCCCTCAAGGATAAATCACTTTGAGGGGAATTTGCCATAATCGCCATGCTTGGCAGGCGGGTTGGCAATCGCAGTAAGGTGAGAATAACCACAGAGAGACGCTGCTGCCCATCCTCTGGAAGGTCCCATAGTCGCCTTCTACGACACCCACGGGAAGAGATGGGGTGGTGCAATTTTTTACCCCCGGCACCACACGGAGGCTTATAAACATTATAAACACACAAAAATCACTTAGATTTGTCTGGTATGCTAGACTTATCTAGCTACATGAAACCACTTGTGAGTTAAAACACTGCTGCTGCATTTGCGACGAACACCCCTACGAACAATCCCAGTGCGAATTGGTGGTTGTTAACGACTGCTAATGCAGCCGGGACCAACAGCTTTACGTGCCTTCCGAAGCACGGAGGAGCTCGAGATGATATATTTTTGGTCACCCATCCGATGACCAGCCTTTGCGAAAGTTGCTTAACCTCAGCACTTGCAGACCGGGCGCGTTAACCACTGCAGTTAACCTATAAGCAGTAGAGATTACTGACCATCATTTTTAATGGTAATTATACTAACTATACTAACTGGGCAATCCGCACTAGGCCTGCGTGCTGGCCTGTTCTCCTTGAGTTGTTTCCACCCAGATGACAAGTGCCCCAGCAGTGAGAATATAACAATGTGATGAAGATGATGATGATAATACATGAATAAAATAAAAAAACTGGTCAAGTGCGAGTCGTACTCGCGCGCGAAGGGTTCCTTACCATTATCTATAAAAATATTTCAAGTTTCTACCTGTTTTCGTTATTAAGACCGAGAAAAAAAAATTGACAACATCACGTTTGTTGTATGGGAGCCCCCCCTAAATATTAATTTTATTTTAATTTAATTATTTATTTTTAAAGTGAATAATATAACTCAGTATTCTGTGAATATTTCAAGCGTCTACCTGTTGCCGTTATCAATATCGAGCAAAAACGAGCAAAAAAAAAATCACGTTTATTGTATGGGAGCCCCCTTAAATATTATTTTATTTTATTTTTTAGTATTTGTTGTTATAGCGGCAACAGAAATACATCATCTGTGAAAATTTCAACCTGGTGACAGACGGACAGACAGACGGACGGATGGACCGACAGCGGAGTCTTAGCAATAGGGTCCCGTTTTACCCTTTGGGTACGGAACCCTAAAAACTAGGCCTTACAAACATGAACTTATAATCTGTTTTCAGCGTCCCAAATGACATTCCATTTTACATTTAAATTGATGAAGGAAGCCAATATAAAGGGGTTCAATGAAATTTCAATTATTATTTGATTAATTCGCTTAATTGATGAACATTGCGGACTGTTGTCACGTAAAGCCTACGGGCAACACTTTGTCATAATAGCTTATAGGCCGTCATCAGAACAGTATATGATAATTAGTCTACTTTATCATTTGATTGTTAATGAGAATTTTATGTCATCAGTTTAAAAATTACACCTCTCGAAATTTATTTGTCGTTAGGACTGTATGTAAATATTTATCTCATGCCTACATTAATCTATAGCTGACATAAATCTAGACTATGGAGCGACGATCTTTGCAAGGTGGCTAGCAAGAGCCTAGATGAGAGTAGCCGCGGGTCGTGCACTTGGAGAAAGCGCTATAAATACTCGATGTACAACCTTAATTCCAAACGAGTTACGGTTAACCGCAATTGAGACTCACTTCGCAGCGAAATTATAAAGCAGTGCAATCGACACCCCTGATAAATGATGCCGGGGTCGAGGCGCGCCTGTAAATTGAAACAGAGGCGGCAACGTGACGACAGTATGACACTTTGAACCTCCTCAAACTAGTGCTTCCCTAGAGTAGGCGTTTGATAAACGTTTGTGAAGCGCAAACGCCCACCGCAACAACCCAACGCATGGTATGTTCATATTGCTATTTTTTTGAGAGCTCTGACAGATTACTGCTAAAATGAAACAATGATTTACGTACACAGAACACAGAAGTAATTAGGCTGAAGAAAAGATGGATAGACTAGATAAAAAAATTATATGGCAAAGGAAGAAGTAAATTACTTACGTACTTTATATTTTATACATTTAAATATTATTTTTTAACACTAATTTGTTTCAAATCGGTTTTTTTCAGTTATGTATTTAATTAGTTTTAATAAATTGTTGTTGAATCATACAGGATGGAAGGCGCTGGCAGCAGTGACACAATTTATACTACCACAGCTGCCAACGTAAATCTCATAAGATTTAATGTTGAAAAAAAAAAATTGTATTGTTATTAGAATAAGAGAATAACTTTTACTTGGAATGATAAATAAAATATATTTATTATTATTATTTATTATAAATGTTGTGAGCTTGAGATGACGGCTTATGGAAGTCGATCCTTAATAAGATAACATAAAATATTTAAGACACTAAAAGAAATAATGATTTTTGAATAAAACAATGTCAGTGTAAATTGTTACAGTCAACGCCAAATGTTCAACAGTATATTTAAAATAAAACGGATTTGATGGTAACAAAAACACCCGTTAATCGTTACCGAACGGTTTCGTGTTTCAATTCACTTAACTATACTGTGAACCCATTTACTGTGCTAGTGTGATCCCATTAAAGCCACGCCGTTAACCATACTCATTAACTACAAATACGTTACTTCGATAAACATTTGCATTGATATTAAATTTATGGGAATGTAATCAACCACAAAACAGCAACAATTATACTTGGCCGACTCGATTTTTTTTTTTAATTTCTTACGGGTTAGCAGACGGACGACCTCCTTGGTCGAGTGGCTTGCACACCGGTTTTCATGGTGTCGCCATCTCTGAGGTCCCGGGTTCGATCCCCGGTCAGATCAATTTAGAAATACCTGTTTTTCTATATTGTTTCGGGTCTGGGTGTTTCTTATGTATAATAAGTATGTATTTAAGTATATTATGTATGTTTATCCGTTGTCTAGTTAACCATATAACGAGTTTCTTAAGGAAGCTTTTCTTGGGGCTAGATAATTGGTGTGAGTGTGGAAAACATTTTTTTTTTTTTTTTTTTAGCACAGTGCCTTCATATCATCTGATGTTAAGTGATGATAAGGCCGAAGGTGGAAGCGCACTTCACCTGGAATCCTCAACTAGTAAGGCACTGACTATCTTATCTCTAGCTGCCGGAACACAACAGTGCTACAAACATTAATGTTATAGCGACATATTTAGATAAGATGGTGGTAGCTAGCAGTGGCGAAGACTCCATATAACCCGATTCCCATCAGCTTCCCTTTAAAAAAGGCTCAACATATTACTTCATAAAGATAAACAGTAATTCTTAACGAGTTATATTCAATCATCCATTTAAAACACACACAACGGTCAACAGTTTGGTGTTAAAATTACGTCGATAGGTATTGTTTTTGGTGCTAGATTTTTGGAAGGCACAATTTTTTTAAAGGGCGGGTTTCCTTCTTTTAATTTCCACTCTTCGCTACTGGTAGCTAGCCAGGCGGACAAACAAGCCCTACTTAACCGAACCGAGTACACAAACATGTACCCCCCGCTGAGACCGGTGTTTTTAAGCACTATACCACAGAGGCGATTGAATGGCAGACTTGTCAAGATCAAGAGTATGCTGGCAGAAACAGGTATAGCAGAAACATGGTGGTTTTGATAAGAAAGTGATTGTAATCATACATAAATAAAGAGTTTCTTTTTATAATAATTGACAGTAAATCGTGTTTCCTTCACTCTTCATTACCCCACAGCCTTGTCAATGATGTAATGAAGAGTGAGTAGGGACTACTTTTGTCTATTTCAGTCTACATTCAGAGTAATGGCATTGCATAGGTATTAATGCCACTGCTTTTATTTTTATTTAATTTATAAAATGATTTAGAACGACTGAATGGAAAGATTTAAATTGATGAAACTGTACTAAATCGAGATTCAATTCAATTAATGAAATAAAATGCAAATAAAATACTTACCATATTATATATTACTAGCGGCCCGCCCCGGCTTCGCACGGGTGGCACTTTTTTTTTTTTTTTTAATATAGCCTATAAGCCTTTCTCAATAAATGGACTATTGAACACAAAAATATTTTTTCTATTCAAACCAATAGTTCCTGAGATTAGCGCGTTCAACCAAAGAAACAAACTCTTCAGCTTTATAATATCAGTATGATTATTATAATTAAACAATACAATTATATTGAAAAAAATATATACACGAGATTTGAAACTTCCAAGATGATTTTAAATAGCACGATAGTTAATTATGGCATTTCATTTTTGAACTTTTCGTTAGTTAAGCGTGAGATCTCTCTGTATTACAGTAAAAAAATAATAACTAGAGTTGGAATAATTCACTTGAAACTTATCGCGAAAAAATGTGCGGTTCTATAAAAAAATGTATACCTTCTTGAATAAAATGTACAAGTGAATATCAAGGTTCATTGAAGTAAAACACAATATGAATTCACTAGCGTTTAATTATACATATAATTTTATCCTGAATAATGTGCCTAACTCTTTGTACAGGGTTCACAGTTACAATAATTTCTCGTGTTCATATAATAAAATGAACAAAAACATAAACGTGAGTAGAATCGTCAAAGTGTTTCATTTTAATGTCAAGATGAAGATAAAGGTTTGCGTAAACTTCATCATAAGGCAAGCTTAGTTGGCTACGACGTAACGTCAGCGCTACATTGTCGTAGCGTTACGAGTATCGTCGTAGCATCAGCATCGTAGCACAGCAGAGGACAAAGTAGCGTTACTATTTACATTTTTTTAGCGCGTGGTTCCTATATGCGTTATTCGCTGCGTTTACGCACAGCTTTAACGCATTGCGCTTGACACTGACACGTCACGTCTCACACATTTAGTATGTGGTTTCAATACAAGAAATAACCAATGCATTATCATAACTTTGTATAAATCGACACGTGCACTCATGCGCGTCAATCGAAAGCGTTTTAAGCAGCAAAAGCTTTAACATAATAAAATAAACTAGTTAGTATCCATAGGTTATTGAAATTGAATTTATCGAACCAACCAAATCGTTCACAAATAAATTAAATTTGTTTATTAAAAGAGAGTGAGACTTAACAGATTTTCTATCTGTAAATATTTTAATCGATACATGAGATTTAATACCATACACTATATACCAGTATGCCTTTATGAAAATACCGTTGCGTGTAAATAAATCAATATCGCATGTATACGTGCCGGCCTACGGGTACAGAAGCGGCCGGCCGTGCGACGAGTTCAAAGCGGCCGGCCCTTTGATGTGCCGCCGAGCGCGACAGCGGCACTACTGTCATGGCGGATGGCGGTCTCCGAATACTATCAGCTCACGTAATCTTCTTTATTGTGAATACAATAATATTCAACAATATTTTTGTTAAGTGGTTGTATGTATCGGAAATTTAATATAATTATTAGAATTGAAAAATAACGGGTACAAACTTTGAAAGTAGTAGTCGTTGCGGTTAGACAACAGCTTTGGTTTTTTCTTTTGATCAAGGCCTTCGTATTAAAACTAACGGACCTAATATTAGTTACAGGACGCCAAAAAATATGTAAATTAGACTTTTACAACAAAATGTTAAGAACAGACTTTAGACCAGACCATCCGGAATCTTCAACTAATTGAAGAACCTTACTTTTTATTTTTAAGTGCTAATTGCTGCACTGAAGCTGAATTAAATATTTATAAAATATTTATAAAAACAGTAAAAAAATTAAACGCCTACCCGACCCAGCCAGGAATCGAACCTGGGTCTTCCGCAATTCGGGTGGCTGCATTGACCGTTATGCTACCGGGAAGGCTGACGTAAGCGCTGAATTTTGTCACTGCTTTTTATAGATTGCACCTTTGGATAGATGGCACTGTGCCGCAATAAGCACTCAAAAATTAAAAAGCAGGCTGGGTCGAGTGGGCGTTTAATTTATTCAGTTTTTATAAATATTTTATAAATATTTAATATAAGAACACAATGCTATTGTTAAGAGCTCTTTCGTTACTTCTTTACTTTCTTCCTTTTTTTTAAATATATCTTTGATTATATTTCCAGCTACTTTAATTCACATTTCAGTCCAACGACCGTAACAGCTATTGATTTAACAAAATAATTGTTTATGAACTTTATCTTGAACCCTTGAAACAAAACATGTGTGAGTGTGTTACAAGTAAACCTAGATTCTATCACACTATTCAGCTTAGCCAAACTTCCTTCATTTCTCTTCACCGCAACAACGTGGTGCCTTTTAAAGGTGCCAGCATGCTTAGGGACCGTGTTGACTTAGCAACTCGTGCCAAATCTACGATCAGAATGCCATTGAAAGGTCCTCGGTCCTCGCCTGTCAAATGACATTACCCGCGGTGATTGCATGCCGCGATTGACTTTTAGGCTTGACTGTCGTTGTTGAAATGTATTTACCGACCTATTACACATTTTTTTTAAACTACCATTCATCATAATTTACGCAAAATCAATTCAATTCAAATTCTTGACACCCCTAGTAGTCTCTTTAAAAAAACATCCTTCGGTGAAATCATAGTGTTAACATGGTGTTAGTAAATATTTAATAAATATAAATGTATGTAGAATATTGAAATATGTTTTAAACATGTTCAAAACTTTTTTAAATATTTTATTATTTTATTATCTAATTGAATTCTTATAGGAGTTGACTTAAATGAGTTACTTATTACCAGAACAAAGCAGAATAAATGACTGTATGCTTATTAAAAGCTCACTTTTATACCGTCAAACAGAATAGCTATATAATTTCAATATGAAGAGCTAACTAGATCGCGTAAAATTTGGCATTGCGCATAGAGGCATATGAACTGATGCTCATGCCTCAAATGGTCTGTAATTTCACATTATTTGGTATACTCTTTTGCCCTGGCCATTTTTCAACAGGCACGTTGCAATATATTAATTTACGGGCGCATTGATATAAAAAATATAAAAAAGCCATTTATTTATTTATTTTTTATTTATTAAAAATGTTTGATGTGTCAACCCTAGCCATCCCATGACACAAAAGCACATAGAGGATTTATATGAGACAGACTCGGCGCCATGCGGACGCGCCGTGACGGCGACTTTCTTAGCCATTATCTATTCTTACTCGTACAATATTATTATAATGAAGACGTATTTATATTATTTTAAATTTTGTACTCACAAAAACGTAGACGATTCATGAAGACGTAGTAACAAAATAATTTAAAAAGTATATTTTATTAAGTTTACGTTTGCGTTTACTAAACATTGTAAAACACGTTTTGGGAAGCCGAACGAATGAAGCTTTGGGTTGATTTGAATGCGAGAAATCGTGGATCAACCATCATAGCTCTGATGATGTGATACCTATTAACAGGAGTATATTAGCTTTCTGGTTTGGGTAACATGACTATTTTCCGTCCCGTCCCGCGCTGTAGGTATAATTAGCGGGCCACCTTACGTACGACCGTGCGTACATATGGCGCGCGAGGACTTAATGTTTTAAATACACAGCATTTTGTGTAATCTTTAATAAAAACTACTTACGAATTTTATCGTCATCACCATCTCAGCCACGAGACGTTAACTGCTGAACAAAGGCCTCCCCCGGGGATCTCCATTACGACCGTGGCGTGCGCGTCAGGTCGTTACGTTCCCTAAAATATGGTTGAGCGAAGCGATGGCTGATTCATATGTCATACTCGTGAACGGGTGCCGCCAGTGGAGGCTGGTCTGCTCTTGCATACTTATCTTATTTGTTGACTTTTTGACCTGATGTGTTAACTTTTTTTTTTATTTTGTTTTTTTTTTTACATTTTGTGGTTGTCTTCTATATTTTTGTGTTTATTTGTAATGGAGAGTGTCCTGCTATAATAGGGCATTACCCAATATTTTTGACGCTGTAAGGGAGAAAAGAGCTGGACACTTGCTGAGTTTCTTGCCGGTTCTTCTCATTTCAAGATCTCCCGCCCAGAGTAGACATACGAACCGATGGCATAGTGACATTCACAAGAGCTACTTGTAGCCTAAACTGAATAAATGACTTTGAATTTTGAATTTTGAATTTTTGACCGGATTTATACTTATGAAGCAGCGCTTACAAATTTATTCTCGTTTAATTTTTCATAATATTTTATGGGTTTTATTTAATCGATCACCAAACTAACCTAACCTAACCCACAAAAATACTAAGTTAGCACCTAAAAATATAAAATTAGCACCTAAACTACTATTTAGATGCTAACTTAGCATTTTAGGTGCTAGCCTACAATTTTTTTGTGGATCTATTTATTATTTCTCATATTTTATCCTAAACATTTTTTTTTACTTATGTGTCATAGCGACCAATACGAAAATTGCAAAACGTGTAGTTGTTTCCCATTACGGTCGATTAAGCACATTGTTCATGTACAATAGACAACACATCAACCTTCAAATATCCATTTTGTTATAAACCTTATCACTTACCAATAAAGGCTATAATGTCCTACCAATATTAATCGCGTTATACTTTCGGCTTTGTGAGCTGTAGTATTTCATTAGTATTCTGTGTTCGCTCCGTTGTATGGTCCAGCAGGCGGCTTTTATCTCTAGGGGGACGTGACTATGTCCTTTCTCTGGCGACATCACCTATTTCATATGTCGACTGAGCACATATAATATCCACGCCATACTTTCAGTTTCGACCTTAACGTAATAGAAGTAAAGTTCTTATTCCTTTGAGTATGATATGTCTTATCTGTCATCGTTATTAAAAACATATTCGTATTTCATCAAGGCGCTACCAATGTTTTATTGATTCTCTTAGGAAAAAGCGTAGGAGGCTTGGAAACTTTTCACAACTTTAGAGGTAAAAGTTTTTTTATTTCTTGCTCTAACTCATAGAAGATATATCGCTGGGGCTCAAGCTTTTAGCTCTGGCTGTCATGTCACGTTTTTCTATTTATAGATGTATTTGCCCATAGATTAAAACTTACTGATTGTGTGTAGACCCACACAACATAATTAGTTTGTAGTTTTTATAAAGCGTTTAAACATATAACCAATATTTCGATGTTTCATAGAGGGAGTAAGTTAGGTCCATACTAAACTCAATGAGCCAACAAAAAAATTTATAATGGTGCACCGACACGACGACAAGCCCACTTCAAACTTAAATATTTTTTATCCATCCAAAGGTTGTCTGGAAGAAATCACTCTTAGTGATGAGACCGCCCTAGGGATATACGTATATTTTTATGTAGTTTTTTTGCCAATGTTTTGTTTTTGGTGTACAATAAAGTGTATTTGTTTTATCTTACATATCTTAATAATGACGTATGACTCTCGGAATTTCAGAGACATACTTGTTCTCTACTTAACATAACAACTATTATTATTAGCGAATTATTGATATACAGCTTGAAACTAAAAAATGTATTGAAATCGTACACTATATGCGCTAATATTTGCAAAATATTTTTGCAACCCTTTGCAGGGTCCGCAGTAACAGGAAGACTTACCTCTTCCATTGCTCAACCACAGCCGAGGTCAAAACTTTTAGGTGCACCCTCGGGTTATTCCAATCCAAACACCTCGGAGACTCTAGTAGGGAACGGAGACATGCACGATGAAATCTATTGATATCCTCTGAGGATGTTCGATCACCACGGCTTGGGGAATTTTTTAGGTAGTTTCTGGCTGCCCACTAAAGTCCGGTTACGCTGTAAAAGTCATCTGCTGCCAATTTCTTCCGTTTGTTAGCGTTCATCGTAATCATCATCATCAGCTCATTTTATGCTCTACTGCTGGGGCACGAGCTTTCCCTATAGATGGATAGAAAGAACGGACCATGAACCACCACGGGGCCTAGTGCCGATTGGTGGTTGTGAACGACTGCTAATACAGCCGGCACTAACTGCTTTATGTGTCTTCCAAAGCACGGAGGAGCTCAAGATGATAAATTTTTGGTCACCCATCCGGTTTTGCGAAAGCTGCTTAATCTCATCACTCGCAGACCGGGCGCCTTAACCACTGCGCCATCGAGCTCCTCCTGCTGGAGTTAACTAAAGTTAATCTAAAGATAACAATATAATATATGAGTATTTTTAGATTTAAGCAAAAAAAAACCCGCATACATTACAGCTCTTAACGAAAGCAAAAGATCCTTTCACCACCGAAGCTTTGGACTTAATGAGTGACGTCACGCAAGCCATTAACAGGACTTACGGCCTCGTAAAACCGAATTTCGTCTAACAATGTCGAAAATTAAGGAGTTCTCAAGACTCTCTCGTAAATTACAACAGCACCAATTTTGGAGTAAGTAGCCGTGAATTTTAAGTGGGTACGTTTCCAAACTGTAATGCTCGTAATGCTTAGCATTTTCATGTGTTTCGGGTTCCGCGTTTAAAAAGAAAATAGAAAAGTTAGTAATATGGAACTCCTTGGCGGGAAAATGAAGTGTCATCGCAGTGAGTGAGGTCTCAGTAAAACCCCATATCACAGAAGAGGAATATATCTTTACTGATACTCAAGGGGTTGGGGGAAATATCATTTATCACTGCTTATTTCTATTATTATTTACTAACTTTATGTTATCACATGTAAGAAAAATACTTGACACTGGCTGAAGGTGCTGACCGCACAAAACCATTTTTTTTTTCCTTTGATGGCTTCGTGCGATTAGCACATTTAGCCAGTGTCAAAGTAATTTTTCTTACAAGTAATACGTAAATAAACAATATTTTCTTCCTGTATGATGATGATGAATGATAATAGAAATGAGAAGTGATAAATGATATACCCCCCAACCCCTCGAGTATCTCTCTCCCTCGGGCGGACTTCTTGAGAGAATTTGAAAAGTGACGTTGCACCGTTTTGTTTCATTTGCCAACACTCATGCACACTCACGAACACATAACGGTGAATAATCCACCATAACTTCACATCAATATTCGACATATCACAAATTTTAGAAAATAAAACAAAACCGCAGACAAGACTCTTCACTTTCCCGTCAAGAAATCTCCCAACCATTAAAGAAAAAAAAATGTTGGTGTTACAGTGTTGCCAACCCTTTAATTTTTTATATTTTATATTTTTGCTGGTTTTAAACTGCCTCGCAATTGGCGACATTTCAAACGTTCCGTAATTTGCTTCTACTAATATTTGATACGGCAAGGATGCGGGATTCAATTGCAAGTTAAATTAAATGTAAACACAGCTGTCGCAACTCAGAACATGTTGTTATATCCAACTCTTCATACTTACCCAGACAATTAGTACTCCATTGCCTGGTCCCCTTCGTCTCAAGTAAAAGTGTTTCTTGTTGAACGAGCAGTGGAGGGTGAAATATGCGATGTGGTCGTGGTAATTAGGAAAGACTTAATAGGACAGCTTAAAAGTTGTAATAGCACGAGGAGTGATGGATTTAATACTCATTGTAATATATAAGGTATTTATTGTAACTCGTTACAGTTATAAAACTTTTATTATTTGAAGTAAGTTATAGTAAGTAATTAGAATATAGTAACTATATCTCATCATCATCATTGTCATCTCTACAATTGATAGAAGTTCACTTAATCACCATCATCAAATGCGGGTTTTTTTTTTTACTCCTTTCTTTTAACATGGTTAAAAATTGTTTTTGTGCGTTGTACACTAAGTTTTTTCAATACTATACTGTTATATGCCTATTCCTAAATGCGAAATGCAGGTTGGTGGTCACAATCCGAGCTTTGCATCGAAAAATCCGAAACACAGCGCCTGGGAATCAAACCCCAGACTTTGAGTTATCGAGCCAAATTCTTTGCCACTTAGTCACCTAGGCGAATGCCTATCATCATCATCAGCTCATTTCACTCAAAACACCAAGCGGGCCCAGTGCGGATTGGTGGTTGTTAACGACTGCTAATGCAGCCGGGACCAACAGCTTAACATGCCTTCTGAAGCACGGAGGAGCTCGAAATAATAAATTTTTGGTCACCCATCCGATGACCAGCCTTTACGAATGTTGCTTAAAACCTCAACACTCGCAGACCAGGCGCGTTAACCACTGCGCCATCGAGCTCCTCGCGTAATAAATAAATAAAAATAAATAAATAAGAAAACGTGAAACAGAAATAAATCAGATGAGTATGGAAGCACAAAGCTTCCATACCGGGAGTCTCAAGTACCGAAATGTCGAGTGTTGGATGTTTATTTTGTCGGATTTCGTTTGTATTTTAGGAGCTCATTCATTCAGTTTCAGTGATTTCGAGTACTTTGCGACTTATTTTTGCTTTAATAAAACATATTCGAGTTGCTACCTGGTAAAGTTGCTTTTTCTTTTACAGTTGGAATAGTAAGGTTAGTTTTTAATACAATGTCTCTACATGATTTAAATACATGTCACTACATGAATTTAAAAAATATTTTTTAAAAGACAAAGCAAAAAGGTTGGTTTGTGGCAGGTCAACTACCATTGCCAAAAACCCTATTTTTTAATTTTTGACTTTTGGCATTTGAACTTCTTGGCGGGAAAGTAAGTCATATTTACGGGTTTGTGTATTTAAATAAGTATGTATAAAAAAATATGGCGGATTGATAACCAGGTGTACGTAAAGGTGGATGAGGGTTGGCAAATGAAACCCAGCTGTGCAAAGTCACTTATCTAATACCCTCAAGCAGTATGTGCGAGATCTCGGTAAAGTCTCACATTTCTACTAAAACTCGAGGGGATTTGAAGGAAAATCATTTGTCATCCATCATTGATCGAAGTCCACCATGCATCATAAATTATAAATTCAGACTATAATACCTAGGTATAACCAATACATAATATTGAAAATCATTAGACTGTTTGTTTTCTATATTTTTTTTAAATAATCTATTCAACTAATGAATAAGAAAGCGGAGTTGAACAATACTCCTTAGAATATTTAGAACCTTCAGAATGATAACGTTTTAAATAACACACGCAAGCTTAAGCGTATAGATACTAAAGACAAACTAGTCAAATTAAATTAATTACCAACTCTGCCTTCGCACGTGCCTAACTAACTTCCATTATGCCAAGATTAATATCTTCGCTTATAAGATACTTTCACATATGATAGTCGTAAATTAAATATTCTACTCTTTATTACAATATTCTAGTTACTTTTTACACTAAAAAGTAGATAAGATAGGCTTTAAGTCCTCGCGCGCCATATGAACGCACGGTCGTACACAAGGTGGCCCGCTAATTATACCTACAGCGCGGGACGGGTTAAAAACGACCATTATAGAACCTTTTATACATTTTTAATATAAAAAGAATTTTCTTTAAAAAAAATTTAAATCATAAATAAAATCACAAATTAATGAAGTTTAACATCGGGTCCCTTTGAAACTATTCCATGACACATTTACTTACATCGTAAATATTTTCGACCACTTTTTCACCTGCACTTGAGAAAGACATTAAAATTCGATCAACGTTTTAAAGATATGGAATGACCTACTCGCCCAGGTAGGCTACTCTTGACGCAAACTCAATCTCAATACAATTCCAATGCGATTAATATGTATCGATATTGGGATAAGTTTCGCAATTTCGGAACGCCCCATCTCGATAATAATTTGTTCACTAAATTTCCACGCAATTTAATTTCAATGTAGCGCTATTATCGCTTTTAAGAGTGCCATTTGAATTTTTTAGATTTGGGATTGGAAATTGATTATTGCAATTGTGTTTTAAGAGTAACCCACCAGTTCGCTCTGCGTAGAATATCTCGCTACCGGACGTCTAGAACGAGACGTCACAATTGCCTGCTCCATGAGCAGTCACTGGCACGAGCTAATCACAGGAGTAGGAGCTCTTGTACCATCACAAAATAATCATTATGGTGATGTAATAACGGTGATAATGACTAACGTGTATCAATAATAACACCAATTTCTACTAGCCTTAAATTCGCAGTTGTTTGTCGACAACACAATGAGCTACTCAACGTAATGATGAACTTGTTTTTTTAAACTACGATGAAAATGTTAATATTTATTGGAGGTGCGAAACGACCTTTTCGCCTTCTTGAAAAACTGTAGGACCATTGCCCGGGAACGAGAGAGATGGAATGAGAAGCCTTTCCCTGTAGTGGAAAATTACATGGTCAATTTTTTTTATAAGTTATGATATGATATGAAAAGACAAAGTATTGAAAAAATTCCGCGAGCGGGATTCGAACCCGTACCCCGTGACATGTCGGGTCAGGTGCACTGCCAAATGCTATTGTATCGACCGGCCTTTGCGAAAGTGGCTTAACCTCAGCACTCGCAGACCTGGCGCGTTAACCACTGCGCCATCGAGCTTCTCAATGAATCTATTAGTTTTAACCAAAACGTGATGGGTAAACATATAAAACTTTGTTTTTAACTGGTAGATTAATTTAATTACAAACGTTAGCAACTCCAACGTTTATAAAATATTTAACTATACTATGTATAATTACATTGGCAACACTGTCACTAATTGTTCACTTCGCTCGCCCACACGCAAGCTAGAATACACGCATTTGGTAACTTTTTTGGCATAGGTATTTATCTGCTGCGGTCATAACAGTAGGAACATTGTCACGGGTAACGGTATGTTCCCGTGACCATCACCCTTCGCACAAAGCTCCTCCACATCGGCGAGCTTTAAATAATAACATCAAGTCTTTTAACAACAAATATGAGAATTTTCTATAAACACTTAAGCTTAGCTTTCTTCGTCGCGCTCTAACAAACTCATTTCCCGTTTGGTCATCCCCCACCCTATTTCTCCCTTGAAGGGCCATTTGTCTAACGGCAATAATACCGCGGGGTTATTACGTACTCGCACCATTACCTCATTAGACGAATTAAGGCCGTTTCGGAAAGAAATGACTATGGATAATTTCTGTTAATTGGTTTCTTAGTAAATTTTATTTTTATATACTTATTCACTTGGTAAATCAATTAACTTTATTATTCGTTAGCTTCATCATCTAAATAAAGTTTTACTTTTGTCATATTCAACAAAAAAAAATAACAGTCCAATATGAAGACTTTTTATTACAAACTTTCCTTATTAGAATGTAAGTCGCAAAATTTCAATTAAGCAATCATATTTTATTTTTATTAACTATCAGCATCAATGCATTTACTTTGACCATAGAAAGTTACATCAAAATCAGCTGGAAGAAATCGCTTTAAAGCGATAGGACCGCCAAATTGTAACTTTGTATTTTTTTTTCTTTTTTTTCATGTTTTACAGTGTTGCAATAAAAGTATTGTCTATCTATTCTATCATTGGTTTGAAAGAAAGCTTTGTTGTTTGTATGGTATATCGAAATGTTAAGTTTCTCGCTATTTTTTTTACTCTTTCAAACTAATTTCCTATTCGGCCATTTCCCCACCACCCGCCCGGCTTTGTTGGGCCATTTGTCTTACAGCAATAATACCGCGGGGTTATTACGTACAAACGCCATTGCCTCCATTAGACGTAGCGTAGGCAGTGCTTATGGTACAATTGTTCGGTACATTTATTAGAGAGGTACTGATCAACATAATTCGGAATCGCAATGTCTGCTGTACACTTCCTTATGTTAAATAGTATTTTTAAATATTTTTTTAAGAGCACGTTCATTTTACATTAAATTTATGAATCCCTACTAATAAATGTGAATAAGAGTTTGTTTGTTACGCTTTCACGCAGGAACTACTCAACTGATCATCATGAAACTTTGTACACATATTCTCAAAGGTATTGGGAAGGATATACTTTTTATTAAAAAAAGTGAATTTATTTTTTGTTCATTTGTTACGCTTTCACGCGTAAATTTATAACGATTTGTTTGTTTTGTTGTCATAGAAACTGTCAAAGCGGTACGAAGTCCGCCGGGTCAGCTAGTACCTAGTATAATTAATTTGAGGAGCTCGATGGTACAGTGGCTAACACGCCCGTCTGTGATTGCTAAGGTTAAGCAACTTTCGCAAAGGCCGATTGTCAAATGGGTGACCACATATTTATCATGTCGAGCAGGAGCTCCGCCTTCTGCCTTTCGTAGCACGGAGGACCGTGCTGCGGAAGGCACAGAATCTGCATCAGCAGTAACCTACCTCCAATCCGCCCTGAGCTCTCGTGGTGGTTTATGGCCCGGTATCCCTATTGTGTTTTCATCCGTAGGGAAGGCTTGTGCCCCAGCAGATCCCCCGATGCCCCAAAGATCGTACAATGAAAATTAAAGTTGCTTAGTAATCATTCACTTCAATCGACTTTTGAGTATTATAAGTATGTAATGGGCAGTAAAATTTAAACGACTATGAGAGAGTTTACTTGATGAAAAATCATTTTACCTTTTATTACATTTTTTTCCGATCAAACCATCGCGGCCGACATAATGGTTAACGGCAATCTGAGCAAACGACTTTTAAATTGTCCCAATTTTTGGGTTAAAATTGCTTTCTATTTGTATAATTACTTTTTTTGTAAAACAGTCATTCCTGGAAAATTCATCTTTGAAATCTACAAAAAGGACTCTGAATTTTACAGAACTAGAATCCAGAGATTCTATGTTGCATAACTTACAGTTCCAAGGACATTCTTATTGGATTTGTCATACAATACAAACCGATCTTTGTCATCGGACCCTGCCAACTGACGGATCGTGCGGAATTTTATTAGCCCAGAGTCGAGTCGGAATCACGATTGTTCAGGCAACTCAGAAATGCATTGTATGTCGTCAACGCTAGAATATTTAACGGGTTTGCCTAACTCAACGATTCTCGATTCCAGTTTGAGATACCTACATAATTTGTTTTTGAACTGAGAACAGGGATTGATGTTGTTTTGTTTCCCAACGGCATACACCAACGGCAAAGCTTGGCTTTTGTCTCACATGACGGTAAGTAATAAGATTGATTCCGTAATTGAATCATAATTTATCTTAGCTTTTCTTGGGGCTAGATAATTGGTGTGAGTGTGGGAAACATTTATTTTATTTTATTTTATAACTCGGTTTTAGTTTTTTTAAATTATTTTAAGAAACTTATTTACAAAAATTGTACATAAAGTACTGCTTATTATAAATTTCTAAGTAAAAGAAAGAAAAAGAATGACATGTAGAGCACATATAAGAACTTTACCCAATATTTATTATTTGTTTCATGTGATAAATAAATAAATTAAGCTTATACGTTACAACAATCATCTTCTGTTATACGCACGCATTAGAATAAGTGTTGGCATATTGACGCAAACTGATGCTCTCGGCTCTATAAGCGTCACAACAGCGACCCCTTTGTTACCATTAATCGGTTATCGGGATTGCCCGCGCATTGGCGCAGCGACTAAAGTGATTTGAACTTCTCTACTAATAGGGCGCTTACTAAATTCGAGTAGTGATCAAAAACTTTGGCTTATATACCAAAAAAACCAGATCACACTGTCCGAAAATTTAATAATAAAAAAGCCAACCTCAAATACTCGCTATAGAACGCTTCAGCCCAAGGATTAAAACGTCGCAAAACTTTTAAAACTAAAAACATCTAACATAAAAGCTAGTATTGATGACGTCTTATTATTATCTTCTCATAATTTGAATTAAAAGCCAAAACTGAACTGATAAGTTCGATATACCTCATTATAAATAGTTTTAGTACCGAGATTGTGCCGTTGCAATTTTTCCAAGAGCATCTTTTGTTATACGCACGCAATAAGATACGTGTTGGCATATTGACGTGCACTCATGCTCTTGGCGGGACCAAACGTCACAAACGTAATACCTACTAGATGGATATTGCTCCGGTCGTCATGACAACGGGGCACGGACGCACAAACGCTTTGCTATAACCTCAGAATAGGACTTCTTGGCGGGAAAGTGAAGAGTCATGTCTGCGGTTTTGTTTTATTTTCTAAAATTTGTGTTATGTCGAATATTAATGTGAAATAATGGTGGATTATTAACCGTTAAGTGTTCGTGAGTGTGCATGAGTGTTGGCAAATGAAACAAAACAGTGCAACGTCACTTTTCAAATTCTCTCAAGAAGTCTGCCTGAGGACTTAGTAAAGCCCCACATCTTTACTGAGATACTCGAGGGGTTGGGTGGTATATCATTTCTCATTTCTATTATCATTCATTATCATCAAACAGAAAAGAAATATTGCTAATTTATGTATTACTTGTTAGAAAAATTACTTTGACACTGGCTAAATGTGCTAATCGCACAAAGCCATCAACAAAATGAAAAAAACCTCAGAATAATAACTAATAACTTTAGTCATGAGGTTCTTGGCGGGAAAGTGAAGAGTCATGTCTGCGGTTTTGTTTTATTTTCGAAAATTTGTGTTATGTCGAATATTAATGTGAAATAATGGTGGATTATTAACCGTTAAGTGTTCGTGAGTGTGCATGAGTGTTGGCAAATGAAACAAAACAGTGCAACGTCACTTTTCAAATTCTCTCAAGAAGTCCGCCCGAGGACTTAGTAAAGCCCCACATCTTTACTGAGATACTCGAGGGGTTGGGTGGTATATCATTTCTCATTTCTATTATCATTCATTATCATCAAACAGAAAAGAAATAATGCTAATTTATGTATTACTTGTTAGAAAAATTACTTTGACACTGGCTAAATGTGCTAATCGCACGAAGCCATCCACAAAATGAAAAAAAAAAAAAACTTTAGTCATTGTTCTGAGGCCATACCGATAGCATTTGTTTTTCCGAATTTTTGTACGCTCGCTTGCATCACCAATCTGCAATGCCTGTTTATGTTTTATTTTTAAAACAATTGAAGATCAGCGATTCTTCCAAAAAAGAGCTTGCATTCACTTTTTAAGGGGGTGCAGCGCGGACGCAAAACTGCGAGTTTCAAGTCTTTTATGATAGCGAGCGAGCGGTGCGTGGCAGTGGTGTGACAACGGCGTACGACTACGAATACGCACGCACACTAATATCTGTACAGAGTAGGCTGGTGATTTAATTAGAGCAATGTTTACTTTCGTAAAATCATAGGCGTTTGGGTAAAAAATAATAAAAGTCTTAATATTTTCATATTCATGTTTTTTAATTGAAAAATAAGACAACAGTGACCTGCGGAATATCAATACAAACATTTTGATGTCGGATCATTGTTTCATTTGTGCTATATTTACAAAGTTTCTGAAGAAATAAGTTTTTCGATATCATTATTTTACACATTGTTTATGCAGTTTCTGGGTATTTGTTTCAAATTCCAAGACAACCATGACCTTGTGAAAGGATCAAGCTAACCTACACTAGTCCTTTTAATGTATAAGACCTATTCAGCGCCTAGCACCAGTGACTTAAAAACACGTAAATTTTCAAATTCCGCGCTGCACCCCCTTAAAGGTAAAACTTTTTACGAAGTTAATCGCGATTAATTTTACATATTATGTTATTCTGACGTTTCAAACCCTTTATCGGGTCCGTGGTCACAGGGAGAGTATATTTTTATATTATACATTATAACTTAATATCGTATTCTTATAAGCTTACGCGAACACAATACTACATATTATAATATAAATAAAATACTTTATAATAAGGCTAGAGGCTTGAGGTATATCAACTTTTGGTTTGGAACCGCTTGTGGCAACAGTTCCATTAATAAGAAAGCTAGGGATTATCCAAAGTAAACACACCCATCTAATGGAAATATCTCTTTAGCATGAAACACTTCAAAGCCCTCTTAAGCGGAAACGCCTCGGGTTGGAATAAGTTTACACCGCATGTCGGGAGAGAATAGAAAGCGACCTGATTAACCATAGAAGCCCTATCAGGGTCATTATAATCACCAGTTAATTTTTTTATATCCCTGCTGCTGAGGCACGAGCTTTGCGTTAAGATGGATAAGAAGGACGGGCACAACGCGGGCCCAGTGCGGATTTGTAGTTGTTAACGACTGCTAATGCAGGAGGGACCTACGGCTTTACGTGAAAGTACGGAGAAGCTCGAGTCGATACATTTTTGAACACACATTCGATGACAGGCATTTGCGAAAATTGCTTAAGTTCAGCGTTCGCAGACCGGGCGCGTTTAACACTGCATCATGGAGCTCTTTGTCAGGGTGCTGTCACAAAGCAAATGATACACAGAATCCGACTGTCAACAACCACGGTCTCTTATCTTGATTAAAGACCACCTGTTTCCTAGATGTCATCCATTAAAATTCACACACAGCCTACAGCTCCTAGGTGTAGAGCTCTCGTCCAACCTCAACTTCGGGCAGTACATCGAGTCCACAGCAAAGACTGCAGCAAAAAAACTTGGGGTTCTCTCTAAGGTCAAGCGGTACTTCACACCAGAACAGCTGCTCCAACTTTATTAAGCACAAGTTCGATCATGTATGGACTACTCCTGCCACCTTTGGGATGGATCAGCCAAATTCCATCTAGCTGCTTTGGACTCGATTGAAAAACGAGCTAAGAGACTCATTGGTGACCCTGCCCTGATAGACGCCAAGCTGCAAAGTCTAGAACATAAGCGTAGGGTGACTCCTCCGTCGGTCTTCACAGGATTCATTTCGGGGAGTGCGCAAAGGAGTTGCACGACCTAATCCCACCATCCACTTTCCGCTATCGGAGCGCGAGGCGCGGGTTCCACCTCTATGTTGTAGATATGCCACCTTGTTGCACCAGCCGATTCGGTTCAACTTTCTTAGTGCGTCAGCTAGGGAATGGAATGCGCTGCCTGCGAGTGTGTTCACTGAAAGGTATAATCTGGACCTCTTCAAGGCCAGAGTGAATAGGCTATTTCGAGGCAGGCATGTTCTATCCTCGACCGCTCCGTCACTTAACATCAGGTAACCTGTGGTCAAATGCCTGCCTATAACCACGTAATAATGAAATATTTTCTTGAAACAAGAATAATATTATTTTATTTTAAGTAATTTGTATAACAAAAACATTCACTTGAACAGTTTTTTTTGTTAGCTATCAATATATCTGTAATTTTTGAGTGAATTAATTTAATTTATTATAATAATAATAATAAATCATTTATTTGCTTTTTAACATGGTATGTAAGATGTTACAAAATATATAGGTAAACCACATGTTAAGCTAATCTAAAATATAGCATGCAAAACATTAGTGAGGAACTTAGACTATGAGCTCTACATAAGTACTTCCGAAGTTCCCAATATTTGTTTACAATAAAATAATTTATGATTTTTTATTAAAAAATTCTTGAATATTATAAAAATTATTGTCGTTTAACCAATTATATAAATTTCTTTTGAATGCAATGTCATTGTCTGTCTTCATATTATTAGGTATTTTATTAAAAATTCTTACGCACATCGTCAAGCAACTATTACTAAATTTTGCAGACCTCGGCGTGTCTTTTAGTACAAGTCTGTGTTGGTTTCTTTTTAATCTAGAGTTAGTTTCACTCGCTGTTTTAAACAATTCTTTATGTTTTTTAACGAAATTACATATTTCATAGATGTACAGCGATGGTAGCGGTAATAATCCAAGATCCTTAAATAATGGTCTACATGACTCGTCAGAGGAGATTCCGCATATAGTTCTGACACACTTCTTTTGAGCTATAAATACCCTATTGTTGTCCGTACTGTTACCCCACATTATGATTCCGTAACGTAATATTGACGCTATATATGCGTGGTAACATGTAATTGCTGTTTTTTTATTAGTTACGTTTTTCACTTGGTTCAGAGCATAAACAAATTTATTTACCCTGCATTAAACATTTTTGTCTGGTTACAAATAAACAATTTTAAGATATTTTTTGCTGCTAACAAGTAATTTCAAGAACGAAGAAGTAAATTCTCTAACGTCTATAGGGAGGAAATCGTTTTCTTGGAATTAATAAATTTGCTTTGAAGCAAAGCAATTTGTCTTATTCAAAGAAATCTGTTTTTACCGTGTAGTATACAGTAGTGTACACGCGCCCGGTTTGCGAGTGCTGAGGTTAAGCAACTTTCGCAAAGGCCGGTCATCGGATGGGTGACCAAAAATTTATCATCTCCAGCTCCTCCGTGCTTCGGAAGGCACGTAAAGCCGTTGGTCCCGGCTGCATTAGCAGTCGTTAATAACCACCAATCTGCACTGGGCCCACGTGGTGGTTTATGGCCCGTTCTCCCTATCCATCCATAGGGAAGGCTCGTGCCCCAGCATTGGAGACATAAAAATGAGCTGATGATGATGATGATAATTATACAGTATACAGTATAGTATTGTAGAAGTATACCTCTGTAGGTCTAGTCTTAATATTATTTGGCGGCGAAAACTGTGTCGGTGGCTTGGTTTAAAGTGTCGAAAAGTGGTGCCAGCACGAACATAGCAATCTTATAAGTTTTCAATCAAAAATATGAATAGCCAAGAAAGTAAACTGAAGATAGATGCTTCAAAGAAGAATTCATTCCGTACAGACAACATTTATGTTAGAACGAAGAAGCTTATCTTTCCTTTATTCAGCCATTGAAGAAAGTCAGTCAAGCTCGCTCAGATACCGCTGACGTCTGATGAAAATATCTGTACGTTGCAAGAACTTGAATTTTAAAATAAATTTAAATCTAAAGCATATCTTGAGGCATTGGTAGCCGAACAGGTTGAATGCAAAAAATGTGGTTCATTCCACATAACTCCGCTGGACTACGGACGTGAACCCATGCTTAACACAAACATATTATGATTATTTACATATCGCACTAACAATACAGTTATAACAATACTGTTTTAACTCAAAATATACTGATATTTGAGATTTTGCCGTATTGCATTAACAGTACGGGTTATTTTTAAGTTTCAGTATATTTGAGTTATTACAATATTGTATCGGTAGTGCGATATAATTGTACGCAAATATTGTTGCGAACAAATCACAATTTTAAAAAAAGACAAAGTGTTGAAAAAATTTCACGAGTTGGATGTTGATGACGTAGTTGTCGACATTGAATAGGGCTCCTTTGGCTTACAAAGTAAAAGTAGATGGTGTTGATTAATATCGGCGAGTTGGATTGAGCCACGATAGCATAGTTGGTAGTGCACCTGACCCGGCATGTCATGGGGAGCGGGTTCGAATCTCGCTCGTGGAATTTTTGCAACATTGTCTCTATTTTTACAAACATATTAGCTTTCTTGGGTAAACAGGACTATTTATCGCGCATTAATATATATAATCTTTGTAGGCTGATAATGATAATATTATAATTTTTAAATAAGAATTAAACTATTTGCTATGTATTATAAATGTTCAAATAATTTTTAACGCAAATTTTGTTGCGAAAAATTACAAAAACACAAATGTTGAAAAAATTTCCACGAGCAGGACCCAAACCTGCACCCTTCTGACACTCCGGGTCAGGCGCTCCTCCAATTGAGCTATCGTGGTTGTAATATTATGTGCTATGTATTATTTTTGACGCTGTAAGGGAGAAAAGAGTTTGACACTTGCTGAGTTTCTTGCCGGTTCTTCTCAGTACAAGGTCTCCCGCCCAGAGTAGACTTACGAACCGATGGCAAAATGACGTTCACAAGAGCTATTTGTAGCTTGAACTGACTAAATCATTTTGAATATTGGATTTTTTTAAATTTTGCTTTAAACATAGTAAGAAATAACGCTTAAATTGTGACGGAACTCGCTTGCAGTTGCGGGTAGTACGAAGTCGTATACGTATACAAAATAGCTGAAACATTTTATTGTGTTTACATATACAATATATACAGAAAGGTGTGGTAAAAATGAAAAGATCCAAAGTGTTTCCCATCTAGAGATATTGTATGCAGAGTTACTAAGACATAATTATTAACTTTAATTTGTCATGCGATTGGTAATTAAATATTTATATTAGTAAAGTCATGCACGTCAGGCGCGCATAAGCAAGCAGCAGTGATCATAAATGTAAGTACACAGAGGTTACTAAACAACTAGGGCTGCGACTTGTCTATTTTGATGTGACGTCACAATAGAAATATTTAATTAAAAAATGCATAGCAAATTCAAGTTAACAAATGTGTCTTAGTAACTCTGGTTATGGCAAAAAACGGAACCCTTATGTCTGTCTGTCTGTCTGTCCGTCCCGTATGTCACAGCCACTTTTTTCCGAAACTATAAGAACTATACTGTTGAAACTTGGTATGTAGATGTATTCTGTGAACCGCATTAAGATTTTCACACAAAAATAGAAAAAAAAACAATAAATTTTGGGGGTTCCCCATATTTAGAACTGAAACTCAACAATTTTTTTTTATCAAATCCATACATACGTGTGGGGTTTCATGGATAGGCTTTTTTTTCTTATTGTTTTTTTTTTTTATTTGTAAGGGACTAATGCCTGTTTTCACCAACGACTTCACAAGTTTTAGGTGACTCCTAAACTATGTTAGGTGACAGTTGTACTCCGGCAACCATCACCTAACATAGCTTAGGAGGAAAACGGACATTAATGTACCAACCCACAATAACCAGAATATGGTTTATAGGCTGATAGCGGTTTGCCACTCTAACGAGGTGTAACAACATTAACGTACGAGTAAAAAATATTTTTTCCGTCTACGTACATTAAAAAAAGGCATAAAAAGCAGCATAAACCACGCCTGGCGAAATTACGAGATATATTCGCAGTAGTCAGCTTTCGAAAGTTAAATTAATTCCTTCCCTTTGTCCACAAAGATGTTTTATCAAGCCAGCATTTCGCGGGGTTCCGAAACTTGAGGCCTTTGGAATGACGCGGACTGCTTGTTTATTATTATGTAAATTAAAGCTACCCTTGACCGCATTCGTTTGTATTAACTTGTCTTACTAAGCTTTCGGTTTTACCTGGCACTGTCTTGGCCATAGAATATAAAATCCGTTAATTTAGTTAGTGTGTTGGGCAAGCCGTTTTAATAGATTTCATATCCTTCTCATTAAGCTGGGTAGAAGTCAGTTTGGCATGTCAGTTATTGTTCGTTTAAATTAATTATATGTGTTTATTTTCATATAATTTTACGCAAATATTGTTGCGAACAAATTACAATTTGAAAAAATACAAAGTGTTAAAAAAATTCCAAGAGCGGGATTCGAACCCGCATCCCATGACATGCCGGGTAAGGTGCACTGCCAACTATGCTATCGTGGCTCGTGGAATTTTTTTGACACTTTGTCTTTTTTGAAATTGTAATTATTTGTGTTAATTAATGTTTTAAAGTGTCTTAAATAAACGTTTCTTATTGTTATGGCCACAACAACGAATAGTTTTCCATTTTTCCTCCCGCTAGTATTCAAAGTTCTGTTTGTGAATGAAAAAAGTGAATGTTTTAAGGCCAAAATTTTGCAAACGGTTCTATATATAACGAGCTGATGATGATGAGAAGTGTTTTAATCCCCGTTAAAAAAACAATATTTAATTAAATTCACAATAGAAGTTATCACCATCCTGAATAGAATGTTAACTTGTTGTCAGCCACTTTAGGTCAACGGAGGCTGCACGACAATGTAATATTCATAGGCGTCGGATGCACGCGTTTGATCGCGGGCACGGGTCGGATAAATAATACATCGCGGTACTCCTCACCTGTTTACGGAACGAAACAGCATTTCAAATTAAGCCTGAGGGTGCTTAGTTCAGGGATGTTAGGAGCCAACTCAAAATTTATGACACCGGCCTGTCAAAATTCAGGTCATCAGTTCTGCGAGCGATGTGCCCTGCCCACTGCTACTTGAGCTTAGCAACTCCTCGGGCTATGTCGGTAACCTTACTCATCGTAACCTTACTTGTCGGTAAAATACATAATAATGTGTATTAAATAGAATAAATAGAATAAATGTGTATGTCTAATCTAATGTAAGGTATTTTTCCGAAAGTCCGGGATTCTTGGGATGTCGGTAAACATGATTATTTAACGTAATGTAAGGTATTTTCCGAAATTTCTCGATTCTCGGATGTAAACATATTAATGTAATCTAAGGTGTTCTTCCCAAATTCCTTCGGGATTACGGAATGCGGATTTTTACGTTGGCGGTTACTATTGCCTACACGTATTCAATTCTTCCTACAACCCGGAGTCCTTTGAACGAGATGTGAAGAAGCAACTTGCTGGTCGGCAATTCTTTCTTTACTAGCTGTCTTTGCATCGGGACTCCGCATTCGGGTCATTTTAAAAACATGCTTAAACAAAAATATAATAAAAATTGTATATATACTAAGCGTTAATTCCGCTCGCTTATTCCATTATTATGGATGCAGTATGCAATCACGGCTCTCCTACCCACAACACCAAAAAAGCACGCCTAATTTCTATTTTTTTATTCTATTAATTACATGATTTTATGCTGACATTGGTTCCTCTATTTGAGTTCGTGGTCACATAAAGACTGAGAATGCGTTAGCATCCCCACTTAGTCAGGGCTGATGTGTTGCTCATCTCAAAATTAATTTGTCAGTAAACTGCTACCAACGCCCTCGTCAACTATTTCTAGTTTATAAGCAAGTGCATTCCGTTTCACGCAAAACAAGCTGCCAGTATCATTATTAAACATAATTTTTAATTCTATACGTATCAAATTGTATTTTAACGAACGAAAAAATAATATAAAGTGTGGGCAGTTGATACAATAACAACACTATTTGCTAACCCCTTCAAACACTTCAGGAAACAGTTGCAACAATCCGATCACTTCGCATGTTTGTATTGAACTTCACGATTTTCATATCGATTAACAGCTTACTCTCGATTTCCATCTCTTTTTTTCACCCCTTAACTGATATACGGCCATCCTTGTCCGCCAGATGACTTCATCACTTTAGCCCGCCATACCGTCGCCATACAGACGCCATTGGGTCTGCCAACATTTGTGATTCACATAATTATTGGTACGCACACACCTTACCTTATTCCCATGAAATAGAATCTATTTTGCATGTTTTCAGAACTAAATGCTCTCTCCTTGAAACATGGTGTTCGCAGCATTACGTCATACCAACCCACAGTTTTTGCCAATTCATATGCCAACTATTTTATGTTGAACCCCGATATGATATGAAATTCCAGAAACTAGGTGTCTACTGAATAAGTTGTGTGTAATCTTATTTATTTGGAAAATCGGCTCAAGGTTGTCGATGGCGTCTGAATATCTGGCGTCTATCCAATAGGGGAGGTTAGGCAATGTTAAAATCTAGGTTGCAAGTTCAGTACCTACTAATTAAATTATGTGACTACATTGACATTTTAATGTGGCAACTTTGGCATCGCGTATTGTTTTTAACCGAAGATTTAACTGCTTGGGCTGCATCGCTTTGTATCCCAACAAAATAAAATCATTTTCAAACATAACATACTATGAGACTGCTTGGCGGGAAAGTGGAAAGTAATTTATGGGTTTTATCGAATATTAATGTGTAATAATTGTAGATTATTATTAGCTGTTAAGTGTTCTTGAACGTGCATGCATGTGTTGGCAAATGAAACAAAATAGTGCAACGTCACTTTTTTACTCCACAGTCCTCCTGAGATCTTAGTAAAGCCCCACATTGTTACTGATACTCAAGGGGTTACATTTCTAATATCATTCATTATTATCTAGTATTACAAAGAAAACATTGTTTAAGTTTTTAATTGCCGTGGTGGTCACCGGTGACCGACAAACAAAAAATTTTCAGATTATTTACATATAATTTTACGCAAATATTGTTGCGAACAAATTACAATTTGAAAAAAGACAAAGTGTTGAAAAAATTCTACGAGTAGGATTCGAACCCGCACCCCATGACATGCCGGGTCAGGTGCACAGCCAACTATGCTATCGTGGCTCAATCCAACTCGTCGAAATTAATCAACACTATCTATTTTTACTTTATTAGCCATAGGAGTCGACGTCATCAACATCCGATCTTAATATTTTTACAACACTTTGTCTTTTTTCAAATAAATGTTTCTATTGTGTCTGGTTTTGTGGCAGTCATCGTGTTATTTATATATTTAACTTGTAAGAAAAATTACTTTGTCACTGGCTTATACGGGTCTAAAACCGTATGAAGAAGGAAAAAAAACATACTTAATTACATAAGATAACATACCACCTATAATTATAATGTGCCTGATGTAAAGGGGTTTTTACTACCCCAAAAAATATTTTCTTATTATCAATTATCAGCTAATAAACAAACTTAGATAAATACTTATTGAAATTGTTGTCGAGAAAATTGCTTCTGCAAAGAGTAGCCGTAACTTTTTGACTTTAAATTATGAAGCGAAACACTCTCGAGCGAGAGGAAAATATTAAAAAACTTTTTTAAAACTTCATTTCGCCCTGATAAAAATTCATTGCCACCGCCTAACTATACTTGTCTCCCTCTTTTCTACTCAACGCAAGTCTTACTATCTCTCTCGATGAATTCAAAAGCTGTCCCTTTAGAAACTTTTAAATTTACTTATGTATAGTAAAGAAAAGAACAGTATGAAAATATTAAGGTTTTTTTTACACAAATCCAATCTAGAAACCCTCTGAAGATGTTTCGATAACACGGTCTGAGGAACCCTTTCAGTTTCTGACTGTCCACAAAACGTCCGATTACGTTGTAAAGGCCATAAGCAGCTAAGAACAATCACTCTCCACTAATTTTTATAGTGAATTTGTAGAAATTCTCTATAAAAATGATTCTAAAATGATTGACGACAATTGATGATGACAAACTGTAATAAACCTGGTATTCTTGAAGTAATAAACACTCTAAAAGTATTGTATTATTGTATGATTTGGTAACGACGCGACGTACCTATTTTTTTTTGTAAATGTCGTTACTTCTATAAAAGCTTGCGCCCATTCTTCTCTACAGCTAAAAAATAGACGTCCTCAATGGGTAGTTAGTACTAATTGTTAAGTTTTTTTGAATAAAAAATTTTGACTGACTTTTGGACTTTAACTCCGAATAAAACGGCCTTAAAAAGGCCGCGTGGTGGTAACGCGGGCCCAAGGAGGATTGACGTCTAAGAATACAAAGTTCTTATACTTACTGTATGTTCATTAATCACAGCGATTGAGTGGAAGTGGCGTAACTCGATGAGGTTCTAAATTATGTTTCGTGTGCCGGTTCGCTTCCCGGAAGGTGTGCTCGATTGCTTGGAGGGTGTAATTTCCCTTGATGGTGTAAGCTTGAATTGCCCTTTCGCACGATACCTATAAAAAATTCTTATTCTTATTATCTTCAACTCATGTGGTGGTCGGTAATAATATATTTAATGGGTTTTAATATTTTATGTGTTTTTGATGAGGAGCTCGATGGCGCAGTGGTTAACGCGCTCGGTCTGCGAGGGCTGTGGTTAAGCAACTTTCGCAAAGGCCGGTCATCAGATGGGTGACCAAAAATTTATCATCTTGTGCTCCTCCGTGCTTCGGAAGGCACGTAAAGCCGTTGGTCCCGGCTGCATTAGCAGTCGTTAACAATCACCAATCCGTACTGGGCCCGCGTGGTGGTTTATGGCCCGTTCTCCCTATCCATCCATAGGGAAGGCTCGTGCCCCAGCAGTGGGGACCATAAATGAGCTGATGATGATGATGATGATGATGATGATGATGATGATGATGATGATGATGATGTGTTTTTATGGCAAACTACTTCGAATATTATGATTTTTTCAAAGTACCGATGTAGCTGCAGCTGGTCCAGCTCGGTGTTAAATATTTTAGAAACATCAATTGCCACATTTATGTCAGAGCATCACTTGAGAACGGCTCGACCGATTTGGCTGATTTACCTATTATTTATTTATTTTAAACTTTCGCAACAAAATATTACATAGCGGACTTAATGTATCAGGCATATTATTTTTTGGTGTGTTTATAATTGTCATGTAAAGGTTTGTATAAAAAAAAAGGTTTTAGAGCTGCTAAAACCATCACGGGATCCATATTCCGTGATGGTTTTAGTAGCTCCCATGTGTTTATTGAAGCGGGCGAGTTTTATGCTAGTGATATAACAAATAATCATCATCATCATCATCTCAACCAAAAGATCTGCCAGAGGATCTCCACAACGACTGGTTTTGTGCTGCTCGCATCCAGCGGCAACCCGCGACCTTTACCAGATAGTCGGTGCTCCTTGTTGTAGGTTTGCCCACACTGATACGCTTTCCGGTACGCGGTCGCCACTCGAGGACTGTTCCTCCCCAGCGGCCATCAGTCCTGCGAGCGATGTGCCCTGCCTGCTTTAATAAGTAATATTAGCTTTAGGCTGCTTCTCCACCAGAGCTATGCGTGGTAGCTAACCTTTTCCTTGCGTTATAAAATGGAGTAACCTTATTGGTGGAATTTTTCATCGCACACCAGCTCTGGTAGAAAAGCAGCTCTATACTTAACCCATCCGGACACCCGCCATCGTGAGAGTTGCTTAACTGGCACGACCAGAACCCGAGCTCTTTAACGCCAATAGCTTGTTAAACCCATTGAGCACGTAGCACTCGAATGTAGTGTAATTAAACTCACGCGTATTAATTAAATTCACTTATCGTTCCTAGAATTATGAGTCCCTTGATTACTGCACTATTGTTCCCTTGATTAACGTTTAACCTGTGAACTAAAATATCATTGAGGTTTATTTTTATAAAGTTTGTTAATTTTATACTTTAAAAAACACACTGTATAAATTATATTATATTGATTAGTTTTATACAGTGCTAGGTATATTGTATGTAATGGGCAATATAAGGTCACTTTTTATCAACTGCAAATATTTTGACAAAACCTCTAATTATATCAGAGAAATAAATTTAAGCCATGCATTAAAAAAAAAGCATAGCCCATTTAAAAATAATCAGGCTAGTTTTTTTAAATTATTCCTGACACAAAAATTGTAATATTTTTAAGAGCGGCCATAGATGTCGGCTCTTTTGAATGAAACTACGGGCACGTGTAAGCGGTGAAGGCATTGCGGCCTCTCTGTTTCGGCTCCTTTGAATTGGACCTACCGAAAGTGCTTTATTTTACTTTTTAATCGAAATGTCTTTTGGCGTTTTTCTCGAAAACTAGCGTATAAAAATTTAAGGGTTTTTCATAAAAATAGTTTATATATGTTGTTGAATTTATTCTCAAAATATTTGCAGTTGATAAAATGTGACCTTATATAATAGGGGTAATATTATAATAGTACCTAAATTCAGAATCAAGTATAAGTGTAGTAAACAGGGAAAATTAATAAATTCTTACGCCAAACAGCAAAGTGTCAGATTTATAATGTGATGAAGTTGTTATGCTTTGAAGCGAGTCAATTTTTAATTTCCATGACGCTGGTGCAATACTATTGTTACAATATTTTAATACGAAAAGGGGTTTGGAAGATTTTGTATGGAAGCTGGCTAAGTCGTCGGCCGCGGTTTGGCATGCCATGTTCGATCAATTAAATCATACCACCTTTCTAGTGGCAGACCACCAAGGAGCTAACTAGCTATGTACAGACGCCTGCACATAAACTTACCACAAACTGTCAAATTTCCTCAATAGACTTTGAACTTTATAGTTAAGGCATATGGTTGAAAATGTAATAAACAAATTTGACAGTTTTGGTAAAAATTTAAAAAAAAAACAAAAAACTTGCCTGCGTAAAAAATAATAAGTAACTAAATAGAAAACAACTGAAAAGGCCGGAACAAGATAAAGATTAAATTTATGCAACATCATACATAATACACAGTCTGAAGCACGCACAAATTGAGAATGATTTTACTTTTATCATTAAATTTTATACCTCCGACTGTACACAATAATTCATGATCATCATCATTATCAGCTCATTTTTATGTCCCCACTGTTGGGGCACATGCCTTCCCTATAGATGGATAGGGAGAACGGGTCATAAACCACCACGCGGGCCCAGTGCGGATTGCTGCTAATGCAGCCGGGACCAACGACTTTACGTGCCTTCCGAAGCACGGAGAAGCTCGAGATGAAAAATTTTTTGTCACCCATCCGATGACCGGCCTTTGCGAAAGTTGCTTAACCTCAGCACTCGCAGACCGGGCGCGTTATCCACTGCGCCATCGAGCATTTACACAATAATTACTGTTTCGTAATTAAGAAACCCTGTTATTATGTTGAGGTTTATTAATATGCCGAATGATAATTATGAAACAACAAACTGTAATCATGTTGGCGAAATTGTTGAAACGAGAGCGCAAATTTAATTAAGCTCCTTTGGTACACGGTGATGCGGAATGTGTCGATGTGGGTAGGTACAGTCACGTGCAAAAACGTATTGATGTAGACATAGCGTCTATATAATAGACACAGTACTGTCACGAATAAACATGTACAGAAGGGCGGTTAGGTACAAACGAACGCTGAATAGGCGCACGCATACTTAGACTCACCTACAAGACCTATCACTCCGTGCGTAATTATGATTTGACAATCAATTATATAACTACAAGTTGAATAATTTAAATTACACACTTGAGTTTGTGCACAGTCCCTCCGCCGATAAGGACTTTTTTTATTTATGTAAATAATAAATGAAATAACTACCTAACAAAAAAGCTGGCAATTTAAAGATAACTATCAACGGCCGGGGGTATTTTATTTGACCGTGGCCAAAATTACAGCCGATGTACACTTATATGCTATGCTCAGAAGTTTGGCAGAATATAGTTTATTAGAATTGTAACTAATTACTATACTTATTTATAGGTATACTATGCTATTATTGTTATTATATTATATTATTTATATACTATGCTTATTTATTTGTTTCAATACGATATTAAATAGAAATAAGTTGTCGTTTCTTGCTTATGTGTCAAAGTCTTATACCTTACAAACCACAACATATTGTATGCGTTAACCGTAGCGCTACGATAGACCGTAGGCAATTATACTCGCTATCGGCCAGAGCCGCCTTTCTGTACCTATTTATTATGTAGTACTGTAGTAGCTCGAGAATATTGACGGACGCGGCGTACAGGCGGTTTGATAATATTATGCGTAAAAAGACTCAATTTTACAGCGTTAATGTTGCAGTTATAGGCGGAAAAAGAAACTTTAAACAGAAAGTAACAGTCACGTAATGTTCTTGAGAAGCGATTTAAATAAATGTTAATTTATTGAGTGATTTTTTTTACGTATTTTGATTGAGATGATGATGATGATGGTTTTAAAGCCATAAGGTAGGTGAATTACATGACCTTGTTAGGGCTTGTATACCCACCCTCATTTAAATTTAATCAAGTACGTTCCGTTTTACGCAGAAAGAGCTTACAGTATCTTTTGGTCTGGCAGTATGGTGTTGGGGCTGGCATTTAATATTTTGTATGATGGGGTCCCAGGCTGGTTGTAGACTCTAACCATCTTCTCTATTAAAATTAGGATGTTTTTTAATTTGAATAGCCTAGCGTATCGTCCTAAGGATGAATCGTTGTTCTCTAGCGAGCATTTGAGGTTTATCAAATCTGATGTAATGGTTGGGCCCTTCTAGGGAATGTTCGCATACTGCAGACTTATTTTCGCGCCTATGCTTGACGTCGGCTATATGTTCTTTAACGCGGGTTCCTACACTTCTCTTTGTTTGCCCGATGTAAGAGAGCCCACAGTCGCAGTACAGTTTGTACACGCCTGCATCTTGAAGGGGTATGTTGCACTTGACAGGTCGTAAAAATTGGTTGATCTTCTTCGGCGGCTTGAAGTAAGTTGAAAAGTCGGTTAGAAAACAACATAAAATATTCGCTATTATATAAAATAGTATTTCAATATGATAATACCTTTTTATTTGATAACTGGCTCCTAACCATAATCGGCTTACCGAGTTCCAGCGGACTGCAGTGTAACTTATTTTTCCGAAGCCAAGCACAAAATAAGGAGACCCCAGAAGGTCAGCTTAAGCGTGCGCCGACCAAAAAAAGCCAAAAGTGTAGTCACGGTTAAGTTGATATATGATGAAAAAACTATCGTATTACATAAACCAACTATATATAGTAGTAGTATCAAAGGGAACGTGTTTCCAATTAGTCTGACCCATAAATTCATAACACACTATAGTTTTTTCTACAATATCATTTAAAGTTGGGCAAAAATCATAAAAACGAGCGGCTACGTTTAGTTGATATCTTATAGTTTATCTAAATTATTATACCTCTAATTATTTCTAAACAATCACCAATGTCTTAACTACAAATCGTCCATCTCACATTAACGATTTATCGAGCGGTTTTTTTAATTATTCTTTTTCAAATTAACACATTAAATTCCCAATACAAAATTAGTATGGCCGCGCGGCATCAAATAAATATGGACGAAGACATTTCAAATAAAATATATGACACCTGTCACTTACGGACGGCGCACCCTTAGCACCCAAGCTCTCACGGACACGGATCTTGGAACAGCTCGGAACAGTCCGAGCGTAGCTTTTGCGAGATTCCGTGTTCATGAAAAATTGTCTATGTATGCGTTGCTAGAACGCGTTTGTATGACCCCGCCCGATCCTCTAAATGTCACTACACATTTACATAATACACTAAACATGCACACTAGCTTAGGTCCAAGACACCGTACTCGTAGAACAAGGGTACAAAGAACCGGTTCACACGCGCTCTATACCAGGTACAGAGTACCTGGGCGCTTCTCTCTCTCCACGGCCCGGTCTACCCGAGCCGAGGTCCAAGCCTTTAAAGGCGCCCTCGGGTGGTTCCGCTCCCCGATCCGATCCGAACCCTTCGGAGAATCTAGTAGGGCACGGGGACGCGCACTAGTGCGCGATGCCGATCCCTCTAGAAAACCTCCGAAGGTGATTCGTTTCACACGGCTTGAGGGACGGACCCTTTACGTTTTTCGCCGCCCCCAAAAAAGCCCGGTGAAGCTGAAAATGCCGTCTGAGGCAATCAGCAAACTCCCTCAAAAAAAAAAAGCGTTTGTATGAAGCTTACCTTCTGTGAGTCTCCTTATTTTGTGCTTAAAGCTTAGTGGTGACAGTATTCATTGAAATTGAATAAAGCCAGTTGCGATAAATAGATGCGAATAATTAAGAGATTCGTGATTCAGAAAATTGCATTTCTCTGTTAAAAGGGATTACTTTAAAACTGTCGCCATAGCAACAGTGTAAGTGTTGCTTTAGTTATTGTTCTGAGGTTGGTAACATTGTCACAAAGTAAGGAGATCGGAACAATTCGGTAGTCCGAGCGGTTGCGAGATTCCGTGTCTATGTATGCGTTGCTGGAACGCGTTTGTATGAATCTTACATTCTGTAGTCTCCTTATTATATGACATTGTAGTGAGAGATAAGATAACCAGTTTAGTAGTTGAGGACTCCGGGTGAAGTGCGCTTCCACCTTCGACCTATTATCATTTATCATCAGGTGAGATGAAGATCAATTTGTGTATACGAATAGCTAAAAATAAAATAATTTAAATAACTCCAAATATTACGTCTGTTTGGACAAAATGTTGCTAGGTATTTAGTTCGTGCTAGGTATCTAAATATTATGTATTTAGTACGTAAGTTGCGTTTCGCAATATTGCTACTAACCAGTTTGTTTTTCTTAACAAGAATTGATGAGATAATAAACCGTTTCACCTCGCTGTATTTGAGTAAAATTGTTTTAGTAGGTAAAGACCTAGAGCGGGACGCCTTTTTATTTATACTAGTGGTCGCCCAGTGGTCGAAATTCGACCGTAATTTTAATTTTAAAAGATAGAATGTGAGTTTGGATTGGCATTGACAGTTTTCGGCCGCTCCTCATCCATTTTTGAAATTTTTGAAAAGAGTATTTATATGCGTGTGTTTCAAATACATGGTAGTGTGTGTAATGTTTGTTTTATTGATTTAATGTATTTTTTATGCATAATTTTTTTTTAAAATATTATCATTCTGCAATCCTTCTCTGTACAAACTAAATGTATGCGAAATTTTATACTCCTCCGTCCGCGCAATTTTCGTAAAAAGGGGTACAAACTTTTATATTTTGTATCTAATGGTAATGAAATAAACTATTTTCATTTCATTTCATTTTCATTTTTTTCATAATGCAACTTATAAGCCCTCCCCCAACCGAACCGATTACACAAACATTTACCCCCGCTGGATTTTGAAGCCGGACTTGTCTGAACCAGGGTCTGAGACTGGTGGTTTTAATTAACCACTAGACTACAGAGGCGGATGAAAAATAAATAAACAAATATGTCAATGGCCGAGTAGCGTCGAACAATCTTCTATCAGTGTCGCATCACACCACAACGAACGAACCCTGTGACCTTATTTGTCACAAGCATTCTTTCCTGTTCAAAATGGCGAGTTCCCGCCAAACGGATACGCTATCTGGAAAGAAATGGCGCCCTTTATCTCCGCGAATGGTGGAACTTAAGCGGAGTTCATTCTGATTCTGTGATTTACGAATAGCTTTGTAACGTTTGATAATAGAAAGTATCTGAAAGAATCGACTTTACCGGCGAAGACGTAAGGTTCTGATATTACCATATGAAAAAAAAATTTAAGTATAGAATGAATCTTCTTTGAGCATGCCCCAAACGCTGTGTCATAGACACCTACTTCCTCTCGCAGCTTGCAACGCCCTGTCGCCCTATGGATGTAGCCAGGGCCCTTACCTGTTTAATATTTTATAATAAGGTATGATTTCATCATCATCATCATTATCAGCTCATTTAATGTCCCCACTGCTGGGGCACGAGCCTTCCTTAAGGATGGATAGGCAGAACGGCCGTAAACCACCACGCGGCGCAGGCCCAGTGCGGGTTGGCGGTTGTTAACGACTGCTAATGCAGCCGGGACCACAACGGCTTTACGTGCCTTCCGAAGCACGGAGGAGCTCAAGATGATACATTTTTGGGCCACCCATCCGATGACTGGACTGTGCGAAAGTTGCTTGACCTAAGCAATCGCAGACCGGGCGCGTTGACCACTGCGCCATCGAGGCCCTCAGCTTCCACCTTATCACCACTTAACATCAGGTGAGCCACGCAGCTGTCACTCCAGCGTAGCTTTCCGTCTTGCTACTTGGTGTAGGTTGGTGTAGGTAGTGTTCAAACCATCCGTGCTCGCCGGACAGACCTGCAGCAACCGGAAAGGGAGAGTCCGACGTCTAGACCCTATGATGAAAAAAATTAAAAATAATAATAAAAATTAAACTTTTTTACAGTCTCAAATATTTTTTTTTCCTTTAGTTTATGGCTTCGTGCGATTAGCACATTTAGCCAGTGTCAAAGTAATTTTTCTTACTAGTAATACATAAATAAACAATATTTCTTTCTTGTATGATGATGATGAATGATAAAAGAAATGAGAAGTGAGAAATTATATTCCCCCCAACCCCTCGAGTATCTCAGTATAGATGTGGGGGCTTTACTAAGTCCTCACGCGGACTTCTTGAGAGAATTTGAAAAGTGCCGTTGCACTGTTTTGTTTCATTTGCCAACACTCATGCACACTCACGACCATTATTTCACATTAATATTCGACATAACACCAATTTTGGAAAATAAAACAAAACCGCAGACTCTTCACTTTCCCGCCAAGATGTCCGTCTCAAATATTACAATAACTAATTTGATGTTTTTTTATGATTTTTTTATTTACTTATACTTACATACAACTATCTTTACAGGTTTCTTTTTTTTTTTACCCAATACAATAGTGCAGCTATAATAATAAAATGAATAAAATACACAACAATATACTTTACACTTCATACGACACAGTAAACAACGCAATTCTTGTGAATTCGCTCAGAGCACAGCAGAATAGATCAACCTTCTTATCTATTAGGTTGAGAGTGCGGAGCGCGCGCGTCAGCGGCGCCTCGTTTAGCAAGTTGGTGCGGCCGCGCGGCACCGCTAGCAGCGGCGGCCGGCGGCGTCGCCACACGTATCGGTCTGGCACACATAGCGCCACTCTTTCCAACAATTCTTCATTATGGATTTTACCCCTTATAATTTTAAAAATATATTGAAGTACGGCGACGTTTCTCCTAACTCCTAGCTCGTTGTACCCCACCATCCCTAACACAAATAATGTTGGATACATAAGAGGGTAAAATGGGTACACACCGTACAGTCTCAAATATAAATATCGAACGAACTTATTTTGTACTCGTTCCACCATTTTTACATATTTTATTTCATATGGAGCCCAAATCATTGCGTTGCACTCCAAATGACTTCAAACTTACCAATGCATTATACACCGCGATAATAGCTTTTACATTAGTAAAGCTATTAACCGTGCGGAGCACAAATCCTAAGTTCCTGTAAGCTTTTTTACAGCAAGTGACTATGTGATCACGAAATGTTAGGTCCTGGGTAAGTCGGACGCCCAGGTCCTTGACCTCTTTCACTCTCACAATAGGAGCCCCGTCAATGTTGTAGTCGTAAAGGACAGGCGAGTGTACTCGAGTGAAAGTTATAGTGACACACTTTAAGGTGTTAAATTGCAACAAGTTTTCTTTGCTCCAGGTTACGACCCTGTCTATGTCTTGTTGTAGCCTTTGACAGTCACTCCGGTTTTTTATAGCTAGGGACAGTTTTAGGTCATCAGCAAACAATAAACACTTTGCATCCTGTACCACCCTAGGCAAATCATTTAAAAGCAAAATGAACTGCAAAGGCCCGAGATTACTACCCTGGCTTACGCCAGACCTGGTAAAGTATGGTTGCGACCTTGCACCTGCATATTCCACATACTGTTGCCTGTCTCTCATATAACTTGCAAAAAAATTAAGCAAGTGAGGAGTGCAACCGATTGCCGCCAACTTGTTCAGCAGTATGTCATTATCGACCAAGTCGAAGGCTTTTTTAAAGTCGAAGTATGCTGCATCGGCTTGCCCCCCACCGTCTACCACAGGTACAATATCAGCCATGTAGCCAAGCAGATTACTAGTGGTACTCCGCCCTGGTCGAAATCCATGCTGGGCGTTCGAAAGCTGCGCGCTTACCTGCATGAATAGGCTGGAATGAATTGCAGATTCAAAAATCTTGGCAGGTGTTGAAAGTACTGCAACAGGTCTGTATCCATCGACCTTCGCTTTCGAGCTTCCTTTCGGTACCGGCACGACTCGAGTAGTTTTCCACCTTTCCGGGAATACAGCTGTTTTCAGGCATTGGTTGTAGATGTACAGCAACGGCTCAGCCAATATTGAACGACAGTCCCTGAAGATATAAGGCGGGATGCCATCCGGTCCAACAGACCTTTTCGGCTTGAGTTGTTGAAGTGCTTTCTGCACATCGGCCATGCTTAGCTGTTCCAGGTGAACCCAAGCCGCCCCATTCTCGCCACCCGCATGCGCCATTGCAGCACTTACATTCAACTCCGCCCGCTTTGTACTGTAAACGGAGCTGAAATACTCTGCAAACTCCTCAGCACACTGCTGGCCATCTAACATCTTTCCGTCTTTCAAGATCCTAAGTGGATTTCTACTACCTCTTTTAGTTTTCACGAAGTTCCAGAAAGACTTAGGGTCTTTGTGAAGTTGACGTTGAACCCGGTCCTGATAACGCTTTAGTGCGATAGCCGCCATACTTTTGACCTTAGATCTGCACTGTGCAAATGCCTCATAATCTTCTCTTGCCCCAGTGATCTTGTACCGTTTGTGAAGACGAGCTTTGGTTTTTATGCAATAAATAATGTCACTACTATACCATTCCGGATAACATTGCCTTTGACTAACACTAGTTCGTTTTTTCCTCGACAGACAGCTATCCATAACGGCATTAATAGTGTCATAAAAATAATTTAAACTCATTTCTAAATCTAATTCATACATCGGAGACCATTGTACAGCAGCTAATAACGAATAAAGCAGCGACAAGTCAGCCTTATTAAAATTCCAACCCTCTGATGTATGTGTGTTGTCATTGGATGTCGATGATGGGATGGGTGGGCACGGACGCGTAGTCGGACTTACCGAGACTTCCAGCGGCGGGTGGTGCGGGTCCACGGGCACGAGCGGCTCCTCCGCCGCGCGCACGCTCACACCCTCGTCCTCCACAAACGTACTCAACACTAGATCTAATTGTCGGTTGTTGCAATTACCTATTCTGTTACTCTGACCGAACCCACAGTAAGTCACAAAATATTCAAAATAATTAGTTACACCCGAAGAACAAGAATACAAATTAAAGTCTCCTATCACTACAATTTCACTGTATTTATTACAATATTGTTCTATACATTTAAACAGTAGCATAAACTCATTTTCATGACTGTTAGGTGGAATATAGACAACGCACAACAAAAACAAAAATCGATTGTGTTTGTAAACAGTAGCACACACAAGTTCGAATACGCGGTCATCAATGTTTACGTCGCACGGGGCAGGTACTCGCCGCAGCTCGAAGCGCGGTGTGGCCACGAGAAACGCGCCACCCTGTTTTCGCCCATCTACTCGGTCGCATCGTAAAATGGTATAACCGGGTGGAATTATTTCTGCGTCGTGAATGGACTCATTACAGCCTGTTTCCGTAATAGCAAACAAATCTGCACTGGAGGACGAAACATTTAAATAAAAATCATTTAGTTTTGTTCTGAGACCTCTAACGTTTTGATAGTAAATATTAATAAATTTACTCTTTGGTTTTGGGTTTAGTGAGTGGTCTACGAAACCACACCCATTCGCAGAACTCAATGTTCACTGGCCAGTTTTCTGATTGACAGAGTTCATCATAATGACTTTCCGGCACACTAATAATAAAAGAAGCATAATCCCTCTCTGTTTTATGCTTTATTCTGTCTACCTTCACTGTTACTTCCTGGCCACAAATTTTTTTTACATGTTTTTCTAAACTGTCTAATGTGGTGTCTTTTTGAAGTCGCCATACATGCAAATGTTTTTTTCTTTCTGTCCCTTGGATTTCTATGGTACTCGTGCTTCCTCCCTTTTTAACTTCGGTATTTGGATATTTGTTTTTCTTTCTATTTACTTCTGTCCAGGTTTTTTCAATTTTTCCCTCAGGCTTTTTTTTGTCATCACCAATAACTACTATACTCGTAGATGTTTGAGTTTCGTTTTTATTAAGAACTATTTTCTCCTTCGCAGTCAAAGTCGACGATGTAGTGGCCACACATGCCTCTTGCGAAATCGGTACCACCGACTTTAGATTTTTTTTCACTGCATTGGCAAATGACGACATAGGTCGTTGGGATCTTTGTATACTTTCAGTGTCGTTGATGTTTGACTCCTTTTTAGAAATACAGGCTTGTAACTCTTCATTTTTCTCAATCAAGATTTTAATTTTAATTTCTAGTTCGTCGATTTTATTAGTTTTTTCTTCGACTACCTTCATAACTTTCCGTAGCTCCTGTAATTCTTTCTCTGTGTTCACAAATCTTTGATGTAGTAGTGCATAATCCTCGCCTCGCTCATCCAGTCGTGATTTGATTTCGAGGCGAAACTCACGCATCTCCTCGAGTAGCTTGTTCTCGTTGTCAGGCGCCGCCGGCTCCTTGCGATTGCCTCGGCTGCCACGCTCCGTGTTTACATAAGTGCCGGGAGTGAATGTTTTGTTCATTAAGACAGTACTTCCTCGGACCGGCGTATCAGTGTTATCCCTTTTTGGGATAGCTCTCGTGCATTCAGGACATACCCAGGTGCTTTTGTATTCCTGTGTGAAACTTTCAAATTTTTCCTTTGTCAAGGTAAGACACTTCAGATGGTAAATTTTTTTACACACTTCTTGAGAACACTCCATGAACAAGATGTCATATATCACGGCACTACAGCCGTTACACTTTGTCCCCATTTTGATCCTTTTAATAGGATTTAACTAATTATAACAAATTTAAAATAGCACACAGCAAAAATTACGTGTATACCCGAGCAGTTCTTTTTTTTTTTTTTTTAGAATATCATCATCATAGAATCATTATAGAATCATCATCATCATCATCATTATGAATCCACATTCTATTTTCAAGAAACCTAGATTATTTTTTGTATGTCAAAAGCATTAACATAATAATTTTAATAGCAACAGAAAATATGTTACCTACGCTACGACCGACCCACGAAGTAATGTCTTTTCTTTTCACAGGCAAACCCCTAAGGAGGGCCGTTATCATCAATCAACCGGCTATTTCTCAGGACACGCGAGCCAGGACGAGATTTATCATACTACCAGCACCAATAAGGAGAGATTGCAGAAGGTAAGCTTCATATCCATCCATTCTCCCTATTCCCCCTATCCCTATCTATCCATAGGGAAGGCTCGTGCCCCAGCAGTGGGGACATAAATGAGCTGATGAAGATGATGAAGCTTCTATATGACGCGCTTGAGCAACGCACGCACGAACCCTCTCACGGACTCGGAATCTCGCAACAGCGTGCCTAGTGCGAGTTTCATTCGCCATTCGATCACGTTAACGAAAACGAGAATTTGTATTAAATATTTATAAAATATTTATAAGGTGCAGTGAAAAAATTAAACGCCCACCCGACCCAGCCACAAATCGAACCTGGGTCTTCCGCAATCTGGGCGGCTGCTATGCTACCGGGAAGGCTGACGTAAGCGCTGAATTTTGTCACTGCTTTTTAATTTTTTTTTGGGTGCTTATAGCGGCACGGTGGTGCTGCCATCTATCCAAAGGTTATTGCACCCGATAGCTATGCAGATTCATCTTTGCAGATGAAATACTATGCGAGAATTTGTATGGCAAAATGTTAACTCTTCTCGGATGTCGCCAGGAGGCGCTCTGTGGTGGCTTAGACCACCGGTTTAGATCCAGAGGTCCAGTGATTGATTCCCAGCAAGGGATACATGTTTGTGTACTCGGTTTGGTTGGTGGTAAGGCTTCTTTGCACGCCTGGCTAGCTACCACCATTTTATCTCAATGTTGTGTTCCGGCAGCTAGAGCTAAGATAGCCAGTGCCTCAGTAGTTGAGGATTCCGGGTGAAGTGCGCTTCCATCATTGGCCTTATCGTCACTTAACATCAGGTGAGATCAAGGCACTGTGCTTACCCGTTAATATATTTTTTTTAAATGTGTGAGTTGCTCGATCATGCTTGTATGAAGGTTACCTTCTAGTCTCCTTATATTGTGCTACCGGGAAGGTGCTATTTATAAAACATTTTTTGAGGCAGGCTAATCTCGAACGGCTAATGCGTATACATTTTTAATCTTGCTTGAGATGTTTTAATGTGACTAGTGGTCGTCCAGTGGTCGAAATTCGACCGTAATTTTATTAAGGCTGCACGGATTGTATCCTAAGCAATGAATAATTTAAAAAGATAGAATGTGAGTTTGGATTGGCATTTACAGATTGCGGCCGCTCCTTTTCCATTTTTGAAATTTTTGAAAAGAGTTTAGATGCGTGTGTGTCAAATACATATGGGTCTGTGTCAAATATATGGTAGTGTGTGTAATGTTTGTTTTATTGATTTAATGTATTTTTATGGATAATTAAAAAAAAAACATTAACATTCTGCAATCCTTCTTTATATAAACTATAAGTGCGCGAAATTTCATACTCCTCCGTCCGCGCAATTTTCCCAAAAAGGGGTACAAAGTTTTTGCTTCACGTATTAATATATAGAATAAATGACGCCTCAGTGGTCGAGAGGCAGCGCTTGACCTAATATCCGGAGGTCCTGTGGGCGATTATACCGGTGACTAATTCTCACGCTATGATCACTACTGTCAATTACGAGTGCGCCTCTCATTCTTATTTAAAGTCGCACTGGTCACTAATTTTTGACGCCAAAAATTCTCGAACGGTATGCAAATTATTAATCAAATTCTAAATAATGCAAAAAAATACTAAAATCATCATCATCATCATCATCATCATCATCATCATCATCATCATCTCAGCCAAAAGACGTCCACTGCTGGACAAAGGCCTCCCCCAAGGATCTCCACAACGACCGATTTTGTGCTGCTCGCATCCAGCGGCTTCTCGAAAAAATACTATATCAAAGCCTATATGGGCCAGCGTATAAGCATTGCTATCCAAGTGTATTGTTGATCGAAGTATCCAACGTGGCAATGCTGCTAGCTTTCTGGGCACTCACCTGATGGGGATGATTTGGGGCAATTTTTTTATTTATAGTAGTAACTAGTTATAGTTTATAATTTTTATAAGTTTAATTTTAAGTATTTTAATTTACTTGTTACTGTCTTTGTTTGTAAATAAAATACAATTTATTTGTTTTTATTTCATGCCACTTTTAATTTCAAGATCACCGGTGAGATTCCCACGTCGTCGTAGAGCAAAGTGCGTTTCGAATTTTTCGATACATTAGCAGGGTCCGGTGGATATAATGACTAGGGGCCTCGAGCGGAGGGTAATAGACGAGCAAGAACTTTTGTCAACCGTGTTCTAGTGATTAGATGACTGGTATCAGACGAAGGTCTCAAGTTCGATACCCAGCGGGGTGGATGTTGATTGCGCCAGTTGGTGACTTTTAAATTTGCCGCGCAAAAATAGTTATATGCGTTTTCCGCTATCGTAATATTTCCATATTTGATAAAAAGTAGTTTGATTGGCGCTGTACTAGCTTCCTTTACCCATCTCTCGCCAATATACCTTTCTCGCGCTCAAGAGCGAGACCGCAATATAGAACGCAGCACGCCAATGAGCTCGCTGCAACCGCAATCTCGAGTTAGTGCAATGACAGTGTTTGAAAAGATGGCCGCACGCACTTTGAGGAGATCTCCATTTTGATCATCTGATAGCTATTACCGCGTTACGAGAGTTAAAAACTGTGAGAGACCATGCGCTGGTGGTCCAGGTCCGTTTTCCAGCCAAGTTCATCCACCGGCCACCAATCTGGCAAGCGCGGATCCATCGTTGTTGGCACAGTGGGCATGCCCACAACCTTAACTGAGTGAAATCAAAGAGCCACAGCTATTTTTGTGTGCTGGATCCGCGCTTGCAACCTGGTGCCGGTTCAGACTGCTCGCTCGCCTGCCGGACACGTGGTGTCTACGCCGCTTGCTGATCAAGGTATTCCTTCCTTTTTTCCATCGAACTGTTTACCCATTGCCCAAGTCGCCATCCCTCGCAGTTCGAAACCTTGCCTAGTATAACGCCAATAAAAAATACAGTCCGCTATTAATGACAACATCGCCCGCGCCATCACCTACAATTATCTGCTATGCTATTTGCTTTCTTAAAACGTGCACAGTCGAGTCTCAGTGGTCTGATTGTAACATTTTAGACCAACCAGACCCAGGGCCACAAGTAGTACTAACTCAATAAAAATAATAGGTAGGTAGTCCACCTATAGAGATTATTTTTAAATCATGCCACAGACACGATTAAACGTCCTAAAATAGTGACAGAATTAAGGCCCTAAGCTCCGCACACAAATATCCATGGCAGCGAATAATGTTTAAAGCAATGGATAGCCCTGCACAATACGAATGCCAAATAGCATTCCGATCGACGGGAGACCGAATGCGGCCGTAATCCTCAAACAATTAGGCCCTTAACTAATTAATCCAATAACTCTGAACTGTAAACTCCGAAACAGATTTATGGATTAGCCGCCGCTCGCCGATCCGTCACTGCCGGAATGAGTTAATTGCTGTGCTCCACAAACTTTCTTTTCGGACCCTTTTGCTTGTTTAAGTTTTTAAATCTACAACTCGTATGAATCCTTAGCGGAGTCAGTATCGCCAGCATATAAACGTGCTACTGTTGGGCTCAGGGGAAATTTGGGCTAAAACCCACACACGCTGGCCCAATCATCATCTCGAGCTTCCGTGCTTCGGAAGCCACGTAAAACCGTCGGTCCCGGCTGCATTAGCAGTCGTTAACAATACTGCCGTGCTAATTAAAAACGCAGTAAGGAAACATTCCTTCAAGTATTGAGTTGATTGTGTTACATTTAGATTCGGAATCCTCGCGAAGATCTCTTTACAGCACTTTGATTGTTATTTCTATAGCTATACGGAACGTTATACTTTGATATGGCGTATATGCAGTACCTATGTCTCTTCGTAAAAAATGAATTACTAAAGAGGACCGCAGTTGCGTGTAGTACTGCTTTTTGCCGATGGGACTTTTGTAAGGTGTGATTTATTACACAAATTAATAAAAGCAGTAGCTTCGCTTACTGCTATTATAATTTGTGAAACAATACTAGTAAAGTGATCGTACTTAAATACAAATTTGAACTGCAGTAATATAGGATAAGCAGCAGTAAATAAGTTTCATTCCGGTGGGAATATCGGCATAAAAACTATCCTATGTGCTAATCCAGGTTATAAACTATCTGTATGCCGAATTTCATCCAAATCCATTCATCCGTTGCAGCGTGAAGAAACAACAAATATTCACACATACACACAAACTTTCGCATTTATAATATTAGTGTGATTAACAGCCTTTAATCCATTCGGTCCATTGCTAAGCTCATTCCTTTCATTTCATAAGGGAAGAGCTGTTGTCCGTTCAATAGCAAATCGTGAGAGCGGACCCTAATCCACTATGATGGCCCAATGCAATGCGGCGTGTTGCGTCCACGCGGATCAACGTGTTTCTCAAAGCATAGACGCTGGACTAATATGATGATTTAGGAGATTGCAGCCACCGAAGTTTCTTCTGATTTCAGAAACTAAATATAGCCTTATTACTATATAAACCTTCCCCATACAGCGTTAAGATTGTGAGTAACGGATTTTTTCATCTTTGTGCGAGCAATAAAATATTTACCTATCTACGAGTATCTAAGACTATATTACACAATTACTATATGAGCTCAAAGGCAAAGTCAAATTGTTTTATTCAAATAAACTTAAGAAAAGTGATTTTGAATCGTCCATACCTATTACCCAATCAGGACTTAGAGCATTAAATGCTCTAAGAATCAGGACGTCTATTTTTTAGCTGTGGAGAAAAATGGGCGCAAGAAACTCCACAGCTTCAATAAAAGTAACGATATTTACAAAAAGAAAAAAAAGTATGTCGTAACCAAATCATACAGTATTTAATTTACTAAATTTACAATTAAAAACTTTCAAGAGCCCGTAATTACAAATAATGCTTACCACTATACATTTACTTATCATTACACTTGATTCTAAAATAACGTACTTGAGCACTATGTAGATATGAAATAATTTAAATCAATTAATTGCTACAATTAAGCAACATTGGCCTAATCACCACGCTTGCCAAATGTGGGTTTAACTCTCTAAATATCGTATCAATCGTCTGTATCGAATAGCCTTAAGCCGTTGAGTATCGGCCATGTTTAGACAGTAAAAGGTTGACCCGATGCCAATCAGCGACTACGGGTCACTTGCGAAGGCCTAAATAAACCTTTTTGTTACAAAAGCAACTATTACTTAGAATCAATCGACGATACCGAAGCCATTTTCTAAAAGTGGTTTAAAAAAGATAAGAGAAAGTTTCGGAGTATATTTTTGGGGGTACTTTTACCTAGGGTAGTAGTGGCACTTAGAAATAGGGGAAAGCAACTGATTATGAACTTTAGAAAAACTTAATATAGACGAAAAAAAAATTGTTTTAAGTTTTGTTTTTTTTTTACCGTTGGCTGCTTGCTTTCTTTACAGCGTAACCGGACTATGGATGTATTGTGCAGCGAGAAACTTAAGGTTCAAGCCGTGTTACCGACCAATCCACAGAGACATTCTATAGGGGATGGCATTGTACGTGACCTTCCTACATACTATGTTACTAATACCTACACTACTATCATACATAGGTATTATCTATAGATTTTATTAAATATTTACATAAAATTACATTAATAATATTCAACAAAATTATAATAATATGCACACAAAATAACTAACTAACTTCTTCCGAACTATATAAACTGTGTCTGTGCTTGTGCTTTGTGGAAATCCTACTCACCTTCTATGTATTGGGACAATATACTCATACAACCGTAAGTTGGACTATTAATTTTTAACCACTACCACTGACACCACTAAAGCATCGTACAAGCCTGTGCCCGTTACTAGATTCTCCGATGCGTTTAAATTGATAGACGAGGCGGAAAACCTGATGGCGCTTAGAAAACTAAGTTCTTAGCTCCGGTTGACTGTGCGTGGGAGAAGGGAAAAGCGAATAGAAACAGGTCTGTGCATAAGTCACGCGATGAAAGCCCTAATCACAGAAAAAAGGATATTAAACCAGTAGTGGTCAGAGGACCTCAGGCGGTCTGTGAGAGCCACGGTAATGGTCTGCGGGACCGAATATCAAGATCAAAATCAAAAAATATTTATTTCAGTCTCATATTACATTTATAAACAGTACTTGCACGGTAATAATATCTACAGTAGTGTAACTTCATACAAACGGACGAAGCGCGAGCTATACCTACGCGCTCGGGTCTCGGCATGCGCTCGGCATGCAACAGTCGCGAATGTGCCGCAGTGACTAGCCGCGGCGTGTTGTTTTTTAAACAGTAAGCGTGTGATTGTTTTGATTAAAATAAGTAATGGCGAGGATCAATAGTAGAATATATTGTGCTGTTTTTGGTTGCATGAATTCGTCAATAACGCACCCAGATATAACATTTTTAGATTACCTGGAAACTCCGAAAGGTACTTACGTAAGACTATAAAATAAAGTGATACACGAGTAAACTAGGTAGTTATAGGCGGTTCGTTTATGATACATACGGTAGGTACGTTCATGTTAAAACCTCCGGGTTGTAGGTTTTTGGAAACATTATTGAATTAAACGATTGATTGATTTAAATTTTTTAAACTAATCAAAAAAAATTCATTCACAACGTATTTTATTTGTTTAAATATTTATTATTATCCCCCCCCCCCCCCTTATCAAAATGACGTTTGTGTGACGTTGACAAAACAATATTTAACGAAATAATGCTTAAATAGTTTTTAGGAATCATATTAGGGGGGATCATATTTACAATCACAAAATACATTCACAAAACTAGATAGAAAGAAACTCAAAGTAGGCAGATGTAATTAAAATACGCCCAGCCCTATCGCGTGTTTACGTACCGCGCGGCTGTAGGCAATTTCAAAGATAGGGCCGAGTTACAATACTGTAGATAGTATTACCATAGTAGATTCTACTATGGTATTACCGTGGTACTTGGAACCTGCCTAGTAGGCATTCTAGAATACCTGTTGCAGGAGGCCCCGCTCTTCCGTAACATATTAGTAAACTTATAATAGACTATGACAATATTATGTCCACATTAAGATTTAAATGTTGTTTTGTTTTTTTTTATTCTCGCCCGATTTGAGAAAGGTCACAGATTCGACTCTCATCTTAGCCAAATTGTCTTTCAAGTACACTCGCATTAGAAAGTTCCATTATTTGTCGGTTCGCCTCATCACAATTCTAAGGCCGAGGACAGGATTACTCTCATTGTCTTAAGTCGACGGCATTGCGATTGTTCCTTTGATGGACAATCTTGAGAATTTCAATCTGACAAGATGGAATTTTGTGTAAATTACCTAACTGGTGCGGGGCTGATGAAAGATATGTAAACAATTACTTATTGTACTCGTGTTCTAAGCTTTTCTGTCTTAGACAGTACTAAAAAGTACTTGTAATTTTTTTATTCCCAAGGCTCAAGTCAATTTGGTCCTACACCCGGCTTAAAATTTCATTTAAGCTTTACATTTTTGCATTCTTGCATTTTGCAGAGATCGCAACCCGAACGTGGAAACCAAACACCATCACATACCATCACGATACTTATACTTTTAATTAAAGAGAATATAAACGAAATTTTATATAAGAAAAAAAATGTATTCGTATTGGCACCAATTTTCGACACTGAGTCCAGTCTTCGACACAACTTTATAAATAACATAGATATAGATTGTCAATGAAATTTTACGGGAAGATACCGGGAAGCAGGTGATCTGTGGGTATTTAGGGGTGGGTGGTTTGTTTGTTTGGTTGAACGCGCGAATCTCAGGAACTACTGGTTCGAATTGAAAAAATATTTTTGTGTTGAATAGTCCATTTATTGAGGAAGGCTATAGGCTATATTACATCACACTATGACTAATAGGAGTGGAGCTTAACGCGGGTGAATCCGCGGGGCACAGCTAGTTGTTGATAAGAACTAAACTCAGTTGCTGACCTCTATTTTTCATGATTATCGACATTTTTTATGTCGATCACTAGCTCCTGTGCCACCTGGTGCCACTACCCTACTTCCCCTAATCTTACAACTGCTTAAAAATGTAGTCAATTATATATAGTATATTTCATTTCATTTTCATTTCATTTCATTTCAATTATAAATAGTACCTACCTTCATCTTCGCACTCGGATTGGCTTGTTCTAAGTCCGCCTCGTATCGATAAGGGTGCACCGTCCATAAATGACAATAATGTCATATATTTTATTTGAAATGTTTTCGTCCATACTATTTGATGCCGCGGCCCGCGCCGCCATACTAATTTTGTATGAGGAATTTAACGTGTTAATTAGATAAATAATAATTTATGAAACCGCTCGGTAAATCGAAAATGTGAGACGGACGATTTGTAGTTTAGACCATTGGTGATTGTTTAGACAAAATCAGAGGTACAATAATTTAGATAAACAATAAGATATCAACTAAACGCCGTCGCCGGCCGCCACTCGTTTTCATGATCTTTGCCCAATTTTAAATGATATTGTAGAAAAAACTATAGTGTGTTATAAATTTACGGATCGGACTAATTGTAAACACGTTCCCTTTGTAACTAAATATATATTTTGTTTATTTAATACGATAGTATTTTCAATTATATCAACTTAACCGTGACTGCATTTTTGGCATTTTTTGGTCGGCGCACCTTTAAGTGAAATGTCATCATGACATCAGATTTAATGTCAAGTGGCATTTAATTTTACGTTCCTATGTCAGTTCCTCGGTAGGTAATTAAAGGTTGAGGGTGAAGTGCGCTTACATACCTTTGGCGAGGAAAGCCAACTACTTTACTCGTATATAATAAAAAATAACAGATTTCGCAGTCCCCGCAAGAATCGGAGCATTGAAAATGAATATTTTATTTTAAATAACACATTACAAGTTACTTGTTATATTTATTATTATTTTTTACCTTAGTCGAGATTCATTCACGCACACTTAGTCCACTGCACCGTCTCCATTCTCCATTCTCAAATTCAAAACGCGCGCACGGATCTTAGCTCGAGTTCTCTTATAAGCATACGGCATTGTACTGTCACAATAGTATTTCAATACTGTAATAACATTTCACTCTATCCTAATTATAATAATGTCAAATGATATGTCACATTACAAAAATATAAAACCTTTAGGCGTGAAAGAGGAACAAACATCCATCCATACATTTATACAAACTTTCGCGTTTATAATATTAAGTAGTATTTTCAAAATTCTAACTCGAATGCACTTCTCGTCTGCTTCCGCATCTTTTAACACCATTACCATGACGATCGGTCAATAATCACTCCAGCTTTTGATGATTCTTAAAACAAATACAAATCTTTTCTTCAAAATTTTTTAAAAAATTATTAACCGTTTTTCAAAATTCTAACTTGAATGCACTTCTCGCCTGCATCCGCATTTTTTAATACCATTACAATGACAATCGGTTAAAAATCAAAGAAGCTACATCACTTTTTATATATGGAAATATCCGTTTGTCTACATTACTAAATCTAAAGGGACCACCGGGTACACTACAGGTCACAATTATTACCCAATTTCCAAAATTTTTCGCCATTGTGTAGCTAAACTAGGACCCTTTTTTCCAATTTTTCTTAAGTCGGTTTTTTTTTATATTTACAATTTAAACACCCCCCAAGAAACCCGATTTTTTTACATTTTTCAAAATTCCAAAATAAGTTACCAGCTGATTTTCAAAATTCAAACGCTCACACGTGTCTCGGTAAATTCCTCAACTCTTGGTACTATTTCCATTTCGATTCTCTCAAAATCCTCGGAGCTATGGCCAAAAATACGTCTCAGGCGATTTGCATCTGATAACCATTTTCAATGGTAAAAAGATGGATCGAATCTAGGAACCAGCCCGGATAACAACTAAAATATTATGATAAGGAAGTTGATGCAGATAGTAAAAGACAGTCGGCGCCCGTTCGACTTCCGCAAGCGTCGATATGGCGCGCGATAAGACGTCAACTCGAGTCTATCTTCCGTGCCGCAACATGATGAAGTTTTTCGATAACAAACAACACCGTTTTAGCACACAATAAGGAGACTGCAGAAGATAAGCTACATACAACGCTTTTTTTTTGGAAAGAGATAAATATATTTTTTTTTATAAATATATTTTTATTCAGAACTTTTACTGGGTACAATACAATGAGTGTACGATAACAGCCACAATGGTTTCTCAACTGTGTCGCAGCTGTTAGCACCCACCTCCAAAAATTTTAGAGGCATCAGAGCGTTCCGAAAGTAACAAAGATTAAATTAAATTTTAAACATTTTTACAAAATCAGTAAAAGTTAGGTACCTAAGTAAGTAAGTTAGTATGTTTGTGTGAGTGTGTGTGTGTGGTGAGATTGCTGATTGCCTCAGACGGCATTTTCAGCTTCACCGGGCTTGTTTGGGGGCGGTGAGAAACTTAAAGGGTTCCTCAAGCCGTGTGAAACGAATCACCTTCGGAGGTTTTCTAGAGGGAACGGCATCGCGCACTAGTACGCGTCCCCGTGCCCTAATAGATTCTCCGAAGGGTTCGGATCGGATCGGTCATACAACGCGTTTGAGCAACACACACATAAATTACACAGAAGGTGTTTTTTTATTTTATTGTAAGATGGGCTTGCTCTTGGTCTCATTCTAGTCCCTAGGGCTAAGAAGAAGCCGACGATGGAACGAGCTTGCCCAGAAATAGCCTATTATTCACTCGGGCTTTAAAAACTTTAGGGTTATATGCACTCGGGAACACACAGGTAAACTAGGTACTTCTTCTTATTTTGTAGTTTTATTAGAATAAATATTATTAACGGGATTATTACCATGTTTTTAATAGTAACTTAGGAAACAGTGGTACGAGTATCGAGCGCAAAAAACGACTAAGGAAGAGGGCAGATCGTTTTGTCTGCTCATAATCACCCACCCGCAATAACTTCAGTACATCCGTGATCATGGCGCATGCAACTGTGCCGAAATATCGGATACTCAAATACAACAAAAACATGGTAATAATCCCGTTAATAATATTTATTATAATGTAAGTGACCGTGATAGTTTAAAAAGTTATGTTTTGGTTTTAGTCAGTGCATTCTAAATGCCGATTGCGTTAAATAAAAAGGAGAATATTTTTTATGCAATTTTAACATGTTTGTTACCAGAGTGCCTATTGTGAGTTTTATTATTATCCCTTTATTCGATTACGTTTACGAAAACGAAATTTTGTTTAACAAAATTATAACTCTTCTCGTATGACGCCAAGAGGCGCTGCTTTAATGCCATACTAATTTTCGTTTTCGTAAACGTAATCGAAAGAATACGGATTGTAAAGAAAACTTACACTATAGTCTAGCCAAACTCGATAAAGAATAAATTTAATGTAAACATACCAAATTAGGGTCATCACAAATCTGGGCAAAAATGTTTTTGTGTTTTTCGTATTATTACTTGATTACTGCATTTTACATAAAATATATTGTAAGACTTATTATTCTCACTACACATTTCACTTAAATCAGTCGCTTAACGTCGTCGGTAAAAACGTTATAAGTAATACGAAGAACGTAAAAAAATGTTAACTATTTTTACTTGTTAACCCTATTAGACAAATGTCATTACTAAAATTGAGGTAAGTATTCTAAACAATTCCGTCAATCTGCAGCATAAACAGTGCATTTGCAATGCAAAACAAACGTTCATGAACAAGTTGAATTGTGACAGCAGTTGATTAATTTATATAATAAATTAATCAGGTATTAAATCTTCAAGTGCAGTTTTTTAATCATTTCGACGTGGCTAATTTATTCACTCAACTAAGCTATGATTGTACTTTGGTTTTTAAATTTTTCATACAATATTTAATATAAATAAATCTTTTACGTAAAATCTTTCCTGTTGACCAACTGGAAAAGGTTGTCAAATACATGCCCCTGTCACTGGTTGCTTGGCAACGCTTTGTTGGTAAACATTCTTTATCGAATTTGGCTATAGTAGGCATTCGGAGGCGCTGCTCATGCTAATTCTCGTTTCGGTTCGTTGAATGGCAAATTAAACACAAAGTACAAATTTTTAGCGTGCCGTTTTATTAAATACCTAATAGTGACCTCTTTTATTCTGATTTGTAATTATCTTACTCTTTGAATAAATTGATGGTTGGTAATTTTTTGTCTAGAGGTCACTACTGAAACAAACAAGAAAGTACGTAGGGTTTTTCTATAGATGGCGTTGCTAGGCCAAAAATATATAAAGTGGTAGAGATTGCCCTATAGTCGTTGTCTATGATATTATATAAAATTGTTTTTGCTGCTGTGGCAACACCCATTATTACTTTTCTTGTTTATGTCATCATCACATGACCTCTTATTTTGTCCCCGTGATCAAAATCGAATAATTCAAAAACATTATCGTACGATGGCCAAAATTAAAATTGACGCGGATGACATACACGAAAATTCTCTTGATAACAGGTAAATACACTATTTGTGCAGTGTTACGTGTGTTACATAATTTAATATGTATTCCACCGAAGGTCATCGTCTATAATTTTTGCAACTTGGCATAGAATGCAATAATTGTAGCAAATTTAGATTTATTCTCAAGTGTGTTGTTTGTTTATTTACAGTGCCGACAGTGAATATTTACGCATGGTCGATGAAGGATCCTTCGGTAAGCATCCACACGCTCACATCACAACAACTTACAGTAATTGTGACACGCGGAAATGGAAGATGTTTAGTAAACACAAGTGAATTCAATTAAGTTGTTGTTATTGAATTAAGCTTAAATTTAATTATAATTTAATTTCAGGCGCTGAGGACAGATCCCAATTAGTTAATCAACAGTATTTGGAAGCAAATGAAAACGCTAGCTCATATCATTTTCGAGATCTTTGTAAGTAACCTTGTTTGTAATTCATTTGGTTTAGTAATATAAATAAACAATAATAGTGGTGAATCTAGGGATATTGTAAACCAGTTGCTCAAAAATTCAACCTAAACCTAAAGTAATTTTTCAAAGCTATAGCAGATGAACTCTTTTGCATGGGGGCTCGTAACATGAAACCTTTATGATCAGAATGTCTAAATTTCTATTAGTCTACGAAGCAAAATGACTATAGGGAAAGTCTATGTGGCAATACCTAAGCAGTAATTCATCTAAAGATGAAAATGTCTTAACAAGCAAAATGCCTAAATTGCAATAATACCTACCTAAGCAGTAAATCATTTAAAGATCAAAGCGTCTACCAAGCAAATTACCTAAATTGCAATAATACCTAAACAGCATATCGTCTAAAGATCAAAATGTCTACCAAGTGAAATGCTTAAATTGCAATAACCTAAATGAACACTTATGTAAATAAATAGTCTGGAAAAAACATGACAATTTTAAATGATTCACGGTTCATTAAACAAGATCACAAGGTAATTGCGGTTTATATTCCAATGTAAATAAGTCTCAAAACACATGAACACTCGAAAACACGCGTTTTCTTTTCATAGTCAACGATCATTCACATTCCATCGAAATCATTAGAGCAATTTTCGAGATCCCCGAATCTATACTAATATTATGTGAAAGTGTATTTGTTTGTTTGTCCTTTCATGCCGAAAGGAAACAGTGGATTAAAATGGTTTTTTTTATGGGGATAGATTTAGGTCTGGTGAATGACGTATGATTGTTATTTTTATAATATGTTTGTTACCTACTTAAAATAAATAAGTCACCTCAATTTTTATTTTGCTAGAGTTCTGATGTCTCTTGAACTTACATAGTAAATATTCCTTAAATAATAATAAATAAATATCACAAGACCATCTTCTTATTTTATGTTCACAATATAAAAATACGCCAGTACTTACCATTTTGACTTGAATAGAGACAGGAAAGCACTAACCGATGTCGAGCAAAGAGCCACTTTACAAGTGAAATTTTTATCGTAGATAAAACATAGTTTAAGTGCTGTATTATTGCCAGGTAGGCATTTTGCTTTTTAGTCAATATAAAATGTAGTGCAAGTGCTGCATAGTCATATTGCCAGGTAGACATTTTGCTTCATAGTCAATATAAGATGTAGTTCAAGTGCTGTATAGTCATATTGCCAGGTAGACATTTTGCTTCATAGTCAATATAAGATGTAGTTCAAGTGCTGCATAGTCATATTGCCAGGTAGGCATTTTGCTTCTTAGTCAATATAAGTTTTATGCCAAATTTCACATAGACATTTTCATTTTTAGGCAGCATGATCATGAAGGACATGAAACATTCTTTTTAATTGATTGTAAAAACGTTTGCAACTAATAAAGCAATGTTAAAAAAGTAAAAAATAATGATGAATAATAATGCTTACAAATAGTGATACAACATCAAAAATGTATCGTATAATAGACCTGAAAATCCACATTGCCAGATGATTGGTTCATCCAACTAACAAGAGTCGCAACTTTCTATGTTTATACAAATCCATCAAAAGGACATGGATATGATAGAATATCATCCCATCTTAAATTAATTAATTTAGATGATGAATGTACAGACCCCTGCATATAAATGTTTAACATTTATGTTAAAATGAATCATTCGTTCAGTATACTCCCTCACCTCAAAACTAGGGAGAGAAATTCAAGATTTCTGTTTGCTGCATAAAATATGTAACGGTCTACTAAGTAAACAGCTATTAAGCTCTCTATACTTTAATGCACCCAAACAATCTCTCAGAAATCATTGGCTCTTCAGTGTTCCACCAACAATCAATAACCCAATCCTATGGATGTATGAAACTTATTACAATCTCGATTTGGAACTCGATTTATTTCATGAGAGTATTCAGAGTTTTAAGTGCTTACTAAATAACAGTGTTACACTCTGAGTCTACTTTAATGTTTATTGTAAAAGACAATTTATTAATGTGCTATGACCTCAGTAATAACTAATAACTGAACATTGTCATTAGTTATTCTGTGACATTGTTTTGGATAATGTTGTGTACAATTTAAGGCTTTTGTTTATTTTTATGTTGTAGTTGTATTTTTTAGCCTGTAAGCGGTTTTTGTACCTATTCAAATAAAAATAAAATACTTATGCATAAGATCAAAATCTATTCTTCACTCTCCAGCTGGCTCTGTCACATACAAATTGATACCGATGGCAGGAGAAGAAACAGCTAACAACATGCCCTCAAGTCCACCTACACATGGTAAGTTCATTAGTTCTGTGCTAATTTAGTAAAACGGTAGTACTATTAGTTGTTCTGTGGTAAAACATTCATTCATCACCAGCGCATCTTTATGTCCCAGCTGCGGGGGCATCCTCATCCTCATCAGCTCATTTTTATATCCTCACTGCTGGAGCATGAGCCTTCCCTATAGATGGATAGGGCCATAAACCACCACGCGGGCCCAGTGCGGATTGGTGGTTGTTAACGACCGCTAATGCAGCCGGCACCAACGGCTTTACGTGCCTTCCGAAGCACGGAGTGGGCATGAGCTTTCCTAATGGTTGAAAACTGTACAGGGAGTTCCAGAAAGTTAAAAGACATAAGTTATTTTTGTTAACTTTTTCTTCTTTCTACCTAATAAGTTTTTTATGTTGCTACAGAATACTATGTAATCAGCAACCCAGTGGAAGTGTTTGGTTCAACACCAAGCCCAAAGAAAGCGAGCAGTCGCAGAGAACCTTTACAAGCCAAAGCATTCACAGCAAAAAAGGTAAAATATTTCACATTAGTATTCAGTAAAACACAATTTAGAAAATTACTTAAACTTATCAAAAAAACAAAAGATTCAATCTATCAATTGTAGCGGTGACTTGATTTCAATGATGTATGATGATGATTTTGTCCAGCAATGGGACAATAATAATTATTTATTATTATTTCTTGTGGGGACGTCGCCAGCCGAGCGGACGATCCGCCCGCTTTTCCTGCGGGCCATTCATCCTTCTTCACGTTCTCCCCTTCGAGGGAGTTAAGGTTGATCCAACTTTTACGGCGCCCCGTCGAATCTTTTTGTCTCTTTGGTAAATCTTGCTATCTGCTCTACCTTCAGATCCTTCAGGTCCTCTACATCTAGTGTGTCCCACCCCCATAGCTCCCATCTTATCTGTGAGTACATAGGGCACTCGGCGAGTAGGTGAAGGCTGGTCTCCTCACTTTCCGTTCACTCCGGGCATATGGGGTCCGGTTTTCACTCCTATCACTGTAAGATGTCTGTTCAGTCGACAGTGTCCTGTTATGATCGCTAAGATAAGATAAGATAAGCTAGCCTCATGTTCTCTCTGGAGAGTCCCATCAGTTTGCTAGTCTTTTTCTTGTCCATTCCCTTGAAGAAGATCTTCGACTGTCTCATGCCCGTCGAGGACCTCCATCTTCGGTTGGTTTCTGCTGTGATACTATGGCTGATTACTCCCTTGGTGATATTGTGCGCTATTAGCAACTGGGGTTCCGGTCCCACCAAGCTTTCCTCTGCTCCCTTTCTGGCTAGTTCGTCGGCCTGTTCGTTTCCCGTGTTTGCCTCGTGTCCTGGGACCCACGATATCGTCAGGTCCGCTCTCTCGGCCAGCCTTTTTAGAGATTCCTTGCATTCTTTGACGATTGCTGATGTCGTTTCTTCTCTGCCTAGTGCCTTCAGCGCCGCTTGGCTGTCGCTGTAGATGACCATTTTCCCTGTAATATTTAGGTGTTCGGCCATCTCAGCGCATGCGATTATTTCGTATATTTCTGCCTGAAAAACACTGGTAAATCTTCCAAGCGGTATAGACTTGTTCATCTCCGTCCCGTCTGCGCAATTAATATGCACGCCGGATCCAGAGAGCTTTGTCGACTCCTTTCTGGAGCCGTCTGTGTAGCAAGTGGTGCCGTCAGTTTCTATAGTCCAGTTTTCTCTTGTTCCTATGTGTATTCTATATTTTTTGTCAAAGATCCTTTCCTTCCGTATTAGGTCATTGTTGGAGAGGATCATTGACAGCCTATCTTCGTAGTTTTTGCTCATACTGGCATGACCCTCGTCCATGAATTTCCCATGAAGTCTTGAGGTTTCACAAACTGCCTCTTCTCATTAAAAAGTCGCTTAATATTTTCGTACCTATTTTTATTTACAAGTTAAAATTTTACTAGATAATATCGATCAGTCTCTGGAAGCTCGAGTGAGAATCGAGCCCACGACCCTTGGATTACCAGTCCAATGCTCTGCCCGCTGAGCTACCGAGACCCTGCCGAGCATCCTGAGACTGTTGGTTTTTTCTAGTAAAATTTTACTTTGTAACTACATACTCACTAGCATTGTGAATTTGTGAATGCAAAAATTCAAACTATTTTTATTTAGTATTTTCATTTCTCTCTCATCTCAACCGAACTTCAATACTTCAAACTAGCGCGATGACAAACGACGCGCTACCCACAACGAGGTGGAGCGGCGACGGCGCGACAAAATCAACAGCTGGATCAGCAAGCTAGCGGCGCTCGTGCCCGCGGCCGGTCGCCCCGACGCCTCCAGCAAAGGGGGCATCCTCGCGAAGGCCTGCGACCACATCACCGACCTCACGCACAAGCAGAAGAAGTAAGAGCCTTTGCTATACCTTCCCACCTCCCACTAGGTCAATAGCTGGATTAATATATGGATCAACAAACGGTTCAAGAGCTGAATTAGCAAGCTGCCCGGCCGTTCCAACGCCTCCAGCAAAGGGGGCAACCTCGCGAAGGCCTGTGACCACATCACCGACCTCATACACAAGCTTACTACAGCCTCTTAGATCAATAACTTGATCAGCTTCTGGGTAATTGACTGATGGTCTATTTATATTTACGGGTAAGCACAGTGCCTTGATCTCTCACCTGATGTTAAGTGATGATAAGGCCAATTGGTGGAAGCGCACTTCACCCGGGATCCTCAACTAGTGAGGCACTGGCTATCTTATCTCTAGCTGCCGGAACATAACAATGCTACAAACATTGATGTTATGGCGACATATTTAGATAAGGTCGTGGTTGCTAGCCAGGCGGAAAAACAAGTCCTACCACCAACCAAACCGAGTACACAAACATGTACCCCCCGCTGGGAATCGAACCCGGGACCTCTAGGTCTAAACCGGTGGTCTTAACCACAGAGGCAGTTCTTACTACAGAGGTGTTTAGATCTGACATAGATATTGAGTTTGCTTTTAGGATCTGTTTATCGTTCCTAATTTGGGTTATGTTGGGGGATTAAGTCTTTTTCTTCTGTCATCATGTCTTCAGATTTTCCTTGACCCTCATAAAAATTTCAACCATTATATCCTTTTCTTTTCAGATTAGAGAAACTAGAAGTAGAAAATGAAAAGCTAGTCCTAGAAGTTTTAAGACTCACCCGCGAGCTGACAGACGTGCGGAGGGAAAACAGCAACATGAGAGATCAGCTTGCAGATAACTGTATAGTTTTAACACACAGGCCGAAAGGGCAGAAGTCTTAGCTTTAACTCTACGGATGGGAAAGAAACATAGAACCAAGGTGCTGATAGAACTAATCATGTCTGAGCGTGTGTAGACGTGAGTAGACCTTGTTTTTGACATGGCAACATTATGGCGGTGTTGCCATAAAGAAAATTTAGTTTGAGAACGTTCAAGAAGTACGTTATGAAATGTTGATTGTCAAGTTGAATTTTAAACTGTTTATTGGTAACTGTGAGAGAATTTAAAACGAGAATGTTGATTTTATTTTGTACATTTTAGTATTCCTTTCTTTAGTGAAGTAGTTGTTTTATTGTAATAAAAGATGTATAAAATTAGAAAATAGCTTGATTTGTTACATGTTTGTTGCTTCTATAGACAAGGAAACTGAGTTAAATAAATTCTCTAACCGAATTCAACCGCCTTTCTGGTAAACTCAGATCCTGAAGTCCAAGACACAAATTATTGTGCTTGGTTTGTTTGATGTTTAAGGAGTATTCTATGTCTCGATAGACATTAGATGTTATGGCAACAGATTCGATAATCTGTTGCCATAACAACACGACATCATTGTTGTGTTCCAGCAGTTCGCGATAAGATAGCGAGCTTTCAGTGATTAAGGAATTCCAAGTAAAGTGTTCTTCTAACTTCTTCCTTATAAGCACTTACCATCAGTTGCGGCTAAGCGCTTACCAGTTGAGGAATAAAAAATCACAATAAAAAACTTTTTTTTATAGTTACAACATAAATATTAATTTACATAAAGATAATAAAATTATGTTACAATATTTTTATTTCAACGCTTCGTATTGTAATAAATGTCTTATTATCACTGACAATAACATAATATTAAATTAGTAAAATAGTGAATTTTCATTATTTGTCCCATAATTAGAGCCACATTAGTTCATGCCGAGGAGATGTTCTGTACACTTTTGTTATTTATTAACATTAATTTAGGATAATGTAAAAAGCTTGAAATGTCTTTAATGATAATAATTTGTGATTTGGTAACAAAACTCCTTTACATACTTACCTAATACAACCATTACTTACCACAATTTAAATTGTTTAAAAAAAAACAAAGTACCTAATTGATTCTTTTTAAATAAGTAAATATGAGATGTTAAAATTGTATCGTCTTACAAAATTTTTATTACTTTTAAATCCGACACGTTTTCTTTGAAGTTGTCTTCTATATGTAAACTTATGGTTCGATTCAAGACTGGAGTCTAGACGAATGGGACACCAATTATAGAAGTTACATAGATAAGTTGATGATTTTGACGTAATGATAATAATAACATAATTTTCATCAATGTTACACTTGATTGAAACTAACCCAAGTCTCCACAGTATCATAATTATGTAGCCCATTTGCACTAATTACCAATGTCATCTTTATTATTATTATCTTTATTATAAATATAATAATAATATATATATTTTTTAATTATGTTGAATTTTTATTAAAATTACTTACTATTAAAAATGTGAAATGTTTTAAATTTTCTTTTGTACTGGCTGTGTAGATGGCTTGGTACCGTTTTATAACATCTTTTATAAAACAAATATATAAGTATACTTGTATAACACAGCGGTATGAATACAATTCAAAATTTCAAAAATTCAAAAAAGGACTAAAAACCCACAACCAGATTTTTTTTATAGTATACTAGTATTTTTTGATGCTGTATGATACTTATGTATCGAATCCGAGAGATATTTAAAATATTATTATTATTATTATTATTTTTATTATTTAAAATAGTGCTCATGGGTCTACAAACAATAATTCATCATACTACCTACATAATGTAAAAAATATTTTTTATATAGTTATAGTCACTTAGGTGTAAGAATTGTAAATTATAAATAAGTAGTGTTAGATGAAGAGTTGTCATAATTACAGAAAATGTTTGCATTTAATATGTAGAGAACCGTGTGACCTGCAACATAGTAAATTATATATCATGAACATACCGTTTAGTTACAATTTAATACCAAATCAATTGCATTTAGTGACATCACTAAGATATCTTTTGTCAGTAATTTCAATACTCTTGTTTCATATTTCTCAAGGCTCTATACACGATTGATCCTCAAGTATATAATTTATATTAATTAATATTTTATATATTCATTATTTTTCAAATGGCAACGTGCATATTTTTCACAACACATGGTATACAAACGGCAACTTAACTATTTGATCATAATGGCTTTGTTTTTTTTTTTTGAATTATGAAATATGTATTACGAAATTAATGGCATTTGTTTTATTCAAATTCTTAGCTATAGCTAGGGCAACACGTGAGTGATGCCTCCAGTGTTACAAGAGTACAGGCTACGGTGACAGCTTTCGATATGTTGCTTAGTGCGAAGTAAAGCTAGGATTAGGAAAAGGTCTAAGATAACTGCTAGTTGATTTGATATAAATTGGTACCTGAATTGGTTTAATGTGAATGAGTCTTACCTTCAACTCCTGATTAAAACATATTATTTATACCAAAACACTTGTCTGTCTGATACACAGGCAGTTAATTCGAAGTTCACTTGATGTTGTCGCCCATATATGATTTGTTTTTTATTTTTTTATTTAGTTCAATCTTTGAAATATAATCAGGTGTTGTTAACTTATTATGGTGTTTTATTTCGGTATCTGTGTGTACTATGCTTTTAAAAATTGTCAGGCAGATCAAGTTTTTATTGGTTTTCAACCTTGAAATAAGCAATTTTGTGCATATCAGCTTTGCCTATGCCTGACCATGGAATATACGACTGCGATATTCAGCGTTTCACTACTATTTTTGGTAGTGTTCGTCGATACCACACCATAGCCGTCATCGAACATCGTTATCGAACAAATTGCTATTTTGCTCCTAGCAGTGAGAGGTCACTCCGCAAGAAAATTTAACTAAATAGCGATTCTAACCGCGACAGAATAAAGTCCAATTCAGATCGCAGGGCGCGGCTATGAAACGGTTGCGACAGTCTCTTTTTATTACGTAGCTTTTAGATCCTGTCGGCCTGTTAAAACAGGCCCGCCGACAGGCCGGGGCAGTGGTCCAACTAGTTGGACCATGGGTCTTTACTAGGGGCAGTTGTCCAAATTTAAAAATACTTGGACCACAGCACCTTTTAAGAGTTCCGTGGTCCAATTCATTTAAAAAATCTTTTGCTAACCCTAAAAACTTGAAACTACAACTTTTATCACCTATTCCACAAGTAGTTCAACTAGTTGAACAAATTGGACAAAAAAATCCAATTATTTCCACTTTGTAATTTATTTTAGAAGTTGAACTTTTTGGACTAAATTGATTGATTGACTATTAGTTTAACTGTATAATTATTGTGCTAACATTCAAAAGTAAACATGTAAAGTCAAAAAACAAATGAAAGCCATTAAATTTATATCATTCAGTAATAAAATGTTCAAAATGATTTTTAAAGCAAATTTTGTTGCGAACAAATTACAAAAACACAAATGTTGAAAAAATTTCCACGAGCAGGATTTGAACCTGCACCCTTCTGACATTCCGGGTCAGGTGCTCTTCCAATTGAGCTATCGTCGTTCTAACCAGCTCGCCGAAACTATTCAACACTTCTTTCCTACTTTGTAAGCCAAAGGCGCCCATTCAATGTCAACAACTACCGTCATTAACATCCGATCATAATATTTTTAAAATATTAAAGATCAGTTAAGAAATAAGCAAGCTATTTTATAAAATGTTCAAAATGATTTTTAAAGCAAATTTTGTTGCGAACAAATTAAAAAAACACAAATGTTGAAAAAATTTCCACGAGCAGGATTTGAACCTGCACCCTTCTGACATTCCGGGTCAGGTGCTCTTCCAATTGAGCTATCGTGGTTCTAACCAGCCCGCCGAAACTAAAATAAACTAAAATAGCTTGCTTATTTCTTAACTGATCTTTAATATTTGTAAAAATATTATTATCGGATGTTAATGACGGTAGTTGTTGACATTGAATGGGCGCCTTTGGCTTACAAAGTAGGAAAGAAGTGTTGAATAGTTTCGGCGGGCTGGTTAGAACCACGATAGCTCAATTGGAAGAGCACCTGACCCGGAATGTCAGAAGGGTGCAGGTTCAAATCCTGCTCGTGGAAATTTTTTCAACATTTGTGTTTTTGTAATTCATTCAGTAATGTTCTGAGAACGCAACACTTCCCCCGTGCCGCACTATCATATTACTTATGACTTCTCGAGGAAATTTGACAGTTTTGGATAGGTATGTGCAGGCGTCTGTACCTTGATAAAGCGCGAAGTGAGACAGGCCTGGTTCTAGTAAAGTCATAAATAATATGATAGTGCGGCACGGGGGAAGTGTTGCGTTCTCAGAACATTACTTAATGATATAAAACTGATGAATAGAACATTTACTGTCTTGGCAACCCATTTTTGAATGATTGAATTAAGCTTACAGGATAGACTATTCGAATTGAAATTCATAATGCGAAAACATTTTGCATGTCTAGACATTCAAAATCTTAACGTATCTTATGTAACTAATAGTAATAGTTATACAGCGTGTTAGTTAACACGAGGGACATATTTAATCCTATGGTAGTTTATGCCTGGGTAACCATAAACAAATGAAAAAATACGGCGCAGACTGCCCGCGGCGGGGTACGCGCCGGGGCACGCGCCGCGAGGCGGGGAAGAAGGCGTGGCCTCGCGGGGTGCGTGCGGTGTCCAAAGCAAAAAGTGACCTTTCGGCATAATCTATCGGCGGCGCCGCGCTCCGCTGGCGCAGTCAGTCAGCACATATTTAATCTTTTCCCGCGCTTAGTGTATACGCTAAATTATTTATTAGGATTATGCAAAAAAATAAGATTTTTTTTAATGAATCGGATCGGACATCTAATACCTAATGTCCTCCCTTAATATGTCCCTTGGTTTAACTAACAAGCGGTATAATCCAGAAAATTGTAATAAAAAAAAAACAAAATATAATTACAAGTATTTATTTAAGCTTAGATTACAGTTTCTACTTTATTGCTTTCATTAGTTTCTACGCTAAGAACTTGCAACACTATATAGGCGTATTTTTCTTATGTCTACTCTGTCTGTGTAACGTCCTGCATGGCTGAAAATCTTTCTGGTGCTTTATAAAGTTAGCTTTCATCGTAAACTTCTTATTGCAGTAGAAACACTCGTACTTCTTGGGTGGCGGGACCCGTTTAGGTTCCATACCAGAGCGGGCCTTCTTACATCGAGAGTTCCTTAGATGTACCACTATGTCGCTTCTTAAAACGAATCGTCTGGAACAGTGATCGCACTGGAATGGTCTTTCAACTGAAATTCAAAAATAATATTGTTTTTAGTTTAACTGCATCAATAATTATCAGGAATTCAGGAGGATATACAAGGTGTGTCGTCGCTAAGTAAGTCCAAGATGGCGGTCTAGAGATTCGAATGTCATTGGGTAGAAAATCGAAACACAGGTTTTTTGACAGAAAAACTATTTATTCCATGTTACCCGATTATTCTTAAAGAAGACTGTAAAACAACAATTATTGCAGTCAGCAAATGTAAAATGGGATGGTATTATTGTTCGCCTGAAAACTCCTACCCTATAATTTTGACTTATGCGGTGTTAACTAAATTAAGCGATGATATCAATTCGAGATGTTTTCCAATAACTCACCTAAATGAACCTTCATATGCTTGATGAGTGCATATTTGTGTCTGAAGCGCTTATCACATTCATCACATGGAAATGGTAGCTCCCCAGTATGAGTTCTGAAAATAAAAAAAAATAGTAATTGATACAACGCCACAACAACTGAGAATGGAACTGACACATTTATGTTATCGTTATCATGACTGAACGTTTACGATAAGTTAAATTGTGGTGGCGACTGACCGGAGCGTATCATCGTAACTTAACTGTAACGTACCATTAGCGGCGAGCTTGACATGTTACAATATTGCTAACCAATACACCGATGCACGCAGAGCTCGCGGCAAGGAATTTGGCTCACTGTGCTGACCATGGGAATGCTCGTATCAACCATATTGCATTACAGGCTACAATCAATTTTGAACTTTAAAATTTGGCTATAAGGATCAATATTCATTGGATAAATTTGACAGGTTTGGGTAGATTGATCTGCCGCCATGTGTACTAACTTTTATAACTTTGACACTGGCTGAATGTTTTTTTTTTTTGAGTTTGCTGATTGCCTCAGACGGCATTTTCAGTTTCACCGGGCTTTTTTTGGGGGGCAGCGAGAAACTTAAAGGGTTCCTCAAGCCGTGTGAAACGAATCACCTTCGGAGGTTTTCTGGAGGGAACGGCATCACGCACTAGTGCGAGTCCCCGTGCCCTACTAGATTCTCCGAAGGGTTCGGTTCGGATCGGGAGCTGAATGTGCAAACCGCGCAAAGCTAACAATTAAGGAAAAAAATAACGGTTACGAAATGTTTTTCCCTGGGCGCTTTTTCTTTCCCCAAGACACGGTAATGAACCGAAGAGAGGTGCTAGTATTTAAGCTTATCCACTCTCTTTAGAGGAGCTCGATGGCGCAGTGGTTAAGGCGCCCGGTCTGCGAGTGCTGAGGTTAAGCAACTTTCGCAAAGGCCGGTCATCGGATGGGTGACCAAAAATTTATCATCTCGAGCTCCTCCGTGCTTCGGAAGGCACGTAAAGCCGTTGGTCCCGGCTACATTAGCAGTCGTTAACAACCACCAATCCGCACTGGGCCCGCATGGTGGTTTATGGCCTGTTCTCCCTATCCATCCATAAGGAAGGCTCGTGCCCCAGCAGTGGGGACATAAAATGAGCTGATGATGATGATGATGATGATGATGACTCTCTTTATACGACTCGAACGGCTCGAATAGCCTAGCGATAAGTTAATCTAATTACAAAAAATTTAAAGTAATGTTGAAACTCCTTCCATTACGTCGTCGAGGGTGACGTCAACTGCATTATTATCAGCCTCTCTCTTAATAAAACAATATACGTCATAAATATTTTTTCTCATTTTTCTATGTAAAACGATTTCGTAATTAAAATCTTTTGTGCGCAATGTTATTTTGGGAAAGAAAGCAACGTAGATACAGCGCGGAAAGCAAAGGTCGACTGACGAACCAATAGCGCGCTGGCAAGCATGCGGCGCGTGACCCCCCTCCCCGCGCCGCACCTCATTCCACCAAATAGACCGATAAATCGCCAAATATAGTATGTAGATTAAAAATTGTAAGTTTACATTTAGCAAAATTTATGTTTTAATCCATGTATAAATTTATAGCTATAGCAGAATAACAGGGTTTGTGGTTCTCCTGCAAACACTTGAGTTTTTTTGGCAAACAAATATACTACTTATTATTATAATTATTATTATTATGCGCAGCTTGACCGCCAGCGTTCTTTTTACATGGCGCGACCTGTAGCATTGTTGTGTTCCGGCAACTAGAGATAAGATAGCCAGTGCCTCAGTAGTTGAGGATCCCGGGAAAAGTACGCTTCCACCATTGACCTTATCATCACTTAACATCAGGTGAGATAAAGGCACTGTACTTACTCAAAAGATATTTTAAAAAATATGTCTTATTTAAACACTTACCTCAAATGATGTTCCAGCTCAGTTTTCCTGTAAAACCCTCTGCCACATTCGTCGCATCTGGCAACATACTTCCGAGCATGCCGTTTCATGTGCAAGGAAAAGTTGCCCGTCGCATTGGTGGAGTATCCACAAATCATGCATAGATATTTCTGGAAAATTACATTTGTAAAACTGATTTTACTTTAATAAAACAGGCACATCATACCACAATCACAATCCTGGTCACTGGTTGGATAACGGATATACTATACACCGAAGCGTTTACGTTTAAGGTGTCTGTCCATGGGACTGTATCATATCATGACCATGCTAGGAACGTGACAGGCAAAAAAAATCTTTGTAGGTATTGAGAACTTCGATCAATTATGTGGTATGTTCATACCTATACATTTAAATTTCGAATAACAAAATCTGTAAAAACATTGGATAGCATCAACCACTTCAGCTTACTATGAACTTTAAATCTTAAAAATAAAGATTAAATCTATCTATTTTTTATTCTACACGATCCTAATTCTTCTTCTTACTTAAAATGTAGTTTCAGTTTCCTTAGCTCAACCCATGCCCGCCAACTTCGCTCATCAAATAATCATCTTCTCGCCACTCCTTTGCATCATTCAGGATTCGTTGCAGATTCCTTCACGGTTCAGGCCATTCGATTATAGAACGCTCTCCTCGAAAAAGTCAGACCAGCTCCAAGTAAACTGGTCTTTAAAACAATGGTGTATAAACTGGTTCTACAGGAATCAACACCCACGTAAGAGATTCCCATCATCTTTTCTTCTGTTATGTTTAAGTATGTTTATGTAGTCTATTTTTATTTAAGTTTTTTATTTTTTATTTTATAGTATGTATGTATATTATATTATTATCTTTTAATTTAATAAACTCAATATGTATATTTCAGTTCTTATAAATTTATGTAGTATATGTTTCATTTACGTTCTTTGTTGCACCGCTTACCAATTTTTCTGTCTAGCCCTTAGGTCGACTGGTAGAGAATGCCATTTCGCATTAAGTCCGCCTTTTGTACTTTATTTTATTTTATTGTGCAAAAAAGAATAAATAAATTAATTAATTAATAAATTAAGGTGCAAAATATTTGTACTTAATATTTACTGTCATCACCACAAACGTCATTGTGGCTCCGTGGCCCCAAAGTCGCGTACCGTTTTTCAAGCGCTCTTCGGGAATCTAGTACATAATAGATCGAAGATTGAGAAGCACCATACTATGTCCACTAGACCGTTTCGCCACCGACCAACACTGTCGCGTCACAGAATAAATAAGTCGCGTGCTATGCACGGAGCGTATCGGCACCGGCAAAATATTCTCGCCAACAATTGTTGTTGGTGGTCATTAAACCCGTTATGCACGGGTATAATACGCTGTTAATACGTTGTAGTGGGCATAGTACTCCGTGTCGTGTTACTCTCCGTGCCTGACACGTTCCTAGCACGGTCATGGTATGATACGGTCTAACGGACAGAGACCTTCAGCCAACACAAACGTTTATATTATTTTGAATTATGCATTCACAATGGTATATAATTTTATTAGAAAAAACAAAACTCTTTACACAATTAATATAATAAGCTGTTAAAATTTTCTACGTGTCTGTGTGTGTGTATGTGTGTGTGGGGGGGTGTATGTGTGTGTGGGGGGGGTGTATGTGTGTGGGAGGGGGTGTGTATATGTGTGTGTACGTACAGGTATGTGTGTGTGTGTGTGTGTACGTACATGATTAAATGTATTCTGTGTTATGTTTGGGCGCTCATTGTCTATTAATGTTGTAAATTTTTAGTATTAGTATTTCTTTGTAATGACTTACGTGCCAAAAGAAATTAAAAAAAAAAATAATAATAATAATTGCCCTTTATAGGGCAAGTTGCGAAATCGGTCTATATTTCGACCACTTGTATCCCCATAGATATAAGGACTAAACTCCTATAAAAAAGCTGTTAACTTTCATTTTTTATAGGAGTTTTGTCCTTATATCTATGGGGATCTTCGCTCAATTCGATCAATCTTTGCTAAAGCGCGGAGACACGCACATGCATATGAAGGGCAGTAATATATGTTTGTTGTTTGAATACATTTATCATTAGCAAGGGCATTTTTTAGTTATTATCAATTGATAAATATGGATAACTTTCAATTATTGTAACAATAACAAAAAAGTTGTAAATGTTAATGTTATTTATCAATAACATTAACATTTACAACTTTTTTGTAATTTAATCTTATCAGATTATGGTTATGTATAATTTTACGAAAATTTTGTTGCAAACAAATTACAATTAGAAAAAAGACAAAGTGTTGAAGAAATCCCAAGAGCAGGATTCGAACCCACACCCCATGACATGCCGGGTCAGTTACACCACCAACTATGCTATCTCCAACTCCCTGAAATCAATCAACACTAACTACCAGTACCAGTTGGTAGCCGACTCCACGCAGCAGCAGCAGACGATGTGTCGTCGCGACACTACTACTTTCTATGTATTTCTATGAAATTCCTTCCGTAACGACGACACGTCGTCTGCTGCTGCTGCTCCTGCTGCGTGGAGTCGGCTACCAACTGGTACCTTTACTCTGTAAGCCAAAGGAGCCATGTCGACATTAAATAGGGTTCCTTGAACACAAATGTTGAAAAAATTTCCACAAGCAGGATTTGATGCAGGCTCAAATCCTGCTCGTGGAAATTTTTTCAACATTTGTGTTTTTGTAATTTGTTCGCAACAAAATTTGCATTAAAAATAATTTAAACAATAATATTATGGTTCCTTGAGTTGGATTGAGCCATGATAGCATAGTTGGTGGTACACCTAATCCGGCATGTCATGGGGTGCGGGTTCGAATCCCGCTCGTGGAGATAACTTAGAAAAGAAGATGTAACACTCACCTTTGCTTTAATGTCGTTCTCGACCGGTTGTAACGCGACATGCGATTTCATATGGCACTTCAATTTAGCTTCCGTACTAAAAACTAGTTCACATATGCTACACTGTTTGTGAGTTTTTTGGTCTGTCTAGAAAACAAAATATTAATATAGATATAGATAATACAGGTTGACTTTTTTATCACCGTCCAAACTTTCTGAGATGACTCCCGTGATACAAACGAACAACTCTTGGACCAACTCCCTAACTCAAAAATAAAATTCAGCTGTTCCATACAATTCATTCAACTAAAATGTATGGAACAGCAATTTTTATTTTCGAGTTAGGGAGTTGGTTGTGATTGTTAGAAAGACTTACCTCATGTGTTTTCATATGTCTCACATAGTTTCTGTAGTCATTACAGCATATTCCACAAACTGGGCAAATCCTGGTTTTTTTGTTCAAATCACTTGTTTTCACCTTTGGCAACTTGATTCCGTGGCATTTGGTTAAATGCACTTTCAGAGCCATTTTACTTTTAAATTTCTTGTCACAAGTCTTGCAGTAGCTCTGTTCTAAGTCATACACATCAGCTGCTTGACTTTCTAGTGTGTGTATGCTAAATTCTTTAACGCCTTTAATCAGTATTTCATCCAGTACATCCATTTCACTTTCCGATTCAAAATGTTCAGTTTTAATTGTTTTGTTATTATCTTCGTCGACATCAAATTTATCTCCGAAGAGGATGTTGTTGATTATGGGAGTTGATGCACCTGGCACTGCTTGGTATGCTAAAAGAAAAATCGAGAAAGTAGATAGACAACTAATAATATTATTGCAACATCATACAATTATTAAAAAATAACAAGTTACTATTTGGGGGTCTTATTGCTTTATGGTGCTCCCTCACCAAGAGCATTTGCCTGTAATGTAACAAAATATTACACATTGTAACATCAAGTTGGGCACTGTAATGCTTGGTTCTCCTCCTTGACTGATGTAATGCTCGGATTTGTAACAGACGAACTTTCCTGGTGAGGAAGCACCTTTAGAGCGATCTCTTCTAGACCACCAATAATGTTTAGTCTATTGCTAACACATGCCTTAAGCAAAACTTAATATTACCTGCTGGTGAAATTAGCAAGTCATCTAAACTGAATTCTTTTTTGATATCCAATGCTTCTTCTAAGATATTCTTGTTGTCTTCTGTTTCATATTCAATGTCTACAGTATAATTTTTATGGAGAACTTCATTATGTACATATTTTGTACCATCATTTATATCTTCAGTCAATGGAACATCTTTTTGTTCTTCAGTTGAATGACATTCATCTTCTGTATGTTGTTCATTAGTTTGTTTCTCAACACTTGTCATTTTATTAACTTGGACTAATATGTCACCACTATCATGTTTCAATGTAAAAGTTATTTCACTTTGATTATTGTTCACAATTTTTTGATCAATGTTCTTCACTGCCATATTATTATGCGAAGAAAAGTTAGTGCTTTGAACACTGGTGCTGACTTCATTATTAGATTCGAGAACATGCTCAACTGCCATCTGGTTTTCCTTAAGTGCAGAAAAATATTTATTATTTTGTTCACACTCTCTACTTGTATAATACTTATCATTTTCAGTTTGTAATGCTTGCGCAGCATAATAGCTTTCATTACGTGATGTGTCATCTTGTATATTTGTTACAGCTATATCGTTTTCATTCTGTGTAACATAATTTACATTCTGATCTATTATTTCATTTAATAAACTTTCACGTTCTTCATCATCATCTTTTTCGTTGATACTTTCTTTTACTGCATCAGTTGTTTCTGATGTCTCTTGTGCACTTTGGAGTTGTGCTGCATACTGCTTATTTGATTGTTTGTTCTTGCCATTTCTATCAATTGGCGACTGAACAAAGCTTTTGCCAGTCAAACATTTGAAATTGGACATGCCAGTATCAAGCCGTTTATTTGGTGTATAGCAATGATCAACATTTGTAGACTGTGGAGTTGAGAATGGGCTGAAGCTGGAAGAATATGAAAGTACATAATAGTTTCTACTGCATTAAAATAATTCAGTGGTTAGTTAAATCTATTATCAATGTTTAACAATAACATTGCAAAGCATACATCACTTTATTTTTAAAATAAATATATCATCACTGGTATGTATTTGTTTAACATAACCTAGGCAAGTGACTTAGATTTTTCATAAGTAACTCTTTTTCTGCATTTTATTACCTGAAATCCAATCTAAAATCAGTGTCTATCGAGACATCATCTTGTAGCCATTGTGAGTCTAACGAGTCATCCAGAACATCAGTCTCCTCTTCAATGACTTCTTTAATTATGCGAGCTTCCGAATCTGGCATCTCTTCTCCCTGAAGTATGTCTGACATGAAGTTTCGGATACTAGTGCATGTTGACTCTGAAATGTACATACTTAATAAAGGCAATGGATAACATAGCTTTTTAATTAATCCCATTACTGGTGTGGTTCGGATATTTTTTGTTGGATTATGTTCCATTGCAACTTTATTAAAATGGAACTTGATTAAACAAATGAAAAATGTATGTATATCTACAACATTGTCACTAATATACTTTCTGGACTGCACTAAATAATCATGGTATACCTACCAAATATTTGAAGAGAAAAGATAAGAAGAACATTTTAAAATAAGTTAAGTAAGTTTTATTTTTTATATAGTCATTGATATTACCATTATCGTCATCTCTGATTCTCTGATTTGCTGGTGTACTACTTCCACTCCATGATGGAAACCTGAAAAATCAACATGTGCAATAAAGTGTGAACATTTAATTGAAGATACCATACATTTCTTTATTCATATTACAGAAGAGATTTGAAGTAAAGCATTGCATGATGATTATTGTTACTTAAAACTTTAATTGGCAATTATGAACAAAGCTTACCTTAAAGTTTCCTCATTGCCCTTAAGGAAGCTGGAAAGATCATATGCATCCCCAGCCTCCTTTAACGATACATAATGCTTGAATTTCTTGTCAGATGTCCTACATTGTTTTTTAAACTTACAAGACATGAGCATGTTCACATAGCAATCTTTACATAACTGGAACATAATTGAATCATTGCGTTTAACCTGTAAAGAGATGAGATGTTATTTCTGAAATTTTTTATTACAATTGCAGTCGAGTTTAGTTGCACTGGACTTCAAAATTAATATTGATTGGGTGATGCTTTGTATTACCTACAACTTCATTAATAACATAATATGACTATCAAAAGTGTAAGAATGTTACGCTTACCTGAATTCCAGTTGAGTAAACAAACAATCTTCTGTTCTTTTCAGTGAATTGTAAAAGTTCTGCGGGTTTTTCGTGTATTGTTAGGCATCCTCGGCAGAAATCTGCCATTACGGTTGCTTCTGGATTGCATGTGTTATGGGTAGAATCTCGACTGGGTTTGTCGATCTGACGATATTGTCTCATTGTACTTGATTAATTTTAACTTATGAGAACTGAACAAAAATAATTCATTAGATTTATTGATTTTATTTACAAAATGTCTTTGTCTTGTCTTGCCTACATATCTTCTATTTACCTTTTTTAGTTTTCTTTCACCTCCGCCTAAGCCCCTTAGAGAAGGCAAAGGCTACTAATCCAAACAGTCTCTACACAAAGCTTGATACCGTTACCAAATTCGCACTATAAGACAGTATCATTAAGTAACGTTACTGTAATGCAGGTAACGTTATCTAATAAGTATCGTTATTTTTTGCTTACCCCATCCGAGTAGAGCGGTTAGTCAATTTACCGGTAAATATGAACGATTAAAGCTTAAAGATAATTTTGTTATCTATTATATACTTTTATATCAGATGATAGAGGTACCAAATTTTTAACGGTCGGTATTCGAAGCGTGTCCGAAGCCCTGTCTATATTATGGTCATGCAAAATTTAACCAGAACTTCTTGGCGGGAAAGTAAAGAGACATAATATGTATGCACTTTCATTTTGATTTCCTATTTTTATATCGAACATTAGTGTGAATTAATGGTGGATTATTCATCGTTGAGTGTTGGTTATCTTAAGAAGTCTACGTGAGTTATTTCATTAAGGCCTCTTTCATTAAAAACTTTTTACTGATACTCAAAGTGTTTGGGTAAATAATAAATCATTTTTATTTTTTATTTTATTTTTATTTGTTTATTAGGACAACCAACAAGACAAACACTGCAACAAGCAAAAATTGTAGAAACAAACATAAACTTAAAGCTAAGTGTCATCTTAATTACAGGTTGCCACGGCATGCATTGTGGACTATAATTTAAAAAAAAATATTTGTTTAAAATAAACCTAATGAAAAATTGAGAACTTATACAAATCAAAAATCGTTCAGTCTTTCAGCCACTAATCTGGCGCCTTATTAAATGACTTCAATATTTCCTGTCTGAACTTCTGGGGTTTATCTGCGAAGATGTCGATATTACAAACTTTGCAGAGTTCGTTATATTGCCGCTATAGTCTATTTATGGTGGCGTGGTGACCTACATTGGTCCTGCTGCCCTTAACAGAAAAAGGCACATATCTTTTGACCCGTGCTAGTTTATATGGTACATTAAGTTATCAATTGTAACAGAGAGGAACAATCCGTGGTGCTGTTGATTATCTTTTGAAGTAGCATTAAATCCAATAAGTACCTACGATCCCTCAAAGTGTTTAATCTAAAATAAGCCAGTCGTTCTTCATAAGAAGGAAGCTCTTTTGCCTTTTGAGTTTGGTATAAGAGATGCCACAAAAAACGTTTTTGGATACGCTCTATACGTTTGATGTGAACGTCGTAGTGGGGGGACCAGACCTGGCTACTGTATTCGAGGTTGGAACGGACCAAGGACTTGTACAATAGTATTTTTGTTGAAGGCTTTCTAAATTCTTTAGCATTACGTAATACGAACCCTAGCATTTGGAAACCTTTAGATACAATTTGGTCGATATGCTTATGAAAGCGTAACTTTCTGTCCAGCAACACACCTAAATCGCGAATAGACTCCACTTCTTCCAAATCATGACCATCAATATTGTACTTCGGAAGTGAAACAGTAGTGCATCTGGAAAATCTAATAAATTTGCATTTGTCGAGGTTCAGAAATAATTGATTTTCAGTGCACTACATCGCTAATCAGTCAAGATCCTCTTGCAATAAAGTTGAGTCGTTCTGATCGCGTATTTGCATCGATAATTTCATATCGTCCGCGAATAAAAAACATTTGGCATGACGGAAGATAGTTACAATGTCATTTATAAAAATATTGAAGAGGATCGGACCCAAATGTGAACCTTGCGGTACACCAGACGTACATGTAAATGGTTCCGAAGAGAAGCCGTTAACCACCACTCTTGACCTTCTTTGTTGAAGATATGAGGAGAACCACGCAAGTAGGTCTCCAGTGATACCGAGGGTGGAAAGTTTATGAACTAGAATGTTGTGATCAACGGTATCAAAGACTTTACTAATATCCGTATAAATTGTATCTACAGATAGTCGCGCGTCGAGAGATTCAGAGACTTGGGTTATAAACGAAACGAGATTAGTGGCTGTAGAACGCGATTTTAGGAAACCAAATTGCTGCCAAATTTTTATCATAATTCATTTTTATCATAATTCATTTCACGGGCGCGATGAGGACAACACCCACAGTCTACTGGGGCTAAATGCCCTGGACTTAGAAATAAAGAAAAGCTACTAAACAATGGTTCAAGCTAAGAAGTACTGGCATATGTACCGGGAACTTCACGGATGAAAGACACGCTAGTATAAGCAAAAACTACGAAGATAAGCTGTCAATGATCCCTCCAATAACGACTTAATACGGAAGGAAAGCGATACCGCTAGGAAGATTCGCTAGTGTTTTTCAGGCGGAAATATACGCAATAATCGCATGCGCTGAAATGGCCGAACACCTCACTATTACAGGAAAAATGGTCATTTACAGCGACAGCCAGGCGGCGCTGAAGGCACTAGGCAGAGAAGAGACAACATCAGCAATCGTCAAAGAATGACCGAGAGAGCGGACCTGGCGATATCGTGGGTCCCCGGACAAGAGGGAAACACAAGAAACGAACAGGCCGACGAACTAACCAGAAAGGGAGCAGAGGAAAGCTTGATGGGACCGGAGCCACGGCTGCCAATAGCGCACAACATCACCAACAAGGGAGTAATCAGCCACAGCATCACAGCAGAAACCAACCGAAGATGGAGGTCCTCGTCGACTGGTGTGAGACAGTCGACGATCTTTATCAAGGGAATGGACAAGAAAAAGACTAGCAAACTGATCGTGCTTATCGGGCGGGAGGTACGTCCCACTGTGGGCTGAAAATCGAGCTTCATAGACATTTAAAACTTTGTTCTTATATATTTTTATTTTTCTTGTGATAAGATTCTAATAACCTTAGCAGTCATGACTATATATATGTAAGAAAGTTCATTCCATAGTGATGAAACTAAATTATAAAAAATATAAACCAATTTCAAGTTTATAAAACCCATTGATTTTGATATAAGTACAAATTTTCATTCAACCCCTTTTTAATAAAATAAGTATATGTATTTTTTATTAAAAAACCGCAGTTGTTTCCGTTACAAAATATGCACCAAAAATAGCAAATAAATTGTATAGTAAATATAACGGTTAAGACTACGGTTTTGGAGATATTTGGATTTTTTACTTCGGCACGATACAAAATTTTCGGTTTATATTTTTTATAATTTAGTTTAATTATGAAATGAACTTTCTTATATATAGTCATGATTGCTGAAGTTATTAGAATCGTATCACAAGAAAAATAAAAATATAAAAGAACAAAGTTTTAAATGTATATGAAGCTATGAAGCATAAATGTTTATGAAGCTCGATTTTCAGCCCACAATCGTACCTCCCGCCCTGCGCGAGGCCCTCCTCTGCCATGAGTACGAGTGTTTTACGACGCGGCGAACGGATTTCTAGTTCATTGCGCGATTACGGCATTCGAAAAAACGCAATTAACTAGAAATCCGTTTGCCGCGTCGCAATTCGCTCGTGTTCGTGGCAGAGGTCCTACGTACCTCCCACCCCGCGTACCTACTGCAGGCGAGTACTCAGTTAAGCGGTCTAGCTATAGTACTAGTAGGTGCTTTATAGTTATAGAAATGATATCAGGCACATTTGACCTGAAAATGTATAAACTTATTTATATTATCTCTAAGCACTATGTGTCATTATATACCTAAATCAATATCAACTTTATTTTCAAACTCCTTTAATTTGCTGAAATTAATTAATTACAAAACAAAACTACGACTATAAAACGGACATTTTTGTGGCCGCCATCACTATTTTTTTTGCGTAAGAACACTCCGAATAAGTTTTCTTCAAATTGAGAACATGGCGCAATTACATCAGATGACAATGACATTGACAGAAGTTGGCTGGATTTCTCAGAATTGTCAGCCAGCCTGTCACTGACAATGTCAATCACTGTCAACTGAAACGTTTGGTTGCAACCACATCGCTTCCCGGCAAGAAAAGTGTCACAATACAAAAATAGCTATTTCAAGAAAAGCAACTTAATTGGTTAACCAATAAAGCGACATGATTAAATGAACGGAACAGAATTGCGCACGCTCCATCCATACCATGTTTAATATTTTAGATCTTCGTATACAACAAGAAAGCATAATAAATAATTTTAATTTTAATCAGTACGCCTACTTTTAGTTCATTTTTTAGAGAACACTGGTGTTTATTCAGCACTTAACGAAACGTTTCGTTTGAATTACTAGTGTTGCTGTACTAGTGTCAGTGTTACCAAAGAAAAATATTTCAAACGTGAATAACTCTTATAATAAAAATCTTTGATAAACTCTGAATAGTTTCCACGATCCACTATTTACATACCTACAGCAGCACAAAACCGGTCGTTGTGGAGATCCTTGGGGGAGGCCTTTGTCCAGCAGTGGACGTCTTTTGGCTGAGATGATGATGATGATGATGATTGTTGTACAAACAGAAATGCTATACATTCTTGGGTCTATTCCCAAAAGAATTTGCCTGATTTCCACTCGTTTTATCGTGTATTAACATGGTACTTATCAAACAAAGTTTATAGTATATAGTATTATTAGTTTATAGTATAAAACAGTCACTTCCCGCTGTCTATCTGTCCCTATGTATGTATGCTTAGATCTTTAAAAGTACGCAACGGATATTGATGCGGTTTTTTTTAATATATAGTAGAATGATTCAAGAGAAAGGTTTATATGTATAAATATCACAAAATACATGCACTTAGTATCAGCATTGCACCCGTGCGCAGCCAGGGCGGGTTGCTAGTTAACTCTAAAGTAACATCTTACAAGTTGTGAAGGAGCTATGTTTAAAAATAAACAATGATAAGTTTATTGTAAAAATAACCTATGAAAAAAATAAAAAATCCCATTGTTTTTTTTACATGTTTAGATAAAACTGTCAAATCAGAGGAAACAATGTAGTATTATTTCGCATACACATTACTCATCCAGTTCCGCATTGTCACATAAATAACTCACTCATGTATTTAGTTTCCGTATCTCTATCATACAAAGATAACTTAAATAGCAAAAGTAACGTTATGCTTTATTGTTATCTGAGTGGCTTTATGTTTGGGCTAGATCCCTTTGCTTCAAAGAGAAAAAAGTTTAAGAAGCTATAAACATGAACAAACTGACAAGCTTCTTGGCGGGAAAGTGAAGAGACATGTCTGCGGTTTTGTTTTATTTTCTAAAATTTGTGTTATGTCGAATATTAATGTGAAATAATGGTGGATTATTAACCGTTAAGTGTTCGTGAGTGTCCATGAGTGTTGGCAAATAAAACAAAACAGTGCAACGTTACTTTTCAAATTCTCTCAAGAAGTCCACCCGAGGACTTAGTAAAGCCCCACATCTTTACTGAGATACTCGAAGGGTTGGGGGGTATATAATTTCTCATTTCTATTATCATTCATCATCATCTTTAGGATTATAATACTAATGAAATTAAGAAACTAATGACGTGGCAGCATGGTCTATGACCTTAGCCGGATCCTCAGGGATCGAACTATTAAAAAAAACAAAAAAAAAACAAACTGACAATGACAGCACTGACAGACAAAATCAAAACTGACAAAATAAACAAAGCGCTTTTTTGGTTGGGAGGAAATTGTTAATTTTGTTTTGAAAATCTCAAGACATGGAAACGAATACGAATTCTAACGCAAATGTGGAGGTGACAATAAACAAGCCAATCAGAGTTTTACATTTTAGCGATGGAGTTGACGAAGAGTTTGAAGAAGAAAGTGCTAGCGATCTAAAAAGCGATCCCTCCGACGCGGTAGATAATGTTGATCCCGTAAGTTAAGAATGAGTACCTCATAATAACAGTCTTGAAAGCCTGAATGATTGTAACAGTGTTAATATTTGTACAAAAGTACCGAGATAATTTTTTTTAAATATATAAACAAAAAAATGCAAGCTGAAATCAAGGACGACTGCCTTATCCGTCGATGAATCATTCTTTATTGCGTTTATCGACACTAACCTACCTACTGTATTCGCTCATCATTCGATGTTGTAGAATACAAATTGTTATGCTTGTCATGTGAATTAACAACTGTTTCAAACTTTATTTTTAGAAATCTCTTACATGGGGCCCCTGGTTCTCTCATTATGCATGGAAATCAGGTAACAAGATGCTTAATGCAGTCGATTACGCGGGTGAATCATTGGCAAACTTATTTGGTATAACCACACCAAAGTATCAGATAGAAATAGATGAACATGAGAGATTGCAAGCTGAGAAAAGGAGACTTGATGATGAATCTGTGGGGTGGGTGCCAAAAAACGCTGATGGAGACATACCTTTAGTTTTAAATGAACCTTCTAAGGATAAACCTGCAAATGTATAAGCTTAGAACTTATATATATCTGATTCTATGTCTTTAAATAACAAACATGACATTTTCACCGATCTACTCATACAACTGTAAAAGTTGTTTGATTTAAATGTGTAGGGTTTAACTACACATTAACTTTAGTAAACAATATAATAATAAATTATCTTTACATGCATTAATACATATAATAATTCAGCATATTGTACATTTATATAATGTACGTAATTTGTCATCATTGTTTTGTGTCTATGTTATTATCATATTTACAGTATATTTTTTTAAGCTGTGGTAGGTATTGTATTAGGACCATGAGTGATGATAATAATATGATTAAAAATCATGCACAGCATGATGTAAAATTCATTGGTTTAAAAATAAATAAGTATGGTATTATACTAATTTTTAATATGTATAACAAACCTAATATCATTTATATAGATAGTACTGTTCCATTGCAAGTTATAGGGGAACTTACTCTAACAATGTTTGGTTTATTTTCAGAATTTAAATTATGTTTTTTATTTATTTAAAATAAGATGTATCTAATTCTAGTTTTATTTGCTTTAATTGTAATTAATTATATTTATTATTGCGAATAATTAACCTCCTCATAATCTCTTAACATTAATTGATAAAGTATTATAATAATTTTTTGGAAAGGTGCTGTTGTCGCCAACTTATTTTTACTAAAAAGCAGATATATAAGATAAGTTGGGTATTGTTGTTTTACTCTGCTATTAGATTATTTAAGTTTGTGTTTTTTTTACAACAAAATTTAACAGAAATAGGTTATATTTTATTTAAGTCAGAATAATAAAATTCTGAAAACCTAATTATGTTTAATTTTAATCTTGAACTGAGTTTTAATTCTACTTAATTAATTACATAAATAATTAATTAAATTACTTAATTGTTGTGTTAGGTTTGAAATGTGATTAATCAACTAAACTCGATTAAATATTTTATTAATTGTAATGATTACTTACAATAAATTATATGACCATTAATTCTGTTATTTTTATTTGATTATTTACTTTGACTTTTGGATCAGTAATAAGTACTTAGTCCATGCCTGGTCCTTATAAAATAAGCGGCCTTTTGATAAATGCATTTAAGAACAGGCAGGACGAGACTAACTACCGGTGACTGCTGCGCTAACCACCAAAAAACTAGAGATAACTTCAAAAATGATTGTATAGGTACTTTAAATTCTAACATCCAGTTTCATCGCCCGCTGACTAGTATACTGCTACCTATCAGAAATTTACAAGGTTCATCATCACCTAGAGCAGAATAATGTATGTAATGAACATAGTAAATATTAAAGAAACAAAACGTGCAAGTTAATACTGTTTGCATCGCCCATATAGTTGCAAATTCTATAAAGCGCCATCTAGTATGAAGTAGCAGACACTACGTGAGGAACTTTAGCTAAACGACATTGTGCAAAGCATTCAAAAAAGCACGAAAAAAGAAGCACAAAGCAAAGCAAAAGGATAAACCTTAGTTTCACTTTAGTAACGCAAGATGGCTCTGCTCATTCTACAATTAAGAAATTAAACAAAACGTAAAAACAGAACTTTGATGTGTCGATCATTCTCATTGCACTAAATTAAATCAGTTTGGCGTTTGGCAATCAAGTTAAATCAATAAAGTTTAATTTAAAGCAATAATTTTGGACTACCTAAGTACTCTCTTCAAATTATTTAAGTTAATTAGATGAGATATTAGGTATTTATTATTTTTTCAGTGCGAGTAGAGTAGGTAGGTACGGTATGTAGGTACCCACATTGTATTATTATTCCAGTTTTATTACCGCGGTGGTCACCTTGAAATATTCTTCTTATCTTGTTCTCCGTTGTTACAGAGGACTCACAACTACACACACGGCTTAGTCCTTACAACGTTGTCGAAATGGCTTAAATAGTAGCGACACCTGTAAAGGAATATTCAATCTTTTGAAATCAGTCTTTAAGGTTTACTTTTGTGTACATAACAAAGATATTATAAATTACACCCCTGCGAAATAATGGCGTGGCGTAAGTGACGTCTTCAACATCATAGTAAAAACAACTTTATCTCTGTGTACTAAAGTCGAAGTTTGAGTGTTGGCCGACCATATGTTATTGTTTGTCGGTGTTTAGCATGTGATATGTCGAAATGTAAACGGTTCGAGCGGTGTCCGCAGATCAATATGCGAGTTTGCGTGTTGCGCGAGGGTGTACAGTGTGGTGATTGGCCGGCGTGTGTGGGGCGGGGCCGTGTGTGAGGCGGTGCGCGCTCGCTTGGCGAGTGGCGAGGCGACCGGTGATGCTGCGTTTTGGCGCCAAATCTGGTGTTCCATTTTCGAAATTATTTTGATTGATTGACGGCTGGCAGTCCGTCTAATTGTAACTAATTAGGTATTATTAATGCGAAGGTTTGTTCCTTTTATATGTCATCGGGTTACTCTTTTGCCTTAACCCTAAAGTGGTCGCGTGGAATACATATGTAATCCAGTCGTGTAAAATCCCAAATAAAAAGAAATCTGTTTACGCTAACGTCTTGCAGCTCCGTGTACCTACTTTAAGTTGGATAGTTGACGGACACGATCATTGTAGCGTAGGCGCCCGGTCGTGTGCGGTTTTTTCATATTCAATGTTTTATTATTATTATTAAAAATGGTATAGGTACCCATGTAATCCACGCGACCACTAACGATACTTTCTATAGCCCGACTACTTTAGGGTTAATCTCACCTAATGGCAGTAAGAGACGAAAAGACTAAAAGTAGTCGTTTACCCAGGATCGTCAACTACTGAGGCATTAATTGCTAATCGCGATGTTATAAAAAAAAATACAATGAACTCTTAAAACAATTGCAGATCGTGCTTGACAAAAAATAGCCCTTTTTTATTTAAGTAGGTATCTCTAACTGTTGGAATACAATGCTCTGTACATTGTTGTAAGGGTGTTGTTTGTTTGTTGTATGTTTGTAGGTGCCTACTATCTTAAACACAAATTTAAAAAAAAAAATTCCACGAGCATGATTTGAACCTGCAACCTTCTGACATACCGGGTCAGGTGCTCCTCCAATTGATATTGATCCAATAATTTCGGCGGGCTGGTTAGAACCACGATAGCTCAATTGGAGGAGCACCTGACCCGGTATGTCAGAAGGGTGCAGGTTCAAATCCTGCTCGTGGAATTTTTAAAAAAAAATTGTGTTTTTGTAATTTGTTTCGCAACAAAATTTGCGTTAAAATTATTTATAACATTTTACTATCTTAACGTCAAAACGGAGCAACTAAAGATTTTAGTATTTTTCTACAACAATAGATTGGATTGTCTAATAACTGCCATATAAGCAATTTTTATAATGGTCATGATTCCCGGGGCTCTTTGTCGCGCTACTTGCTACGAAAATTCTTTATTTACCTATAGGTAAGCAAACAGTTTTCGTAGCAAGACATTTTGCTCTATTATTGGGTTCTTTCCTATGAAATTGGCGTTCTTTTCTCACTCATTAATAGGTGTATTACTTACTTCTAAAACTCAATACCGGTTGTTAATATTATCATACACATTTAATTAAGACTAATATTACTAAGGCTTCGGTAATAACAATGATTTTTGATTTTGGGTCTTTATTGCCCAAATATTTTTTTAAAAATTGACTTCTTTTTATGTTAGCGGAATTGACCTTTTGTTTCATTGTAGCTTTGAAGGTAGGTACTTGTTTTGTTTTCTTGTTAGGGTCTGCTAAATTTAGCTAGTGAAACAAACACACTGCCCTACAATTTTTATAGTATTAACCTAAGTAGATGCTAAGAAAATTGAAAAAAACATTAGTATGAAAAAGATTTTATAAAAAATCTTCATACAAAACAGCAATTTCATAGGTAAGGACCTAATATTAAGCCGAAGGTTAAGGCACACTAGCGCCGCTAATGGATTTAATTTGATTCTTAACTGCTAAACTGTATTTTTTTTCAAACATTGCGGACCTTCCGACACTAGGCAAACATCTATTATTTAATAATTGTGCACTACTTTTAGGTTTGTTTTTGTATTCATTCGCTAACACCAACAGTAGCCATTGTTTGTGAATAAATGCGATAGCCCGTTTTGTGAATAAACCACGCAACAAAAAATAGTGCAGAATTATTAAATAAATACTATGGATGCTTTCCTGTTATCGGACGGTACGCAATGTTTAAAAAAAGATCCGGTCCGTTAGTAATTGTCAAATTATCAATTGGTGGCGCTAGTGTGCCTTACCCTTCGCCTTAATAGGTACTTATTAATGTTTATATAATATAACATATTATGTTACAAGAAAATATTCAGCAATTCATTATTTATTATATCTATATACTATCTACCTAGATATAGTCCTACTGCCAGGCAGAGGCCTTAATCATCGAAATCAAGTTATCGCTACAATAGTTGGGTAAGTATTGGCTTAATCACGTATGGGTTTGTGATAACTTGAGCTAGGTATGCATCGAAGAATCGTTATCATCGTTATGAAAAAAGTCTGAAACACAAATTTTGAACGACCTGTGTGTGACGTGATACCAAGATCTTAAGAAAAAGGGCCGACCAGAGACAAAATAATAAAATAAGTATTATTATATTATATCAGCCATAGCTGTCCCACTCCTGGGCAAAGGCCTCCCCACACTTTTTCCACACCTTCCGGTGCCCTGCAACATCACGCCATTCCTTTATGAACCTATCAAGGTCGTCCCGCCATCTTCGTCTTGGTCTACCTGGTCGCCTTTTCGCATTTTGTGGGGTCCACTCCGTTGTGATCCGCGCCCACCTCTCGTTCGGCATGCGGTAGACATGACCAGCCCAGTCCCACTTCAGCCCGGCTCCTTACTCCTAAAATGCTGCGCTCTATCGCTCGCTGGCACACCCTGAGCCTAGACTTCGAAGCTTCCGTCAAAGACCAAGTCTGAGTACCATACGTCAAGATGGGGAGTATTAATAATTATAAAATAAGTATTATGTAAATTAAATAAAAATAAATTAATTTCCCCAATTTAATAGCTAATTGTAACGCGTGCCTCACCTGCCACTTCGCGCACGCTCCGAAATCGCAATATGTAATTTTTTTATTTACGCTCAAAAAGCGTGAACTAGCGAAAAACTAGTCCAAACAATGGTTGGCATACAAAATCATGATGTTCGGCAAATCCGCGCAGAATGCCAACTGGTATCGGGTAAACCAGTAATTCTGGTTCATTTGCCGCCGACTGGTTTGACCACGCGCCTCCTATGATTTGCAATTTTTTTCGCTAAAGGGCTATTTTTGGTCAAGCACGATCTGCAATTGTTTTAAGGGTTCATTGTATTTTTTTATAACATCGCGATATTTGCCTCTTATGTTTCTTAGATAGAGTTCTTAGATCAAAAAAGAAACATATTTAAAATAGGCAGGAGAGGGCAGATAGGTACCTAACTATAGAAAATTAAAACCCAGAAAATATTTTAAAATATTTCAGTAGATATTTCACACCTCTGTAGTGCTAAGATTAATCAGTTAATTACAATGCAAATTATAAGAAAAAAAAACATTTATTCAGTATCACAAAATAACACATTCACACAAACAAAACATTCATATTATAGGTATCTTATATGATACTGAAAAGGCATCTTTTTTTTTTTTTTTATTTTGTTGATGGCTTTGTGCGATTAGCACATTTAGCCAGTGTCAAAGTAATTTTTCTAACAAGTAATACATAAATAAACAATATTTAATTTCTGTATGATGATGATGAATGATAATAGAAATGAGAAATGATATACCACCCAACCCCTCGAGTATCTCAGTAAAGATGTGGGGCTTTACTAAGTCCTCGGGCGGACTTCTTGAGAGAATTTGAAAAGTGACGTTGCACTGTTTTGTTTCATTTGTCAACACTCATGCACACTCACGAACACTTAACGGTTAATAATCCACCATTATTTCACATTAATATTCGACATAACACAAATTTTAGAAAATAAAACAAAACCGCAGACATGACTCTTCACTTTCCCGCCAAGAAGTCCAAAGGCATCTTTAGTCATAAGCACTGAGCAAGTAATCACTACGTTATAAGAGTCGGCACTTCATAACTAGCCGTTTTCACAATTATGTACGTAGTTTCTACCAACCTAATAAATAAAATCGTACTACCAACATAAGCAGGAAATGTCAAAAGAATAGTGAAGTAGGTACTTTGCAAACTGAACATAATATCGATATCGATAAAAAAAAACTTCGTAGCGTCTATACCCATTAACCTCAAATATTTCATACGTTGGAATAAAAGCAGGCGATATATCCCATCACAACATGCCAGCAAAATATATATTTATCTAAAAACAATCTAAAACTTTTCTCCTGATGACATGCAATGAAAGAATTACCGCTTGTATTTTTTTAAATAAAAAAGTCAGTTAAAGTCAAATATTTTTTATTTAAATAAACTTTAGAAAAGTGCTTTTGAATCGTCCAAACATTTTTACCTATTACCCATATCATCTGTAAAAAAGTAATGAAAATATCAAATTCATAGAACGAAACTTGGCAAAGTACTTGGTAAAGTTGGGAAACTAAAATCACCTCCTGGCATGTTTTCATAATGAGTACTAGCTTTAGAAGTCGATGCTGGACAATTCATTGAAATATCTGCAAGAAATGAATAGCAATATTAAGACCAAATATTAGTGTCATTGGAAAGTCACTTACTAAAGTAAGAAAGTTTGAATCAATTGTTATTTAGGTACCTATTTTATGCTTTTTAAACGTGTGCAGTTTTTCCTCAAATTGTGTCACATTTTCATGAGGCGTTCTTGATTTAGAAGTAGATGGCAGACAATCGAGTGATATATCTACAAATAAAATATAATAAATATCAGATGTTAAGACTGTCAGCGTCATCGAAAAACCAACTTGTAAATAGCTTAAAGTGTTCAAAATGTTCCTATTTTGCGTTTTTTTAAATTATGTGCTGTGGCGTGCCACTCTGAGCTTCTGCTTTAGAACTAGATGCCGGAAAATTAAGCAAAATACTTGCTAGAAAGTATAACAATTTCATTTTATGTACGGCAAATGACCACACAGTACACCTGATGGTGTACTGCGAATTTCGTGCAGGTATATAAAACGCAAAATTACCTTTTTCTTCTCCAGCTTACATATAGGGAAATTTGCAAGAATTTCATCAGAAAGCTGTGTTTACCTTTAATGTAGGATAGGCATTTCTTTTTAATCTATTACCCTTTTTGTTGAACATTTTACGAGGAAAGTGATCGCCATATATAAACTTATTAACATTTAACTTCTTTATGGGTATATAGACCAAATCCTTATTACCTGTATATTTTTGTATATACCCACAGTCGACATCTAAAATAAATAAAAATATCGATAAGCACAGCACTAGGACAATGTAAAGTTTATAAATAAGGAACTAAAAAATAACCCGAATTTTCTTCTAATTGTTACTTAGACACATATATTTACCGATATTACCACTTATTAATAACACTGTTTTTACTCAAATTGACTTAAAACTTGGAATACACTACAAAACTTACCTGTTTGGGTCAAGCGGGAATCTAGCCAATAATATATCCTTACTCAACTTTCTCAATCTTTGAATACCACAAATTTCACACTTACGCAAAGATTTGCCACCCATAATGTAATTTTACCACGTTTTTTACAGTTTTTAAACTTCCGAGCTGTACAAAACACACAAATATTTAAACAGAACTACAATGGCACCATAAAGAAACTTTGAATGGCGCGTTACATGCTGGCCAACATGACCATACCGTATAATGCGACTAAATTAGCGTGTTGTGGCTGGTACAATAAGACAGAACGTTTTATTAACTTTGTTCATTGGTAGGATTATTTCGTAATTTAATGTTGGCACAAAGTACGTTCATAATTCCATACAATATATTTTTTATATGAAGTGTCGACCCCCTGGTCATAAGTACTTAGTACTTTTTTTTTTTACTTTATTTCTAACCTATGTTTAGGTACTTTTTTTTTTTTTTCATTTTGTTGATGGCTTCGTGCGATTAGCACATTTAGCCAGTGTCAAAGTAATTTTTCTAACAAGTAATACATAAATTAGCAATATTTCTTTTCTGTTTGATGATAATGAATGATAATAGAAATGAGAAATGATATACCACCCAACCCCTCGAGTATCTCAGTAAAGATGTGGGGCTTTACTAAGTCCTCGGGCGGACTTCTTGAGAGAATTTGAAAAGTGACGTTGCACTGTTTTGTTTCATTTGCCAACACTCATGCACACTCACGAACACTTAACGGTTAATAATCCACCATTATTTCACATTAATATTCGACATAACACAAATTTTAGAAAATAAAACAAAACCGCAGACATGACTCTTCACTTTCCCGCCAAGAACCACAGGTACTTTTTTTTTTTTTTTTTTTCATTTTGTTGATGGCTTCGTGCGATTAGCACATTTAGCTAGTGTCAAAATAATTTTTCTAACAAGTAATACATAAATTAGCAATATTTCTTTTCTGTTTGATGATAATGAATGATAATAGAAATGAGAAATGATATACCACCCAACCCCTCGAGTATCTCAGTAAAGATGTGGGGCTTTACTAAGTCCTCGGGCGGACTTCTTGAGAGAATTTGAAAAGTGACGTTGCACTGTTTTGTTTCATTTGCCAACACTCATGCACACTCACGAACACTTAACGGTTAATAATCCACCATTATTTCACATTAATATTCGACATAACACAAATTTTAGAAAATAAAACAAAACCGCAGACATGACTCTTCACTTTCCCGCCAAGAAGCAGGTACTTTTATTGTCTTTGCATTTTGTTGATGTTTTCTTTTTGTTGATGGCTTTGTGCGATTAGCACATTTAGCCAGTGTCAAAGTAATTTTTCTAACAAGTAATACATAAATAAATAATATTTATTTTCTGTATGATGATAATGAATGATAATAGAAATGAGAAGTGAGAAATAATATACCCACAACCCCTCGAGTATCTTAGTAAAGATGTGGGGCTTTACTAAGTCCTCGGGCGGACTTCTTGAGAGAATTTGAAAAGTGACGTTGCACTGTTTTGTTTCGTTTGCCAACACTCATGCACACTCACGAACACTTAACGGTTAATAATCCACCATTATTTCACATTAGTATTCGATATAACACATATTTTCGAAAATAAAACAAAACCGCAGACATGACTCTTCACTTTCCCGCCAAGAAGCCCTTGTTGATGTTATGTGTAGATGATCAGCTCAACCTATTTTGTAGCATACCGGACAAATCTCCGTGATTTATGGCTTGCTTTATAGTTTAAACTCATTGTAATATTATTAAATAAATTAAAAAAAAAATTAAAATATTTTACCTGTTGGCTTCACAAACCAAGCTGAACTGGATTGTAAAAGTATCAAAATAATTGTGTTAAGCTACCATTCGCTTCTTCTTCCACTGAACCCTTACAAGTTTCAAAATAATAATAAATTACGCCCAAAGCGTTAGCGGCAGTAAACGTTGGTGTTTTGGTTGTATATGTCCCTTGTCCGGAATGACCTACGAATTATTGTATTTCGACCATTTAATAATTAGTTGCGAATACTTTTAAACATATTACATCTTTGGTTTCATCTTACTTGACGAAATTTGGTATTTTTGAATGAAATAAAAACAAATGTATTTGTTTACATAAAAGCTTTACTGTAACAAAGCTTTCAAATGATTTTGCACACCTTAACATTCTTAATTGGTGCCGCAGAACTTTGAATAAATTCAACAGAGGAAGCTCAAATGCAGTTTAAGAGTTTTTAGCATTGTATCAGCAGGTTACGAGTGTTGGATATATGCATATGAGCCTGAAAATAAAAACCAATCTCGCGTATGGGTTTACGAAGACGAGCTCAATCCGACAAAAGTTATTCGTTCTCGCAGCACGGCTAAAAAGATGGTGGCTACGTTTGTCGTGTACGTGTACGGTCAGCGGACGCCGAAAGCAGCAGTGGAGGCTTTTAAAATGGCCATTTTGTCGACCCCTATTTTTAGACTTCAATAAGTGCTTTAATGACTGGTTTGAACGCATGGTAAAGTGCATAAAATATAAAGGAGAATACTTTGAAAAACAATAAAAATACTTTTACTTATACTTTTATTAAATGTAACTGTATATTTTTTTCTATTCCCGAAACTTTCAGTTTGACCCTCGTACAATTATATTTGACAAATTTTGGGATAAATATTACTTTCATGACTCAATGACACAAAATTCTACGATTTTTGAAATTTTTTTCTGTCTGTCTGTCTGTCTGTTTATCGGTATGTCCTCTTGTAACTCAAAAACAGCTTGACCTATCTTGATGAAAATTTGTATGTAGTAAGAACATGAGATTGTGCTAATGATAGGCTATATGATGTTGGTAAACCTAATAATTCTTTTATTTATAGCATTTATTGATACATTTTTTTAGCACAGCGAAGCGGGCGGGTGACGGCGTGTTAACTATAAAGTGGAATGCAATTTATAGAGTTGTTTCATTGTATCAACATGTTTGTTATTAATTACTAAATAATGATATTACGAAATATAAGAATAGCCATATAGCAACAAAAACATAAATAAAAAGTTAGTGCCAGACTGCCAGCCCCTACAGACTCTATACCTACTATTTAGTAAAAACCGGTTTTACATTTAGCAAGCCTCTTAGATTTTCAAAAATGGAACTGACTCGAATATTATCAACAAATCTGAACCGATATTTTTGGCAACACGCCGCCTTTCCCTTTCGCTCCAACCCCACGCTTTCCCGGGCAGATGTTCTATTTTTAAATTCGCGTGCATTTGCAATGTTGTTTATTAAAAAAATCTTTTGTGGCCATTTAAAAAATAAAGCTTCTATTGACAATGCCCCATGCAAATTAGGAAAGGTAACGAAATAGAAGGCCGTAAAAATGAATGGAATCAAACGATAATAGACTCTATTAACTGTGCTTCAAAGATTGGAACCCTTTAGAAAGTGCATCGATGCAAAAATTACTATTATTACTTAACAAGCGATTGGAAGTAAACTATATTTTGTATGCGCTATGGTTGATTTTTAATTGTAACACTAGAATAAAAAGCTGAAAAATTTGCATACACGGAACACCTTTGCGTTGATCCGTTTTATGCATTTTGACTGACAGCTTGGTGTTGAATAGATCCATATTCTTTTAGAACTTTGCGAGGGAATTGAATTTCAATTGAACTATGTACAATGTAATTAAATACACCTATAAATAAAATAATAATGTATAAATATTGAAAAAGTTAAGATTAAGCAAAACATATATAAGTATAGGCAGTTAGAAAAAAGAGTCAGCCAACCATTACCTAAGAGCTTCAATTAACTATAAGGCTAACACCTTATTAAAATTATCGTGCCCTACCATTTGCTGTACTGTATAGTGTAGGTATCTACTTAATACTTAAGTACTTAAACACTTGCTTTTTATGATTGTTATAACAATCAATTTTGTCCCGCTGCAAGGCAAAGTCATTTCTTTCCATTGCTCATTTATCTCCGAACGCGTCTAAAGTAGTCTAATCTGAATGTTTTGAACCCAAGAACTATGAACCCGTAGCCCGTGATGGTTTTACTAATTTTGAATCATTCACAGGTGTGCGCACAACATCTTACCAAAGTTTCATCACAACCGGATAAATGGTAAAGAAACGTATACGGTTCAAACAAAATCATAAACTTTAAAATACATTTTTTTTGTACAAAGATAAATTTGTTAACCTAGATTTTTTTTACATGTTGTGGTTGTCTTCTATAAGTATGTTTTGTGTTTATTTGTAATGGAAAGTGGACGAGCATTTTCCAATATTTTTGACGCTGTAAGGGAGAAAAGAGCTGGACACTTGCTGAGTTTTTTTGCCGGTTCTTCTCAGTGCAAGATCTCCCGCCCAGAGTAGACTTACGAACCGATGGCATAGTGACATTCATAAGAGCTACTTGTAGCCTTAACTGAATAAATAATATTGAATTTGAATTTGAATTTGAATAACATTAAAACACACGTTACACATAAACTAGGTAAAAATACCACAGCGGTTACACAAAACATAAACAAAGGTCCCGTCAGGCAGGACATACTCATAAGATGGAACAATAATTGTTTGATAAAGTACCTTAAAAAATAAATGTTGCTTGTACTTATTCTTATTCTTAATAATATTCAGGGTGCCTAATGTGAGTGTTGTTTACTATCCGTGTTCATTCGATTACGTTTACGAAAATAGAACATACGAAATTAATATGGCATTATATGGCATTGACGCCTTCTGGCGTCATACGAGAAAAGTTAAAATTTTGCAATACAAATTCTTATTTTCGTAAACGTGATCGAATGGCGAATGAATTGACTGTAATGAACCCTGATTAGACAGTAGTTTTTAATTTTGCGATACAGGTATATTAATTAACATAGACATTCATTATTAGAGAAAGATTGGGCAGTAACTCGTTGGCACTCGATGGCCCAATGTGGGTCAGAATTCGAAAGTGACGAACGAGAGATGGCCCTAATTCAAAATGGCCGTTGACCTACCTGGCTTCCATCTTGCAATCGCATCTGCAACTCGTGGGGTACTTCCGGTGCATTCGTTGTAACAATACATCGCATCACACAGTTTAGTGTTGCGAAGGGGTGAGTATGCAAAATAGGCAGTGGCTCATGTTGCAACTCTTGCTGTATACATTTATAGGTGGATAGAATAGTTGTTTTTTTTGAGCTTGGATTAAAAATTATGTAGAGAAAAATTTGTTTGAGTATCGTGTTTTAAGTCTGTCCAGTTCGGTTGTAGGTTAACAAAAAAGTTAACACGAAAAGTTACGTTAAGTTAAGTTACCGATTATTAAACTTTTTATCCCACCCACACAAGGAAAAACAAAAACAGAAAATGGCGTCACGCCATTTTCTGTTTATGTGTGCTTGTGTGGGTGGGATAGGATTAGACAACTACAAACAGGTTAAATGGTACATAGAATACATTATATACTATAATATTATTTTTTAAAAAATTTGATTTAAGTAAACTCTTATGAATATTCACTGCCGCGTCGGTTCATAGGTCTACAGGGCGGGAAGACTGCAAATTTACGTCAGTAGCTACCTATGACGGGTACCGATATAAATTTCAACAATATCATACAGTACCGATAAATTCACAAACAATCATTAAAAAAAACACTTTTCCACATCCGTTATATAGGTACTTAACCAAATCCCTATCTAAAGATTAAAAACTGTGATACGGAAATGCCAACCGAGTCGTGAAACAAGTTTCGGACATAAACGAAAGAAAAAAAATATTTGCAACCAGTTTAAAACCCAACCCTAAACTGGACACTTAAAAAGTTTTAATACATACACAATGAGCGTCGTACGGTGGGCAGTCGCTTCACAATGGGGTACCAGCCGATTAATTCGGGGCACAATGACCAGGGGCCAGCGGGTCATATTTAGGTAGAGAGGTGAAGGGTCACTCGGGTTATTGGTAAATAGGCGCACGAGGGAGTGACGGCGGTGGCCAGTTGGGCAACATGTCGCCGCTGGATGGCGGGCCGGCAATATTTATGCGTTTCAGATTAGCAGTTTTGGCTGTCGTCTGTTGTGGTATAGTTGGTGTTTTTTTAAAGTTAGATACTACCTTCTTAAATAATTTAAATTTATTTCATTAGCTTTACACAGTTTTGTTTAAAGTGAAATGAAATAATTAAATAAGTTCTAGTTAGTTGCATATTGTAGCAAACCCTGAATAATCTTTTTACGTATTTTGTAACAATGTTATACAAATTGTAGGTAATGAATGACTGGTGTGCATTTGTATAAAAAAGGTAGATCCATTTTATACTTACAATACACAGTTTAGAAAAGATTAGAAAATAAACAATTGTCATGTTGTCGTTTATTATTTAACTTATATTATATTTTTAATAAAATATAATATAAGTTAAATAATAAACGACAACATGACAAATCCAATTGATGTTAGAATGACGACAAGAAGCAACATCAAAACAAAATTAAAATACGTTTAATGTGATAAAAAGTATAGATCTACTAAAAAGTATATAGAATGTAGGTTACCTATGCCACTTCAATCAACCATGTGTGATTGAATTGGCATACTTAAAAAAACACAACATCCAATAAAAACTGCATCGCATTACACCACACGCTACGATACTCGTATATGCGTTCACGCGGCGCGAGTATCTCCGAATCGTGTAAATTTAATTATACAATTGCGAACAAAAGTCAACAACAGACATAAGGGCACTTGACGTCACAATAATGACGTCACCAATCGGGGCCGCTAGTTATCGCGCGCGAAACACTCGGCGCGACTTTAAAAAGCGTCACTCGGCAGGCTTATTACCGAAAAAAGCAACCAGTTGTTAATTGTACAATTACAACGCGACTGCTATAGTTGCGGTTGATAAATTGGTATCACGGACACAAATCGCTCAATGTATGTAAAATATTACATACATTTTAATGCACTAAGCGAGCGATCAATGCATGTAAACTATTACATACATTTTAATCGCAAATGCACTGAGCGAGCGATCATTGAGTGATTTGTGTGCGTAATACCAATTTATCAACCGCAACTAGAGCAGTCGCGTTGCAATTGTACAATTAACAACTGGTTGCTTTTTTCGATAATAAGCCTGCCGGTTGATGGCAACCGGCAGGCTTATTATCAAGTGCAAAATTGGCGATGCTATCGCTGCTCTGTTATTTTATTGCCACGTTCAGTAAGTAGAATACAATAAAATGTGTTGTTATTGTGAATATTTGTTTTTTTTTGCTTTACAATATTCATAAAGAAAGAGCGAGTTTGATTACAGAGAGAGACAAACTAAGTGAGTTGCAATTTTTTAAACATTTATAAAATACAGTGAAAAAATTAAACGTCCACCCGACCCAGCCAGGAATCAAACCTGGGTCTTCCGCAATCCGGGCGGCTGCACTGACTGCTATGCTACCGGGAAGGCTGACTGACGTAAACGCTGCATTTTGTCACTGCTTTTTAACTTTTGAGTGCTTATTGCGGCACAGTGCCATCTATCCAAAGGTTGTAATTTAAGTAATTTTCTTAATGTATTTTAAAAATATTTAATTCAGCTTCAGTACAGCAATTAGCACATAAAATAAAAAGTAAAATTTGCAATTTTTTGTTAACGTGATCGTATGGTACCTATATCGCGATTTTAATGCTCGCCGCATTTATTGAACATATCTGTGAGTGATATAGCTATTTTTCGCTGTCGCATAAGTGCTTCAGTTCTATAATAATGACGTCAGGAATTGGGGCGATAGTTATCGCGCGTGGTAGCTCTCGACGACGACGTACAGACGCCTGCGCATCAATCTATCCAAAACTGTCAAATGTCTTCAATAAATGTTGAACCATATGCCATATACATAAAGTTCAAAGTTGTGTACAAGCGTCACATCTGTAGGTGTCAAGCGTAAAATTGACGATTGTTATCTTCTTTGTGATTTAGACAGTCAAGGGTTAATTTGATGAAGAGTAGTAGCTTGGTTTGGTTTAGGTTTGGTGGTGGAGCTGGATGGTGCATCGGTTTGCGGTCTCCGGATGCCATGTTGTATGTTGAGCTACTTTTACGATACAGATCACCGGATGGATGATCGAATGTAAATTTCTCATACTAAGAAGGCACGTTAATCCGTTGTACAGAAATCGTGTTTGGGTCAAATAAAAAGTTTGTAAAATTTTTTGAAGGAATAATGATGTCTATTTAACTTTTTTTTTCATCATCATCATCATCATCATTTATGTCCCCACTGCTGGGGCACGAGCCTTCCCTATGGATGGATAGGAAGAACGGACCATAAACCACCACGCGGGCCCAGTGCGGATTGGTGGTTGTTAACGACTGCTAATGCAGCCGGGACCAACGGCTTAACGTGCCTTTCGAAGCACGGAGGAGCTCGAGATAATAAATTTTTGGTCACCCATCCGATGACCGGCCTTTGCGAATGTTGCATAACCTCAGCACTCGCAGACCGGGCGCGTTAACCACTGCGCTATCGAGCTCCTCGAACTTTTTTTTTACATATTGCTTATTGTGATTAATATCCTTATTATTTGTGAACTGCATTTGAGACGTTTGTGATTCTGGTCTGGCTACCTATGTCAATAAAAGTAGAACTGACCAGGATAGCAAGTTAGGCACCAAAAAAATCTACCGTAAACAAACTTCATCTCTCATGACTGCGTCAAAATAATAAATTAGGTTAATCCATTCAAAATATGACAGACTGTCCGCTCTCATTATAGCATTCAAGAGATGTGACACACAAAAAAAATATTACGTTACACGATTGCAAAACCAAATTCAACTTTAACACCGGCATAACGAACCGTCACGAACCGCGGAGGGCGAAACCTTTGTACGGGTGCATATTTAAAAAATATTCAATGCGTCGTCGTGTCGTCCCTTAACCCTTCCGCTGGGTACAAAAAGGCCAATTTTATATGCCAACCCGGAATCTCATTTCAATAAAGTGTAATAAAAAAAGATAAAACCTTTTTACCCACGATCCTTTGGGGTCACGTTTTTTTTTTCTTTTTCTAAAGTTGAATCCTTAATTTGCAACAAGGTGCAACGCAAATAGGGGATGCTTCGAGAGATTTAAATGAGTTCTATAGTGAAAAAGCCGTAGGGTCGCGTCGTTTTGTGGCGGTACATTCTCAGAGCAGACAAAGGATTGATATTTGACGGTAACGTGTCGTGTATCAATTGTAAGATGCTTTCATGGATGTTGAAATAAATCCTTTTGCCAGGCGAGGTGGCGAACCATCTTAAACTTTTGTTACTGTTTTTAAAGATTTTGAGATAGCTTCAATATTGTAAGGGTAATAATATAGGTTAATATGATTATTAAATAGTAGGGAATTTATTTGGTGCGTTAACAGCAAAATAAATAAAATAATATACCTACTACAGTGAAATGAGAGAAATGATTATTGTAAATCGAAAATTATTTCAAGTTTGAATACAGGTTATAGATAGAATATTATAATAGTAAGTAAGTATAGATAGTATTGAGATATCTATAAATAAAAAATAGATAGAATATCAAAACATGATGGCGTAATAAATAATCTAATTCGGGAACGTTTTATAAACATCTTAATTTTTTACACTACTTACCTATCTTAATCTTGATCCTAAAAATTATGTAGAAGATTTAAGTAATAATTTGTTAAATCTTCATTTAACAAGATAAATCATTTAACGTGGGAGGGATAAGAGAAAAGAGGCAATTGTTGACTATTAGCAATTGAGTTATTAAGTCGGTTACAAAATACCTAGAAGTTTTTGCGTGAAACATCAAAAAGTTTCCAGGGCTCCCTACTACGAGTTGTATTCACACTCGATCACGTTAGCAAAATTGAAACTCACCTCGTTCGTGATCGGAAGGAGCTGCTCCAATGCTTTACAAATTCTGGTTCTCGTTTAGAGTCCGACCCAATCTGAACCCCTCGGAGAATCTAGTAGGGCACGGGGACACGCACTATTCCGTGATGCCGTGCCCAATAGAAAACCACTGTCAGTGATTCGTTGCACACGGCTTGAGGAACCCTTTAAGTTTCTCGTTGCCCCCAACAAAGCCCAGTGAAGCTGAAAATGCCGTCTTGAGGCAATCAGCAAACTCACTCAAAAAAAAACCGTCGTTTAGAAATGATGAATCTTCTATATATTAATACGTGAAGCAAAAACTTTGTACCCCTTTTTGCGAAAATTGCGCGGACGGAGAAGTATGAAACACACGCACACTTCGCACACTTATTTATAGTTCATATAGAGAAGAAATGCAGAATGCTAATATTTTTTTTTAAATTATGCATAAAATATACCTTAAATTAAATAAAAATTGTTACATACATTTTAAAAAAAATTCAAAAATGGAAGAGGAGCGGCCGAAATCTGTCAATAATAACGCTCTACTGGGATCGCTCTATCATTACGAACAGGAATATTGTCGCCAATAAGCCTGATATCGTGGTGGTCGACCGATCCCAGCGCCGGGCAATAGTGGTTGATATCACCATCCCGCATGACGAGAACCTCGTGAAAGCTGAGAAGGACAAACTCAGCAAGTACCTTGACTTGGCTCACGAGGTGACTGCCATGTGGAATGTTGATTCGACGATCATTGTTCCGATAGTCGTTTCAGCGAACGGTCTGATAGCGAAGAGCTTCGACCAACACCTTAAGAGGCTCTCGTTTGATGGTTGGCTCAAGGGTCAGATTCAGAAAGCAGTACTGCTTGACACGTATTGTCACGAGGTTCCTCACTCTGCAGCCCTGAGCACCGGTAGCTTGGGCCCTGCCCCGCTGCTAGTGGTACTCTAGGATTAGGTTTTTATAATGTTTTATTGTTTTTATATTAAAATATTGTGAAAATCTAGTTTTTAAAAAGAAAATGAATAAAGAATATAATAATACTGGGATCGATCTATAATCACCGACAGGACTATTGTAGCTAATAAGCCTGATATTGTGGTGATAGATCGATTAGCGCGCCGCACGATGATTGTCGATATCACCATTCCCCATGACGAGAACCTCGTGAAAGCTGAGAAAGAGAAACAAATCAAATATCTCGACTTAGCACACGAGGTTGTCGACATGTGGAGTGTGGATTCGGTTGTCATCGTACCGATTGTTGTTACGGCCAATGGCCTGATGGCCAAGAGCCCCTATCAACATCTAATGAGGCTCTCGTTAGGCGGCTGACCAGACGAAACACAACAGCAACGAGTGCCATTGTTTCACGCCGATATTCTGTGGTGTTACACCGGGTGAACCGGCCTATTTCGTGTTGCAACGCAGCGTGGCTCTACCACTCAGACAGTGTCACTATTTAGCACCACCCAGGGGTCACGTATAGGGTCTCAAGGGTGAACTCGCTCTGGCGCTTGTTGGAAGCAGACGTGTACACGAATTATCGAAAAATAATTAAATTTTTACAATAACTTAACAATTAGAAGTGATCTTTAAGTTCTTTACATTAAAAGTGAATTACCATTGCAAATAAAATTAACAGTTGCGGCGTTCCGCTTGTAATACGTGGACAGTGCAGTGAAGGTCGGCGAGTGCGCCCCCCTCACCCCCTCGAGTGAGCATATCGGTTGCTATTTTTCGTTGCGCTTGCACCCGCGGACAAGTTTACCGGACGCAGCTACTATCCCAGTGCATAATGATAAAGGAATCGGCTGGTTCGACATTCATAAGCGGCAGCGAAGGCGCTAGCGGGTCCGCACCTGACTTATCGATCTACGGCAGCAAAGAAGCACATGAACATGTCAACTTAAGAGATAGAAAGAGGAAAGAGCGTACTGAAGAACTGGAATATAGAAAAGAAATAATGGATTTTCGGACTGAAATAATGAAGTTTTTGGAAGACTTTGGAAGAAGTCAAACCGAAGCATTATATCAAATACGAGAGGAGATATCTGAGGTAAAAAGTGATATTAAAATAATACAATCATCAACAGAAACTTTCACAAAACAATTTAAAGAAATAAACACAGAAATTCAAAATATCAAAACTAACGAAAAAGTAACTCAAGATAAAATCAAGAACATAGAAACTGAAATACATCAGATAAAGGACCAGCAACATAGTCAATATTCTGCTTCGCAACCAACTGACTCGCCTGCGCTCCACCACGAAAACCTCATCATTGAGTTGAAAGATAGATGTGAGCGCGAGAGAAATATTATAATCGTGGGTATACCCGAAAAAAATGAAAAGAACTATAAAATGAGAATAAATTACGACAATGAAGAGTTTGCAAAAATATTGAAAACCTTAGATGTTGATAATTGTAATCCGGTGAAATGTATGAGACTGGGAAAATTTATACCAAACAAGAACCGTCCCCTTAAAGTATGTTTCAGTAATAGTGATACGGTAAAAAAGTTGCTGCGAAAGAAGTCAAATTTAAATGAAAACATTCAGATTTACTCGGACCAAACTCCTACTCAGCAGCGATTCATGAAATCTTTAAAAGAAGAATTGAATAAGCGCATAGAAAAGGGTGAAAAAGATCTTACAATTAAATATACAAAAGGAGTACCCCGAATTGTAAAAACGGCCGATCAAAAAAACTAATTACAAAATCAATACAGAATGTTATTCCTACAGAAAAAATTAACCACTATATTGTTAAAAAATACGAAGAAATTCCACTACATCCATCGTCATTACGATTATTTTACGCAAATATGCAAAGTATTCGGAATGCTGGCAAGTTCGACGAAATAAAATGCATAATGAAAGCAATACCAAGTATCATTCACTTGCTGATATTTACCGAGACATGGTTTACCTCAGAAAGTGACGCTAAATTATATAACTTACCGAACTATGCGCATATCTATAACTATAGGCAGAACAGCAGAGGTGGTGGTGTATCTATTTACGTACACGAAAGTATCAAATATGAAGTTACGGAAGAACTATGCGAAAATGGTATCCACTACTTATGGATACACATAAATAAATTATCTTTGAATATTGGAGCTATTTATAGACCCGGAGATACCAGCCTTAGCAACTTTTTAGATATTTACGCGTCGCAGTTAGAACAGCGGAGCAGGGCCGTTGTTATCGGTGATTTCAACGTTGATCTATTGAAAATGGAGCCGGACAGCAAAAAATACTTGCAGGAGATTCATGAAGCCGGATACGAACTTGTGAATAAAATAGATAAGAGGTATAACACACGTGAAACTAAGTCAACATGCACACTTTTGGATCATGTATGTACAAATATAAAAAATCACTCTTTTAGTGTATCGATAATTAATTCCTCGTTATCGGACCATAAACATATTTTTCTAGAAATCAGTAGATTAGCACCATGTATTAACAAAAAAATCCAATACAAAGCACTTGATTATGAGAACCTTTTTATTAGTACAAAAAACGCAGAATATTCAAATGATAACAATGACTATAATTACTTTGAAAAACACATACAAAAACAAATAAATAATAATAAAGTAGATAAAATAAAATATTTGAATCCGCCAAAAGATGATTGGATAAATAAAAACATAATAAACTCAATTAACTTACGAAATCAATTAGGTCAACAAACTAAAACTAATCCGAATGATAAAATTTTAGAAAATCAATTCCACAAAGAACAAGCAAATGTCAAATCGATTATAAGAACACATAAAAGAAAATATTATTATAAATTATTTCAAAATAACAATAAAAATCCAAAGAAAATGTGGGAATTGATTAATAATTTAGCTCAAAATAAGATAGTAATGAATACACTTCCTCCTAAACTAATATCAACTTCAGGTACTATTACGGAAGGTAACGCTATATGTAATCACTTTAACTCTTTCTTTGCGTCAGTGGGTCAAGAACTAGCTAACCAAATTCCAAAACATTATCACGATAATGTAGGTAATATCTTAATGTATGATGATAACTACATTCATGACTCGATTCTGACTGATTTTGCCTCTTGTACTGTGGAGGAAGTGGAGAAAATTATCGATCACCTCGACATAAATACCAGCTGCGGAATAGACGGAATCAGCGCGAAAGCTATTAAATGTTTAAAAAATATAATAAGTGAGAGACTAACTGACTGTATAAATGCTTGCCTAAAACTAGGTACTTTCCCAGATTCGCTGAAAGTAGCTAAAGTTACCCCTATTTACAAGTCAGGGGTCAAAACTGACCCTAGCAACTACAGACCGGTATCAGTACTGCCAATTTTATCAAAAATATTTGAGCGTATTCTGTACGATCGTTTAAATAATTACTTAATCGAAAAAAACTTTTTTATTGATCAACAGTACGGTTTTAGATCGAAATCAAGTACTTTGACTGCAACCATAGACCTAATAACAAAAATAAAAACATCGATAGACGAAAAATGTATTTCTCTAGGAATATTTATTGATATAAAAAAAGCTTTCGATACCGTAAGTCATAAAAAGCTGCTTCAAAAATTGTGTAACATAGGCGTAAAAGGTACAGCACTTAATATGTTTTCTTCATACTTACAGAATAGACGGCAGGTTGTTAAGATTGATAATTTCGAAAGTTGTGAGCAAAATATAAATTACGGAATTCCGCAGGGGTCCATAGTCGGTCCATTAATTTTTTTGATTTACCTAAATAATATAAGTAAAATCGGTTTGTCTGGACAATTAACACTATACGCGGATGATACTTGTTTGTTCTACTTTGGTAAGTCGCTTCACGACATACTACAGGAGGCTCAAAAAGACCTTGATATCCTAAATGAATGGTTGAAATACAATTTACTGACCATCAATACTTCAAAAACATCGTTTATGATTTTTGCTGCAAAAAATAAACCATTACCAGATTTTACTCCAATTACTATAAACAATATAGTCATACAACAAACCAACAAAGAAAAATACCTTGGTTTATGGCTAGATGACAAATTAACATGGACCTTTCACATTAATCATGTAAAATCAAAATTAATGTCATTACTTGCTGCATTACGTAAGATAGTTAACTGCATCCCCACCAGAATACGTCCTATCATATACAACTCGCTGGTTAAGTCACATCTCGATTACCTTATTGAAGTGTGGGGATGTGCGGCCGAAACAAATCTCAAACCGTTGCAAAGGACACAAAACAAAATAATAAAAGTATTATACTGTTTTAATTATCTAATGTCTACCAAAGAATTGTACAAAAAAACTAAACTACTAAACCTTCGACAGTTATATATATACTCCACTTGTGTTCTTATTAGGAAAATTATTGATAACTCTGTCCGATCCAATATACAATTACACGTAAAAGAAAATAGACACAATTTAAGAAATAAACATCAACTACTATTAACTAATACACGAACAAATTACGGTAAGAAAATAATATTGTTTGAAGGTGTCCAATACTACAATAAATTACCTAACAAAATAAAAGAATGTAATCACTTAAACTCATTTAAATCCAAGCTAAAAGAATACGTGTGCACATTGTAAATACCTACTTATATTACGAATTTATGTTTGTTTGATGCCGACGCGCCAGAGGCACGATGTTAGTATTAAGTATCTTTTGTATCTCATTATAAGTAAACATTAATGTTTGTATGAGAATAAATGTCTTTAAACCTAAACCTAACCTACGGCGAGTAACTTTAACCCCCAAGATTGTTGTGACGCAGTTGTTGCAAGTTTCCGTGTCCGAGAGAGGTGTCTACGTGCGCGTCGCTCAACCACGTTTGGATGCTTCCCTTCTGCAATCTCCTTATTTTGTGATTAGACTAACATGTTTATCTGAGCGGAGGCGAGAGGGTGCCCCCACAATTAACGGGGCAACCGGTCGCCATGGCAACCGCTCGTGGTAAGGGATAAGACACCGTCTGAGGTGTACAGTCACTTTCATAAGTATCGCAGTGACACTAATAATGAAATAGAAATCAAGACACCGATACATGAGCTCTATCTAAGAGCAGTCGGCTGTGCAATTTTAAAACATAGCAAGGGACATTAGACAAATTTTTCAGGATAACGAAAAAACGTCTTCTCCACTTTAAGAGCGTGCCGCAACTGAATTATAAAGCTAAGACAAAATTATTAACTTTATATTAATTGTAAATTAAATATTTATATTAGTGAAGTCATGCGGGTCAGGCACGCATAAGCAAGCAACAGTGATCATAAATGCAAGTACACAGAGGTAATACCACTAGGGCTGAGACATGTTTATTTTGATGCGACGTCACATTAGAAATACTTAATAAAAATTTTTTTAACAAATTTTACTTTTTATTTTTAAGTGCTAATTGATGCACTGAAGCTGAATTAAATATTTAGGACAGTCCAATATGATGAGTCTTACAGGAGATGAATGAAAGCAGAATTTCTCCGGAGATGTTTATTAGTTCATAGTCACAAGTAAAGTCTTAAAACTAAGTAAAATACATTTAAAGATAATGTTTGTTGACCCGATTACGAAATCTTTCCTTCGATGCAAATACAAGCGAACGTAGCTATTTTATGTAGCAGTCACTTGTAAAATATATTATGTTGTAGTCAAACTCTAAACATCGACATACTACAACTCCCCCGAAAAAGTACAGGGTTCTCTCCCTGGGGATAAATAAAAAATTGTGACAAGGAATGAAAGATACGTTAACAGACCAACTCACGTTTTTTTTTTTTTTACAAAATACAATTTTATTTAAATTACGCTTTTACAATATAGATAACACTTAGACAAAATATGGTTTTGTATTATTCTTATGAATTATATATTCTAAGTTATTTTTTAAAATCTTAAGATTAGGACTTACATCTTCTAAAACTTCAAATGGACCTGAGAATAAACTATCTAATTTATCTCCTATATGGTTTTTTATTAATACTAAATCCCCTTTCTTATAAACTATAGGATTACATGTTTTATCATAATTAAACTTTCTTAAACATTTGTTATGTAAAAGGTTTTCTAGGGCGTCCATGTGCGCCTTTTGCAACCTAAATTTTAATTCCTTAGGATAAGAATCAAAATTATACAGAGGATCTATACCAGTCTGCAATGTATTTGGTAATACACAGTGTTTACCGAAAACTAGTTCGAATGGTGAATATTTTGTTTCCGTATGAACAGTTGTATTAAAACTGAAACACCAGTATGGTAACCAGCTACTCCAATTACTTTTATTCTGTTCACATTGGATTCTGAGGTAAGCACCCAAGCTCTTGTGAGTATTTTCTAAAGCTCCAATCGTTTCATGATGATAAGAGGTAGAATTTAACTTCTTAATGCTTAATAAACTACAAATCTCGGCCATGACAGAAGACATGAACTCTGTGCCCCTGTCAGTTATTATTTCTTTTGGTACTCCGTACCTCAATATAAAGTTATTAACAAAAGATCTCGCTACGGTTTCCGTATCTTTAGTCGGTAACCCATAGGCTTCGACAAACTTGGATAAATTGCATTGAAGCGTAAGAACGTACTTATTATTGTTATCGTCGCAGTGTAAAGGTCCCATAATGTCTAAACTAATTCGTTCAAATGCACTTGTAGGTGTCGAAGTAATGACCATAGGTAAATTAAAAAAAAATTAAACGCCCACCCGACCCAGCCGGTCGGGCCCAGCAGGTTAGTGCAGCCGCCCGGATTGCGGAAGACCCAGGTTCGATTCCTGGCTGGGTCGGGTGGGCGTTTAATTTTTTTTTACTGTATTATATAAATATTTAATTATTTAACAAATTAAAGTTAATAATTATGTCTTAGCTACTCTGATTAAGGCTAGGTATTCCTGTCAAAGTAGGCATTTAGCGATGTCTCGGCCGCGTTTCGCGCGGACGTAGCGGTAGTGAACTCGCATGACACCGCCCGCCCGCTCGCCAGCGATACAGTATAGAAATAAGCAGTAGGGTAATTTTATTTTGCTTTAGAAGTGCATTTTTATGATCAAACTTTGTTTAGTAGTGATAAAGTAGAGTTACGAGTTTCGTAAATAAATAAAGTAAGTAATTAATAATGAATTTATGTTTTTTGGTATCCATTTAATTATAATATTATTATTTTTTTTCAAAATTATTTTTCTTACTTCAATTTCATGGGCTAAGTTAAGTATCCACCAGAAAGGATTGCACGGTTATTTATTTCAAAGAATGTTTGGCATAAATGGAATAAGGGTATCAAATTCAATTCAAAATATTATTATGTTTAATCTCAAAATTCTTCAAAATTTATTTCTCTTGTGCTTGTACCCGGTTGCAAATTTGATATGGTAAGGCTGGGGAGTCTACATAATTTACATTTTCCTTGTCATCTTGTAAGGACAACGTTCTTATTGGCATTCCACGTGCTTGTCTACTATCTACAATGAAGATCAACGAGAATTTAGTTAAATATGTAGAATTACAGTCACATCAAAACCAATTAACCAAAAAAGAATTATTGAAATTGGACCAAAAATGACGAAGTTAGAGCGATTTTCGTGCTGCATTCTCAAAAACGCAGACGTCATCAGCTACGCTCGCACGGCAGTTGCCGCTTGCCGCCCGCCACTATATTTTACGAATAAACTCAAAAACTACTGAACCGATTTTAAAAATTCTTTCACTATTAGAATGCTACATTATCCCTGAGTAACATAAGTTATATTTATTACTAAAAAATAATATTTAATAATAAATAAATAGAAATACGATTTGTTTATTGTTGTCATAGAAACTGTCAAAGCGGTGCGAAGTCCGCCGGGTCAGCTAGTCTATTATAAAAACATGACCAGTATGCAGTTCCTGTATTGAGATAAGTCGCAATGGATATAGTGGGACAAACAATCCCAGATTATATCCATCAATGGATATACGCAATGGATAGTGGGGGATCTACCCGCGCATTCTACCACAGTTGCTTGCAGCGCGTTGACTCGTACGTAGTAAACACACGTAAATGGATAATGTCGTCTTATAAATATTGTATTGTGCTACGATGCGAAAATACAAGTGTTGCTACGCCGGACCAATTGTTTTTTTGTGTTCCAAAAGACCCAAAAGGATTTCTAAACAGTCGGAATACAACAATGCTTTTAACATTTTTATTATGGCGCCGGTATTAGATAAGATGGTGGTAGCTAGCCAGGCGAACTTAACAAGCCCAACCACCAAACAAATCAAGAACGCGCCGCTGATAGGAATCGAACTCGGGACACTGGGTCTAAGTTCGGAGGCTTAGCCACTAGACCACAGAGGCGGTTAAATGTTTATTATTTGTTTGTTACTCAATCACGTGGATCCGGCTGAACAGATTTAGATGAAATTTTGCACATAGATAGACCTGGATAGGACTATTTTTATTTACTTACAAAATATTCAGCTAACACGCACAGATGATAAATCAATAAATAAAAAAACGTTTAAAACACAAACACAAAACATGAAACATATCAAAATATAAAACAAAAAAAAACGATTTTTTTTTACTTTAGGTTAGTAGGTACCTACTTATTAATGTGTCTGCAAAAAAATACAGCATCTTAGAACTTATTTAAAAAACTAAAATCCAGGCGGACTTAACAAGCCCTACTATCAGCCAAACCGAGTAGGTACACAAAGATGTACCTCCCGCTAGGAATCGAACCCGGGACCTCTGGGTGTAAGACCGGTGGCTTAGCCACTAGACCACAGAAGCGGTTAAAATTTAATAAAAAGCTTGTTTTAAATTTTTTTTCACTTTTAACTTTTTAACATGTAAGTACCTACAGTCTAGGAGTTCCTCTGACCTCCTTTCAGTTTCATCATCAGATCTTGGGCACCACACAAGGTTAGTTTTTATCAAGACAAATAAAATAAGCACAAATACGGCGGGGTTACCTTGTGTCATTGCAAAGTTCCTAGTTAGCTCAGTAAGTGAAATGTGAATTTCTTATGAGTTAAATAAAACTCTATAACCTCAGTTCCTATGATCACCTTCCGACTGCATCATCAGACCAGTTCCATGATGCCATATTATTGAATTGCTATCGAAGTTGCGTAGATATACCAAGTTTCATCTCGATCGGTCTTCGGGAAGTGATCCAAATCTTCCTTGCACGATTTGACCCGTACATACGGTCGCACGAGTCCGCACGACTTATGTACTGTGACATCATCGTGAGTGGCAAGCAGGCGCGCGCGTTTCAAAATAGCCGTTCAGAAAAACATTAATAACTTCATCATTTCTTGACGGATTTTAATATTTTAAGAATAAAATGTTTAGTAGTTGATTGCGCATACGATGTATATAGTAAAAATCAGATTTGCTATTATGTGATTGATCCTCATTTCCGGCATTAAACATTTCATGTAAAATTGGACCAACTTTGGCTCCATTTGCGTTTTCCAGAAATTATCGTCCCTTTCGATGCGTTTTGTAAGCAAAGGTTCATTTTCTCCAGCCCAAATTTCTAGCAGACTGAGTCGTCTTTCAGTAACGTGAAGCTGCCCTTGTATTTGATAGAACCAATTAAAATGGGTAGTAGGTAAAAAAATGTTTGGACCATTCAAAAGCACTTTTCTAAAGTTTATTTAAATAAAAAATATTTGACTTTGACTTTGACTAAAGAAGTATCGAAAATAGTTTCACGCATTCACAGTTCATTTTATACGAATTTTAAAAATTAATTAAAAATATTCATACGTAACTCCCGCAGCCGAAATTGTTTTAGGGGATCTTAGACGAGCTTCCCTGAGCCCCCTACGCATTCACTTTTCTCAGATTCAGGCGACTTATTTCTAAATCCAACCCGGCAGAGGTACCGATATGAATTATCAAAAATCGTAGCGATGCGATCTTCAGTACATAGTCATACTGATATTCTTATACTATCGAATTATAACCATAATATAAGTTTTAAACATGAATGCAAGAATCTTTGTAAGCGTTTATTGCCCATTATGAATAACTTGCAATAATTATATAATTATTTACGACAAAAACGGATTGATTGGCAGTCACGGAAAAAACTGACACACGTCCGTCGTCCGTAAGCGCCCGAGCGCGACTGATCGGGCCTGCCGAGCAGCCGTACTCGCGCATTTCGTAGATATTTAAACATAGTAAATAAGACAATCATTTTATCATGTCAAACTCTGCGAATTCCCCTGCGAAATATTATTGTCTTCAATTGAGTACAAAAAATAAATAGAAAATATCAGTAGTTTAGTCATCATATTGAAAAAACATTACAAAAAGGGGTAACTTTGGGATATTTTTTTATCGAGTGAAGTTCATTGGATCTTGTAACTGAATGCGACTTCCACTAGATTAGATCCTTAACTAATACATACTTTTTTTCCAGAATTTAAAACCTTGTTTTCTATGTCTCAGATTGTTTGAAAAAACTCAAAAGTGCGGCCTCTGCAGGAATACCTAGCCTTAAGTACAAGATCTATATCGGATTTTATACCACACCTTTATGTTACACGTTGTATAGGCTAATTACCTTCTACAGAGTAAACACCTTCCTTCATTCGCAATACCTGTATAGAGTGTCATGCCCTGGGCTTCAGATTAGGGCAAGCCACGAAGCTTCAAATTTTGCTAACAATAGTAAACGTTGCTAAAGTTGAGTCGTTTTCAATTGTGACGTGATACAATTTTGCTGTATCACATAAACGCTTTAATGTGTTTTACTTATGAATTAAATAAAAGACAAAAAATATAAATACTCATACTAATCTACTTATAATTAAACCTGATAACTAAAACAATAGCTCAAACAAAGTGAAATTATTTAAATCGTCATAATCAGAGGTTATTCTAAGCATTTTGTTGTTCGAAAAAAGTATGCAACACCAACAACATAATTATAATCTCTTTGAATGGCAACCAACAATTCAATGAGTTTTGAACACAGATCTAATAAAATTATTTTATTGACTTTTACTTGTTTGCGAAATTCACAAATCTGGTGTAGGGTAATGTGAAAAAAAAAATAGAAAATTATTTACATAACTGAAAAGCACCACATGGCCGAGATATTGAGGTTCTTTGTTACTAAGCAAAACTGTAAAGTGGTAACCCTAGGTCAAGTTGATACGTTGTTCTTGGTCGTCAACCTCATGGTCAAACTTAAATTGAAGTCGAAACATTGCAGGAATAAACAAAAAAATGGTAATAATTTTAATTTTTTTATTTTATGGAAAAGTAAATCTTTTTAAATATGATTTTGGGGGTTATCACAGTGTTCTTTATACTTGGTTGCATGGCTGTGTTTCGGAAATATACACCTATTACCAAACATCCTGTATAGATGATGATGACAGCGTGATTCAAAAATATTATCAATTAAATGACTCGATGTGAATGCACCAAATTAATCAGACAGTTCATAATAAGGGTTCCATAGGTGACATTAATACAGTAGTTCGTGTGGTGGGAACAATTTAATTGTTTCACATACAGAGGTACGTGTAGCACGGCCGTAACACGTAATTAGCGTAGCTCCGGTTGCCATGGTTACAGCTCGCGTGGTCCCTGGCGGGCGTTCCGGATATTGTACGGTCCGCAAAATAGTATTTGTTTGTGGTTAATTGATTATTTTGTTTTTATGGAATGTTTTTTGATATGAAACATCTTTCCGCTACAAGCAATTTTTAAAAATTCCATATTCTTTATAATTTGTGGAAGTGATTTCGTGAAATGGCCGTCCCATTTATTTGTAACAGTGTAATTATGTGTAACAGTGTAACAGGAAGTCCGGGAAACGCGCCAGCGCGCGCCATTTTGTAAATTTAAAATCGATATTATGATCATGACATTTTGACATGACATATTGTGTCATTTGACTATAAAAGGTCATTTTGATATGTCAAATGTCTTCTAATGAGTATTTACTGCATTTATTTTATACTTAGTTAAATAAAATGATGTAATATCTGACCCATTTTTTTCAGAATATAATGTTGAAATTGCTTATTACTAAGGTGAGATGTCAAATGTTACACATCATATGCGACTACTGTAAGGGTCGCTCGTTTTTTTTTTAAATTTAATTAGTTAGTAATTTTATTCAAAGTATTTTTTTACAGCTTAGTACTCCAATCAGTATTCAAGAGTACACTGTATGCTTAAAAAATTTTGTCAACCATCCACGGCTAACTAACACAAAAGTCGCTTGACTTTCTCAACCTCGCCAGTCATCAAAGAAAGATTATATATAACATTTAAACTCACGTACAGCCGACGGCAGATTAACTTACCCAAATCTGTCAAATTTCTCAAATGAATATTGATCCTTAAAACCAAACGATAAAGTTCAAAATTGATTGTAGAAATTTGACAGTTTTGGGTAGGTTGATCTGCCGCCGTGTGTACACAGGAAATAGTTTATTTGAACGACACAGAAAGTGATAGTAAAAAACTTGTAAAAAGACATCGTAAACAATACCACATACAATAGAAAAGTAATATATTTGAGATGAATGAGCAATAAGCAACAGCAATACACGAAAAATAACAAACAAGCAGCGTAATTTTAAGCTTCCCATAAAAATCTTCCCATATACAGGGTGTTAGGTAATATGTGTATAATCCCGAAACATAGTCATGCAACTAAGTATAAATAACACCATGGTAACATGCAAAATCATATTTATGTAGATTTACTTTTTCCATACAAAAATTCTAATTTATTTTATTATATTATTTTTGTTCAACTCTGACATGTTTTGACTACTGTTTTATCATGAGATTGATGAACAAAAACAAAGTATCAGCTGGACCTAGGGTTGTGTCTTTAAAATTTTACTTAGTAACACACAACCTTATATCTCGGCCATATGTTTTTTTTTTTATATATTTACGGGTAAGCACAGTGCCTTGATCTCACCTGATGTTAAGTGATGATAAGGTCATTTGGTGGAAGTGCACTTCACCCGGGATCCTCAATTAGTGAGGCACTGGCTATCTTGTCTCTAGCTGCCAGAACACAACAATGCTACAAACATTGTTGTTATGGCGACATATTTAGATAAGATGGTGGTAGCTAGCCAGGCGGACAAACAAGTCCTACCACCAACCAAACCGAGTACACAAAGATGTACCTCCGCTGGGAATCGAACCCGGGACCTCTGGGTCTAAACCAGTGATCTTAACCACTAGACCACAGAGGCGGTTAAAAATGGTGCTTTTCTGGTATGTTTATAATTCTCCGGGGTTCTACGACCTGTGCCCTATCTGTCATATTCGGGAGTATACATATTTTCCAAACACCCTGTAGATGTAAATAAAAAAATAAGGATCACTTTAATAAAAAATTAGGATCCCTACAATAAATACTTATGTAGGATCCCTTCAAACTCAAAATCAAAGGTGAGCTTTCACACACCGACCGTACCACAGATACTGCGTACCTCTAGCACAAGCGGGCAATTTTAGAGCCCTGTCCTGTACAGGATTTCCTTTGCGACGTGTGCCTTCAAACAGGGAAACGTTACCCACCACCCCCGCCTACTGCTTAGTTGACGAGAGCGAAGGCTGAGCCATAAGCGACGAGCGGGGGCTAGATAATCCTTTGTTACAAATTTCCGACCAAAAAACTTATTTTTATAGAACATTTAGAAAATTTCTCTGATATGCCTGATCTGATGTTAAGCGGAAGTATATAATGCGAGTTCACCATGTGATTATGCCTCTACAACTTACACTCATCGTAAAAAACGATGTTAGATTTGTTTTATCGTTGAAAAGTTTCTCCGACTGTCTTTTTTTTACAGTGAAAATTGAGTTACACTTAATCTTTGCCATTCTAAAAAAAATATTTTCTATTGCTATGTGCTTATTGCAGAACAGATCCGATTAAGCCAGTCTAGGAAGCATTATGTACTTAATGCAAACGAAACAAATGCTGCTGGTCAGTTGGCCTTTTACTTCAACTTCTACGAGTATGTAAATGAGAGAGCATTATTTGTCTTTAGACATTTTACGAGTAGTTGTCGGTAGGTCTGCGGTAACTGTTAGAAGATGTAACCATTCCAGATCCTGCAACAAGATTGTTACAATTCTTGTGTAGAAGAATATTATTTTCTATGTAATTACGTTACATAATCTTACTATACATGGTAGTTATGGTACCCTTTTCTAGTACCAGAATACAACTAGGGAAACCCGGGCAAGAAGCATATTGTGGGTAAGAAGGATATCCGATTTTACTAAAACTCACGTCACTTCACGTCGGTAAAGCAGTGCACCGGTGACGCCCCATGACAGTTCAATCAAAACAAATAACGCGAGTACTTGTTGTGGAGACAACAACAAAGAATTTTAAATGTTTTATTACGATTTTTGGCAAAGTATGTGTATCAACTTTTTGTATTACGTATCTAATATTTATGATTAAGTTTTGTTACATCGATTGTATAAAAACTTAAGTTTAATTTGTGATTATAACTTTTTCTTTCCCTGTTAAAACTTTTTTTGACCTAAACAATTTTAAAATATTGGCGCAACTTTGGGCAAGACGAATATGGGCACAACGGATAGCTATCTGTTTATAGTAAAAAGACAAAAAATATCTAAGTTGTCCAAAAAAAGCTAAAGAAAACAAAAGTAACTGAGTTGTAAGAATCTAGTAAAATTAAAAAATAAGGACCACTGTTAATACCAAAAAAAACAAAAAGATAAACCAAGTTGTTTCAGTTTGGTATGCACTGAAGAATACACTGAACCGCTCACGAAAGACCTGATTGAGTGTAGCCAGTGCAAAAAACGGGCGCATGAAGACTGCACGTTTTATACAGGAATAAGGAGCTATTTCTGTGGCGAAGTTAGCGATTAATTTTCAATTTTTTAAACATATTATCTCTTTTGGCCCTGAGGTGTATCCGCTTTGCGTAGGTGGGTCGGGCAAAACGAATAAAATGATCATATTTTTGTTTCCAAAAATTTCGTAAGAAATTGTTTTTAAATATTTAATAGCTTTTTCTAAAAAATAATAAATATTGTTCAAATTAAAAGTACCTATAAAGAGTTTTGTCGATTAACAGTTTGTGTGTTTTTTACCCATTCCCTTAACATATGCGTATTGCTCGGGCTTCCCTATGTAAAACGGTGCTGGTTATAAGCTTAAATTGGTTTTTGGGTGGTCGCCATCCAACCGGATTCTAGGCAAAACCTACAACTATGTATTTTGCTTTTTTGGCGCTTAAACAGGCACAGAACATGAATTAAATGCGTCAACCAACACAAACGCATTTAAGTGAACCCCGAAATGCGTGTATTACTTCTCCAATCTTCTATAGCTTCTACCACCGCCCTAAACATGCGTTAGAAGCAGCCTGCCTCGACTAAACAGCGCGGCGCACACCATCGCATGATACACAGTGCTCCCAAACTTAAACGGATTACCTTTGATATATTGCGTGGATTGCCAATTCAATCTCTGATACACGAACTCTGTACTAAGCGTTATTGCCTTTTGGGGGTTCTCTATGTAATTACGAATATTTTGGCTGCATTGGCCGGAACACCCTAGCACAGATAATAGCCGTTTCATAGTGATAGAAACTGCCAGATATTATAAACATGTCGCTTTCTAAATCAACTTGTTTGCTAAAGTACATTTATGTAGGTAATTGACAAAATGTTTTATGTAATATATCTAAGACTTTATTAAGGTTGTCCCCACTTTCTATATATCTATTTTAGATTAGCTTGGCAATCCCAAGAGGTAATGTTGCCAGCATTCTTGGGACCGTTCCCATGAGCCCGCAGCTGGAGGACATTTTTATTTATAGGTTTTATTTTGTCTTTAGTTAAGTTATCTTAATTTTTTTTTTGCTTTATTTTTTCTTTGGTGTAGTTAGGTAAGTTATGTTTCATTACTGTGAATTAACTTTAATAAATAATATTTTTGGATAATATTATAAATTAGATCATTATTCATATGTATCGCCTCTGTGGTCTAGTGGTTAAGACCACCGGTTTAGACCCAGAGGTCCCGGGTTCGATTCCCAGCGGGGGGTACATCTTTGTGTACTCGGTTTGGTTGGTGGTAGGACTTATTTGTCCGCCTGGCTAGCTACCACCATCTTATCTAAATATGTCGCCATAACATCAATGTTTGTAGCATTGTTGTGTTCCGGCAGCTAGAGATAAGATAGCCAGTACCTCACTAGTTGAGGGTCCCGGGTGAAGTGCGCTTCCATCATTGGCTTTATCATCACTTAACATCAGGTGAGATCAAGGCACTGTGCTTACCCGTATATATAAAAAAAAAAAAAAAAATGTACTTATTTAGTACCTACTTATCAAGCTCTCAAAAAAAAGGATCGCTATAAATTCTTCACAGAGACTTTTCTGTCTTACCCAAAGAGTGTTATGAGAGCTGAATAGGTGCAGATTACGTATCAATTGAAGCAATGGTGTATTTTGTCGAGCGAAATTTTGTATTTGAAAGAAAGTGACAAACTAAAATATTTAGTGTCATACTTTTAAAAATATTAAATGACTAACTTTATTTAGCTAATTATCAGTTGAAAGCTTTATCGTCCAGGTTACGGTATCAAGATTTTCTAACATAATCAAGGCATTAACATTGAAAGTTGAAAACAACGTATACATTTTACTTAACTTAGAGGAAAACACAATAAGGAGAGCGTCATCGCTAAACAGCGACGTCACTCTTTGTCATTTTTGACGTCGTTCTTTAGACAAGAATGACATCACACAGCGTCTTATACGAATATTTTGGTTGAATTGACAGGAACACCCTAAAAACCACAGATCAAAAATCTAAAAGTAGATATGTGCCTAATTTAGCTAACGTTCAGTTAAAAGCGTTTTTAAAAGTATCAAGCTTTTCTAACAAAATCAAGATATTCGTTTAGCCAGGTTGAACGCTATGTATTTATTATCTACGGGACATTTGGTTATAAATATATACTTATGTTGTCATTTCTTTTATTATTTATGCTTATAATTGATATAAAGTTAACGAATACATACTGTAATTAATTATCATACAATCTGATTATATGATTGATAATGTTTGAATAAATACTTCACGAATAGATTCGACTGTTTGTCTTTGACAGCTGGATGTGTTGTCTATGGGCAATTTTATGGCGGGCATTCGAATCTACGCTAAGATGAATTTAGGGTGAAAAAAGTAAGAATTCACATTGTAAAACATGGAAAATACATGTGAGTAATAATTGTTTGTTTTATTTTACTTCTTTACGTATATTATTTCTTAAAACATCAAGTTAGTTGCAAATTAAGACAATGAGCATTAGCTCATTTTTCGCTTTTAATGTTTGTAGCATTGTTGTGTTCCGGCAGCTAGAGATAAGATAGCCAGTGCCTCACTAGTTAAGGATCCCGGGTGAAGTGCGCTTCCACCAAATGGACTTATCATCACTTAACATCAGGTGAGATCTTACCCGTAACTGAACGTGAACTGTGCTTACCCGTAAATATAAAAAAAAACACTTATAGCGACGTCATTCTTCGTCATGCTTGACGTCATTCTTACAGAATAACGTGACAGACGTATTTTTTTACGTATGATGGAAGACCACCACCATCATCATCATCATCAGCTTATTTTATGTTTCCACTGCTGATGCACACCATAAACCACCACGCGGGCCCAGTGCGGATTGGTGGTTGTTAACGACTGCTAATGCAGCCGGGACCAATGGCTTAACGTGCCTTCCGAAGCACGGAGGAGCTCGAGATGATACATTTTTGGTTACCCATCCGATGACCGCCCTTTGCGAAAGTTGCTTAACTTCAGCAATCGCAAACCGGGCGCGTTGACCACTGCGCCTGCGCCATCGAAGACCACCATATAGGTGTATTTACAAAGGTGTATTTACAAGACTAACGCACTAAGGTACAGGTCCCTGGGCAATAAGTAATGGCACGGCACCCTCCCGACTACAATGGAGGTAGGCAGTAGGTACTGTCACGCGTCCTTTCATCACCCACCAACGAAGGAGAAGGGCATGAGATACGCGTGCATATGCAGATTGAAGAACTGTAGATACGGTACTTTGATTGTTTATATATATTTTTTGTTTTATGTAAGGTAGTAAAGCTTCGATGGACTCTGCCTTAATTTTTATATCATCATATTTTATTAATTAACTAGTGAAGGTGTGGTTCTGTTTCTTCACCACTTTTAATTGAAGTTGCCTTCGCCAATGGGTCAATACCTCGAGTAGCGTCGGCTTATAAATAAAAGTAAAAAGGCGGAATTTGTTAAAAAAACAGAGAAAGAAGTGTATCTGTAACATTATGATTTTATTAACATACTAGTGGACCCGGCGGACTTTGTACTGCTTTGACAGTTCCCATTCATTCCCGTGGGAATATCAGGATAAAAACTATTCTACGTGTTAATCCAGGTTATAAAGTATCTGTATGCCGAATTTCATCGAAATCCATCTATCCGTTGCAGCGTGAAGAAGCAACAAATATACACACATACACACAAACTTTCGCATTTATAATACTAGTGGACCTGGCGGACTTCGTACCGCTTTGACAGTTTTCATCAAGTGATTAAATTATCTTTGGTTTCCATGACAACAAAGCAAACAAATAATTTTGAATTGGAAATTTAAACTGTCGTTTTTAGTATATTTATAGTGTGATTCCGGTGGGAATATCGGGATAAAAACTATCCTATGTGTTAATCTAGGTTATAAACTATCTGCATAAGCAAAAATGTACACACACACACACACACACACACACATACACACAAACTTTCGCATTTATAATATTAGTGTGTTTAGTGTGACTAGTATTATAAATGCGACTCGCGACTTCGTCCGCTTCAGTGAACACCCGTCTTCCGTGATGGTTTTACCAGAATTTATTTTATTTTATTTTTGCATACAAACCTTGTCCTGACCACTACGAACAGAACAAAAAATAAATCAGCCAAATCGGTCGAGCTGTTCTCAAGTGATGCTATGACATAGGTTATATGGCAATTTATTTTTTTGATTTTGATTGTTATTTATTTTAAGTCCATTATTTTTCATATTTTACTTCAAATAGATCTTAATTCTTTTCCCTATGCAAAATTCTTAACTTTTTGTTCTAGTGTTCTAATTTTTTTTTTTTTTACATTTGTAGATGGTCTGCAATATCTACAACATATAATGACTTGTCCTGACTGACTGATTCATCATCGCCAAGCCGAAACCGCTGAAGCTAGTAAGATGAAATTTGGACTGAAGGTTAATCGAGTGAGGTAACCAGCCACTAAGAAAGGATTTTACGGAAATCATACCCTAAAGGGGTGAAAGTTTGTATGAAAGTCCGTTAGTTTTGAAGTAAAATACATGAAAATTGGTATTTGGCTTTTTAAAAAGAAATAAAGATCGACGTGTCCCAGTCATTTTGTTTATTTTCCCTTAAAGGGATAAAAAAGGGAAGAAGGTTTTTATTGGGAAATCACTATTTTTAAAGTAAGAACTACAAAATGATTTATTTTCACCGATATTTAGATTTTTTTATAAAAATAAAGAATGACAAATTTTAGCATTTTTCGAAAAACTGTCCCTAGAGAAGTGAAATAGAGGTGGAAAGTTTGTACGAAAAACTAATTTTTATAGCAATTATGAAGTGTTTCAAGATTATCCCTATAGATTTTGACGGGTTTTGACTTTTATTAAAAACAATCGCTATTCCACTTGAGCAAAGCCGCGAGCAATTACTAGTTTTTTTATAAAATCATATTACGTAATATTACCTACGTAATAATTATTGGTTCTATATAAGTACTTTCTCAGATTCTACTTTTAAATACAGACATTCTTTTTACTCTCTGTGCCAAATTCTTAAGTAAGGTACTTATTTTCTTATACAGTTGTGAAATAAATGAAAAATGTGTACAACGTATTTTTTACTGATTATACATCAGTTCAGTATATTAAATAATGCAGATATTCTTGATCTTTCTGCCACGTCCAACCCACGCAACCTGTTTCCCAGCTCCGGTAAAGGCGAGTACACACGAGGCGGCGGGGCGGCACGTGGACAGGCATTCGAAATGAAGAGTGCTCCACCACTGCGTCTGTCTGCCCTCTGTACTCGGCTAGTGTAGAGAAGGACTTTGTCTGCAAAATAAAACGTAAATTTCGGCAGTCTGGAATGGAAATAAAAAGCGTGAATATTTTTTGTTAATAATTCAACAGGATTACTGGACCACAAAACTGATGAAGATTTTATTTCTTACACATTCTATAACTTAACATATTCAAGGAATTCTGCGCACGTTTTTAATGCTGTTGTGACGTTTTAGATTATGTAGGTACTAAATGGAGTAAAATGTGCTTAAAAAGGTATTTCCAGTCTGAAAAAATTCTTAGTACGATTGATTTTCCTTTCACCCAATTTTCTGTGTATTTTATAATGGTTTCATGCTTTCAATGACTGCAATCTTACGACAACCGGGATCGACGGCTTAACGCGTTTTTCCAAGCACAGAGGAGCGCGAGTTTTATTAATACAGTTAACAGTCATGACCCTGCATTCTAAAAGTTGCTTAACTTACAAATACGCAACCTGATCTCGCAAATATTTTACATACATACAAGTAAATAAAATATTCGATCAAATATAAAAAAAAATATCAAGAGTATTTTGTACAAAACTCTCTTCCTTACTTATCATGCCTCGCGTAGGGGTAGTGCAGGAATCATATTTGAGCCATCCACCGCCTCTAATGGCGACCAACGCTTATATTGAAATACCCGACCGATTGTTGTGTAGCCACCCCTCGGGGCATCTTAAAATTGCCGGGTTATACCGAGGAACGCCTTTATGAGTACGAGGTGGAATGCCGAGCGAGCGACTGCGGTTGAGTGTGTAGTATATTTAACTTGTAAGATGGCGATATTGGAAAATGTTGTCTCCACTTATTCGTACGTTATTAATTAGCTACTCATCGAGAATGATCGTCTAACTAGTGGAAAATACATTTTAGATGTACTTACTCTTATATGCCTACTAAATAAAGTAAAATACCTATAAATATTTTTCTAAAGGCATTTCATTTAGACAAATTAATCGTTTCAATAAAATAATACTTGGTTATTATCTCCTGCCTGTCATACTAGAATAAAATCCCATCCCAGATTTTGAGTGGAACGGAACGTACCTGATTAGAAATAATTGGTCTTGACATCACTTTGAAACAAAAAAAAACAACGGTGCGGACTAAGGGTGCGGATAATATAAAAATAATAACTAACGTTAGCGTGTAGTTTATCTACATAGGCCTTTAATGACATTGACGGCCTAAAAACTAGACTTTGGCATTGTCGAGCCCTCCAAATACACCCATTTACGTACTAAAACTTATGTTAAGAAATCTTTAGTATCGCGACAATCGTAGACAGCGCCAAGTTATTTACACTTCAGGTAGTGAAACAATTCGCGTTGCCATGGCGACGGCAAGATGGCGCCTGTCTGCGGTTTCCAACTTCGGCTCTAGTTCCAAATTGTTGGTGCTGTGTATGTACGAACGTGCATAATTATGTTATATGCTGGGTTATGTAGACTAATTACTAGCAGGGAAGGCTAGGATGTAACTACATGTTACATAGGTGAACGTTTTAAGGTTTTGCATGTTAATTAATTTGTCGACCGCACTTACATTGATAATGAATTCTTAATCAATGTCAATTCGTAATATAAAAACTCAGTATCTTCCTATATCGAACTTCTTGGTGGGTAAGTAAAGAGGCATGTCTTTTTTTAAAATTATTTAATGTTTTGTCAGATATAATGTAAAACTATGGTAGACAACTTAAGGGAACGTGCATGAGTATTGAATTGCATGAGCAAGTGAAAGAAAACAGTGCGACTTCACTTTTCAAATACTCCGAAGAAGTCCGCGTGAGATCTCAGTAAAGTTCTATCTTAACTTGAAACTCAAGGGGCTTGGGGGCAATATCATTCAACATTTCTATTCATCACCCTTAAAATCATTTATTATTAACAAAGTGAAAAAGTATTTTACAGTTTTTGACATTGGCCAAATATGCAAACCGCGCTAAGTCATAAAAAAAACTAGATCGATCCCCTACATTCAATTTTCGAAGTTTCTACATTGAAACTAACGATTTCGTAGACTTCAATATTCACGATACTCTCCCTCCATGACTCATTCGTTTAACTCAACGGTACTCAACGGTATTAAAAATCAAACAACCAAACACAAATTCAATTTCAGCTACCAACGAAGTCAGGGTCATCAAAAAATTTAAGTAATAGCTACGAGAATAGAGCTAGGTAACCTAGTTTAGGTTTGGGGAATGTAGAGTTAATTTTATATGTATTGAAACTGAATAAATCTTTTGATTTAATTTGATTTGATAAATATTGTAATATATTTAACAAAAGCCTACCTACCTAAATTAATTACATTTACAATATAATCCTGAACAGGCTTAAACATCTTCTTTAAACCTTATCTATGCGTAAATAGATAACTTTATTTCATTTACAAAGCACCTAAAAGTTAAAGTGGATTTAAGAAAAATAAATTGTAACCTTCTTTGCTTAGGTAATCCATAAAAAACAATAACAAGTTTATAGAACGTCTTTATTCCAAATTCAAATATGAACGCAAAAAAGAACACAACATACATGTAGGTGAGCACCAAATTGATTCTCGATATAAACTTTAATTGCGCGCACGGCCGGCCCACAAAGGCTAAACGCCGAAATTTGCCCCCCTCCCCGTGGGAGGTTTTACCCTCCACCCCCTGCTCTCACGTCTATCCATTTGCCAGCTAGTTCCGAGCTAAATTAATTTCAAAGCTCCTTATGTTACGTGCCTTGCGGCTTTGCGCTGTACGTGTGTGGGTGCTTCGGAAGGCTTAACCGGGTATGTATGAGGCTATGTGTGTGTGAGCTACGTACGGTAATGCACAAAATAAGGAGACCCCAGAAGGTAAGCTTAAAACATATCGCGCTCGAGCATCGACTCATAGACACTCTCACGGACACGGAACCTCGGAACAGCGCGGTAGGCTTATTATATTATTGAGGTGTTACATCTTTCCGCTCGCCTTCTATATATACAATTTGTTTGAGTGATTTCGTAGAAATGTGAAGGAAGTAAACCGTAACAGCGTAGAAATGGGACAGAAGTATGTTTAACAGTGTAACAAGTGTGTAACTGGAAGTCGGGGAAGCTTCTGCGAGTGATTTCGTGAAATGTGTAACAGTGTAACTGTGTAACATGTGGGAGTGATTTCGTAGAAAGTAACAGTAACAGTGTGGCTCCTGTTACGTCGGAAGCGAGTAAGCGCGCGCAATTTTGTAAATTTAAAATCGAAATTATGAACAAGACACATTATTACTATATGTGACATATTGTGTCATCATTTTGATATGTCAAATGTCTTCTAATGAGTATTTATTGCATTCTCTTTATGATTTGTAAAAAAATATACGTAATTGTTAATTCTCTATTCTAAAGGGTCTTTCAACAAGGACGGGTCGATGTTAAAATTGAATAAAACTAGATGTGTGTGAGATATTAACGATTTTTTTATTTTATTTGAAAGGCCTATTAATGCCATTATGAATGGAATATAACATCGTTCAAATGTCCGCCGCGGCTTCAAATGGTGGCCCGAATCCGAGAGGTCCAATTTTCAATGACTCTGCTGCATTGATCCGGCTGAATCTGAGCGATGGCCTGCGTTATGTTGGCTTTCAGGGCAACGGTCGATTGTGGGTTATTGGCATAGACCTGTGACTTCAGAAAACCCCACAAGAAAAAGTCTAGCGGGGTCAAATCACACGATCTTGGTGGTCAATTCACGTCACCTCTGCGAGAGATAACCCTACCCTCAAACCGTTCACGCAGAATGTCCATTGTGTCGTTCGCTGTGTTGCCACACAGCGCCGTCTTGCTGGAACCACATGTCGTCCACGTCCATATTGTTCAATTCAAGCCAAAAGAAATTGTTAATCATTGATCTGTAGCGCTCGCCGTTGACGGTGATGGCCTCGCCAACGTCGTTTTCGAAGCAGTACGGACCAATGATGCCGCCAGACTAAAATCCGCACCAAACAGTAACTTTTTGAGGATGCATTTCCACCTGGTGAACCTCGTGTGGGTTGTGGTCATCCGATATATGGCAATTTTGCTTATTAACAAAACCATTCATCCAAAAATGTGCCTCGTCGCTAAAGATTATTTTTCGGCCAAAATCGGGGTCCTCTTCCAAACGTTCCGAAGCCCATTCAGCGAACATACGGCGTTGTCTATGGTCATTAACTTTGAGCTCTTGGATCAGTTGGATCTTGTACGGATGCAGGCCCAAATCCCGACGCAAAATTCTCCAAGTTGAAGTCTGCGAAAGGCCGAGTTCTTGTGCACGGCGAGAAATCGACTGCCTCGGAGTCTCCTGAACACTCTCACGTACAGCGGCGATGTTCTCGGCCGATCTGGCGTTCCTTTGACGTAAAGGTTTTGGTTGGTTGTTTACCGAACCGGTCGTCTCAAATTTGGTCACCAATCGTTGGAGAGTAGACTTTGAAGGTCCACCGCGTCTGCCGTAAAATGGGCGCAATGCGCGCAACGTTTGCACTAACGAACACTCATTTTGATAATAAAGTTTTATCATTTGCACATGCTGCTGAACCGTGTAACTTGCCATGGTGATTTGGCATTAGTGACTGAATAAGAAACAACAGATTTGACACATGCCGCCAAAACAAAATGGCCGCCACAGATTATTAACATCGACCCGCTCTATTTGAAAGACCCTTTATATTAAAGGTGAGATGTCAAATGTTACACATCATATGCGACTACTGTAAGGCTCGTTTGTTTTTATTTGTTTTTATTACCGTAAATAGCAACCAATTGTTTATTGTACAATTGCAACGCGACTGCTCTAGTTGCGGTTGATAAATTGGTATTAAAGACACAAACCGCTCAATGATCGCTCGCTTACTGCATTTGCGATTAAAATGTATCTAATAGTTAACATACACTGAGCGTAATACCAAGTGTGCAGTCGCGTTGTAATTGTACAATTTAACAACTGGTTGCTTTTTTCAGTAATAAGCCTGCGAAACAGTCCAAGCGCAGTTGTTGCGTGATTCCGTGTCCGTGTAGGGTTGCCAGGTCACCAAACCTAATAGCCGGACAGATCAGCCAGTTTGGCCGGACATTTGGGTAAAAAGGCCGGACACCCTACATTATTGAGGATTGTGTGTCTCGGTATCAATAGGTACGACAAAAAAAATTGTATGTAAAATCAAGCTTTTTTGATGATACAAATAAAATCGAATGCCAAATCAGTCTAAGTACTTTATTATTAATCAGAAAAAAAAATGTAAAAAGCTGGACACCGTTTATTTTGGCCGGACAGGTAATCAAAAAGCCTAATTATGTCCAGCTTTATGCGGACGCCTGGCAACGCTATGTCCGTGAGAGGTTATCATGTGTGCGTTGCTCGAGCGCATTTGTATGTAGCTTACCTTCTGCAATCTCCTTATTTTGTGGTTAGGGACAGCATCTTGTTAAAGCCCGAATTAGATGGTATAAATTAGTCTCAAAGAAAATGAGTGTATCGCGTCTATTGGTTCGCTGTAATGTGTTCGGGGCTTGTATGGGATTAGGTGTGGGGTTCTAATCAACTCTTTAGGTTAGGACATGATCAATTGAGTGCCGTTAAGAGAGTTGTTATTCCTAAGTATAATAAGTATAGAGTATTTTATAGAGTACTTATATAGAATAAAGTAATCATTTATTTAGCAAAACACAAATATATTTTACAGATTAAGAAATGCATTGTTTGTATACCCAACTCAGATAAAGCCCGGCATGGTGCATCCGACACTGGTCTAGAAACAAGCATTTCTTTTTTTTCTTTTTTTTTTAAATATAAATTGTTTATGTTACTCAGCGTTAATGTAGCAATCTAATGGTGAAAGAATTTTTTAAATCGGTCCAGTAGTTTTTGAGGTTGTTCGTTGCAAACATACATAGATACAAAAATACTCATTTATTTAGCAAAACACAAATATATTTAATAGATTAAAAAATGTATTGTTTGTATACCCAACTCAGATAAAGCCAGGCATGGTGAACATCCGATACTGGTCTAGAAACAAGCATACCTAGTTATATTCAAGTTAATTGTTGATAATTTTGTATTTAAATACGTATTTCTGTTTATAGCCCGTACTTCCGATTTAAACTCATAATAAAGCATAGTCTTACGTTTTTTGAAAGGATTTTTTGTTTGACAGTTTGAAAGTTGTGGAACTCTGAATAGGTTTCTTATACTGTCGCTTTGTGGAGATAAAGTGCAGACCACATATATCCACAGCTTGTTTACAAACTTAATCCGAATGTGCGTTTCTCTATTTCTTTCTTCAATAAGTTACCGACGTAATTTTGGAGCTGCCTAAGACTACAGTGTGTCGCACTATCCCAAGGTTGCTTTATATCCTCAGTGCCTAGAGCGAGTTTTATTTATTTGCGTTGAAGCAGCGCCTTTAGATGCAGATGCGGAGAGATAAACATTTGTTATACAAACTGTCGGTTTCGTTAACGTAATCGAATGGCAACTAAATCTCGCACTAGGCCGGTCTAGTACAATTTCAGGAGGCACATGATACACTTTTATGGCAGACTGAATTTCATGAGGGCGAAAGACAGTTAGGTACTTCGTTGTAGTCTATCTATCTATCATATTATATATCCTATATATCCTATATATATATACGAGTATAATCTATACTAATATTATAAAGAGGAAAGCTTTGTATTTTTTTTGTATGTATGTTTGCAACGAATAAACTTAAAAACTACTGGACCGATTTAAAAAATTCTTTCACCATTAGAATGCTACAGTAGCGCTGAGTAACATAGGCTATATTAAAAAAAAAGAAATGTAGTACGAAATCTGCCGGGTCAGTTAGTTATGATATAAAAACACTGTACACAACTAAGAGAAGTGGCGCCAGTGCTCGACACAATAACACAGTGTTCGTTGCCAAAAAATCATTGAAAGAAGATAAATGTTCAAATAATTTGTTAACGCAAATTTTGTTGCGAACAAATTATAAAAACACAAATGTTGAAAAAATTTTCACGAGGAGGACAGCTCGTGGAAATTTTTTCAACATTTGTGTTTTTATTGAAAGGAGATGTTTAATTTTATGCCAACACCCTGTACATTTACTAAAAAAATGTAATAAATACATATATGTATTTAGTTAAAATAAGTAATACTTCAATACGTTTTATCGTGTTTATGTAAAAATGTAAAAAGAAACCGAAAGACATACCTACGTTGTTTTGACAGTTACTTGACATTGGCAGAATAGCGCTCGCGCTGCCGAAACACGAAATCAATGAAATAAATGAATGAAAATGAAATGAATGATCACGAAAGTAGATTTATTTAATTTAATCCTTTAGCCGTAGAATGCTCCAAGCCTTTAGCACATATACATTACATTTAGTGTTTCAGATAATTCTGACATGAAAACTATTCGTTTATTTGAAGAAAATAATTTCGAATAAGCTCATTTAATACATTATCTATCTTTCAGTGTTGTGTACAATGTTGGCATTTTCTCCATACAAAATTAAATATGTCCTTTCATTTAAATTTTACTGGATGAAACAAAGAAGGAGGTGGTTTGTATTTAAATGTCGCTAAAGTCAAAAATCGGTTGCTGACCCCTGACGATTTCTAATGATAACTGTCGAGCACCGAAGCCCCTACCCCACCTATTAACAAAATTTATATCCACACTATAGATAAAAGGAGACGATGTTTCCTTACCTACAAAATAACGTCAAGTCATTACTTCCACAATATCAATTTAGTAAAAACACTGAAGTTTATAGCCCCCCCTTCCCCACAAACCCCCCCTATATCTACGCGTACGTAAACTGACGGGCCGGAACGATCCTAACCGGATATTGCTGGGGCTACATACAACATAGAGTAAGTATAACGCGGATAAATCGCTGCTGTAACGTTAAGGCTGTTTTTTTTAACGTGAAACGTTTGTTTATTTATTCTTACGGTATGAATTCCCTTTTAATATTATTGAAAATGTGAGTAGCGAGTTTGTTTGCGATTAAGGGTAAAGCAGTATTATCAAAATCAGAGGTCAATAAAACAATTCATATCCTACCAACAATACCGCGGCGCCAGCGTTTCAAAAAACAAAAGATTTTTTAAAACATTTTTTATTATTCAAAAAAGTATTCTACCATTTACATATCCATCTAGCTGTCAGAATTCGGCCTTTATACTAAACATCAGGATCAAAGACATAAACTGAGATTAATTTGTGTGCCCTTCGAAACAAAGGTTGTTACTACAAAGGGCGCTAACAAAGGACTAGAGCGTTGGTCTAAAGCTCTGCATGTGACTGGGTCTCATTGTTTTATACGCTAAAACAATACACGAAATTAATTCGGTGCATTCGCAATTACTCAAGGGGTCGGTAAAGGGGGACGCAGTGGACGTGTGACGAATGACGATTTTAGTATTACCGTTGCTCTGGATATTTGTCATGTTCTTAGTAGAGAATACCGTTACTTTTAAAAACAATAACAAATTGACAATGAGTGGTACAAATACGTCACTAGAAGTAATAACGATTATCTTACATAATTAATAAAATCTCAATAAGGTTTAGTTATTTATATTCTCATTCAAAAATACTTACTTAGGTAAATAGGTACGTACTTTTTGACGTTTTTATTTCAATATGTCTAGAAAAAGTAAACTAACATCTTATAATTTTGTTTTAAAGCAAAATACTAATATATTACTATTTTTTTTTATATTATAAGGAGGCAAAAATCACCGCCGCCCATGGACGAGTGTCCATGGGTGGCGGTGATTGCAAGACCAGAGGAATCGCAGATGTGTTGCCGGCCTTATTGGTTTTTATATTGTTTTTTTTAGTTTAGTTGTAAATGTTGTAATTTACGATTTAACTTGTTATTTTATTGATTGATTTAGGATTGTGGCACCAGTGTTCGACACTTTAAGCCCAGTTCTCGACACTATTTTTATCGCCAAAAAATAATTTAGATTTGATTGAAACAGCTAGAAAGATCCTTAATTTTTCAATCGTCTGTTAACATTTTTTCATTGAATTATTTTGACATAATGACAGATTCTCCTTAGAAAATATGTCACAATGACAATATTATTCGTTGGATAAAACTTATCTGGGTTTTTCACCCGAGTTCTTTCCGTAATAACACGTGTTGTGAGACTCCATTTTAATTTCTATCTACCGTACATATGTACCCTTATTACTAATAATAAAAAATACTTGAAATTGGCTAAATGCTAAACGCGAAGCCATTATTAAATGATTAATTAAACTTATCTGAGGATTGAAAAATCGGGCCTTAAAGAAAAACGGTCGATCACTGGTGTCTGACAAACACTGGTGCCACACATTTTGGTCTCTTTTTACAAAATTATTATTAACTAGCTGACCCGGCGGACTTCGTACCGCATTTTTTTAAATAGTCTTTGTTACTCAGCGCTAATGTAGCATTCTAATGGTGAATAAAATATTTTTTTAAATCGGTCCAGTAGTTTTTGAGTTTATTCGTTGCAAACATACATACATACAAAAATACAAAGCTTTCCTCTTTATAATATTAGTTTAGACTAAATGATAATAGAAGAATAACTTAGAATAACTTTTATTTTGCTAGAAACAAGGACGTAAAGTTGTTGTAAAGTTATAAATGTTATATAACATCGGTCAACATATTTCGCTGAATATACAGCATGCAAAATTATAAAAATAAATGTCAATTTATGTTTTGATACAATTTCGATGTCCAAATAATGATATTAAATATAAAAACTATAACTACGTTAGCGATCCCACATTTCAATGCACACTTTTAGAATACTCGAAAGACGAAACTCTCAGGCTCCGCGGTCATTCTCCACAGCCACATAAACATCGAACAAAAAAAAAGAATCTCAGCAATTGCTTATTCGCGGCTCAACTCGGAGTGCCATCAAAAACTCCAGCAGAGCGTAATATTCGGTTCGCGGATGGTAATCAGAGGAACGTTATACCTACGTCATGGTTCAAATATCAGAGACCGTAGCTTTTTTTATTCGCTGATGAAAAAACAGGCTTTGATTCGAGATATTGGTCCTTTGGGGGAATGCGTAGCCTATGTGGAGTTGCTGCTTGATTTTTTTTTTCATTTGTGCCAGTAATGTTCGAACGTTGAATGGTATCGTTTGAATTGCTGATTGTTCTTAATTTGAATATTCGAACCGGCAGTTTTGATATGAAGTTGGTGATTCATCTTCATTGTCGTGACGTTATCTTTAAACGGCCGTATGCTTAGCTCAAGTTTTTCTATAATTCTATAAGAACAATATCACATGAGGAGACCTGGATTGCTAGTGCATGTTGGTGGGTTTAAACCACTGTCATATTACGACAAAATTCTAAGCCAACAATATGCCGAAGAAAAAGAGGGGTATGTGATATTTTAAATCTGGATACCCTTCCGCTGTCCGGACATTGCAAAAGTTGTTTAACTTACATAATCGCAACTCAAACACGCAAGACTCTACGCCATTGAGCTCCTTACCTAAAACATTATTTCCTTTTGTCTTTGTTATAGCTATTGTAAAATTAAGGTTACCTTAATGCAGTCAGACTATTGAAATATTGGTTTTCATTATATCAATAAGGAGAACGCTTTTCAATTTCACTCACTTTCATACTTATATCTGTATAAAGAAATACGCCTAGTTCTTTGATATAAAGCATAGTAACGTTCACATCAACTTATCAGCACGTATGTTACGCATGACAAATCAAAAAGGAACATTATCAAGTCCAACAGAATACGTTCTGCACGTAGAAAAAAACTTTCAATTCCCTAGTGTTTGAAATTATTATAAACACCCCTTGAACTTTAGTCTTTCGTTGCAGGTGTTAGAGTCGGTATTTCCTTGTCGCGCAAACAGTTAAAGGTTTAATACACGTAGCTAGTTGGAGTAACAAGGATGTCAAAGGCTCCCAGCTCAAAAGGACGTGATTCTCGGCCGATGTTCTAACAAGTTTGCCCTGGGGAGTTATTTGGGTACTCATATTGTTTCATGTTTGTGTTGAATATAGAAATTTGTGTACCTAATTTCAAAGTTGAAATTGATATTGTTATTATACAATATGTAACAAAAACCCTGTCCGATCCGTAAAAGTGTTATTAGGTATCGAGATTCAGTTCTATTTACGTAATTATTTTAAAATAATAAGTGAAAAAATTTTACCTCGATGAAAAAATTGTTAAATGACAAAACTTACATGGCAATACTTTTGTTGGCACTTCGGTAGGTAGGACTCATGTGGTAGGGATCTTTGGTGCCGCCGCCATTGATGGAAAGTATGGTCACATTTATAAAATTAGCATAATTTTGGGGTAGTTTGAGCAATTTTGGTACAAAAAACTTGCGTTTTAATTTACGATAACTATTTCATTTTCAAGAATAATATTTTTTTATTATTTTTTTTGTTATAGTTATTTGTATACCTATGTACCCCCTTTCCGATCGGACAGGGTTTTTGTTACATATTGTATATGTGGGATTTCCTTTTAGCACACATTATCACAATGAATTTTTTCTATTTACCCCATTTGAAAAACTGCTTTATTCTTTTCTGTTTCAAACACACATACACACACAAATTAAAATAAAGTTAGCACAGCAGATGACTCCACTTCACTCGATGTTACGTGGAAATGGAGTCCAGACGGGACGAAAACTAGTACAGCATGACAAAAACGCAGCGTCGGCCACCTTCACCCTGCCGGCCCACAAGCTGCCTCTTCACGCTTCCTTTGAAGGATCCCATGTCAGGGAGGATGTCATGGGAGGACATGCACATAAACTTACTAAACTTTAATTATAATCGGATGAATGGTATAAGAACTTCCATGAGTTTTTTGCGTTCTAAGATAAGACAAATAAAGTAACATGAACTTCTATATCTTACCCTATTCGATAGAAAACTATTTTAAGTTAGAACTAACCACAAATATCTGGCCGATACCGAACGTCGGCGCCAAGTTCCCGCCGCTCGGATTAAACTCGAGCCATTGTTGGTGCATGCCATATGTCACCTATAGCAAACGTACAAAGACGCCTGATTAGAAATCCCGATTGAAATTGCAGCTCCCGATGTAGGGATGTAGTTGGTTGTTTAAGTTTTGGTTCTGCGTAATTTTAAAATCGTTGTTTTCTAGAATTTAATAATAGAAGTTAATGATACAGACGTTAGTATCGAGTTGATTGTTTCTCTTGTCTTTTTATGTCAACGCCTAGTATAGGTAAATGATAAAGAAAGGATCGTAAACTTGATTCCGATGTATAGATGTAATTGGTTGTTTAAGTTATGGTTCTGGATAATTCCAAAATATTTGTTTTCTACTATTTAATAAGAGAAGTTAATGATTCAGACGTTGGTTATGATATGATTGTTTCTCTTGTTTTTTATGTCAAAACATAGGTAAATGATAAGGAAAGGAACTTAAACTTGATTCCTCGAATGAAATTGCAGCTCTCGATGTACGGATGTAGTTGGTTGTTGAAGTACTTACAACATCATCTTTTAGAATTGAAGGGTAGATTTAAATAATACAGACGGTAATAATGAGTTGATGATTGACATAGGTGAATGAAAAGAAGAGAAAGATGAAGATGAACGTTGAAAAAAATTGGTAGCACAGGGACGACGTTGATAAAAGAAGTTATTGATAATGATATAAGAAAATAAGTTTATTTTAGCTTCTTACAGCAAAAGACACTATACGTCGCGCTTATTTCATATTCAATGAAAATAATTTTCATAAGAAACTGCTTTTGTGTGTATTTTCTTCTATAACTAGGTACTACCTTTACAATTCAGAGGGAGCAACCATTGATATGTAGAATATATTTTGTGAAAGTCTAGAAACAAGGATAAACTGACTAGTCTAGATGCAATTTTGCATAGGATGTTTTTTATATAACTAACACTAGTTGACCCAACAGACGTTGGCCTGTCTAAATTTCAATAGAAAATGGTTTTCGAATTTGCGATGTATTCCCGTTTGTATAAGGTTTGAATTTCGTTAGGTTATAAAAAAAAATTTGCTTGTACAATAAATTTAATATTTTTTATGAACATACAGTTATTTAATGTAAAGCTTTTTGATATACTATGTTTTTTGTTTGGTTTTCTGGTGCGTAAATATATAAAGGTAGCTGACCCGATGACGTTGCCGTTGTCCTGTCTAAAGGGATTAAAAAAATATGTAGTAAGACCAAGCAAACAAGTAAAGCTTATTATTAAACTAGCCGGTTGTGTCAGAAGAAAACTCCTTTTATCGCAGACCGTGGTTTGTTTGCACGTGCATGTGGGGTGCGCATCGGGATTTGTCTCTTTACCTTATTGTGGGAGAGATTTATGTTCCGACGACTAGCACTGAAGAGTATAAGAGGAATTCACGGACGAGAAAACATATTTTACGTTCTTGTATGTATCACGTGTCGCAGGATCAATACGTTGTTTTGGAACTGGCTTTGTAAACGGACTTCCAACCATAGGTGGAACAAAGCGAATTTTTTTTTTCTAATTCGGTTTTCGAAAGTCATTGGTAAGTCACGCATTTGGGCCCAATTTTATTCTTATTTTTTTTTTAATGATTTGACATTGTCACAGCTGACAAACTCTATATTTAAGACTTATTTATATCATTTTAGAGGCTAATTAATTTTTTATTCCTACACTCATGGTGACATATTAATAATCTGCGGTCGAAATTTTAATAAGCAAACATACGCACACGCTTTATCTTAATGTTGCCTTACATTTGGGACACGGGATTCGCCCAAGCAATATACGGTGCGGCGCACACTTTTACGGACATAATACTAAATATATGAGAGTAGGGATGTGCGTGCTCCCTAGATCAAAGTGGAGTGGCGTTCGAATAAACTAGAGATGACATCTTTATATTTAAAAGTGAAATACCACTCTCTGCCTGAATATAATGGAATAGAATCGAATATAAGTTATTGTCTATACTGTCATAATATACCCTAACCACTGGTAGCTTGGACACTGATCCCGATGCCGGTGGACCCCTATTTTTTATATATTTTTAAATGTTTTATTTATTTTGTTTTTAAAAAATATTTAAAAATGTAAATTTACATGAGAAAAAATAAATAAAGAGAATAATAATAATAAACATGTTTAACAATGCAATAACTAAACATTTAACACTCTAATAAAGAAAAAATACATCATTAGGCTAGACTAGGATTTTCTTGTACTCCAGGCGTTCCACTGTGTAAAATTAATAAAGGTTGTATTTAATCGATCACCAAAGTAACCTAACGTAACCCGCAAAAATACTAAGTTAGCACCTAAAAATACAAAGTTAGCACCTAAACTACTATTTAGATGCTAACTTACCATTTTATGTGCTAGCCTACTATTTTTTGTGGATCAATTTATTATTTCTCTAATAGCTGATTCTGTTGACTGACTTATCAGAAAAAAGGAACAATAAAGTTTGAACATGTTGTTAAAATTTGACAGGTGTGTTCCTTTACGTAGACATCCGCTTGAAGGAAATTGGAAATTCCCTTTCAATCACGCAGATGAAGGCGTGGTCGTTCGATTGTTTATTTTTCTACGACGAATATGTGTGTCTAGTTTGTAGTAAGAACAACGTGTTTTAGTGTTCTTAGTTTTAGAAAAAAATCCATGAAAAAACCTCTCGATAGTTATTGTTTTAAAGAAAGTTTAGTTACATAGTTTGATTTAGTTTTCTGCTAGTTAAGTTTAGTTTTAGTTAGCTTGGCACTTGCCAACTGCAACTGCAATAATTTTTAGTAATTGCAATAGTAGGCTAACCGTTTAGCTGCCCTAAATAATGGTAGACTTCTATCGTTTAGTATCAGCATCAGTTTTGTTTGAGCACTTAAATGTTATGGGCTTCCGACTAATTCCGTTCAATCAATCAGTGGCGTTCCTTTGTCTTTGTATCAATTTATGATTGTAGGTCTCTCAGCTGCTATTGTAAAAAGATTATCAAGGGACACAGCTCTATTCGAGTTGTTCGATTAAACAGTTCTACACAGTACTATCTTTTAAGGTTAGACAAACACTATTCTCATTATCCAATGTCTTCGTAGACGACAGACCGCCAACTACGGACTTCGAAGTAATTACTTCCAAAATAATTGCGAGACAATCCACATTGTGCTTCACTTGTTTCTAGAAACGTTGCGTATTTTAAAAAGAATTATTAGCAAAAACAAAAGCATTCTAATGGGTAACAAGTTTGCTTAAATTTGATTTTCGCTTTAAATAACCCTCTCGCATACACGTACCTACGTGTATGAGAGAGACGTTTACCTAAACGTGAAGCTGAAACATTACACTTAATAATAAATTGGAGGCCACTCCACATAAAGGGACCTAATTTGAAGGCTTTGAAGCGGGGAGAATATATGTATAGGGCGAAATGCCTACTCAAACACTCGCATCGCACCGTATATGTACATAATCTGAGTTTAGCCGGGGGCCGTCAAACGCTGTGAAAGTCACGTATGGCAGCGCTGGGCTCGCAATGTTATTATCCAATACTTACGCAAACATGTACGTGGCGTAGGAGCGTATACTTGCGCATGTACGTTTGCACGTGTAGGTGGTGGCTGTGTACGCAGGCCCCGGGCATCGCGGCCCACACGACCCCGGCCGAAGGGACAAAGCGAAACGGGTTTGTCCCAAGGGAAATTCAATATTCGGGACTAAACCTTAACTCCCCTTAAGACTCCCCGTCTGCCACCCCCGGAATGCTTATATGGCCACGACGTGTATCGATTTTCTTGCCAAATGGAAGATTGGTGTCGAACCGTTCTCGGCGGACGAATGAATGATGTATACCCGAGTGGCGAGTGAATATTTCAGTGTGTGCCACCGTCGTCGGCGTCGCGTCGAGCGACCGCATCGGCTGATGGAACGGAATCTATTTGGCGTGAATTTTTTATTTTGGTAATGCATTGGGCGTATGGGGAAGGCGCCTTTGAGTTCGCCGCCAATTATGTCTGAAATGCTTTTTGAGGTGACTGATTGGATTCCAGCCGGTTGCTCCTACCCGCTTTGTGCCGCTGTCGCTCGCGGGGTTAAATATCGCCTGGTTTAATACGCCTTAGGAAATATCTTTGCTCGCAGATTGATAGAGTGACGTTGAAAGTGTATTGCGCGGAATTTATTTACAAACTTCAAGAATTAATTTAAACGGTTTAAGGTTCTTGGATGTTTTGTTTCGACTGTATTTATAGTCGCTGTAGTCATTGTAATATTTTCTGTAATACATTTTATGAGTAGGAACATTTTAGTTTTTATAATCATATACAGCTAATATAAAATAATAAACAGTAAATAAAAGTATATAGATAGATGCATAATACAGATGTATGTAGTTGTATTAATCCGTAAAATTAATAAAATATCATCTCTTAAGGGTGCGCCGACCAAAAACAGCCAAAAATGTAGTCACGCATAAGTTGATATATGATAAAAAACGATCGTATTATATAAACAAAATATATATTTAGTATCAAAGGGAACGTATTTACAATTAGTCCGACCCATAAATTCATAACACACTATAATCATGAAAACGAGTGGCGGCGTTTAGTTGATATCTTATAGTTTATCTAAATTATTATACCTCTAATTATGTCTACAAATTAACTTAACTACAAATCTTCCGTTTCACATTTTCAGTTTATCGAGCGGTTTTTAAATTATATTTTTTCAAATTAACACGTTCAATTCATCATACAAAATTAGTATGGCCGCGCGGCATCAAATAAATATGGACGAAGACATATTTCAAATAAAATATATGACACTTGTCACTTACGGTCGACGCTGAGATGAAGACCACATGCATACCCGATAGCAAAATAAGAAAAAATGTATGGAAAACCTAAAATGACTTGTAATTTTTGTCTAACTTACAAAATGTGAATAAAGGTCCTGGCGTTATATGTAATTTATAACCGCATTAAGTAAACAGAAAACTTAAAACATTAAGCTGTTCCGTGTAACTGTTTTAATGTTTGTCATTCATTAGACAGTAACCATACTGCTTTAATATTCCAAGTTTCGAGAAACTTTATTAACATATCTAGATTCAAAGATATGTATCTGTTTATTAAGGTAGATAAGGGTGTAAAATAATGATAATAATAAGGTAGGTATATGTACTCTACATACGTTGATATGTATACCCAAGAATAATGTACTAAGTTATTCACTGGCAAAGTTTAAAGGCAAAATCTCGACTTTTATGTACGTAACATGTCGTAAAATATACTCGTAACTCGCGTCGTAAAACATGTAATAACTGAATTATTATAAATATTTACGCACGTACTCAATGTTATTATGTGTTATAATGAAATGCGTGACATAACTATTGACATCAAAACCCAAAAAAATATATCAGAGCCTCATGAATTCGTTGCTCAAAGCATGATACTGTAGTCTAACCCCTTAATCATAAAAAGTATTTATGTATTATTTAGTTAAATATTTTTTTGTCAACGTCACACAAACGTCATTTTGAATTTGAGAAAAAGAGACAAAACAATGATAAACTAAATAATGCTTAAATAGTTTTTATGAATAAGGGGGTTAGGTTATATCTTGCTGAAATATGGTTTCGCTAACTATTTTCCAGGGTTTTGAATACCGTTAAAAATTGGTAGCGATACTTCTGTCAAACGACAATACCGGTAAAAAAAATAACGGTATGCTTAGTATCGTTACTAAGGTGGCATTTTTACCGGTAAATTAGCTAACCGCTCTACACGGATTGGTTAAAGCGCAATATTTAACGAAAAAAGTAACGATACTTTTCTAGATAACGTTTCCTGCATTACCGGTACCAAATTACCTTTATAGAAATAACGTTACTTACCGATATGTACTTGTGGTGGGAATTTGGTAACGGTATCAGACCCTGCTATTTTCAGAATTTTCAGTTTTGCAAGTAAATAAATACTCTGAAGTATTATGTACTTACCCGCTTTGTAGTTGTACTGATATGCTAAGTCATAGATTTATTTATCAGCAAAACTATATATTTACATAACGACTTAATAAGCTGAGGCTTGAAAACACTTGTTGCTAAATAAAGCAATTAATGCCAATCGTAGACTTTTCTTAAAAACTATCAGGGATCGGTTTTATAATGGTAATGATTGCAATCGGTTGCCGGACTATCCGTAACCGAGATGGAAAGGTGGTTTTTATTTGTTTACTGCGTCTGTATTCTTTATTAATTTTTATTATTGTTGCCTTAGACTTAAAACCGATCTAAGTATTATAGAAAAGGGTGTATATTCGGTGATATAACAAAATAGGTATATTCAGATTTTTTAGACTTTATAAAAAACCATACATCCATTAATCACACAGTTCACTAACTCGAGAAACAATAAAGTGGATAATACTTGTGATGAAGATTCACTACAAAATGTAAGTATTATTCTCAGATTATTATTTATTATTACTAAGGTCAATAAATACTAAGCATGTTACCCAAAATAATATGACATTAAAAAGACGTGTCATGAGAAGGTCCTCCTTTGATTCCCAATTGGACTTTCCTTCGTTCAAGATTCAAATCCATTCTCTTATTTCACGACAAATGAATGTCAAAAAAAAACAATTGCCAAACGAGATTTCTCGAAGCGAAACATACTCGAGTGAAGTTGTCTTACAAACGGAGAGCGGGCGCACACAGGCATACGTACACTCATAGAGGACATTAGTATTAGCGAGTTTCGGCCTCTGAAAGGCCCCTTAGATCGAGGGGGCATGTTTGGGGTAAGATCCAGCGGCAGCGTGGGCGGTGTGGCGCGGGGGAAATCCAAGATGGCCGCCAACCGGCCATAAGGGTAAAATAGGAGTCCTTATATATTTATGTATGTAGTTTGTGCTGGTCAGGCCGCTTGGGTTAGTATCGATCTTGCATTGTGGGGGTTTTAGTCGGTTGCGGTCGGAGGTGTTTCGCTTATTTCGTAGCTTTGAATGCCTTTGCCTTTGTTGGGAAATGTTTACGATGCTACTTTTAAAGATGTGGTGCCGTAAAGTTTATTGTGTTACAGCGTTCACAATTATTGTGGCGAGTTGATCTAACTTTTTAATAGATTTTCTTTGAATATATTTTTATACTCCAGTAGTCGCTTTATTGAAAAATATATATTACAGTTATGTCTACTTTACACTTTATGTAGTTAAGTCGTTAGATAGTTTTTTCATTCAACTCCACCTCTGTGGTTAGACTACGGGTCATAGACATAGAGGTTCCGGCTTCGATTCCCAGTGAGGGTATGCATGCTAGTTTATATATTATGATTACTAAGAGCTTCTAATATATAGATGTTTAAAGTTTAAAAAAAATTTTAAGTTTAAAAAAATTGCAAACACAAATTGATTGTGTTAGCTGTTTCAGTCGTTCGGAAGAAAGTAAAGAAGCGGGAAAGTTAACTTAGCGCAAAGTTTTTTTCTGCTCGCGGAAGACTAGGCCACAAGTAAGTACGGCGACACGATTTTACTACCCAAGTTTAAAAAGTTAAGTTGTGTTTATGAAATTGACAACTCACTTTATTCCGTCATAACCATGATGCGTCCGATAAATCTTTTTAGATAGAGATACTTAGAGAGTGGTTAAAACCACAGGTTTGAACATATTTTTTCCTCTCTTCAAAAGAAGAATTAAAAAAAACAAATAGCAAAAAGAAATTTATTAACTATTTGGCTATTTTAAAAAATGCGGTTTATGTTAAATTTTGATGTTTTCTTAGTAATATTGATAAAAGACCTTGGGGTCTTTTGCATGGCTTATAATTACCTATAAGGAAACAATGATTGTATAATTATAATTAAATGAATATAACCCTTTTTTTAAGTAAAATGATAATACATACATACATACATACCATCACGCCTTTTTCCCAACGGGGTAGGCAGAGACCACATCCTTCCACTTGCTACGGTCTTTTTTACTTGGTCGGTAAAATGATAATGATAAAAGTATTCATGAATTTCAAATAAGATTTAATCATGAATAAAAGATAATTAGGGAACACTACATTCATCACACTAACAGGAGTAAATACACTAGTAATCTTTAGTTATGACAAATAGGTAACATGATGCATTCATCATCATCATCATCATCATCATCATCATCATCATCATCATCATCATCATCATCATCATCATCATCATCATCATCATCATCTCAGCCAAAAGACGTCCACTGCGGGATAAAGGCCCACCGGTTTTATGCTGCTCGCATCCAGCAGCTACCCGTGATAATTATGATGATTACATGATGCATTGATTGATTGCAATACATACTTTAATTGCGACGGTTTCCTAAACCTTCCGATGGCTTCTCAACTTGAGAATCAGAATTCGAGTGACGGCGCTGGTCATTACATCTAGCATCTGTGAGAGCGCTACATCAATATATCTGCGTAAAGGGATGACGTATCGTTCGAAATTCTTCACTATGCATGAGTACAGTGCATTTATTTTTGTTGCAGACTCTTTCAAAAACCTTTTGATACTTTTTATGTTCTTATTTTTATACTTTTTTGAATATTGACATTTTTATAGATTTTGCTTTTGTCTTTGTTCTTTGGCTGTCTTCGTTTTGTGATTGGTATTGTGTGTAAAAATTATAGAAAAAATCCCACTTATTTCCTGTTTTTAATCATTTTAGTCCATTAGTTCCTCACATTAATAGTTGTCGTTTTCAATTTTTTTAATGTTTCTCGGCAAACGTGTTTCGGCTTTCGTTGGATTTCTATCAGTTATAGAGTATATAGTAGTTGCTACTACTTCTTTTACTTATTATAAATTTATTTTAGAATGGGGAAATACCATACTATGTATGTTGTATGGTAATATGTCGCTCTTAACTACTAACCAGTAGAGACAATAAGTAATTGTAATGACAATGACAGACGTTTAAAAAATGTCACAATCTAAATAATGACTACGCTATAAGAATTGAGAAACCATTTATTCCACACCAGATCTTTCTAGCTTTGGCATTGGTTAGGTATATTAAATTCGCACCAGATCATTCAAAACTAAAACACCAAAGAGTACACACCAAGCGTATTATACCTACACAAATCTTATATCCACAAAATCCACGCCAAGTCCGCTCCCATTTGGAAGGGTTCTAGGTGTCATAAATTACGGCCCTGTTTATCAGGGAGGGGGGCGGTTTTACAGTTTATCGTCCCTCCGAATAGAGGGCGAGGGTACTGAATTACAGGGCAGGAATGCGACCCTTAGCTCTCCCTGTTTTGTGGTCACATGGCTACTGTATTGAGGGTCCGGAGATTAAAATGGAAGCTGCCATCCCTTTTATGTTCTGCGACAAGACGGCATTATTTACTTTGGAATGATAGTCGCTATGTATAAATCATTGTTACTCTTATTACAATAATTTGATTGTGTTTGACTATACTAGCGACTAGCGATCTGCTGGACCAAGAAATCTATGCGATACCTGAAACTATTATACCCACTATTGTACCGATTTGTAAAAATGTCTTACAAGCTGGTCCCGGTTACAGTGTCACTTACAGAATCAGTCTGAGCACACTACAATTTCGGTCTAAGGATCTTTCCAGCGTTACTAAGTATGTTTTAATTTGAAAAAAGACCAAATGTTGAAAAAATTCCACGAGCGGGATTCGAACTCGCACCCCATTACATGCCGGGTCAGGTGCATTACCAACTATGTTGTCGTGGCGTAGGTATGGTTTCATTTGAAGGCTAAAATAACACTTGGTACACATTAAACAATCAGTGAAATTTTTCATTTTGAAGGTTTGTCAATTCAAAGCTTTAAATTTTATCTATGTATTTTAATACCAGTAACGAATTGACTGCATCTTTATTATAAGAAAGATACAACACCAAATCTAAAAGTATCTATTCACATTGCCCTGTGTATTCCACGGCCGCTCTCAAAAAGTTTGCAAAGTATCAAGTTTGCTCAGTCGGAGTTCTCCGCCGCCTCCATACGCGTGGTCAAGCGGATTTCTGTCATAGAATAAAAAGTATACAGAAGAGACTAGGAAAAAAGTTACGTGAGTTTTTTTTCCTTTGTACCTATGATTTATTTGTACCTATAACCTTTTGGAAACTTAAATTACACTGAATGCTTGTACAAATGTTAGTGAAGTTAACAATTTAAGAAAAATCTTTTGAACTAGCTCATTAAGTTTCCGCTTAACCGGTAATAGTTATTTCATTAATATAATTTAGATTTTTGAATTTACACTTAATATATAAATTAGTTGTCAAGTGTATATCTACAAGAAACAAGTCAATGAAAAAGAAACTTAGTGCCTACGTAACTACATAATACTCATTATAGCAAAGTACCCAACTTATTTGAGATTCAAATTACAAATTATAAAGGCGAGCTACGTAAGTCTCATAGCACACGTGTAGGCGTCAGAGTAATTGGAACTGGAAACCTCTAATTCGAAACAGATGAAAGACGTTGACAAAGAAAAGCCACAAGCGTTTTCAGTTAGCAAGATCATTTGGCAGTTACGCTTTACTCTGTGGCGGGTGACAATGTAGGTAGGAGGTGCGGTCTGTGGGAGGGGTGCGGGGGTAGTGACACAGGCTACCGGTCACCTCTCGTATTGATTTGTTGTATCGTTCGTCCTGCAAGTTGCGTCCCTTTCGCGCGCAGCCCGGGTAGTGCCTTTCGCTCGCACATGCTCCCGCACGCTCACATACGCTCACATGTGTCCGCGTGGAGTGTATTACGTTGCGCATGTGTTGGGTCCGAATATTATGTAGGTGCTGGTACCCCACGCAACGTTTTCGCGGCTGTTTTCCCGGCGCGGTATCAATCTCGTTTAAAACCTCCATCGTTAAAATTGGCGTCGCGCTTTCTAGAGGTTTTATGCTTTATTTATTTCTATTTTTTTCAATTGTATTGTAATGGAGGACACTGAATATTTGCAATTTATAAAATACAATTTTTATTGTCTCTAAATAAATACTTAAATATTAAAATATACGAAGAGTTTTTTATTTATTACGGCGGTTTAGTAGTATTACCTAAAGAAAACACAATTAAAAGTATGTACTTACAATAAAGTTACAAAGGTAGAAATATAACAAATAAATCTGTAACATTAATCATCAATTCTAGAATAAATGACGTAGATTCATTAGAATCTTAACATGTCTTGGTTTCATTTTAATTTGAACTATAAATCTGCCGAAACTGAGATCGTAAGATGTCTAAAATTCTAGAATTAGACATACCTCGCCTTGCTCTGAGTGTGTGGCAGGGCGTGACAGGCTCGCTGTGTGTGGGTGTGTATGTGTATGCGTGTGTGTGCGTGAGTGTGTGTGTGTCATAATTTGCTCAGAGGTCACAGCCATGTACTCAAGGGTTATGTGCTACGGATTCAACGTCATTCTCAATTAGGTATGCGAGATAAGGCAATTAATGAATGTAGTTGAGACTCCCATGACTATTGCGTTTTAATTATCTATTTACTAAGAAAACGGAGAATTTTGTATCAAATTTTCTTTGAAAAAATTGTTAATATTGTATTTTATTCAAAGTAACATATTCGTCTTTTAAAGCAGTTATTTTATAATTGATATTATTCTAGCATTCATAAGGCTATATTTATAATTACAAGCCAAGTAGTCTTTCTACAAGTGTTCTTTCAATTTCTTCAGTACCTAGTTTCTAATATGATAAAGAATATATCATTTAGCTAACAAAAAACTATTACTTAGTACTAGGGCCCCAGTGTTCGACTGTCGAGGCTTAAACTGTCGAACTTCGACACTATAAGCCCAGTGTTGGACACAATTTCCGTCGAAAAAAATATTAAGATTTTCATTAAAATTTTACGGCATGCATTTTACCGCATTTTTTTGCTAAAGACTAAAATCAGCTGATCCATAATGTTAATTATTAAAGAAATAATGTTGTGTGTAAAAAGTGTTTTTTTTACTATATACTAAATATACTTTAGTAAAGCCACTGTATATAGAATAAATTTAGCGGTAACATTTGCTTCATCCGTAATATTCACATGTTTCTGGTGTAGAGATACGCGTCTCGGTAATTGGCGAACATGATATTTGGCTTAATCAGAAGCCTTAATTTAATCATTGCTTTCTTAACTGGGAAATTATGGAATTAAGAAATTGAATATCATTCGCCAAACAGCCGTGGGTTGGTGATTGATTTTTATAACGTGTTCCATTCAAAGTCTTGTAGAGAATAAGAGAATCGAAAAGGTGGAATTTGATCATTGGACATATAACCATTTGATAAAAATAAATATAATCTATTGAACGGCATATTCGGCAAAATACTTCTAAAGTTAAATATTAAAAATATATTTTAAGTGTTAAAAAATCGTGAATTCGTAGTAGGTATTACTTGTTATATAATTAATATTCTTATTTGGGTTTTTTACTTATTACATTTTACAAAAACACAAATGTTGAAAAATTTTCCACGAGCAGGATTTGAACCTGCACCCTTCTGACATACCGGGTCAGGTGCTCTTTCATTTAAGCTATCGTGGTTCTAAACTATCGTGTTCTATCGTGGATTTTTTTTCAATATTTGTGTTTTTGTAATTTGTTCGCAACATAATTTGCGTTAAAAATTATTTGAACATTTTATTTATATTTGATATTTATACTTATTTATTATCTAAACTCATAAATGTATGTATATGTATATTCTATTTAACTATTAATTTTACAAACGTGATTTTTTAAAAGCTATAGGTATTTATTAAATGTAAATATTGTCATGGCACTACAAAAAAATAAGTATTTTTATTTTTTTCTTAATATTATTTTTAATTTAAATATGGCATCCGCGGGAGACCAGCATCGTGGTTAACACCAGGACAAATGCTGAGCGAAAACCAATTTTTTTTTCTATTTCTATTTCAATATCCTGCTCTTTATCGGGCTTTGCAGGTGCAGGTTAAGTCAGGTAGAGTCATAATATGCATATAAGGTCACATTTTATCAACCGCAAATATTTTGACAAAATATTTAATTATATCAGAGAAATAAGGCCCTAGCATTAAAAAAATATTCAGGCTAGTTTTTTTTTTTACTTTTACTAAAAATTAAAATATTTTTAAGAGCAACCATTGCGGCCTCTCTGTCGGCTCCTTTGAATGAAACTACGGGCACGTGTAAGCGGTGAAGGCACTGCGGCCTCTCAGTTTCGGCTCCTTTGAATTGAAACTACCGAAAGTGCGTAAGGGGTGTTTTTTTAACCGAAATGTCTTTTGGCGTTTTTCTTGAAAACTAGCGTATAAAAATTTAAGGTTTTTTTATAAAAATAGTTTATTTATGTTGTTGAAATTATCCTCAAAATATTTGCAGTTGATAAAATGTGACCTTATATAAAAACAAAAATATATGGGTCGTTAAATTAATTTAAACACACACGCCCTGCGTGACGCATGCACGCAACGCAAAGTAAATACGCATATAACCTTAATCATGAATTTTTTGAGATGTGCTTTCAAATGTAGGCTCGCGCTCACGATTTCGTTTTCTTGTCTCCATCTTTTAACGAACTAGCCAAATAGGCAGTTCATAGGCGTAGAAGTAAGTCAATTAGTAGTATGTGGTGGTGTTTCGCTATCAATCACTTACTTTTTACTTTTACTTGTGAAAATTTAAACTGGTAATTGATGTTTTGCAAACTTAAATATATTTTTTTAACATGTTGTGATCCTTTATGTTTAGTGTTTTTATTTGTGATGGAAAGTGTGTTTGTCGTTTTCGAGGGCACTTTCTAATATGTTGACACTGTAAGGAAGACAAGAAATGGTCTTGCTGAGTTTCTTGCCGGTTCTTCTCAGTACAAGGTCTCCCGCCCAGAGTAGACTTACGAACCGATGGCATAATGACGTTCCTAAGAGCTATTTGTAGCCTAAACTGAAAAATGATTTTGAATTTAGAATCAAAAAACTTTCCATCATAACAACTATACCCGTCACAAGTAACATGTGACACAAAGAGATTCAGTTTAGCAGTGGTGATGGCGGCGTGAATTTTTTACATAACTACTGGCAAAGTAAACAACGGTGCGAGGGAAAGTTGGCTCGTTTCTCATCCCGCGGGACCCTCCAAGGGACGCTCAAATTTCCGACCGAATAATGGCGTACCGATTTAATATCGCGCGCTTTGGATGACTCGTGTGTGTCTTTTGTTTTTGTTTTGGCAATCGATGTTTGACCACGTTAGACCACCTGTGAGCGATAGTTACTGTGACACATCCCTCGGCTAATTGTAGCTATTAATGTTGTGTTGAGTATGAAAAGATTTTACGTTTAGTTTAAAATATAATTCGGAAAAGTTTTTTTTTTAATTTTCTGAATTATTGACGTTCTTTTTAAACTTCATACACTTTTCTGCTACCAAGGAATAAAAAAATGGTTCTACATATTTGTTGAACTTAATTTTAATCGAATTTTGAAGTGATTTTTTATTTTTATAAACTTAAAAAACTTATTTACTTAGTAAGTAAAATATTTTGAACTTATAATTTATGATCAACCTTCATAATGAAATACATAAGTGTGTATGTGCTTTTAACAAGATAGTCTCTGGTTAAAAAAACGTAGGTTCGTATCAAAACAAGTAAAGTGAACCTTATGTTTTCTCAAGTAAAAGCAAAAGTTAAGTTTTCTTTGTATTCATTCCGAAACTAGTTATACGGCAAATCTTATTACATGCTCAGAAAGCGTCTTGAACCTTCAACCTCGCATTAACCTTTAAAAGAACACACGTGTGCTAACAAAATCACAAATTAAACGTAAAATTTCCACTAACCAAAGCCGTAACGAAAACCGGTCTGCGAGACCCAAGCTGCGAAAATATTGAAACTTTGTACATAATGTGTACAACGAGAGGGGTTGCTCCCCTAGTCCCCTCCGATGACCACCGGCGACCCGCGCACGTTCGGTCAACTTTGAATAATGAAATTCAAATTCAAAAAAGGAACGTACAAGCCCGCCAATAAACAAACCGTATATCATTCCTTATTCAAATATATTTTGGTGAATGGTTGACCCGCGAGCCCACGCGACCAATTAATGGTTAAATATTTCCATTGAACAACACTGGCCGCTACATAATTTATGACTCGAAAATTAGAAAACAATGTTCGTTTTTTACATTTTAGAATATATAATAAAAAGTCTGTTTATTTATTGTAAGCTAACCTTCTTGGTGCTAATTGTGACGATCTTTATTAATAAAGTAAGTTGTAATTAGGTAGGGGAGCGAAACAGGAAAATTGTATTACTTAAAACATGACTTTAACGCTTCTTTGCGCCCCCGCAATCGTAATTTTTATTGCATTAATTGTCGGGACCGATGCGTTTTTAATTTTGTGTCTGGGGTGTGAGACTATTAAGTATCTACGTTCAGTAATTGTGTTAATGACGATGTTTAACTGTCTTTTATTCTTCGTTGTATTTAGACTTTAATTATTCTTATACCCCCTTCGGCAAGGATATACGTTAGTTACTGGCAGCAATTGATTGAGGAGTTGAAGATTGGACTCAGTGGCATGCGTTGGGGGAGAGCCTATGCCCAGCAGTGGACTGACAAGTGCTGATTGTAATGATGATATACACTGTAGATTTTTTTTAAAAAATAATAAGTTAAGTGAGAGTTAATAACCAACTAAACCCTTATTTTAGTGGAAACGTGGGACGTTAATTAGACCTGACGCAGACTTCTAAAAAGAATTTGATAAATGACATTGCACTATTCTTTACAATTTGAAGTTTACGAACACTTAACGGCTACAAATTCACATAAATATTCGGCAAGACACAAATACAAAACAAACCTGCTAACAAGTACTTTACTTTCCCACCAATAAGTCTAGGTTGCTCTAATATTAAGAAAACAAAGTTGAGAATAAAAAACAAAACATTTATTTTTCCAAATGGCAACATTTGCTACGAATTAAAACTAAAACTAACGCGTCGCGGAGACTGAATTTATTAACGCGGGGGACATTCAAATTCGAACATGGAACATAAATTCGGAATATTGCCTATATTGAAGCGGCTGGGATTGTAAAATTAAATTTTGCATGCTGAATACCGGAGCGAGGGGACATTTATTTGGTAGGCGTATATAATTTTATTGCTGGGACCAATGGTTCGCGAGACATGTCGGGCATTCCTTATTTTTTCATGATTTATTAGACATTCTATTTTCAAAATTTACTTTTTGCGTTGCGTGACAATTGAAGGAATGATTTTTTTAAAGTTGATGTTAAAAATAAACACAAGGTAATATTAAATGTATGTATCACTAATAAATGAAGTTTTCGTAATAATAAGTTTCTCTTTCCACAACTGGTAATAAACATTAAGTATGGCAACATTAGCAAGAAATAAATCTTCGACGCCAACCAACCGTACAGAATAATTCAATAAGACACAAGGAGGGTTAACTCAAGTTTAACGTAAAGGGAAACTTGAAAGCAAACGTCACGCGTGCCACCGAAAATAATAACATATTATGTCCCTCCAAAGTGTAGGGGTGGATTCTTCAAACGATTCACCTCTTCACCTCCCGTGGAGGTAGCCCCCACAATACTCCGCTCTCACATGGTCATAACGGCGCCTGATAAGGGTCTAAGAGACCCTCGGTAAATCACCCCGTATCTACATCTGGGGTGACACCCCCGCTCTATATACTGGTACATAGTTGGACAGTGGCGCTGGAGGGTTAAGACTGAATTTCGCCTGATTTAGTAAGTAGGTTAAATAAGACAGTTTTAGGAATTATTGAGTTGCGTGCACGGGGTTCCTTTGTTTTCGATTAGAAAACGGAAAACGGTACTTATACCCAAAACGGCTAAAAATACAAGAAACTGTTTGGCTAAATTGTTGCTATATCCTATGTATTTGCATGTTTTCGTAAATATAGAATATCTCATAAAAAATTTTATATGCATAACAGCACGGACCTACTAATTATGAAATGTCAAACTCTATAAAAACTACAAGCTTGAAAAATGATAATAAGTGTTTACGCGGGAGACCTTGTACTGAGAAGAAGCGGCAAGAAAAACACAGCAAGAGCATTTTGAAGTTATACAATAAGTATAAATAATAGCTTCTTAATGTCGTCTATTACCCAGTCCTTATCATAATAAGATCCCGTAATCCAATAATCGGTAAAAACGAACTTTGCCTAACATTGATAACCGCAATCTAAACGCTAGCCGTGTAGGTGCAGCCTACAGTCTCAAACCTCACCAATGTCTTCCTAAAATCCTACAACAGTCCATACACGCATCAAAAATTACTAGTGGATGCCCAATGGTCAATATTCGACAGTGATTTACAAAATATACAATGTAATGTGACACAATACATTATCTTTCCGTACTCCTTTTCCATTTGTACTATAACTAGTTATGCCAAATCTCACACTCCTGTTCGCGCAATTTGTTTAAAAAGGGGTAAAAAGTTTTTCTTCACGAATTAATATATACTAGTGGTCGCCCAGTGGTCGAAACTCGACCGTAATTTTATTAAGGCTGCACGGATTGTATCCTAAGCAATGAAAAATTAAAAAAGATAGAATGTGAGTTTGGATTGGCATTGACAGATGTCGACTGCATTAAAGACAAACAATACGCGTGGGTCAAATACATATGCGTGTGTGTCAAATACATGGTAGTGTGTGTAATGTTGTTTTTGTTGATTTAATGTATTTATTATGCATAGTTTAAAAAAAATATTAACATTCGGATAATCTTCTCTATATAAACTATAAGTGTTCGAAATTTCATACTCCTCCGTCCCGCGCAAGTTTCGTAAAAACGGGTACAAAGTTTTTGCTTCACATATTAATATATAGATAATAATAACATTCATGGCTACCAGAACGCACTAGCTGCAGCACCTACAAGCTCCAACCACAACATAGCTTCCCCAAAATCCTACGAAAGTCCACACACGCATTAAACATTAAAGTCCAACCAAATCGTTCCTGACGTGCCCCCCGAAAACATCTCAGCGGCTCCCCGGGGACGACCTAATGTTTTCTTTTTATTCCATCAGCCAGGATGACGGCGTAATCCATCAAGGAGGGGGTGGGATCGATTCCCCGTTCGGCTAGGGGCCGTAAAACTATGGTTATTGGATATTTCGGAACGTCTCCGGTTTATGGGTAGGTGAAATTTCACGTTGCGTTTGTGTCAATGTTGATTTATATCGCAAAACAAAAAAGATACTACTAATGTTTACATTTTTTTAAAATCTAAAGTGCAAAAAATATTTTATGATACACGATTGCTTTATATGAGACTCGAACCTACGACCTTGTGCAATCCGGGTGACTACGATTCCAATCGTCGTTCAAGGTGTAATGTATTATAACCGTTATAGCTATATTATACCATAATTTATTTAGTAATAATTGTGAATTAAACTCTTCTAGAATTCAATCCACAGCCAAAGCGTATTAACTACTTATCTGATGGACACATAGTAACATATAATAAACACAATTCTTTTCAATATAATTCGAACCGAACAATACACTTTTCTAGCTCTACATTTCCGTCATTTTCCAAATAATGTCCCTTAAATGGCATAATGGCCTTTGGGCACGCTTCAGACTTTCCTATATATCATGTCGAATATATGTATATGTGCGTAAAAAATGCGTCTGATTTTTATGGGTTTCGCTCAGGGCTATTTGGACCCGGGTGGGGAGAAAACTGCGTGTGTGTATTACGACGACTGCCGAGGGGTTTATGAAGCGAATAATTCATTTATTTGGTAGAAATGTTTGCTGAGGCTTAATACCTATGTGGCTCTATAATCTGTGTGGTTTTTGGTCAGGGTATATTTTTTCTGATTCTGCCTAAAACCGTTAAATGGTTACTAAACAACGGATAAACATACTTAAAATACTTAAATACATACTTATTATAAATAGAAACCACCCAGACCCGAAACAATTTAGAAAAACAATAATTTCTAAATTGACCCGACCTGGGATCGAACCCGAGACCAGAGATGGCGACACCATGAAAACCGGTGTACAAACCACTCGACGAAGGAGGTCGTCAATTCAAAATCATTTATTCAGTTTAGGCTACAAATAGCTCTTGTGAGTGTCATATACCATCGGTTCGTAAGTCTACTCTGGGCGGGTACTAAATGCTACTATACTAGTAGAAAATCAATAAATCCAATGAAATAACCATTTATTGATGTTCTATGCCCTGACATAAAGGCATAAGTACGTACCTACCGAAGCATGACGGCAATCACACCTTGTACGTGGGCTTAAAAAAATAAATATACTTTTAGCATAAGTACCCGGCAAGGAGTTCGATATTTTTTATGATACACATCCAGATCTTGCTAGCTAGAGCATGCTTGGCATTCCGTGAGCAAGAAGTTTGAAATTAATACTTATTTAAATTATCGTGATTATTTTGTTGGTTGTCCTAATACATTAAAAAAAATGTGTCACGTCTTAGTTTAAACTGTAATGTTATACAAATCAATGTAATAATAATAAATAAATAAATAAGGACTGAAGCTTCAGGCATAAGGCAAAACGCGCGTGCTACTATTTAAGGTCCAAGTTTTGGCAAGAGAAATAGCAAAAGTCACCGGCCTTCTCACTAGGTTTTTAAAATATTAGATTGAAAAAAGGAAATATATTGGCTGAGAAATTTAAGTGTATATTTTGAGCAGGCATTTTTTTCTTCTTTTATCATTAATAAGGGATCAGGGATAAGGGTCAGCTATTATTTTAGTGTATAACAACGACAAACTGCTTTAAAAAAAAAATTATGTTATTTTTTATGATTCCTGTCTTATTTGTGTACTTAAATGGATAAGATAATTATTACAGGAAATCATTCTTACAGTTCGAATCGCTTTTGATAATTATTCTTCTAATCAGCTTCTTTATCATGAAGACATGGTTTCAGTGTACGCATGACATTTTCATTACTATTTATGCGCGCGCAGTTTTCTACATTGCTCTAAATGATATTTGACATTGTATTTACACAGGTATGTTTTGTTTTTCTCAATCCTCCTCTTTTCTCTTTTGCGGTGATCGAAGATGGTGGAATAATCTTTTTTTTTTGAAGTGCTTGCAACATAACGTATAAGCTTCATTTGTTTTCAATAAATTCTTAACATCCACGCATGTGTTAGTAAATTGTACTCACTATAGTCACAGAATAAGTCCATAGTGTTGTTGTTTATCATGACTTTGGATCAGCAACCATCTCTTTCACCCATCGTCTATATTAATTTCAAGATTACTTCCCATTATTCTTAGATTTTTTCTTCTTTTTGTTCTAGTATCATCTACACCAGAACAGAAACTTGCATACAAAATTCACAGTGTTTTTCACTTTTAAGTACCAGGCTATCAGAAGTACTAAGGAGTTAAGATGCACTCGTATCTTCTAAGAAGTTTTCACACAGTTTAAAAGCACAATATTCGCAGTAACACCGGAAGAACCAACTATTCAAATCAAACATCAGAAATGTACTAATCTTTGTTCGCGGCTGCAAGTTAATAAATGCAGGAGCCATTGAAACTGTGAATAAAAGTTAACCCCTTCGCTGCTTCGGCGTCGGCGCTCGCGCATGGAAATTAGATCAGTAGGTACCGATGATCGAACAGGGGTTCTCAACCATTTCTATCGGCATTTTAATGAAAGTTCGAGTGTACAAGTAATGTTTAGATGTTAAAGTGATATTTTGTTTTGTAGATAATCAAAAAATAAAAAATATATTTCAGACTGCACTGAATGCACAACAAAAGGTTATTGTCTATAAACCAGATTTGTTAAAACTGAACTACTTTGATCTCAAAAAAGCAGGTACTTATGTATAAGTTTAACTGTAAACTCTAACTTTAATTTTATTTTTCAATGGTTTTTATGCTATTTAAAACTTTCTATAGACAGATTAAAATCAGTTAAATATTTTTTTAACAATTTACCAACTACTAAAGTACCTATCTGGTATTTTCCGTTTTATTAGAACTGGCTTACTGGTATAAAAAATATTCCAAAATCCATAAATATTCTTAAGATTATCGCAATGCCCTTGCAGTTATGAAATAGGATATATTTCAAACAAAGGTACAACATAAAGCATTCAATGTATAAAGTTAAATAAAGAAAGCAACATGAAACATGAAAAAATAGAAAGTTGAATTAAGAAATTTTATAAACATAAATGAACTCAAACCACAGATTACAAAAACACAAATGTTGAAAAAATTTCCACGAGCAGGATTTGAATCTGCACCCTTCTGACATACCGGGTCAGGTGCTCTCCCAATTGAGCTATCGTGGTTCTAACCAGCCCGCCGAAAACTAAATTTGCGTTAAAATTATATAAACAAAATAAAAACATTTTGAAACCACAGACTAAAACAGAAAAGCACACATAACCCTAAACCCGATCGGTAACAGTGCGAACACTTTGGGAACCTTACACAGATCGTATGTCGCGATTGTTCAGTAACATTTTTTGCGCGCGCTCATTAATTTGGCCTAACTGCAGACAATGTTAACCCTTCCGCTCGCATCGCGCCATTATCGCTGCATCCTCTCTGCTTCTTTTTATTATGCAGATTAGGGGTTTATCGGGCGGGATTTAGATAACGCAACGTTTGTGGCCGCTCCGAGTTATTGTTGCTTTGTTGTTTGATGTCTCATTCCGGAAGTGCGATAACGTTTTTAGTAAGAAACCTCTGCTCGTTGCAGACGAATCAAATGTTTGGGGTTTAACTTTTTAATTATTTTATTTGTAGTAGCTTCAATTTTCGAAATCATCATCATCATCATCATCATCATCATCATCAGCTCATTTTGTGTCCCCACTGCTGGGGCACGAGTCTTCCCTATGGAAGATAAACAGGGAGAACAGGTCATAAACCACCACGCGGGCCCAGTGCGGATTGGTGGTTGTTAACGACTGCTAATGCAGCCGGGACCAACGGCTTTACGTGCCTTTCGAAGCATGGACGAGCTCTAGTTGATACATTTTTGGTCACCCATTCGATGACCGGCCTTAGCGAATGTTGCTTAACCTCAGCACTCGCAGACCGGGCGCGTTAACCACTGCGCCATCGAGCTCCTCATTTTCGAAATGCCGAGTCCTATTCTTCGTGCTTCAGAAGGAATCGGTGCTCCAAAGTGATGTGTTATGATCCATTCTGTACGAGAGCTATCGTTTGAAGGCTGATGATGATGATGATGATATTAATTTAAATATGCAGCCCTCTAAACGACGTTAAATACAAAACAAGATTGCATGTTTGATTTAGAACTAAATGTTGTCTTAATTATAATAATATAAATAATAATAAATAAAAACTAATATAATCAAACTATTTGTAGGCTCTTATTTTTTATGTATTATTTAACAAGAAACACAAAACTTATTGTTTCATTCAGCCTGTTGTCAATATAAATAATATAGGCAATATCGTAGTTTTACATTTACTTGTGACTATGTTATGACGTAGCTATATTTACGTAAGTACTTACAAAAAAAGCTTAAAATGTTAATAACAATATTTGAATAGCTTTCTAAACAGTTATTACCAGCCATTAGATTTTATTGCTAGCAAACAATATGAAACGCAAGCTTTTGTCTTACCTAATAGGTTAGTCGTAACACCAAAACGCCACTATGCGGGCTATCATAAAACTTAATTTCCATAACGCACCCGTTTGTCCCTGCCATCGAATAATAGGCACTAACTGACGATCGACACGACCGATCATGCGTACATCGAATCAATACGAAAACACCAGTCAAATAAATCTAACGAGAACTCTTACATCTGCATGTCATCGGAATAAATCAAATCACCATTGAATGCATCCATAAAATATTTTCGAACTATTTTGAATGCGACGAATGTCAAAGAAAAAAAACTACGATCCCCAAAGTTAACCCGTTCACTGACACGTATTGAGCCGATATAAAAAAGTTACACCCATATTTTGCACTTCCCGATATCGAATAATAGGGTCTATTTATGCATTCTCGATAAATGAAGAGCAGTTTTTTTTTCGCTGCCATTATAAATCAAAATGTATTATTTATCTTTAGAGATTTAGAATCTGCATCCCATTGTTATTCGGGATATGCGGTGTGTCAAGGGTGTAATGTTTTTATGCAATATCAGTTGTCGCGTTGCATAGATAATAATAAATGTTCGCAACGGTTGCTAGTTGCTACTATTTCAATAGTGCACATTCACGTGAGCGATCTAAAGTCGAGCATCCGATATCGCTATTATAGTTTTAGATGTTATCTCGTGTATAAATTAAACGGAGTGTGGGTCGGCCATTTTGAATATTTCAAGAGGCAAGGGCGTTTTCGACCGTGGGGCAGTAATTATTTGATTGGAGTCAAGAGGCTGCATGCCGAGATACCGCCGGGGCCGCATTGTGGAGCGCCTTCGTGGCACTCGAGTGCTCGCGAGCGTTTGCGAAATTCACGGCCCGTCAAATTCGCACCTACGGCGTTCAAGGGTTAACCATCGACAAATCCTTGTGCATATGTTGAATAATATTAAAATTGGAACATTTTAAATAAAACAAAAAAATGACGTCTAACCTTCTTGAGTATAGAATCAAATAGTTCAATAAAGTAAAGAATTTAACGTTTATTAGGTGCAAGTAAATTACCAAATAATAAAATCAAAATTAAACTTAGTGATACAAATATTTAATACAGTGAAAAAATTAAATACCTACTCTTCCTTCCCTAGCCTTCCCGGTAGCATAATGGTCAGAGCCGCCCAGATTGCGGAAGACCCAAGTTCGATTCCTGGCTGGATTGGGTAGGCATTTAATTTTTTTCACTGTATTTTATAAATATTTAATTCAGCTTCAGTGCAGCAATTAGCACTTAAAAATAAAAAGTAAAATTTAATGATACAACATAATTTTGTAAAATAGTGCAAATGATCCGTTATGTCAGTTGTTGTATTTTTTAAAACAGATTTTCTTAGTTATTATTCTTTCAAAACGATTGCTTCAGTATATGCCATGCTTGCTATAACGCAATTTTTCAGTGGTAAAAGACGATAGGGGTATAGTATTATTATAAAATGAAATGTATCAAATATACTATAATGGTATATGCCTTTTGTATCGACAAATTCATCTATCGAGAATTTGCATACACTAACATAACAATACACTCCATTGTGAATCAGTTCAAATTGTGTTCCAAACATTTTATCGATCAACGGGCTTATCAATTAGTAAAATTTCGGTGCAGCTTACGTACCCGATGCATGTTATTAAGTCTCCCAGAGAATAAAAAACATCTGACACTGTAAAGGTGACAGGAAGAGAGAGAAAAAAGCGTCACATACACACACAACTCGCAACCTTTAATCCGTTCCTTTGTGCATATAATTATTATTTCCGAAACTCGATCAAAGAAAATAACAGTCCTTTTTGCATATGCGTTTTCGACAAAGTGTGAATAAAAATGTCACCCTCAGGTAGCGAAAGGGTGACCCTTGAAGTTTTTTTTATGTAGGGGCAAGTGTAATCCGAGACCCGTTATGCAAGAGAAGTTTTTTGTGAATGATTATTATGCATTCGTTCTCAGGAAGATTTGGAAGTATCGCCCGAGGCATGTGTGAAGATGCATGAAAGTACTTCCTTAGGGTCTATGGAGTATGCATTTAGATTAGAGGGTTAACTGAAAAACCGTTACGGGGTGCCAAAAGATGAATACTAAATTTAAAAGTTTTAAAATTTTTATGTTCCTTTTTCGAATTTAAATTTGTTGTCCAGCCAATTAAAAAAAAAAACTTTAAATAATACTAAAGAGTTTATTCCATTCAAAATTTTTTTGACGCATAAAAAAAGTTTACCCACCTTACCGATTGAGGGTCGCATTGTGCCACTGTTTGTTTGGTTTATCTTTATGGGTTTTAGTCCAGGTAATCCGGTGTCCTCTCACCGGAGCTCAATGGGTTTTGACGTATAAAAGGATTATTTTTTAATAGATAATTAATGATGTTACAGCGCTGTCACGGTTTGGTTGCCATTGATAGCTGTTTTATAGTTATTTCGTGTTGAACTATTTATTTTGCGCGTTATAAGCGTGAGTAAAAAAAATCTATTAAATAGTTTCAAATATAGTAGTTCAGTGAAAACCGCGTTTATTTTGATAAGCACTTGTTCAGTCTTTTTTTATTACCATCTAACAGAACATAATTTATAGCACAATGTCATAATAAACAATTTTAGTTTAAATAATAAACGAAAGTCCTTTAAAGGTTGCACAATTTTATTAGGAAGAAATTAAAACATTTTCTTATGTTACTTGACCTGGCCAGAACCCAGCAGTAAAAACTATAGATGCCAAAACTACAAACAACGTTCCTTGTTATCTTTCCAATAACTTGGAAGTTACTTGATGTAATTTCTTGATGTATTTGACATATTTTACCATATATGATTGCATGACGCTTCAACATATCAGCTCTATTGAAGAAACGCGCTAATTTTAAAATTAGAAGAACGCGCAATGACAACTGAAACAAAAAAAGAGAAGCAATAGATCCCTAAAATGTTCTAAATTAACGTTACAAGAACTTACAAATTGATTCGAGTCACATCTCTATTTAAAAACGCGCGAATGGTAATTTTATATTGCGCAATGACTATTGAAACAAAAGAGATAATGCTATAGATTCCCAAAACGTTGCAAATGAACGTTACAATAACTTACAAACCAATCTGAGGCATGATTACTAAAGAAAGACAACAGAAACAAAAGAGGTAAAGTCATAGGTTCCCAAAACGTTACAAATTTGTTAACATAACTAAAACATACAAATCAGTCCGAGACGTAACTATCAGAAGGCAATGCGCCAATTTCAAAATGATGACAGTCTTTAAATTAGAACGCGAAATGACTACAAAAAACAAAAGAGGCGAGGTAATAGACTTAAAACGTTCCAAATGAACGTTACAAAACCTTATAAACCGATCCAAATCATAACTCTATTGAAGGAACGCGCCAATTTTTAAATTTGGAGAACTCGCGATGACAACAAAAACAAAAGACAGCTGACAGTCTGTCGACCTACGGCAACGTGGCCGTAACTTTCATTCTTGGAGCGAACACGTTAGTAACCCACTTTTCATTAATAAGGCGAGCTAAAAAAATGCACGAAGAAAGTATCAAAGATTGAGCGGAGCGCGAACTTCGTTGGAGCGCCGAAAGAACGCTGTGGATGTGCTGCCATATTTTTTTGGCTACACCCCGTTTGGTAAACCTCATTTTCTCTCTCTCTCTAAAGCTACGTTTGTTAACAATTTTTAAATTCATACATTTAATCTGGATTACCAATTGGAAAGTTTACCATACGAGATGAAGACTTTTTTACCAACAAGGTTACAGTTAGGCGTACGGCACGCTTTACTGTAGCTAATATATGTAGTTATGTATATTTTACGTTTTATTACCTATTTATTTTGTGTTCAGGAGCGGGCTGATTATGATGATGACGATGATGATTTATTTAAAACAGAAAGTGCAAACTAGTTGGGTCTAAAATGCGATAATGTCGTTGTAAAAAATACTTTATTGTTTGGTATTTGTCTGCGATTGAGCGGAGACTAGAAGTTTTTTTTAACTACCATAATGTTTTCTGTACGTTTATGGTTTCCTATGTGTAAATGGTTTCGTTTCACATTTGCTAACATTGTTTCTCACGTTTCTCATATGAGTGAATTTGTACTTCTAATGTAATACCAAAAAATGCTATGACATGAAGTCTGTCAATGGTTAGTTCAAAATACGGACGATGTTGTGGAGCTGTACCAATATCCATACGACATCTGACAACCTCTTTTACGCAACGATACGAATTTGATAGTAGTTCGTGCTAGGCCACTGAATTATTACACAAAAAAAATGGAAAATGGAGCGTAGCCACATCACCCCTATTCCAGCGTCAGTTTTTCCCGGCGCTCCCGCCAGACGCCGAGACGCTAAAAAAAATAATTAAAACGAGCGACGGCGAAAGTGAAAGCGCGCCGTCTGCCGCGTAATTAGCACAATGGAGTTTCCTGACTTTGAACTTTTCAATCGTTTTTGTTCGTATTCTATCTAAACGGTGACTTTGAATCGCGGTCTGCCCCACGCGCGTTCTTTATTCGATTAATGTTTTTAATTCAAACTATGATTGAAGGATAGCGGCAGCGTGTGAGCCCTACGCGTATTTTTTATTTGATAATATGAGTGAAGGATATCGGTAGCGTGCGTGTTCTACTCGTATTCTTAATTTGAAAATATTTATTCAAAATATGAGTGAAGGATAGCGGTAACGTATGTGTTCTATGCATATTCTTAATTTGTTAATATTCATAATATGAGTGAAGGGCATCGTGATATTATAGCGTGAGTGTCCTACGCGTAATTTGATTAGATTATCCTACTTTATACTAGGCATATCACTAATGGAAAAAACTTGCACTTTTTACATTAATATATCGGCAAGTATATTATTAATAGAACTAAATGTAGGTTGTATCTCCCTCTTACATTATTTAAAAGATAAACTATCATCTATTTCTTTTTTATCATAATCTTATTTATTTCTATAATATTTGTTTAGATCTGAGTTTTTGAAGCGTAACGAGAGATAGATTACATAAATAAAAGAATATAGAGTTCAGTATTTCCAATCGTATTTTCCCCCTCACATGTCGAAAAGCTATTTGGCTTCAATCTAATTCCAACTTGTCGTCAGGCAAAGTTTACATTTCAATATTACAATCGACTTCAAAGTGTTCCGTCTAATAGAAAAGGCGGTAACCATACAAATTTCCCCAATACGACGCGTACGGTTTATCCAAATTAAAAACTGCTCGTAGGTAAGTATCGCGCACAAGAAGCCTTACGTTCAATTTGGCGGGAAAGGCTCAGCGGCATCCAATTTTTCCTATATTGAAAAGTTGAAAATTAATTCCTACCTAATTTCCTACGGCTGAAATATGAGGTTGCGGCACACACACGCCGCGTCACGCAAATTTCGTTACCTCGCCATCCATAGGGTCCCGAAACTACTCCCCCCCCCCGTCCGTCGCATCAATCTTCACCCCCGCGCCACCTACGGCCGTATAATACAATAATATATGTCTAACTTTCGGACCGGCCCTATAGGTACGGCCATCTCGCTCCCACTTATGGGTCACACCCTCGCGTGGTCGCGACAGATAATGCTGTGGGGGTGTCCTAAAGGGTGTAAGGAGTGTGTGGGGGTGCTATTGAAATTGAAGCGGGGTTTAGGCGCGGATGACGCCTGGCTGGAGAATGGATGGAAATTTCCTCAATTTAGCGTTTTCGCCAACAAAGGACGTTGTTTAATTTTTGGGTTTTCGTTTGACGGCTGAGGTGTAGCGTGGCCGTTGTGTGTGTAACGAGCTGGAACAATGGGCGGCGGTGATTCAATTAGACGCTTTATTTACGTTTATTTTTATGTAATTAACACGTTGACTGCCTCAAAACCAGATATAATAGAAAATGTATTGTTTGTCGGTCACCGGTGACCACCACGGCGATTAAAGACTTAAAAAAGTTTGCCTTCTTCAAGTTTTGATGTAATTTTACATTCAGTTTCTCATATAACCACTGACTTTTTTACGCGTATGTCATGAGCATTTTTAACACGCATTGGTACGACATTCGAAGGCACAAGCACAATCATGTCGGTAAAGAGCAGTTTTTTTGTAAACAAAAAAATAAATACCCAGTCGAAACAAAAAAAAGTTGCTTAAGCACTCTAGGCCGTTTTGGTCCCGACTATTATCGTAGTAAGATAAAATAATACTTAAATTACTTCAATACACAATACCAAAAACCTGATCTCGCTATGAGTGGCTATTGTGCATGAGAAAAGGTGTTCAACAGAGTTCAACAACCGAACATTTTTAGGCTGGAAACGAGAAATAAATTACAATACTTTTATAGTGTTAGATAACAAAAAATCTATTTACGTCAAAGGTTACCCTTTAACCCAATCTAACAAATTATCCTCAAGAAAACGGGAACTCAATAACAACAGCAACCTTTATTACGTCGTAAGCTTTATAAAGGCGAACAACCGGAGTTGTCACGAAATCCTATGGTGGGGACGTACGTCTCGCGTCCCCGTCCCGCGTCCCGTGCCGCGTCCCGTCCCGCGTCCCGTCCGTAATCCGAACACAATTAATTAGGCCGCGCGCGCCAACTTTTACTGCACCGATTTATATTCGGCTCGGGTGCTTGTTCGGCGACTAGTACCTTGCGCCGAGAGAATCCTACACAGGGTTAAAACAATTGACGGTGGTAACCGACAATTGAGGAAATTTGAAATTGGAATTTAGATATTTTTTAAAGTTTTTTTAGAACAGTAGACCACATAGGTACATTAAAGTTGCCAAACTTATACTTTTTCATAACTACGAGTATAACCTTTACAAAATTATACCAAAAATTGCATTAATAGTAAACAGAGATTTGCCAATAGTTACAATGCTAAGAAACGCACCAACCTTTTTGATTTTTAATAAAACTTTTAATACATTTTTTATCGTTTATTTAAACTGTTACCCATCATGTGTTATGATAACTTGATTTTAAAGATGAGGCCTTTGCCCAGCAGCGGGACAGTAATAGACTTTTTACTTGACTATTCAAAACAAGTGAATGTTCTAAAAAATAACAAAAATGTCGTCAGTGTACCTAATTTAAAAATTTAAAGCGCGAGATATGAGCTAACTGTTGTTAAAGGTCACGAAATTTGTTTTCTTAAAATAGGTTCAGAACAAAGGACTCCTTGCGTGCGTATGCACAAACTTTTGAATTTTTTGCTCACGTTCCGGCTTCAACACCATTGCATAAGCTGAACGGACGCCACAAGGATCAATGTCGTCTTTCTATTTTTTTAACCTATTTCGTCCCAATGCTGGGCAAAAGCCTTTTCCAAACCCTTCTAGTTATCTCGATCCTTGCCGGTATCCCACCATCTATCTCTAAAGGCATCGAGGTTATCCCGACAACGCCTCCACTATCACATTACATTATGTGAGAAAAAAGTGTAAAAATATATATTTAATATCGTCGTAATAAGGGTGGATATTTTCAGGAAAAATGTAGTAACCGTCGAAAGATTCATACAAAATGCGTTTTTATTATAAGTGATTGATAAGCGATAATATTATGTTACATTAACTAACTCATTATCATGAAAACATTCCATGTAAATGACAACAGAAATAAGAAAATTCTTTTCGTGAATAAAATACAAAACGGCACTTACGATGTTCTTTCTGAAAAGACTCGATGTGACTGTGACTGTACCCCCAGACCATCTTGTCTTGTGGCACTATTTAGATTAAGGAAATAAAAAGTTTTTGGCAGAATCCTACCGCCAGACAAACTAATAACTAGTTTGTCTCCGTCGTCGCTACGTCGAGTTACACTTTTCGAGTCGCCGGACGCATCTCTGTGGCGTGATTATCTCCTTTGCCTCACCGTTGCAAGCTAGTAAATCTACACAAGTGGGAATTAATTAGTGTTCGAGAAAGACAACAAGCCGAAGGGTTATTGTCCCGAATTAGAATAATGCAAGAGTGTCGTGATCACGTATACAATTTTTAGCTATCAGTTGTGTAGGGTAGTATTGGAGTATATTGTTTCTACATTTTCTTTAATTTGTTAAATACATGTTATAGTAATTTTTTTTAAAATTATTTTATATGTACTATATTTTATAATCACATGTTATTTTATTAAGTCCTTTGTCCTTATTTAAAGTTGTAACAATTAGTTTCACAAACTATTGTCTGAGTGGTAGAGCCACGCTGCGTTGCAGAATATCGGCGTGAAACTATGGCACTCGTTGCTGTTGTTTCGTTAGGTGAGTGAAAGTACCGGAGGCCCATCTCTCCTACTTCCTACTCAAGATCCAACTCCTTCCTCAAGTCCGGCAACGCATCTGCGATTACGTTGGTTTTGCGGGGTGTCCATGGACGGCGGCGATTACTTTCTATCACTTGACCCGCCTGCTCGTTTGCCTCCTTTTAATATAAAAAAAAATGTCTTAAAATTAAACATTTTTGTATGTCAGTGTATTTTCACTAAATTACTTTATGGTAAGCTTAGGAATTTACCACATGTCAATAAAAATATACAATAGAATATCAAAAGAAATCCAGGTTTTAATAAAAGAAACGAGAGTTTAATAGAAAAATAAAGCAGTATTTGATAGGGCAATGGATTTTTTTGGATAAATAATTATTATTATTCATATCCATTGTTGTTTATTAGTTGTTTATTATGTTGTTGTTTTTGCCCTTCTTAACTTAGTAATACCCCAGCATTAATACATTTGTTGTATAAAAAAAATAGATTAAAAAACCCCAAATTATTGCAATACCCTTACAGGGCCATGTTAAGGGACTATTTATGATATTGTAAGATCTGAGCCATACCAACATGATGCAATAAATAATTATGACTATGACTACGAGTATGACTATGTTCCTTTTCATTATAATTATACGTTTGAGTCACCAGACGCATCTATGTTGCTGTTGTTTCCGTTCAAAACTTGCCTTACCAACGCAGGCTAGTAAATCTGAAAAAGTAGGGAATAAAAAGTGTTTGCTTAAAATTTAAATGTTTTGTCAATTCTTCTCTACGTCGCTACACTTTTCGAGTCGCCAGACGCATCTCTGTGGTGTCTTTATCCGTGTTCAAAACTTGCCTTGCCGTCGCAAACTAGTAAATCTACACAAGTGGGGATTAATTAGTGTTCCCGAAAGATAACAAGCCGTAGGGTTATTGTCCCGAATTAGAATAATGCAAGGAGCGTCGTGATAACGTATTGCCGGGTTAGTTGCGACGTTTTGGTATACATTGTAGCTAGCGATTGGGTAGGGAATATTAGAGTATATTGTTTGTACACTTTCTTTACATTGTCAGTTACATGTTTTGTCCTTATTTAAAGTAGTAACAATTAGTTTCACAAACTTGTTTGTGTCTTAAAATTAAAATCTTTTGTATGTTCCTTTTAGTTGTCACTTAAAGAGTATATTGTTTCTACACTTTATTTTTTATTTTATTTATTTAAGGACATTAAAAACCCTATAACTATTATACAGGCGCTGCTTTAATTAAAGGCTGCCACGGCATGCATAATTTCAAACGTTATACAAAAGTAACTTAAAACTAGAGATAACAGAGCAAGATTATTCCGCTTAGCTTATTGTAAGTGTAAGTATCTATTTTTTAGACGTGCATTAACATTGATCTGTGAAAAAAGTATACAAAAAAGACTTGAATTTACGAATTGGATAAAACATGTCAGCATCAATAGACACGCAGACGATCGTGACAGGTGATTATATTGGGCCTGCATTCGATTAATAGTGGAAAAGTAACTTAAATTTGTTCTAAAGCCTATAACGCAAAAAGGTAAGTATCTTGAAGGTCGAGATAGTTTGCGAGGGACATTCTGGTTCTTCTGATTTTGGTTCACTCACAGGTGCTTTTTGTGGGATAAAAAGAAAGATATTGCCGTCGCTGAGTCGCCAGACGCATCTCTCTGGCGTGATTATCTCCTTTATAAACTTGCCTTGCCGTCGTAAGTTAGTAAATCTACACAAGTGGGGATTAATTAGTGTTCGCAAAAGACAACAAGCCGAAGGGTTATTGTCCCGAATTAGAATAATGCAAGGAGTGTCGGGATCACGTACTGCCGGCTATTCCCGACGTTGAACGGGTCGCGCGAAATTTGGCATAAATAAATTGTACCTCGCTTTTGGTTGGAGAATTTGTTTCTACGCTCTCTTTACTTAGTTACGTGTACATGTGGTTGCCTTAAGTTTTTAGTATATACAAGGTGGAAAAAAAAGACCGTGGTTGGAGGAAAAGTACCCTTAATATTGATGATGGCAAATTATATTGAAAGGAAACATTCCTTTATTTTCAAAAATAATTAAAATTGCATTTAAAGATTTTTGAAAAATCACCAGCTTGAGCCGGGAATCGAACCGGTGAAATGTGAAACAAAATATTCTGTATTTTATGATACCAACCGAAAGAGTCATTCATAAGGATCAATTTCATGAGCTATTTTTGTATTTTTTTTTGTTTTGTTTGATATAAGTAGGTACTTGTATCAAAACTGAAAAAAAGTAAAATTTTATCTTTACTTGAAGCTACTTGAAAACTTGTTTACACTTTACTTTTGTTGACTAGTTTTACAGGTAAAGTTCTTACAAAATGGGAATAGTGAAACAATAACAGATCGTTCAAATTAAATTTCATCATCATCATCATCATCATCAGCTCATTGTATGTTCCCACTACTGGGGCACGAGCGTCCCAGAACGAACCATCATGAACCACCTCGCGGGCCCAGTGCAGATTGGTGGTTTTTAACGACTGCTTATGCAACCGGGACCAACAGCTTTACGTGCCTTCCGAAGCACGGAGGAGCTCGAGATGATAAATTTTTGGTCACCCATCCGATGACCGGCCTTTGCGAAAGTTGCTTAACCTTAGCAATCGCAGACCGGGCGCGTTAACCACTGCGCCATCGAGCTCCTTTTAAATTAAATTACATTTTTAATTCTCAAATTAAATTTGATTTCCACCAAATTTAATTTGTAACAAAAAAAATATAATTTTCTATATTCGTCACCGTATAATGCAACGCTTTTGGACATTCAGAAATTGTTATTACATTCAATAACTACGAAGTCACCGTACCACGTAACACGTAGCTAGGTGCTTAGCCTTATCTCCCGCGTCAGGCCACACTTAAGCTCGAGGGGTTACTCAAATAGGAACAGGCGCATTAGGCCCAAAATTACAGGCCACCGTCACAGCCTAACGTGGTAAAATGGCTCAACCACCTGCGGGGGGTTACCTCTAACACCCCACTTACCATCTCTAACCGTTACGGCTTTAGCGCCAAACATCGTCAACGTAAACACCAACCTTACGCTTAAAATCTTAGAGTCGAGAGTGTTCTGTTTCAGTTGGTAGGAGTGCGGAGTTAGGATGCCGATCTCCTTGCCGTTTGACCCCTCTTCGTGTTTCGGACGCGGGGAGGGGCTGTTTTAGTCATCAATAATGTTTGGAGGTAAGCCTTAGAGGAGACGTGTACGATCCGTTATGTTACTTTATGTTGCGTCTGTGTGGGTTGCGCCTCGCCGACGGAATAAGGTCGAATTGATGTTGTTACATTTACTAGACATTAAATTAATTTTAGTAAATTTGTTCACAGGTTACCGTAGTTGATCATCAAGGTTTGATGACGGGAAATCAAATTGATGTGATTGCGATAAATCCATTAAATTTTTTTGTGGAAGAGATTATGCCCAGAATCTGACTGGATAGCGACTATTTATGCCGCCATCCAGGATCGTTTAGTATCATACCCTTGGTGTTGCCATAGAACAATACCTTATTGTTCTGAAGGTGTTGAATAAGGTGCGTAAGCTCGTTTGTCCGCTCAGTAGGTACGTAAAACATAGTAATGATGTTGAATTGCGTTGAAAGTAGGATTATGCTACGTTTGCTAAATAAAGCTGAGTGATTCTACAAAATTATTATCATTCGGTCCTATCAACGGCTTTTCCACTGAACAAGGCGGCCCCGTGTCGCGCGGGGTTGATCAATCACCGCCGATGGAAACGCACTAGACTGTGGGGACCACAGCTACGTATTGTGACGTTAGAGAGGATTTCCTGGGCGCCAGAGGATTGCGAGTATTAAGCGTCAGTAGTCAAACGAATAGATGCTAGGGCTGAAGGTGAAATCGTGGTTCAATGTTCAATCCCTATACGGCTCCGTAAAACTTTTGACGGAAATATGAGCGTATATTCATCAGGTGAAATTATAGCCGCGATTTTAGTGAAAATTATTATTTTTATTAAAAACAGCAAAAACAAAATATAGATAGTTAGGATTTAATTATTTGATGAAGAATAGTAAACTGCAGTCTGTACTGCATCTTGAGTTATACAGAAGATATTTCATCACCAAATTTCCTTTTCATCTTCTTGCTTTGAGTTATATTATAAACACAATATATATTATGTCAATGTTAACATAAAATATGTACAGCAATTTATCTCCAGACTATGTGTATAGAGGCGCGGATCAATCACATTTGATGGCAACGCTCCAGACCGCGGGCACCGCAAAGTGGGCCATTACGTATTGTAACGTCGTTGTAGAATTACCCTAGAGACACTCTTGAGTACACTCAAGTACACGAATCAGTAAAACTGTAAAGTAAGTTATCACTGCTAGATTTACTACAAAGAAACATGGTAATAATTTTATTCAATTAATTAAATAATTAATTTCCCAGAAGATTAACAGACGAACCACATATATGGCAAAGTTCAATAAATAAACATTTTATTAACAAATCTTCATAAAAAACTTGTTTTAATAATTATAACAAGTTTTTCTAATTATACCTAACAATAATGTTTAATTAATAAAAATATAAGATCGTAGATAGATCTAGAATAAAATTGTCTAAATTAAATGTTTATAATAATATCACAAAAAATATCATTGTCCATTTTTGTATTTAGATCTCCTAGTCAAAAATCTATGTAAATGAATGTGTTTCCTATGTGTTATATTGATATGTCGGTAGCCTTTGCCCAGTAAGACGTTAAAACTACAAAAAAATCTTTAATAAACGCCTGTGAAAATAACCGCTGACTACGTCGTAGCACCGTCGTAGGCGCATGCTCGTAGCGCTTAGTCAGTGCCATCTACTACAAAACGAATAAAAGTACTTCTAAACAAGCACTTCGTAGTACGCTACCGAACGACAGATGGCGCTAGCTTACCTACTTATTAGAAAAGATAAATCGATCTTATAAGATTTTTCTAAGTAGGTGATATCTTTTCTTATTAGAATTTTTTGTTGAAAAATATCAATAAGGGTAAGCAAGTTAACAAAAAAAAGATGATTAAAGAGATAGAGATTGGATGTGGCAAAGCTATGTAAAGTAGGTATACATAATTCTCGTAGTGATGTGTTAACTTTACGTATTTCAGCAAATGTGTCATGATTAAAATACATTTGTTTAAACACTTTGAATATGGCACAGCTACACAAATTAATCAAAGAAAAATAGAAAAGTGATAAATAAATATTGAACCATATAAATGTATCATGAAGATATACAACATTTTAAAAGTAAGTATTAATGATATTATGTTTAAGATATTAGCCATTAATGTCAACTTGGAAAAAACCATTCTTATAAGTACTCGTAGTAGACATAAGCTCATAAACACGTATAATACCTAAATACTACTTAGTAAATGGTTTGTAGCAGTTAAAAAACGCGCTTGTAGAATTTCCATTACTTAGATAAATATGCATAACTTCAATTTCTATGTAACTCTAAACATGCATCGTTTACTAAACCTGATTAATCTTAACATCAATATTCCAGTAATGAGACTTCCAAAAACCATTCAACCGATTCTGATCTTTACATTACAACTGAACTGAGTCCAAAATCGCCCACACATCTTAAATCTATTGAAAGCTTATATACGAGTGTTTCAAAGGAATTTACAGTACAGGGTGCTCTATTTCCCGCAGGTGAATACCAACTGTCAGCGGTCTTGAGATGGACGGGGTTAGGGGGATAGAGCGGCACTAGGGGGTCTGTGGGACCCCGAGTGTTGGGGGTCGGGTGGGACCTATTTGTCTTGCGGGAGACATGTGCGATCGCTAGATGTTTGTTTATTTGTGTTTAGAACGTTTGCGGATGTTGTCAGGCGAAAGTATATAGGCGAATAGTTAATTAGGAGGCTCTGTTTTCTTCATGTGTAAAGAGTTTATATACTTTAACTGACATTTATCTTTTGGTTTGCTTGAACCACGTAATTTGAAGAACAACAAAAGGAAGTTGTAGAACTAAGCCAGTTGCGTGAAGGTTTTCGTTGCTCTAATCGATATTAAATTCAAGCTTCGTGTTAGACATTGATATATATTCATTCTTAACAGATAAGTACATTGACACTGTAAGTCATCATCATCATCATTGGACTAAAAGTAAAACCACCGGTCTCTCAGACCTACGTAAGTCCACGTATGGATGGCTTCCACCTTTATATTTGGTGTAAGCATGAATTGAAGTACTTACATGATATCCTCAAAAATTATAGGGCGAAGAGGTATAACAGCCGAATGCTCATGGATGGTGACTTTCAAGTTCATCCCAAGTTGTTACAAGTGTCAATAGGAGATCACTTATATCAATACACGCTTATATAAAAAACAATTTAGGTACAAGCTTGATTATTACCTTCAATAGATCGTTTTGAGTTGCACCCCAGTTCAACATTCGATTTTATCTTTTTGTAGTGTATTTTTGAGTGTAACTTGTTTTTGTACCATAGTTATTTCAAAAATATAATAATTATCATATATTTATTGAATAAGGCAACATTAGGTTCATATTTTGTAAGTAACAATTAGACTTAAAAATATTAAAAAATCATTCTTCTACTTCTTCTTCTCAGCCATTCTCAATCGTGTGGACGTAGGTCTCCTACAAGTTTAAACAACTTCTAAAAAATCATTAAAGAACATTAACATACTTACAGATAACACAATTCAATTGAATTAAATTGAAATAGCTATATTGATAAATATAATTTAATTCAATTAATTATATAACTACTTACTCAGCTATGATAAGTTTATAATATCATTGTTACTCAGCATCTCGATTTGGTGTTGGACAATCAATTTTACCCGCTATGGTAGTACAAATAAACCTATATACCTAAATAATTATTAATCCAGACTATCACGTTAGTCCCGTGGTACCTAACTGCCGGAGTTCTGACGCTAATTGAAACAGTTCGTTAACTAGCACTTACGCCGGGATTTGCTCGTCCTTATGTAGGTACAGTCGAGTCTAATAATATAGAAACACTTTTATATTTGCAAGATAACATTTTACTAGAAAATATCAACCTGCCTCAAAAAGCTCGAGTAGGAATCGAACCCACGACCTTTGGATTACCCGTCTAATGTTCTGACCGCTGAGCTACCTAGGCCCCAGGAGACACGTTGAGTTTTTCTGGTAGTTTGTGAGTTACGCTCCATGCCAGCGGTAGAAAAATTTTATCTTGTAAATATTTACAGCAATGTGAATACTGAATTCAAAATAATAACAACTGTTATATCTGGTTCATATCTTGTCAAAGGTAGTTTTGTCAACTTATATGCCATGGCAACTATTTACGAAAAAGCGGTAGAGTTCTATCATCATCATCATCATCTCAGCCAAAAGACGCCCACTGCTGGACAAAGGCCTCCCCCAAGGATCTCCACAACGACCGGTTTTGTGCTGTTCGCATCCAGCGGCTTCCCGCGAACTTCACCAGATCGTCGGTCCACCTTGTTGGAGGCCTGCCCACACTGCGCTTTCTGGTACGCGGTCGCCACTCGAGGACTGTTCCGCCCCAGCGGCCATCAGCCCTGCGAGCAATGTGCCCTGCCGACTGCCACTTGAGCTATAGCAACTCTTTGGGCTATGTCGGTAACCTTTGCTTTTCTGCGGATCTCCTCATTTCTGATTCGATCTCACAGAGAAACCACGAGCATAGCCCTTTCCATTGCTCTTTGAGTGACCTTGAGCCTTCTGATAAGGACCAAAGTTCGCTCACTATGGGCAGAGTTCTATATTGCTGAGATATTATTGGACTCGTTTATATGTACGAGTATATTCCATACATATAAACCCTACTCACCCAAAATGTATGAAACAGCTGATCTATTTAAAGATTTCAGTATAGGTCCAGTACAAAAAGTTGTTCCTACTCATAAGTTATATCTCCTGCGTTTTTAAAAGATTTTTCAGTTTAATTCACTGTCTATAATCGGATATTGTGGTCATTACCACCGCTCCGGTCGCATCGGTCCCCACGCTGGTTGGTGGGTTTCATTGACGACAGCAACCGGGACCGCTTAACGTGTCTTTCAAAGCGCGGGAAAAGTTGCTTAACTTTTAAGTTCGCGACCAAAAACCTGTGCGCCATGAGCCGAAAGGGCAACGTCAGGTTATCCTAAAATTTAGAATGCCTGACATCATGCTAAGCGCATGACACACCTAATTTATGTTAATACGAGTTGACCCGGCTGACGTCGTATCGCTTTGACAGCTTCCATGACAACAAAACAAACAAATAATTTTGTATTGGATAATTAAATTGTCGTTTTTAGTATTGTATATTTATATTTTTTTTAATAAACAGTATCCTATATCCTTCCCAATATCTTTGAGAACATGTGTACAAAGTTTCACGATGATCGATTGAGTAGTTTCTGCGTGAAAGCGTAACAAACAAGCTCACATTCACATTTATAATATTAGTAAGGATTGTATTTATAAGTATCTAGAGGTGATACAAAAAAAATACAATTTTTTATTCTATTCTTAGAAATGAATTATTGTCGAAACCTCAAACAATTAACTGTTAAGATCTCGAAACTACTGCTTCATATAGATATACACAACAAAAAGAAACAAAACATAACTAAACTTTTAAAAAAACAGAAAAATAAATAGTTAATTAAAAATTAAATATGTTCTAAAACTGAAAATAATAAATTCTTAGAAATAGAATTACAGTAAAATGTTGACGGCACTTTCAAGCTAAGCCCTTAGGTCGTATGGACCGACTTACCTAGGTAATCCAGATCAGTATCCGACATCCCCTCTGGTGATATCTGTATAGATATCTTCTGGCAACGTGCATGCTAAAAGGGATGTTTGATGTCATATTCAACTTTTGTTAATGCACGATTCCGTATAAATAAAAAAAATTACTTTAAAAAAAGTTACGATTAGAAGTGAATCGTTTAATGTGCATTTATAACATTATTAATAGTACCATGTGCCATTAATAATGTGTAATAGCGCATTTTTTTGACATTCGATCACGTTTGTTTTAATTCAGTGTTTAAAACTTGCACCATGCACTCTGAACTCATTAACTAATAAAACTCGTATAACTTTAATAATATCTACATATATATCGAATGCCAAAAACTACCATAAATACGTTTATTAACCTACAAGAAAATAATTTCTTAAATAAAAACTACTTAAAACTAAACTTATAAAAACTAAACTATTACTAACTACTACTATAATAAAAAAAATCCCCAGGTACTTTGCTACAAGAAACGTTTGTTAGAACTTTTTGTGACATCAAACGTTTCAAATTCATTGTTCTATTTGCAAATCTATATATTAATACGTGAAGCAAAAACTTTGTACCCGTTTTTACCAAAATTGCGCGGACGGAGGAGTATGAAATTTCGCACACTTATAGTTTATATAGAGAAGGTTATCCGAATGTTAATATTTTTTTAAATTATGCATAAAAATACATTAAATCAACAGAAACAACATTACACACACTACCATGTATTTGACACACACGTATTGTTTGTCTCTAATGCGGCCGACATCTGTCAATGCCAATCCAAACTCACATTCTATCTTTTTTAATTTTTCATTGCTTATGATACAATCCGTGCAGCCTTAATAAAATTACGGTCGAATTTCGACCACTGGGCGATCACTAGCAGTAATTAATAGGTATTTGTTGATGCCATTACTTTACAGAAACCAACCAGGGTTTATAAGTTCTATTTAACTTGTATTCACTCGTCTATAAACAATAAACATTCAAGTTTCGTCTCCTGGTATCTTAAAGAATCGCCATTTGTCATATATAATCTGTGGCGTCGTAACAGACCGTATACATCGCCTGTAGATATCGCCTTCATACTTGCTATATGCACGCTCCTCATTTACCTCCACTTACTGTAATTCCACTCTGCGTCGCACGACTCTAACTTCACTCTAACATCCCCCTACCCCCCATAATTAGACCGCAGGCGAGCTGAAGTTCCTTCATCAAGATACGAGCGCGTTAGTTTGGTTTTAGTTTAATATATGCACATTATCTAAGCAAGTTGGGGCCACCCACCACCTTGCGTGTGCTCCATTTGGTCGTACCCTCTATATGTACGTGTTTGTTGTATATTGATTGAGAATATATTAGATGGGCAGGCGTTGAAAATATTTATAGAGACAGAGTTGACAATTAGTAAAACGCTCTACTTGAAATTTTACTTTAAATTTGAAATTTAAAAAAAATGCCTAAACACTGACCGATGTTGGGTATTCTAGGCTTCCGTCATTGTAATTAAAAAGTAGTTTTTTGTTGTTTAACAAATTTTCGAAATATTTTCATTAAAGGTAGGGAAAAATATGATAAAAGTGGAGATGACAAATATGCTATTTTCTCTACTTAGCTGTAAGTATAAAAATACCAAGAGTATTTGGTTTTGCGTGACCAGTTGTTCAGTTACAAAAAAGTTTTTTTTTCTTTGGACAGAATTTGCTGTTGGCCTCAGACGGCCTTAACAGCGTCACCGGCCTTTAACTTATATTACGTAAAATACACGCATATACAATTTGTAAAAAAAACCCTGTCCGATCGAAAACAGGTACTTAGGTATATAAATAACTATAACAAAAAAAATAAAAATAAAATATTATTCATGAATATAAAAGAGTTATCGTAATTTAAAACGCAAGTTTTTTGTACCAAAATTGCTCAAATTACCCCAAAATAATGCTAATTGTATAAATGTGACCACACTTTCCATCAATGGCAGCGGGGCGGCGCCAAAGGTCCTACCTACCTACTTATGTATGTTTTATCATTTACCAAAATTTTATCGGGGTAAATTTTTTCACTTATTATTTTAAAATAATTACGTAAATAGGACTCAATCTCGATACCTTTACACACACACTTACATGCACATACACACCTTTACACACTTACATACACCTTTATGGATCGGACAGGGTTTTTTTACATATTGTACACACGACTTAATATTTAAGAACAGCAGTAAAAAGTACTTTTGATTCTCGTTCTTAACGACGTATCAGTAGTTACCCAGTCTGATTTCCCTGATTTAAAAACTTTCTTCCGTCCATACTAAAAATATAAACCCAAACTTTTCAAATCTAACCATTCTTCAATACTAAAAATATTGCCACAATAACGCCTGGGTGGCCAAGTGATATAGTTCGGCCTGATAACCGGGTTCAATTTCCAGGTCGGGCTAAAAGTGTCGCGGATCTTTCGACCCGGGATGGTGATTTGGCAAGCGTGGTGATAAAGGCGAAGGGTAAGGCACACTAGCGCCACCAATTGATAATTTGATAATTACTAACGGACCGGATCTTTTTTTAAGCATTGCGTACCGTCCGACAACAGGAAAGCATCCATAATATTTATTTAATAATGGTGCACTACTTTTTGTTGCGTGGTTTAATCACAAAACGGGCTATCGCATTTATTCACAAACAATGGCCACTGTTTGTTTTAGCGAATGAATACAAAAACAAACTTAAAAGTAGTGCACAATTATTAAATAATAGATGTTTGTCTAGTGTCGGAAGGTCCCTAATGTTTAAAAAAAAAAATCCAGTTTAGCAGTTATCAAATTGAATCCATTAGCGGTGCTAGTGTGCCTTACCCTTCGCCTTAAGCCATTACCCATGAATTGTAGTGATGACTTGATTTCAATGATGAAGGACTTTCTCCATCAGTAGGTCAGTTATAAATATTTACTTATACTCTTAAAATCCAACCTCTTTGATATGACGTCGTTTCGAGATAGCAAAATTGAGCCCCTGTTATATCAGTACCCCCCTAAATGTACAAGACCAATTTGTACCGCTGATTTACACAGTTCCTAGAAGCTTTGTCTGTTGTCTCACTTCCCCGAAATGTCGAATAGCAGTTATGGATAACTTATTAGTTCTCGAATGGCTGGCACAAGTTTCAGGGCACACCCATTGAATTCCACTTTGCGATATCAATCGATCTAACAAGCCCTCAATGTCTGCGCTGATTGCTCAACGCGACGCGAATGTGTCGAGCGTAGAGAATCAGTATAATAGATATTATAGAACGTATCTACATACGCTCTATAATAGGAATATATTAGGTTCTTACCTATGAAATTGACGTTTTGTATGAAGTTTTTTTATAAATAGTACATTGTTCACCGAGAGGAGAAAGTGACCGATTACCGTCGAGGGTGTCGTTTGAAGCCCGAGCCGTAGGCGAGGGCTTTAAAACACCCGAGATCGGGAATCGCAGTTTCTCTCGAGTGATACATAGTGCTTTATACTACACCTGATACTTTATCAAATTTACGGTAGAAAGTACGTCATTGCATATCGAACAAATATGCGGGGAGAAAACGCATCTGAGCGGGAGAGAAAAGTGTATGAAAATCCATTTCTTACGTGGTTTTTGCGTTTTCTCCCCGCATATTTGTTCGATATGCAATGACGTACTTTCTACCGTAAATTTGATAAAGTATCAAGGTACTTTCCAAGCAGGTGTAGTATAAATTACATTTTTCATACTAACGTTTTTTTAATTTTCTTAGCATCTATTTATGTTAACACTATAAAAATTGTAGAGTACAGTGTTTGTTTACTAGTTAAATATAGCAGATATTAAAAATAAAAAAAAATCAAGTCCTTTCAAAGCTACAATGAAACAAAAGATCAATTGCGCGAACAAAAAAAGAAGTCAATTTAAAAAATATATTTGGCAATAAATACACAAAATGAATAATCATTGTTATTACTGAAGCCTAAGTAACATAGTCCTAATTAATGGTGTATAATAATAATAATAATATTAACAACCGGTATTGACTTTTAGAAGTAATACACCTATTAATAAGTGAGAAAAAAACGTCAATTTCATAGGTAAAGACCCAATATTATGTGTATTGTCAGTAATGACATATTATACTGGTACGATAAGCTAAAGGTCTGGGTGCCTACTGTGAGTTTTTTATATATTTTATAGTTTTTTATATTTACTTATTCGATCACCTTAACGAAAACGTGAACCAGAATGGAAAAATGTTAACTCTCTTCGTTTGTCACTAGGAGGCGCTGCTGCAATGTTTTCGCTCTGAGGTTGTAAGATTGGCTAGGACTTCTTGGCGGGAAAGTGAAGAGTTATGTCTGCGGTTTTGTTTTATTTTCTAAAATTTGTGTTATGTCGGATATTAATGTGAAATAATGGTGGATTATTAATCGTTAAGTGTTCCTGAGTGTGCATGAGTGTTGGCAAATAAAACAAAACAATGCAACGTTACTTTTCATATTATCTCAAGAAGTCCGCCCGAGGACTTAGTAAAGCCCCACATCTTTACTGAGATACTCGAGGGGTTGGGGGGTATATCATTTCTCACTTCTCATTTCTATTATCATTCATCATCATCATACATGAAAGAAATATTGTTTATTTAAGTATTGTAAGACTTTTTCATTGGCTGAATGCTTGTGCAAAGCTATAAAAAAAAAAGATTGGCTAGGTTTCTTTTACTTACTGGCTGTCACATTGAATTTTTAAACTACTCGTGTATCCAATGTTAGTACAGTCAAAAAAAAAAATGTTCGTAACCTAAGGTAGGTTTCAGCATAATATATTTATGTCATAAATATGCACCATGAGCGCGGAATATATAATCGTATTTTTTTATAACAAGTCTTTGACCAAGCCTTTGACGCGCTATCCGTATTTCCTGTTTTCAATTCCCAGGTCAAGCAAAGTGTGTTTTGAATTTTTAGGTTTGGCTTTATCACCAACCCGAATTAGCGCAGATGATTGAGTCATCCATCGTAGCGACGATTTGATAACAATGATGGCGGTTTTTGGCTATTAACTTTTTACATTTTAACGTATAAAACCATAGCTAAGTACGTTCCCAAGTAAGGCAGTATAACTAGTTAGTGTTGTCAGTACAGCTCCGTGTTTTATTGTTTCAGCCGTAAATCTGTGTGAGTAGTCTCCACATGACGTACATAAGCGCAGACGGACCGCCGGAATATATAATGTACGGGAACAAAGCCTGCGCGTACTTAATGCCCGCCAAATTCTAACTCTTGCCGTGGCGCAATTTGGGAGATTATAGCGATTTGCGGACGACGTCCATAACGTAGGCGTATTGTGTAAATTAGTAATAATTACAATTTCGATAAAGTGTCACTATGACACGAGTGGTAGTAGGTATGTTGATTGTCTTTGAATTGTTGTTATTGCATTTATATTTAATTTTGTGCAGTATTCACGACTCATACTGTGAACGTCGATATCAGTGTTGAAGAAAAAGTTATGTCTCTTTTGTTATTCATTATTTTAGCGAGTGTGATTGCGGTGCCGTTAGGTGACTAATCTTTATGAGCATAATAATAATATAAATAATATAAAATCCTAAGAGCACTGCATATATTAGCTATCACTTTTTATCTCAGCCAAAGCCAAAGCCATCATCATCATTAACAACATCAAAAGGACAAAGGCCTCCCCCCAACAATCCTCCCAAGGATCTCCACAACGGTTTTGTGCTGCTCGCATCCATACCATACATGCAAGGACAACAACAATATAACCAGCATTATTATGATTAGACAGGTAATTGATGATGACGAGGAAGGCGCGCTTCCACCTTTAACCTTATCGTCACCATTATTATCAGGGTGCTTAGTCTATTGCGAGTATTTCTTGCTATTCGATCGATTCGATCGACTTGTGTACTCAGGTGGGATAGAAACCAAGCATTTTCCATTACCTAAAAAACTAAAGACAAATCGCTCGTCGCTCATGCCCCACGCCTCGCTAAAGACGGGTAAGCAACAAAGGGGAAATTTCGCCTGAGCCAACCGCCCACAAACAAACAGCCACCCGCCCCGCATTCCGTCCACTGCCGGATCCTGGCTACATACAACCTGCTGGCATGTGATCGTCTCTTTGACTTGTAAGATGTTTGGGTAATACATAGGATACACTGTATATAAGTATGTACATGGTTAACGGTAACAGTGTAAATGTGTACTAAAGTAGGTAACGGTTTTGACCGATTTTACCATTGAAAATGGTTATTAGATGCAAATCGCCTGAGACGTATTTTTGGCCATAGCTCCGAGGATTTTGGGAGAATCGAGATGGAAATAGTATCAAGAGTTGAGGAATTTACCGAAACACGTTTGAGCTTTGAATTTTGAAAACCATCTGGAAATTTTGAAAAATGTAAAAAAAAAGGGTTTTTTTAGAAGAGACCTTTTGCCTTAGAAGTAGGCAAACCATTTATAAATAGCTTGCCTACTTCTTTCCTAGTATTTGTAAAAATATTATTCTGTTGTTGACATTGAATGGGCGCCTTTGGCTTTTAAAGTAAAAAGTAAATAGTGTTGAATAATTTCGGCGGGCTGGTTAGAACCATGACAGCTCAATTGGGAGAGCATCTGACCCGGTATGCCAATAGGGAGGGAGCAGGTTCAAATCCTGCCCGTGGATTTTTTTTTAACATTTGTGTTTTTGTAAATAAATACTTACTTAAATAAATAAATAAAAATATATAAAATAATTAACTTGTAATAATAACAAGTTTTTTTTTTCGTAAATTGTTTTATTTATTTTCAATGCTCCGATTCTTGCGTGGACTGTGAAATCTGTGATTTTTTTTTTCCTGAAAACTGAAAAATATTTTACTCGTATAGATAGGCTAATACACTGTATATATACAATGGTTAACGGTAACTGCATAAATGTGAACAAAAGATAAACTTGCTGGGTTTTTCTTCCTGTTAAGTGAAAAGTACTTTACTCGAATAGACTTTTCAGAACGATTGTGTTTGAATGACAAAAAACTTATGGTACAGTATAAAAATAGGATTAAAAAATATTTATTATTATCTCTGATGAATATAAATACGTCATTGGTCAGTAAGTCTCTATCGGAAGATCATTTTAGTAAGAGAAGAATCGGTAAAAAGCAAAAGGCCTATCTCCCCTATCTCCCTTTCTTTTATATATTTTACTTATCACCATATGACTAATTATAGCAAGTTGAGAATGCGAACCATCATCATAATCATCAGCTCGTTTATGTCCCCACTGCTGGGGCACGAGCCTTCCCTACGGATGGATAGGGAGAACAGACCATAAACCACCACGCGGGCCCAGTGCGGATTGGTGGTTGTTAACGACTGCTAATGCAGCCGAGACCAACGGCTTTACGTGCCTTCCGAAGCACGGAGGAGCTCGAGATGACCCATTTTTGGTCACCCATCCGATGACCGGCGTTTGTGAAAGTTGCTTAACCTCGGCACTCGCAGACCGGGCGCGTTATCCACTGCGCTATCGAGCTCCTCATTAACTTTTATTACCATAATAAAACATGCATAGGTACTAACAATTATGTTTTTAGTCGCATTTGTAAAACCACTAAGGTTTGTCATAATGCGACTACATTCACAATACATTCGGTCCGGCCCACTCTATCTAACTATTTGAAAGTATTCGTATTCGTAAGTACACGATCCGTATCCGCTCATATACGTACATCCGTACTTACGGATATTTACCATTCGTATTTGCCCGGAGCGGTACCGGGCGCGGGTTACAAACGTTTGCATTACCAACTGGATACCGAGCTAGTGATGTGACACTGTTCTTTTTATCGAGTGATGAACAGTTTATTTATTGAGCTCCGTTTGGTTTTTTACTGCCACCGCCTAAACGGTAGAATCCACGGCACGTATTGTCAGGAGGTTCCTCACTCTGCAGCCCTGATCACCGGTAGCTTGGGCCCTGTCCCGCTGCTGGTGGTACTCTAGGATCAGGTTTTTATAATGTTTTATTGTTTTTATATTAAAATATTGTATAAATCTAGTTTTAAGAAAGAAAATAAATAAAGGAGATAATAATCATAAAAAACGTTTATTTTCTGTTCACAATAAAGAGTTACAAAAGGCTTAAAATGTACTATTAAGGTACATAGCATCCTATCATTTGTAAGAGACTGGTGCCTGAAATAAGTTTCATAAGAAACCTGCAAATACAGGTCACCAAGACAACCTCGCGGACATAGGCAGTATATAACTATAATGTATAGCAACATGAGTAAGACGTAAAGAGGCGAGAAAGAACAAAGACATAGATAATTTAGGATCCAGTAGCCCTGACCACAACAAAGTCAGATAATAGGTCAAACCCTACATTGACAATGGATAAAAATAGAAATAAAATCTAGTAAAAAACTAAGTAAAAACTAAATATAAAATATGGTAAAACTGCAGAATTTCTCAACCTACGTATGTACGTATTGATATGGAGCGTAAACGATTTAGTGTATGTGTGAATGAGTGAGTGTGAGTGAGTGTTAGTGAGTGTGTAAAATGAGAAGTGGTAGTCTGTGTGGATAGATGTGAAACTAAATCTTTTTTTTTTGTTTTTATTATATATAGAATAGAATTGAATATAATTTATCGCAGGCACTGTGTACATTTTAAAAAAGGCCAGTTTTCAGTCGCCTTAAACAATACATACATACATACATACCATCACGCCTTTTTCCCAACGGGGTAGGCAGAGACCACATCCTTCCACTTGCTACGGTCCTGACACACCTCTTGCGCCTCCTCCACTCTCATTACTCCTTTCATACATGCTCGTCGGTTATGGGTACTCCTGACCTGACCTTTTCTTAGTACGTCTTGGACTTGTCCTAAGTTAACAATTAGTAGCATTATTCTGTTCCATTTGTTTTTTTTATGTCTCACGGTTAAGCACTCGGCCTTCAGCTCACCTGATGCTTAGTGATGATAAGGCCGAAGGTGGAAGCGCACTTCACCCGGAATCCTCAAATACTGAGGCACTGGCTATCTTACCTCTAGCTGCCGGAACACAATGCCACAAACATTGATGTTACGGCGACATATTTAGATAAGACGGTGGTAGCTAGCCAGGCGGACAAACAAGCCCTACCACCAACCAAACCTAGTACATAAACATTTACCCCCCGCTGGGAATCGAACCCGGAACCTCTGGGTCTAAACCGGTGGTCTTAAACAATAAACTACAGAGGCGGTTAAAGTTAGCTAGGTTTAAGACAGTTCCTTAGAAGTGAGGTTAGCGAGAATTCTACTTTCGACCATATCGTTACCTACCATCACGTGAGATAAAAGCATACTGCCTCCCATTTGTGGAATAATAATTGAAAAAACTGGAATATTCTTAGGCCCGTTTTTTCAATCCTCAGATAAGTTTACGTTTCTGACGATTGAAAAATCAGCCCTTAGTAGGTCAAAGCTTTTATCGACAACTCCAAGCCCTCAGCCCTCCTGTGTCAGCATAGCCCGTGGTGCTTGCGGGATGAAACCGAATTTCCGAAACGTCTAATAACTTGGATGTTAACTCTGACAGACATACTATGTACACGACAGCACCAATCTCGCGAGACCTCCCTCGCCCCTCGCCGTTGTCTATTTAAATAGGCTGGAGGGGGATGTAATAAGAGATTGATAGTCCCAGTTGAGCTGGTGGATCTTGTGTGTGCAAGACTCATTTACCTTGCTAGTTACACTGTTAGATTTCTAACGTAGGATATTCTAAGATAGAGGGAATTGTACCTTGAGGTGTTGTTTTTAGACCAATCTTGAAGACTAGTTTTCTCCATTTACTTATTAGTTCTCTTTGACTTGCAAGCAATTTAATTAATTATTGTACCCAGCCGTTACATCATTTATTGTTAATCCTCTTCTATCCATTGTCTGAATAGATTATTGACACCAACAATTATTAAATTTCCTGAACACAAAGTTGAAAACGGATGAAAATATTCTTATATTTTCATCATAATAAGAGGAAGATCGGGCTACAACCCACCATAGTGATGATAATTCAATAACACTTTTAACAATACAATTGAAGATTGGGATACAACTCACGGTAATGATAATTCAATAACATTTTTAAAGAGACAATTGAAGATCGGGCTACAAACCACTATGAAATAACAAGGATAAACTTGTAATACCTAAATTTCAACTCAAGAACGTTTATGGATCGTTCAGGGGACAAGGTGTCACATATTATTATAATTATATACCAAAAGATCTTTTAGTTTTGCCCTTTGAGAAATTGAAGACACACGTTAAGGAAACACTTTTAAAGAAGAGCTATTACAATGTATCTTAATAAGAATGCATTGGAAGAATGTCAATTCCAAAACACTGGATAGGTATTCAGCGCCATTCTATAGTTTTACAGTTTTAAGCGTTAGCACATACATAGTGCTCAATACGTTATATTAGAATCTAATGTAGTTTAAAGTAAATGTATAGAGGTAAGCATTCATTGTAATTCCGGGCTTTGGAAAGTTTTTAACTGTAATTGTATCGAATTATAATATTGTATGATTTGGTAAGGAAATACTTTTTAATATTTGTAAATGTCGTTATTTATATTGAAGCTGTGCATTTCTAGCACAAATTCTTCTTCACAGCTAAAAAAACGTCGTCTTGAATGTAAACTATGTCAAAAAATTTTTGGACGATTCAAAAGCACTTATTTTTAAGTTAATTAATTTAAAATATTTTACTTAGATTTTGACTTTGAGATGGTAATGATATCTCAATAACATTTTTGACGAGACAATTATAGATCGGACGACAACCGATGGTGATGATAGTTCAATAACATTCTTTAAGGAGACTATTGACAATGTTTGCAAATCAGGCGTTCCACCACGAAGCCCCACTTTGATTATGCAAAATGTGCCGTCGAGGCGAGTTTACTGAAAATTTACGATTTTGATGCTCTGTCCTCGTTTGGGAAATGAACGTGAGTGTATGTATGTATGTATGTTTATTTTTTGAGATTCGGATATCATTAACAGTTAATTGCTAATAGATATGTAAATATTTTCTATGCATGTAAAGTTCGCATCTTCTAGATGGAAAGACTTGAAGATCATTTTTGTGCACTTAAAGAGAGGTTTTGTGAAGTTAATTACCTAATTTAATTTATTAATGACCTGTCAGAATACCAGCGTCGTTGTGGTTGTGTTTGTTTTCAGCACCACAACGGCACAAGCTGAGGCAGGGTCCTAGTAGGCCTTCACACACAAATTTCATGTTTCCATTGTTGTTTTTTTGTTATTATGTTATAATGTTTCCTCATTTATTGTATATATGTCTGTAATGTTTAGGTGATCGAAAATAAACATTTTCTTGTTCTTAGTCTTTGTCTTTAAAAGAGTCCCGTCATGTTCCGTAAAACAATTGAGGCGGCTTTAATAGGCCGCGCTTCCTGGCTCGCTATTAATGGGCTAATTGGGGGAAAAGCGCTAAAAGAAACGCCGCCAGTCGCGGATCGTGATTCACTTGCCGCGGCTTGGGGTAGGTCGGGGACATTTTTGCGTCAGTTTTGCGTGTCTTCTTCGAAATTGTGGCGCGGCGGTGAAATGGCGCGTGCTGTATATTTTTTAACTTCTGTTGAAATAAAGCTTACTGTTCGTATATTCTGTAATTAGAGACTATCAATTATTTATTAACTTGTACTACAGTTTTCTTCAAACCTCTTCAGGCACCAGTCTCTCACAACGATATAGGTCATAAACTAAAATCATAAACCTAAAACTACAATTAGCACTAAGTCGTAGAATAATTAAGACCTATTTATTATTGTGGAGAGAAAATAAACGATTCATTCATTCATAAACGATTCATTCATTCATTTATTAATATTAGCATATGACCATGATACGCCACGCTGGCCGATTTAAGTAGGTAGGTACTTTGTTATTGTACCTGTCATATAGAAAATGGCTAAGTCAGAATAGCAGACCTCTGAGAAATAGACATTTTTGTCCCTGTATTTCGTGCTGACTTTTAATGAATTTTATCTAAGTGTAGGTATGTATATAACTTTTGTCTTTTGTTTTTTCTTTTGCAACTGTTTTAGAGTTGCAAAAGAAAAAACAAAAGACAAAATGTGTTTTTGACTGCTAATAGCTAGCACTCAGTGACCTGGCATTGCGAATATTGCTTAGTTTGTGTAATAGTGTTTTAATTTAGTTGAAGTTAATTATGTATTAAGTATATTATTTGCACATTTCAAGCCGAGAATTTTTTTATTTATCACTTATATCACAGCGCATACTGCAAAAAGCATTATTGAAAAAATTAAAGAGAAAGAAGATTTTATTCATTAAAAGTACCTACATTTTCCATTTACACAAGTAAATACAAATAAAACAGCCAATGCCCAATGCAAAATGGCGTTACCGCCAAGCTCCGCGAACTTCGCCGCGTTGAGCAATCATAATGAATATTTTATTTTATCATAGCGCCGCGCTCCAGCCTTGACCCTGACACGGGCGAAAAATTAGTTCACAAGGCGAAAGTGCATTTTGCAAGGAGTTTGCACTCTTCGAACGAACGCAGACGGAAGATAAAAGAAGTTTCTATACTTTCCTGCCGAGACACGACGAAGGTTTGTCTCTGGTCAGAATTTTTAAATTAACTCTTAATAATTATTGTTGATGCGTCTTTGTTCTCTGCAAAAGAAAACATTTGAACATCTACTGTTTCTTAGTAAACCTTTTTAATTTAACATGTGAATAGAACGGCTAAATGCCAGCAATTTATTTTTAATACACACCGCTTTAAATAACGCATCCGTTGCTAATTAAGCCCTCAATAAACGCTCAAACTTGCAAAATGATGCTTATTACGCTGGCAGAAGTCCTCTTTTGTACAGTTCAAAAAGCAGTAAAGTGAGTACTTGTGAATTAACATACTCCAGTCAAAGCCAAACTAACCACGTTGGGGAAAAAATCTAACGTATTTCACGCATTCAACCAGTGTATGAAGCTAATTAAAAAAGTACAGAGGTTGGTTCCGCGAGTGGCGTAGTTCCGCTACTCGCCGCCAGGTAGCGCTGTTCGCTTTGAGCCCCTGGTTTTTGTGGGCTTAAGGCGTGTTTGTTGGGTTTCATTTTTTAATGAGGTCGTGTATTCGGGGCTGATGCGGGATCGCGAGCCACGTCTTTATGACAGCGGTCGACCATGCGTACGATTTTTTACGAGACCTTCCCGAATTGAGATAGCCAAGATAATATAATATACGCCGTTTTTTGCAAAAAAAATATTGTACTACCTATTACATCGATAATTGTAAAGGCAATTTGTAGATTACGAATGTAATCTATAAGAAATTATTTTAGAGCACTAACTGATCAATCGCGACAGATGCAATGATTTAGGTACCGCAGTTCATTTCCTATGTGATTAAAAATCAACCTCTTATTTTGCATGTCTTTCCAACAGAAAAGATTTTGTCAAATAAAATGTTCACCACAGTCCCACCTAAATCGATAAACCTAAATCTATACTTTCCGTCTCACAAATAAACTGAGAATAAACTTGGAATAGTTTATTCACTGTCTTTCTTTAAACGATTTAAAATTATTTATTATTATTTGACTGGCGCAATAACAAAACATTGAATAACCATGCTTATACTCAATTTATATGTGAAAGGGAAAGTATAATTTCTCAGACAAAAATTTGGAATCGAGAACTTCCATCGTCCGCTTGCTAAATAACCCTTTTGGTCACAAACTCTTGGGGCACGCAAAAGCCCGCTAGGCTAGTGTGCGTACATGAAAGAGATGCCACTTAACTATTTAGCACTCTGCGAGCCGTTAAGGTACTATAGAAGTTCATAATGGTGTCCCCGCTATACATAGCTAAGCGTATAAATACTTTAAAATTTGAGCGTCAGATTAGCAAAATGTCACACTCATTGTGTGTTGTTATTTTCTTTAAAACTGCAATAAAAATGTGATTTTACTGTTAATAAAACTAAACCGCAGACATGACGCTTCACTTTCCCGCCAAGAAGTCCTTTAAACATATTTTGTTTCATAAACAATCGTTTTGGCTGTCAACATGTCTGTACCATAAACAAAAACATTGTCAATGCAAAATAATGTGAACATTATGCTTATATTCAAAAGTATTGTATTACAATATTGCAAACTCTATGAATTATCTACAGAGATATGTATCTACTTTCTAATTAGCAATAGCTATCTTACCAGGAATAAACAGGATACAATGAAAACACAGAAAGAACAGTGAACAGTTCACAGTGACAGCTTAAACGACGACCTCCTTGGTCGAGTGGCTTGCACACCGGTTTTCATGGTGTCGCCATCTCTGAGGTCCCGGGTTCGATCTCCGGTCGGATCAATTTAGAAATACCTGTTTTTCTAAATTGTTTCGGGTCTGGGTGTTTCCTATGTATAATAAGTATGTTTATCCGTTGTCTAGTTAACCCTTTATCGAGTTCCGTAAGGAAGCTTGGGGCTAGATGATTGGTGTGAGTATGGGAAATATTTATTTATATTTATAATTGTCATATTTAAATCAAAGACAAAAATTTCAACAACAACGCCAACAAAAGAGGTTTTACTCTTCCTTGACAATAAACTTTTTAGCCATTTTCCTTGTGCATTTCGTTATCAGAATCTATCATCATTAAGATAGATCATAGATCAAATCAAGCTGTAGATATTCGCCAGTGAGAATATCGTGACTTTTCTGCTCTAAACATATATTCTATATCTATTACTACTAACAATTACCTACTACTAACTATTCTATATCCTTACATATGTCAGTCATATACACACGAGCTATCTGTTTATGTCAGTATAATAACAATAATTAAATAATTTAGAGGTCTTTGTTAGTCACATATAAAAAACATACAAAGGTACAATTTAGAAAAGACAAACCAGTCTCAAGCTTAGAAGCTGCTGATAGGAATATCAAGCTTCTGATGTAGGTAGCCTTTGACCAAAAAGTTAAAACAAATATGTAGTTGATAAAACGACATGAGTAAAACATGCAAAATTAAATGATATAAGACATTAAATATCCCTTATATAATGTAAGTAAACTTAGTAACGTTTTTAAGTAACTTTGTTCCTTTGATAGACTTCTTAAAGCATGCTGGGTTTACCTTTTAATATTTAATATTTACAATTGTTTTTGGATTTCTCTCTAACTTTGTCACAGGCTAAATGAACAAGCCATTATCATTATCCATTAATTAGTCCTCCTTTCAATGCTTAAGAAGTCGTGAAAATCTACTAAAAACTGATTTATGTTTTGGCTGCAGATATTGTATCCATGGCGATGAAAAAAAAAACAGAATATGTTTGGATAGACAATTTTCCAACGCTTTCATTTTTGAAAAATAAATGAAACAATGTTTATTAAATTTAATTTATTTGTAATACATATTAAACATAAATTATATCTTTCGGGGCTCCTTCTCATTGTAAACTTTAACTATAACAAATCTCACACTCCTCCGTGTGCGCTAATGTGCTTAAAAAAGGCCACGAAGTTTTGCTTCACGTCTTAATATATATATATCCTGTCGCGATTGAAAAGATAGGTAGGTACTACTTGGACGAGAAAGGTATTATGAGTTCTCGTGAGCCTTAAGCTTAACCATCTGTGTCACCGCATTTATTGGAACAATTCATTCGAATTATCTTAACTTGTTTACAAAACCTTACATTTTCTTAATCATCATCATCATCATCTCAGCCAAAAAGACGTCCACTGCTGGACAAAGGCCTCCCTCAAGGATAAATGATTTTGAGGGGAATTTGCCGTAATCGCCACGCTTGGCAGGCGGGTTGGCGATCGCAGTAAGGTGAGAATAATCACAGAGAGACGCTGCTGCCCATCCTCTGGAATGGTCCCATGGTCGTGTTCTACGACACCCACGGGAAGAGATGGGGTGGTGCAATTCTTTACCCCCGGCACCACACGGGGAAATTTTCTTAATGGAATATAATAAAAAACAGCTTTAGTTATACGCACTTTCTAATTTAATATTTCGTATAAGAATACAATTGATGATTAAACGAACTTACCTGTAAGTGAAGTTCTATCACAATTATGGTAGTACGCTTCATTCGAAGATATGTAAACACATGTAGTCCTTTTATCACACAGGCAACACCGCACGAGAGAAAAAAATACTCTTTTTTTTTCTTTTTCTAAGGTAGATTCGAAATACCGTGCCAACCGTCCCGCGCTCGTTCCTCATTCTTTTTAGAGCCTCGCAAAATTTTCTTATTCGGGTACTGGGATGGGAGGGAAGCTATATCTTCGAATGAAGCGTACTACCATAATTGTGATAGAACTTCACTTACAGGTAAGTTCGTTTAATCATCAATTATACCACGTACGCTTCATTCTTCAGATATGTAAACACATGTAGATGTTTAGAGACAGAAAATTTTGTTAACTACAGTTTTTAAAAAAAAAACATCATTTTTGATTTATTAGTTTATTTAATTATTAATTTATATATTTTCTAATTTGTTATTATCAGGAATTTAAACGAAAGTAAATTAATTTTACAATTAGACATATCGTAATCATTTATTGGTTAGGTAAACAAACTGATCGAGCAAAACTGGAATCATCGTTGACCTGACGATTATAAAATCTAACGAAGGTATCCGAGGAGCGCGTCCAACCAGCCGTCTTCCTAATGACGTCGAGCGAGACGCCGTTGGCGCGCGCCGCGGACGTGGCGGCGTGCCGCGTGCTGTGCGCACTGAACGCCGCCACGTCCACGCCGCTGTCCGCCAGCACTGCTCTAATCCAGCGGCTGATGGTTTGGCTGGTGGCGGCTTTGTGCGGCCGCTTAAACGTCACCAGGAGGCTCACTGTACCACTGGCTCTTAAATTACTTGTGATCTCCATATAATCTTTCAGCGCTGTAGCTGGACATATGTTAGTGTTTTCATGAAAAAATGGAAGAGAGAGTATTGGTTGGTCGCGCCCCGCAGCAGATGTTTTTAAAATGTTAATTATTGCTATTTTAATGCCAATAGGGAAAAATGTTATATTGTCAATCTTAATAGCCGCCAAAGTTTGCGCTCTGTGAGCGGTACACAATGCGAGTAACATGACTAACTTTTTTGAAATCTTCTCTAAACCCATATCTTTATTTGAGCCCCAGGTTGTTATGTGTTGTAGCACCAACTGAGGGTCCCAAGTAAAGGTATACTTAGGAAGGGCAGGCCTTAATCTGTAAATACCTTTTAGCAGTCTTTTAACTTGTTCTTCTGAACCAACCTTATTACCAAACAATAAGCTCAATGCTGAGCGCAAACTGTTAATGGTACCATAAGCTGCGCCACTGTAAAATTGTTCTGTTAAGAAGGTCAGTACTAATGGTATTGAGCAAAAATAAGGATCTCTATTTTTTGTTGCACAAAATTGCCACCATATTTTGTAGCAAGCTCCATACTGTTTCAAGGTATTATTGGATAGAGATGCTATCATTAAATCAAGTGCAGCGGTGGGGGTGCCCCGTTTTCCAAACGCGACCCGGAGAGTCTCGCTGCACCCAAGGTAAGTCCCTTGAAGTGAGGGTTCCTACGACAAGAAGATTCTAAGTTACATTCCGATTTCAAAAATATAATATCTGAGATAAGTAATTGTTGTAACAATGGGTACCAGGGCTGAGATGACCAGCAAGGAAAAATTAAAATACCTTCAGCACCCTCGTTAATTATTTTTTCTAAACATTTTAAAATTAACGGGAAAGGTGGAAAAGCATAAAATAAAGATTGATTCCATGAAATAGTAAAAGCATCAACCGTAATTGCGTCTGGATCTTGCTTCCACGATATATATGATGTACATTTGGCGTTGGTGCGAGAAGCGAAAAGATCGATAACTGGCTGGCCGAACCTATCGGTTATCTTTTTAAAGGTTTTATCCGATAACGACATTTCTATATCAGAATTTACTCTACGTGATTCCTCATCAGCTTCTTTATTATCCTTACTATTAATATAGGCCGCTACTAACCATAGTTCTCGTTTCTCACACCATTGCCAAATCTGACGTGATAAGTTGTTTAAATGGGGGAACTGAATGCCTCCCTGACGATTTACATAACTTATCGCTGTCGTATTGTCGATACGTAATAGAATAGAACAATTGCTACGGTTTCGTGCAAAACATTTTAGACCAAAAAATACTGCTAATAATTCTAAAAAATTAATATGAAAAATTAGTTCATCTGTTTTCCACTGCCCGTTAACACGTTGATCATTACAAAAGGCGCCCCAGCCTGATCTAGACGCGTCTGTAAAAATTTCCAATTGAAATGATTTAGGTTTAAAGGGAAATATAGTGTTTTGTATATTTATTAACCACCAATGTAAATCGGGTAATATAACCGCGTTAGGGCGAAATTTAGCATCGTATGAAGTATTTCGTTTCAAGGCTAAGTACTTCTGTCTCTCGAGAAGTTTAGTGTACACCCAACCGTAGCGTACGGCTGGGCAGGCTGACGTCAATAGGCCAATCAGCTGTGCGAATTCTTTAATAGTACAAACCGGTAATGAGCAAAACTTTTTAACTAAAGTGGATATTTTGTTACGTTTATCGTCAGGTAAAGCCAGACATATTAATAGTGTTGTATATAAAACCCAAATATTTGCAACTTTGTGATGGTAACAAGTTACTTTTGTCAAAATTAATAACAAAACCTAGACAATGTAAAAGTTTTACAGTTGCATTTACATTATGTAAACATTCATTATATGTTCGGCCGATACATAAGATATCGTCAAGGAATATCACTGAAGTGAAGCCGCGATATCTCAGATGACCCATGACCTCTTTCATAATTTTAGTAAAGGTTCTTGGCGCTGAGGCCAGGCCATATGGCATAGCGGTAAATTCGTAAGTCACCAACTTACCATCCATATGCTCAAACTGAAATCTAAGGTACTTTCTATGCGAGTATGAAACCGGAACAAGAAGATACGATTCTTTTAAATCTATAGTCGCTAAGAAACCCTTCTTAGGGACAATCTTACAAGCTGTCCTGTAATCTTCCATTTTAAAATGTTGATAAGATACAAATTTATTTAGCCACTTTAAATTTAAAATAAATCGTTTACCACCATTGCTTTTGGGGACCAAAAATATTTTAGAAATAAATTCGTCCGTCAACGGTTCACACTCAGATATCGCACCTAGTTCCAATAGATTATTGATTGCAATAGCCATATCGTCCTTTTCTATATCAGAAAATGTATTTAAAGGCTTAACGACTTGAATAACAGCTTTTGAGAATGGTATCTTATAACCACATTGAATCCATTCGAGTATTAGTTTATTATTAGTTATCTTTAACCAGCAATTGTAAAAGTATTGTAGTCTCCCAGCATGTACCTGTACGCCTATTGGCGATGTGGAGCACGCTGCTGCCTCGTGTAGCTGCTCCCCGGGCGTGGCTGCACGAACGCTTGTGCTGGACGCCGGTACGGTCTCGTTGCTCGTGCTGGCCCTCCCCGCCCCCCCCTGCTCGCCGAGGGGTAACGAGGAGGGCCTGTCGCGTTTCCCTGGAAGCGTGACCTGGATGGCGATGGACTCGAATTAAAGGCTACAGGCAGCGAAGAGGTCCTTTGCAGGAAACCAGGCTTTTTTATTTGAAGGCCTTGCCTTTCAATCGCCTTGGAGGCCTTTATTTTTTCCGGAAGAGCACTGCCGAAAAGAGTTTCGTCTCGTTCTTGATCCTTGGTCATTGAAATGATCGACTTATCCAGGCAAGGCGTAATGAGTTTCCTTCTTACATCGGTTTCAGTAAAATGTATATTTGATAAAATTCTACAGCCATCTGTAAGGATCCTTATTGCTTGAAGCTTATCATCGCTAAGCAAAAGTAAAGTAATTGCTCTACTAACCGCTGTAATACCTAGACCTAATTGGTCTTGTTTTACTTGCATATTTTTATCACGGTTTCGTGTCACTTCAGACAGCGCAGCGGATATCTCCGGGTTTAATGCAGGTGCTTTAAGATGTTTGCAATTATCGGGTACACTATACTCTGTTAACAGTTTGTCCCTTACATCAGTTGTCAAACCTTTTTTCAAAATTGGCAAAAATCGTTGAACAAGTGTATGGTGTATATTCTCGCCATACAAGGGTTGTTCGTCTGTTGCGTCACCAAGTGCCAACAATAACTCAGGGTTCAACTCTGGCGTTTCATCCAGTTTTGGCTCTAACTCAGGGTTCAACTCTGGCGTTTCATCCAGTTTTGGTTCTGGTTCAATTAACGGGAGTGCCTCGTCAACATCTTCTTGTGGGGGTCCGTCTGTAATGAGACGGAATTTGAGATTAGTATCGTGATAAATAGCATTTTAATCACCCGGTTTATTTTTACGCATCATGCTCAACCTTAGTGATATCCTCAATGTGATACCCTCTAAGGCAGCTTAGAGATGCAGCTATGAATCTATTTTTTATGCATCATGCTCAACCTTCGTAATATTATCGCTGTGACATTCTCCAGATGTCCTAAATATGTTAATTAATTCTTACACAATTGTAAAATTTTAGGTAATGTTAGGTAGGTAGCCGATGAAAATTTTAATTGACATCCAATAAACTTAAGAGGTGACTACGTCACGTACGTTTTTCATTTTAAGAAAAACCGTTTAACATGTTTGTCAGTTCACACCTTATGCGATAACTAACAATTATGGTTATATTATATATATTAATTGTGTTACGCTTACCTTCATTGTTTTCGGAATCAGACGACGAGTACACAATGACCCGCCTGCGCTTGGCATTTGATTTTTCCTTCAGTTTTTTTAGTTTGTTTTCGTAATAACTTATTTTAGCGCTAGTTTTACGTTTCGGCATGTCGATAGTTAGATTTAGTTACAATGTTTTATGAAATTTCACTGTTAATATGTGCTTGTTGCCGCGCACGAGAAAAGAATGAGGAACGAGCGCGGGACGGTTGGCACGGTATTTCGAATCTACCTTAGAAAAAGAAAAAAAAAGAGTATTTTTTTCTCTCGTGCGGTGTTGCCTGTGTGATAAAAGGACTACATGTGTTTACATATCTGAAGAATGAAGCGTACGTGGTATAATTACTAAATATTCAACTTAGTCACGTTACTTTAAAAAATACAAAATAATGTAATGTCTATAATTCGTTTATTAAAATCACAAATGTTTTTAACCATGTATTCTTAACAGTTTTAATAACTTACATTATTACATTAGAAAACTTTTATATTGCGATTACGTTACTATCATAATGTATGAATGATAGAATAAGCAAGCGCTGTGCCCGACTACAATCGGAGGGCAAATTTTACTGTATTTTTTTTATTCTGTTTATGTATGAAATGTGGTTTGCATTCTGTTGCCAATAAAAAAAAGTAAATCATAATAAATAACATTATAAGTAAATGAACACATTATCTTATAAGAAAACTTCATGCGAGCTTTCGAACAAAGTGATTCTGGTACAACGCCATCTACCTGTGAGTAGCAGGTTCTGTTTCTGGACACTAGATGGCGTTACGTGTGCAACAAACCTTCGTGAACAAAGCTCGTTTAAAAGAGTCAATCAACATTAAAATTTCTCATTATAGAATATTGAATTTTATTAATAATTTTGTTATGGCTACATACCAAGTCTATTTTTATTCTTAAGCTATTGTTAGCAACAAGAGTAGAAATAGCTTTTAATCATGATTATGGAAATGTTTTATTATTTTTGTAATAGCGTAAAAAATCTCTTTTCACTGTCTTTGTGAAAACGTAGTTTTTTATAATTTCATGTATTTATTTCTTACTAGTAATCTTGGCGACTGGTGCGAACATCGTAACGGCACGTCGTCGTCGGTACCATTCGCGGCGAGTCATTGTTTACTGATCACTTTAAGCTCGCCGCGAATGGTATACGCTACGGTCACGTTACGATGATCGCTCCGGTCAGTTGCCACCATTAAGACAGAACGGGGTGGTTGAGAATCAAACCTAAAAAAAACTTAGGTAGAATTACTTTGAAATTAAAAAAAATATTTCTTGTTCCTATCCTACTCAACTATGCGGTAGCACTCTATAAAGTGTAGGTTTTGCTTTATAGTAATTTGCATCGCACGTAACATTTTAAACCTTTCCAACAAATACCTTATAAGATTTACCTAGTTGCGAATCATCTCTGCTGTCTCATAATACCATAGGTAGGACATAAATGTCATCACAGAAAAGTTTCTACTCCACATGACAGACGAAAGAAAACAAAAAAGAAATTCCAAACACGAAAAAATGAAACACACTGTCAGTCACTAAATTCAGGATTACCTCAAAAAGTCAAAGTATAACAATAATTTTTCGGTATTACAATGAAAAACCCAGTGTAAGCGCATGTAGTTTAATTTGCTAAGTTTTATAAGAGTGGTGAGATGATACGGTGGAGGTATTGCGTGGTTCTAGCCATGCTGCTGCTTCTACCCACCAGGACTGGATCCAAGCTAGATGACGAGGAAGACGAGGAGTAAGTATACCGTTACAGTATTCAGTAAGCTTGTAGGTGGTTCATCTGCCAAAATTTTCTAGAGACTAATCACCAAACAGATACCTAGATAGGAGAGAGTACCATTCAAAAAGATCTTATTTTGAACACACTAAGTTAACCTTTTGATATAAGTACAAAATTGTCTTGTGTATCTTTTAAGAATAATAAGTTGTTATCAAAGACAGGATTTGTATAAAGTTTTCTTTTATTTTTATTTCTCTCTTACTCGTGTAAGGTTGAATTGTAAAATTGTAAAACCAGCATCTTGAGAGTTGCAATCAGAGAACATGTTTGTTGGTCTAGTGGAAGCGGTCCACCTTCGAAGAGTGTAAGGAAGAGCTCTCAGGCCCATTTACAAAGGTACGTATAAAAGGTTTAAGGTGCAGTATCTATAGTTTAATTGTTTAAATTTGCAGCAGTTAGAGATGAGATAGCCCATTTCTCAGAGGTTGTTGATTGTGAGTGGAGTGTGCTCCCATCTTTGGCATTATCGATACTTACCATCAGCTAATGAAGGCACTTCCCCCATCGTGTAATAATAACAAAACCTTGGATAATTTTCATAAGTATTAGTGTGTATAACCGCGCAAGCGTCTCATCTCGATGCCTTTGTGGGAGAATGGTGGGAAACCGGCATGGATAGAGATGCGTGGAAGGGCTTGGGGGATGTCTTTGTTCAGTAGTAAGACAAAAGAGACTAATTAAAAAAAGTATTAGTTTGTGACTAATACTTGGTGTAATTAGGAATTTGGACTTATTAAGTTGCCTACCTCCAATTAGCTATTGCACGTTCATATTCAAAATTGCATGGCGAATGTTTTTGTAAATATTTTATTTGTTATTTAAACAGTAAAAACTGATTTTCAGGGAAAAAAATTATCCAACAAAGTGGAAATTGGATTTTTTATTCTATCGATATCGATCTGGATCGACTTTAACTCTTTAACTGTTGGTTGAATGAACTTTAGACAAAATATTTTTAGAATGTCCAAATGTTCAAATCTAAGTCATATGGCTACACGTAAACTTTACTATAGCGGTGGAGACCTAATTTTTTTTATTTATTTGACATACTAATAGACCCATCATTACACAATACCAATGAAAAAAGATACAAACTAAGCAGTCTAAAGACTGAATCTGCGCATATAACAGGCATGACCCTTTGACTGGTACAGCATCATAGATTTTTTATTGGTTTTCGACGCTTTGCAATAAGGTTCAAATTATGGTGGCAACTATATTGCCACTACCAGTAAAAGGGTTAAACAGCATAAAAAAAGGCTTTCTTTTTTTGAAGGTGCATCGAATATAGAAGCGGTAGACCGTGTGCCCTGGCTATATAGCAAAAACATATTTATTTATTTACTTATTTCAATAGGACAACCATTAAACCAAGTAGGGAAGAAGTAACATTTTAATCTTAAAACTAAGTGACGTCTCCACGACGGACGTGCACTAGTGGGGCGAATCAGAACAAAAAAACTAATTGTAATAAAACAAAAAATAACAAACAATTAATAACATATCTATAGACCGACAAATTAATAAAATTTTACTAAATATAATATTTAAAACTTACTAGAATGAACAACTTGTTCGATGGAATGTCTAAATTAACAAATGCCTGTTGTTCCAGGCGAGGTGAAGACAACGAGGAAGAGGATGACGATGATGACGATGATGAGTATGAAGACGCTACGGAGAAGACGGACCAGGTGGGTGGCCGGCGGGCTCCGGCGGTGCAACCCAGCTCGAAGGCGACCATGGTGACCAGGACCGTAAAGAAGCGACCGCTGGAGTGCTACGTTTGCGCTTACAAGAACGAGACCCCTCTAAGAGCTTGCCTGGACCCAACTAAGTACAGGTAGACAGTGAGCATCTGCCTATAAGAAAGAATAGAATAGAAAAAACATTTTTTTGGTGAGAGTTTGCTGGTTGCCTTATACGGTATTTTCAGCTGCACCGGGCTTTTTTGAAGGCGGCGAGAAACTTAAAGGGTTCCTCAAACCGTGTGAAACGAATCACCTTCGGAGGTTTTCTAGAGGGAACGGCATCACACACTAGTGCGTGTCCCCGTACCCTACTAGATTATGCGAAGGGTTAGGATCGTATTGGAAGAAAAAACATTGATTCAGTCAGTATAACAAAATAACACATTCATACAAATGAAACGTTCTTAATAAACAGTATATGATACTGAAAGAGCGACCCTGGTCTTCCAAAGATGGCCACACTAAAACTAAACTGAAACTTAAAATAGAACACTGCTACTTACACTACCTAAATGATAGCTCTTACATATTGTGTTAAAAATTTATTTTATTGTGACATGCCAAAATATTTGTTAAACATATTTTTAATCTAGTTGTCGCCCGCGACTTCGTTCGCGAAGACTACACTATCCCACAAGAACCTGTTACCGGTATAAAAAGTATCCTATATCCTATTCCGGGTCATGGTCTGTCTATGTGCAAAGTTTCATCCAAATCCGTTCAGCCATTTTCACGTGATGCGCAGTCAAATAAACAGACAAACAGATAAACAGACAAAAATTATAAAAACCGTTGGAACGTGTTCTGTTATCGATTCTAATTATCCCCAACCAACTTTTTTTCGAATATCTTCCATGTACAGACTTTCGACCCTCTTTAGCTTTATATGTATATCTAGATTATACAAATAAAAATAAATTTATATATAAATATCAATTTATCCACAGCTATATCGTTAGATATACTAGAATGAGTCCTTTTGTAAATTATTTCTTATATTTTTAAGCGTCAACATTTGCATCAGCATATTCATAAGGGAAGCTCTAATGTTGCTGCTGGCTGATGCGCTCGGTCTGCGATTGCTGAATGCTGAGGTTAAGTAACTTTCGCAAGGCCGGTCATCGGATGGGTGACCAAATGTTTATGCCGTTGGTCCCGCTGCATTAGTAGTCGTTAGCAACCGCCAACCCACAATAGGCCCGCGTAGTGGTATATGGATCGTTCTCCCTATTCATCCATAAGGAAGGCTCGTGCCCCAGCAGTGGGGACATAAAATGACCTAGTGATGACTTTTAAGGAGGTCGATCATAATTCACCACGCTGCTAGGTCCAATAATCAGCTATGGGTTAATTAACAAGCTACTGCCATCTTACAACATTTATCATGACCAACGGATTATTGTCATTTATGCAGAACATGTCAGGCCTCTAACAAGGTGGACTGACGATCTGGTGAAGGTCGCGGGAAGCCGCTGGATGCGAGCAGCACAAAACCGGTTGTTGTGGAGATCCTTGGGGGAGGCCTTTGTCCAGCAGTGGACGTCTTTTGCCTGAGATGATGATGATGATGATGATGCAGAACATCAGAATATTTTTATTTAGTCACCCGTACGGTGATTTGGAGATCGTGCTCGGTGGCGTGCACTTGGAGAGGCCTATGTCCATCAGTGGACTAGTATAGGCTGATGACGGTGATTTGCTATTGTGAAAGTTGCTTAAGTATTGGACATTAAGTTGCACACTTTGTGTTTTTCATTTCATTTAGTATCAACTAGTTTTTGTAGTTTACTTTCAATAACATAGAGTTATGGTTTAATAAATTTATTTCTTCAGGAAGAATACATTATTCTCTTACCTAAAAAAATACAATTTTACCTTAGCACTAAATTCAAGTTAGAAAGCGACGAACACAACGAAAAGTTACACAGACAACTTACGTTGGTATATGCAAAACTTATCCAAAGAGTTCTCATTTTTTGTATACAGGGTGCACACTATAACGTGCCATAGCGCCGAGGACAAATGCTTCACTTCTGTGATATCCAAAGGCCCCTCCTACGACGCGGTGGTGCGAGGATGCCGGTCTGGGTGTGTTGGATCACCAGAAACCACATGCTGTGAGGTGAGGATCCAATCATCTTAGCTTATCTTTCTCTCAGGGCACATTTGATGAATTGGGATCCATTTTGTGCCATTTATTTTTACCCTTCCTTTCACTTTACTTCATCAGTGAAGAAGACTGCCATAAGTTTGGCAATGTATTTGAAAGGTAAAAATGTTTGAAGTCTTTTGGTTTTGGATAGGCTGTACCCAGAAGTCGCGTCTTTTTTATGCCAAAGGGTCACGGATATACAAGCATTCGTAATGTCATTAAACTAAAGTTTGATGTAGTAATTTAGGGCGTGCGGCAAGCGGGCGAACGACGCGGATTTTCTGAATTTATACAAAACAGACACGCCGCGAGGGTCCCCGCGGCGGTCGCCCGCTTGGCGCGGCGGACGCCATTAGTCTACATAGGTAAATCGTATTCGTACAAAATTACGTTGTGATGAATTATTTCTTGAATAAAAAAAAAAGAGACCCAACCCAATTGTATTACACTTTGAAAGCTTGAGCTCTTGAAGTAATACAATTTCGACTAAAGTCTTTCATTGAAAACTACTCAAGTTTCTGTTCCAGATCCCTACCCAATTGTGTAGACTTTGGAAGCATCGAACCCTTAAAGTTATACAATGTCGAATATAGTCGTTCATTGCAAACTACTCTGACACGAGTTTCCGTTTCAGCTGAACCGGTGTAACAACCAGGCGTACGCGATGCCGGTGCTGCCATCGCCGCGGGCCATGTCCGCCGTCGACAAGGCTAACAAAATGCAGCCGACAGTGCTTTTCTTCATCACCATTCTGCTGCTCCTCCAAACAGTCGTCAAGGTCGCCGTTGTATAGCGCAGCGTCAGAACCTTTACCATGAGACAGTAGTTTACACGATAATTGACGTCTGTCTAAAAGAGTCATACGTTGTATGGAGCAATTTGCTGCTCCTTGGTATCGGTGGATGCTGTGGACGCTACGTATGACGATGCTTGAAGGTTTGCGCAGACGAGGAACAGCTCCTGACGTACTTGTGTCTATCAAAAGAGACTACTCTTTCGTGTGCATTATGTAATGCTGTTCTTCAGCTAGTTTGTCACCGAAAAGTTCGTCTAGGACTGTCCCTCGTCTTCGCTAGCGTTGATAGCGACTACAATTCTCGTGTAGACTTCTGCTATACAGATATACTTCTGGTTACTATAACAAAACTGGGTTTAATGCAAACTCTGTCGTATAGGTTTCCTTGGTCTTAGTAGAAAAACTCGACTTTTGTTATACGGAAAAGCATATGTTTGTGACTACAGCCGTTTCAACCAATACGAAAGAGATTATGATAGACTTCAGTTTTAACATTGAAACAAATGAAACGCGAACGTTTACAAGTGTGTATTCTTTTGATAACATTGCTTTACAGAGTCCTTTGTTTTTTAAACTAAATATTTGCTCCAACTTTTAAACTAAATATTTGCTTTTAAAATATATACGACTTCCGTTTCCCTACTATTGTTATGTTGGGCTAAAGTTCACGATTAATTTTAAGTTAATACTTTTTATATTTGTCTTCAATAAATTTTCAAATGTTTTACCATGGTAAAGGTTCTTCTTGGAACAAAAACGTACTATTATTTGGGATTAGACAAATTAGAGAAATCTGTTGACATGGACTGGACTTTATCATGGACTGGTATATCATGTGGCGTGGCTGCAATGTGCTGTGCTGTGATCTGTTGATTTTTTGAAGTTTTTATTGTTTAATAAAAGCTTTATTTTTGAAATTTGTTTTAAATGTTTGTTTAATTTGGTTGAATACATCATCAGCTCATTTTCGTGTCCCCTACTGCTGTACAAACCATTCCTATGAATGGATAGGGAGAACGGGCCATAAACAACCACGCGGGCCCAGTGCAGATTGGTGGTTGTTAACGACTGCTAATGCAGCCCAGACCAACGGCTTTACGTCCCTACCGAAGCACGGAGGAGCTCAAGATGATACAATTTTGGTCACCCTTGCGAAAGTTGCTTAACCTCTGCACTCGCAGACGCATCCGGCGTTTTCCACTGCGCCATCAAGCTCCTCAATAATCTGGTTGAATACAGAATCTTTAATCTATACTTCTATATAAATCTGTACATGCAATTTTTCTGACAAATTTTGGGATAAATATTCGTTTTATGACTCACTGACGACCCATTCTACGATTTTTGAAATTTTTGTCTGTCTGTCTGTATGTCCTCTTATAATTCAAGAACGGCTTGACCGATCTTGATGAAAATTTGTATGTAGTAAGAACATGAGATCGTGCAAATGATAGGCTATATGTAATGATGTTGGTAAACCTAATAATTATTTTATTTAGTATTCATTGATCCTATAAAATAACAGTGAAAAAATGAAACGCTCATCCCACCCAGCCAGAAATCGAACCTGGGTCTTGCGCTACCCGGGCGGCTGCCTTGGGCGTTTAATTTTTTCTCTGTGTTTTATAAAATATTTTATAAATATTTAATTCAGCTTCAGTGCAGCAATTAGCACTTAAAAATAAAAAGAAAAATTTATTCTTTGATCCATTATTTTCACACAGCGAAGCGAGTGGGTGACGGCTAGTTTATACATATACTTAGGTACTTATACCATCAGTGTGAAAGTTGCTGAAATATTACACAAACACTTAAGATTCTCATACTCTTGATTAGCTTTTAAGATAATTATAGCGTATAAAGTAAACGACTTTGATAATTTAATTAATTAATTAATCCTTTATTGTACAAAGAAATTACATTTAAACCCGTCCCGCGCTGTAGGTATAATTAGCGGGCCACCTTACGTACGACCGTGCGTACATATGGCGCGCGAGGACTTAAACACACGAAACACAGGACATATACAAAGGTGAGCTTATCTCTACAAGAAATCTCTTCCAGCCTACCCTAGCTGTGGTGTAATAAACAAGTATGCGGGACTAATAAATTGTAAATAATACCATACTAACAAACAAATTTAAACTAATGACATAACTAATTGAAAATAAAATATTATATTATAAATATATACATACTTATATATACCTATATATACATATTAAAATAAAAACTAATTATGTAAGAACGGGATGTCACTGATTAGCCGTTAGACAAATAATGCTCTTTGAGCTTGTGTTTGAAAGATTCTACCGATGATTTATAGTAAAAATTGGAATTACATTGGATAATATCATGTTATTAATCAAAAGTAAATGATATCCGATTGTACAGTAAGCAATTACAGTAGTTGAACATTTCAATTACCATCTTACCAACAAACGTTCCTCACAGAGCTTTAAATTTGGTCACCCATTGCTAAAGTTTTGAAACAATAGAATTATTAGTATTAGGTTAAACAACTTTTAAATTATTTCTACTTCACTATTACATGACATTGAAATCTGACATAATATCCGTCTCGTAGGATTATATCGCTTTTTTTAAAGACATTTCCCCCGGCTATCTACTATCATCCCCAAATCTTTTTAACCCAAAAACGTTCCTGTCCCTTTGAATAATTCATCTCATCGTCACATTCGCCCTGATAACGGATGCACTCAATTGGGCGGAAGGGCTTGACCGCGGTTGAGTGACCCTCACTCGATCAGGGTTGGGGCACAAAATAGGGAGACCCCAGAAGGCAAGCTTGCATGCTCTTTGCATTCCTGATAACTTATATCATCATATCATCAGTTATTGCAATACGACAACTGCGTCAGATGAAGAGATACGCTTCAACCTCCCAGATATTGCAGTATCCCAAGGACCAGTCCGGCTCGAAGGACCAGTGCCCTTTTCTATAGCGAACGGTGGAGAAAAGGGGGTCCTGTCCTTTATGAAATGAAACTTTATGAAATGTAAGCTTAGAGCGTTCGCTGCGTCAAGCGGGTGCACGGCGGCGGCGGCGCGGGCGTCCACGCGGCGTGCTGTTTCATGTAAATTGCCCGCGCCGCGTGCGACGGGCGGCTCGCCTCACGCAGCGCTGCTTTATAAACTTACACGAAATAACGACAGCGCCCTTGACCGCCCATGGCCGACTTTTTGTAGGACCGTCAATCGAACTCAATTTTTTTTTGCCGGGGTTTTGAGGTGAATGATTTTATGCAGGACGTATGCGTTGCCATTGCCACATAGAATTCCATACGTTTCATTTTCACCGACTAAAAAATGGGTCACCGATTATCAGACGTGGGCTCGGGCACAAAAATGCATACCGCGCTCGAGCAATGCACACATAGGTCCTCTCACGGATACGGAATGAGACGGAATTTCGGAACAGTTCTAAACAGTCTGAGCGCAGCTGTCGCGAGATTCACACCCGTTTGCACTAAACCTATGAATTGCCTAAGTCTTGGCTTAAGGGGGTGCAGCGCGGAATTTGAAAATTTACGTGTTTTTAAGTCACTGGTGCTAGGCGCTGAATAGGTCTTATACATTAAAAGGACTAGTATAGGTTAGCTTGATCCTTTCACAAGGTCATGGTTGTCTTGGAATTTGAAACAAATACCCAGAAACTGCATAAACAATACGTAAAATAATGATATCTAAAAACTTATTTCTTCAGAAACTTTGTAAATATAGCACAAATGAAACAATGATCCGACATCAAAATGTTGGTATTGATATTCCGCAGGTCACTGTTGTCTTATTTTTCAATAAAAAAACGTGAATATGAAAATATTAAGACTTTTCTTATTTTTTACCCAAACGCCTATGATTTTACGAAAGTAAACATTGCTCTAATTAAATCACCAGCCTACTCTGTACAGATATTAGTGTGCGTGCGTATTCGTAGTCGTGAGCCGTTGTCACACCTCTGCCACGCGCTGCTCGCTCGCTATCATAAAGAAACTTGAAACTCGCAGTTTTGCGTCCGCGCTGCACCCCCTTAACTACTACCCGGTCAAGTTAACTCGGCACCTGACTCGAAAACGTCGCTTACACTCAAGTGCCGACTTAACTTGACCGGGTAGTAATTAGGCAAAGACTTAGGCGATTTATAAGTTAAATGCAAACGGGTGCCAGTGTCCGTGAAAGGATGTCTATGTGTGCATTGCTCGAGCGCGTTTGAATGAAGCTTACATTCTGCAGTCTCTTTATTTTGTGACGCAGGGCCGCGGTACCTTTGACGCGATTTGGAAAATTGTTTTTTAAGAATTTTCTTGGTTACGCAAAGTGAGAGCTTTGAGTTTAATGCAGTTAATACGGATTTATTTATTTAATGTAGGTATTGGTATACACAACAGGTAAGAATCAAATTACAATATTAACAGTAATAGTTACACGAGAAATTAAACCAGATCAAAATTCGTTAAAGACGTATTTAGATAAGACGGTGGTAGCTAGCCAGGCGGACAAAAAGCCTTACCCATAGATAATACATAAAGACGGGTACTGTCACTTACCAAACCTAGTACACAAGCATGTAGTACTCCCCGTTGACTATCGAACCCGGGACCTCTGGTTCTAAGACCGGTAGTCTTAACCACTAGACCACAGAGGCGGCTAAACCTAAGCTTAGCCCTTTTATCTACACATACATGATGTTGCCATTGTCTATGCTTTGTAATTTTACTGGGTGACTACTACCCATTTGGTCCGACCAGGCGTTTGTGTGTTGTTGTAAATGAACCTCTAAAAGTATTATTTTAAGGTGCATATTTGACGACGTTAAAAACAGAGTGATCTAGGGTCATAGTGATCTAAGTGCATCACATTACTTAGATCAGTGTAGCATAGCGGTCAGTGCAGCCGCCCGGATTGCGGAAGACCCAGGTTCGATTCCTGGCTGGGTCGGGTGGGCGTTTAATTTTTTCACTGTATTTTATAAATATTTAATTCAGCTTCAGTGTAACAATTAGCACTTAAAAATAAAAAGTATAATCTCAATAATGGTAAAAATTTCACTTAAATTACTCTGGTTTTAACGTCGTCATTTAAAATATTTTTAGGGGTGTCATTACAGCCTGTCGGGCCAAGTAAGTCCTTTAAACCTTACAGCAATGGAAAACATAAAAATATGTACCATACATAGTAATTTAAAACTTTTTATAAAAGAATTTTGCATTGTAAGAATCACAGTTTCCACATTTCCTTCTAAGAACAAACCCTCACCCTCAAACTTGATCGCTGTGATAAACTCGAAACTTAGCACAACAATAAACCTCAAATATTCAACCCTCCAGCGGATTCTTAAACCACGTGTGAAAATAACCCATAGGAAATTCCAATAAACCACACAATTTCCCCCTTGACCCTTTACAAGGGTGACCAGTGTTAAGAAGCTAGCTCACTTGTTTTCGACATATGGAATGAATTGGGGCTACTCTCACCCCTTGCGGTTTGATAGGACTTACGCATATTGTAATAGAGATTAGTTTTGTTTGGAATTTTAGAAAAGTTGCTTGCTGGCTTTGGAGGGCGGGAAAATTTCTCGATATCCGCTGCCGGCCCGAGTGTGGTGATTTTTATTTGGCATGAATAAGGGAGCGTGTTAACAGATTGTGGGAAATGTTTGGTCAGGCGTCCGACGACGGACGGTGCGATGTCCGGAATTGTTTGATGTGGGGATGCCGAAAGTTTTCTTTTTTTATAGTAGACTTTTTTTTCTTTAGAAAATGTTTTAAACACTTACCTTATTCATAAAAACTATTTAAGCATTATTTAGTTAATCTTTGTTTTGTCTCTTTTTCTCAAATTCAAAATGACGTTTGTGTGACGTTGGTAAAACAATATTTAACTAAATAATGCTTAAATAGTTTTTATGAATCCCCCTTATTTATTAATGTGAATATGTCAGCTTATTATTGCCCGATGACTGGAATTAGGTTTGTTTGTATCAAAACAAATTATAGAGTAACATATTTTGTAAGCCTAATAGACGTTTGGAATCCTTTACAGGATGCCTAGTGCTAGTTTTTTTAGCTACTAGCGGTTCCCGTTCCCATGGGAATATCGAGATAAAAGTTATTCTATGTGTTAATCCAGGTTATAAACTATCTGTATGCCGAATTTCATCCAAATCCATTCATCCGTTGCAGCGTGAAGAAGCAACAAATATACACACATACACACAAACTTTCGCATTTATAATATTAGTGTGATTTGAGCTTCTGCCTCCTGGAGACCAACGAGAAGAGTCCAAAGTGTTGCCATACAAATTCTCGTTTTCATTAACTTACTTTCGTTAACAAATTTTTATGGTTTATTTTTCCAAATTTCGTTAATGTCATCCAATGGCAAATAAAAGGCTCTTTTCGCTGCGTTGCACTAGGCCGTCCATGGACAGGCTGGATTTTTATTTATTTATTCATTACAGGTAAGCACCTGGCTTTTATCTATCTCATCTGATGTTAAGTGCTGATAAGAACGAAGATGGAAGCGCCCTTCACCCGAAATCCTCAACTACTGTGGCACTGACATTCTTATATTTAGCTGCTGGATAACATTGATACCTTTAACATTGGTGTTTTGGCCACATATTTAGATAAGATGGTGGTAAGAAGCCAGCCAGGCGGACAAACAAGCCCTACCACCAACTAAACCGAATCCCGCTGGGAATCGAACCCAGAACATCTGGGTCTGAGACCGGTGGTGAATCACAGAGAATAATAATAATAAACTTTCCTAAATACACTCACACCAATTATATAGCCCAAGAGAAGCTTCGTTATGAAACTCGTTACTAGACAACGGATAAACATATTTAAAATACTTAAATACATACTTATTATACATCGAAAACACCCAGACCCGAAACAATTTAGAAAAACAATAATTTCTAAATTGACTCGAGCGGGGATCGAACCCGGAACCTCAGAGATGGCGACACCATGAAAACCGATGTACAAACCACTCGACCAAGGAGGTCTCAGAGGCGGTTCATTATAAGTGTTTCATTAAATGTGTAAGTTGTACTCGTGTAAACTTTTGAAAACAAATTACTAGATAAAAAGTAGAATAAAAAAATATTTAAAACGTAAAGGTAGTTCAAAAAGTAGCTAGATATTTGGTACAGACGGCGGCAGATCAACCTACCCAATCCTGTCAAATTTCTCCAATGAATATTGACCCTTATAATCAAACAATAAAGTTCAAAATTGATTGTAGAAATTTGACAGTTTTGGGTGTTGATCTGCCGTCGTGTGTACGTTATGTTTGCGTTAAGCTCCGTGTTTGCGTTACCGTGACGATGATGCTAACGCTCGTACTAAGCACGTGGGGCCAAGTCCCCACCTGGTGGCACCACAAAGCATGGGGCAGTGATCGATCACGTTCGCCACGCTCCATTGGTCAACGGTGAGGTTTGCATTCTGCTAGTGAGGATGTTCGTAATGCCTGTGAAAGTATCGATAGTCGATTAGTAGGAAGAGTCGATGCTTTTTTGTTTGCTTCCGAAAAGTTGATAGTGTTTTGTTTGCTATATTCGCCACGATCCGAAGTTGAGTAGAAGAATAAATAAGTTAATATTTATTTTAATTTCTACTTATTAGGCAAAATTGTGTCTGAAACCACATTCCGTATGATATTTTCCTAATGCTAGAAAATAAGTGCAGGGCTTGATCGAACATATCTTAATATTTAATTTTAATAAGTTACAGTGATAGTGAACATATATTTTTTTTAAAATTACAATGACATTTCTACCACTTCTATTGCATATGCATCTGGTGGCACGCTAGCTGGTTTATTGATACAATACACGACCTTGACGACATCTCATCCTCGTCCCCAAATTGCTGTATCCGCAAGCGTGGTGGTTAAGCCAATACTAATAAAATGTAGCAATTGCTTAATTTCAATTATGAAAGGCTTTACCCACCAATGGAACAGTAATAGGCTGTTGACTATTATTTACGTACAAATGGTAGGCCGGCGAAGAGATCGTGACACGCAGCGATTCGCCGAACTTCATCAATTTATCGATACCGAACATCCCAACACTGTTCAAAAGTGACATCGATAATACTTATTATTGAAGCGATGATCAATGATCTACGGGTATTTGGATCAATAAAATTATGCAAAATCATCGCGGCCATTGTCAATGTTACGCTTATTGACCGTTTTACTTATATTTTGGCACATTATCTTGTGTTATAAGTTCTATGCAATATTTTGGGGTGTTTGTGTGAGTTTCTTTGCCAAGTCATTGGTGTAACGATTTGATAAAAGACTATTTTTATAAGAAGTGGCAATATATTGCTACTGTTGGTAGAAGTTTATAACTACTCACTTTTAGTAATACATTTAGAAATCTACTTTAAATTCCTAATCTTAATTAGTGACTTTCGAAGCACTATTTTTTTATAACAAAAATGAAATGCTGTTTGTTGATAAGCGCATCATTTGAAAACGGCTGAACGAATTTGGGTGAAGTTTTGTACATAGACAGACCATGACCCGGACTAGGACATAAGATTTTAATCTCGGTGACAAGTTCCTGTAGAATATTTTAATCTTTGCGAACGAATCGGCTAGTGGTAAGTAAGTAAAACTTTCAATCGGCACTCTGAGAAGACTATTATCAATAACAATGCCACCAACAACAATACCGACCTTTGTAGGTTTCCTAATCTGGGAAAAATGTTTTTTTTTTCTAACTTTTCATAAAATATTGTATTCTAAAGTTTACGCCAGCACTACACATTGAAATGAAACAACTTCTACGGATCTACTCGCGTTTTATTTTATACATCAGTTTTAATTAATGTTTATCCTGAAATAAGCTCTTTCTGCGTAAAACGGAACGCACATGATTAAATTAAAATGAGGGTATACAAGCTACCAATGAATATAAGTCTCCCTGTGACCACGGACCCTGGAAAGGGTTCGCAACGTCAGGATAAGCATTAATTAAAACTAATAATAAAAACTAACAATAGGAGCTAAATGGCGCAGTGAGGACCTCGATGGCACAGTGGTTAACGCGCCCGGTCCGCGAGTGCTGAGGTTATGCAACTTTCGCAAAGGCCGTTCATCAGATGGGTGACCAAAAATTTTATTAGTAAATAAGGCAAATTATGATGATGATGATGATAATGATGCATAAAATAAACGCGAGTAGATCCGTAAAAGTTCTTTCAGTAAATGTAGAAATAATTAGCTGACCCAGCGGACTTCGTACCGTTTTGACAGTTTCCATGACAACAAAACAAACTAATCATTCGTCCGCTTAAGAACACCCGTATCCCATGATGGATCCCTATAGCAGCGCCACCTACCGGGTCCAATTGTAAATCTAAACCATTCTCAAACTCACTTGAACACACACAGAAAATTTCAACAAAGTCGGTCCAGCCGTTTAGAAGGAGTTCAATAACATACACACGCACAGAAGATTTATATATAAAAAGATTTGTGTGCTGTGGAATTCCTCGTATTTCAGAGGAGACAAAGCGGTCGGGTGAGTAACGCGTTAGTTGGCCGGCGGTGACCGCACCTACTATTTGTGACGGACAAACAGTCTTGTCGATGAACTCCCGATATACATATATAAGTATAACTTCGCTTCAATGTACGGTCAGCAATGCAATCAATGTTTTTTTTTAACTACACCCAGAGTTTGAGTGTCAAAAATTAAGCTTTGAGGAGCTCGATGACGCAGTAGTTAACGCGCGTGGTCTGATATTGCTGAGGTTAAGCAACTTTCGCAAAGGCCGGTCATCAGATGGGTTACCAGAAATGTATCACATCAAGTTCCTCCGTTTTTGGAATGCACGTAAAGCCGTTCCCAGCGGCACTAGCAGTCGTTAACAACCACCAATCCTCACTGGGCCCGCGTGGTGGTTTATGGCCCGTTCTCCCTATCCATCTATAGGGAAGGCTCGTGCCCCAGCAGTGAGGAAATACAATGAGTTGATGAGAATTGAGCTTTTATTTAAGTCACTTTGCCATTGGTTCGTTATTTTACGGGGTTGATCTTGTATTGCGGTCAGCAAGGGCATTGCTTTTATCCCTTTTTTTACAGGGACATCTATCCCTGGCCTATCATAGAATGACACTACAAACTACAAAAGACAAAAAAAAAAAACAACGAAATGCAAAAAAAGTATCTTTGCATATTTTCATCAGGCAGCTGCCACTAGGAATCGTACACGAATCGAACCTGGGACTTCTGACTCTGAGACCGGTGTAACCACTAGTGCACAGAGACATTTGGTTTAATATACCTACATCTACTAATATTATAAAGAGGAAAGCTTTGTATTTTTGTATGTATGTTTGCAACGAATAAACTCAAAAACTACTGGACCGATTTAAAAAATTCTTTCACCATTAGAATGCTACATTAGCGCTGAGTAACAAAGGCTATATAAAAAAAAATGCGGTATGAAATCCGCCGGTTCAGCTAGTATTATATAAAGCCGCTGCCTGGATGCGAGCAGCACCGAACCGATTGTTATGGAGATCTTTGGGAAGACCTTTGTCCGGCAGCGGACGTATACCGGCTGAGATGATGATGTTGATGACGAAGATGACATATAAAATGTTAGAAGGTAAGATAATTTTATTAACAACAACAAAAAATTTACACAATTACAATGACTTAAAATACGGAAATATAAATTACTAGCTGACCCGGCGGACTTCGTATCGCATTTTTTTTTAATATAGCCTATGTTACTCAGCGCTAATGTAGCATTCTAATAGTGAAATAATTTTTTAAATCGGTCCAGCAGTTTTTGAGTTTATTAGTTGCAAACATACATACATACAAAAATACAAAGCTTTCCTCTTTATAATATTAGTATAGATAATACTATTTATTTTTCTACCTGTTTGCTCTACTTGTTGAACGCCTCGGTGGCAATGCGCTCTTTTAGTCTCCTTACTTTAATTAATTTTTATATATTTATCAGAACAATACAATATTAACATTTAAAAGATAAAAACGCCGAAGCTTGAGGTAGTGTTAACTGTGCTACAGGCTTTGGATCTCCCACGCAATGGTACGGGGTAGATCTACTACTATCTAAGTTAATTTAACATTTCTATTTTTTTATTTTTATGTAATAACAAAATGAACTTTGTGGCTATACAATGCGGTACCAAATATTCGTGTACAGTCATGCAAAATAAAGCGCGTCGCACGGTCGGACAAACACGGCGCGTGCCCCTGGCGCGCCGCCAGCTGACCGCTGCCGAGACGGCGATCTGAGTGCATTCCGATGTATAGGATGTTCGGAAAAATATGTGAGTACTTATTTTTCACAAATAGTTTATTTAGTGTTAATAATAATAATGCAGTCAGACAAGCTCCAAGTAAATTGGTCTTTAAAACTGTTTCTACATGAATCAACACCCACGTAAGAGATTCCCATGATATTTTCTTCTGTTATGTGTAAGTATTTTTATGTAGTCTATTTTTATTTAAGTTTTATTTTATAGTATGTATATTATATTATTATCATTTTATTAAATAAACTTAATATGTATATTTCAGTTCTTATAAATTTATGTACTATATGTTATGTTTTTTTGTATTTATGTACTATACTTTGTCGCACCGCTTACCAATTTTTCTGTCCAGCCCTTAGGTCGACTGGTAGAGAATGCCATTTGTCATTAAGTCCGCCTTTTGTACTTTATTTTATTTTATTTTGTTTTATTGTGCAATAAAAAATAAATAAATAAATGTTACTAAGAGCTATTTCACGCTCCGGTACAATGTTCAAAGTTTTAATTATTTCAAACCAAGCTACCAAGGCCGTTTTCAGTCAGCTCGAGACCAAGGCTTGTCCACTGAGACTCGTCGGTAGCCGAACGGATAAATACCCGAGTATTTTAGAAATTGTGGTTCAATCCCTTTAGCTCCGTTATCTTTATGAATGAGTTAACACGATTATTATTAAGTAAAAGTAAAGTAAAGCCAATAGCCTATTACTGTCCCACAATTGGGCAAAGGCCTCCATCATTGAAATCATGTCATCGCTATAATTGATGGGTAATATGGCTTAATAAGCACGCTTGCTAATTGCGGGTTGGTGATCACAAACCCGGGTATGCGTCGAAAAATCCGAAACGTACTTTGTCTGACCTGGGAATTGAAATTAATAAGACATCATTAAAAAAAAACGAGCGAACGTTACAGTAGTCGCAATATGATGTGTAACATTTGACATCTCACCTCAGTAACAAGCAATTTTAACATAAAATTCTGAAAAAAAATGGGTCAGGTATTACAACATTTTATAACTATAAAATAAATGCAGTAAATACTCATTAGAAGACATTAAATTTGACATATCAAAATGACCTTTTTTTTTTTTTAATCTTAATTAATGGCTTCGCGTTTAGCATTTAGCCAATTTCAAGTATTTTTTATTATTAGTAATACATAAATAAACAATATTTCTTTTCTGTATGATGATGATGAATGATAATAGAAATGAGAAGTGAGAAATGATATACCCCCAACCCCTCGAGTATCTCAGTAAAGATGTGGGGCTTTACTAAGTCCTCGGGCGGACGTCTTGAGAGAATTTGAAAAGTGACGTTGCACTGTTTTGTTTTATTTGCCAACACTCGTGCACACTCACGAACACTTAACGGTTAATAATCCACCATTATTTCACATTAATATTCGATATAACACAAATTTTCGAAAATAAAACAAAACCGCAGACATGACTCTTCACTTTCCCGCCAAGAAGTCCAAAATGACCTTTGATAGTCAAAAGACACAATATGTCACATAAGTATGTCATGTTCATAAAATCGATTTTAAAGTTACAAAATGGCGCTTCCCCGACTTCCTGTTACACTGTTACATATACTTCCGCTTATATAGAAAGCAAGCGGAAAGATGTTACACATCAAAAATATCTCTAGCTGTGTCTAACTGTGAATACAATCTTCTTTTTAGGATTTTGTTAAGGTGACAGACAGTTAAGATAGTGGTAGCAATCCAAGCAAAATTAAAAAGAAACTGAGAACAGTTCATTCTTTTACGTTAGGAAACGAGCTTGAGACCTCTGCGTCTGAGAGCAATGGTTTAGCCTCTAGAGTGGTCTAGCGGCTAGATAGTTAAAAAACCTCTAGTTAGATGTTAGTCTAACTTAATATAAAGGACACCCACTATTGCAGACACTCTAGTGATACAATTTGAGCTGTAACTAAATATAGACAATTATTATGAAGTTCTGCCTGTTGCTACCGGCCAGACGGTCAGACGCCAGTTGCATCGTACAAGTACAGTCAGCAACAGAAAGCACCGGATAAGTAACGTGCTTCATTATATAGCGGCTCTATTTATACTTACTTATACCTGCATGTTTCTCTTTTAATTGAATCGTTATCCCTGATGTTATAGGAGAATATTTGGTATGAAAAGTATTATCTAAATTACGCATATAATATATTAGTTTATCCCTTGCGTAACCAACCCTGAAGTTTCAGTTCTTCAGATTTAATACATAGTTACTTGAAAGAACTCTTTTAGATTATAATTGATGAGGATTCAAAAAACTACCAGAAGGTATTTTACTTTTTAATAGTTCTTTTAAATAATAAATTTTGTATCGTCCTGTATTTAAATGGCAAGTACATTAACTCGACCAAATTTTTTATTTTTGGTTTCGCAGTTATTTGCAATTTGGGTGCGTAAGACTTAGCCGTTTTAAATAATGAAACTGTACGACACTGGGCGGCATTTAAAAGTTTTATTATATTATTTATTGTTCTATCTTTATATTCTATCTTTATAGTATAATATCTTCGATCAACAATACACTAGATAACCGGTCAGGGTGTCAAAAACGGCCGAGCGAATAACGCCTCACATTCAAAGTGGGGTCTTATTTCTATTTAGTTCGCTGTTGACTGCGCCAACATGATAACGTACCACAATGCATCAGTGTGTATTCAAAAACTGTAAAAATAACTATCGAAATAAAAATATATCGGAAGGAATATCATACTTTCGGTAAGTAAATGCTTTTTCATAACATAAATAATAAAATACCTAACTGTTTTTATGAAATAACAATCTTTAATTTTTAAAACCAACCCACGCGCCAACATTTGCTAATGTTTGGCCAACGTATAGTTGCTCTGGGACAGTGAATCTATGGAGTAGTTTAAAAAAAATTATAGATAGATACTTCTCAATTATATTTTCTATTTCTAGATTTCCTGGCGACCCATTTCAATGTGCAAAATGGATTTCCATAGTAGCGGAAGAGAGACAGGAGGATTTTTTTAGACCTAAAAAAAATTCTGTAATTTGCTCAATACATTTCAAAAAGTCCGATATTATGGGGAATGCACAAAGACGTCGATTGAGGAAAACGGCTATCCCCAAATTTAATAATTTAAATTTGAATTTGAATTTGGTTTATTGTTCTTTATATGAAAACCACCTCAAATAATGTAAATTGTTACATAAATAAAACAATTTGATTGTGATTATATTGTTGTTTACATTACAATTTCTCATCAGGATTCTTTCATTTAAGCATGTTTTCCAACCATGCTCAAGGTAGGTATAGTTCAATATCAGTTAATTTGTACTGAATCTACTATTACATAAATGTATGCAAAGTATAATAAATTGCTTTTTGTATACACTTTTGCAGTCAAATGCATAAGCCATAAAATAAAATAAACCTAATTCCTTATTAAAAATAACTTCCTTAAAACAAAAAATAAATTACTAAGTGAGACTCCATATTACTCTGTTCGGAGCAAGTAAAGTCAATAATGCAAAAATTCGAAATGAAGTAAGTAACATTTCGTGTCTGCCATTTGCTGTTTTATTTTTATGTAATAAGGTCGAATTTGGATGTAAAGGGTCTTTGTATATGTTTTTAAATACACAAGTGTTTATTTAAATTTCTTATCTCTTTCTGTCGTTTTCGACGTAAGATCGTAAGTGAATGTCTTAATAATCAAAACTGTGCTTTATTCCTTGCAAAAAAAAGTATAAATTAGGTTGAAATTATCAAAACTTAGGATACTTTTTCTCCATTTATAGTAAAGTCAGCCAGTGCCATATTTGAGATTTGTTTTAGTTCGTGAGGCGTTATCTAGTGTATTGTTGATCGAAGTATAATATATAAATTTTCTGTGCGTGTATGTTATTGAACTAATTCTAAACGGCTGGACCGATTTGGATGAAATTTTCTGTGTATGTTCACGTGGATTCGAGAATGGTTTAGATTTACAATTGGACCCGGTAGGTGGCGCTGCTATAGGGGTACATCATGGGGTACGGGTACTTAAGCGGACGAATGATTTGTTTGTTTTGTTGTCATGGAAACTGTCAAAGCGGTACAAAGTCCGCCGGTCAGCTAGTATAACAATAAATAATTACTATGAGCTTCCTGGCTTATAGTAATTGTGGACGACACTAAAAAGTGGACTGGACCTAGATAACGCCAGTTAAAACAAGCTATATGGGATCGCAGATTTTTTTTAATACTGATCTCCAAACTTCAGCATGAAGATGGCACAAAATGTGATGATGATGACAGCAACTGTGTAATCCAAACTATCTTGTAGTTCCAGGATAGGTTAGGATTAGGTTGAAGATGATTTATGATTATTTACTTATAATTTTACGTAAATGTTGTTGCGAACTAACTAATTACAATTTGAAAAAAGACAAAGTGTTGCAAAAATTCCACGATCGGGATTTGAACCCGCACCCCATGACATGCCGGGTCAGGTACACTACCAACTATGCTATCGTGGCTCTCTATCTAGTTGGAAGTGCACCTGACCCGGCATGTCATGGGGTGCGGGTTCGAATCCCAATCGTGGAATTTTTTCAACACTTTGTATTATTTCAAATTGAAGATGATTTATTTATTTAAATTTAAATTGCCCATTACACTTATAGTTACAACAAAGCGTGCAGTAGGTTAATTATATTTTGTGTAGACTGATAATAACTAGTTATTTTTTAAAAAACGTATAACATTATTTTTAAATATAAGAATAGGTACACAAAAAATATCAACATCTGGTTGCTGAGATAGCGCTTTTTTCAAGAATCTTCGAAAGAAACTCTTGAAATACTTTAAAACTACTACAATAAAGGATCATTATTATATTATAGCGAACATAATATATTATTCAGATATACTAATAGACTATACTATTTTGATATGTCGTCAGTTCCTTAGCAGGCAGGCGAACTTAAAACAGTAACACTTTATAAAGAGAGTACAACTTATACTCATCATTGGAGCTCTTGGGAATAAATGAAGTTGAATTTTGGAGAACAATAGGTTTGGAGCGCTTGGGAATAAGCCCCCAAGACAAGTGGCAACACGTTAATTGAATAGAAATCAAATGAAATGGTTATTGTACGGGTTTGACATAAGAATAACATTGGTATCTTCAGTATGAAGCACTAAGACGCTGCGCAAACGTAGACACTTTCTGTTACCAACACGGCACACCATACAAGGAAACCGAGTTGCTGTATCTGTTACCGACACGGCACACCATCACAGGAAACCGAGTTGCTGTGTCCGGTGGCGGCGATTGGACACAGTTGCTGGTTGCGGTAACAATTCGTTGCTTATTTTCATCTCATGAATCTGTTTCACGACGTGTGCGTGGCTTGTGTCGCACACAGGATACGGACACCGATTGCATCGTCCGTTTGCGCAGCTCAGTACAATTGCAAGGAAGTTTGTTAATATTGCTTGTGTCTTCAACTGACGACTTTGTGTGTTAGTTACCTACACCGAACACTTTTTGATTAGTGTCAGGTAGAAGTAACTGGACACAAAAAGTGTCTACGGCTGATTTCATATTCACTGCTAGCTTGTATCCCACACAAGACACAAAAGTGTCTACGTTTGCGCAGCGCCTAAATTATGCTTAAGATGATGATTGATATAAGTCAACGTAACGTATAAATGACGTTTATGTCAATCCTAATCAGTCTATTTTTTTTTTTTTTTCTTTTAGTTGATGGCTTTGTGCGAATAGCACATTTAGCCAGTGTCAAAGTAATTTTTCTAACAAGTAATACATAAATAAACAATATTTCTTTTCTGTATGATGATGATGAATGATAATAGAAATGAGAAGTGAGAAATGATATACCCCCAACCCCTCGAGTATCTTAGTAAAGATGTGGAGCTTTACTAAGTCCTCGGGCGGACTTCTTGAGAGAATTTGAAAAGTGACGTTGCACTGTTTTGTTTCATTTGCCAACAATCATGCACACTCACGAACACCTAACGGTTAATAATCCACCATTACTTCACATTAATATTCGACATAACACAAATTTTAGAAAATAAAACAAAACCGCAGACATGACTCTTAACTTTCCCGCCAAGAAGTCCAAATCAGTCTATTTAATTTCTATTCTATTAGCGTTTTGCCCACAGACCAAATATAGGTCTGTGGTTTTGCCACTTGTCTAGGAGGACAGATTTTGAGGTCGTTTTTTGTTTTCTAAAGTTCTCACTACACATTAAAATGAACCTACTTATAAAGATCTATCTCACGTTTATTTTACAATTTGGTTTTATCATGACGTTTCGAACCCTTAGCAGGGTCCGTGGTCACAGGAGGTCACGTTTGTCTTACCTCTAGATCATAGAGTGGATAAAACCTCACTCCGCTTCATTCACAATATGCTAAGACGTAAAACATCAAAAGAGCCAAAGTTGTCGCAGAACAAAAGTTAATCACGTATGCGGGCGGTGTCCGCAAAGAATAACTATTATGCGAGGCCTAAAGATGAATAGTGGAACTTACCTCCTTGACAGAATACAGACTAATATAATCCTTATTGCTCTTGTGATAAAGGCCAGTTGGATAGCACTAGATCTGTGCTTGATAGTACGAAGGGCCAAGTTTTTCAACTTAGTAGTATTAAAGATGGTCAATAGTATGGAATGAGCTACTTTAAATATCGGGTGCGATTTTTTAATACTACTTACGAATCACTTTAATTATAATCATTTATCCGTGATTGTATGCTCACCATTACCTCACCTTAGCATTAAAAATGCCAAAATCATATTTTTTGCATTTTTTGTTATTTGTACCTACTTAACTTAGAAACAACTTACCTTTCTAACATCGTTCACTTATAAAATATATCTGAGTCTAGAGGTTATGTACACTTATCCCGTTCAAATACAGGTTAAGCTCTTCCCTACCAACTTGAACAAAACGTCGATTAGCAAAGAGCACGTATTGGAATGAACAAATTTTAATAAGTTCCTACATAATGTCTGAAAGTCAAATGAGTCTTCTTTGTTTTACGTCAAAACGAGTTATGATGCATTTAATATTTTGTTAACGTGATTAGTGGTAGTGGGCAGGGCACATCGCTCGCAGAACTAATGGCCGCTGGAGCGGAACAGTCCTTGAGTGGCGACCGCGCTCCGGAAAGCGCAGTGTGGGTAGACCTCCAACAAGGTGGACCGGCGATTTGGTGAAGATCGCGGGAAGCCGCTGGATGCAAGCAGCACAAAATCGGTCGTTGTGGAGATCCTTGGGGGAGGCCTTTGTCTACGACTTTTGGCTGAGACGATGATGATGATGATGATGATGATGATGATGATAAAGTGATTATTATTCATCAATTTCATTTTGATCGACTTCATAATAATCATCATCACATCGTTATCGTATCGTATATCGTTATCGTATACATCGCTTTTGTTGTTACTCTCACAACTCACAAGTTCCCAACTATTACTTTAATTTATCTTGCAGGAAATCTTCTTTGTTAATAAGAAGCTAATATTATAGTGACACTAAACTGGAACAAATTTACTTGTCTTTTATTAATGGTGTACTTCTATTTTTATTTTTACTAAATAAAGAATTAAAACGCGAGTAAGAAAGCCGTCGCCACACAACGCCGTCACACCGGCCAGTTCGGAAAGGTCGCCGCGCCGGTCCCGGCATCCCGGACCGCGCGATACGGGCGAGATTGAAAAGTTTAGGTAGGTGGGTAGATGCCTCCTTACACCGCAACTTTTCAATTTATCCCCTTTATCTTTGGCGTGGCTTCTGCTTCACGTAACATTTTGTTGAACAGTAGAAACGGCTTGTTCAATTTCTAGGATGAAGCAGGAATCATTATACTCGTATGTCAGCATCATTATCAGTCTGTATATTATGGTATAGGTCCATTACTTATATTAGATTTACAATTATATTATTGATTGCCTTAATAATAAAACCGTTTAATGATTTTCAATAATTTTAAATATCAAATTCGTTAGAAAACTCATCCAAAGTGCAGCCGGCCTTAATGAACGCCACAGAGCCCGAGCTTCGGCCCTTCTTATCCAATCTTTGAGCCACTCATTACCATCGTCATCGCCAGCTCATTTTAAGTCCCCACTGCTGGGGCACGAGCCTTCCCTATGGATGGATAGAGTGGGCCATATACCACCCACGAGCCCAGTGTGGATAAGTGGTTGTTAACGACTGCTAATCCAGATGTTGACAACCACTATCACTTGTTTGAGCAACGATGCGCATATCATCGTTGCAAGTTTAAAATCTCTTATGTGTCTTTTGGGTCAAAAGAGGCTTTATACTTACCTCTAATTTATTTGTTGTAATACATTACATGACACATTTTTTCTCTACATAGTAGTGTCATTGTTCATCCATCTAAAAATAAAACACAAAAATATTCTCTAGAAAATGTAACAGGAGAAAGTTTTATTAATTTTTCTATGATATATACTTTTGTCACATAGGAGATATTTTTGCAACGACGATATAAAGCTTATAACTTCATATCTAAGCAATTTTTTAAAACCAAAACATTTTTTTTTTTGTAAAAAACAGCAAATTGCAATATTATAACCGAAGCAGCGCATAATGTGACGTTGTACCAAACACAAGTACAGTCGCGAGACGCGATAATAAACTAATTGTTGGTTGTGAAACCAGCGCTTGAATGAATTAGCATTCAGAATAGACCGGCGCTTGTTATGAATATGCGGGGCAGCTCAGCTAGAGCTGCGTTCAGTTTATTGCGTGTACGTACAGTCAACGGTCGAGATAGCTATTAACTAGGGAAACTTTGCAGATACCTCCAAAAAATGAGATGTGTGTTTTGTCAAATATGCCTCACTAGTTGAGGATCCCGGGTGAAGTGCGCTTCCATCATTGGCCTTATCATCAGGTGAGATCAAGGCACTGCAGTTATCCGTAAAATATATATAAAAAAAATAAGGAGAGGCATTATGAGAAGTGTGCTTAATTAATTTACTTAATGATGCAGTTAAAAAAAATGAATTTAATAAAAACTATTATACTTACTCAAACCGCAATTTTTTTACAATGTACATAAGTGAAATTAATGTTATTTTATATTTTACACATCACATTATCAAAATTCCTTGACGGAAGAAAACGTAGTCTTTGGCAGTTAAATAAATTAATTTACATAGTAGTAAAACATATTTTTATTTGCCTTCTGTTGCTCGCCATTAACCAATAAATTAACTAAAAATATTTTACTTTGCTTGAAAGTAGGGAAAATTGGGAAAATTTTACAAAACACTGGACTAAAGTGAACCAGTTAAGGACTGGGGTCTGTCTAGCGTTCAGACCTAACGGGTTTGTATCGCTGTTGAGCTAGTTTTCTTGCGTAAGTTAAGTTAATCCATATTTAAAACTTTACAGCGAGTTTTGCAAGCCTCAAAGAAAATTTATATTTTTGTTCTTTTTTTATTTTATATTTTACGGGTAAGCACAGTGCCTTGATCTCACCTAATGTTAAATGATGATAAGGCCAATGATGGAAGCGCACTTCACCCGGATCCTCAACTGCACTGGCTATCTTATCTCTAGCTGCCGGAACACAACAATGCTACAAACATTAATGTTATAGCGACATATTTAGATAAGACGGTGGTAGCTAGCCAGGCGGACAAACAAGTCCTACCACCAACCAAACCGAGCACACACGAGAATCGAACCCGGGACCTCTGGGTCTAAACCGGTGGTCTTAACCACTAGACCACAGAGGCGGTTAAAACTGTACTTGAATGTACTTAGCAATGACATTAAATAATTGTCGCCTGCTAGTTATACATATGTAATATGATTAGATCACCTTTCATCATCAGCTCATTTTATGTCCCCACTGCTGGGGCACGAGCTATCCCTACGGATGGAAACATCACAGGTAGAACGGGCCATGAACCACCACGCGGGCATCGTAGGAATGGGTGGTTGTTAACGACTTCTAATGCAGCTGTGACCAACGACTTTAGGCCTTCCAAGGCAAGGAGGACATTTTTGGTCACCTATCTGATGACCGGCCTTAGTGAAAGGTCCTTATCTTCTGCAATCGCAGACCGAGCGCGTTTACCACTGTGCTATCGAGCTCCTCCTCAACCTGTGGAGACGCAGATAAGAACTGAAACATGGATAAAAGGTTAAGAAACAGTCTTGAGAATTTGAGACAAAAACTATATACTTTATTTCAAATACATAATTTATATCTTGACGTTTTATTAATTAATCGTTTGTAGTAGCGTAATATAGATTAAAACCGTTATAACATAAAGAAAAAAATATGTAAAATTTACTTAAATGTAAACCTATAGTATTGCGAGGCCTTTTACACGTTCTAAGCTTAAGATGGGTTAGTACCTAGGTAAGTTTTATAACAAAAAAAACAAACTAATAAAAATAAAATTAATTTAATTTATATATTTAATTAAAACCAATATTAAATTTAGGATACTAAAACAGTTTATAAAATACACGAAAATACAAAGAAATGTACATATTATTTGAATTGGCATTACATATTATGTTGGACACAAAAGATGATTTCGCCGAGGAACTGCCGCCGTTACGTAATTTGATATATCTAAGTAACATCTCAATAGACTAGTTTAAAGATTGAACCAGGATCATCAGTTGCGTGGTAACGCCGACTCTACCGTATTAAAACATTATTCAAGTCGACGATTACCATAATAAATGTTAATAAAGTCACTGTACATGCGCATTAGCCGTCCGTAAATCATTCGACGGTTTGCTATTGGTTTTAAGCATCGCCCTGTATCAATTATGGCGCGGACTATGGCGAGCGAGTGTGAAGTGAAGGTGACTCTGCTGAAAAGCAAAATGTGTTTCAATTTAAATAAAAAAAACTTAACCTTTTCAAAAAGAAAAACCAATATCAAACACTTTTAATTATTTTAATATAGCTTACATTCAAATAATTAAAAGTTTTTGATTGTGACTAATAAATGCTGAATTATTATCTAAAAAAAGAAAAGAAATAATATTTTTTAAATAAAAAAACATGGAATCCTATTCTTCTTCATGCTTGAACAATCTTATTGCTTGAGTTATAATAAGCTCGTTTTCTTCTAAAACACTCTCTGAACATAGTTTCAATGGTAATAGAAAACTCTGTAAACATATCATTAAATCCCGAAGTCAATTATAAGATGGAATTAGATAGGAAATTATAAGGTACCTACGTAATTTACAAACAAACCCTGAGTCTGGTTGTGAGACCAATGCACAATGGTCTAATTTCACAACATATCTACCTAGGTTGTTTAAACGAAACTCTATTTACGAAGTTGCTCGCGTTTAATATATATTTTACTTTATCTTGACAGTATACAATATCAGTAGGTAGTACGTATCTCCTCACTGCTACGTAAAGTGCGGGGTTGCAGTGATGATGATGATGATGATGATAACAGCATTCTGAAGGCAATTTCATATAAATATAACTGCCCAATAAATTTTTATAAAAAAGTAATTTTAATGAATTTCGCTTTTATTACATGATTTACTACTAACAATAAATCATTATTAATTATAAATATTATTTAACGTTAGCAAAGTATTGTATGGAGCAACGCATTGTACTAGATGCTTCTGTTAGTGATAATCGTCGAGAAAGTTATCTTGACCAGTTACATCAACCGGGGTTTTGGTGCAATCCACCTTAAGTAGAGCATCATTCGCTACAAGTACTGAACGGGCGTGCATAATCGCCGCTCGCCCACGCACGATTGTCCTACAGGACGCAGTGCTTTAGGCCGCGGCGTTGCGCGCATGAATATGCAGGAAGTATTTTGTGTTAATGCTCTTTGGGAGTAAGCGAAAATCGTTGCGAAATTGCGGTGTAGATAAATAAAGGCATAGCTATAATACTTATATACGAATCGGTGGCCGAGTGGTAAAGCGCTCCGCCCTATATTCGAAAGTTCTGGGTTCAATTGTGTTTCGGGTTTTTCAATGCATAGCCAGAGTTTTTTTTAATTTTTTTTACGGCTTTGCACAAGCATTTAGCCAATGAAAAAGTGTAATTTTTCTTTTACAAGTAATACATAAATAAACAATATTTCTTTCCTGTATGATGACGATGAATGATAATAGAAATAAGAAGTGAGAAATGATATACCCCCCAACCCCTCGAGTATCTCAGTAAAGATGTGGGGCTTGCTAAGTCCTCGGGCGGACTTCTTGAGAGAATTTGAATAGTGACGTTGCACTGTTTTGTTTAATTTGCCAACACTCATGCACACTCACGAACACATAACGGTTAATAATCCATCATTATTTCACGTTAATATTCGACATAACACAAATTTTAGAAAATAAAACAAAACCGCAGACATGACTCTACACTTTCCCGCCAAGGAGACCATAGCCCGAGTTTGTGATCACCAATCGCATTCTTATTTAAATATTAAAAGGAGGCAAACGAGCAGGCGGGTCACCTGATGGAAAGTAATCGCCGCCGCCCATAGACACCCGCAAAACCAAAGTAATTTCAGAATCGTTGCTGGCCTTGAGAAAGGAGTTGGATATTGAGGAGGAAGTAGGAATTGGGAGAGAGGAGGGGTGAGAGATGGGTCTCCGGTACCTTTACTCACCGGACGGATCGCAATAGCAACAAGTGCCATTGTTTCACGCCGATATTCTGTGAAAGGGTGGTATTACGCGATTATAGTTTAGCTACAAAATGGCGACAATTTTTTGAAAATCGGTTAATAATTGTTTTCCGGTTAATAATTAATAATTGTCCCTTTAGATTTGGTATTGTAGAAAATGGGTATTTCCGTATATAAAACGTGATGTAGCTTCTTTGATTATTGACCGATCGTCATGGTAATGGTGTTAAAAGATGCGGATGCAGGCGAAAAGTGCATTCAAGTTGTAATTGTGTTATTTAAAATAAAATGTTTTTTTTTTTCGTAAATTGTTGTTTTCATTTTCAATGCTCCGATTTTTGCGGGGACTGCGAAATCTGTGAATTTTTTACTGGCGTCTTCAACTGAGGAAAAGGGCATCTTATCTCAAACTGTCAATAGTAGTCAGAACACAACAATGCTTTTAATATAGTTTTTACTTTGACAGTCTTAGATGATGTTGCAGACTTAAAACAAGCTCAACTACCAGACTTTAAACAAGTTCGACGACCTCAGTAGCAGAATGGCTTGCACGCAGGACATTGGGCGGCACTAACTCCTGGGTTCGATTCCTGTTCGAGTCAATGTCAAAAACGATCTTTTCGATATTGTGTCGGGTCTGGGTGGTTGTCGTACCGTCGTTGTTCCTGATTTCCATAAAACGAGTGCTGTAGCTACTTATTTTGGAACAGAACAATCAATGTATGTGAAGTTGTCTAATATTTAAAATATTTAAAATTTACTACCAACCAAACCGAAAACGATAAGATGCACCCTACGCTGGGAATGAGCCTGAAGCAACAGAGGCGGCTATTTTTGCTGATCTAAAGTGTAGAACAAGTTTGTTACTACAATAACCTTGAAACATTATTTTTAAGCTCCTAGCGTGGGAGATAAATCAAACAGCCAGAATGTTGTCTATAGCTTCGTGAGCTGAGAGCTAAGAGAGTTCTGTATTTGTTTTTACATCTTATATACTAATTATTACTAATGCTTAAGTATGTGCGTCAGCTGGAAACAGCGTGTGTTTGTGTACTCTAGATACAAAATCCGAGGTGACGCTACATTAATACATTTAGCGAGTTTTGCGCTTGAGTTTTTGTCAGTCAGGGGCCATAATGAGGTAACTATGACTCTTTACCTATACAAAATCTTTGTGAATTTCCAAACCAAAAAGAAACAAATCACTACTGATTTGTGAATTAATTCACTTACTTACTTCGCTCAGCGACCAGAAGTGGGTCTTGGCCTCCGACATTAAAGTACGCCATTTTGTTCGGCCTTGTGCCAGTTCCGACCATTCAGGCATGTTGAACTCCTTCAGGTCCTTGGTGAATTCATCCTTGCAACGATATCTCGGCCGGCCTTTAATTAATTCTTTTGAATTAATTTGATCCGAAATATTATTATTTTCTTTTTTATTAAAATATACTCTTACCAGTCCTGAATAAAGACAGTTTCCCACGACCGACATCACAAATTGCGTCCAAATCACCTGTAAATCAAGCCGCCAGTTATCTCGTGTGACCCCAAACCGCGGTGAGCCGACGATATTGCCTGAACGCTTTGCCATGCGCTCGCGCCTGCATATTCCCGTATGCCATCACTTACTTGTTCCAGATAAAAAATATTAATTCTTTTACCACTTGAATAATGATATAGAAATCAATTGTCTCACAATGACGTTTAAAGGTATACAATAAAATAGTTTTTATTGTATACCTTTAAACGTATTAGTAGACTACACAAAAATATGTAATAAATTATTTTAACATGCGTATAACAACACTATTACCTACTTATCTATAGGTAATTTGTGGATCACAAACTGTCTCAGAATTACGCTTTTGAATAGTCAAAGAAAGTAGTAAGTAATAAAGTAGTAAAATAGTTAGTGTCTCCCTGTGACCACGGACCCTGCAAAGGGTTCGAAACGTCAGGATAAGTTTTAATCAAAACTAATGCATAAAATAAACGCGAGAAGATCCATAAAAGTTGTTTCATTTCAATAGTCAAAGAAAATCAATTAAATTTTGTTTAAGAGAAAACACAACGGGAAGAAAGCTCTCAAAATTACGCACATTGTTTTCATTAAAATACACAGTTTATGAAGTTTTCTCGAGCCATCCTTTCGGTTTTTTTATAAAATAAGAGTATTTACAGTCACGACGAGACTGGCTTGTAAAAAAAATTATAACAGTTTCTTAAATTAATTGTAAGAAAAAATCAGGTGGTATATATCTTGTGCCAGTCGGGATCGCACTTAGCACAGCACCGAGCCATCTTCGCAAAGGTCGCCGCTTGACCGATAACGACTGCGACCGATCGCTTGCCCCATACCCGGTTGCCATGGAAACGTGTGCAGCACCCATTGTGTGTTGAAATCTGCTGCTTTTAGTCTTTTGGTGTACAGATTAGTGTTCACTTAACAGGATATCTGTTAGCATTTGAAGTTCTACAAGCAAGGTTTATACACAATGTCGTATAGTTTATTCGTATATTTATCGAGGAGCTCGATGGTGCAGTGGTTAACGCGCCCTATCTGCGATTTTCGCAAAGGCCGGTCATCGGATGGGTGACCATAAACTTATCATCTCGAGCTCCTCCGTGCTTCGGAAGGCACGTAAAGCCGTTGGTCCCGACTGCATTAGGAGTCGTTAACAAACCAACAATCTGCACTAGGGTGATTTATGACCGGTTCTCCTTATCCATCTATAGGGAGGACTCGTGCCCCAGCAGTGGGCACATCAAATGAGCAAGTGTGATGTGTGTGACTGGATGAAAATAAATATGCAGCACTGTGTCGAAACAAACATTTAACTTTGAACAGTAAGGTTTTACTTTTTATTTTTAAGTGCTATTTTCTACTCTTAAGCTGAATTAAGAACTTAAAAAAAAAATACAGTGAAACGTAAGCACTGAAAGCCGCTAAAAAGCAGTCAAAATCAAAATAGTGACAAAATTCAGTGCTTACGTCAGCCTTCCTAGTAGCTTATTGGTCAGTGCAGCCGCCCGGATTGCGGAAGACCCAGGTTCGATTCCTGGCTGGGTCGGGTAGGCATTTAATTTTTTCACTGTGTTTTATAAATGTTTAACAGTAAGTTTATTAATATTTATGTCACAGCTTTTCTTTAATAATACCTTAATTATAAATCATCATCGTCACTGCTAAATGCATATATAATTAAATTTTTTATTTTTTTTTATATTGACACGTCATAGTGACCACATCCTGCCGGTAAGCAGCCTATCCGGTTGGTTAGCAGCCGATGCAGTCCAAGACAATCATACAGTGCTACTTGCTTAAACGGTTTACTTTGTAAAAGCGAGTTAGCATTTCCGTGCTCCGTTCAATTTTAATAAACCAACAGGGTATCTACGGCTATTACATACAATTGCAAGCGTTTCTCCTCAGCCACAAATAATATACGCTGAGCAAATTTTAAGAACAATAGAAGATATTTTGAATAATAACCATTAAAATTCAATAGGGCGATGCTTAAGTAATAAATCTTCAAAGAAGGCTATCTGAGAAGGAACAATCTAATCCAGAAAGCGTGTTTTCTCTGGACTATTGTGTATATGAAGCACGCTTGTTGAACAAACTCTATGCTATTAAATATAAGGTTCAAATTCCTCCAAAAATAAGTACAGACCCAGTCCTTGACCGCACAATGGTTGGACTGAATGGTATTCAAATAGATGCCCTTAGCGAGCCCAATAGCAATTTGTGGCTAGCGCACTGTTTTGACACTTCCATACATAAACATTTCACTACACAAAAATCAACGCCCGGCTATACCGTTATTAGTAAAACAGATTTTATTTTTGGACCAACTTGTCACGATCAGCCTTTAACGTCACAGGTGTCACGTGAATGGGGAGGTCGGGCCATAACTCATTACTCTGGCCCGAAAGGGGTTGGAGGGTCGATTTGTTCGTCAACTCGGCCGAAAGGTACCATCAGATATTACCTACTTTTTTTGACGTCATTTCGACCATACGTTCAAGTACTGAGAAGAACCGGCCTGTTTACTCTTTTTCTTTCACTGTATTGGAAATGCCTTTTCTTTTATCTTTCCATCACAACACAACATAAGTTCTCCTTCCCACAACAAACGGTCCTTTTTAAACGTGGTTTGAAGTAGCTACTTACATGACGACAAGGTGAGGATGGCTGTGAGGCACATCTTGCTTCACGAGCTGTGCTCGCATCTGGATTCTGCTTCTGCTAATATCAGGTTGAGTAGAGTCATTTGCCAATTCTACTATATATAAAAAACGAGTAGACAGATGAGTAGACATACGAGTAGAAACTGGTACAGTAGTTGCATATGATGTGTAACATTTGTCATCTCACCTTTTGAAATCAATATTACAATAGAAAATAGAATATTGAATTAACAATGACGTATATTTTTTTTTCTTATTTTTATTCCTTTTTTTTTTCCTTTTTTTTCTTTATTTTTTTTCTTTATTTTTCTTTTTATTTCGCTATCAAACTCGAAAACGAACTACTGACTGATATATATGTATATTTCATGCACTGGCTTACTTCGAAAATGGGTCTACCCTTTATCGCAGAACTTTTTATGTCATAATTTTATTACGCATAACAGCGGAAAGCATAAACTTCATTTCGCAGAAAATCATTTGGCATCATATCATACATATCATATGATATATATGATAATATGATATATATGTATGATGATATGAAATATATATGAGCGGATCACATTGTTACGCTACTTCCGTCACATTTCTAGATGTTACGGTACTTCCGCCGCATTTCTACAAAATCACTTCCACAAATTGGATATATAGAAGGCGAGCGGAAAGATGTTACACATCAAAAAATGTAGATGTTGTAAATTAACATCACATAGGTACTAAAAATATAATGCAGTGCACGTACTGACATTTTATAGTAGATTCACCATAAAATTTAGGTTCATAGTGCCGCAAAACCACGATTTACTACTACACAAATCACTAATAGAAATTAGTCCGTATTCAACTAATCAGAATTAATTATGGTGATATACAGCGTGTAATTAAAACCGCTGCACTTAAATCAGACGTTTTACTAACGTTTTGCGAAAAGGTTAGTAAACTCAATATTGTGCTTAATCTCTATGACCACATATAAATTAAATCTTGAACTTGAGTACTTTGGATATCAGTTTCCCGTAATGTTTACATTAATATCATATAGCTACAAAATAAGGAGACCCAGTAGGTAGGCTTAATACATATCTATACTAATATTTCTATACTAATATTATAAAGCTGAAGAGTTTGTTTGTTTGTTTGTTTGGTTGAACGCGCTAATCTCAGAAACTACTGGTTTGAATTGAAAATATATTTTTGTGTTGAATAGTCCATTTATTGAGGAAGGCTATACGCTTTATTACATCACGCTATGACTAATAGGAGTGGAGCAGCAATGAAAAATGTTGCAAAAACGGGATATAGCTTTCGTAAACCTGTATTTTTAATACTATTTACATCAGGCTAAAAATGTTTTTCAAATTTTGTTACAAGATTCATTGTCACCTATATATCAACCTTTCGTCTGCTTAGTGCACGATCCGTACTACAAACAATTAAAATTCTATTGTATCGGTGTCTGTATTCACAGCAAAGGACAGATTTATACGTAAACTGACAAAATTATTTTGAATTTTGAATGTTGACACACTTTACTAATTGCTTTCTCGAATATCTTTTAAAATGAAGTTTAAACAACTGTTAAACTGCGTGTGGTGACGCCGTCCCCGAGATGACATAATATACATCCCGCCCCATTGTGGGCCAGGTGAATGCTGTTATTATTCCGATCTACTGCGGTCACCATTCGCTTATTATACCTGTATTATCGTAATGTAATAATATGTACGCAAATAGGACTGCGATACTGGTGTAGATAGATCGTTCCAATTCATCGATTTAAGATTTGTTTGAAGTTAGAAGTTTATATTGTTCTAACTACTAAAATATTGAAAAGGCGATTGTTCTACATCCCGTACCTTCATCATCAGCTCTTCCACTGCTGGGGCAAGAGCCTTCCCTATGGGTGGATTAATACTGGCAATACAGGGTGTAATCGTTAAGTGTTTACAGGCCATAATTCCGTAAATATAGCACATATCAGAAAACTTCTAACTGATATCGAAAAACCCAATGAGTAAAATTACACTAATAACATTTTCTAAATAATATTATTATTATATTATTAAAAATACTAAATTAAAACGCTCCCATACATTTAGTATGACGACTTACAGCCTTAAAGAATGTCGGGTGTCGTAAGAGATAAAACTGTTAGAGATTCGTTATTTGTACGTAAATTGTAATAAAATAATAATACTACCGTTTATGAATCATTTGATAACGGTGAAATGCCTCGGTCGTATTAAACTAGTCTTTGAATGAACGGTTACCTACTAAATGTATGGAAGGATTTGAAGTTAATATTTGTGATATTCTGCTTTTTTTTTTCAAAAATGATTTTAGTGTAATTTTACTTGTTGGGTAACGTACTTTCGATATCATTTAGAAGTTTTCTAATATCTGCTATATTTACGGAATTATGGCCTGTAAACACTTAACGATTACACCCTGTATAGGCTGACTTACTGACCTACTTATAAACCAATTTTGGCAAAAAGCTGACCTGACTGGACTCCAATATACATAGATAGAAAGCTGACGGTTGAACTCCATTATATCTAAAATTCATTCATTCCGATCTTTTCTTCCGCCGGAATCCCGCTGGAAACTGACCTGTCCTAACTGGAAACTGACATATTAAGTGGAATTTAAAAATTCTATCCAAACTGGAATTGACGAAATTGGCATTACATTATTCCACTTACGGCAGCCGTTTTGATTTTCTGACCTATACAGAATTTCATATTTTTTTATAAAAAAACTGACCTAAGTGGCAGTTGACATAAGTGGAATAAGTCTACTGTTTTTGCTTATTTTTTGTAGTAAAAATAGTTTATCTCCCATACTAACGAGAAAATCACAAAAATATTATCGTTATTTTACCTAAAAAACACACCTACCTCGCCCATAGACTAAAGCTTAATAAACCTCGCCCTTGTGCTAATACGCACTAAACCTAATATCAAAATTCGCCTACTCCATTTATGAACTAAAACTTCATAAACCTAACTGGCTCTTGAACTTATACGCGTTAAGTCTAAACCTAAAACGTAATACACCTACCTCGCCCATAGACGAAAGCTTAATAAACCTACCTCGCCCTTGTACTAATACGCACTAAACCTAATATCAATCCGCTTACTTCGTCCATGAACTAAAACTTGATAAAACTACCTGGCTTTTGAACTAATTCGCATTAAGTCTAAATCTAGGTTCGTCTACTTCGCTCATGAACTAGTCCGTAATGGGTCGAAATATCAATATGCCGATCTCTTAATACGTCTAGTCATAACGCGACACAGGCAGACTGCGTTTTAGGTACAGAGAGACTAAAGGATAGGAAGAACGGGGCATTAACCACAACGCGCGCCCTGTGCGGATTGGTGGTTGATCCAGTACCTGAGAAAATTGCTCACAATTTAAAAAAATACTGCTTAGCAGAAATATGTGATATGTATATAATGGCGACTCAACTCGACTGCGACTGAGGAGCTCAATGGCGCAGTGGTTAACGCGCTTGGTCTGCGAGTGCTAAGACTATGCAACTTTTGCGAAGGCCGGTCATCGGATGGGTGACCAAAAATGTATCATCTCGAGCTCCTCCTTGCTGCATTAGCAGTCGTTAACAACCACCAATTCGCACTGGACCCGCGTGGTGGTTAATTAACCGTTCTTCCTATCCATTTATGGGGCTTTATCTTTATCTGAGCTGATGATGATGACGAGGAATGGCGACTACAGCTATCCACTTTTATCGTGGACAAAGTTGAAAAACAAATGTAAATTAATATTTATGTCGCAACAGGAAAGCACTGGGCTGTCTTCTGTCTGCTTGTGAAAATGTGACCGACGATGGTGGGAGTGCACATCCGGACTACTCCTCAACAGAGTATCGAGAAACTAGCAATCATGCACACACAACCTTTAACCTCTGTGGTCTAGTAGTCAGGACCACTGGTTTCAGACCCAGAGGTCCCGGGTTCGATTCCCAGCGGACGGTACATGTTTGTGTACTCGGTTTTTTTCTTGTCCGCCTGACTGGCTACCACAATCTTATCTAAATATGTCACCATAACATCAGTATTTGTAGCATTGTTTTGTTCCAGCGGCTAGAGATAAGATAGACATTGCCTCAGTAGTTGAGGTTTCAGGGTGAAGAGGGTGAAGTGCGCTTTCACAATTGGCCTTAACATCACTTAACTTCAGGTAATATGAGGGCACTTTACTTACTCGAAGGATATAAAAAATAAAACAAAACAAGAATACTAAGTAACATTGACTTAGTGGTAGCTAGCCAGTCGCGCTTAAAACATAACATACGAAATGGAATATACAATTATATATATATATAAATTCCCTGCTCGGAATCAAACCTGGCATCTCTAGATCTGGGACCGGTGATCTAACCACTAACCTTTAGAGGCGTTTATTTTCATGGTAAGAAATATGTTTTTCATCAAGAAAAAAAACAGTCCTCTTTATTAAAACGACATTGACTTTGACGACATTTTAAAATGCATTTTTTTTTAAGGTTAATGTTAATGAATAACCAACCAAATAGTAACACCGAAGGACTGACGTAAGCAAGGCCAGAGGGCACCAGTGGATTCTGCCACTGAGCTTCTAAAGAATACCAAACAATATACTGAAAACATCACAGACTAACAAAAGTATCTACAAATCAGGTTCAACTATACCAGTCTTCGAAATGTTTACTAAAAGCCAGAACAGTCTGTGTATGCTAAGGTCAACTGTGTGCTCTCAAATATCTTATAACAAGAATAGAGTTAGCATCTTCATAGTAACGTCATGCGAAACCAGAATACTACAGAGTAGACGCATTTTGAGGATACTCCGTTGCGTACGGTGTACATTGACCATTTGAAAAGAGTTGTTGGTAAAAGTTTGCGTTTAAACTAATCAATGTAGACGTTCCAAGGAGGTGGTACTCAACCTTCGTTGTGCGTGACACGTCGCAGGCTGGATAGGTCAGACGCTGGAGTCAAAGGTGGCAGGGATTAAGGCCGCCGGCGCCGCCACATTGTCATGTAGATTGTATGCAAAACATTTTTTGTCCACGACTTGTCAGTTTGTTGTCGATTTAACCCACCCACTTCAGAGGTTACTTGTTTTGGTTATATTAAATGTAGTATTATTGTTAATAATGAGAAAAATAGTTTGACATTAAAAAAAAATTGAAAATGCACAGAAAATAAAGTTGTTGGGTGTTTAGAGTGTAGCGAATTTATTCTAGTTTGTTTATAGCTAAACTTCATCATACGAAAGTAGGCTCTAAATAGACGACATTTAAGTTTTAAGTCACGTGGTCGAATCCGGGTCAATTCGCCCGATTGGGGTTTGACGGAATTTCGCTCCGGTGCCATAGGCCCGGTTAAGGTCTGAGAGGCCCCACAAAACTATATTAAAGTTTGACTGTGGGTAATCTCAAAAAATTAACTAAACTAATATATATCACACTGTTGTCACAATACCACTGCCACCCAAAACGCACGTACATTTGAGATTCCACCGTACTGTTATTACAATAACAGTACGAAAGGACAGCCACGGAGCCAGCCACTGCGGCATAGCGCAATAGAGTACCTATGAATTTTTATTTTATTTTATTTGAAAAGGCTTACTAATTAAATATCTACAGAAAAGAAAAGATCCCAAGTGTATCCGATCAAGATCTCGTATGTGTTGTTACTACGAGTAAAACATAATTATTAACTAAAATTTTTCATGCAAATATTTATATTAGTGAATAATGCGCATAAGCAAGCAGCAGTGATCATTAATGTAAGTACACAGAGGTTACTAAACCACTAGGGTTGTGACTTGTTTATTTTGATGTGAAGTCACAATAGAAATATTTAATAAAAAATTGCGTAACAAATTAAAGTTAATAATTTTATGTGTTAGTAACTCTGCATACAAGATTTAGAGTTAATCTAGATTTAATTTTTACCACACCATTCTGTTTCTGTATTTAAATTATAGGTACGCACAACATTAGACAAAAAATAAAACTGCTAACGGAAAAAAAGACACAAACATAAAAAAGGAAATTTTAAAAAAGTACAATTTTATAAAAAAATTATAAAAGTTAGGCAATACCTACGAAAACGATTCGAATTCGTGACCCGGTTTTGTTACATTGGCTTTTACTAATTCTTATTATCTTATACGAAATTAATTTAATCAGTGTCCCACATAGCTATCACAATAATTTGTCTGCACTCTGCTACCATAAGCTTCATTGACTTCATTTTACAGAGAAAAGCAATTTCGCAGTCATTGAAACGTGACACATTACACCCTATCGCCCGATCAGACGTAGTAACATGCAGAGTTATAGCGAAATGTCATCAGTGATCATTTGTAATGGCTGGCATTCTGAACTGCCATGTTAGACATTTTAACGTGATAGATGCCAGCCTATCACGCGGTGAAGAAACAACATGCTTCTGAGGCCGTATCTTCAGCTTCAACGTTGAGTAAATAAGTTTCGACCGCATCTGTGATCTGACTGATTAGTAAGTATTTACTTAACTGGTGGGCAAAGGCCTCATCATTGAAATCAAGTCATCACTAGAATTGATGGGTGTTGGCTTAATCAACACGTTTGCCATATGCGAGTTGGTGATCGCAACCACAAACCATGAGGAGCTCGATGGCGCAGTGGTTAACACGCCCGGTCTGCGAGTGCTGAGGTTAAACAACTGTCGCAGAGGCCGGTCATCGGATGGGTGATCAAAAGTTTGTCATCTCGAGCTCCTCCGTGCTTTGGAAGGCACGTTAAGCAGTTGGTCCCGGCTGCATTAGCAGTCGTTAACAACCACCAATCCGCATTGGGCCCGCGTGGTGGTTTATGCCCTCTTCTCCCTTATTCATCTATAGGGAAGGCTCGTGCCCCAGCAGTGGGGACATAAAAAATGAGCTGATGATGATGATCACAAACCCGGGCTATGCACCGAATATATCCGAAACACATTTTGCCCGAGCTGGGAATTGAATCCGGGACCTTTGTGTATAGAGCTGAGCGCTTTGCCATTTGACCACCGAGGCGTTACAATGATATCAATCTATACTTATATTATAAAGAGGAAAGCTTTGTATTTTTGTATGTATGTATGTTTGCAACGAATAAACTCAAAAACTACTGGACCGATTTCAAAAAAATCTTTCACCATTAGAATGCCACATTAGCGCTGAGTAACATAGGCTATACGAGTATTAAAAGAAAAAAGAAAAAAGAAATGCGGTACGAAGTCCGCCGGGTCAGTTAGTCTGTTATATTTGCGTACAGAATACTGTAGACAACAATATGCTAGATTGTTCATCGTGACAATTTCTAGGTTCATTTATAAATACTACCAGATTCTACCGAAGTGTCCGGTATCGGCCCACAATGGCGAACCCATTACTAAACCTGTGCGCTGTCATTCCGCCTATGCCGTTGTCGTTGGTACGCTAATCAGGGGTAATGTTGCTGCCTTATTTGTGGAGGAAGTGTTTCGGAAGTTCACTGGCGCATCGGTCCTGGGAACCGATGCTATCTTTTGTCCCTCTCGCGCGAGATCTGCGCACGATTACACGCACGCGCGGACGTGATCCAGTTCAAAGTTTCTAGAATAATTTGGAACTCTATTGCTATAGTGATAAGGTTGTGAAAGAACTCTGTTTTAATGTAAATATTTTGCTTCCATATTTTGTTTTGTGGCATTTTAAACTTTATTCTTGTGATGGAATTGACAAGTTAAGTGCTAAGTTGTCCTGTAGGTCAATGTATGGTAATAGGAATATAAACAAAAAATTAAAAAAGGTTTTGCTTGTGCAAATTTTAAAATAATGTTGGCAGGTACCTGTGTCATGCATCATATTGTATGATTGAAGTGGGCACAAACAATGCATGAATACTGTAAAACATAAACAATGTGAGGCTTTTATTTATTTATTTAAGAACACACAAAAACAATGCATTGATACACTTGAATAAATAATTTTTAATTGCAAACATTGTTTTTTCGAAAATTGATGAACTGAAAAAAGTGGAAACAACTTTCAATACTAATTGACGTATGAGACATACCTATGAATCGTGGTGGCGATGGCGTCTTGTGTCCCCCAATATCTCCCCTAACTCAAAGCGAAGAAAGGGTGACCCACAAAAACTCTTGTACTCCTCTCATAGCCACATGCAACTAGTCAGAACATTAGAATTACTTGAAGGTTCCTGCGAAAAGTTTTTCCAGGTGTCCGTTGCGTACAAGACCCCATTACTTCTATTCCTAGTACCGTGGTACATGCTAGCAGCAGCGTGGCGTGTCCCCGCCAGCCGCGGTACGTGCGATGCGTTATCGGTCGGTTCCCAGGCCGCGATGGCCGGCCCGGGCTGCCGATGACCGAGATGGTCATCGCTACGGAGTACAATCTCAAACAAAACACTATGCGATATTTTAATATTATTAAGACCAACAAAGGCGATTGTAAAAAACACGTTAGACTTGCTAATTAACTATGAAGACCACAGATGCGATATAAGGAAGGTAGACTAGATGTTACATTTGGTCAGGTAGTCAGGAACTCGCTGGAAAAGCGAATTCCCATCCGTTACAAGAAGTCGCCTGAGAAACGTTATTTTTAGAAAGAAAGGAAAGTTATTATATCGGATTAGCAAGCTGAAGTGGCAGTGGGCCGGTCATATTAGCCGCAGAACCGACAACCGTTGGGGTAAACAAGTTAGTAGAGACCGCGTATCGGCAAACGTAGTGTAGGACGCCTTCAGACTAAGTGGAGCGACGATCTTCGCAAGATGCCTGGCAAGAGCTGGATGAGAGTAGCCACATATCGTGCTCAGTGGCGTGCACTTGGAGAGGCCTATGTCCAGCAGTGGACTAGTATAGGTGGATGTGATGAAGACTATATTTGGTCCCGTATCCAGGGTCTATTTTGGATGTATTGCAAAAATTCCTTTTCTTATACTTTAGAGAGAACAAACGAACTTGTAATTTTTGCCTGTTAAAACAGTAAACTAAGTACAAGAAAAACTGACTAAAACGTACTGTACAAGATAAATTGTAGACTTAAGAACCGATAACGTAATGATAATCATAACAGTTCAACTAAATATAAAACAAAAAAAGTTTTGTATTTTGATAGCATTAATATCAAAAGGGCAAACGCCCTTCTTTTGTTATACAACAAAAGAAAAAATGTTTTTGTTATTTCAGACAATTAATAAACGTTTTACCTTATTTAAAACATTTTTACTAAGGCAGTAGTACCAGCTTTTCTAACAACGTTAATAATAGGTAACACTTTTGTACAGCACTGTACTTTACTACGAGATAAACTTAAAGTTGTGTCTTTTAAACAGTGTCTTGAGGAAATTCGACATTAGATAAGGATGTTTATACTTGAACTTTGCGATTTGGTACTATCTTGGCATATTACATCGGCTTTATGTAGATTTTCCTCATTAATGTGGAAAAATAGTTGTATCAGAGTCTCTATCTTATTAGGCTCCAAAACGTATCCAAAAACAACCATTTGGCGAGCGGACATTTGACTCTACCAACATTTTGCACTTTAAAACTTAATAGTTCACAAACGGATGCTTCAATCAAAAAATTGCTATCCAACGACACCCCACACTATAGGGTAGAGAAGAAAAAAAAATTACATTCCTACTTCACGTGTAGGGGAGGTAACCTAAAAATAAATATTTTTCAAAATTTTACTTCATCACTTTGTCGGCGTGATTAATATGTATATCCACGCCAAATTACAGCTTTCTATAACTAAAAGTCTATGAGCTAGGCTGGGGACGGACAGACAGACAGACAGACAGACATGGCGAAACTATAAGGGTTCCTTGTTGACTAAAAATCGTATCAAAGTTTAATAAATCCATTGATGATATAAATCATACGTGTTGACTCAAATCCAACATCAATACGAAGACAGTATCGTTGGCACTTAGTAAATCAATGTGTCAAAACAATACAACATGCATTGGAGGTGGAAATCCATTATTTATGCCTTGTCTTATTAGCCCGCAACAGTCAATAGTTGTTCAATTACAGCGTGAAGTGATAAATCCGGAGATTGTATACCTACATTGATATGTTTATAATAACAGACGACCCACGAGCCTGAGTCATAGCTTTCCTAAGACATTTTGGAAGACATAAGTCTACCTATTATACTTTTCTGTAGGTCTGTGTTTTGTTGTGGTCATGCCTTTTGTTTTAACTACCTAGGTAAAATGCTTGTTGCACATACCGGGATAGAAGCGACCCCGGAACGGCAACGAAAAATTTTACGTATTTTCGTTTTCGATAAGTGATCGAATGGCGAATCTAGTAAATTTTTTTTTATAAGGTTTTTTTTCGAATACTCCTATTATCTTTGACCTAAGAAGCAAGTTCATGTTCATCAGTAGGACTATCGGAATATCTTCTTGGGCACCTTTACAAGTGCAGTGCGAATGAATTAATATTGTAAATACATGAGATTATTTAATCAATAAATTATATAGACTAGTGGTCGTCCAGTCGTCGAAATTCGACCGTAATTTTATTAAGGCTGCACGGATTGTATTCTACCTAAGCAATGAAAAATTAAAAAAGATAGAATGTGAGTTTGGATTGGCAATGACGCTGACAGATGTCGGCCGCATTAAAGACAAACAATACGTGTGTGTCAAATACATGGTAGTGTGTATGTAATGTTGTTTTTGTTGATTTAATGTATTTTTATGCGTAATTTAAAAAAAAATATTAACATTCGGATAACCTTCTCTATTTAAGCTATAAGTTTCCGAAATTTTATACTCCTTCGTCCGCGCAATTTTCGTAAAAACGGGTACAAAGTTTTTGCTTCACGTATTAATATATAGATTCTTCCATTTCAGCAACTGACATACTGCTTTTCTGTTAAAATCAAGTGCTTTGTGTACGCTATTATTAGCGAGTATTGTTTCATCAACGTTTTGAAATACTAAAATGATCCGGACATAATACTGCAATAAAAACTTACGAAACATAACGAAAGGTTACAATGAAATGATTACAAAGCGATTCCGCTCGTCACTTGTTCAAAATATTCTTCTATTACTTATTATTCGGGTTGTAGTGATATTTCGCCGACGCCTACGCTCCCATTGTTGCGATAAGTTCAATTTTAATATTGCTAGATTTGAAAGATCGTGTGAAATTACGCTTAAAACTGGCATTACTTCATTGACGCACTTTGTACCTGGTGTAACGTTCCTCAGGCTAATTACAATCTACCACCACTTTGTAACTGTTTTTTAAACATTTATTTAAATACATTTTATTTTCTTAATTTAATCAGTGCAATAAAAGCTCTTTTACAAAAATAGTGTTATAAATCCCGATCCGATCCGAAACCCTCGGAATCTAGTTGGGAAGGGGGACATGCTTGCGTGATGCCATTTCCTCTAGCAACACTCTGACGGTGCTTTGATGAAACGGCTTGAGGAGTTCTTCCGTTCTTTGGAAGGCAGGTAAAGCCCGGCTACAAATAGCAGTCGTTAACAACCACCAATCCACACGCCCGCGTGGTGATTTATGGCCGTTCTCCCTATCCATCCACAGCAAAAGCTCGTGCCCCATAGTGGGGACATAATTGAGCTGGTGATGTGTGTAAGAAGTGTATGCTCGTTTAAAAATAACAGCCAGCACTTAACGAGCCTTCCGAAACACATACTCAGTAGCTCAAGATATTTGCACAATCTCCTCGGCCCAGCTCCTGAGAGGCAAGCTATTGAACTCAAGTACGCCTAGGTGTACTACGCTACCCACTCCCACGCATCAGAATCCATTAACAGCGATTAACTTGTAAGAGTGGGCCGCGGTCGCCACAATCGCCTTTGTCTTTCGATAGGCCCATTCCTGAGGCGGAAGTGGCTTGATTGTGCGCAAACCGCTTGTCAACGGCCTGAGTTACATCTTCATTCTTCCCTAGATGAGATGAATAATGCAGGAGTTTTCGTCAATCATAATTGTAAAGCTTCGTACAGTTAGCAGCGTAACGAGTTGCAATTCTTTAAACCATCCTAACTAATATTATAAATGCGAAATTGTGTTTGTTTGTTTGTTGTTTCACACGCATTCACGCGTAAACTATTCAACCGATCATCATGAAATGTTGTACACATATTCTCAAGAGTATAATCAAAGACAAGACTTTATATATACAGATGAACTATTTAACGATTTGTTTGTTTTGTGGTCACAGAAACTGTTAAAGTGGTAGGAAGTCCGCCGGGTCAGCTAGTAAAATATGTTAACCTGCCGTATTAGTAGGTGTGAGGCGATGGGGTAGAAGAATATTATGTTCAATTGTTTCTTTTATAACTCTATACAGCTTTCTGTTTGGAATCGGTTACAAATTAAAAAAAAATTATACGTAGGTTATCTCCTTGGTTGCCATACTTCGAAGTGAACAGTTCATTTCATATTTTAAAAACACGACTATAATAGTAATTTATTATTTTAGTAAAGCTATACGACACCTAAGTGGCGAGCGACTTCCTATGCTGACTGTACTAGCGCTAGGAGTTGAAAAAAGTAAGTGATAAATAATTATATTCTTAATTGCACAAGGAAATAACATTAAAACGTTACACACGCCATAAATAAAAACGAGCTTATCTCTAGTTGAGGTCTCTTCAAGTCAACCCTAGCTATGCTATGTTGATGAATGGAATTCTACGGGACTAATAGTACAGTAGGTACTACATCCATGTTTGAATTAATTTATATTTTGGTTTAGTTAGCCCAAGAAATAGGTGCGATTCATCCAGTAGTCAGAAAAAAACCAGGTACCTAATCATCTTCCGCTTCTGAAGTTCTACGTTCAGAAACAAGTTCTTCAAACTACAATCCATTCTATTGGAACATGAATAAAAGCAATCCTTATTGTACTGTCGTATGTCAAGGAAAATTATTATTATCTTGGAAGCATTATGAATATCGTGGCTCCGAAATCCCAAGAGAAAGTCCTAGATGCAGTAACAAATTGGCGCGACGCGCGGGTTGCGGGGTCGCGCGCGCGGCCTGCGCGTGAGTGGACGCCGCGCTGGGAACGCGCAAGAAGAGGCAACTGCATTTAGACGTGAAATAAAAACTGATTTACCATGTAAGAGTGGTATACTTAATATTTTTAAGTTATTGCAAACCTGTATATAGCATAATTTGGTAACGGCATATAATTTTGTAAATGTCGCTACTTCTATAATGAAAGCTGTGCAGTTCCTTGCGCCCGTTCTTCTGCACAGCTAAAAGACGTCCTGAATGGGTGGTAGGTAAAATATTTTGAGACGATTCAAAAGCGCTTAACTTATAAGTTTACTTGAATAAAGATTAATTTCATTTCATTTCATGTCATACGGGTATACGATATCTGGCTATGGCTACCAAATATTCGAAGCAGGCAAGTAAGTAAGTACCTATTTAGAAGTCAACGCTTAAGACTGCGTTTTCACCAGAGATGTGCGAGGTAGCTAAGCGGTGCGCGAAGTAAATATCCACTAATAGGAGAACTCTTATCCTGCAAGGACAATGAAGGAATCCTAACACATCTCTGGTGTAATCGCAGCTTAAAGGAAGTATACCGAGTATGGAATAGGTATGTTCCTAATATGGACCAATACATTATTATTTAATAAAAAATCTGAGGGTCTGGAATGCATAGATGCTTATCACTCTACCCGCACTTCGGAGACGCGTGCTGGTTTAGCTACGGTCGGAGAGAGGGATACGCATCATGTACACTTCATATAATAGTGTATATTTTGACTAATTGTTTGTTCTATTTTTTTCATTGTTTGTTGAACAGTGGGTGATATTTTATTAGAATGAATCTTATATTATCTAACTACCTACTCCGAACATCTTATCGCCGAACTTTTTAACCGAGTTTTATAGTATGATATACTAATTATAGACGCAAATAAATGATATATTAAATATACCGCAAAGCATATATAATTACCTGTAAACAAAGCGCACTGTATTCTGTTGATCAGTATGATATCCATATTTAATTTTGCTAGAAAGTTAGTCTAAACACATAAATATCGCGCCATGATCAAAAGTCCCGTAACGCTGAAAAGGCCATTAGATGCAAACTCTCTCTTCAATAAAAAATGGCGCATGCAACTGTACCGAAATATCTATCGGATACTCATACACAACAAAAACTTTGTTATAATCCCGTTAATATTATAACTACATGCTATTTACCGTGTTCTGCGCGTGCGCAGCGGCCCAGCGTGCATGCCCGCGACAGTACCCACCATCCGTCTTGTTTAGCTGAATTTGACTTCATAATTGTGTGGCCTCGATGTGGGGTTAATAATGCAAGCACTACATACATGTTTACTACTAAGATTTGAATAGTGATATTATTAGTGTATTTGAGAACCGTACCTATTGATAAGTGGTAATTAAGCTTTTTAGTGTTCAACATATATATTGTACACATCCCCCATGTATATTGTATATCCCATCTCTGACAGTAATATAATTTTTTAAAACTTTGTTTTAATAATTTTTTAAATCTTGTTTTTTTGGGGCTTATAAACAGTTATTTTACTAGATACAATTTCCTTCTAATCGAAACTCAGTAATGTTTGACATGGAAGCTTGGCGGCAGGAAAAGCAAAACCTGCTAACCTACTACAGTGGCCCGATGTGGTTAAGTAGGTTTTATGAGGGTAGTAGGTATCTATGAAGAGGGGTTCTGACGGGAGCCCTACCAGTCACTAATTCTAGTGTTACCGTGAGTGGGCAGACGGGAGGCGCCACATGCGCATCAATCGTGCGTCGTAAATCAATCAGTATAGTTTCGCTTTAAATCAAGCCTTCTCCAACCTAGCTTTAAATCAAGACCTGTTTGAACGTGATTTGAATGGAAAATGGGACTATTGTATATGACCTAGTTGATAGAACTTTGATATTGATAATCCATTAAATGCTTTTTTTAAAAGATGATTAATAATGCGCTGTTAACATAGTATCAATAAAGGTCCCATTACGCGTGTTACCTATAGCTCCAGCACCAATATCGCCGATCTGCAATAACCTCATTATAGCGGCGCATGGAAATTACCAGAATGTAGGTGCCGAGTCAGCGACACGTGTGACAGCCGACACCCGATGGAGCCACAGCGAATTTCGTCACTTTTGGATCTACCATCGACCATTAGGCATTGTACTTAGCTATAATTAAATCAATGTAATTTTATTAAATAAATTTGAATTTTTTTCCATCCTTCGGCTGTAGCCTTCGTAATTCGCGGAAAGTGAATAAGCTTGTGTTAGATTTGGGTTCATAACAAATAGAGCTATGGGGGATTGAACTATTATTTCTCGCATTCAACCCGAGCATCTGTCCACTCTACTACTAACAGATACAGAGGCAGTAATAATAATAGCTGGATGAGGCAAACAAGCGCTTTCGGATTGCATTCCTGCAAGTTAAGCGACTTTGTTGAATTACCGCAAAGTTGACCAAATTAATATATCCTTAGCTTTTTCGTCCTTTGAAAGGTGCGTTAAACCATTGGTCCCGGTTGATATAGTTGGTTAAGAGAATCTGCAATTGATAGGAAAAAAAAAATGATTATTTACATATAATTTTACGCAAATATTTTTGCGAATAAATTACAATTTGAAAAAAAAAACAAAGTGTTTAAAAAATTTTACGAGCGGGATTCGAACCTGCACTCCATGACATGCCGGGTCAACTATGCTATAGTTGGCAGTGCACCTGACCCAGCATGTCATAGGGTGCGGGTTCGAATCCCGCTCGTGGAATTTTTTCAACACCTTGTCTTTTTCAAATAAAAAATATGACAGGACATTTTCTTTATCATCGTTTAAACATTCCTTCAAGCTATCTGGACTTATATGTCGTTGAGTCGACGAAGCATATAGATAGTATTTGAGACAAGACCAAATGTTGGAAGCACATTTGGCTGTATCATATGCTATGTGTAGCCGAAGATAGGCTGCGTCACGACTGGAAGTCGCTTAATCTAGGCACTTTGTGATGCCACAGTTAATGTATGCACCTAGTGTTAAAACTTTGAAATACGAAGGACATTTTGCGTTTACCTGGTAGTAAAGTAACGCAAATGTTCATATTATTAATGAATTATTTAGGTAAATATTTATATAAAATACAGTGAAAAAATGAAACACCCACCCGACCTAGCCAGATATCGAACCTGGGTCTTCCGCCATCCGGGCGGCTGCACTGACCGTTATGCTACCGGGAAGACTGACGTAAGCGCAGAATTTTGTCACTGCTTCTTGATTTTTGAAATGCTTTAGAGCGACATTAGTGCCATCTATCCAAAGGTGATCGCAACCGATAGACATGCAGATTCATCTTTGCAGATGAATTTTATATAAATATTTTAGTTTTATATAAATATTTTAATTTTATATAAGTATTTTATATAAATATTTAATTCAGCTTAAGTGTAGCAATTAACACTTAGAAATATGAAGTAAAAAATAAATATCAATTTAATTTTACATCTGAATGTTCTCATCTCTGTGCGCATCGTATCGCGAGCGTCGCGCGCGTCGATTTTTCGTATGTGAATGGAACATAGACTTACAAATGTCACGACAGTACAATAAAAGCTTGGAAAATCATTTATAATTAATGTATTGAGTTATTATAAAACTCGTAGAACAAATGTTGTTGTCTATGATGTTAGCTATCTAGTCGTGCGAGGTTGATGATGTTTTTTCAAATAACCCTGTATATAACGCCAATTAATATTGTCTATGTTTCGTGCTCATTTTTCATAACACCGAATCCGATCTGACCCGAACCCCCTGGAGAATCTAGTAGCGAACGGGGACACGCACTAGTGCGTCGTGCTATTCCCTCTTGAATCTCTGACGGTGTTTCGATGACACGGCTTGAGGATCCCTTTAAGTTTCTCGCCACCCGTTTCGGTAACGCTAAAATGGCACCTGAGGCGTCAGGAAACTCTCTCCAACAAAAGAAAAATGACACCGCACGGATTTTTCACAGATAATGTTAAGACCGTTAAATATGTCAGAAGTAGATATATCTTTTAATCTCTCCAACAAAAAAATCAACGCTGAAGAAATTTTTCACAAATTAATGTTGAGACCGATAAGTACTAGGGTATGTCGGAAGTCAATTTTTTTTCCAGCTTTTTTCAGTTTATTATTTTCTTTGTGTTATATTTACTGTTTATGATGAGGGTCAAACTATATCTTTACTTATTCTTATTAACTATGTTCGCAAGGAGCCAAGGTCCGGCCATCAATCGCGGCCGTCCGCGAGTGTTCGCGCCGCGCCGCACGAGCGCTTGCGGTACAACCGATTACATCTAATGTGGAATATTAATTCTGGGTGCATGTGCTTTATAGACGCTAAGGGCTATCTGTAGTAACGCTTTATCTTTAACCACTTCTTAGAAGGAAATGCTAGAGGGATTTTTTATACAGAATGTATCGGAAACTTTGAGGATCGAAAAAATCTTCATAAAAGTTAAACATTTTTTTATTCATTATTTTGGGTAGTATCCATATCACTATCATATTAAAGTAACTGTAACAACAATGTTAAGATAGCTCGTTTACGGGTTCCGGTCAGGATTTCGGGTGGAGAGCGCTTCCGCCTTCGACCTTAACGAAACTTACCAGCAAGCAAGATAAAGGCCAAGTTACTCAATTGTGGAATATTTATAAAATAGATTTAAATGTGTTAAATTATTTTTAATTTTTTTTTCATATTTTTTCATCAAGAAAAAGACAAATTATGTTTTTTGTTATCATTTTTATTCCTTTTCCTATATCAGAAAGCATTTTAAGCCGTAGGTTCCGATAGTTGTTCTATAACAGTTTTTTAAAAGCATTCGGCTAGCGTGGTGGGTTATGGCTTCATCGCTCCACGTAACAAGTAGCATGGTTATAAAGCTTAAACCCAGTAGTGGGACGTTTCTACTTTACTAGCTAAAATACAAAATAAACCCGATCAGATCGCTATATACCTAGTGTGCATACCAGTTCTTCTAACCCTAATTAAAGTTAGAACCAACGTGTGAACTAGATCCCCGCAGATTCGAGGAAGCAGCTTATAATGGCGTGTCGAGGTCCCATAGCCGTGAATTAATACGGCCCGGCTATCTTCATTGCGACCGGCACCTTACACACACACATTAGCTGGTTGCAGTCACGAATTGTGTACAGAGCTGCGCGGGTGTGCCACAAATGGTTTTGGTGTGCCTTGGTTTTTTTTAAAATTTAATGTTTGAGTTGTTTTGTTATGTGGTGTCTTAGTATTAAATTAGTATTAATATAGGTAATTGTTTCGTATTTTTTATAATAGAATAAATATCAGTTGCTGTAAAATAAGATATCTAAATCACGACTTTTCTTAATTTCATGTGTTTTGGATTCATAGTAAACGCTGACTTGGTTAATACATGTCATTAAAAACTTTAAAACTTAGTGGTCTCTTATTGTAATTGGTTTGGTAGGTGGTAGAGTTTTAATCGACTTTTTTTGGAGAGAGTTTGCTGATTGCCTCAGACGGCATTTTCAGCTTCACTGGGCTTTTTTGGAAGCGGCTAAAAACTTAAAGGGTTCCTCAAGCCGTGTGAAACGAATTATCTTCGGAGGTTTTCTAGAGGGAACCGAACTAGTGCTTGTACCCGTGCCCTACTAGATTCTCCGAAGGGTTCGGTTCGGATCGGTGGGTTTTTGATCGAAGTTTGCTGGCTAGCTACCGCTTTTTATTCTATAACCTTAACAATAGCTAGTATCATTGTAATGCTCTAACAAAGAAATTCTCATTTATTGATGACTCTTGCTTGGCTTTTACGTCGTTGAGAAAAGAAAAAAATCACTGTGTTTTTTGGATATTTTTGTAAGCTGTTAATTCAGCAAAAAAATCTGACAGTACAAGTATCGTATACTTATTCGAGATTAAACACTACAATACTTGTACATGTTTTGTCAGCTCTATATCGATCCGTAATTGCGGAGCCGCGGCATCCTCAGCCGCTGCATACAATCTACGGCCGATGAAATGCGCGCGAGTGCAATTTTCGAGTTATAAATAAAATAGCCACAATTACAGGTGCTAAAACGAACAATGGAATAGGGTCTTCAATTGTTCCAGCATCGTATGTGCTCACACGTCGGCAACTCAATGCAGACTCAATATTACGAGGAAATTATGAATCAGTTTGTAGATTGGATGATCAACGATAGATAAATATAAGATTTAAAATAGTCTAGTTAAATTAGCTTTACGATAACTCGTTTAAAGTTCAGTTTAATTGTGGGTTTGTATTTAAACCAATTGTTAGTACAAACTGTATACTTATGGGGAATTTTTTCGATTTTTTCCTTCTGAAACAGTTTAATGATTCTTGTATTTAATCCACAATAAAAAACAAGTTGTGCATTTAGATTCATTTTTATGTAAAACTCACACTTGACCAAAATATTTGCTATGACAACATTGTTTTCACATAAAAAGACCTAATTATTTCTAAGATAGATTCCATGGATCTATCTCCCATATTATCCCATACAATCCCAGTTAAAAAACCAATCTGTTTACATACCCACATCCTCGATTCGGGACAAAGTAGTAGGTTCTGGTCTAATTTCCCCGTATGAAATTTACACAGTTTAAACGTTTTTTAATTAATGTAATTTGTTAATGAAACAAGTGTTGAAAAACATTTGCACGAGCGGGATTCGAACCCGCACCCAATGACATGCAAGGTCAGACGTACTACCAACTATGCTATCGTAGCTCTGTCCAACCCGCCAAAATCAATCAACACTATACTCTTCCTTTGTGAAGGAGCCTAACTCAATGTCGACAACTACGTCATCAACATCCGATCTTTATATTTTTACAGATATTACTGTACGATTCACAAACATACAAAATAAACAAAATACTCATTAGTGTGAATGTGATATTTGTAACTGTATTAAGTGAAGTTCAACTCCAACGGGTCATCAAATACAATGACACAACAGTTATTCCGATATAGTTGTAGCCAATTAGCCAGTGTAACGTCGACACAAACGTGCTCCAGCCGACAGATGCTGGGGTCTTACCATGCCCTCTTGAAGCAGTATCACTGCAATGTTATTGCAGTTGCGAAAACGAGACGCGTGTATACGCCGCTATACGCGTCTCGTTTTCACAACTGCAGCAACACCGCAGAGCTCATGGTAACCTGGGCTGTAAGTCCAGCGATCGAGCCTAAATGTAGAGCAAATAAAATAACGAAACATAACCACAAAGTAAGGAGACTGCAGAAGGTAAGCAAGCTAACTTGAACAACTCACACATTAGTTTATTAGGGGGGTTAAAGTTACTCGCGTCCGTAGGTTTACCCTTGAGGCCCTACATGTGACCCCTGGGTGGTGCTAAATGAGTGACACTGTCTGAGTGGTAGAGCCACGCTGCCTTGCAGCACAAAATAGGCGTGAAACAATGGCACTCGTTGCTGTTGTGTTTCGTCTGGTGAGTGAAAGTACCGGAGGCCCATCTCTCACCCCTTCCCCTTCCTAATTCCTACTTCCTCCTCAAGATCCAACTCCTTGCTCAAGGCCGGCAACGTATCTGCGATTACTTTGGTTTTGCTGGTGTCTATGGGCGGCGGTGATTACTTTCCATCAGGTGACCCGCCTGCTCATGTGCCTCCTTTTAATATAAAAAAAACATAGCTCCTTGCACAGACACGGATCTCGGAATAGCTCGGAACAATTCAAGCGCAGCTGTTACGAGATTTCGTGTCCGTGAGAGGTTGTCTATGTGTTCGTTGCTTACCTTCTGCATTCTTCTTATTTTGTGGTTATTTTTCGTTATTTTACTTGCTCAACATTATGTATAACAACGAGTTATGTATTAAGATTACCTTCTGGGCACTCTTTATTTTGTGACATAAATGTGCGGACAAAATCGTAGCGTCAGCTTACTATGAATATTTTTCTTTTCTTAATTAATAGCTTGCGGATTTTGGCGGTGTAGTTAAAAACTTGTTAAAAAAAGTTATGTAATTTTAATTTATGTTAACTTCTATATTTTACATTTTTTCTCAGTTACTTGTAATGTAAGATTTGTGTTAATAAAAAACAATTTTTTTTAATTATTTTCAACTTTAGTGCAAACACGACTTCGCTTTCCCGCCAAGAACCCCACCCATTTACCTACTATTGGTGGTTGCTGGGTGACAACAAAATGGATTAACATCATGATTGTTCCGTGCAGCGTGAAGGAATACAAGCAAGGGTCGCTTCTAGCTAGCCATACATGTGGGTATGTATTGCTTTACTAATCTGCGCGCTAGCCTGCCAAGCTGTTTCATAATCTCACGGAGCACATACAGCACTTATTGAACAACCGAATATAAACTGTAACGATAAGTAAATAGAGGTGCTGTTGACTGCTTTTGTTGTTTGGTATATAAGTGTTTTCGGTTGTCGTGGTGACCGAAATGTCGGTGAGGTGCAATAGTTGTATTTGAATGCACGACCACACGAGTTCTTAACGTGCCTTACGGAGCACGGAGGAGCCCGAGATGATAAGCTTTTAGTCACCCATCTGATGACCGGCCTTTGTGAAAAGTTGCTTAACCTCAGAACTCGCAAACCGGGCGGGTTAACCACTGCACCATCAAGCTCTTCGTACCCTAATGTGACAAGTGACAATGTGACAAGTTGTACCCTGATGTGATACTTTTAAAGTTTAATTTACAACCACACACAAACACCTGGTCGGTCTAAATAAGGTGTTTATTAGCGTCAATTTGTTAGCCGGATCGTGCGTAGACGCACCCAGTCACGGATTTTATCCTCACTAACTGTTTTGAACTGAGAACGTATGGCGCGTGCCGATGTTCATTCATTGCTTCAACCCGTATTTGGGAAGAGAGACATTACAAGGATTGATAATGATGATTCAATAAGCAAAGTGCCAATTGCTTCATTGTAGGATTCTGTACAGAATCCGATTGGATGGATTCTAAGACAAATATTTTTTTCGATATAAGTTTTGACAGGCACTTATTGACGTCATAATTTTAAAAGCTTCCAATTATGCAGGCCTTTGCCTATTATAGGCGGCATTATCACTAAAAGCGATATCTTATAACAATATACTGTCCCACTGTTTGCTGGGTAAAGTTTTTGTTATACTTGTTTTATTTTTTACATGTCTCATTTTTTATTTGTGCAATAATGTATTTTATTCTATTCTATTCTATATATATAGGCTATTTTCTACCTACTTTTATTTGAAACCTACTGTATACACAAGAGATCATAACTGATTCTGAGACTTGTAATCTCATTAACAATTCAAATCCGGAATGTTTACAAAGTGGTTAATTAGCTGTTGCAGAATTGTTGGTCTTTAAATCGTACATTGTGTTGCTCACGCATGATTCAGATATATTGTAGGTTATTCCTCTATACACTCATTTCAAGAGCTGGATGAGAGTAGCCGCGGATCGTGCTCGTTGGCGTGCACTTGGAGAGGCCTATGCCTCTCCAAGTGCACGCCAACGAGCACGTCCATGTCCAGCCTATGCTGGACATAGGTCCAGCAGTGAACTAGTATAGGCTGATGATGATGATGATGATGACACTTATTTCAAGATTTAGGCCAGCCGTACTTTGGATGCTTTTTGGTACGAATATTAACATATTACCTATATTGAAAGTGCGAATTGCGCCCACACTAATTGCGTTTTCTTAGTAGAAAAGCTAGTAGTGACAGTGACATACATTTTTCTGACGTTATTTTTTCTTACAAATGGATGAAAAATCCAAACAAGTTGGGGTTGATTTCGGGCGTGGAAACTCGCACGTACACGCATGCGTGTAGGTATCGTGCGTATTCTTACGTGTTCTTACTTGTCAAATTTGTACGAATACGCATCCAAAGTGTGGCTGGTCTTAAAGGGCTGAGTGGTAAAGCACTCGGCTTAATATCTGGAGGTCCTAAGATCAATTCCCAGGTCGGGTAAATATTTTTGAAGCATAACTCGTTTTAGTGATCACCAACCTGCATTTGGTCAGCGTTGGTGATTAAGGCAATACCCATCAACTGTAGCAATGACTTGATTTTAATTATGGATGTCTTTGCCCAGCAGTGGGACCTTATATAAGCTAATTATTTAGGTACTTATGTTCTATAACATTATCTTCAAGTTGCAATGAGTAATTCATTGTTCATTAAGTTATAATTTTTTTTTATTGAATTTCCAATCAGACGTCAGAAATGAAAACAAACTAAGTACTGTCAATGTCAAAGTGATGTTTCAGAGCCTCTGTTCAACAAAGAAAATAAAAAATGGCGCGAAACGAATATTTCTAAAATACTCTGAGCTTTCCATAGTGTAGTAACTTCCATTCAAAAGATTTCAACGGCATCTTGTTTGTGCATTTTTTTTCTTTACAAGATTTTAATAAGTACTTTAAAGTCTTCTTCTTATTTATAGTTTTGTTTTGTTTGTACTTTTAAGAAATCATTATCTTTAAGCCATAGCTAGGTTTTTGGCACAGATAAGGGATAAAAACTAAACAATTTCAGTACAGAAGTAGGTTGGTTTATTCATCTTCATTATAATCAAAACACACTTTAATAATTATTTTTTTGTTTTGTTTTACATAAGTTTGTATTGTGTTCTAATAAATATATTTCATTTCATTACAACCGAAAATTTCATTTCTTTAAGAATATTATTGCAGGCATTTTCATGTTCGTAATAATGATAGTTTTTGCAAGATGTTAACCGGGATGTTTAATAGCTTTGAATACCTCTGTACCTTTCGAGAAAATGTTTAAGTAGGTAATTTTTGATGATTTCTTATAATTCTTTTTAGAGTAAAGATTAGTTATGATTAATCGATAAGTTATAATTTTAATAACAACATTGTTGAGAACAATTAATTAACATCTAGATTTAATATACCTAATATCAAAACAAGTGTTTCATTATATGATTGCATAAATTTGTAAGTACTTACTGTCAACTAAATTATGACAACAGCGTCCAATATTAGCATAATCTATATCCGAGCAATTGTTCATCGATTTGGCATTTTGATCAACAACGGATAGCCTTTGTCAGTCTGCTAGGGTTGCCACAAGAATATACATTGCATGTGTGATGTGATCATCTGAGTACCAATATCTAAGTACCCATCTACTTACATTCTTTTAAATAGGAAAAATATTATTAGGCATAATGTATATCTTAATTCTTCACAGCTTCATAGTTAGTTAAGCAAAAATAGAATTAAAACTGAGGCTGCTAACTTCACAATATTTTTTTATATTGGGTAGATTCATGGCTATCAGTCGCAGAGATATATACCAAGTTGATTAAAGCTTTTGTATTTAACAAATCAACCTGAGATAAACCTCTTTGAACTTTCAAAGAATCCATGCCATAACGAAAAGGAAGTTCAATGATTCACTTTCGATGATAATAACGCAAAGGCGTTACAACAACAAGTTTGAACAAAGTTTCAAGTCCCAAGTTGAGTTAAGTTTAGAATTTTTTGATACATAGCCCGAGTAGAGTTCACCTACCCGCATTTGGTAAGCGTGGTGATTAAGCCATCGTCCCCATCATATCCATTTTTGTTAATATTTTATGTAACACAGTTTTAAGATTTATAATTGTTCAAGATAGTTGTTTTCCAGAAGACGCAGTGTAAGCAGGCCTCTAACAAGATAGACCAACGATCTGGTGGGGGTTGCGGGTAGCCGCTTGATGTGAGCAGCACAAAACCGGTCGTTGTGGATATCTTTTGTCCAGCAGTGTACGTGTGATTGCTGAGATGATGATGATGCCGATGATTTTATATATTACTTTGGGCCATTATCAAATGACAAAAAAAAAATAAAATAAATTGATATTAATATTAAACGTTTCATTTTTTGTCCAGCATGTACGTGTTATTGCTGAGATGCAGATAATGATGATGATGATTTTATATGTTACTTTGGGCCATTTTTGAATGATATAGGTACTTAAATAAAAAATTAAATAAATTGATAAATAAGATTAAACGTTTTGGCAGCCCTACCCGCTGCATCGGCGTAACCTCGCAGCGTGGGCTGTGTCCGGTTGCCGGTTCGGTTCTCATGCATGTCTGGTGAACTCAGACGCGGTATTCACATGTCGGATGGTATTTCAACTGGCTTTCCTATGCAGCAAGACATTTTCAACAACTATTTTCGCAGTAACTTTTGATTTATTTTAAGTGCACATTGAAAATCTAATAGTGTCATTATACGGATCTATTAGTGTTTTTTTTTAAATTAATGTCTTAGTGCGGTTCGCAGGCATTTTAGCCAATGTCTAAGTAATGGAGATAAATATAAACATTAGTTTAGTAAACCGCCATTATTTCACATTTATTTTTTAGAAACACAAATTAGAAAATTAACAAAATTGTTAAAACGTGTCTGTCAACACTTTATCGCCAAAAAGTCCTGAAAATCATCTATTGGCCTATACTTTTTTTTCATTCAGTTGATGGCTTCGCGCGATTAGCACATTTAGCCAGTGTCAAAGTAATTTTTCTTAGAAGTTATACATATAAATAAACATTATTTCCCTTCTGTATGATAGTTAAAAGTTACAAATGTAAACATAATTCTTGATCACTTATGTTGGCCCGTTCAATGTGTTGCTGACTGTACTTAAATGATGTTTATGTCGTGCGTATCATGCTATAGCAGCACCATACGTGGAAAACATTCTATCCTTGACCAGTAGGTACTTATATTGAACACAGTTCATAGGTCAAATTCTGCACTTTATCTTAGTTATATGTTGCAACAGATTGGAGGTTTATTATCGGCCATCTTGTTATGTCAATTGTTTGACAGATTTAAATCACCACTGAGTACTACATACGACTGCGAGTAGTTTAAGATCTAATTATTATTTTGGTATTATCGAACATTAAGATAATAAAGTAAAAAAAAAATTGCAAAATTACGAAAGTTCATTAACCTTTGGTATGCGAGAGCACAGATCAGTGCCACCAAACAATGAAAATCTATTGTGTCTGCATTTGCCGCAGACGACAAATTAATTGTGAGACTTCCATCACAATATTTTCCTGTGACCATGGTCTATGTAATTTTCGGAACTCCAACTTTTCCACATAAAATTCCTTAAGGAATTTCCGAAATTTTTTCGTTAAAAAATTTCAATATTTTTGTTTCATTGCTTTTGTCTGTGCGATCTTGACCGTTCTTTAGTCAGTCAGAACTTTTTTATATATTATTATATACGAAGGGTTTGGTTTTAATACCTGTAAAGCACCTTAATGTGCCTACTGAGGTTGTTTGTTACTAAGTACAATAACAAAGTGACAACCCTAGATAAAGCTGATACTTTGTTCTTGTTCAACAACCTCATAATACTCGTACACCAAAAACAGAAGTCAAACATATCAGGGTTGAACAAAAATAATGGAATAAAATATATTTGAGTGTTTGTATGTAAAAGTAAATCTTCGTAAATTTTATTTTATGTGTTACCACGGCGTTCTTTATACTTGGTTGCATGGATGACAATGCTTTGGGATTATACATTCAATCATGGCTTGAAACCGGTTCAAAATTAACCGGTTTCATTAGGGTAAAACCTGTACTATCGTAAAGTACCGTTGCGGAGCGGAACTAAATAGGAGCGATATTTCGAACCTAAATATACCGGTTTATTTCTAGCGATCGCTGGCTGCGACTTGTTGTAGCTTGTTAGACGAAATACCCGCGCGGCGCGCACCAGTGTTGCGTCGCGAGCGCTATCTCATTTTGATGGTTGCGCGCATCCTATCAATATAGGTCGAAAACCTAAATCAAGTATTTATCATTTTAAATTATAACCGGTTTATTAAAAAAACCCATTTTCGTGTAAACCGGTTCAAAAACCGGTTCAATGGAACGTAACCTTTTTAATAAAGTTCCATGCATAATTACGTGAAACCGGTTCAAAAAATTAACCGGTTTCCAAGCCCTGCATTCAATTACCAAACATCTTGTATAGAAGATAAATAAACGCGAGTACATCCCACCAATTGTAGCGGTGGCTTGATTTCACAATGATGGAGGTCTTTGCCCAGCATTGAGACAGTATATGGGCTACTTACTTACTTACATCCGTACAAAGTACATGAGTCTAATAGATTTTCTTTAGTCGATCTTCTTGTGATACACACGAAGAGAAAAGGGTCGTCCGACATGTAGCTGTAGGAAGTACAAGCCAATTAGTTGTAGTGGAATGAGGAAAGTGCACAATGGTGTGATCAGCCCACAATAACTGTCCAGTCCATGATAATGAGTCGGCTTTCTCAGCTTCTTTGCGGCCTTATTGTGTGCGCTTTTCCTCGTGAAAAAGTTATAAGTGCGCCCGGTCGCACCGACGACTGTTAACTAATCGTAAGCTGTAACTGTTTGTGAAAAGTTGATTTTTGATAAAGAGATACAATCAGTTAATAAGTACAATATAAGTGGTTCAAATAAATATTAATATTTGAGATTTTCGCGAATAAGTTAAGCGACTTTCGCAAAGGCCGGTCATCGGATGGGTGACCAAAAATGTATCAACTCGAGCTCCTCTGTGCTTCGGAAGGCACGTAAAGCCGTTGGTCCCGGCTGCATTAGCAGTCGTTAACAACCACCAATCCGCACTGGGCCCGCGTGGTGGTTTATGGACCGTTCTCGCTATCCATCCATAGGGAAGGCTCGTGCGCCAGCAGTGGGGACATCAAATGAGCTGATGATGATGATGATTAGTAAGAAGTGCCGTAGAACTATATATTTGTAAATATTTAGCTTGGTTATTGTCCTGAACTTTCTTCTAACATTTAAGATGTTGGTGTCGTTGTTCTTGTTTTAGTATTTTTTATGTTGATATTTTTTTGTGTTCGGTATGTCACAAAATTGAAGTTGAAGAAACATTAGTATAAAGATAATTTTATTTGCATCTACATACTTTGCTTTCACTTAGTAATAACCTTTTCAATAAAGATTAATGTCCAACGACATTTTTTCCTGCTATGCACAAATAAATTGTTAAAACAATCATATACACAAAACATAAACGTTAAAAAAGACAAAGACTTTTCATTAAACACCTTCTAATATTGTAAGTAAGTTCTTAGCTTACGCTTTTAACTGATAGATCAGTTTGCTACTGCGTATAACTCTAAGATCAGTTAAGCGAAGCCTCATAAACTGACTAGTTAGACAGTTTATGAGGTTAGTTAACCGGCGCCGGTGCAACCCGCTCCTCCCATATCATAACATACGAGTCGCTCGCATAATTACGATCGATGAGCGCTCTTTCGACCGAAAAAACACCATCTCTCCCATTGTTCCCGCCGTTTTCCCACATTTCGCGGGTTACAGTTACACCAGCCTTCCTGATTTGTCAGCAAAAAGTTTATTAATTGCATTCCGTGTCTCATGCAGTACTGCTTTTTGCTGGCTGTAGGAAGCTCTTTATGTTAGATAATAAATATCATGTGACAAGATGAAGTTTCGTATTCAGAGTTATGTAAATTGGTGTTTCGTTAGGATTTTGTTTTTGCTAACAGTGCGAGTGTTACACTTAAGAATGTTTAGAAAAGTTCCTTTTATTTGGATATTTTATGTGATCTTGATTGTGATCTTGTTATGCAACTTCCGTAAAGCCGGATCACAAAATGTTTAATACTTTTGTGTTGCTCCCGCTGCAAATGATTTTGTCGTGTGCTCCCGGGATCATTGTATCTAACCAAGATAAAAAGTATAGCCTATCAGGGATAATGTCACTTTCATTGAAAGAAAAATCAGAACCAGTATCTATGGTTGATAAATAAATAGTTCAAATACAAGACATATAGCAACAAACAAGCAAAAACTTACAATACAAGTGAAGGAGCTCGTTGGCGCAGCGGCTTGCTTGTTCTTATTGCGATTTTGTAAGTTAAGATACTTTAGCAAAGCCAGGTCGCCGGATGGGAGAAGAAATTTGTAAGAAACATGTTGGCTCAATCATGATTTTGGGGCAGAGTTCAATCAAAAAGAACATTCATATCTTTTTAATTCGAATTAAAAAATATCCTGACAGTATTTTTTTATTTATTTATTTAATTAGTTGTATAGAACCTTATCGTTCTTTCGTCGTATGTATTTTAATAATGCAGTCGAATCAAAAACATCTGAACAGTTAAAAAGCTTGTCTTTTTATTTTTTTATATTAAAAGGAAGCAAACGAGCAGGCGGATTACCTGATGGAAAGTAATCACCGCCGCCCATGGGCACCCGCAAAACCAAAGTAATCGCAGATGCGTTGCCGGCCTTGTCGTTCTATGTTGCGAAATGGTCGAATATAACTTTACAGAAGTAATTTTGACAGGCACAAAAGTACTTATATGAGTCGACTGTACATTTGTTTTTAGTATTCTTTAGTATCATTATAGACAGCTATAATGATGTTAGAACACTAAAAACAAATACACATCTCCTTCCACGTAACAGAACTTTACATAATCCACGTTAACGACCGACTTCCGAAACGAGCATACCAATTTCGAGTCGTGCCCCGAACACTCGCATCATCACATGAGAAACAGTGTGTGCGCAAAACCATCAGTCAAACAGCACATATATACATGTGTATATAAGTCACGAGCGGCGCAGTAACAGTTTAATAATGTCCGCAGCACTGACCCCGGACCCCGGGCCTCGGTGAAATACGGTTGAGACACAAAATGAGGAGAACCCAGAAAGTAAGCTTGATACATACCACTCGAGCAACTCGAGAATCTCGGAACCATAGTGTAATAAAATACTGCGCCAGGTATAGCACTCACAGTGACAATAGTCACGTGGGTGACACAAACCTATATCGATGGTTTTCATCTCATAGCGGCGATGACGTAGGCTTGTGTCACCCACGTGACTATTGTCACTGGGAGTGCTATAACTGGCGCAGTATTTTATTATACTATGCTCGGAACAACTCGGAGCAGTCCGAGCTCAGCTGTTGCGTGATTTCGTGTCCGTGAAAGGCTGTCTATGTGTATCGCGCTTGAGCGACGCACGCATAGACCTTCTCACGGGCACGGAATCTCGGAACAGCTCAAAACAGTTCTGTTTTTTTGGAGAACGATTGCTGATTGCCACTTATGAGCATTATCAGCGTCACCGGACTTTTTTTGGGCGGCGAGAAACTTAAACGGTTCCTCAAGCCGTCTGAAACGAAGCACCGTCAGAGATCTTCTAGAGGGAACGGCATCACGCATTAGTGCGTTTTCCCGTACTTACTAGATTCTTCGTGGGGTTCGAATCGGATCGGGCAAAGCAGTCAGAGCGCAGCTGTTGCAAGTTTCCGTGTCGGTGAGAGGTATCGTCTATGTGTGCGTTACTCGAGCGCGTTTGTAAAGCTTACCTTCTGCAGTCTCCTTATCTTGTGGTCGAGCGGACTAGGGACTGTATTTTCCCTCATGCATCGCGAAGTCGTGTCTTCCTAGCTGGAAATAAAACGCGAGGTCCATCTTAGGGGCATCGGTGCCGCAGATGCGCCATTTTAACACCCATTTACGAATGGCTTAAGCGACTAACCATTGACAAGCGAATATAAACTTTTTTAGAATCTAACGTAAAGTTCAAATCGTTGTAACTTTAAAACAGTTACGACTTTCAGATGTTCATGCGCGAATAATGTCATGGGAAGAGCTCAATGAACAAGCGGACAGAGCGTGGACTGCTGACCGGCAAACTGACAAATATAGTTTTTCAGTTAGATATTGCAATTTAGTCATTACACTGTTGTCAATAGAGTCGTTTGGAATGGTTTAATTGAGGTGGTTATTGTAGACAGAGGTGATATTCGCTGTGATCTCAATAAGTGTAAATCTACGTTGTCTTGCGTTGTTTTATGTAAAGTTTTCTGTTGGTTAAGGATTGTTATCGGCGATGAATAGGCAGGCGATGTGACTGTTCCACTGCATTTAGCGATTAATATTTAACAAAAAAAAAAAAATAATACCTATATATGGTCACACTGATACTTTACTTCTTAATTTTTCAGTATTACTTTTTCGTAGATGAAACAGTATATATTTCAAAATTACATCGTTACGGGAGATCCGTAGAAAGAGTTTTGATTAGATATGTAACGTAACTTTTTATGTAAATGAATTTGTAAATTCTTCATTGAGAGATAAAGTTTCCTCCATAGCCGAGTGGCCCACACGCCGGACTTTGGACGGCGCTAGCTCTGAGGTTCGATTCCCGGTCGGGTCAATAAACTAACTGTTAGATATTGTTTAGATATTGTAGACTTTGGGAGCAAAACAATGTTCCTATGTGATGTTGTATCTGGTATAAAAAAGTATGTATGTATGTATGTAAGTTATAATTGTAATAAAATGTAGTAGGGAAGATGTGATTTAATTATTTGTACCTAAAATTGTTGTAAAATTTTTGTCATATAACTTAACTGTTGTCACATTTTCTTAGAAACGTATGAAAACTCACGCTAGTTTGTGGCAGAATATCAGCTACAGCTGTCGATTCAGCTGTTTGATGCTGAGCCACATTACCATTTTGTTCGATGTTATTAGTTTTAAGTTAGTTGTAAAACTTGTAATTTTGAACTAAGAAATACTTTTTTTTTAAACAAGCAATACCTACTAAAATCAGCTCTATATAAGTACGAGTGTAGAGTTCCTTATCCCGTAGGAAGCAGGCATTGACCCACTCCTGACGCGGGCACCGACCTCTCAGCAAGCTTTAATAAGCCTTAAAATATATGTCTTGTCTACCGAATTATAGTTTAAGCACAGATATCTTAATAATAACACTATACTAATATCTGAAAACCTCGATGGCGCAGTTGGTTTCGTGCCCGGTCTGCGATTGCTAAAGTTTTTGGTGACTCATCCGATGACCAGTCATCGGATGAGTGACCTTAGTGAAAACTGACCGGGCACGTTAACCACTGGGCTATCGATCTCCTCCTCGTTATATACTATGATTACATGAATATTTTTCTTATAAAACGTACGTGAATGTGACTGTGAATTCAAACATCAATAGATCTAAAATGTTCAAATAATTTTTAACGCAAATTTTGTTGCGAACAAATTACAAAAACACAAATGTTGAAAAAAGCCGTGAAATTATTTTAACATTTTATAAATAGCTTGCTTACTTCTTAACTGATCTTTAATATTTGTAAAAATATTATGATCGGATGTTAATGACGGTAGTTGTTGACATTGAATGGGCGCCTTTGGCTTTCAAAGTAAAAGTGTTGAATAATTTCGGCGGGCTGGTTAGAACCACGATAGCTCAATTGGAAAAGCACCTGACCCGGTATGTCAGAAGGGTGCAGGTTCAAATCCTGCTCGTGGAAATTTTATTAACATTTGTGTTTTTATAATCAATAGATCTTATAGTACATTTAGGCAAACTTAGTATGCAACTTTTGAATAATTTAGTGGTGTAGAAAGCCCTATATAATACAAATCTATAAATACAATATACATGAACACAAGCTGACCCGCTCCCCACGCGTATTAACCTTTCATCGCCTTACTTAAAGTTCTGAAATATCAGCTTCACTCACAATGTTTCAATAAGTATTTGCGAGGCGGTGTAAGCAGCTCTAAGTCAATATGATCTAGCTGCCCTTTCCCGTAGGAAGCGCTTGTTGACCCACTCCTAACGCGGGCAATAACCTTGCAGCTTCATAACTGTAACTATTTTGATTTTGTATATAATCGTATATAATTTAACTTGGTTGTAAATACCGCTCGTGGAATATTTTCAATACTTTTTTCAAACTTTTTAAATTGTTTTTTTTTATAAAACAAGCCTTTTTTCTCCCCGCTAGGCCTAAACCGGTGGTCTTAACCACTAGACTACAGAGGCGATTACCTCAAATTATTTGGCGTTCCATTTAAAACAAAGTATTTACAATAAAGCGGTGTAAGCAGCTCTATATCATTACGAGCCCAGCTTGCCTTTTCCCGTAGGAAGCGCTCGCTGACCCACTCCCGCGCGGGCTTTGACCTTTCACTATATAATATGAAACTATGCTTTACAACGTTTACTCTTTATATAAAACTTGTATTTAAATATTTTTTTGATTATATTTTATTCTTTATTTTAATAAAAAATATAAATCTTTTTTTCTTATTTTCATTTTTAGTCTTTATACGGTAACGAAGTAAGAGGTGGCTATTGCGTATTGCAACATTTTTGATAAGGATGTTTATAGTCTTAAAAATCTTATTTCGTCTTTTTCTTCGTAGCGTTCTAGTATAATATTGAGAGCGGAGATCCCGACCACATCTCTAAAGGTTAGTAGGACCTCGTTTCGGGTTGGCCGTGTCGTGGGGTCCCATAATAAAACAAAGTAAACGACTTAAAACACTGTGAAAAATTTGGTATTAAAGTACATTCGATATTCAAAAATATATATTTTGCGACCTATGTATACCGTCTCATCATCATCATCATCATCAGCTCATTTATGTCCCCACTGCTGGGGCACGAGCCTTCCCTATGGATGGATAAGGAGAACGGGCCATGAACCACCACGCGGGCCCAGTGCGGATTGGTGGTTGTTAACGATTGCTAATGCAGCCGGGACCAACTGCTTAACGTGCCTTCCGAAGTACGGAGGAGCTCGAGATGATAAATTTTGTCTCAGTGCTGAACAAATGCCTTTATCATTGAATACAAGTCATCACTATTAATTATAGGTATTGGTTTAATCAGCTTGCCCAATGCGGGTTGGTGATTCCAATTCCGGGCTAGGCATCGAAAAATCCGAAACACACTTTGCCCACCTTATTAAACCCGGGCTCCCGTGTATAAAGCCAAGCGCTTTTGCCACACCGCCATAGCGAAATTTAAGAAAGGATTTATATGTTGGGGTTTCCCCGCTTCTGCAGTGCATCAGCCATGTTTGCGAAGGCGCGTACCGACAGCTTCTCGTCCTCAGTATTGCGTAAAAAGTCTTTATCATTGCTGCACAGAGTGAGGGGCAGTACCAACACCACCCTGGAAGTCATGGCGAGCAGGTAACATGTTTCCCCCATGATGTGAAACATACTAATTATAACTAGATCTAAGTTAATTATAGAGTACTTACATAATTATATCTTATATCTTCCCGAAGGTGTCGTAAAAGCCGACTATGGGATCATTCCAGAGGATGGGCAGCAGCATCTCTCTGAGGTTACTCTTAATCAACTGCGATCGCCAACCCGCCTGCCAAGCGTGGCGATTACGGCAAATACCCCTCATGGAGATCCGTGGGGCGGAGGCCTTTGTCCAGCAGTGGACCTCTTTTGGCTGAGATGATGATGATGACTTACATAATTTGTAAGGTAATGTTTGTTACTAATCCTGTGTCCTAGTTGTCCGAATAAATAAATTTATTATTATTATATGACTAGACTGATGATATAATGATGACGACATCTCCGGATGCGGCAGTAAAGCACTTTGATAGTATGATGCTTTGCAGATGATTCAAAATAAAATATCTCGAGCTCCTCCCTCGCCGATGGGGCACCCCGATAGCCCGCGCATCTCCGCTCAATGCCGCTTGCGACACCGCCAAATGCCAGAAGAAGTTCAAAGGTAATTATTGTCGGCTGGCATTCCCGCTTATTTATGCAGGAATTTAGCGATGCGCCGGCGCACCGCCCGACGACGCGCGTTTGGTAATAGTTTTGTGAACTTCGTACAGATTCGTTGTTTGGTTGCGGGTGGTCTTGGAAAGGTGTTAGATATACCTGAATATACAATAATAAGTAATAATAATAATACAAAAAAATGTAATTGAAATAATATGTAGTGTTAATTCTGCTAGTCGGATTTCCGCAAAATAACGCCTGATTCCATTAATTAATAATAATCGAATAGCGAATGAAACTCGCACTAGGCAACCTGACTGCCTACTGCAAGTTTTATTTGCAACGTTAACGTGACTCTCACCTGATACATTTTTGTTGTTTTCTACAACACGAGACTCGATGATATTCTTAGTACCTATTGTCTAGAACAAATTGCCTTAATTGTATTATGATATGACGGAAAGCTACACATTGCACTCAACACTCAGGTCAAGGACCGGTTGACCACTCTCTAAAAAGGTTACAGTTTAACCCCAAAACTATTTATAACTATCAAAAAACAAAACAGTAACCGGACAACAGACGCGCGCTAAAACGCACCACCACTCCTTAGGTCCCTATGTCGCAACCGACCGCAAATCTTTATCGAACAATAGCATCGCAAGCAGTGTCAAAAGTGTGTGACCTTTGCGCCGATTTAAATGCGCACGGGCACGGCAACAGTTTTGGATTCGTTGGTAATTGTTTATTGTGCCTTGTCCGCCTGTCAATCATTTCGCTTTCGACTGATCTACATCGCGTTTGTGGTATTATGCGCAACGCAGGCATCGCTTTTTATATCATGAAGTTTATAATAATCTTTGTTTGTTAGACACAATATTCTTATATTGCCAAAAAACTAAGATTATTATAAACCTCTCTCTCAGAACCTTAAAGTATATCTGTTACAATCAAAACCAGCGAATTAAAAAAAATATTAAATATAAAATCTTCAGTACTGTAACAGTCAATGAGATATTAATAAAGTGCATTAGGCATTGGTGTTGCTTAATTATGACCTTCTTAAGAATAGCCTTATTTGATTTAAATTGTAACTGGTTCTTTTTTGCATGGCACAATCACTGGCTCATTTGTAGCAAAGAGATGAAACCTGCGATCGATGGCTAGTTAGTTGTGTAACCTCTCGATTACAATACTGTGCTACAATTTAGGACAAACTTTCCAGTAAACAGGGTTTGCATTAGTAAAATTTAGCTTAAACGAGGAAATAAGAATAATTATATCTAATTGTATTTAACTCCATTTGGAGTTGTTAGTTACCATATAAGTTTCACTCAGCATTTGATTTCTTACTCGTATCGATAGAGATGTAAAGCATGTAAATCTAGCGATACAGCAATACAGATCATTCGAAAGATCTTTTATTTTCATATTTAAAATATTTAAATCCTCGACCTATCGCAATCCGAAAAACCAAAATCAAAAAAAGGTTCAAAATGTTATTATTAATTTTACTAAAAGTTTGTTTACTTTCAATAAAGGTGTCTTGCACATAGTCATTGATTTCCCTGTAAATTTTTTAGCAAACGTTTAATTAATCATATCTTTACACAATGCCAATGACAAGTATAACTTGTAGGAGTTACAAAACGCATGTCTAGTACGTCAATTATAATAATTGCTGATTGGTCCCCTCCTGCATAGAGGTGTCCATAGTCCGGTGATATTTGACTCCGAGGGGCGGGGAGCGCGTGATCTATGGGATGGTCTGGTTGAATAGAGGTGTGCAATCTAGAGCGAGGTTTTTGATAAATAACGTTACCGAAGATCATATTAGAACTATTTAGTCAAATATACATTTTTACCGCTATCCCTGTCTCCTACCCTTGTCCTGGAGGAATGACAACCTCGACTCCCAAATTGTATACCATCAGGATGAAGGGCAAGCGTTTCCCTGTTAAATAAGTTGAAAATACACCATATTATTTTTAAAATGGATGTGGGTCAATGACTCCGCTCTGATTGATGTTAAGCAGAAGTCCAGTTGCGAGGACAGCTAAAATGGAGCAGGATTGTGCCTCACAGCCGTCTTCACCTTGCCGACCCGCAAGTTGCTTCTTCACACTTTGTTTAAGGGTGCGCCGACCAAAAAATGACAAAAATGCAGTCACGGTTAAATTGATATAATTGAAATAGAAATAGAAATAATCTTTATTAACATTGAAACTTACATACTTTTGACAAGTAAGTAACATAGTTAACGAGTTTACAAGAAAAGAAGAATACATGCCAAAAGAATAAAGTTGCCAGCGGTTTCCACACTAGGACGAGCCTGACTTGTGGCAAACCCAACGTTGATATATATTTAGTTAATATATATTTAGTATCAAAGAGAACGAGTTTACAATTAGTCCAATCCATAAATTCATAACACACTATAGTTATTTCTACAATATCATTTAAAGTTGGGCAAAAATCATGAAAACGAGTGGCGGCGGCGTTTAGTTGATATCTTATAGTTTTTCTGAATTATTGTACCTTTGATTTTGTCTAAACAATCATCAATGGTCTGAACTACTAATCGTCCGTCTCACATTTTCGATTTATCAAGCTGTTTTTAAAATATTATTTTTCAAATAAACACTTTAAATTCCCCATACAAAATTAGTATGGCCGCGCTGCATCAAATAAATATGGACGAAGACATTTCAAAATATATGACACTTGTCACTTACGGACGGTGCACCCTTAAGAGCATGTTGTAGGAAGGAGGTAACACGACGCGACTGACCTTTACTAAACATTTCTCACAACCTCTTTTGGTAATTGTTCTGATTACATCTCCACATTACTTACCAATCTCTCTGCCCTAATAAGGAGTTAGTGAAACGTGCGATGCTGTGTCCAATAGGAACTGGGAAAGGTCTCCGCTATGACCGTGTATTCCTATTAGTTCCGCTATAGTTCTCCAGAGTCAAACTTTTAACCGCCTTTGTCTTTACTGGTTCAGACCCAGAGGTCCCGGGGTTCGATTCCCAGAGGGGGATGCGTGTTTGTGTACTCGGTTTGGTTGGTGGTAGGGCTTGTTTATCCGCCTGGCTAGCTACCACTATCTAATCTAAATATGTCGCCATAATATTAATGTGTAACATTGTTGTGTTCAAGCAGATAGAGATAAGATAGCCAGTGCCTTACTAGTTGAGGATTCCGGGTGAAGTGCACTTCCACCTTCTGCCTTATCATCATTTAACATCAGGTGAGATGAAGGTCAAGTGCTTATCCGTATAATATTTAAAAAATGAGTCTGACTGTGTTCTAACTCCTCTTCTAGTCTCGCAAAGTTCTTATATGAAACCTCTGCTTAAGGTTGTCATTTTTTTTTATTGGGGTTTGGGCAAATACTTTGCTTCACCTGATGTTAATATCATATCTCGTTCAAAGGACTCCATGTCGTAGGAAAGAGCGAACTACGTATGCTGGGAAAGCAGTCCATGCGTAAATACATGACTGAGACCGTAATGATAAGTATTTTGTGTTCTGTGGTAAGGTTGGTTACATTAAAATTTAAAAACCATTTAAAACGCTTTCCTTTCTCCTACGGTTTAATGTTGTAATCTCCTTAGTCATCATCATCATCACCATTTAATGCCATCTTCATGCTGAAGTTTGGAGATCAGTATACAAAATTTTCTGCGATCCCATATAGCTTGTTTTAACGGCGATAACTATGTCAAGTCTACATTTTGATGTCGTCCAGCCATTTCCCATTTTTTTTGCTATTACTTTAGTCACTGGCTGTTTTTTTCCGGAACTTCTTTCTTAATTCTTCAGTCGGCAGGCCTAGGCAGTACTACGTATATAGGCTGGGAATGCCAGCGTTTTCCATCTGCGCTAATTTGGAGTAAGTGAAACGTGCGACGCGGCCGCGGCCGTCTATTAAGGCTGGCAAAGGTCACGAGGAGCACGCTCCGCTCTTACATGACTGTTACATCGGGGAATAATCTTCGTTTCAAATGTTTGAAAGGAAAGTTTGCAAACTTTAAAAAGAAAATTATTACGATTAATGAAAAGCTCGTTTGCGTGGGAGCTAGTTCTGGTTGTGATCGTTTTTTGTTTTCTTTTTTTTATTTCCAACTACCTATGTGGAAATGTGGTATAGGCATATAATGTAGCCTATCCCGCTGGATGTTTGCAACTCCACATGTATCACTCAGCAACTTTTGCAATGCCGGGTCACCGGATGTGTGACCAAATCTATATATTAATACGTGAAGCAAAAACTTTGTACCCGTTTTTACGAAAATTGCGCGGACGGAGGAGTATAAAATTTTGCACACTTATAGTTTATATAGAGAAGGTTATCCGAATGTTAAATTTTTTTTAAAATATGCATTAAAGTACATTAAATCAATGAATTTGTTGATTTAATTTAACAAAAACACACTACGTGTGTAATATTGTTTTTGTATGTGACACACACGTATTGTTTGTCTTTAATGCGGCCGACATCTGTCAATGCCAATCCAAACTCACATTCTATCTTTTTTAATTTTTCATTGTTTGGGATTCAATCCGTGCAGCCTTAATAAAATTACGGTCGAATTTCGACCACTAGTTAATATAGATAGAGCTCCTCCGTGCTTCGGAAGGGTCAATAAAGCGTTAATCCTAGTTGTTGCTGCATGATGGTTATTAAAACCCACTTTGAACGGCTTATATACACTTAATTTCAATCGATTTGTTCAAATGAAACGTACGAATCGGATGTCAATATAATTAGATCGTCTTACAATAACGTAAATAATAAATTCGGTCGCAAACAAGCTATATACAAACTCGTGCATGATACATAAAACATTTTGAAAGAAGCGCACCAACCGCTATTTCTCAGTATTCAAATAGAAAATATATCGAACGGTCATTGCATTTCTATGCATGCATGCATCTCCCGTACGTTTTGAAACTTCTCACGTGTGTAATTACAGGCAGCGGTTGTGTGGATGTGGGTTAGGCTGATCGGCCACGATCGGGGGTCGTGACGTCCGTCAGACGCGCGGTCCCACGATGGTAGCCGATGGGTGCCATGTGCATGAGAGCTGCTGTTTGCTTGGAACTTAAAGAATTTTTTTTATTAAAACAAGTTAAAAAGAATTAAGAAAAAATACAAAAAGTAAAAAGTTACACTACATTTAATTTTGATGCCGTGTGCAAGAGAGCTGTTTGCTTGGAAGTTAAAGAGTAGGTTTTTATTAAAAAAAGTTTTTTTAACAAAAAACTTTCTTATAAAAAATACAATTAAATATACAAAAAAAAATTAGTAACACTACATATAATTTTTGAACGCCGAACCAAAGGATGCCGGTGTGTGCATAAGAGCTGTTGTTTGCTTGGAAGGTAGAGTAAAAAAAATAAAAATAAAAGTTTAAAGAAAAGAAGTATGTAAATTAAGTTTTTTTTACATACTCTTTACTTAGAAGCCGTAAGCGCGTTTAACACTGCGCCACATCACATCATAAGTCTGTTAGACTACCTCGCGTTCTCGTATCTCCTGACTTCGATGTCACTCACGTATCATAGTTTGGAGGTAATAAATATCGGTGCGATTACGCTGCCACTACACGTAAGATGGGGCAACGCTGCTCGTGAGAGCGGCTTGCAGTCCGGCACGACGTCACGACGGCGACGAGGGGAATCTTCCTTACGTCACTACATTACTTTCTAGAGCCGGTAATGTAGTATTATAAATAAAAACTTTAATGTGTTAATTAAATAAATTAATAAAAACTGTGGAGATTCTTGCGCCCATTCTTCTCCACAGCTAAAAATACACGTCCTGAATACGCGGGTCTTTAATGTTAATTTGAATAAAAAAAATGACTTTGACTTTGACTAAAAACTAATATTTAATATCAAAAAAAATGTCACGAAGCTTAAAACTTTTAACATTGACAAACGACAAACAAAGACAGAGAGAAGCAAAGAGAATACAGACTAGACCACTCGTAGATGTATCAATTAAGTGTTTGTTTAAGAATTACGAGTATAAAAATAAAAATGTGATAGTCTAAATCTTAATTAATGTCTACGCGGTACACATATTATGCCAATTTCAAGTTTTATAGTAATAGTAATCTAAGATAGAGTTAAAAATGGAGTCTCACAACACGTGTTATAACTTAATGCAATTATTTATGTCATGACTAACGGGATCCCTTCTTTACGCATAATGTTTTTTCCCTAATATACTTATGCATACCTATTTTGGCCTAAATTTTTTTGGCATAATAATACTTTGCCATAATTGTTTTTGGCTTAGAGTTTATGTTGACATAATTGTCTTTTAGGCTTATTGGTTTTGGCATAATATAATTCGTATAATGTTTCTATGCATAATGACTATTAGCATAATAGTATTTAGGCATAAAAATCAATAGGAAACATTTAAGTTATTTTTACGTATTTATTTTGAATAATAGGTTAAGGTGCGGCCCTTGGGCTACCCTTAAGCCGCCAATATGTTTAACATACGTATAACAATATACAAAATGTACCTTTTCTCTAATTTAAGTTCAAAATATTTATTCGTCGTAGCAGGCTTAGGTTCTAACATTTAAACTAAAACATAAAGTTAAAATATTACATTTTGCCGTACAAATTCTCGTTTTCGTTAACTTGATCGAATGGCAAATGAAACTCGCACTTGGCATTCTGGACTCCTCTCAGCATAAGTCAAGTTGAAACTTCAAGAAACTGCAACGCTGATTTTCAGAGTTAAAAATGTGTATTAGTGTCTAACAATTTAGAAGTTTTATTTGTTATGCGTAAGCATAGGTATTTAGTATGCTTTTAAAAATTATGTTTTAATATCATTATGCGTTAACAAATGTATGCTTTAGCATGTTATGCTTAAACAATATTATGATTAGAGACATTATACTTTTAAAAAATATGCGTAAGCTGTTATACGTAAATAATGTTATGCGTAAATTAGGATAAACAAAAGTATACCATTTTATAATATGTCTTAAAATGTTATGCAAATGAATAGGGAACCATAACTAACACCTCAGTCACTTTGTTACTAGATATAGACTCTGTAAAGAGTTCAAAACATCGAAAGTGCAAAATATTCAATTATTTAGATAAAAAAAATTGCTATTTATAGTTTATTTTGCAAAAGATTTGGTTGTACAATCGCCTTCAAAGATCAGTAAATCGAGATAAAATCATATTTCCATAGGGGAATCTATAAATTAGCGTGGCAACACAATAGAGTAGGGTCCGCTGGTCCGGCACGCCGCACGACCGGCCGCCATGCGCCACGAGCGAGCGCCTGCGCCGGTGGCGGCTTTGTGTAGACGCCGGCGCAGACGGGATCACGGGATTTATCGCATCCATCGCGACCGAACTACTTCTGAGTGGCTAGTCCAAGTTTTATATAACTCGAGTTTAATTTAACAATATTATTTTATCGCGACGTTTCGAATCGTTTACATTGTAAAATCCCTGTGACCACGGAACTTGTAAATTTTACAGTGCCCGTGGTCACGAGGATGCTGACGTCATACAATTTGTTTATTACTTGTTGACCGGCAATTGTTTTTATCTGGAAGACTTTGAAAGTATTTTCTAATGATATTATTTACAATTTTTTTACAATAAATTTTAGTTTTTGTTATACATAATTATATTCCAAAGTTTACGCGAACACTAGAATTGGAACATTGGAATTAAACTACTTTTAAAAATGTAATAGGGTAGTGTCCGCCCCTTCCAATCCGATCCGAACCCCTTGGAGAATCTAGTAGGGCACGGGGACACGCTCTAGTGCGTGATGCCGTTCCCTGTAGAAGATCTCTGACGGTGATTAGTTTCATACGGCTTGAGAAACCCTTTAAGTGTCTCACCGCCTCCAAAAAAGCCCAGTCAAGCTGAAAATGCCGTCTGAAGCAATCAGCAAACTCTCTCCAAAAATAAAAAAGTCCGCCCCGGTCTGGTGCGACGCACGACCGGCGACCAAGAGCGAGCGCCTGCGCCGGGTGGCGGCTTTGTGTCGACGCTGCGCCGGCGCAGACGTGATCACGGGATTTATCGCATCTCTGAGTGGCTAGTCCAAGTTTTATTCACCATTTGACTACTCGCATTTATGTTTCGAACTCCTTATACTTTTTATTGGAGAGAGTTTGTTGATTGCCTCAGACGGCATTTTCAGTGTCACCGGAGTTTTTTGGGGGCGGCATGAAACTTAAAGGGTTCCTCAAGCCACTGGTCTCAAGCAAGTGTGATCGGGCGTGGTCATGGGCTGAAGGTTGAAGACTGAAGGCTGAAACTTAAAAACTTTGTTCAACGGAATGCAAAAGCTTAAAAGTGTCATCCGCAGGATTTTTTTTATTTATTTATAAGGTACACTTTCATCATAACTAAAATCACACTATACATGCAAACTAGCCTTTTTTAATTAGAGCAAAATGCATTGGGCATACCACTGCAACCGGAGAGACGCAAATAGTTATGTAAGTTTCTCCTCCGACTCTTTCAAGGGGTAAGATAAATTATTGGGCTAAAACTCCCATCATTAAAAACAAGTAATGGCTGCAATTGATAGTTATTGGTTTTATCACAACACCTAAAATACATATAAATTGAAGCAAAGTTTTTGCTCACCTCACCTCAACCACTGAGGTGTTCTAAAAAACTGCCGAAAAAAGTACTAACTATTTCTAATATGGTTCAGTGTGTTCCGAGTAAAAGCCTGAAAGTCTTAGCGTGAGAGCCGTAACGCAGCAGACTAAATTGAGACGTTTACTTCTATTGACAGTAAAACGAGGAATCGACGGCGGTACGGCGCCCGAGTGAAATCCGTCCCGTTAGAGGGATCGAGCAGACGAGCAGGCGGGCGGCGGTTATTTAAATGTATAAAAAGGAAAACTGACTTAATGACTGACATATGAACGCACAGCTCAAACTACTAGCATTAGAAACTTGAAATTTTGCACCATGTTTCGTTTTATAGAGTAGGTGAGCAATAAGAAAGGATTTACGGAAATTTGCCCTTTAAGGGGGTAAAGGTGAAGGTCGCGGGAAGCCGTTAGATGCGAGCAGCACAAAACCGGTCGTTGTGAAGATCCTTGGGGGAGGGAATCCTGTGTGTGTGAAGGGGGTAAAAGAGACGGGAGGGGGGTAAATTTGTATGAAATTCCGTTTTGAAGCTGAATCGCTAAAAACTGGTATTTAGAGCTATTTGGTTAGAAATGATGAATAGAAAAAACGTCTTAGTTCAGGATTTTTTTTTAATTCAGCCTTTATGGGGGTGAAAAACGGTGGCAAAATTTGTATGTATTAACTTTTCTTTGACGCCAGAGTTACTTGATTTTTACCCTCCTACCCCAAGAATAGTACGTTATATGGCAGAACAATGCTTGGGATCACTCGGTTTTTAATGAACGCCTTTTTTGTGCCTTTACATATAACAACTAATTTTTTTTATAGCAATGTCGACTAAATTTGTTGTTTTTAATTAAATATTTTGTCACCAATCCGCAATGAGCAAATGTGATGTGTTATGGATTATTTTCACCGCCCACCACAGAGACGATGATATGATGTTGGCTGATGATGGTGATATTATAAAGTTTACATTTATCTTAACACAATTTCTAAGTTTGTTGTTTTTCACGTTTGTTCTGCTCATTCTCATTCTCTTAAGTAGCTAAGTCGGGTATTATTCCTTTGCGAAACTCTATAAATTCGTATACCAGATGGTGCTATTCTCACAAGACTTTTATTTCGTACATGTTATTAGAAATATAATAGTTACAAAAAACAATGAAGTCATTAGAAACAAATTTTTTAAATAAAGTGCCACAATTTAACATAATAAATTAGTTATTAAAAAATCTTGACGTTGGTTTTCAGTGGAAGAGGTTTTAATGCAATACAAGATTGGATCATCATAATATATTTTTACATTATAACAATAATAACAATTCCCTTCCTGCGGATCCGTTTCCTGATACGTGAAACCTGGACATTTTAAAGACAAGTGTGAACAGGCATTATCCAGACAAGTATGCGACATCCTAGGCCGCAACATTATTTGCCATCAGGTGAGATTGCGGTCAAATACTTGGCTATACAGAATTTAAAAAAATGTAATTATATTTTCTTACAAAATATACGCCCCAAAACCGCCCGTGTGCACCGTCTGTCTGACCATGATCCGGTGTGACACGTCAAGCTCGCCCACTAGGAGGCGTCGCTGATTTATTGCAAATGGCGTGAAAGCGAAAACGCTCGTAAAACGACGCGTTTACTGCTCGTTGTTCGGGCAGTCGAGCGATTGGCAGTAATGCTTGTGCACACTGAAACATGTCGCTATAATATTTTACAAATGCAACTATTGGGTTAGCGTGATGGTTGTGGTCCCATTCTTAAACCGCATCTGTGATATAGTGGTCCCCGGTTCGATTAAAGCGGTGGTTATATGTTAGTACTCGGTTTAGTTGGTTGGCTTGTTTCAAGTGCTAGCTATCACCACCACATTTGTTGGCAATCCAAATTAGGTTCCCTACTAAGAGTATTATGATTGCATTCGACATGGACAAATAATCAACTTTCCATACTACCCAATACTCCTACACTTATTTTCAAAAAATATTTTTTTTATTGCAAGTCATGATCCATTTTTTGTCGTCGTTATCAGTTCTTAACATTATTAAAAATATCAAGGAACAATTCAGCAAAGGTATAACTTTATTATATTAACTTACAATTAGCAGTTTATACGAGTACATACCGGCCAGTTATAGCAAATTAACAAAATTGTAACTTTTCTTTTGATTTGTTGAACTATGTGTTAGTTAATGCTTAAGCTATCTATCTCTCCATAGGCTATTTTTCATGTAGGAAGGCCTGAGACTGTTAATGTAATTTTTATATTATAGCGCTAAGTATCCCCGACCCTTATCAACATGTTTACGTAAATCGCGCGGTTAATAGATGATTTGATTGTGTGTTTTGTGGAATCAGTTCCGTAACTTTATCACGAGGTACCAGCGTAGTGCATAAGGAATTCCAATATGTTTATGTGTGTTCATTGTGCAATATGGCGATGGACATTTTCGTTGAGAAAACAAATTCCTGTGATATATAAAATATTGTTATATATTTTTGTAAATTTAGCTTGGAGCAACTGAAGTTAAGCTACTTTCGGAAAAGCCAGTCATCGGACGGGTGATCAAATTTTTTTATCTTTTACTCCTCCGTGCTTCAGAATGCTCGTAAAGCCGCTGGTCCCGGATGCAATAGCAATCGTTAACAACCACCAATCCTCACTGGGCCCGCATGATGGTTTACAGCAGGTACCCTGTGGAAAAATCCATCGATATCGATACGATATAAAACTGGTGCCCCAGCAGTGGGGACATAAAAATGAGCTGATAATCTAAAACTTACCTTTGTAAGTCTAAGAAGGAGTAAGTAATTAACCTGTAGGACTTCGTGGCGGGAAAGTGATGAGTCATGTCTGCGGTTTTGTTTTTTTTTTCTAAAATTTGTGTTATGTCGAATATTAATGTGAAATAATGTTGGATTATTAACCGTTAAGTGTTCGTGTTCGAGTGTTGGCAAACAAAACAAAACGGTGCAACGGCACTTTTCAAATTCTCTCAAGAAGTCCGCCTGAGGACTTAGTGAAGACATCTTTACTGAGATACTCGAGGGGTTGGGGGTATATCATTTCTCACTTCTCATTTCTATTATCATTCATCATCATCATACAGGAAGGAAATATTGTTTATTTATGTATTACTTGCAAGAAAAAATACTTTGACACTGGCTAAATGTGCTAATCGCACGAAGCAACTAAAGGAAAATAAAAAAACGACGGGTTGCACTCTGGGAGTGCTGGCAGAAGTGAAAACTTGAATATTAACGTTGTGCATTTTTGATATTTTGGAATGGTTAGGGAATAATTTTGCACGAATTGCTTTAATTATCAGTATAAAAGTACTCTCATTTATGTGGTAGAATACAATATTTATTTATTGGGCTATCGTACACAAACATGCCAATTTATATTACATTAAAAAGTTATATTAAGTTATATTAAAAATTTATATTACGCCGCGCCAGCTGTCTACTCTCCATCCGTCTTACGAATTTTCGATCAGGTCACGTGTCCTGACGGTCACGTGTCGCGAGTTTAACATTTTTTACCCATTCCAAAAAAAGTGCACAACGCCGCTAAAGAAGTTTTCACTTCAAAAAATTGCCTGCATTACTGTCTTAGGCAAAACCCTCCACAATTGAAATCAAGTCATCGCTACAATTTGATGAGAAGTGGCTTAATCACCCGCTCTCCAAATGCGGGTTGGTGATCACAACCCGGACTTTGCATATAATAATAATAATAATAATAATAATAATAAACTTTATTTGCACACAAAAAAACAGATACTGACAAATTTATAAAAACATATAGTACAAAATAGGCGGCCTTATTACTAACATATAAAAAATATAAATATAATATAATATAAAAAATAACTAAACAAATATCTAACTTACCTATCCAAATGCGTTGTTTTCTAAACTTTATTGTTCAAGCTCATTACTCAGCGAATATCACAGACACCATTAATGTTGGTGCGTAAGTGATCATAAACTTTTCATGACATTAGTCTATTCTTGAACACACAAGAATAGGTACCTACTTGAATATGTTGCGGATTTGTACTAGCTTAAGGGCACAATGGCTAGAGTTTCAATCGCATACATTTTAATATTTATTATAGCTGACCCGGCGGACTTCGTACCGCATTTTTTTTTAAATTTATTTTTTAATATAGCTTATGTTATTCAGCGCTAATGTAGCATTCTAATGGTGAAAGAATTTTGTACATCGGTCCAGTAGTTTTTGAGTTTATTCATCACATACATACATACAAAAATACAAAGCTTTCCTCTATAAAATATTAGTATAGATTAAGTGGCTCTCTAATATAAAAAGTAAGGTAAAATTTTAACTATTCACATTTTTTATCAATCTGAAAATTCACATCTTAGTGTACGTATATTTTAAATTTGACTATTTAACATTATAACTATCCATTTAAGACTAAGAGGGTATTTGATTCTTCCGCATGTGCAGATTTTGGGGCTTTTTTGGGGGCAGCGAGAAACTTAAAGGGTTCCTCAAGCCGTGTGAAATGAATCACCTTCGGAGGTTTTCTAGAGGGAACGGCATCACGTATTAGTGCGTGTGCCCGTGCCCTACTAGATTCTCCGAGGGGTTCGGATCGGATCGGTGCATCCAAGCTGGATAAACGAGTTATAATACTTAAATAAGTTTTTATTGCCAAAAAAGCTAAATAAAATACAAACTTAATGATTAGTCATATCAACAAATTCCCGATTCCGCAGTGTCTGCAACACAAACGACGAGGCTCGCGAACCCCCTAGTTCCGTACGCCATAACTGGTTATCGCGCAGTCGTACATTTTCATTAGTGGCTGCGCGGACGCAGCCTGTCCGTTTAGTTTCAAATTGAATTTTAACTGATTCGTTTTACGCCTGCAGAGAAATGCGTGTTGTTGGATAGTGGGATATTGTTCCATAAATACAATAGCATACAACAATTAGATTAATGTGTACCTAATTTAATTATATTTGCTTCTATCTGTGTACCACCTCGGTGGTCAAGTTGCAAAGCGCCCAGCCCGAAACACGAACGTCTTAGGTTCAATACCCAGGTTGGGCAAAATTTCGAATTTTTCGGTATAGCCCGGGTTTGTGTTGTGATGGTAATTACCCATCAATTGTAGCGATGATTGATTTCAATGATAGAGGCCTTTGCCCAGCAGTGGGACAAATATGGACTATGTACTTTACTACCCTACTATTTGTGTAACTATCAGTTTAGGCTACAATAATTGTGTTCTTATGAATGTCATAACGATGGCGTAGTGCATCCATAAGAGCACAATCATTTTAAGTCTACAGAGCGGGAGACATTGTACTGAGAAGAACCTTCAAGTAAGTCAGCAAGGGCATTCCCTTTATCTTTTTCTTGAGAGAAATAATATAGGTAGAAAAAATATAGGTAACATAAATAAATGGACACTTTCCATAATTAAAAAAAACTAGAGAGCCCCAAAAGTATTATTCATTGGAAGATAGTTCCAGCAATAAAGTTAGATTCTTATTGACACTACAGCTGGGGCCATATCGTGTTCTACTAATACCGATCCGTTATTAATGGTGACGGATGGCCGGACAGACCGATTACCAGATTATGTGGACTTGTCGCTTCGGTGGGCGGAGATATTGCGTATTTCGTTTAGATACATAAATAGTTAATTAATTTTCTAAATTTTTATGAGGATTTTTTAAATGAAAGAACGTAGAACGTTAAGTTCACATCCGAAGCTTGAATTCTGCTGTTTTAAATATCCACAGTTGGGTCTCTATGGCTTTATTTGACAAATGAAACAAGTCACATACAGCACAATTGTTTTAAAGTTTTTGAAATTAAAAAAAAAAGTAATATTAGTGTGACCTTTTTATTGCGCAAATTGCGTATCTTTTATGAACATCTTTAAATGCACTAAGGGCCATTGAAATAAAACGCAGAGCTTTGTTAAAATGCCCATATAATTTTACTTAATTAATGAACGCTTCTCCCATGATTAGGTCAAACCCAAACTATCCTTTATCCGCACACTCGAACGCCTTAAAGAATCCAAATTAAATAAGATAGAACACACATGCGTGATACTGACCTTAAGGGATAAATCAGAGGGTTTCAAGATAAAAAAAATGACGAGTGGGAATCGAACCCATCCCATCGAAATTAGAGGGATTTTCGGTCAGCATAAGGGCCACCAACTTTCTCGCCGCCCTTTTTAATTACTTTTTAATTTTTTTTGATGGCTTCGTACGATTAGCACATTTAGCCAGTGTCAAAGGAATTTTTGTAACAAGTAATACATAAATAAACAATATTTCTTTTCTGTATGTATGATGATGATGAATGATAATAGAAATGAGAAGTGAGAAATGATATACCCCCCAACCCTTCGAGTATCTCAGTAAAGATGTGGGGCTTTACTAAGCCCTCGGGCGGGCTTCTTGCGAGAATTTGAAAAGTGACGTTGCATTGTTTTGTTTCACTTGCCAACACTCATGCACACTCACAAACACTTAACGGTTAATAATCCACAATTATTTCACATTAATATTCGATATAACATAAAATTTTCGAAAATAAAACAAAACCGCAGACATGACTCTTCACTTTCCCGCCAAGAACCTTTTAATTACTTGTAAAAGTCAAATAGCGATTACTTTCACTAAAAAAGGGGCGTAAACACAGACCTGTCGTACAAAATAAAAATAAAATAAAAATTCTAGATAAAAAGATCTCACTCAATGCAGTAATACCTCCGTTGTCATATTCCGAACTTCACCAACACCACAGACTCCAATCGGCCAAATACATTGAATACTTCCACATAAGCCAATGAGCCTTATTAATCACAGTGCCCACATAAAGGTATTGCCATGATGTATGGGCCATAACCCCATACAGTGTGCCATAACAAACGCCCGGGGTAAGCCGGGGTCCAGCGCGGACTGCACGTAGCTATTGCTTCTACGAAATTAACTGGAGAAGTGTAGATTACATTTGTCTTTGTGTCTAAGTGTGATGGTGTAATTACTTTGATGTATGTACGAGGGAAGTTTAGACGACGTTAATTTGTTATTTAATATTGTTTATTATTGCATTCAAAAGTGTAAACATCAGGCAGAAAACAAAATTAACAGACATCCTGTCACGCACTGACCAACTTAAATGGCGGTGGACTGGATATATGCTCCGCTGCAAAAAGGAGAAATGGAGTAAAGAAGTGACAGTTTGGTATCCCAGGGATAGCGTTAGGAAGCGAGGTCGAAAAGCCAAAAGATGGGAAGACGATCTAAAACTAACCTTAGGACCCCTTTGGATGAGAGTAGCGGCTGATAGAAAACAGTGGAAAGAGTTGGAGGAGGCCTTTGCCGTAAGGCATACCGAATTAAGAGACATTCTGTGAAATTAATAATGTGCACTTCAAATTTACTTAAAATTTTCTTTGCATTTGTTTAAATTTATTTTATTTTGTGTTCAACTAATTGTGAATTTCGGAAATAAAAGACTTTATTATTATTATTATTATTATGATTGCATTCTTATTATGATAACGATGAATGTGGGACTTAAGTATATTAACATCTTAATAATCCTATAACTTCTTAATAGGTATCCTAATTATGATATTGCCTTTGGGAATAGACACAAAATTAAAATATCGACACATAATAATGCACTTTTTAAATTATTAGATGGCCCTGTCAAGTGGCCATAATGCTAGTAGAACAGAAATGAAATACCTAGAATGATAACGTATGGTATTGACATTGTATACGCGGTACGCAAATGCCTATAAATAAAATAATCCTGACCTTATGATGCACCGTAGTCCGATGGGAGTCCCCTGCTTTTTATTGCCGAGACACACAAACCGTAGCACTCGTTATTTACGTCTTTCTTGATGAACCGTTTTAAAGTAAATATCATAAGTAATATATAGATATAATATTCCGCACAACCAATGCAAATTTTGCAAATAACCGATTAAACAAGCCTTTGTACCGCGCACTGACCGACGGCTATTAGAACACATAAAAACTTACTGAAGTGTGATTTAAAGCCTACCCTACAAAATGTAACACATTATCTACCTTCACCTAACAAACATAATGTCAATCAAACGTTATTTGTACGTAACGTGGCTTTATGTCATTCCGATACTATGATCATTATAATCCATTTCTATCCTATAAGCGTTATGACACTTGTCTAGGCCTTCTGAATCGAGTTGTCAGAGCCATAGGAGTCGTTTAGAGTTATCACTGTGATTAGCATCTTGCAGTCGATAGATGCTTGACTCAGATAGAATAGGCAGTTCGCCAGACCATACGGAACTGCCCCTTGATTGACCACAACAACCGGAACTGAAGTTAAGTAACTTTCGCAAAGGCCGGTCATCGGATGAGTGGACAAAAATATACCATCTCGAGCTTCTCTGAACTTCGGAGGCACGTAAAGCCGTTGGTCCCGGCAACCTTTGCAGTCGTTAACAACCACCAATCCGCACTGGCCCCGCGTGGTGGATTATGGCCCGTTCTCCCTGTGGGGTTTCCTTACTGCTGCTGATGATGAGCTGGTGACAACTGTATATGTATCTCAAAGTTTTGAAGCTTTATCTAGTTCTGTAGTGAGACTGGAATGTAAACGCTGCAATGTCCGTATAAAGCGATTCGTTTCAACAGCACCAGATAGCGAGATTAATCGATAGATCATTACTTGGTACGCAGTCTGCTCTCCTCAATGTCACCGGCAGCCAGTGCACATGACACAAATACAGGTTGTTGTGGCGCGAACCGATACCGCGGTTCCGACGGACATCCTGATAACGCTGCCCGCGTCCGCTGTACACTGGCGGACATTTTAAACGTGTACACAAATAAAATATGTATATTTTTTTCGTAGTAGATTTTTTTTGCTATGTTGTTGGCTAATGGCATAAGTAATGAGAAGCATATGTCTAGCATTGGATCAAGAGGGGCTGATGATGATGATGATGTTGATAAAAGCCTCCGTCTGATAATGGCGTCATGGCGATGGCTTGGCTAATGTTGTGATAAATGCTTAGTCGTAAACTTTTTGCCGCTCTTTTTTTATGTTTTTTATATAGGTAACCCTTTTTTATGTAACAGTGTTCACAATGAATTGTTTTATTTGATTTTGATTTGAAACTTTACGAGGGCACAAGAAATAATATAGTGTAAAAAGTTATGATACTTTAGAAGATACATTTACGTACGCCTAAAAACGCGTTCTTATCAACTGGAAAATAATTTGGTAAGTCATGATGAGTTCGAAAATTTATTTGTTAACTAAAATGGATTCCTCCAAAAATAAAAATAATTAATTATAAAAAGCTTTGTAGTAATCAGTGGTGGTGTTAATGGCACAGTTACTTCAAACTATAACATTTAATCATGTTATAAATAGTGACAGTGTTACTAATTGTTAATCTAAATAAAAAATCAAATTAAAATAAATAAAACATTTCTCCTTTCCGACATCTGAGGCTGTGTCCTTGGTATCACCGACAAGATCGCTAACTATAAAACCAACCTGTTTAGCAACAAGATGTGGGTAACATTTATTATCATATTTTAAAAATGTGTGCTATTGAACTTGCTCGCCAGTGTACCGCCGTAATGGTGCGACCATTGGCGCAGCGGCCGCTAAGTGCCCAATTGGCAGCAATTGTTGTGCGACTGCCCGCCGCCCTGTCGTCCGCAGTTTACGCGCCAAACAGTATACTTTGATGGTAGATACGATTGTTATGCTCTTTGTGATCATACACATAGGGTCCTGTTTCGAATAGCTGTTTTGTATCAGTTGATTTGGCTTTGATACGCGTTTGGAGTATGCAGGTGTGAGTAGCTGGTTCTTTAGGTATGCTAACGATGGCAATCCTAGTAGCATGCATAGGCATGCATAGGCACTACCATAGGGTTTTGGATGGTAATCTAAAAATTGTTTATCATCATCATCATCATCATCATCAGCTTATTTATATGTCCCCACTGCTGGGGTACGAGCCTTCCCTATGGATGTATAGGTAAAACGGGCCGTAGACCACCACGCAGGCACAGTGCGGATTGGTGGTTGTTAACGACTTAAAAATTGTTTATGTTTATGTTATTTTTATTTTGTGTTGTCATCATCGATCATCGTCGATGGTATCTTTTATAATGATTTTGAAATTTAAAAGCTTAGAACAAATACGTATTTTATTTCAAGTATTTTAAAGCTGTCAGTAGCCCTTACAGCGTTAGAATTTATTTATATTTGATTTTATAATCAATAAAAAAAAAGTTGTGGTATCATTTCTTCTTTTTTACATCTAGGAAAACACAGAACCCAGCACTTTCATAGACAGATGATGATGATGCTTTCAAGTTGCCTCGTCCATACCATTGCGAAGATCTCAGCATCTCCCAACACTATGGTCATATCATGGAAACTGGTCAAGGCGTTACATCCAGGTAACTTCAAATAATGTCAATGTCGTCAAGTTCCAATGCCAAAAACAAGCCCAAAACCTTGCTTAGGCATTCCTGTTAAGCTTATCATGGGTGGTTGGGATGAGGGAGGAAGAGTCCCAACATAACTCGTAGTCGCTTAGGTCCTTAATGTTGGTACGCTTAGAAAAGTATTTTCCCTAGTCATAGGTATAATATATACTGATAATTATGTCTCCTCAATGCTCTGCCACCATACTATTTCAAAGCTCTCCACGTCTCCCAATACAGTAGTATTACCATTACCAGTAGGTAATAGTAATCGATCAAGGTGTGGGCAAAAGCAAATGTTTATCTACGTAAGCCTTGATAGAGCCTTGCAAGTTCAAAGACTGATGATGAGATGATGAGTTCATAGTGCCCTGCGTAAGAACGCAGCATATTATATTGCGAAGTTCTTCTCGACTCCCATCACTATTGATAATGGAAATCGGTCAAGGCGTTACGTCCAGGCGACTTCAAATAATGTTAATACGTCCCACACCTCTTATTGTTCCACGTCCGTTCGTCCGTCTGTCTTCACATCTGTGTTATTATATGAATATTTGTGGCAACCTCACTTGGAACCTCTAAATACTGTAGTGCGTAGGAAAGTGAACCTTAACGCTTTGGTAATAGACGCTTTTGTAGTTATGTGTAACTGTAAATTGTTATTGGTGTAAATGCATAAATGGCCTCATTGTCAGTAGAGCAAATTTGCATGGCATACAAAAGTAGAGGCGTCGTTCAATAGATATTATATTGACGACCCATGAATAATTGTAATAAATTAGTTTAGGATTTTACTTTTATCCCTTTTTAGACCTTGTCTGGAGTAGTCAAAGTAACTTATTATGATTTGAAAGACCTAGGGCTGATTTTTCAATCGTCAGTTAAAGTTTATTCATTGAATAATTTTGACATAATGACAGATTCTCTATAGAAAATATGTCACAATGGCAATTTTATTCGTTGGATAAAACTTATCTGAGAATTGAAAAATCGGGCCTAACTCGAGATATCCAATGTGATCCTATCTTTCAATGTCAACGATGAGTAGTTCAATAAAGTGATGACATTTTTTATATATTGATATCTTATAAGATTCTGAAGTAAGCAGTCAGTAACAATTCAATTTTAATTAGGTATCCTTAAAAACGAAACTAAAATGTTACTTTTCGCATTCTTAAACTAATTTCTTCACGTCCTTTCCCTAAGTGAGTTTTTTTTTAAAGTTACTATTATTTTGTATTGGATTACCTAAAGTGCGCCATCTATTGACGAAATTGTGTTACCAATTTTTATGGACACTAGGTGGCGTTGTTTCGATCCTATACTAATTATAGTTAGTATCATAATATATTATACTAGATGATTATATTTAACTGTAAGTCGATTGCGTAGGAAAAAAATAACATTCAGCCTCGAAGCAATGCGATTATTGTCAATTGCCAAACTTATAACCTGAAACAAGATTCTTATAAGAATATATTTCGTATTAGACTTCAAAACACAACAAAAACATAAGCATGCCACTTATGGGGCCTTACCTTGAGCGATTATTTAAAGCACTAATGTGAGTAAGTATGCCACTTCATATTCACAGAATACATTAAACATGCACACTAGTTTAAGCCCAAGACACCGTACTCGTAGAATAAGGGTACGACGAGCCTGTTCACACGCGCTCTATACCAGGTACAGACATGTACCTGGGCGCTTCTTCCCACCCCCCACGACCCGGTCAACCGTCGTCGAGATCCTAGCCTTTAGAGGCGCCCTCAGGTTATTCCGCTCCCGTTCCTATCTGAACCCATTCGAGAATCTAGTAGGATACGTACAAGGACCATCTAATAGGGTACGTACAGGGACACTAGTGCGTGATGCTGTTCCCTCTTGAAAACCTCTGACGGTGCTTCGCTTCGCTGCTTGAGGAACCCTTTGAGTTCGCCGCCCCCAAAAAAGTTCAGTGAAAATAACAAATTCTCTCAAGAAAAAAATACAATAGCATTGCAGTTGTAAATTGAACTAGTTTTGCTTTAAGAGCTTTGGTAAGGCCCCTGGTCACAAGGCTTCCCATATGGTTGGACGCACATGTAAAACATGAGCCACAACTCTTTTACTGGCCCAATGCGGGTATGGATGCAACGGCTGGTTATGCTCTTCAAAGCGTGGCGGACAAGAACTTTTGTCACTATAAAGGTAAATAATAGTAATATCAAGTTACAAAACCAGAGCTCTAAGTTAAAATTTCACACAGGGAGTCTATAAACACGTCTATTAGTTAGTGTTTTGTAGTCGGAGGAGTTGATAGAAGATTTGTGAGCGGACAGGCAGGCCTTCAAAATGTAAAGCTGTCTCACACGAAGCACAAGTAAGTAATCAGAATAATTATCAGCGTTGCAGGTGACGTTCATGATGCAACATGTGCTGAGTGGGTTCCTTTTCGGTTTCGCTTCTTTATTTCATATTTTATTTGTACATTATTTTAATTTGAAATTGATTAAATATTTTGAATTGATTTAAATAGCTAACTGTCCCACTGCTGGGCAAAGGCCTCCAGCATTGAAATCAAGTCATCACTACAATTGATGGGTCTTTGATCACAATCCCGGGCAATGCATCAAAAAAGCCAAAACACACTTTGCCCGATAAGGGAATTGAACTCGGGACCTTCTGGTATCGGGCCAAGCGCTATGCCATTCGGCCACAGAGGCGAGTAACTGGTTATCTATCTTTTACTAACGGAACACAGTAACAATAATAACATTGATGTATTGACGAATCGAGGAGCTCGATGGCGCAGTGGTTAACGCGCCCGGTCTGCGAGTGTTGAGGTTAAGCAACTTTCGCAAAGGCCGGTCATCGGACGGGTGACCAAAATGTATCATCTCGAGCTCCTCCGTGCTTCGGAAGGCACGTAAAGCCGTTGGTCCCGGCTGCATTAGCAGTCGTTAACAACCACCAATCCGCACTGGGCCCGCGTGGTGGTTTATGGCCCGTTCTCCCTATCCATCCATAGGGAAGCCTCGTGCCCCAGCAGTGGGGACATAAAATGAGCTGATGATGATGATGATGATGATTGACGAATTTAAATTAAATAAGACTCGTTCCACGTTCCTCCCCGGGGAACTCGCTATCGCTACCACCTACCAAACTGAGTTAATGTACGTTGGTACCGTGAGTCGAACACGGGACTTTTGAGTTAAAGACCAGTGGTGGTCAACCCAGCGGTTCCCAAGCTTTAGAGTGCAGAATACTCAAAATAATCCTTATTATTTTGTAGAACCCCATATCGAATAATAACAAATGGAAGACAATGTTATTTAAAATAGGAGTATTTATTTATTTATTTTGAGGTACAGATTACAGTCAATACATGTTTGAATAGCTATTGCTAATACTAATAGACAGTAACCCTAAAATAGTATATACAGCATGATCAAATATTAATTAGGTATTCTAAAGAAACAAACAGAAAAAACACAGTACAAAACAAAAACTAAAGCAAAACAATAAATACTGTAGAAGAAAAAAAAAACTAATTTAGATTATGAAAAAAACTGATGAGTGGAATCTTGCTGACTTTTCCACGGATCCCTTAGCGTCCGCGGACCCCGTTTTAGGAATCACTGGTAACTAGTAACACTAACCACTAGACCACAGAGGTGGTCAGAAGGTTATTTGCAATAATTTATTCCTGTCGTGCAATGATAGAGGCATTGTCCAACCAACAACGTCTTGATGAGCCGTTCGCCACCCACGGCTCAATTTCGCAAGGAAGGCTGAGTCATCCGATATTGAGAGATGGTAGTAAGTACGGTGGGGACAGGCGCTGTTTTCGTGGGCAGAAGGATGAATTGTTATGCTAGCGATTCAATTGCTTTTCAACTATGGAGCTTCTATTGCAGATAAATCACATAAAAACCGCATCAGATATTTTATTAAGCTTTCACCCACATCGCCATAGTTTCCTGTTGAAACAACGTTATTTATTTAGATTATTAAGTTATTATATTTTTTTCTATAAATTTTTATTTCGGATTAATCGGTCTAGCCGAGCTTAAAGTTAATAAATATAATTATACCTATTACCCGACCTGATGATGGGTAGTAATCAGTCTAAGGTACCTACATGTACACGTTGAAAATGTCTTAATTAAAAAAATAATAGAAAACGGTCTATAATACAAATAGTTCAATCTTTTCTGTCGCTATGTAAAAGATTAAGTTAAGTGTAGAGGTTAAGCAACTTTCGCAAAGGCCGGTCATCGGATGGGTGACCAAAAATATATTATCTCGAGCTCCTCCGTGCTTCGGAAGGCACTTAAAGCCGTTGGTTCCGGCTGCATTAGCAGTCGTTAACAACCACCAATCCGCACTGGGCCGGCTGGTGGTTTTAGCCCGTTCTCCCTATCCATCCATAGAGAAGGCTCGTGCCCCAGCAGTGGGGACATAAAAATGAGCTGATGATGATGATGATGATGATGATGATTTAGAGTAATATGAACTCATAATAGTAATTATTATTAATGAAAAGTTCAAAGCGGCTACGGCTACAGCAACAGCTTGCACGTTTGGGTTGCAATCATGAAAGTTCAGCAACAATGGCGGGTCGCCGGATGCAAATCCTAATTTAAATATATATATAATGTATTATAATAATAATAAATATATATATAGTTACTACGTGCTTCGAAAGAAACGTTAAGCTTTTAATGACGCATGGTTGTTACAGCAACATATACATGAAATCTCTCATTTTAACAGCAGCTAAGAAAATAACGAAAATAAGAGAATAAAATATCCTGTCATCAAAATATCTAAAAGCGAGCGCATATGAAAGATCAGTAGACTTCTGTTTTTCGTCAAAATAGCCTCTCCCTAGTCTCCGTTGGCCTTAATAGTCATCAATAATGTAAATCAGACACGTCGACGGCCGTACAACGGTACACTCAATCACAATAAAACGTATAAAAAGTGGCCGCCACATCTGCGCGGGCGCATTCAGCAGTTTTTTGAGAATAACGCCCTGTAACTTGACTACCGAATATCGTATGACGTATTGAACTTAGGACTTTTGTGCTGTGATGTTTTACCGGTGCTTAGGCAAATGATTGTGAAACATAGGTTTTTGTGCTTTCATACAACAATCGCATTTTAACAGTTCTCTATCTGTTTTTAGTTCCTCAATGTTAACAGATTGAATATAAACTAAAACATTATAAAATTATACTAGCAGTTTATAAGCCAGGGCTTATGCTCTATGCTTGAAAAGTAAATAGAACATTTTTTATATTGTTTTCTAAAGTTTACGCGAACACTACACATTTAAATGAACATTCCCTAGAGGGGCCCAACCATTACATCAGATTTGATAAACCACAAATGCTCGCGAGAGAACAACGATTGGATGATACACGAGACTATTGAAATTAAAAAACATCCTAATTTTAATAGAGAAGATGGTTGAAGTCTACCACCAGCCTGGGACCCCATCATATAAAATATTAAATCCCAGCCCCAACACCATACTGCCAGACCAAAAGATACTGTAAGCTCTTTTTGCGTAAAACGGAACGTACCTGGTTAAATGTAAATGAGGGTATACAAGTTACTAACTAATTATGAGATGACCAACACCTCAGCCTCCCTGTGACCACGGACCCTGCAAAGGGTTCGAAACGTCAGGATAAACATTATTTAAAAATAATGTGTAAAGTAAAATAAACGCGACTAGATCCGTAAAAGCTGTTTCATTTAACTTTTTTTTTCAGTTTAATTTTATTTTACTCATAATTGATAATTTTATCAGACGGTGGCTTAAAACGTTATGATAATAAACAAATAAAATAAAAGAATAATAAATAATACCTATTGTAACCAGAGTGCCTTGTCTGAGTTTTGTTTAGTATCCGTATTCATGCGATTACGCTTACGAAAACGAAAATTTGTAGGTATGGCAAAATTTTAACTCTTCTCGTGTGTCGCCAGGAGGCGCTGCTTCAATGCCATACTAATTTTCGTTTTGGTTAACGTTATCAAATGGCGTATGAAACTCGCACCATGCACTCTAACCACCTGAGCAGCTAATACTCACTATATTATAACACTTTACAAATATTTTCAATATCGTCGCTTAAGTTTTAACACCGCGGAAGTCAAAAAATGACAACTTTTCAGGAGAGCAAAAATATCGTGCCTTTTTATAGATCGCGATCTTAATAATTATGTTTTTGTTTTCTCAATGAAAACGCTTCCATTAGTTAAAATCCCTGTTTCTGATTGATCTAGAGGTGCGGCTTTCTATTCTCTATCGAATGACATGCATAAGTCAAAATGACAAATTTTGGACTTCCGCGGTGTTAGAACTTAGGCCGTCGCCTGGTATGGTACCTAGTTGAATATTAACGACGTGCTAATTAAAAAAAATGCATGAATACAACGGAATCATTAAAAAACGCAAACAATAACAAATCAAGACGATAATACTGTAACAATAAAAAATCCAAATAGGTTCCCACGCGAAAAAATCGAATCTTCTTTTTATTGACGAGATAAATCGGACTCGGCAGATGTGTGCAAGAAGCACAACAGTCCATGAGAACTATCTACCAGTCACCTATGACCCAAGGCCAGAAACCGCCGTGGACCGGTATTAAAAAAATAAATTAGAAGCCCAAAGAAAAGGTGGCATTGTGTTGAAAAAACTCAGGGGTGCCAACCTGCAATTTGAATAAGTAAAAAGTTGCGCTAAATTTTTTTTTGTCAGGGGTGCCAAACAAAAAACTGTTACCCCACGATTTTTTTAAGACGCGGACAGTTATGTTGTTAGTGCGCCTTGCAACGTTTCGCCAATTTCTTCTGGTCATATAGTTCTCACGGTGGAAGCATCTGCATACGTCATGCATGAGTTAATGTTTAGCTAATAATATTGTTTTCGATTAAGTAACAAGAATATTTTTTTAAAGTTATTATTTTTTCTTTTTTATATCTTACGGATAAGCACAGTGCCTTCATCTCACCATAAAATATGATAAGTGATGATAAGGCCAATGGTGGAAGCACACTTTACCCGAAATCTTCAACTACTGAGGCACTGGCTATCTTATCTCTAGCTGCCGGAACACAACAATGCTGCAAACATTGTTTCTATGGTCCTACCACCCACCAAACCGAGAACACAAACATGTACCCCCCACTGGGAATCGAACTCGGGACCTCCGTGTCTGAACCAGTGGTCACAACCACTATACTAGTTATAATGTTAATTTTCCTATTTTAGTTCAGGCAAGAAGTTTCATCCATTATCGATTATTTTCTAAGCCATCACTCGTTAAGGCAGTAGGTATCGGAACTACGTGATCAAAACAGCCTCACAAAAACTCGGTATTCTGAACAGAGTGCGGCGATTCTTTACGCCGGACCAGTTGTGCCTTTTGTACAAGACACAAGTACGGTTTTGCGTGGAGTATTGCTCGCACATTTGGGACGGTTCTGCAAAGTACCTTCTCGATGCCTTGGACCGATTGCAGCGTCTCGCGCTGAACGCATTATCGGCAATGCAGAAGTCGCAAATACTCTCGAATCTCTGCAATTGCGTAGAGATGTTGCGTCACTCAGTGTGTTTTACCGGTTATACCATGGCGAGTGCTCTGAAGAGCTCTTTGACCTCATCCCACCTTCTCCCTTCCTTCATAGGAGCACACGTGCTACACTTCGGAGTCACCGCTTCACTGTCTCAAATATCCCAACCAAAAAATTTGTTGACTCGTTTCTTTGTCGCACCTCCAAAAGGTAGAATAGGCTACCAGTACACGTTTTCCCTCCTTCCTATGATATGGGGTCCTTTAAAAGAGGCGTGAAGAAGGCAGAGTGAGGTTAACTGATGCTGCGTTTGTTTTCACGCTGCACCAGTTATCTTCACGTCTGGACTCCATTTCCACTTACCGTCAGGTGGGATGGAGTCATTTGCCGAGCTATCTATAAAAAAAATACGTTTGTTCTTGAAATAAATAAAACTTTGCGTCAATGTATTCCAGACACACTTTGTCCGACCCGGGAATTGAACCCAGAACCTTCCAATGCCGGGCCAAGCGCTGTACTACAAGGCCATCGAGCCGTTCTATAACGTGAAAATAAATAAAATGAATATCAAGAAAAACAACAGAACAATAACAGTGTTGACAAAACAATTACTGGCCGTTTTTGTTATCACTTAGGTAACACCTTCTTTTGAACGGCCATGCGGGTGTGCGATCCACTGTCAATCAGACGATTATGACCTCTATATTTGAAGTAATAAAGGGTAACGCGATAAGGTTTCTGTTTTGTGGCATTTGGGGCATCGGACAATGTTAAGATAATTAAATTATGCTAAAAAAGGTAGGCTTTTGTTTGGCATTTGAAGTGTTTTATTTTTTTAAATGAAATTAAGCCTATTTTGAAGCCTCACATAGTATAAACATTGTATTCCATTAAATATTTCAGAACCTTGAACATAATATCTGCAAGCTCATTACACTGTTCACTTTAGAAAAACGAAAACGTAACTTAAACTAACAACTGAACTAACCTTACTGACTAGCTTTGTGTTTTTATGTTCTGTTTCATTACTACAAGTCAAAACAAAAGACTGAATAAAAATCGTTCCAGAAAAACAGAATCAGTTTCAAAATCCTTATCTTTTGTTTTTCTAAAACAAAACACAAAAGGTGTTTTGTAAAGAGATCCTGTGTACGATGTTCAGATCGCCGCGCATACCGCCCGCATGAGTGCTGGCGAGGGCAATCGATTATTCTAAGCGAGGACACGTGCGTCCGAGCTGCATTGTCCCTCTTTGCCTATCGCTCTTTCACTACTTAAAAAAAAAAAGTTCCTAAGTTATGTGACGAATCAATGACGATAAACAGGCAAATTTATTGTAAAGTGTAAAGAAGAATATTCGTTTTTTTTGTCTTTACTTTAATATCATATATTCGCGCACAGTATCGTAAGGTAGTAACCGGCTTTAGGTATAAAAACTACAAAACCAAAGAATAAAATAGATTTTTGTCTATCTACAGGTGACAATGTAGATATTCTATGACACCAACAACAACGAAAAATAATAAAAAATTTTTTTACCATTAACATTACAAATCATTTTTAACGAATTCTTTGGAAAACTTGAATTGAACTGTTGTTTTCTTTTTATCAGTAACGGAAAATAGGCGTACAAACTGTTCAGCTATTGATGAGTAATCACTTTATAACTTTTAAGCTTGTATAATTATCTCCATACATTTTTCTGAAACTCATACCGGAATACCGCATTACAAAACACTGGTGCATCAGCAGAAATTTATATAGGTACCCAAGGATAGCCAGAAGAAGGCAGAACAACCCTACGACTAACAACACCAGAAAATCTACAATTGCATGGGAACGGTCGCTGTAAGTAAACACTTTACTATTGCAAATTCACCAAAAAGTATCAGTTCAGTTGAATAAAAAAATGTAAAAACGGCCAGGCCACGTACATCTTTTTATAACAAAAAAATCATCTCGTCCAACAATACTGTTCCGCGCATTACACATGTCTGTATCCAATCTCGGAAAGGATTATCAAGGCTATTGTACAAAAAGGTTTTATTCCTACCGTACCTCTTTGGAACAATCTATCGCGATTTTTTTTAAACTGTGGCACCTGGTCTTTTGGCGATGACATAGCGGACAGATAAAGTCAACAGATAAAAAATGGGTTGTATAGGACGGGGTCCAACGGTTCGGGGTGCGGATTTTAAAATCGATTTGATTTGTGGCCTTTAAGATAGTCTTTACGCCCGGTTTGATATGTGGTTTTTGAGATAAGGCTAATTATTTTTTGCTGAACATTGAACTTGATATGTTGATAACGTTTTTTAAAATGTCGATTAAGACTGTTTTAATTGGGAGTTAATTGTTTGACGTCTGGTGTTTTTATGTAAGAGTCTTCCGAAGTTGTAACCGCCGTTGTGGTAAGTGATTCTTGGTTCGAATCCAAGCGGGGGTTTATAAAGATATTGTCCTCGATTTTGTTGATGGTATCAACAGTATCAACCAGCCAACTAATATTATTTTATGTAGGTCTGTCGCAATAATAGTGTTAGTACCATCTCGTTGTGTTCACAACAAGCCACAAAATAGCTATTTAGATTCGAAGTGAAGTGAAGCGTTCCTAATTCAGCCGTGTAGTCACTTATCATCAAGAGAAATATTTAAATTAATAATTAAAAGTTTTGGAAGAACCTTCAATTTATTTAAAATACTTATTGTCACCCATTCTGATCCTGTTTTAGCTCGTTGAATCTAATGCCTACCTTATAATTTAGCTGTTTCCACTACAAACCTATACACTAGATCAGCCAGCATTAGAAACCAACTATGATATTAGGTAATTTAATTATGAATAGAATAAAAGCCCAATCATATTCACATGCCAACTTATAACATATCTTAAAAAAATCGTTACAACAATATAACATTTTTTACCAGCCGTTACAAACAAATGCTTATACAAATCGCCGTGCGAAAATTTAAGACCATTTGAATATTCAAACACCGAATAATAGTCCGCCGCTGCCCAAAGGAAAGAGCATGACCCTTAGCTTAAAAAAGGCGAGGGGTGTCATTTAGACCCCACGGATTTTTTTTAAAACCCTTTTATGCATATCCTATGTCACCCCGTGCACTGTTACAAGTCATATTTAAATAATTTATGCTTATGTTCGTTAGTTTTTGCATCTGCTGTGGGGGTTAAGTACACGGGGAAGATTTACTGTTCGATGTGGGTACAAAATGACCGTGGAGTGACTTGCGAGCTTGCCAATATTTACTTAACAATGGTATCTAATTACGGAGTTTTGAATTAGAAATTTGATTATGTTATGGGTAGATTATGTTTATACATAATATTAGGTAACAGACGCCTGTACATGAACCCATTCAAAACAGTCAAATTTCTATTGTGCAAAAAAATTTACTTTTTATTTTTAAGTGCTAATTGCTGCACTGAAGCTGAATACAGTAATCTCTAAGTCTCTCTTTCGTGAACTTAGTAAAATGTACCACAGAGGAGTTTCAAAAATATGGTACAACTGATGAAATTTGGCTTAAATTTTTTTTTTTCTGTAAGGTGGTTTAAAGAATATAATTAAAATAGTATGTTATTTGATTTATAATATATCGTATTTTTTTCTAGATTAAAGTGCTATTTACCAAAATAAATACAAAAATATGTGGGTAAGTAATGAATTTGTGTCCATTTTGTTACCATATTCAAAGTTGAATAGAAATAAAACTATAATACATTTTGTCTTTCTGACTTATTTATTGAAAAAATACAGTCTTTTTACGTTACTTAAATTAATGAATAAGGCACTGTACATGTTGAAACAGTTTAGAAAACCCCATTTTAATTCGGGTTTGTTACTGTTGCTCCAAAGCTACATCTATTTTTAATGATACTTATATAAATTGAAATATATCAAACCAGGAATACAATTAGAAAACGTTAAATATTTATTGTTTTTAACCTAGAGACAAACCATGTCTAATAAGATAGAAATTTACGAGAAAACCTTTAAACCTCCCTTCAAAATTTCAGGGACAGTAACAAAACCGACAGTAACAAAATTGTAAGGCATAGTTTACAAGACCTTAGAATGTAATTTCATATTATAATTAACAATAAGTACGGACAGCCACACTTGAAAGTGACTCTTTTTTTTGTTAGCAAAAATGATTATTTTATTGTTGTAACTTAGCCAAAAATTATTTTTTTCGCTTATCGTAAATGAAATAAGTTGGCATAGTGTTCAAACATTAGTATGGACAGCCACACATACACAAATCTGTCAAATTTCTTCAATCGCTTCTCAACTTAATGTCAAACACGTTCGGTTCAATATCAATTGAGAAAATTTGACAGATTGTAGTAACCTGATGTCTGTACACAATTTAAAAATATTTTATTTTTATTTTTTTATACTTAGCACGGCAAATGACTCTATTTATATATAACATACTTAACCAAAATTTATCTTGGATAAAAATCTCAAATTATCTGTCCTAAATTAACGAAACAAGAGATCCATAATTGGTATTGTAGGAACTTATACAAATTATTCAACGTAAATTCAGTCTTAAGACGTTATTCAACAAAATCACAAAAGTTTCCTTAAGTCTAAAAGTAAAATATCTATAAAAATAAAACTGAGGCTCTTTATAATGGCACATAGGTATCTGCTTATTTATCATAATTATTCAACTTACTTATTCTGTGAAAACACATTCTAATTTTAAGGTTACTTCTTACAAATTAATCAACATGATCATAAATTCAGTCTTATTTAGACATAAAATTAAATTAAATCAGCAGTCTTAAAAGGTCGGAAAAGAACATACTTATTTGATTAAAAAAGTAGGTAAAGGCGGCCACTGGCAGCTATTAATAATATCTAAGAGCATATGGTACACTCATCGTCTGGATAATGATCGTAAATGGATGTATTCGATGATCACACCAAAATTTTACATTATCAAGCAGCATCTTTATATCATTATTAGTCATTGATAGAGAAAAGTGATAGGGTCGAATCCCTTTAGCTGTAGTTTGCGATACGTGCTGATAACACTCCCAACATTGATAGGAAAGGATGAAATGTGTCTCAAGCCACGGCCATTTCAATTCGTAGTAATAATACTGCAGTAAATCCTCTTTTGTTAAAGTTTTATCGATGTCCACGACGATTGTCATCTTTGCCTTCCTTGAAGATTTTTCACTTTAAAAGGTTACAGAGATCGTTGCAAAAGTCATTCGATCTGGAAAATAATAAAAATACTAAAAATACGTTTAAAATGACCAACAAATGACAATAATGTAAACGCAATTACCTACAATAGTGGTTTTAAGATGATAATATGTGATGGGGTTGAAGTAGATTAGTAGATAGTTAGAATACGTGGATGCAAGTCAATCTGTAAAAAAAGTAGAATTTAACACAATGAAATTATATATATATATATTATATGTATATAATTTTAAACACACAACAATATCAAGAACCTATTAATAATAATTCCAAATTTTCAAACTAACTCTTTGACTTTGCAAGATAAATTAATTACTATGTAAATTCACTGTGTGAAACTAGCCTTATGCTGTCGGTTTTGTTACTTTGACGGTCCGTCTATATGTTACCCTATCTGTAGTAACAAAACCGAAGTAACATAATGCATCTACCTTACATTCAAAAATATCCTAAAAGCGTTTCTGTTTTACGGTAAATTAAACTACATGCACTTACTTATCGTATAAAAATCAGTATCTCTTTATGATGTATATGTTTTAAATAAACATAGTAAAAGTTATCAAACAATCATCACAAACCTGACGGTAAATTTTGTTCCAATCCAGTTGGGCGCACAACCACTTGACACCGCCGAAAAAATTGCACTGTCAGGCCGTTTCAAAATGGCCGATCCAAATGAGCATAAGTGTTGCCGTATTTAGAACACAAAAAATATATTTTGGTAGAATATTTTTATAGAAAAATAATGGTAACAAAACCGAAATGTCCGGAAATTACATATTACGGGGACGATAATTTCCTTCAAATTTTAATAGATTAAAGTAGTTTTAAGCTTAAAATTGAGCCTCAAAAGTAAAGAACACGGCTCATTTTTGATAAAAACAACAGAATATGCCAAGTAGTTCAAGACAGTTTTACAATAATTCAGTCAGAAATTTTGACTTTACACTGGGGACAGTGGAAATAGAGGGGACTGAGTAATTATAACACCACAATTTCTTTTTTCTTTCAATTTAAATTAAGTTCATAAATAATAAAAATGAAGTACAAAAGGACACTTTTCAGTTATTTCATAAATAAATATTAATAATGCTCATAGTTTTAAATAAAATAAATATCAAATTGAAGGACATGTCAGAATGACTGTTGTGCCATATTTTTGAAACTCCTCCATGCAGCGTTATTGTGTTATCAAATTTGTGGTATTTCATCTGTAAAGATGAATCTGCATAGTCATCGGTTGCAATAACCGTTGGATAAATGACACTGTGCCGCTAAAAGCACTCAAAAATTAAAAAGCAGTGTAACAATTCAATGTAGCTTACGTCAGCCTTCCCGGTAGCATAAAGGTCAGTGCAGCCGCCCGGATTGCGGAAGACCAGGTTCGATTCCTGGCTGGGTTGGGTAGGCATTTAATTTTTTCACTGTATTTTATAAATATTGAATTCTGCAAGAAATGTTCAACCTTATGCAATATACGTAAATTTCAAAGTCTATTGAGAACATTTGAAGTTTGTGGTAGTCTGATGTCATTACATTAATTCCAGCTGCTATCAGAGGATGGGAATGTATAAATCGTTAAAATCTATCAACCCAAACGAGTTGAGATTTATTCTATCATCATCAGCTCATTTTTGTCCCCACTGCTGGGGCACGAGCCTTACCTATGGATGGATAGGGAGAACGGGCCATAAACCACCACGCGGGCCCAGTGCGGGTTGTTAACGACTGCTAATGCGGCCGGGACCCACGGCTTTACGTGCCTTCCGAAGCACGGAGGAGCTCGAGATGATAAATTTTGGTCACCCATCCGATGACCGGCCTTTACGAAAGTTGCTTAACCTCAGCACTCGCAGACCGGGCGCGTTAACCACTGCGCCATCGAGCTTTTTTCTATACTAATATTATAAAGAGGAAATCTTTGTATTTTTGTATGTATTATATGTACTTATGTTTGCAACGAATAAACTCAAAAACTACTGGACCGATTTAAAAAATTCTTTCATCATTAGAATGCCACATTAGCGCTGAGTAACATAGGCTATATTTGAAAAAAAAAACCACCCGTGCGAAGCAGGGACGGGCCGCTAGTATAGGATAATCATGATGATTATGACGATGATCCTCGTCGGATGGCGCAGAGTTTAAAGCGCTGGGTCTGCGATTGCTAAAGTTTTGTTCATTCATCGGATGGGTGAACAAAAATGTGTCATCTTGAGCTCCTTCGTGCTTCGGAAGGTTACGTGCCTTTGGCAGCAGCAGTCATTCGAATTATTCCGTGGCTGCGGCGCCGGCCGTCACAGCGCAATCGGGTTAGCCCGTAATCAGGGCCGCTGATTAGCGCCGCGCCGTATGGTAATGAGCAACAAATTGTGGCTCGGAGACCGATGACCGATGGCCATTTCGTTTATGACGATTTTTGTTTATACGGTTAGGCAAAGTGTTTAATCTTGATCATAATATGCTTTTGTATGTTAATAAACCGGCAAACTAGATTAGCCCGTTTGGAGCAAGGCGGACATCACAGTTAATGGACTCTTGTAGTACCAAGAATTGTCGACTCTGAAGATTTATTTATTATTCCTCTATACACTTATTTCCGTGTTTCGGAAGGCACGTAAAGCCGTTGGTCCCGGCTGCATTAGCAGTCGTCAACTACCACCAATTTAAACTCGGCCCGCGTGGTGGTTTATGGCCCGATCTCCATGTGGTATTTCATACATTGGGAAGGCTCGTGCCCAGCAATGGGGACATAAAAGTGAGCTGGTGATAATGATGTTAATTAATGACGAGTTTTTCATTTCATTAATTCGTTCGTCACTACGGCTTTGTAAAGCCTGTAAAGATATGATAGCCTTCATCAGCAGTGTGCTAAAGTATACAAACAATATTTATGTTGCGTTAAACATTTCATTCAGTTTTTATTTAGAGTAGCTTGAGTGTGGCATGCTCTCTTTATTGTCTCTGCGGTGGTGGCATGTGCGTCGGGTCGTTACATTTCTTAAGATATGGTTGAGTAAAGCGATGGCTGATTCATATATCATACTCGTGAACGGGTGCCGCCTGTGGAGGCTGGTCTGCTCTTGCATACTATTATTTTTATTATTATGAACTATAGTTTAACTTTGTTTTTTTCTTAGAGAATTTTTGACCTTTATTAGTACTGTATGACATTGTGAAAATTTTAACTGCTAACTGATGTAAATTTGCGACCTTAGATAGGTATTATTATTTTTTCTCTTTTGTTTTTTTTTAACATGTTGTGATTGTCCTTAATATTTTGTGTTTTTATTTGTGATGGAAAGTGTCCTTTTATATTTATGACGCTGTAAGGGAGAAAAGAGCTTCACACTTGCTGAGTTTCTTGCCGGTTCTTTTCAGTACAAGGTCCTCCGCCCAGAGAAGACTTACGAACCAATGGCATAATGACGTTCATAAAAGCTATTTGTAGCTTAAACTGAATACATAAATAATTTTGAATTTTGAAAGCATCCAAAATAAAAATAACATGTAAGTGTACTTTTTATACCGTAAAGTTAGATATTAAATAATTCGTTTTAGGCGTAAATACATCGAAAATTATAATGTTTGTGTCAAGCTCTAACAGTTCGCCAACCATAGACCACTCAGACGCGTTAAAAGTGAAAGGGATGCACAACTCTGCCAATTGTCATTTTGCAAAGATCGTGTCATTCTCAATGAGGTGGTGCAATAGAGCTTGGTATGTACTTTTCGCTCATAGAATCGACATTGAAATAATTAAAGTTCGCAAATTGATTTTAATTGATTCGGAAAAAAAATGAAAAGTTCTACGAGCGTTTTATGTACCCTCTGAAATAGGCCATTATATCTATTATATCTAGGCTTATAGGTAGTGCACCTGACATAGTACGTCAGGGGGTGCGGGTTCGAGTCCCGCTCGTAAAAATTTATTTAACACTTTTTTTTTGGATTGTAATTTAATCGCAACAAATGTTTTTTTTAAATTTTTAATAAATTTAGGTAATTAACTTAGATCATGCCGCCAAACAGTTAAAACTCTATTGATTCTGTATTCACGGCAGACGACGACGGATTAGTATCTAATAGTTACCGTTGTCAGTCAGACCTAAAAAATAAAAAATAAAAGTTGTTCCTACTACCCAAATTAGGTGTTCTCTGAAGATCTAACTGAAAAAGAGACTTAAAACATTGTATATAATGTATCTCGATATAATTAGCTGCTTCGTCCTTCGTCCGTCCAATTAGCATATGAAAGTACTAACGAGAGATCGAGGCGTGGAATCCATAAATCATCTTTAAAAAATTTGCCGCTTGTCCTAAGGCCCTGTTAGACGTTAATAGGCTCTTTTTTGTAGCTTTTGTCTCTGCTTACCCCCTTTTTAAATGTTTTTTACTCACAGTAGCTCCACCCGTGTTTTTCAGTCGCTTTTTATTGAATAACATTGGCCCGATTTTTGTCCTCTAGTTTATATTAAATTACCGTTTTTGTACGGTAATGAATATGCGGGAGCCATTATGCGTTGCATTGTAAGCGAGAATGTGAGACATTTAGCGTTTGTTTTTTGTTTCGAACGGGTGTTCGTTTGTTTTTTAGAATTGACTTTTGTTTTTTTTTTGTTCATTACTGCTGTTTGTTCTGTTAATGTTAGGTAGGTAGTACCATTTTGTTTTTTTTTAATTGACACGTTAAAGTGTACTTAAAAATATTTGTGAGATTAAAATGCAGAAATGTTAACTCTAAATACTTACGTGTCGTAACAAATATGTACAAATTTAAAGATTTCAATACAAAATTGTTATCAACTGACTTTTTTAATATACAGCTTTTATTGAGCCATACTTTTCCTTGTCATATCCTGATCCACTCCGAATTAATTCCACTCGATCGTGAGTCCAACAAAGGCTCGCGGATGTATCTACCCACAGATCTCTGAATGGTGCTCTGCGTGAGAAAACTTAAAAAACACACTCGCACACAACATTTAAAAAAACGTTCACTTATATGTATAGAATTATTAAAAACCCTACAAGATGTCCCTTGCACAATGCATAGAGTGCACCTTGGATGTGCCAATGGTATCTTAAAAAATGTGCATAATGTTTTTATAAACATACGTGCTGTGAAGGACGGAAAAAATGTGGGGTGCTGTGTCAGCGGAGCTCAATCTGTTATTGGTTTGAGCTGTGCCTCTCATGTTTATTAGATTTTTTTTATTACAATTAAAATATTACACACATATGGGCACATCACTCGCAAAGAGGACTCAATGGAGCGTATTCAGAGCAGAGTCGAAAGCAAGAGATGCCGTGGTCGCTCGCCAACCCGATGGACATACCTCATTACCTCCCTCACTTAATCTACAATGACCGATTGCTGTCACAAAGCTTCCAATAGAACCGAATGGAGACGCATTGCGAGAGCCGTCATTCACCAGGAACCACTCATAACCACGACCACTCTGCCAAGAGTGCCCGACTAAGAAGAAGAGAAAATATTACAGTGTACGTGAATAAAAGTATTTCATTTTACTTTATCTACTTAGAATTTAATAAAAAAATGAAAAACATTATCAATAAGAAAGAAAAAGATATTTGATTTTCAAGTACAGACGCCTGCACATCAACCTATCCAAAACTTCCAAATTATTTCATCAAATGTTCAACTGTATGCCATATTCATATAAAGCTCAAAGTCTATTGAGGAAATTTTACAGTTTGTGGTGGTATGATGTGTAGACGTGTAAATACTTATTTTAAGTTTATGTGATTTTTTTAAATTTTGTCTTTTACTTTACCATATTATCCATACACATATATCCTTCAAACTGGAGCACAGCAATGCAGAACAATGCTAATAAACAATATCCAGTCGGATTGTGCGCAGAATCCTTCAACCAAGCACTTAACTTAACGTTCTATCTAACTAATATTGTAACAACTTATGTATACTTATGGAGAGCAATAAATGATTGAATTGAATTGAATTGAACTTAAAGCGACATAAGACTTACATGCCATACTGGGAAGTTTGGGAACCTCTTCTACAAAGATTTGATGTTTTATCTTTTTTTTTGATTAAAATTTCTCCCGGCCAGAATATTGGGATTGGAGTTGTTTTTTTTATGCGGAAGCAAACAGTACCAGTTTCCTGTTAATTTTTTTATTCTTCTTTTAACATGAGCCGTTGTAATAATTAAATTAGAACCTTTTTTGGGTTCCGGTCAGGAGTGCGAAACCGTTAGATTTTTTTCTTTAGAATCGTGAACTGTGTGTGTTTTTTTGGAGATTTTGCTGATTGCCTCAGGCAGCATTTTCAGCGCCACTGGACTTTAGAAATGTGTGGTGTGACTGGTGTGGTATAATACACACTTATTTACAAAAAATAATTTCTTTAAAATTAATTTACAAAAAAAACTTGATGTTAATACATCAAGTTTTTTTTGTAAATTGTTATCTAAATAGTACAATCACACCTATAATCATGTAATTTGGCAAGAAAGAAGGTCTTACAGCACAACTTACGGAAAAATATCCAAAAGTCATCGAAAATTGTTGTTTCTAGTATATTATTATTAGTGTATTAATCGTATTACCATCTATATAGTTTTTTTATAAATATACATTGTGTAAGCTTTTTTTATATTGACCGACCGCACCGCCGCCGCCGCTTGGAATCGAACCCAGCTCTTCCATAGCTTTGCAAACGGTGGTTTAACCACTTAAACACGGAGGTGGTTAACAAACATGTTTTTATTAAAATGAAGACAAAATTTGGCAATTGGTCCTAAGAAAGCCAAAGTCAAAGAAAGCGAGCGACACGTAGCTTTATTTAGCTTAGGTTCCTACTTTGTAACTGATCGGAATGAAAGGCCGCTGATAATAAAAATGGGTTAAATAATTATTACACAGTAAATTACAAACTCAAAAGACAGTGTCAAAATACAGTTCTTTTGCTACGAAGAATAGGACCACGCTTAGTTAATGTTGCAATAACGCACGGAATGCAACATTCATGCAAGCAACTAGCAAGTTTGTGTGTGTAAAAAGGTTATTATCTCAGTGTTTCAAAACTACGCACTCCCACCGTCAATAAATCTCCTTAATAAGTGTCGCTTCACAGACTGTCTTCGGTGTCACCTCGTCGTACCATATTTACACTCCTCACTGATGCTTCCTGCCTTAACTTTTTAGATTCCCACAGACATCCGCGATCATTTTTTTTTATCTATGAGAGTCTGTTTTTTATCTATTATCTTGCGCGTAACGGTAAAGTCTCCCCCTGGAAAGTTTAATTTATTTCTTTCGTTCACAAAGAAGGATGCGGTCGTCTTTTGTTTGTCCGTGACATGTTAAAAAACTGCAAGCTTTTTTCTTTATGCGCGGGAATGATCCTAAAAAGGTTCCAATAGGTTCAAATCAAGTATGACTGTCTATGGTGCATGTAACAACGTTGGACATTACTGTCGGAGTTCGGGACATTGATTGAAATTGATGCCTTTGTTATAAAAAACAGATTTTAATGAATTTGAGATACCTTAGCAGCTTTAATCTGTATTATTTTGGGTAGTGATTTGTTTTTTTTATTCAAGATAAGGCTAGGTAATGGTAAATCTATATCTTTCTGTAAATAATTTATTGTAAAAATCTTAATAACTGTAATTCTGTAAAGTACAAAATTTGAACATTCTAAGTACAAAAAACCCTTTAAATTTACTTAGAATGCCATTGAAGTTATTCAAAATTTAATTTATTCGGCTTAATTTTAATAAACTATAATGCTAAAGTATAATTCTTGTGTTGGTTTACCTTTTCCTCCTAAATAAATTATCTATAGTATATCCGTTACAGCATTAAGTTGCAAGATTGTTCGCTCAATCTTACTTATTTCCATTCTCAGTTATAAAAAAAACTTTTTAGCAGTTCATTAAAAAACAAATGTATGCAACCGAAAGTGCATAAATCAACAACGTAATTAATTTTTTGCGACAACCGTGTTACGAGACATTGTTTTCCTAAACAATGTGTCCAAAAAACCTAACCTACACATCAAACCCCAAAGGGTTCTTCAAATTAAACCGTCATTAGAAATTTCCGTAAAAAAACAATGAAAAAAGCGAAAACGCTAACGTGAGAAAATTAACCGTACTTTTTTCACGCAAAAACTGGTTAGGCACAATACCGAGACCGTTGCATGTTGCATCCTATTTGCATGTTCTTTTTTTGAATGCAATATTCAAATTTCAAATATTCGAAAACATTTTTTTCTTTTTTTTTCCTCTCGGTCCTGACACCGTGTAATTATAGACAAAAAAGGTCGGATAGCTACCGCAGGCTTATTCTGTTCGGTCCTTTCATCCTGGTCAGGTACATTAAGTGTCGGATACAACAATGCCTCCGGATTTCCTCTCTCTCTAATGCAAGGACCGAACTTTACCTCACGTGCAGATTTTGAATGGGCACAAATCATGATTTTCCGAGGGCGTGATTGATTTTGAAGATACTCTTGATATGGTATTTTTTATCGATTGAATTAGACATCCATTTAACGATTACAATTGGATATCCGGTCTCATAAAATCTATAATTAGGTACGCATATTAAACACACGGGAGGTTATCAAAATTGTGGAATAGACAGACTATTCTAAAATTTTTTTTTTATAAAATCCTTCTGATAAATTAGGACTAAGCAATTATCCTGATGATATGAACTAAAAATGGCAAAGCGCAATAAAGTCAACAAAAGCGGGCATAAATTGCGGAGATTATGCAACGTCACGGATTACGTCCTCTTCCTGGCTTTTGGCCATAAATTTCATTCCACTGCAAGGTGGTCTGACAAATTTGCGGTCGCCGCTAACTACAGGCATCCCTAATGCGGCCATAGACAAACATCGCTTTTTAAAAAGTTAACGATCGGTAGGCGAAGGCATCAATTTTACTACATTCCTTTATGGTAAGGCTGTAAACTTTTTGGGTAGCAGAAAAAAGTTTGTGACAATGTTTAGACGTTTGGACAGCGATCCTTTTTTTTGCCGGCACCCGGGCAGATGTAATTGGTATGTAATTGCCGGGCAAGACAAGTTTGTTGCGTTTTGTCCGGGGTAACAAAAAAGCCTATTGAGTCTGTTGTGTCAACAGCTACTGATAGCGCCTGCTTTATCGCATTGTTGCTTTTGTTTACGTTAATGACTGGTTCATTAATGTTTTTTTTTTTGTAATGGCGACCGAAACGTTTTTTTTTAGTTTTACGTGCGAAGGCACATTTTCAGACATGGTTTGTAATTTTTTGTTTTTATAATACATCTTTTACTCGTACTACGAGTAGCTTTAATATTGGTTAGCACATTAATATTTGTCATAACTGTTTCCAAATGAGTCGGAAACACAATTTTTTTTTTAAATTTGCATAGACTGCACATCTTAGTAAATGTTGTCAATGTTTGTAGCATTGTGTTTCGGCAGCTAGAGCTAAGATAGCGAATGTCTCAGTAGTTGAGGATCGGATGCAGAACGCTTCCACCTTCGGCCATATCATCACTTATCATCAAGTGAGATGAAGGCCAAGTGCTTATCAGAAATATATAAAAAAGAAATACCTACTTATTATCGAAAAGAATAAATTAAACGAACTTGCTGCCAAAGTTACTTGCTCTGACTAGAAAATAAGTTAATGTCTATAAATCACTGCTTGCAATATTGAATTACAACACTACGGATAAACAAGAAAACGTCATCCAATTCCTAATCAAATTATCTATATATTAATAGGTGAAGCAAAAACTTTGTACCCCTTTTTACGAAAATTGCGCGGACGGAGGAGTATGAAATTTTGCACACTTATAGTTTATATAGTGAAGGATTGCAGAATGTTAATATATTTTTTTAATTATGCATAAAAATACATTAAATCAATAAAACAAACATTATACACACTACCATGTATTTGACACACACGCATAAGTACATACTCTTTTCAAAAATTTCAAAAATGAAGAGGAGCGGCCTTAATCTGTCAATGTCAATCCAAACTCACATTCTATCTTTTTTAATTTTTCATTGCTTAGGATACAATCCGTGCAGCCTTAATAAAATTACGGTCGAATTTCGACCACTGGGCGAACACTAGTAAAAAAGAAATACTTAATATCTAAAATAATAAATTAAACGAACGTGCCGCCAAGTAGTTACTGACTCTGACTAGAAAATATTTAAAGTTAATGTCTATAAATCAGTGCTTGCAATTGTATTACAACACTACGGATAAACAAGGAGGCGTTACCCAATTTCTGTTCAAATTATCTAAAAACGTATAATAAACGTTAACCTGACGCTTTCGTAGGTTTTATTGTCGTTATGACAATACGCGACCGTTCATTAGGTCGTGGCGCGCGACCACAGATCCGTGCGAGTGGTCACGCTCGGGTGCGGCGCGGTATGCCTTCCACGGAATTAGCGGCAATTTCAGCACAATCTGTTGTTATTAGAAGCGGTAACGGCAGAAGATTATCCCTAGACATAAAGTAGCCATAAACTTTTTTAAATTGTTAGTATTCATACCTACGTGGAGACCACGACTCGGTAAACGTAGTGTAGGACGACCTCCGGCCAGGTGGGATGATGACCTGCGAAAGACTGCAGGCAGATGCTGGATGCGTCAAGCTGAGGACAGGACAGGGCGCTATGGCGCTCATTAGGGGATGCCTATGTCCAGCAGTGGACTAAGATAGGCCGATGATGATGATGATGATGATACCTACTCGGGAGAGGCCTTTGTCCAGCAGTAGACGTCTTTTGGCTGAGATGACGATAATGATGATACCTCGAGTAGCAAAGCGCTTGGACCTTATGTACTGGATATCCTGGGTTCAATTCTTATGTCGGGACCTTATGGATGTCGGATGTCCTTGGCTAAATTTGCAAGGCAAAGCGTATTTTGTATTTTTCAATGCACAGACCGGACTTGCAAAAGCCATTAACCCGTAAAGTGTAGCAATGACCTGATTACAATAAAGAAGGCCTTCGTACTTCATAATCTCCTTCTTCGTACAACAGTTTGTTTTTTCCACATTTCATCAATTAGTAAGCTTTTTTTTAAGTTGAGAACGTTTGTTTGATTTGCTAACCCTACACGTGAATGTCCAACCGCAAAAATATGTAAGCGCAAGATATACAACAACAGTTTTGGGTCAGATTAGATTTTTGCATTACTGTAGGCATGGTACGTACAGATAACTATGACGAGAGATACATTAATTATTATTTTGTCTCGATGTTTCGATTTTTTGCAGGATCATTCTCTCTAAGAACACAGTCCCTAAAAAGGGTTCCAAACGTCAGAATGAAACATATATAAACTCGAATAGGTAGTACATGCGCAGAATGTGATTGAATTCAAGTATACTAGCGGCGCGGCCCACCCCGGCATCGCACGGGTGTACTTTTATTTTTTATTTTTTTTAAATATAGCCTATGTTACTCAGCGCTAATGTAGGATTCCAATGTTGAAAGAATTTTTTAAATCGGTGTAGTAGTTTTTGAGTTTATTTGTTACAAACATACAAACAAAAATACAAAGCTTTCCTTTTTATAATATTAGTATAGATGAAGGCAAAAAATAAATATCATCATTAAAAGTAGGTATATAGGTTAAAACCGTAATGACAGGTTTTGATCATGCACTTTTGTTTTTGATTGTACATTATTTTTTATATTATCATATTATCATCATAACACTTTTGGTTATCAGTTTACCTTTCTGACGAAATCGTGGTCAAAATAACACTTGACGAATAACAACAAACTTCACGCATCGCTGATATCAGTTCGTATGAAGAAAGCGGCAACAAATCTCAAACACCGATGTCTGAACTCCAATTCGGAATGATAGATCAATCGTTCTATCATACATTGCTGGTTGACCAGTCTTGGTTCTAAAACGTATCGTGCGTACCACGCAATTTACATCGAATGTGGTTTGTTTCAGTGTTTGCGGTGTAAAACCTTTGTGCCAGTCAGCAGTTCTGCGGTCAATCTCTCGCAAGTCGTGAGAAATCCATCGTGCTGTATGGTTCTTGGTAATTGATGTCAAACGACGGTTGGCGGTTGTGGCTGCCAGCGAGCTATTGCTAACAGTACATTGACGTGGAAATAGGCATCAGACTGTTATTTACATACCTAAGATTATTTTTTAAATATATTTTTCGGTCGTTGCTTGATAGCTTAAAGATGCAAAGATAATACTTTTATAGCAGCATCATAAAAATGTACATTGCACAAAAATATAATAAAAAAATATAATTCATCGCTTTAAAAAGGTTTCTTCCAGACAATCAGTCGGTTGGAGAGTGCTAATAGATAATTGTTAGTTTGCAGACTTTGTTAGACTGTTTGTTTTAAAACACTTCCCTTGTTGAATACGAAACGTCTCTGTTGATAATTCTGTCTATAAATAGCGGGGCTCATATCGCTTTGTACAGACGGATGCACATCAACCTATCCAAAACTGTCAAAAAATCTCTCTTCGATAAATAATCAACCAAATACCATACATATAAAGTTCAAAGTCTATTATGGAAATTTGACAGTTAGTAGTAGTCTGCATGTGCAGGCGTGTGTAGGTAAGTACTAGACTACTGAATCTGTCAATAAAAATTGTCTGCAAAGGGCCGATGAATGACTAGCTGGAAGGCCACTTGATCTTTAAAGGTGTAGACAATGATTAAGTGTTATTTAGTGGCGATGGTTTAAGATAACTGGATGAGAAAAAATAAGAAGAGGTTCTTGTCTATCAGAAGGCCATAGGCCACTATAGTCGAGTCGAGTCGAGGAAACAAAAGAAGCGTGTGGTGGTGTCACACAAACACAACAAAACATACAAATTTTAAATTTAGATTTACTTAGTGTAGGAGAATCCCCCCCTGAGCGTCCACGCTCAGGCTGCCTACTTGTTCTGGAGAGGGCAAAATTACGCTCGTATCAGCACATGCTGCAGGCAGGAGTAAGGCTAGACATTCGGCACCCCCTCCTACGCTTCGCGTGAACTTCTGCAACATCAGGGGAATTCACTCCAACTTAAGCGCCGTCCATTACCACGCAAATATCCCCCCCTTCCTGAGACGTCTCTTACTTGCGCTACCCGGGATACAATTTGGAGCATTCGTTTGTGCCACGCGCTGGTATTTGTGCTTACGTCGGGAAGGATATGTGCGTCCGTCGCCTAACACTGAGAACATGTTAAGTCATGTCTCGATTTGGGGCCGACTTAACCTAGTCCATTTTAACCCTTCTAAAACACAAGTTTGCGTGTTTAGCGCTAAAAAAACATCCCTTCATCGTATCTCTAAACTTTGAAGGAGCTCCCCTTGATACCAAACCCACCATTCGACATCCTAGTCCCACCATTCGAGTCGAGGGCGTGGTAACCTTTGGTAGGCTCGATCCACTGGCCTTTCGGAGAGATGTTGCGTCTCTCTGTACAATCTATCGCCTTTATCATGGGGAGTGTTCTGAGGAATTGTTCGGTTTGATCCCTGCCGCTGATTTCCCTTACCGCACTACACGCAATCGACTGTCTTTCCATCCACACCATCTTGATGGATGGCGGTCTACTACTGTGCGTTTCTCACGTAATTTTTACCACGAACTACAGTGCTGTGGAACCGCTCAGCTTTCGGCGGCGGTATTTTCGAACCATTACGACTTAGGGATTTTCAAGAAACGAGCCTATTCCTTCCTTAAAGGCCGGCAACGCATCTACGACTCCTCTGGTCAAGCGGGTGTCCATGGGTGGCTGTGATTGCTTCCCATCAGGTGACCCGCCTGCTAGTTTGCCTCCTTCTAATATAAAAAAATGAGGAAAATATGGATAGCAAAACTTTTTGTGAAATTAATTTATAAAAATGTTTTACGTAAGTATACTGCGGATTTAACAGTTTACTTCTGCATCATCTGTCACAATTAATAATAACAAATATAAACAACATAGATTGCGTTGAAGTCACTAATGAGTAGGTAACATTTGATAAGACGGTGTTGTAAGCGTTGAAAATAACTAGACGATTCTCGTGATTGTGTGTGGTCCAAGGGTGATGTGGGACAATATTTGCTCGGCTGTAAGATATTGCCGGGGAAGTGTTTAAGGCTAAAACTGAGTCATAAGAAACAGTTGACGCTATTTAAAATAGTTTTTGATCCTAGAAAATTGATTATTGAAATAAAAACTGACTAAAAAGTTCAGGTGCACATAAAACTATCCAAAAAAGTCAAATTTCTTCAAAAAATATTCAACCATCATATACGACTATATAAAGTTCAAAGTCTATTGAGGAAATTTGACAGTTTGATGTGCAGGCGTGTGTGCTTAACAATAGTTAAGAAAATAACATTTTTTTTGCCGCTGGTAGTTTTTTTATGCATTTATAACGTAATGTAATTAATAAAATTAAACCCCCAAATAAAAAATTAAGTGAAAATAGTATACAGAAGAATTTTATTGATGCAATGCTGGGGACCTATGGGTCTAAACCGGTTGACTTAACCACTAGACCACAGAAGCGGAGGCGGTTCCTCTGGTGTTGCCGGTCATTCTGTACTAAACAATAATACGCACAGTCAACTAAGGAATTGAACCATTTTTGATATTCAAATCGCTTTAGCGTCTTTTTGGTGCTCCGACAGTTTGGGATAAGGTAGCCAATTTTTCAGTAGTTTAGGATTCCGGGCGAGTCATCACAATACTTAATATCACCATGGCCAGTGCTTATCCGTAGGTAAAAACCAAAATAGCTTCCTTTTTTCTTTTCTTCTTCAATTAGCTGCCTAACTTTTATAGCGTAATCGGACGTTTTGTGAATGGCGAGAAACCTATTAGGGTCTAACAAATAAACGGAGAATAAGCTTCGAACAGTTATTCCGTGTTTTTTTTCTTTTACTCCAATTTGAAATGACGTCTACATGACGGGAATAAAATAAAATAAAACATGGAATAACTATTCGCAGCGTATTCTCTATTTATTTGTAAGGCACATAGGGTTTGTAGATAAGGAATATCATTATAATAGCGTGTCCCCGTCCCCTTCTATATTCTCCGAGGAATTCGGATCGGATCAAAATCGCTCCTCGTCATACCAAACCCACAGCCCCAACGCCACGAGACTTAACAGCGTGTATTTCACCAAGATGCCCTCGCCGGTCACCAAATCCCAAACTAAATAGCGCAGAGATACCACCACTAATTACACTGTCCGCATAATGATAACGTTTATAACTCGGTATTTGCTTTTACAATCTGTTTCTTGATTTTTTTGTGATATTATGACCGTGGCTAGATATGTTTTATGCCTTTGGACTGTCATGATGTGATGCGGACGTCTGTGTTTCGTAAACATAGAGATTTTGTTTTACGACTGTTGTTTGCTACGCAGATTTAGTTTTTTGTTAAGAAATTGTGCATGTTCACTTGTTGTTATGGCTTGGTTTCATAGTTCGGGACGCCCATACCATTCCAGGTGTCTCTTCTCCGGCGGGACATTGCAGAAGGGAACTCAATGCTTGCCTTTCGTAATCCTGAGCTGTTCCCGTTGCAGAGAAAGGATGTTACTATGGTTTTTAGTAGGTATACCTACCTTTGTCGAGCTTTTGGTAGCTGGACGAGGGAGGAGGAGGAGAGTCCCACATATGATATAACCCGGGGTCACTCCTAGCCCTGGTGTATGCGCAAAGCACTTTAAAAAAGTTAATAGAAAGAAAACCGATACTCACGGTTCACTGGAAGATTCATATGACCAGTTGTGGACTACAATAGCCTGATAATTATGATGATGATGATGACGATGAAGATTTATTAATTTCTTAGTTTTGCTTTTATGTGCTCACTGCTGGGGCACGAGCCTTCCCTAAGGATGAAAATACCAAAGGGCGAACAGACCATAAACCACCACACAGGGCCAGTGCGGGTTGGTGGTTAACGACTGCTAAAGCAGCCGGGAGCAATGCTCAAAAGTACGGAGGAGCTCGAGGTGATACAGTTCTGGTCACCCATCCGATGACTGCTCTTTGCGAAAGTTGCTTAAGTTCAGCAATCGCAGACTAAGCGCGTTAACCACTGCGCTATCGAGCTCCTCGGTATACCTCAACGGACATTAATTTGGTGAGTAAATATCGCATTCAGCACTCGGAATGATCGTTTTTAGATGCAAAAAACGATTATTTATCTTTCTTCACAAATAACGTACCGCACAGGAGGAACCATTAAGCCGTGGAGCATTTCGACAAAGTGCAATTTCGCCATAATCGTGTAGTGTCTCAGTCAGTGTAGTTTTAATTTCAATTTGCCGTGTGTCCAAGCACGACCGCCGAGTAAGGCTTAGTGTGCACAATATACTTTTTTTCCTTTTATTTTTGATCTGTGAAAAATCTCCCTTTCCCTTCCCTTTTCTTTTGTCCGGGAGAGACGCGGATGTTTATGTGGGGCTCTAATTCCAGCTCCCGTCCTATCAAAATAAATTCAAAATACAAAATTATTATTTTATTTATTCAGTTTAGGCTACAAATCAGCTCTTATGAATGCCACTATGCCATCGGTTTGTAAGTCACAGTCCAGTTCAGTTTCGAAGGCTTTGTCAGGAAATCAAGAGAAGTAAAACCCACTTAAAGTCTGTGTAATAAATTCCCTTTAAACATTTTGTTTTATTGAAATTTTCGCCGTTTGTTTCGAAAAATTAAAAAAAAAACGATTGAAAATTACCAAGTTTTTTATTACCAATTTTTAAAACAATAATGCATATTATAATTCTATCTTGCTCACTAATCTGATACAAACTCACAGTCGTTTTCTGAAGAACCAAGTATTACAAAGCTCAAATTCAAATGTTTCTCTTCAAATCTTTCTACCCTCCAAAACATAATAAAAATATGCTATTAAAAACATCAATACTTTTCCGTTTCTTTCATATTTTCCCGTTCTTTCCGTTTGATTAATAAAAAAACAAAACATTTCATATTTATTTTTCTTGAAACTTTCGAATAAAACTTGGATAAAAACGAAGGAATTTGAAAAAAAAACAGGAAAATTTCCCGCTTTTTTCATCGCTAGTTGGGATCACCTACCTTGGCAAGGGCTGTGACCATTTAAAACCCACCAATCGTATGATGACTTAATTTCATTGATGGAGTCATAAACGCTACTTTTTCACCTTTTCAATAAAAATAATTCTTTGTTATTTTTACGAGCATGTGCTTCAACCCTTACAGCTTAATATCACAAGTTAGGATGGACGCAATTAGGCTGCGGTTGCTTACCCCACCAGCATTATCCTCGCAGCTGCGGCTCCGCAGTTACATCATCCTGAGATATTTTTAGATTGCTATAGGTATACAACGCCTCGGTGGCCAAGTGGAAAAGCACTCGGCCCGAGATCCGCGGGTCCCGAGTTCAATTCCCAGGTCAGACAAAGTGGGCTTCCGTTTTTTTTTTGATTATAGCCTGGGTTTGTTTGTGATCGCCAACCCGCATTTGGCAAGCGTGGTGATTAAGCGATGACTTGATTTCAATGAGAGAGGCTTTTGCCAAGCTGTGGGACAGTTATAGGTATACATAGATTAAGACCCTTAATAGGTATTCATGGATTAAGGCCCAGAATAGGTGTTTTTAGTACAATAGCTTCATCCTACCTGATGGTAGTGAGGATAAAACGTGAGGTGGTGGTGGTTGAAAAAATTCCACGAGCGGGATTCGAACCCGCACCCCATGACATGCCGGGTGGGTCAGGTGCACTACCAACTATGCTATCGTGGCTCAATCCTTCTCGCCAAAATAAATCAAAACTATCTACTTTTACTTTGTAAGCCAAAGGAGCCCTATTCAATGTCGACAACTACGTCATCAATATCCGATCTTAATATTTTTACAAATATTGAAAGATCAGTTAAGAATTAAGCAAGCTATATTTATGATTATTTACACATGCTTTTACGCAAATATTGTTGCGAACAAATTACAATTTGAAAAAAGACAAGGTGTTGAAAAAATTCCACGATCGTAATGATTCTTCCTGATTCGTTCCTGATGGTAAAGCTGTAGAAACGCACATTACCCGTTACCCTCAACCATTAAGGAACTTATCTAGAACGGCAACACAGATCAGTGTTGGCAGCATTTTTGTTATGGCGACAGCATTTTACAAGATAGTGGGAGAAAGACTCATAACTACGAGTACATTTTTTAAAGGAAGGAGAAGACGAGAAAAGAAGAGGAGTAGGAGAAGGAGAAGATCAGAGAATTGCATCATGAAAGCGTATCCCCGTTCCCTATTAGATCTCCGAGGGGTTCGAATCGGATTGGCTCGAATAGACCTACCACCACTTTGTATCCCCACCTGTGAGTTGAACCAGGGCCTCTGATTTCTGAGAACGGTAATTGTCAGTCTGTGGTAGTGGTAGTAAAGTAGTAAGTAGTAGTTTATTTAAGGTGATAATGTAAGTTTCTATTTTTATTTTATTTATTGTTATTGCTATGTTTTATTGTTCTATATTCTTTGACTTATCATCATTCTATCTCTTAAATGGGATCGATTTGACGTTCAGGCGTCAGACTTCTCGACGCAATGCCGCCTATTGACCGTTCCACTTCCATACATTTTCAGCTAAAGGACATGCATGGCTTAATGTATGGATCAGGCACACGGCGAGCCGCTCGTGATAGGAGCAAATACTCGGGAGGTTACGTCAATTTGTACTGTGTAACTGTGTATACACGATGTGTAGAGTTGACTAATAGTTCGTTAAAGAATATTGTAATGGAGTTATGATGGGTGATAAAAAATATTAAGAGTATTTTTCTATGCATTTAAATATAACTAAACATATTTTTTGTAGCACTACTGGGCAAAGGGCTTTCGAAAGCAATATGTTATAACATATTTTTTGTTTATTAGATGATAACAACATAGGCCAGCATTTCATTACTGCAAACTATCCTAAATATACATACGCACGTGTGTTACAAATTCGAAGTATGCATGCCCGCATTATCGTTACGATCTTTGGCGGTGATCGAACAAAAAATCGATGAAAGAAATACCCGCTCGATCCATCATATTCGAGTAGGAATCGAGAAATTTAACACTATTATGCAGTGGCCAAAACTTAATACCATTCTTCGGCCACGGCTGAGTGAGGAATGCTTTAAGTCATGGCCGCTAAGTAAATATCGGTACGTATGAAATTTTTCGCGGTTCATCGGACTTTAAGAAAAGAAATTTGGCCATGGTACCATACCATACCATGTTATAGTTCTCACTAGACAATGGGATTTCACGCGAATATGTTCTTTATGTGCTAAGTTATAAGGGTGTGTATGTATACAAAAAAATTGTGCGAATAAACATTCTTTCGTTAACTGGTACCTACCTATGCAAAAAAAGTTACTTTGCCATTTTCAACATTAATGTAAAACCTGTAAGTTAAATGTTGCATGAAGCAAATATAAAGTTTTGTGAAAAGTTTAATCACGTTAGTAGTGCACGGTAGCCAAAATTATATACGTATGGGGCAGTCTTAATGTTTTTTGTTCGCTGATTCGTGACTTTACCTATGTGTATGCTTCGATAGTGTTTGCTAACTGCAGGTAACTAATAAAATACTTAGTTAATTTTTTAAACTCCCGGACTCCTAAATCAGGCCACCTAGCATAATGAGTTTGTATCGTCCATAACTTTAAAAAAATTATGAATGTCCAAAAAGTTTTTATGTAGTTTTGTAGCTGGCATATTCAACATTAGGTTCATGTGCTGTTGTTCAGAATTTTTTGGTCATTCATACATTTTTTAAAGTTATGGACAAACTCATTATGCTAGGTGGCTCGGTTTAGGAGTCCGGGAGTATTAATGTTTTGTGATGGTCTGTAAAATGATTTAAAGTAGGTATGTAATTTTTAAGCGAATCATGTTTTTCTTTCAGAGCAGAGCTTCTCGAGTCTTCTCTACATAGTAACATTGATAATACTACAAGGAGGATAACGAGCCATAAGCAACCATGCGGGCCCACTGCGGATTGGTAGTTGTTGACAACTGCTGATGCAGCCGGGACAAACTGGTTTACGCGGAGAGGCTCGAGACGATAAATGTTTGTTCACCCATGCGATGACCGACTTTTGCGAAAGTTGCTTTAATTCCGCAACTACAGACCAAGCGCGTTTACCGCTGCGCCTGCGCCATCGAGCTGTAAACAAACAATGACAATGCTTAACGTTTTGAAGTGCTTTACTTATATATATTAACATATATATGTATTACATATACATTATTAAGATAAATATACCTACACCAAAAATAAAAAAATATTTGACAAAATACTATATATGAAAATAAATGTAAGTACAAAAGGCGGTCTTGTCAATAAGAGTGATCTCTTCCAGACAACCTTGGGATGGACAAAAAAGATTATATTTAACGTAGGCTTGTCGTAGCATTAAACTAATATTTTATTATTTTTATTTTTGCATTTACAGTGCTATAGTATGTAGTTGTATATATAAAATAAAAAATATACTTTAATAAAAACAAACCAGTCCTATCGGGGTCTCGATAGCTCAGTGGTCAGAGCAATGGACCAGTAATCCAAAGATCGTGGGTTGATTCCCACTCATTCACATTGATTTTTTCTAATAAAATTTAACCTTATAATTATTTTATTTTATTTTATTTTATTTATTAGGACAACCAACAAGGCATACACTACAAAAGACTTATGTAAGTGAACTGTATCTCATTCTAAGTGCTGACTTAATTAAAGGTTGCCACGGCATGCAAACGTGAACTCAGTATTTTATTTAATAACCTAAAACTTAACTAAGATTTAACGAAAAAGTGGATAAACATTAAAAAAAGAAAGAAAATGGAGATAATAGCTAATTAAACAGACCCGGGCGAGAAAGAAGTAAGTATGTTACGTTTAAATTTTTGCGGATTATCAGTAAATATATCAATAGATTCGCCTTTAAGTGCGTTGTATTGTCGTTGAAGTCTATTCATGGTGGCGTGGTGACCAAGATTAGTTTTAGAACCCCTTATTGAAAATGGAACGTATCTGCAAGCGCGAGGCTGTTTAAGTGGGACATTAAAGTTGATTGATCTTAACAGCGACGAGCAGTCAACAACTCCATTGATAATTTTGTGCAAAAACATGCAGTCCAACAAAAATCTCCGTTCCTGTAAACTATTCATTCCAAAATGAGCCAACCGCTTCTCGTAGGAGGGAAGCTCTTTAACCTTGTGATTTTGGTAGGTGAGATGCCACAAAAAACGTTTTTGTATGCGTTCGATTCGCTTAATGTGTACGTCATACTGTGGGGACCAGTATGTATACACTAACTTACACGTTTTATTAATCAAAAGGACAACCAATCAGTTGTTTCGGTACCGATTGATTACTGCGAACATCATTTCATTCCTCGATTAGCCAACAGAGTACAGTTGGTTTGCGCAATAAATTTCGCAGATTTGATTATTTCCCTTCCACTCCGTACAGGAAGGCGTCTTCATAACAGATGGAAACTAATCGTTTGTCTGTCCGTACTATCATTAATACGAATAAGAGTACGTCCGAGTGAACACTAACACAGAGTACAGGCAACAGAGGAGCGTGAACCTTCTTTTATAAACGTCCAACGGATTCTATACCTTATTATCTAGACAGAAATGGTCGAAAAAGTTTGGCGACTTTTCTTTTTAAGCTGATTTTTGTCGAACGGGTGTACTTACATTGTCATCCAATTGTTTTGTCGTCCGATCATTAGCCGGTATTGATATATCGCCCGTGACACAGAGCGACAAGATTATTATATTTGTTATACTTAATTTCATATATTTTTAGTAGGGACGACGGACATTAATAAAGACATAAAAAATAAAATGCCATTATATCCAACTTATATTTCATAGAAGTGATACCAAAAAATATCATCATCATTATCATCATCAGCTCATTTTATGTCCCCACTGCTGGGGCACGAGCCTTCCCTATGGATGGATAGGGAGAACGGGCCATAAACCACCACACGGGCCCAGTGCGGATTGGTGGTTGTTAACGACTGCTAATGCAACTGGGACCAACGGCTTTACGTGCCTTCCGAAGCACGGAGGAGCTCGAGTTGATAAATTTTTGGTCACCCATCCGATGACCGGCCTTTGCCAAAGCTGCTTAACCTCTGCACTCGCAGGCCGGGCGCGTTAACCACTGCGCCATCGAGCTCCTCCAAAAAATATACCTACGAATTATTTTTAAACTAGTTCACCTTTACACGTTACAACAGAAAAAAACCTTTTTGAAATAACCAACACGTCAAGCGTTGCTATTTAAAGGCATTTAAGGCATACGCACAATACTTCAAAACCGCCAAAAATCACGATCGCATCATTACATTCGCATACAAAAGTGTTATGCAAAAAAACACTATAAAGGTTGAACGTTGGTGGTCTATAGTGCGTATTAAATAATAAGTACACCTATGCAATGTTCTATATAATAATGGGAGTGGGATTGGCACTAATCGGCATGGGTGGTCGGATAGCCACGCGGGGATTACGGCCCATCGACACGTGTGCTTCAGCTTAAGGCTATGTGGGTGATTGTACATTTATATTGTTGTAAAACGTTTTATTTCTGGTATTAAATGGCCGATTAAGGATACAGAATGGAGTGCAGTCGTTTTGGTGTTAGACTGACCGTAACTACAGAACAGATTTACTCGTATTTATAATACATAAACACATAAATACTCCTTTTCACACTACCAACCTTTAGGCGTAAATGCCGAAATTGGCTACTTCATAAGCAATCCCTGGCATCGGCTTTAAAATATGTCTATCATTGATATGATTAGCCACCCGGCTCCTGTTTGTAATAAGTGAATTTTTGTGTACATGTGTATTTTTTTTTAATGTGTAATATCGTATGCTGTCCGCATCTTTTATAAATAAGTAATATACTCACCAATTATTTTATTGTTATTGGTTATGGCAGAATAGCAGAGGCTGCGGGTCCCCTGCAGCCACTGAGTCATAGACCTTTTTGTGTCAACGTCAAGTTATGTTGGTCAATGTGCGTTGTATTTTTATTTTATTTTACTGTGTTTGAGACAAATAAACAATTTTTATTTATTTATTTATTTATTATTTTTCTTTTGATACGGAGTCAAAAATCTGCTAACAGACGCATCAGCGGGTTACAGGGGACCCGCTGGCTGTCCAAGGATGGCCGAGACTCTGTTCCAGGGCTTTGGCCCTAGAAAAAGCGAGTCGAGGCCGACTTGGTAAAAACCACTGCGATGTCCTTTCGTCATCTTGGGACCAGCAAACCAGCGATCATCGCGTCGTCCTCATCTGAGGAGGATGCATCGAACGCCGGCATGGTGGGACCTGACGAGGTCATGGGAACCGCTGTCTGTACGCTTAGATCTTTTAAAGTAAGACTCTCCCCCCCCACCCCTCACCCCTTTTCACAATATTTTGTAGCCGTTCCAATGTGGTTTAAGGTTTACGATACATCCATTCCACGCTTCACGACCTACCTCCAGGTCAGGTCTGGAAGTTTGTAAAAACTATTGGTTTGGGTGGAGTCCGCAACGTTACCTGTACCTTCCCTGACTAAGCTGCTTAACAAACTGTAAAGACAAAGAAAATTGCGTCCAAGTTTTTGTCGAATATCATAGTGTAGCTACTTTCAAGCGATTTCGTAGCCGTCAAATTACGAATGTTGTGGTCTCAAATCCCAGCAGATCAACCTCTAAGGTCACCCGGCGGCGCAGCTGATCACAGGTGTACCCGCGCGGCCGGCCGTTATGACACATTAGCGCACGCGCGTTGACAGCGACCCGCAATTTGCAATTAGCTATGGAAATAACGCCCGCCGAGCGCCGCGCTTTGGTCACCGTAGGGATGGGAGGAGGTTGCGCTTGTTGACTGTCGATGATTTGCTTTTCTAACACGGACTAGCAAAAATAAATGAAGTACTTTTTTATTGAAGTGAAAACTTCTTTAGCGGCGTTGTGCCCTTTTTTTGGAATGGGTAAAAAATGTTAAACTCGCGTCAGGACACGTGACCTGATCGAAAATTCGTAAGACGGATGGAGAGTAGACAGCTGGCGCGGCGTAATATAAATTTTTGGAATGGGTAAAAAATGTTAAACTCGCGTCAGGACACGTGACCTGATCGAAAATTCGTAAGACGGATGGAGAGTAGACAGCTGGCGCGGCGTAATATAAATTTTTAATATAATTTAATATAACTTTTTAATGTAATATAAATTGTCATGTTTGTGTACGATAGCCCAATAAATAAATATTGTATTCTACCACATAAATGAGAGTACTTTTATACTGATAATTAGAGCAATTCGTGCAAAATTATTCCCTATCCATTCCAAAATATCAAAAATGCACAACGTTAATATTCAAGTTTTCACTTCTGCCGGCACTCCCAGAGTGCAACACGTCGTTTTTATTTTTCTTTCCTAACTTATGCTTGATGCGGTTTTCCGAAAAATATTATTGATAATATTTTTCGCAAAACCGTGAAAGAAAAAGAAAGTTTTGTTTGCAGTTGACTGCACAAAACTTTTCACTTTCACACCAAGAAGTCCAATGAAAAACTTAAATAAGATAAGATTGAACTTTTCTTATTTGGTTTTTAAAGCTGAAAGTTTACATTTATAACATATAGGCCGACGTCCCTTAGTCATAGGTTAAAGGAGGTACGTACAAACTATTATACCTCAAAATTGATGGTCAAGATCGACAAAACATCTAACGAAGCATAATTTCTGCTTACTTTCCAAACTGATTCGAACTTACATAATGCCTGCTACATTGGTACTTACGCAGCGCAGCATTTATACTATTAATACTTTGATCTATTCATGTATGTAACTACTGAAATATTTCGAACTATTTCATCGATAAGACGAATAAGTTCTTGACATCCCTACACTAATGACGGATCGTCGTGTGGCAGCGATCACGAAATAGGTGATCATTATGCAATTTCAGCGGTTTACATTGGGACCTTCCCAGACTCTTGGGGTATGGAAACTGAGCAAATCGTCACATGTTGCTTTATACGAAGTATTTGTATATTTTGTGTAAGTTTTATTTTATTAATTGAAGGTAAAAAGAAAACGAAGATGTATTAGACTGTTATAAGTAGATAGAAAGAAGGGATGCCATTGACTTGAAATGCAAAATAAAGGTAACTAATAAACTGCAAAGGACATAAAATATATCCACGTTAGAGCAGAAATACAAATAAGTTAAATATTTATAAAACTACAGTGAAAAAATTAAACGCCCACCCGACCCAGCCCGGATTGCGGAAGACACAGTTTGATTCCTGGTTCGATTCCTGGTTCGATTCCTGGCTGGGTCGGGTGGGCGTTTAATTTTTTCATTGTATTTTATAAATATTTAATTTAGCTTCAGTGCAGCAATTAGCACTTAAAAATAAAAAGTAAAATTTACAAATAGATTGGTAATGTCTCATATACCGAAAACAACACTGTACAATCAAAGCTGTCTCGCAATGTCAATCAAGCTTTATAACAAACTAGTGGCCCGCCCCGGCTTCGCACGGGTGTTCTTTTATTTTTAAACATTTTTTTTTAAAATATAGCCTACTAGCTGTGTCCCGCGGTTTCGCCCGGCTTATTTCCCGTTTTTGCAACATTTTTTATTGTCGCTCCACTCCTATTAGTCATAGCGTGATGTAATATAGCCTATAGCCTTTCCCAATAAATGGACTATTCAACACAATTTTTTTTTAAAATTCGAACCAGTAGTTCCTGAGATTAGCGCGTTCAACAAAACAAACAAACAAACAAAACTCTTCAGTTTTATAATATTAAGTATAGATGTTACTAGCATTCTAATGGTGAAAGAATTTTTTAAATCGGTCCAGTAGTTTTTGAGTTTATTCGATGCAAACATACATACCAAAATACAGAGCTTTCCTCCTTATAATATTAAGTATAGATTACCAAATTATGTAAGACAATCATTATCTTCCCGTTCCCATATTTAAATCTAAATTAAAGAAACTGCTGATCGAGCATTGTTATTATGGTGTTTCAAATATCTAAATATTCTATAGGTATTAATTGATTTAAATTTAACTTAATAAAATTATAATTAATATTTGCATGCCAGTTTGGTAAAACATGTATGTTGGTAATATTGTCGTGACCATATTACTATGTTTGAGCGAATATTATTGTTATTGATATACAGGTCTTAAAATAGCACTTAGTCCAACACCTTACGTGATACACAAACGTACCGGAAAGTTAATCGCACCGGCATTTTTATCGGTACATTATTTACCGGTCCGCTACTCGTGCTATCTGCATCATTACCAGTATCGGTGTCACTCAGGTGGCCTGTATCTTATCTAAAGAGGACGTGCGGGCATATAGGCTTGTTTCATTGTTTTTCAACGGTTATTAAACACAAACGAATTTATACTCTAATTCTATAGAAGAAACGCTCATTTTTCTACAACATTAAGTTAAATTTTCCAATAATTTTCCCACCGTTTGAAACTTTCAAAATTAGTCTTTAAGTTTAGGGTAATAAAGGTTGGTTTTAGGTTGATTTTTGACTTTTTCAGGTAGTTTTACGATGTTGGTTGTCAAATGACAATGGGCCGGTTGTTCGGTGATAGGCATGTAAATAAGTAGATGGATGGCTGCCCACCGACCGGTTGGTAATGATAAACTGGTAAAGAATGGTGTCAAGTCTTGTTTCCACAAGTATGTGTGGTAAGTTATCGTTATGGTGCATTTTTTAGACGATTGCCAAAAAAAGGAGTGTTATGTGTAACGAACCCTGGTGTTATGTTTTCAGGGTTCATGTATGTATGTATGTGATGTTTCTTTATTCCACCATAATTTCTAAAGGCCTGAACCGATTTAGATATATGAGGTATCGTTACAATCCTTGCATCGTTCCGACTAACATAGGCTAGTAAAAATTTAAAAATTTAACCCCTATGTGGGAAATTTTATATATAGTCAGTGAGCGAATGACGAAGTGACATTTCACTTTTATAAATTCTTTTTTTTTGCCTTTTCTTAAAAGTTATGTATTATGTATTATTATGTATTATGTATGTATGAACGTATATATGTATGTATGGACTCAATTGTAGACCTCTGCTTATTATTATCAAAACTCTGTATTGTTTTCTTCATTCAATTTGGCGTGTAGTCTTGAGGCTGACCCATCAAATTTCGTCAGTTCCAAAAACCTTTAGAACAATAACAAGGGAGCTCCCAGCTAACTTTGTTTATAGTCGACGTCCATTAGATTATAGAGTGAGGAGTTTGATTGGATGGACTTCGGCCACAAAATAAGGAGACTGCAAAAAGTAAGCTTCATACTAACGCGCTCGAGCAACGCTTTTTTTAGAGAGAGTTTGCTTATTGACATTCTTAGGGGCGGCGAGAAACTTAAAGGGTTCCTCAAGCCGTATGAAACGAAGCGCCGCCAAAGGTTTACTTAGAGAACGAACGGTTTCACGCACTAGTAGCTGAAACCGTACAATACTAGGTTCTCGGAGGGTTCTTTTTTTCACTGTATTTTATAAGTATTTAATTAAGCTTCAGTGCAGCAATTAGCACTTAAAATTAAAAAAGTAAAATTTACTATAGCGTTGTGTTATTGGTATTTTACCTGTAAAGATGAATCTACATGGCCATCGGTTGCAATGACTGTTGGATAGATGGCACTCTACTGCGAAAAAACATTCAAAAATTAAAAATCTGTGACAAAACTCAGCGCTTACGTCAGCCTTCTAGGTAGCATAGTGGTCAGTGCAGCCGCCCGGATTGCGGAAGACCCAGGTTCGATTCCTGGCTGGGTGGGGTAGGCGTTTAATTTTTTCACTGTATTTTATAAGTATTTAATTAAGCTTACCTTCTGCATTATCCTTATTATGTACTTCGGCTGAGTTTAGACGTTGACGGACGAACTGTTGTTTAGAGATTCGGTATTCGGATTGACAAATCCAATTAGCTGCCCCGATTCGTGTTCTGCGAATTTTTGAGTGATTAATATGTATAAATGGTGATGGTTAGTAATAAGCTTATATAAGCTTTTGTGATTGTTATATAAGCTTGTGTACGGTTTTGGAATAAAACCGGTCCGAGCGAAGGCCTTACTACTATTAATAGGTGTTGGCATATTCATCCCGCTTGCTGAATGCGGTTTGATGATCATAAACCCATTTGATGATCAAACCCAGGTCGGATAAGTACAGTCACGAGTACTAACTTTGACTGACTCCATTCTATTAAGAGTTAAATTGTTTGCTTGTGACCGAGACTATTTTGGAAGGTGTATCATCATCATCAGCGTATACACGTCCACTGCGAAGACGTATATTATATATTATATTATATTATTGATTATTTACATATAATTTTACGCAAATATTGTTGCGAACAAAATACAATTTGAAAAAAGACAAAGTGTTGAAAAAATTCCACGAGCGGGATTCGAACCCGCACCCCATGACATGCCGGGTCAGGTGCACTACCAACTATGCTATCGTGGCTCAATACAACTCGACGAAATTAATCAACACTATCTACTCTTACTTAATATTAATATTAAGTTTTTTTTAAATATTTTACGGGTAAGCACAGTGCCTTGATCTCACCTGATGTTAAGTGATGAAAAGGTCTATGATGGAAGCGCACTTCACCCGGGATCCTCAACTAGTGAGGCACTGGCTATCTTATCTCTAGCTGCCGGAACACAACAATGCTACAAACATTGATGTTATGGCGACATATTTAATTAAGATGGTGGTAGCTAGCCAGGCGGACAAACGAGCCCTACCACCAACCAAACCGAGCACACAAAGATGTACCCCCGCTGGGAATTGAACCCGGGAACTCTGGGTCTAAACCGGTGGTCTTAACCACTAGACCACAGATGCGGTTATTGTAAAGGTAGTACGTAAGAAATTATTCATGGACGATTCAAAATTGCTTATCAATTAAGTGTATTTGCTGAAACATTGACTATACAATAAGTAACATTTAATTAAGCTGAATTTTTTAAGGATCTGCTAATCAATCGACTAAATCGATTACACGCACATTTTATAAACTAATATAAATTTAAATTAATTAATTAATTAATTTAGATTAAGAGCTGTGAATTTTGAAATATATTAAAATAAATAAAATAAAAAAAGTTACAGTCACTCCTTGTTTGTATGATATTTGCCCGGATTTGTCACAGTCAACTGTAAAAAATTCAAAATTCAAAATTCAAAATTATTTATTCAGTTTAGGCTACAAGTAGCTCTTATGAATGTCACTATGCCATCGGTTCGTAAGTCTACTCTGGGCGGGAGATCTTGTACTGAGAAGAACCGGCAAGAAACTCAGCAAGTGCTCTTTTCTTCCTTGCAGCGTCAAAAATATTGGAAAATGCCCTATCATACTCGTAGCAGGACACTTTCCATTACAATAAACACAAAAAATATAGAAGACAACCACAACATGTAAAAAAAACCACGAAATTAAAAACTGATTAACTAAAGAAGTATAATTAAAATAATAACATTATTTTTATATTCTATATTATCTAGATGCATTTAGGATTATTTAACCACAATGCAACCAAAATGGAAATATACTATTACTCGCAGTAGCACACCCAGATTTTGTTATATCGATATCAGCCAATATCTAATTACATTTACTATGCATGTCATAGAGTAACACATTACATTGAAGCTTATACACTGTTCCTTAAAGTCGAAATTAATCTTAGCAATGCTCATAAAAATGTATCAAACAATACAACAGCAGTCTTTTGTTATGTGACTGAGAAAAAAATACGATGTACATTGCTTGTTCACTTCTACTGTAAGTTAAAAAAGTATGTATGCGAATAGCTATGGTTGATAAAGTTATGTACGCAGTAGTTTCTCATGGGGTCCCAATCGGTACCATTCGCCACTGACCGTCGTGTGCCCTTCGTGACCTTTCACCTTAGGGGACAGCACAGAGGGAGCTACGGAGTAGTTTTGTACATTCATTAATTTGTTTGTGCTAAATTGGAGAAGCGATGGGCCTTTATCTCACTTGATTGTAGTAGTGAGTTCATGACGATAAAGCCGAAAGTAAAAGCGTATTGCAACCGAAATGCTCCCTACTGAGTGACTAACAATTATATATTTAACTGACGGAACAATGCTACTGACATTATGTAGTGACAGGCTTAGGTAAAATGGTTGTATATAACCAAGACTTGAGTAAATAACTTAAAACAAGTTTTATCACCAACCAAACCCAGTAAGTACAATGTGAATCGAACTTAGGATCTAGCGGTCTAAGACTGGAAGTGTTGCCACTAGTAAAACTGTATCTAAGTAGTCGTAACTATTTGAAACTTATATTAGGTCCTTTTCATATATTTCATAGGAAATTGCTATTTTGTATGAAGATTTTTTTTTTGAATTCTATTTTTTATACTAACGTTTTTTCAATTTTCTTAGCATCTACTTATGTTAACACTATAAAAGTTGTAGGGCAGTGTGTTAAATATAAACTAAATATGGCAGACCCTAAAAAGAAAAAAAACAAGTAGGTACCTTCAAAGCTACAATGAAACAAAAGGTCAATTCCGCTAACAAAAAAGAAGTCAATTTAAAAAAAAATTGGGCCATAAAGAATCAAAATCAAAAATCATTGTTATTACTGAAGCCTGAGTAACATAGTCTTAATTAAACGTGTATAATAATATTAACAAAAACGTCAATTTCATAGGTAAGGACATGATAATAGTTGCCATTAAATTGCTAAAATTCTGGTGTCTTGAAATGTTGTCTATTAAAATTAAAAAAAACGATTAAATATCTATCGTTATTTTTTTTTATTAAAAATAGAAATTTTACGCCGATTTTAAAATTTGTATGTTCACAGAACTATATAAAGGTTCTCAAACAAAATAAAAAATATATAAGTCTCAATTCAAATTCAAAATATTGTAGACATAATAAAACAATATAAAAATATTAATATAGCGATCGACTCCATAGTTTTCATAACAACAAATCGAGCAATACGAATAACTATCACAGATTATGCATTGATATATGATCGTATCGATCCAAAATCAACCAAAAAAAAACACAACGCCATGAATAACAATTTCTCACTTTTATTGGCGCATGCTGCTAATGAATGTTACTGACCGAGTCCGTTTTATGGCCTCTTTTAGGGTTCCATAGCCAAATGGTCAAAAGTGGAACCCTCTTTTTTTCTCTAGTAACGATTAGTGCAACGAGCCCTTGATTTCCGTACGTTAAGTCACATAAATTACGCAGCGCAAATAACGATTACGCTTTCAATATGCGTAATGTTTTTTTGTAATCGGTGCACAATGGGAAGCTATCGATTTGAGCTGTAGTCTGACTTGACTTTATAGACGAGTATAGTTATTTTTGGCTCAGGTCAGAAGACATCCAATTTTTTGTTTGGATTTTTTAGCTTTTTTTAGCTTTTACCCATCTGGTAACAGGCATTGCGAACGTTGCTTAACTTATCAAATCACAATCCGAAGCTTTTTAGCGCAAACAAAGGTTTTGTTTAATAAGATTTATTGTCCATTAATGATCATGTAAGTAAGTAAATAGCCTATTAACTGTCTCAATGCTGAACCAAAGCCTTCATCATTGAAATTCAGTCATTACTACGGTACTGGCTTTATCACCACGCTTATATGGTAAATTAATGTTGACAATAGGACATGTATACTCTTTCGATGGGAGAAGCTAGTTTAGTGTAAACAATTCTTTGTATTTTTGAAGGAATGTACCTACATATAGTAGTGAAGATGAAGCACTTCAGTGTTCAATCACACCATGACGGATCTTTGGATCTGAGACCGGTGACTACCACCTAGGACCCACACAAACCCGGGCTATGGTCACAAACTGGGCCTGCCGGTGTCAGGCCGAGGGCTTAGCTATTCAGCCACCGAGGCGTTACATCAATAGTGATGTAACATGTAAAAAAACCCAAACCATCAGATGTAGTGGAAAATCTCGAAACACGAGTAAACAACACCATCAATCGTAATACAAGAGCAAACGATAACGTTATAATAACAATTCACCCGAGATCTCATAAACGACATGACGATGTTATACGTTAGACAAATATGGTATTGTGCAATCACACGGATGCAAACTCCACTGTACAGTAAATAGGACAGATGGAATAGACAACGTAGAGAATAATCATAAAGCGATGTGTGATATGCTAGCCTCTATAAATTACCTTGTTATCATAGGTAAACAAGAGATTCTGTTAAGGTGCGACAGATTTCTAAACGCGAGACAGAAACTGAAAACAGTGGACACGGGAGGAGTTATATAATCAAAGGTAGTAGTAATATTTCAAAAACAATTGACTCGCTAATAGCTGCTGAAATTGAGGGAGAAAGAAATACAGTTGAAGGCCAAGGCAGAGATGGAACGATGAGCTGGACTCCCATAAAAAGAATTGAAAGATGAACGACTTGAGAGAGATAAATTAATGAGAAGAGGGAAGGCCTTGATCAAGATAGTACCTATCATTTAGAGCAAGCTCTATGTTTATATTTACAGAGGTAATTTAAATGAATCGCAGTCAAGTCTATACTAATATTATAAAGAGGAAACCTTTGTATTTTTGTATGTATGTATGTTCGCAACGAATAAACTCAAAAAGTACTAGACCGATTTAAAAAATTCTTTCACCATTAGAATGCTACATTAGCGCTGAGTAACATAGGCTATATTTAAAAAAAAGAAAAAAAGAAATGCGGTACGAAGTCCGCCGGGTCAGCTAGTTATTAATAAAGAGATTTAACTTTTTAATCTATAACGTCACGTAACAAAAGATTATTGTTGACGAGATTTTTACCATGTTTTTTATTGTATTTGAGGATCCTATATTTCACAAAACCGATACTAATAAAAATACTAACCTACTGTATAAAAAGGTTAGCTTAAAAACGACCATTTTATCGAAATCAATGTGTACTCTGATTAAATCTGAAGAAATATATATTCACTTGCAAGATAAAATTATTTTTTTATTTTTTTATTAGAAAAAAAGGGTCTCGGTAGCTCAGTGGTCAGAGCATTGAGCCGGTAACCCAAGGGTCCTTCCTGAAGCTGGTTGATGTTTTGTTGTTTTTTTGATATTGGTTGGCCGGTCATCGGATGGCTGACCAAAAAATTTTCATCTCGAGCTCCTCCGTGCTTCGGAAGGCACGTAAAGCCGTTGGTCCCGGCTGCATTAGCAGTCGTTAACAACCACGAATCCGCACTGGGCCCGCGTTGTGGTTTATGGCCCGTTCTCCCTATCCATCCATAGGGAAGCCTCGTGCCCCAGCAGTGGGGACATAAAAATGAGCTGATGACGATGATGATGATGACATATTATAGCATTCTGAATACAAAAAATATGATAATAAACATATATTCACTTATTAGAGGCATGGGTCACGGCTTATTTTTCGCTCTGAAAATGAACAATTAGTCGTACCACACCGCCTTAAATTAAATAAAGCGGGCGTTATCAGAGGTGCAATAACGGACACAGGTCCTACGGTTCACAATATTTGTTCAGAATGTAGATTTGTTTGTAACACACGCAAGACGAATATGAAGCGAATAATGCCAGAGCAAACAAGTGATTTAGCGAGTGGAACATTTCATTAATTTATTTGCTGATTCGTCGAAAAATATCTCTAATTATATATTTTTAGATGTCACCTGCCTAGTTTAATTTAGTCTTGATAATCAACATATTAATAAGGAAGTAGTAGGTATTAATTGTATCGTTAGTCGATGTGCCATCGGGCTACTAAATACGAGCTCGATGGCACATCGATCTTGCAATTTAGATAACTTTTCATGTGCCGAAAGTCACCAGGTTAAGTCCGGAGGTCACCAAAAAGGTAATCAACTAAATCTCGATTTCTTTCGTAGTTCGGAAAGCACGTTACGTCGGCATCGATAGCCCGTAAGTTCCTTCTACCAACCCGCATTAGGCCAAAACTGCGTGGTCAAATCGCGTCCTGGTTTCCGCGTGCTTTTTGATTTATTGTCTACTATTTCGTCCCGAACGTTGAAATTTTGCCTTATTTTTTTCAGTAGATAGGGTCCGGGTGAAGTGCATTTCCACCTTCGGTCTTACACATAATTAAAGTTGAAGGGCATGTGCTTACCCGCAGACACCTTGAGCTTTTACGTTAACGAGGCGAGTTAAAATGTTGCATCATACAAATTGCCGGAGCTGATACGTCACAACTCCTGTTACGCAATTTTCCGCGACAAGCGAATAGAAAATGGCCACTCTATCTAACGAGGAAACATCGGACATGGAGCACCGTAAGCTGTCATGTGCCAGGGCACACCGGGGCAATGGTCTTGGGACAATTTGAGAGGCAGCAAAGCGTTAAGATCGTTAACTCATCCCGTTGTCGTTTGCGGACGCGTACGGGTGATTCTGCGAACCGCTGATGACTTGTAGTGGTTTTAGATCAAAACTAAGCTGTGATTGAAGTTGCTAGAAGCGAAGTTGGTTTTGGCCGCCACATTATAAATGCGTCGCTGTGGTACGCGAAGCATTCAATTCAGAGTAATCTTGCAACAAAAGACGGGATTCCAAAGTCTCCAAATATATTTATTTTGTGTGTTTGTTTTCGTTTGTCGATTATATCCATCTTCGGCGGTCAAATGTTAAATGAGTTTTAGAGTCTTTCTCAGGCATGTTTAGGATCGTTATCGACTCATACCGTTGTCATTGTCTGACGCGAACGGGTGATTCTGCGAACTTGGTGCTTGCCATTCGTTATCCCGAGCCATCCCCGTGGCAGAGAAGGGATTGTACTAGGTTTTTAGTGGATATACCTCCTATCGCCTCGTTGAGCTTTTAGTAGCTGGACAAGAGAAGACGAGGAAAGTCACATATAAACCGAGATCGCCTCTATCTCTGGTGTAATTATAAGAAGTAATTTGGAGTATTGCTCTGTAATCTGGTCTCTACATTATATAGTTCACTCACAACGTATAGAAGGCATACAGAGGAAATTTTTGAAGCTATTGAGCTATAGATGTGGACTTAACCGGATACTAACGTCTTATTCAGACAGGTTGCGACATTTTAAGATTGTTACTCTAGCTAGATAAACGACGCCAGCATCAAGACCTTTTCCATTTACATTAAATCGTTCATGGTTACATATATTGATTAACTCCATCGTAAAAATGTGCCGTCAATATAACGAAATAACGCCCTTATTCAAACAGCTTAAAACCATAACATTTTTAGGACCCAGGTTAGAAAAATAATTTTGTAGCAAAGAACACTTAAAAATAAAAAGTAAAAAAAAAAATTACTAAAGCGTTGTGTTATCAATTTGTGGTATTCATCTGCAAAGATGAATCTGAATGTGCATTGGTTGCAATCACCTTTGGATAGATGGCACTAATATCGCTCTAAAGCATTTCAAAAATTAAAAAGGAGTGACAAAATTCAGCGCTTACGTCAGCCTTCCCGGTAGCATAACGGTCAGTGCAGCCGCCCGGATTGCGGAAGACCCAGGTTCGATTCCTGGCTGGGTCGGGTGGGCGTTTAATTTTTACTGTATTTTACATAAATATACAATTTTGAATGTTATTAAATTAAGCATAAAAAATTATCTCAATTCAATTTACTGCATAACATGTGTTAGAGTTCTATTTAATTTTAATTTATTGTATGTATTATTTCCATTGTTTTCGCATCTGCATGATTAGCTGTGTGTACACGTTTTCTGGATGTCGGTCTTGCATTGTTCTATTATAATATGCTAATGTTGACTATCATCTGCTGTGTTTTAAATAAATAAATAAAGTAATGCGCAAACCATGGTAAAATAGCAAAAAAAGGAGAGTTTGCCATTTAAGTCAGATTCTAAAAAGAATCCTACAATTAGGCCATATTGTTTAATTGTCCTCTTCTTCTAATCCACTACGCTCTCGACAGAGCGGTCGTGGTCGTCATGTAGTAGCGGTTTGGGCAGATGTTATTCTCCTCTAATTGTCCTCTTAGCCAGTTGATTAAACTTGAATTTGAAGTTCAGCTTGAACCGACACAAGCATGTAAAAAGGACTCTCAAGGTCGGTAACGCATAGGCAGCTATTCGGATACTGCAGATGTCCAGGGGCGGCAATGTCCACTACCCAACAGGCTGGCCTGCTCGTTTGCCATATTTTTACAAAAAAAAAAAAAACCAAAGACATCAAAGGCATATTGCACCAAAAAGTCGCTAACCGTATCAGAGATGAGTCGCACAACATATTTTTATCATCGTTGAATACTTAATGACTTATGGTCATGACAAGGCACCGGTTCGGAGACAATAGGCCAACTGCACGGTCGACTTCAGACGCGATATGGAATACCGAAATGAAACTTTATGTAAAAGGCAAAAGGTTCATCTCCATTGACAACATTCTGTAGGGCTGCCGAAAATATACAGCTTTTTTGACCTCCTAGTTTTGTATTTTGTCACGAATACCCTATTAAAATATTAAATCAGTTAGATTTTTTAATCTTATCAAATTTAACATGCCAACTCCAAAATTTATAAGTAACTATATGGTGTGTCTCATTTTGTCAAAGATAAATTTAACAATCTTTAATTTGTAAACAAAAGGGTAAACGATAATAACAACAACGTTACTAGGTGTTGTTGGTTGGTTGTGTTCTAATAGTTCGAGATACTTACTCATAGTAGGTATCTCTAACTGTATGGTATAAGATCAGTTATCAGTAATTTAGGATTTAACGTGTGTCTTTGGCTTTATCTTCACTTACTATGAGAGGCGACGAAGACAAAACGCTTTCACGTTTTGAAAAAAAACATGTTTATGTATAAATGTTCAACAAGTGTCAACCCTGAGTAAGATGCGCGTGCGACGGACGACAAACGACTTCCTACATGACCAGCGGGCACGCGCCCGATCACCAGCGCCCGTGACGGCTCATACGCGGTTTGGTCACTGACGGCAGCTATGCGGGCCCGCTAAGGTGAATTGCTTCACCGCCAGCTCTTTTTTTGTCCCCACTGCTGGAGCACGAGCCTTCCCTATGGATGGATAGGGAGAGCGGGCCATAAACCACCACGCGCCCCAGTGTGGATCGGTGGTTGTTAACGACTGCTAATGCAGACGGGACCAACGGTTTTACGTGCGTTTACGTTAAATAAAATAACGTGTAAAATAAACGCGAGTAGATCCGTAAAAGTAGGTTCATTTCAATAATTGTCTTAATGAAACCTGTTGTAGTTTCATGCTCCCAGTAGCACTTCGAACCATTGGGATCTTGTGTTCAACACGACTGTAGACAGTGTAGAAGTCAACGGCTAGACTTATTACGAGTAGTAATAAATTAAAAATAAATAAAAAACCATGGTATTATTCTGTTTATACGAGTAATTGTTTAGTATACCAGGGTGCTATTCATGAACCGGTGACCATAGTTTCAACACTTTAGAAAAAGTATTACGACTGCGCCGATGAACATTTTTTTTTACACTGAAAGTTCTCAAACAATCTGTACAAACATAATTTAATTTCATGTATTATTATCGATAATTTTCAATTTCATTACTCATCATCGGTGATTTTTTACCTGATCTTGTAAGTCTTGAAATAAGTTAACAAATTCAGTGAAGTGCACTCAGATTGTATTGGTACCAACTGGATGTTCCTCCAATGTGTTCTTTTGAGTTCAACCAAGACATGGAACCAAGCAGAATAAGTATAAAATTGGAAGATCGAGCTCCAGTGGTTGTAGATTAGCGGATCTAATGACCTATACACAAAATGGCGCTTTCATATTCAAATGTCATAAATGTTAGAATGTCGCTTTCTCCAGAGTAATAATTAAACGGATAACTACCATAGCTTTTGTTGCTTTTGAGTATCTGATATTTCGGCACAGTTGCATGCGCTATGATCACGGATGTACAGTTAACAGCATAAGTTGTTGATCGCTTTAGAACATTGTCAAACCTATTAAGTAGAGCTCGATAGCTTCTAAAACTTAAACAGTAAAAATTATCTAGCGATTTTATAAAAGGGCGGTTTGAAGAACATTAAGGCAAGAAATTGCCTATAAGAATAGAAATTCATTCCCATGGGAATGAAACTAATACCTTTTCTCTATATTTGGTTCCACAATTTACTACTTAGGTCTTGGATTTGATGTTGGCAATAGAACCTGTTTGGTAGTTTTTATACTTTTTTATTGAAATTTTGACAGTCTATTGAAACTGTCAAAGCGGTACGAAGTCCGCCGGGTCCACTAGTAGCATCATAAAGTTATCATCTACCGTAGACAAATACCTATCTACCGTAGTTTTTTTTTCTACCAATTTCTTTAGTCAGGTGGGCGGCGATAAATAAAAGCCACCATCTGTGGGTGGCTCGTGGTATAATGTTTTTGTGTTATAACATCCTGTTAATTTAGATTGAAAAAAACCGGTCAACGGGTTAAAGGGTTAGCTGGTACAATTAGCCTCCATATGGTCATTTGTGGCCTTGGGTACCATATTAGATGGAATAGGTTTTTTAGATAATTCAAAAGAAATAACAGGTGAGGATTAAAAAAACTTCCGTTACTTATTTAGTTTAACAAAAAAGTTTAGTTTAGAGGTAGATAATATTACTACAGTTTTTTTGTGTATTAGTACCTATACCTAACTGCGTCTGAGGTCTAGTGGTTAAGACCACATGTTTAGACCCAGAGATTCAGAATTCGATTCCCAGCGGGAGGGTGGGTACATGTTACTGTACTCGGCTTGGTTGGTGGTAGGGCTTGTTTGTCCGCCTGGATAGCTACCACCATCTTATCTAAATATGTCACCATAACATCAATGTTTGTAGCATTGTAGTGTTCCGGCAGCTAGAGATAAGATAGCCAGTGCCTCAGTAGGTGAGCATACCGGGTGAAGTGCGCTTCCAGCTTCGGACTTAGCATCATGTAAGATAATGGCCAGGTGCTTATTCGTAAGATAAAAAAATAGAATTTTTAGCATGTTTTTTTGTAATAGCAACTGTAATAACAATATTCTTATCTGTTTTTATTTGACAAAAAAATACAAAAAATATCTACAGGGCTACAAACAATACCTTAGTTCCCCTTCAAGAAACACATAAAACACCCCATAAGAAACAAACTTGTAAATTAACATATAACGAGCGTAAAGGGCTCCAGGTTCTCAAATAATTAAAACTGAGTAAGATTTCTTTCTCTTTTATTGGACCGCAAAAGCACGCGTAGACAATTTTTGGTAAGAGAGAACAGCGCCTCTACTGGCAGAAAAACGTAACTTACGTTACCTTTTTTTTTAATACAAAAGCAAAGGCAGTTTTACATAAAGCTTATTACTTATTATAAAATTTATTATTCAACACTCCCACTAAAAATTTTATAATAGAGCTACACTTAATTTTATCTTATTATTTTAATAACAAAGAAAAAAAAAAACTTATGTGTACTTACACATCAACCATTTTTCAAGAATTGAAAACTTGATCTCTGTTTTTAATAAATTTACCCAAGGGCAAACCCTTAGTTAGGAAATCAGCGAGCTGACATGAGCTCTCAACATACTTAATGTTGATAATATTTTGTTCTACTTTCTCTCTTATAAAGTTGTACCTAATATTTATATGTTTGGTCCTCCTATGGTAGACAGGGTTATTAATTAGTTTAATAGCACTCTGGTTATCAATACATAGGGTGACCAAGATTTGAGGTTCATCAATATCAATTAACAACTGCCTAAGCCACAAAATCTCTTTGGCAGCTTCGCTTGCAGCCATATATTCTGATTCTGTCGTTGATAATGCTACAGTGTCTTGTTTTCTACTTGCCCATGTCACAGGACCCCCATTCATCATAAAAATATATCCCGTATTGGATTTTCTAGTATCAATATCAGAGGCAAAATCAGAATCAGAATAGCCAATTAACTCACTATTACAATTATAAGTAATGCAAATATCTTTTGTCTTTAACAAGTATCGAATTATCCTTTTAACAGCATTCACATGATCTTGACTTGGATTATTTAAATAGCGACTAACTACATTCAATGAATATGAAATGTCAGGCCTAGATACAGTTGACAAAAACATCAGGGCTCCCACTGCTTCCCTATATGGAAAATTAGTTACAGTCTCATTTTCATTTTTTGTTAAAATTACATTATTATCAGCAGGGGTACTACAAGGGTTCGCATCTGACATGTTAAATTTTTCTATTATCTGTTCTATATATTGCTTTTGGCTTATAACAATTGCATCATTAGTTTTTACAACTTCCATGCCAACAAAAGTATTTAAATCTAAGATTTTTATCTTAAAACTCATTTTAAGATCATTTACAATATGCAACAATGTATCTTTACTTTTTGATAATAATAATGCATCATCCACATATAGGATCAAGATCACTTTGAAATTATTAAAATGACCAACAAAAATACAACTGTCTGAATTACATACTTTAAAACCATAGGTAGTTAGAAAAGAAGAAAATTTCTTATTCCAACAGCGTGATGACTGTTTTAAGCCGTACAATGATTTTAATAACTTACAAATTTTTCCTGGCTCGGCTTGAACACCCTCAGGTATCTCCATATAGACATCTTCTTGCAACTCGCCATACAGAAACGCAGTTTTTACATCAAATTGCTGGATGTCATAATTTTCTCTAGCTGCAAGGGATAACAAAACTCTGATAGAATCATACCTTGTTGTCGGCGAAAATGTTTCTTTATAATCAATATCCTTCACTTGTGCAAATCCTCGTGCACAAAGACGAGCCTTGTATCGATCAATAAAACCATCAGAATCTTTCTTTATACAAAATACCCACTTTGAGGTTATAGTTTTCTCATTCTTTCTTTCTATCAGCTTCCAAGTTTCATTTTCTTCAAGTGATTGTAATTCTTCTCTTATAGCTTCCTTCCACTTTTTACTATCTTTACACTTAATAGCTTCTTCATATGTATTAGGTATATGCACCTCTGTTATATTTGCTTCTACATTATCACGTCTTCTTGGTCGTAATGTTATATTTCTCTCATCATCACTGGAAACAATTTGTGAAGGCTCATATGTTTCATCATTAGGATCATCTTGGCTTTTTGTGCTCTCATAACTGGAATCAGTACTACTTTGTTCCTCTACAGATGAAACTGGTATATCAGTACCTTGGTTCTCTTCGGGTGGGACTCGTTGAAATGATAACATACTAATTTGCGTTCTATTTTGTTCTTCCTCATCAGTCATGGAGACTAGAGTGATATTCTTCCTCATTACTGGAATGTTGTTCTCATTAAAGCGTATATTTCTACTAACTGTTATTTTCCCAGTTTCAACATCATACATTCTATAATTTTCATTCTGATATCCCACTAGCATCAGTTTTACACTCTTCTTATCAAGTTTCTTTCTTCTTTCATCAGGTATATGAACATAACCTTCTGAACCAAAAACTCTTATGTGTTCAAGGGATGGCTTCTCTCCGTTCCATAGCTCATATGGGGATACATTCTTTGTTTGACTGGATGAGCTTCGGTTAAGTAAATAAACAGAACAGTTCACCGCTTCAGCCCACAAATTCAATGGGATGTCACGAGAATAAATCATGGATCTTGCACTTTCCATAATGGTTCGCATCTCTCGCTCAGCCCTACCATTCTGCTCAGGTGTGTAGGGTGCAGTGCGTTCATGAACTATCCCTTCGCTGTCTAAATAAGCTTTAAATTCATTGTTAATGTACTCACACCCATTATCTGTATGCAATACTCGTACACAGTGATTAAACTTATTTTTTACTATTGCATTATACTTTTTGAAACAATCCAAGACATCACTTTTGTGCTTAATTACATATAAATGTCTGTAACTGGTGGCACCATCCTTAAACAAAACAAAATATCTGGCACCGGACACAGATGTGTGCTCTAAAGGTCCACACACGTCACTGTAGGTTAAATCACCAGGTCCGCTTTGTCCTCTGTGAGATTTATGAAATGACAAGCGGCTCTGCTTACCATATTGACATGCCTCACAAATAAAGTTGTTATCATCAGACAAAGTTACTGGAATAGCACCATTTTTACTCATGTTTTGCACTTCTTTTAAATTTAAATGGCCTAAACGTTCATGCCAGATTTTTAGACTTGATTGCACCAGATTACAGTTCACTTGCACAATAGTTTTAATGTCCAATTCATAAAGATTATTTTCTTTCAACTTTGCAGTCATAACAACAACATTATCCATCAATATTATAGCCTCATTATTTTTCTTTACTATAACATAACCTTTTCTTGTTGCCATGCCTTCTGAAAACAGATTTCTATGTAATTCTGGCACATAAAGTACATCCTTTATTATACTTTGCTCCCACTGGCCATCTACACACCTTTTAATCAATATATTTCCGTGACCATGCACCTCGAGTTCTTTCTTATTTCCCAATCTCACAGTCCTGTCATTACTATTCTTGCTATATTCTTCTAAATCATAAAACAAGTCACGCTTGTATGACATATGTACAGATGCACCGCTGTCGAGAATCCACACGTCCGGATCAACTTCAGATTGTAAACACTGCTCGATACTAAATGCCAGCATCTTCTGCTCTTGGGGTTTATTTTTATATTTCTTTGGGGCTCGGCAATCTCTAGCAAAATGCCCCCTCTTGTTACAGTTGTAACAAACAAATCTATGTTTACTTGGTTGGCCAGACATTGATGTACAACTTCTGTTCATGTTTTGATTCCGAGACTTTTCTTGTGCTGTAGTCCCTTTCGCTACCACCAATGCACTTTCAGACTCTTCTTCATTCGTCAAGCTTGCTTCTTCATCCAAAAGTCGTGCTGTTAAGTTGTGAATGGTTTGCAAACTCGGATCTAAAGATAGCCATGCTTGTCGTAGCGAGCGATATTTTGCTGGTAATGTACTTAATATTTTGGTCATAATTGCTGTGTTACTAATTTGTTCTCCGCTCTCTTTCAACTGCTTGGCCAAATTCTCCACCTTGGAAACATGTTGCGCAATACTGTCGGTTGGTAACATCTTGTACTGATAAAATTTTTCATGTATTATCATTTTATTGAGTTCTGACTTTTGTTCGTAGATTGATTCTAATTTAATCATTACCTCTTTGGCCGTATTACAATTTTCAATCAAAGAAATTTGATTTAAATCCATAGATGAGGTTATAATGAACATGGCCATGCCGTCATTTCTGTTCCATTGTTTAATGTCGCCATCAGCAGGTTCTGCCTTATTTATATCCAAACCTTTTGCTTTCAAGGCACAATTAACTTGAAACTTCCACTGTCGAAAGTTTCTGCCATCGAACTTCTCAATCCGCATCGAATTTGTAACTTCCATGTTGAAAAGTGAGGTTACTTCGCCGCCAAGTGTGATTTTCAAAGTTGTGTAAAAAACACGTAAATACTGCTCTTTACTCAATTTGCACAGTAGAATACGTCTGGGCCCATAACCTAAAGGGCTCCAGGTTCTCAAATAATTAAAACTGAGTAAGATTTCTTTCTCTTTTATTGGACCGCAAAAGCACGCGTAGACAATTTTTGGTAAGAGAGAACAGCGCCTCTACTGGCAGAAAAACGTAACTTACGTTACCTTTTTTTTTAATACAAAAGCAAAGGCAGTTTTACATAAAGCTTATTACTTATTATAAAATTTATTATTCAACAGAGCGCACGCACATTCCTATCTCGGTATCAAAAATATACAAAAAAATAGCAAAAAAAATGCTCCAAAAAAATGTCTTTACCTAAAGGGTGAACAGGTCTTTATTATTATACGGTTATTATACAATAGAATAAACTTTCTCGAAAAGTGTCGCCTTTTATACTGGTAGTACCGTTTAATTTATAATCTTTTTGCATAATATTTCGTGGGACCGGTGTAGGTACTTAAATTTTAATATCATATGAATACGAAATAGCTTTTATCATGTTACACCCATTGTTTTACGAGCGTTAATGTATGATCACCATAATCAGGCTGATAAAGCTATAGACTTAAAAATAAGATGACGTTAGCAACCAAGGCGGACTTGGTAAAAGGTTAGTAGTAAGGATACCACTAACCTTTACATAATTAAACTAAAACTAAAATAAAACCACTACATGTAGTGGTTTTATTTTAGTACCAATTTAGTGCCATGATGTCATATCTGCTTCACTAGGAACTGACAAGCGCATGTTAGAATATTTAGTTGATTTGACAAAGTGCTAAAGTTTTCAGATACTAAATATACTTTTCCTGTTGACTGTACTCATAAGGCTGCGTTTCCACTAGAGCTGTGCAAAGGAGAAAAAAAATCCAAAAAAGGATTACTTTATTTTACGACGTCTGAGCGAGACAGAGAATGAAGTAAGGTTAGTTAAGAACGAAATCGCTCATTGAGCGAAAAAAGCTCACAACGCGACTTGGTCACTGTTGAATAGCTACAACGCGAAATCCGTATTATAATAGCACTTATAAAAACAGCCATGATGCGTTCAAACACAATATAACCTTGTAAGGTTCCTAGCTCCCTAATAAAAAATACACGGATTTCGCGTGGTGCGTCTGATTTACAGTGACCACGACTCGGGGTGCCATTTTTTGACTCAATGAGCGAGCTTAATATGTATTAACTAGCTAAGCACTGCTTAGCAACCTCTGACAGCTGTAGTGGAAGCGCAGACTAAGCGTTGCCAGTTAAGTCATATAAAAAAAAAGATTTGTGGTAGCTATATAGCTATAGGGTCTTACAAATATACAAAAAATAAGGTTCGAATAGTTATTCCATTTTTTGTCTCTTTTACTCTAATTTGAAATGATAGTTACATGACAGTAACAAAACACGGAATAACTATTCTGTTTGAAGGCAGGGTGGGAATTAATTATTAAATTGTACCTCAATACTAAGAAATAGCCCTTAAATAGTTTTTTTTTAAGTTTCTGTCTTTAATTTTTCAGTATATGTTGTGCGTACCTATAATTTAAGTTGTATATACACGTTTTTATGATCGTATAAGTTTAGATAAATGTTCTGTATGTATTTAGTTGGTAAGCCTTTGCTAATAAATAAAACTAAATAAATTAACAAACGTCCGAAATATTACTAGTAGGTGTATATTGGGCATTCTACCCCACCTTCCTTCGTTCGGGCTGATGCCCTCACTCACTGCGGTGAGGTAGAATGCCCAATATACATCATATTCATGACATGTGTTCATTGGTCATTGATTTCATTTAAATATTACCATTCGGAGATGTATACATATCTCAACATGTTTCTACTGTGCGGTTGGAAGCCTCATGATAAGTAACTTCCAGCGAACCCATGGTAAGATCATGCACCGATCTGAATCATAACTGGTGTCGGCTGAGAAAACCGTAGAAAGTATCTCTCTGCGAGCCCATGGTAAGATCACGCACTGATTTGAATCCTGTCCGGTGTCGGCTGAGCGAACCGTGGTAAGTATCTCTCTGCGAGCCCATGGTAAGATCACGCACCGAGCACCATCTAACAGTTCGGTTGGAAGCCCCATGATAAGTAACTTCCGGCGAGCCCGTGGTAAGGTCACGCACCGATTTGAATCCTAACCAGTGACGGCTGAGAGAACCGTGGTAAGGTCACGTACCGATTTGAATCCTAACCGGTGACGGTTGAGAGAACCGTGGTAAGTATCTCTCAGCGAGCCCATGGTAAGATCACGCACCGAACACCATCTAACAGTTCGGTTGGAAGCCCCATGATAAGTAACTTCCGGCGAGCCCGTGGTAAGGTCACGCACCGATTTGAATCCTAACCAGTGACGGCTGAGAGAACCGTGGTAAGTATCTCTCAGTGAGCCCATGGTAAGATCATGCATCGAACACCATCTAACAGTTCGGTTGGAAGCCTCATGATAAGTAACTTCCTGCGAGTCCATGGTAAGATCACGCACCGATTTGAATACTAACCGGTGTCGGCTGAGCGAACCATGGTAAGTATCTCTCTGCGAGCCCATGGTAAGATCACGCACCGAACACCATCTAACAGTTCGGTTGGAAGCCCCATGATAAGTAACTTCCGGCGAGCCCGTGGTAAGGTCACGCACCGATTTGAATCCTAACCGGTGTCGGCTGAGCAAACCATGGTAAGTATTTCTCTGCGAGCCCATGGTAAGATCACGCACCGAACACCATCTAACAGTTCGGTTGGAAGCCCCATGATAAGTAACTTCCTGCGAGCCCGTGGTAAGGTCACGTACCGATTTGAATCCTAACCGGTGACGGTTGAGAGAACCGTGGTAAGTATCTCTCTGCGAGCCCATGGTAAGATCACGCACCGAGCACCATCTAACAGTTCGGTTGGAAGCCCCATGATAAGTAACTTCCTGCGAGCCCGTGGTAAGGTCACGCACCGATCTGAATCCTAACCAGTGTCGGCTGAGAGAACTGTGGTAAGTATCTCTCTGCGAGCCCATGGTAAGATCACGCGCCAACCTACCTTTTCAATCTTGGTTGAGCTAACTACTAAAATAATAACTAATAGAATTACCTTTTGCATAACCTTGTTTACCTTAGCTATCACAAACTTATAAGTAAATAAGTGGGTGGTAGCTGTACCGTTACCATTATATCTTCTTTGGTCTTTGATTTTATTTAAATATTACTATTCAGAGATGTATAAATATACTTCAACATTTTCTACTGTGCGGTTGGAAGCTCCATAAGTAGCACCGAACACCATCTAACAGTTCGGTTAGAAGCCCCATGATAAGTAACTTCCTGCGAGCCCGTGGTAAGGTCACGCACCGATCTGAATCCTAACTGGTGTCGGCTGAGAGAACCGTGGTAAGTATCTCTCTGCGAGCCCATGGTAAGATCACGCACCGAGCATCATCTAACAGTTCGGTTGGAAGCCCCATGATAAGTAACTTCCTGCGAGCCCGTGGTAAGGTCACGCACCGATCTGAATCCTAACTGGTGTTGGCTGAGAGAACCGTGGTAAGTATCTCTCTGCGAGCCCATGGTAAGATCACGCACCGAGCATCATCTAACAGTTCGGTTGGAAGCCCCATGATAAGTAACTTCCTGCGAGCCCGTGGTAAGGTCACGCACCGATCTGAATCCTAACTGGTGTCGGCTGAGAGAACCGTGGTAAGTATCTCTCTGCGAGCCCATGGTAAGATCACGCACCGAGCATCATCTAACAGTTCGGTTGGAAGCCCCATGATAAGTAACTTCCTGCGAGCCCGTGGTAAGGTCACGCACCGATCTGAATCCTAACTGGTGTCGGCTGAGAGAACCGTGGTAAGTATCTCTCTGCGAGCCCATGGTAAGATCACGCACCGAGCATCATCTAACAGTTCGGTTGGAAGCCCCATGATAAGTAACTTCCTGCGAGCCCGTGGTAAGGTCACGCACCGATCTGAATCCTAACTGGTGTCGGCTGAGAGAACCGTGGTAAGTATCTCTCTGCGAGCCCATGGTAAGATCACGCACCGACCTATCTTTTCAAACTTCGTTAAGGTAACTACTAAAATAATAACTAAAAAAATTACCTTTTGCATAACCTTGTTTACCTTAGCTGTCACACACTTATAAGTGAATAAGTGAGTGGTAGCTGTACCATTACCAAAAATACCTCAGTCACCACATCATATGGTAACTTACAACATTTTCTCGATCACCTCATACTCAGGGAATATTTTGGGAAACATTAAATTTTTGGGAAGGATTAGGTGGTTAGGAGGTTGTGTATTTATTTATAATAATTTATTTTATACAAAAAGAAGCAGTTAAATCCTTGTCAGTGTGGCCTTAAACGAATTTCTACAGCGCTCGCCAGTGGAAGAATCTAAAAATAAAAATAAAAATTGTATTATTAAAAATTATAATGTAAATGTCAAAAGATAAATAAAAAGTTAATAAAATTGAAGTTATCAAGAAATAACAGTAGAGTTTTTAAAATATCGGGCAAAAATGGACTAGTATAGGCTGATGATGATGATGATGATGATGATGATGATGATGATGATAATGATGATGATAGACAAAAAAATGTCTGAAATTATTTTTATAAATGTGTACTTACATTATGTAAATGGTTAAATATCTTCTTCTTCAGCGTTTTTTGAGAACCTGGAAATAAAAATTACGTTATGATTTTCTTTTTCTTGTATCATAAGTATCATTGGCAAGAAAAACAAGATTTTTTCTTTTTTAATTTTTTAATTAAGATGCAAAAAATATAACTTAATATTTGTTTCAAATTTTTACTTTAGTTTAGCTCATAGTATTCTAGATTACTTATAGAAAAAAGTTTTACTTATAGAAAATTATTGTGAGACTGGGCCTGTTTCATAATGTCTAAGTAAGTTCTGATTAGCTATTATAACAGATAGTTCACATAAAACTGTCAAGTAAACTGAAAGTATCTCCTAATCAGTGAAACAAGCGCTAAACAAATGTATAAATAGGTTTACTTACATTAAATTTTTGGTCTTCTCGTTTGAATTCACACTTTTTATATAAATTTATAAGTTCCACTTTCACCAATAATATATTTTAAATAGTTTACAAGTGTTGAAATGCTACGTATGAAGCAGTGAACGCGCGTCGATGCCTTGTGAGAAATGGTTCCGAACGTGGGAACATGAATTTGATCCCACGCGAGTATGAAACTCCAAGAGATGTACATTTTAATTTTGACATTACGGGGTGGCTAGTGCGAGTTTCATTCGCCATTCGATCACGTTAACGAAAACGAAAATTTGTATGGTAAAATGTTAACTCTTCTCTTAGGACACCAGAAGGGGTTTTTTCAATGCCATACTAATTTTTGTTTTCGTAAACGTAATCACGGTAGGTGAATACGGATAGTAAACAAAACTCACACTAGGCTTTCTGTACAATGTAAAATTAGTTACATAAACACTAAACCAAAATAGATAAGTGTTAAGATTTTAAATTATTTTTTGCATTAAGTACTTAAATGAAAAATTGTGATTGAGTTGGTAGTTTTTTACTATCACAATTTTTATTTAGATAAGTTTCAAGAGAAGATAATTTTATAATGTTTAGGAAAACTTCATAATCTTCTTCTTAGGGAAATTTCATAAAATTCTTAATTTCTGTTTTAGGTACTTTTTTCCAGAGTGAAAATAAACATAATTATTTATAATTACCTTAAACAACTGTATTTGTCTAAATAACAAATAATTGCATGTAATTAGTTTAAAGTAATTTTATTAGTTTGTAAATATTTTATCGTTTTCACGGCACATCAAAAAACCCTACTGGTCCTTCTTTCTTACTAGTATATTTAGAAAGCGTTATTTGGTTATATTTATGTACTAACGTATAGCTTGTTTTTATTGTTTAGCTGATTCTTAAAATAAACACCAACAATTACAAGAATTTTCAGTCATCAGTAGATCAGTATATTAAAAACTTTTTAATTCCGCTCTAGGACTTTACTAGTGATGTCCAAAATGCAATGATTCATGAAATTTTCATCACTTCCACATTAATCGATTGGTTGTATTGTTGGTGATTTTAAAGTTCATATAGTAGATATTATTGTTAATCAGTGGATTAACTATAAACCAATATTACATACGTTTCAACCATTCCTCTTAAAAATCTACTCGTACTAGCGATAAATTAAATTAATAATTCAATGGCATGGAAACGTAATCGACTTTGTTATTAGTAAGGAACCAATTATTAAAGTTGAATATCTTACACTATAGTAATCATTTCACAAACCATATAATAGTTTTCTTTGTTTTAAGAACGATTACGATTATCATTTACAACAATCTTTTTATTGTTATTGAAACATCTCTACAGATATAATAAGTTAAGTCATCAATTTTGCAAGCAGCGGCTATGATCAAATTTCAAGCGGTAACCGCATACAAAATATGTGCACGAACATAGAATGTCTTATGACACAATTTTATAACATGCGATTAATTTATTATTAAGATATCATTTTCATATCCTTATGGCTCAAAGTTTAAACCATTAGAAAATAAAATGTTTTATTTGTAAATGCCGCTAAGCTTACAGGAAAAATATAATACATCACCCTGGGTACGGTTGCGTTACTGAGTTTAATACATTTTAAAATATCAAAAAAAACTATGAGTAAAACTTAAATCGAGTTCCAATTTAAGTTATTTAATCTAATACTGATTTATTAATATTCTTTGAAATACTTAGTTTATAATTTTGAAAGGAAACGTAAATGATTAAATCTATCATTAGCTACTGTTTTTGTTCAAGTACTACTTTTAGAATTTATAAACTTATAAAAGTTATATGTACGTAAAATAAAATTGAATTGCGCAATAATGGTTTCACGCTTGACCACTTTGGGGTATTTTTGATGACAACAGACTTTTTTTCCGCATAAAATACCAAACACTGAAGAAAATTCATTCATTTCGAGAATTAATTCAGTTGGGTATCCACCACTATATCCACCACCACAGTGCAGAAGTAAATATTGCAAGAGCAATAAAAAATAAATTTATTAAATAGCTTGTGTGACGTCACAATACAAAATGTACGTAAGTATCAATTTTTTCATACACGTTTACAGGTTTATTTACAATGTGTTGAGTGCAATGATTATAATGTTTTTTTATTCAACAGGTCTGACTCAGAGTTTGATGCCCCGTCAATCATCGAGGCACCTCAGAAAAAAAAGAAAACCGCGGCTAGCACAACAGCAAGCAAACGCAAGAGCTCAGCCAGCGCCAGCAGCGCCGCCAGCTCCATCGTCGAGCCCAAACGCAGCAAGAAACGAGCCGCTTCACCAGGAACATTCGAATTACCATCCTTTCGCAAGTAAGTCTTATTCATATAATATTACTGATTATAACATAATCGCATTGGCGCAGAACTTTGCGTGAGTAACAACTAATCCCACCTTCTGCGCTAATGGTCATGGATCGTGGGTTCGATTCCCACCCAGAACATACACTATGTGATGAACATTCGTGTTTGTAAAGTAGTATTATTTCTATATAAACATTTATTTTAAACAATAATAAAAAAAATTATAAACATTGTTTAAATTTTTACATTATTGTTTGTATTATTACTTTCAATATATTATTATGTACTATAAATACGTATTCAGATTATGTTGTCTTAATGATTTGACATAACTTACATTGACGGCCCGTTGGCGCAAGGGTACTAATCCTACCTTCTGCGTCAGAAGTCGTGGGTTCGATCCCCACCCAAGTCAAACACTTTGTGATGAACATTAGTGTTTGTTCTGTCTAGGTGTTTTATATCAATATAATTGTAATATTTCTGTTGGTTCTGATTTTTCGTAACACAAGTGCTGCTACTTATCTCGGAATCAGATTAATGTGTGTGTGTGATGTTGTCTGATATTTATATTTATTCTATTTATTATAATAATTATGATTTTTGTTTTTTGCAGAAACAAGAAAGACGATTTGTTCCAAATACTGCAGTCGGAGGAGGCAGCTAGTAGCCGTCCAAAGTTTGGTGCGACAGTGACTTCCAGTTTCGCCAGCCGAGTCTCCACCGGGACGAGCCGTCGCACCGCGTCCACCGCTGGAGAATTTTTCATAGACCTTAAAGTCTACAAAAGCGCTGATTACATCAACAACCCTGCCGATGTGCGCTACAAAAAAGCGCTGGTTTCAGTAAAGCTGCAGTGTGAAGACTCGTCGCCATCCTGGGAGGCGCTGCAGACCTTCTTAGGGCAAGCGTGGATGGTGTTTGAGGACTCGGAGCCCGTTCATTACTCCGACAAAATTAATTTTAAGTAGGTAATAATAACTTAGTTGTATTTTTATTGCTTTTTATGTTTCAATTATATTATGTAGGTATGTACTACGTAAATAAAAATAATGTAAGTAAGATACTGAATTTTTGATCTAATAATACATTATTCATTTAATCGGATACATAGGTAGGTGACATTAGATACATATTTTTTTTATACTGTAGTTAAAATGCCGTTTTGTGCGTCGTGTAACACAGCTGTTCCTAATAAGTCTTGGGTAGGTCATTTGAGGAGTAATTTGCATAAGCAAAATAACCGATCAATTAAACATAGCGATGGTGTGGAAATCGTATCATCTGCATTCCGCAATCGAATAGTAACATATAAATTAGTAGCTACAAATGAACAACAATTAGGATCGGTAGATAGGTTTTTTACAGAAATATGTGTAAAGATAAAGCCCCTCTTAGATGAGTATCTCAACACTCATACATGTCTAAAAGTAAATTTTGAATTGTTTGCTACATTTTTAAAATTTAAAGACAATTCTCAGGAAATAAAATCTTTTGGCACAAAAAATAAAATATTATATTCTAATTATGATTTCAATCAATTGTTTATTGACGTTGTACATTATCTTAGAAAATGTATTGAGGAATTTGAGGACGGTGATAGTGGATGGACATTTGTAAACAATTCGCACTTAGAGGTTAACCTCAATAAATATCAACCATTAGGTGGCTCAAGTTTTATACCACTGCCTAAATTAATTCAATCAAAAAAGGCGTGTTTGAATATTGAAAACAAAGATCAGTGCTGCTTTTTATGGTGCGTGACTGCTGCCCTTTATCCTGTTAAAAAGCACCCGGAAAGAGTTTCATCATATCCTAATTTCAAAGAACTGTTCGATGTTTCGGGAATGTGTTTTCCTGTTACTTTTCAAGATATAAAGTTATTTGAAAAAAATAACCCATGCCTCAAATTTATTATTTACGGTTTAAAAAACAACAAAACTTTAGTAGGTCCATTATATAAATCAGTAATAGATAAAAATGGTAACAATACAGTTATACACTTATTGTTGCTTGAAAGTAATAATACCACCCACTATTGTTTGATTAAAGATTGTTCCAGACTTTTTAGAAGCCAGGTGACAGCTCACCATGGAAAGTTGTATTTCTGTGATTTGTGTCTTATATTTTTTAACACTATGGAGGAAGTCGATAGTCATTTGTGTAGTGGTGTAGTAACAGTACTACCTGACAAAGGGTCAGTAATTAAATTCAAGAATTATGATCATAAACAAAATGTTCCATTTTGTATTTATGCAGACTTTGAATCAATGTTGCAAACTGATTCTGGTTGTTCTACCGCTGGTGAAAACACCACGATTTTGCACCATCACGTGCCTGTCGCGTTTGCATATTACATTGTGTGTTGTGAAAATCCTAGCTTTAACCGCTATGTATCTCATCGTGGACCCGATTGTGTTGATAAATTTGTTGAATCAATAATAGAAGATGTACAAAAAATTTATAAAAAACTAAATTTAAATACTTCGATTATTTTTACTGAAAAAGAGCGAACTGATTTTACTAATGCAAAATTTTGTCATATTTGTGAAAACTTTCTATTCTCAGATAGAGTTCGCGACCACTGTCATATGACGGGTCGATACCGTGGAGCCGCGCACTCGTATTGTAATTTGCAGTATAAGCGTCCTTCGTTCGTTCCAATATTTTTCCACAATTTAGCTGGATACGATTGCCATTTGTTCATAAAAGCCTTAGGTGAGGTACCTGGAGACATAAAAATCATTCCAAAAACTAAAGAAAATTATATTTCTTTCACGAAGTTTGTACCAGTGTCAAATAATCAGTTTTTTCAACTTCGTTTTGTTGATTCGTTTAAGTTTTTGGGAACTAGTTTAAGTAAATTGGCAGATACCTTAAAGCCAGAAGAATTTAAACATTTAAAAAGTTTTTTTCCTGGTGAAGATAAATTTAAATTACTTATTCGCAAAGGCGTCTATCCCTATGAGTATATGAATTGTTGGGAGCGTTATCAAGAACGATCCCTCCCCAAAAGAGATTCATTTTATAGTTCACTCACTAATCAGGATATTTCTTCTGAAGATTATCAACATGCAGAATTAATTTGGTCAACTTTTAATATGTTCGATTTAGGAAATTACACAGATTTATATCTGAAAACCGATGTGCTTTTATTAGCAGATATTTTCGAAAATTTTAGACGCACTTGCAAACAACATTATCAGTTAGATCCAGCTTTTTATTTAACTGCACCAAGTTTATCTTTCGACGCGATGTTATTGAAAACCGGGGTACAACTCGAACTTCTTGACGATTTGTCAATGGTGAGAATGTTACAAAACGGTATTAGAGGTGGGGTGTGTTTGTGTTCGCATAGATATGCTAAAGCAAACAATAAATATTTAACTGATTATGATAATTCTAAACCTAGTTCATATTTAAGCTATATTGATTGCAATAATCTTTATGGTTATAGTATGTGTCAATACCTACCGTTGTCTAATTTTAGATTTTTGGAACAAAATGAAATTATTAATTTAGATGTCAATGAAATTCCCGATGATGCACCATATGGTTTTATACTTGAAGTGGACATAGAGTATCCAAAACATTTACACAACTTACATAATGATTTACCCTTTTGTCCCGAAAAATGTATCCCACCTGGAGGAAAAACCCATAAACTCGTTCCAAATTTGTATGATAAATTCACATATGTCATACATTACATTCATTTAAAAACTAGTTTGAAGCATGGTTTATTACTTAAAAAAATTCATCGAGTTATAACTTTTAGACAAAGTCCCTATTTGAAACAATACATAGATCTAAATACCTCTTTAAGACAGAATAGCGTGTCAACTTTTGAACAAGATTTTTTTAAACTTTTAAATAATAGTGTATTCGGCAAAACATTAGAGAATAATGAAAAACGAGTTAAAGTTGATCTTGTAAATCAGTGGTCTGACAAAAATAATATAACGAAGAAACGGAAAAGTGCACAACAACTCATTGCGCGTCCTAATTTTCATAGCGCAACAGTTTTCACAGAAAATTTAGTTGCAGTGCAATTAAAACCAGAGGAAATTATTCTGAATAAACCAATATACATTGGTTTTACTGTTTTAGAATTATCAAAAAGCCATATGTATGATTTCCACTACTCTATCATTAAGCCTTTTTACGGCAATAACGTACAGATGTGTTACACGGATACAGATAGCTATGTTTATCTCATACAGACTCGTGATTTTTATAGTGATGTAAAAGAACACTTTGTATCTTATTTTGACACGAGTAATTACTCTACTCTAAATGTATATGATTTACCTATTCAAAATAAAAAAGTTCCCGGTCTGTTTAAAGATGAAATGGGGGGGAAAATTATATCTGAATTTGTAGGTCTTCGATCTAAACTATATTGCATTAAAACTGTAGACAGCATAATAAAAAAAGCAAAGGGTATTCGAAAAAATATAATTCATAAATTCAGTATCACGGACTATGAAAAGACACTTTTCCAGGGCGATATTGTTCGAAAAACAAATGTATTATTTAAATCAATTAAACATGAAATTTTCACATGTGCTGTCAATAAAATAGCTTTGTCTGGTGATGATGACAAGCGCTTGATAGCGAAAGATAACGTTTCTACTAAGGCGTGGGGACACACCAGTATATTAAATTTTTGAATTATGTTTGTATTCTTTAATAAAGTTAATAATTATAATGTTAAAATAATAATTGATTTTAATTGATATCTACATATTTGTAAAACATTTGTTTGTTTGGTATACTTATAGGTAGAGCATGTTTAATAATATACTTATTATAAGTCAATGTATGATAAAAAAACATTTTGTTAACCAAATCTCATAAATTTGTTATGAAATAAATATAAGAATACATTTTATTGTATGATAAAAACATTTTGTTAGCCAAATATCATTTTGTTATGAAATAAATATAATAATAATGCACTTAAATTTGTTTTGTTTTTTCCCTTTCATATCATATTAACGTACTTAAATATTCATACCTAAATATTAAATACTTACATGCAGTAGTTTCTATTTACATACAAAGTAATTGTACAGTACTTAGTAAATAAGATTTAGAAACAAGTCTTAACTTGCTTGAGTTTATACTTGTCAATGCAGGCTTATTGCTGTATCAGCTATGGATTTGTTTACATTACACACACACACACACACGAACAAGATGCAAAGGTATAAATATTGTACGTTTGCTAAAATACAATTTTATTTTCACGCGAACGTTGAATATGGTAAGTTACTTGTTTTATTGAAGTAAAATTTTGTATACAGAGTTTTTGATTTCAAATGTATAATTTTTATTATTATTATTTACAGAATATGTCAAATAGCACCATCCTAGCACGTGAAGAACCACTTTCACCATCTCCTGAACTACAAAATGCGCAAGATCCTCTAGCAGGATGGTCGGAGATGTTTCCGCCCTGGGTTGTGGAGCCGCAAGAGTCCCCGTTGCAGCTCAAATTTCGGAATGCGCAAAATACTCGCAAGAGAAAAATAAAGAAAAGATCCTACCTCAAACATTTCCACAACCCACAGCAATCATTTGTTGTGAAAAGTGCGCCGGCAAAAGGACGCCGTTTAATAAAAATAGAAATTATAGACCTCGAACAAGAAGCCGCAGCATCCGATGACGATGACTCAACCCTTTTGTCAGCGCAGTATGTGGTGGTCGAACACGTCGACCAAATTATGGATCAGACTGAAGGTCTCATCAATAATATATCAAAAAAAATATGTGGATATAGCTATAGTCTGTAAAGCTATTAATATATATTTTTTGGAAAATTAAACATCTCGAGTAGGTTTTTTTTACGTAACATCTCTAGTCACGTATAAAACCTACAGAGAGAAACATTTATTTAAAAAAAAAAAAAAGTGTCTAATATAATCTTAATTTGATTAATGTATTTTAGTTTAGTTTTTTAATAAATAATACTCTGTTATATTATGTTGTATTATTTTACTTTTAATTACTGAGAATATTTAAAAATAAAACACATTTTACAGGCAGGTACACTAATTTATTTATTTAAAAAAAAATCTGACAATGATACATTATTTTCTATTAACCATTTTCTTATACAAATAACATTTTTCAATGCACAATATTTTATGTGGTTAAAACAATTGTATGCAAACATATCTTTACAGTAAAGTTTACTTAGGGTTTCGAGATTAGGTATACCTTTATCACTTATATCTAAAACATTTTCATGCCCACATAATTCTCGCACCCATTTAACTTTTTCTTGTCCTTTCACTATAATTTTACGTTCTCTTAAGTAAGGTTTAATGAGTCTTTTAAATTCTCTGTAGTCAATATATCCCTCACTCCATCGGTATCCTCGGTTTCTTTCTATCCACCAAACATGTTTCCTTTCTTCGAGAGTCAATGTTGAGAATGGATATGGAGGTTTGATTAAAAAGATTTGAGTGTGTTCGGATGTGCATATAACTAATTCTTTTAATATAAATTCATTTTTCTCACTTTTAAAACCTTGCACGTCCACTATTATCGTATCGTTATTCATGATAGTTTTTTAACGATGTTACTAAGAGGCTTATATTCAAATATGCAGTCGTTCAGTATAAGACAATATGCAGCCGTCTGATCAGGTATTTCTTGATCTGCTTCTATTTCAACACGTACGTCAATCGATCCTTTTAACGTTTCATGTTGGCGAGAACAGTCAACAACAAATAAAGGAGCGACTTCTTTAAACTCTTTCAAACTCAACAACGGCTCTGGTCTGCGGCCGTGATAAGACTGCTGAAATCTTGCATACTGTTCGTATATTAATGAAAATTTGTTGTCAGCAAAATTAATATTCAGTCCTTCATAAGGGTAATAAGATGAATTTAAAAATACTCTTACATCACGAATAAAGCAATGATCGAACTCTGCCATAGACTCTGTCGCATTATGTTTACGGTTAGTTTGTAAAGCAATAACTACAAATCGTGGTTTTTCAATCTGTGATGAAGTTTTAATAGACCAAGCGTGCTTACGTGTTTTAGGCAATAATGGATACTCGTACAAATCCCAATTACGAAATGCCACTGTAATGGGACGATCTTTCTCTAAATGCTTTAATAAATTAATTCTTTCACGGTCTGATACTTTAACATGAGGAACTCGCCAAACAATTTTACTTATTATTATATCCTCCACGATTTCATCTGTAGATAGTTTCAAAGAATTGAGATTTGTGTTGCTCCTCAACAGTACTAACTCGTGCTTACAGTTAATTATGATTTTTTCATAATCTTCTGCAAAACCCAATATTTTATTCAGAGGTATTGATGCGGAGAATACTCCATTGTTGCCGGTGGTCGTACCTGTAGGTGACCAGCCCCAAACTTTTGCACATTTCGATTCGTTTTCATTCAACGAAAGATAAGATTTTATAGTTGTGGAAATCCCCGCATTTTTTACCTTATCTATTTCTACACCATTCAACTCATATCGAATATCTTGGAAAAGAAATAATGCAGGGTTATTAACAAAATGCACACTTGTTATTCTTTCTTTTTGTTTCGTAGTATTGTCATATTTATACACATTGACGTTGCCCTCAATGTACAAACTGCTGAGTGCAGGCAACACATACAAATCTTGTTGATTAATAGGTATTCGAATTTCATCGTTCTTGTTAAAACTTGTTACATATGGTTTATACGAATGATATTCGAAACTTTCGATGCTGTTATCATACGATGCCGGTTGAGTAATATTTAAAATATTCATTTTAACAAACCCAGTAGTTTTAAAAATTCCTTATTGCTTTTAGTTAGCTTCTTCTTTAACCGAAGCGGTGTTCTTTTCTGAGAGGATCTTTTGGAAATGACTTGAACAGTAGATGTAGATGGGGTTTTATTAAAACTTAACATTTTTTTCTAAAGTGTAAATACAGCTGTACTTCTTCACCGCGTAAGTTGATCTGCTTATTTTCAGCGTCTAGCAACTTTATATTAATAGAGTTGATTGAACTTTGATTTACGGGAAAATAAATTAGGTTTTTAGGTATTTCAATGATTCTATAGCCTGGTGGTACGTTAGGAACAAATTCGTAAATTATATGACTTGCTTTCCCATTCACAAATGACCCGCTGATTACATCACATTCGATGCGCACTACAGTTGTTGATAAAATGCTGACGGGATACCGAGACTCGGTGCTTATATTAGCTGTTATTGTATCCATACCAAAACCCAAAATTTTACCAAGAGAATCATTTTTATTGAAATACACATTTTCAGAACAGTAAATGCATGTTTTTAATGTATTATTATTGCAAGTTAATTTTAGTGCAGCATTCATAATATTACTTTTCAAAAAATCACAAATATCTTGAAGTTCATAGGACCCTTCAGGTATTTCGATTACTTTGTCTTTGCCATAATAAAATTTATTATTTCTTTCATCTATGTTCGGGATAGAATTGAAAGTTGAAAAATATAAGAGTCCACACTCATATTCTCCACGTAATTGTAAGGTTGGCGAGTAATTTGTTATCAACGATTCTCCTCTGCCAGTTATTGACACAGTGAAAGACATATTTGTACTGATGAGTTTTTTTATTTCATTATCATTTTAAATGTTTTTTCCAATAGTCTTTTAAAAATTTCAAACAAAGATGACCACAGTTTATAGTTCCAAACTTTTGATACTGTACATAATTATAGTTTACAGTTATGTACCTTAAATAATTAATCAATTCTAACGGTGGCTTTAGATTGCCAAAACTATCGAAATATTCACAGTAGTCATTATGTTTAACGTAGGCTACCCAATGGGTTCCGGGATTATCAGAACTATCTAAATTTATAATAGCACACTCGATCTTTCTTGGTTTTGAAGGAAGTGCATCTCTCATGAAAACTCCTCGAAAGTGTGGAATATCAGTAGCATGCTCCAATATATCGAAATTAGTGAGAGGGCGTCTGGGTAGCCGTTTCATTAGTTTTTTGAAGGATTCAGATATAAACCAGTTCCTTTTTTATGGGGCTTGATATACAATCCTTTTCCTAGAGCCACAGCTTCCATCATCTTGTTATGTCGTTCAGATTCTTGAAGATTTTTCTGAGCTGCCTTGTAATCATTGACAGCTTTTGCTATACCGGCTGCACCTCCAGCAAGTGAACCAAGAGCTGATAATCCAGCGAAAATTGGAATCAGAGGTAAGAAACCACCACTTTTCGGAATAGGAATACACCGGGGCAACCGTATTCCTTTTTTATTTATAAACAATTTTTTTGCAGCTGCATGAGCCAATTTTATAGCAGTATGATTGTCTTTAGATTTTAGTTTTTTTAATTGTGACTGTATTTTTTTTACAACTGACATAAATGACCGAACTCCGGCTCCAGCCTTAAGTTTTGCTTGCATTGCTTTTTTTACAATCCATGAAGCTACTTTTTCTCGTTTTCCACCATCCTTTGATTTCAACCTTTTCTTAGCCATATTCAAAAGTTGTAAATCGGCTTTATGTCGAACACTCAAATCACTGTTATTATAAGCAATGTCGTGATACATACAAGCTTCGTCTAATTTATTTATACCTCGATCACCTCTTTGTAACCGTTTTTGAAGTTTTGTCCCGGGACCACAAAACTGATAACCAGGGAGATGTAACTCAAACGGTAATTTATTTATTAAGTTGTTAATAATACCACTTCCTTCCTTCATTGAGGTCTTTCGAGTGAGTTATATCTAATAGCAATGCCTTATTTATACTATAAAACAAGCGCATTTTTGTCCACCCAACTATTTTCTTCATCGCTGAGACCTAACCATTTAACAAAAAGTTTTCTACCTTTTCTTTTTAAAACCTTTTCAATGAGATAAAGATCAGGAAAGTTAGTTCTTTGTAATTCATATTCGTAGAAAGATCCTAAAATCCTCTGTTTGTGTTTATCTTCTAAATGGTAAGTAGGTGGATGCGTATTATTTACCTTAACTATATCAAATATCTCCGTTGACCAGTTAGGAGTATAACCTTTGTAAAAATCTCCTTTATATTTGCTAATACGAACATGATCACCAAGTTGAAACTTAGGTTTACGAACTATTTTAGGTTTTTGTGTTTTAATTATGTTAGATTTTACAACCATCTGGTTTTCTTTGTTAACTTCAATAGGTTTAAATTTTGTTATACGGTGAGTAGTATTATTATAGTTTTTAACAACCGAATCTAAATTTTGACCCAGCCATTGGTAATGACCGTGCAAACTGAAAAGTTTGTAAAGGTTTTGTTTTAACGTTCGTATTACTCGTTCTACAATAGAAGCTTTTTTTACAGAGTAGGTAGAATAATGGACTATATTATATTTTACTAATAATTTTTTGAAAGTATCATTATAAAACTCCTTGCCTTGATCAGTTTGTAAATATTTAGGTATTCGTAAAGAATTGGTTAGTATTTTTTGCAACGCATGTGTAACACATTGTTTCTCTTTTGATTTTAAAGGATTCACCCACACATATTTTGACAAAGTATCTATAACTATCAAAATGTATTTGAATCCTTTATTAAAATGTGAATATTTCTGAAAATCCATAAGATCAGCTTGCCATAAATCATCTATTCCTTTTATGATTGTACATCGACGCGGGAAATTTCTTCTTGCTGCTTTGTGTAGTTCATTGACGATGTCTTTTTTACTCATTTTTATTTTTTTTGGTTAATCAAAAAATCAATCTCTGTTTTAGTATAATATAAATTACTAAAACGATTTGAAGTCGCTTTTTCCAAGCTATTTAGGTATTTCTTAACATCAAGGGATACTTTTTTTATTTCGTCTCTTATTTCTTGAATTGTTTTGTCTAAATAAGCTTTATTTACTGCTTCGTCGTCTTCTTCCGGAGCCGTTAAACCTTTCAGTTTTGATGATTTCAAATCGTAGTGTCCTGTATCTGACTTCACCAATGTTTCGCTGAAGGTATCAATATATTCCGCTAAGCGTAGACGCTTATGAACATGATGACCAAATTTGTCAATGTTCATTGCTGCACTGATGCGTTCTTCAAAGTGAACTATTTCCCTGTCAAACGTTCTTTATATTTCATATTCTTGATTATTCCTGCTTCCCACAGTTCTTCCATAATTGCGATAATTTCATTATCTAAGCCAGTGTTACCCGCATCTCGTGAGGCGAATAGTATTTTCAAACGTTCTACTAACTCATTCGGATCATCCCAATAAACCAAGTCCGTATTTTTTTTAACTTTTTTTAGTACGTTAATACCTTCTCCATGTGAAAGACTTTCCACACTTGTAGTTGCATTTCTAGCAAACTTAAATAAAGGTTTTATAATATTCATGTACTTAAATCCTTTATTGCTTTTTATTGGTTTAGATGAATCATAATTGCGTCTGTGTGCATTAGTTTCTGATAAAAGTAATTTATAATTATTTAAATCTTCCTCTGTAGTAATTTTTAAATTTGGTTTCATTTTAAACAAGAGCTCTTTCAATCCATCTGTTTTATTCAATCTGTACGTTCCTATTTTTAGGATTTTCCCATCATCATAAACGCGGGTTTTACCAAGCATCAATTTCCCTCGTTCATTTCTAATTCCAAAAGGTATATTACCCATTACACTCGATGATGTTGACCATGATAGTGTATGATCTTTAACGTTTGGTGATGACTGAAAGGACTTGAATGACCCCTCGCTGACATTGTGGTCTACGGATGGTGATACTGAAATTGTTTTGTTTTTGTGTAAGTCATTGTCAGATTCTATTTCTTCTTCTTCACTATATATATCATTGAAGTCTTCACTAGAAGAGGACAAGGTCTCGCTTTGATCTTTCTTAATTTTTTTCACAGAAGGCATAGATTGATTTTTATGCTCTTGATGTTTTTCTTCATTTTTATTAACTAACAAGGTAAGAGGGTTGACTATAGGCTTAAATATGGTTTCCAGAGCCATATTATTCGAATTTCTTGCTTCCTTTATCATCTCAACTTTTCTTTTTACAGCTGCAGCAGATTTTATAATTTGTTGTTTCAAATTTTTCTCCATTTTAGATAGGGTACTGCTTGATCCTGAATCACGAATGAGAGTAATTCATTCACAGTGAATCAACCTGTTATGTACTGTAGTCTAGTATTATAAATGTATCAAATTTTAACCTGTAGCATCCGTTATTTCTTTCACAATCTTTATTTATCACAAGATAATTGTAAGGCTTATTCCAAACAGCTGAGCACATTTCTCGGAATTGAGACCAGGACATATCACAACCAACATGCTCATCATAAACGTGTTTCAAATTAATGTCATCTTGTTTAAACAATATAATGAGATTTGCATTGTCCCTTACAAGCTGTTTAGGTATTTTTGTATAAGTCTGATTTATATAAAAAGAATCAATGTTCTTATGACGTCCCATAGCAAAATAATCCCTTATGTTATTTTGGTTTTCACATGCAACGTCGTCAAAAATAATAATAGAATCAGGTAAAGCCTCATGTGGACTCAATATTTCACTGTTATGGTTGTATTTATTGTATGAAATTGCGGGCACCATATCTAAAACTTTTTCTAGAAATACGTATTTAGCCTGGTACAAGGATTTTGAATAAACATACAGGTTACGAAAATGTAAACCCTCTTTATGCAGTAATAAACTTATCACTAAATTGGTTTTCCCGCAATTTGATGGACCGCAAACGACACAGCGAATTGTATTGGGTAGTAATCTACCATGTCGATTTCACTCAGTCGGTAAAGGAGAACAAAGACACTCTAGTTTTAAAGATTGTTTTTGTTTTACAAACTTCATCATCAGTTGATAGCTGTACAAGACTATATACAGCTACGATGTTTTCAATTGAATGCGTTAAAGTCATGATACATAGATATTATATAAACAGATGGGTGGTGCTCGGCGCATAAAATTTTAATGAAATCAACGACCAATGAACACTTGTCATGAATGTGATGTATATTGGGCATTCTACCTCACCGCAGTGAGTGAGGGCATCAGCCCGAACGAAGGAAGGTGGGGTAGAATGCCCAATATACACCTACTATTACTTAGTAAAAATTATAAAATATTTTTTTAAGGTGCAAATATTTTTAAACTTTATATCTAAGCCATGGTTTTGCGAATCATACGGTGTGGACTATAGTGGGTTAAACAAACTCTCCGATCCGATACGAACCCCACGGACAATCTAGTAGGGCATGCGGACACGCACTAGTGGGCGATGCCGTTCCCTCTAAAAAACCTTCGAAGGTGATTCGTTTCACACGACTTGAGAAACCCTTTAAGTTTCTCGCCGCCCCCAAACAAGTCCGGTGAGCTGAAAATGCCGCCTGAGGCAATCAGCAAACTCTATCCAAAAAAAAGAAATTGGTTGGACAAAGTGCTAAAGTGATACCACTTTTGCTGCTGACTGTACTCCCATTCAATATGTTCTTACTCGCACCACAAATGTTGGTGCGAGTTGTATATTCAATGGGTGTTGTTTAGGTTAGAAATGACTTAAACACCACCGGTCTCAGACACTGGCAGTGCCAGCAAAAGTCAAACATAATAAAAAAGATTAGTGGTATTTATAGCTATAGTGAACTGAGTTGGCGTGTTTGAGGGCAGGGCGGATCGCCACGGCCGTCGCCGCCCCACCTAACGTGGACCCAGGGGTGAACCTCATATACCTATAGGTGCGCTATGGCGAACCGCAGGATTGGTCGAGCATTCTCCTAACCAAAAAAATTATGAAGCTCAGATTATAACCGACGTCGTTTGCTTCAACCGACGACCAGGATCGATATTAAGAAAATCTGGCCTTTTTTCTTAGTTCGCTTAGCTTTCGTCTCACCCACAGACCTGTCTTACGAGTACCTGTTGTGAAGTGACCAGCTAATAGTATTTGTTTCACTTTGATTAATAAAAAAGTATGTTCTTTCAGTTTATTAGGTGAGCCTCTACGTTGCTTTTGTAGCTCTAAACAATGACTTGCTTGCTGCTAGTTTTTGTATTCTTACACGACTGCCAAAAATAGGAGTGTTATGTAAAACATAACAGTTATGTAAAAGTGTTATGTAAAACAGTGTTATGTAAAACATAACACTCCTTTTTTTGGCAGTCGTGTAATAATACAAAAACCAGCAGCACGCAAGTCATTGTTTAGAACTACAAAAGCAATGTAGAGGCTCACCTATTATGTATGTATGTGATGTTTCTTTATTCCATCTAAACGCCTGAACTGATTTATATATATGAGATATCGTTACAATCCTTGCATCGTTCCGACTAACATAGGCTAGTAAAATTTGGAAATTCAACCCCTATGTGGGTAAAATAGGGGATGAAATTTTGTATAATGAAAATTCGTCATTATTGGAGTTTGAAACTAGAACTTGATGTTTAGCAAGATATCTGTACAGGTTCATTTTTGTTTCTTCTTGTATAAAACTGCTTACAAATTAAATTACCTAGCATGACAAATTTTGTAAAAATATTAAGATCGGATGTTGATAACGTAGTTGTCGACATTGAATAGGGCTCCTTTGGCTTACAAAGTAAAAGTAGATAGTGTTGATTAATTTCGGCGAGTTGGATTAAACCACGATAGCATAGTTGGTACTGCACCTGACCCGGCATTTCATGGAGTGCGGGTTCGAATCCCACTCGTAGAATTTTTTCAACACTTTGTCTTTTTCAAATTGTAATTTGTTCGCAATAATATTTGCGTAAATTATATGTAAATAATCATAAATATAGCTTGCCTTATTCTTAACTGATCTTTCATTATTTGTAGAAATATTAAGATTGATTGAAAATACTCCGCAAAGTGGTCCCCCAAATGCGATAAAAAATTTCAGTTTTATTAATCAAGCAGTTTTGATTTTTTATATATACTCGTAGTCAGTGAGTGAATGAGTGACATTTCACTTTTATAAATACAGATAAATAAATACATGACATCTTGTTTTTGCCTTAAAGTTCTTTTTTTTGACTTTTTGTCATGGCAGTCGTGATTTTTATTTTTTTTTACTTTTTATAATTTATCGTTAATAGACATTCAGGGTTACCATAATTTTTATTTCTTGCTGCTTTATAGTTTGCTCATAGGTATTAGGTAGGAGGTGCTCATCCAAAGTGCCCTGCGATGAAGTGTAGTTTTGTACTTCTACTTATTATTTTTCTATCGAACAGTAAGCAAATGACTCCTCACCACTTTATATTTATTAAGCGGGAAACGGAGCCCAGATGCGAAGGCATTTACTGAAGCAAGACTGTGCCACACTAGCATTCCTCACCTTGCCTTTGTTCACTACATGGTCAACGCGAGTCCTGGTACTAGCCTTTAATGGCGTCTTCGAGTAGTTCTGCTTTCGATTCTGATCCAAACGCCTCACCAAGTACGGGACTGGGACATGTCATCACCACAGAAACCCTCTGAGATCACCACCTGCTGCTTAAAGAACCATTTAAGGTTTCACCAATCCCTTTCCAAAAAAAGCATTTACCATCATCATGATTGTCTTTATCAGCCTACACACGTCCACTGCTGGACATAGGCTTCTCCAAGTGCACGCCACTAAGCTTGATCCGCAGCTTCTCTCATCCATTTTTTTTTTGGAGCCAATTAGCTGTTTGCCTCAAACGGCATTTTCAGCTTTACCGGGCGTTTTGGTGGCGGCGAGAAACTTAAAGGGTTCCTCAAGCCATGTGGAACGAATCACCTTCGGAGGTTTTCTAGAAGGAACGGCATCGTCCCCGTGCCCTACTAGATTCTCCGAAGGGTTCAGATCGAAGGCTCTCATCCAGCTCCTAAAGCCTTGCCTTTTGGTAAATAAGTCGTTTCCCCAAAAATGAGTAATGGTTAGCCGGGTATCGATCGCGGCGGCCGGTGGCCGGCGGGCGGGGCGGCGCGGCCCGTGCCACGACGTGTGCCCTGGCCTCTGCCCACCGTACAAAGCCCTCGACTATATAGTGTGCTACCTTTCGGTAAGTAATAATAATATATTTTTTTATTTATATTTAACGGGCAAGCACAGTGCCTTGATCTCATCTGATGTTGAGTGATGGAAGCGCACCCGGAGTTCACCCGAGAACCTCAACTAGTGAGGCACTGGCTATCTTATCTCTAGCTGCCGGAACACAACAATGCTACAATAAACAAATAATAATAATAATAATGTGAATTAAATGTAAAGAGGTAAGTATTATTTGTAATTCCGGGCTCTTGAAGTTTTTAATTGTAAATGTATTAAATTAAATATTGTATGATTTCGTACATACTCTTTTTTGTGATTGTCGTTACTTCTAGTTTCTTGCGCCCATTCTTCTCTACAGCTAAAACATAGACGTCATGAATGGGTAGTAGGTAAAAAATGTATGGACGAATCAAAAACACTTTTCTAAAGTTTATTATAATATTTTATATTGTTTTTACTTATATAAATTATTGTAAAAAAAAATTCTTTAAATGTATATTTAATAAAGAGAATAATAATAATAAAAGGTTTATTTCATTGCCACACAAGGAAAAATACAATAAGTAGATGTAAAAAAAAACTTAAAACTAGTAGCACTGTCTGAAATGGCTACCACTCAGCATAATATCGTGGTACCGGATTGGCACCACGACGCTGGTCTTCCGTGGGTATCAGAAGAATTTAAATATTACAACATTTACATTAAAACATTCTTCTTAAACATAATAACATTATGATAAAATTAATCTTAGTAAATAAATAGGTATAAATAGATAAATAATTAAATACTACTTTTTGGATTTAATTGGACGAAGTGGCCAATAAAATCAGGAATGCTTGGCTGTGTTTAAACTGCCTTTCTGGATTAGTGGTTAATTAGCTGGTTCAGACCCAGAGGTTCTTCGACTACCAACGTATAATTGATGTAGGTACTCGATTTATTTGGTGGTAGGAGTACCTGTCTAATTCCGCCCGGCTAGCTAGTACAATGTCGCTATAACTACCATGTAGCTAGCACGTAGCTTTGTTGTATATCTACATGCTCCCAGAAAATATATATGAACAAGCTGTAATTCTATTTGTATGACAGCTTAATAACCCAAGCTTATTTGTAAAAGAAACAGTCTATTGCGATGCGGCAAAAGACCAACTAACAACCAATCAATGTAAAACAATAAAATTAGTTAAGAATAATAATGACATCCAAATTCAAATTCGAAATACTGACTTTATTCGGCGTAGCACAGTTTTTTGAGAGGAAAACAGCAGAATTATGTCAGAAAATATAAGTAGACAGCCAATTCACTTAGCTTATTTGAATTTTATTTTGTGTTTTTTTTACATGTTTTGGTTGTCTTCTATATTTTTTGTGTTTATTGTAATGGAAAGTGTCCTGCTATGATAGGGCATTTTCCAATATTATTGACGCTGTAAGGGAGAAAAGAGCTGGACACTTGCTGAGTTTCTTGCCGGTTCTTCTCAGTACATCTCCCGCCCAGAGTAGACTTAGGAACCGATGGCATAGTGACATTCATAAGAGCTACTTGTAGCCTAAACTGAATAAATAATTTTGAATTTTGAATTTTGAACACCTTCTTTTAAAAATTATTACTTTAAAAATGATTTAAGTAACTGTTGATGGTTAATATCGCACCTACACCAGTCGAATGTGCTGCAGCAACGATGCGGCGTGTCGCACGGAGCGTTCCAGAAGGCAAAGGCAAAATGGCCTAGTCAGTCACGAAGGCCAACGGATGACATGCAAACGGTACTGTACCATAGGATAACCTTAATAAACTGATACCCAGGAAATAGTTAGCAGGACTGCCTACTAGCGACCTTGTCTTTTTGTGTTCTGTTTTCCGTAACGTTGGTAGAAACGTTTGTTTGTTCGATGTTTGGGAGTTGGTTTATCAGATTAGGAGACTAAATCCTTGAACCTTGGACTTAATTTCTACTATCTACTCAAGATCATCAGACCAATTTCCCCACCTTTCTACATGGACAGTGAATGAAGAAGGATCTATATGAAGACTAACTTATTGGAGAAGTACTTACTGACTCGCTGGCAAAATTACAATGGTGTCGAGGTGTCGACCGGACTAAGTCAAGGATGTGCTTTTAAAATAATAATAATAACATTCAAGTGACATAGCTTTAAACTATATCTACAAAAAAGAGATTCATTAGATAATAATTATAATTATTATGTTGGTGTTGGTGGCCCATTCGCAAAACTTTCGGGTCGATATTCGGAGGGCTTGGCTTGGGTTCGCCGTTTTGCTTTGCTGGTGTATTACTTTACCGACGCATTGCCAAGTTGTGCAGTGAAAAAATTAAATGCCTACCCGACCCAGCCAGCAATCGAACCCGGGTCTTCCGCAATCCGGGCGGCTGCACTGACCTTTATGCTACCGGAAAGGCTGACGTAAGCACTGAGTTTTTACACTGATTTTTAATTTTTGAGTGCTTTTAGCGGCACAGTGCCATCTATCCAACGGTTATTGCAACCGATGGCTATGCAGATTCATCTTTACAGATGAAATACCACAAATTTGATAACACAACGCTATAGTAAATTTTACTTTTTATTTTTAAGTGCTAATTGCTGCACTGTATTTTATAAATATTTAACGAATTAAAGTGCTAATAGCTGCACTGAAGCTTAAAAATAAAAAGTAAAAAATGATTAAGAAATTTTGGCACTTTACCACGGAGGCTTAACTCAGAAATAAAAGCTTTCTAAATAAAATTTTTTCAACATTTGTTTTTGTTTTTTTTTTAATAAAAGCTTATTCAATTAAAATAAATTATTAGTATTTACTTATGTACGGCAAATATATTTTTTTTGTATTACTGTTCACTGTTGCTTAGCAACTAATATTCAAAGTCTAATAATGCACTCATAATATATCCACTCTAAACACAATACTTAGGTACGCTTATTCTCCACCGGAGTTCATCGATAATAAGATATTTGATCAATAATTGCTACTCCCCTTGGATTTCCGTTTCTATACTGCATTCCAACCCCCGCATTGCATGCAGACCAATTGTGCAGTTTAACACAATATACAGAAAGATCCGCGTCGCGATATCTCATTCATTCAATCATTCACTCAGTCGCCGGCTGGAGTATTTTTTTAATTCATAAGCACTTCGATTGGCACTAGAGTCGGCATGCTTTGCCCGAAGAATAACAAATGCGGTCGATTCTGATTATGAAAAGATTACGCTTAAATGCAACCAATTTATTTTGAAATTTCGATGTCGTCATGTTTATTGGGAATCGTATTTGCGTGAGGCCGAACGCAGGTGTCTTTGCGTAAATATTGAATTAAAAAAAAAATCTTTATGGTAGAATAACAAAACTTAAATAGTAAAACCGTTGATACAATCCGTTAGTGCAATCAAAAATTTCATCACGCCTTTAGAATTCGGCTAATACGCTAATACGAGTTATTGCGAGGGTAGTTCTTTGGGTGAATTGAAAAAAAAAAACTTGAGCCAGCACAAAAGGTAAGAAAGGGTCAGACTTGTTTTTTGTAAGACAAAAAATCCTTAACCAGATGGTCGTAGCGTTTACCGGCAAAAAACGGTGCGTGCCCAAAATTTGTGCAAGTAGCGTTAGCACAAACAACAGCTAGAAATATATATTTTTTATTTTTTATTAAAAGATAACATTTTATTATAATTTTAATACTCTACCAACCTACCTACCTGTTTAGCAGATTGTAGGCAGTAGGCCTTGTACAGGGTTTTGTATCTTATATAAAATAAGCTTACTTATTATAGTGAAGTGAAATAGTTATTTGTAACGCATTAGCATCGTCACAAAATATAAACGCCCCTTTGTAAGGCTCTGGCTTTCCTACTTGAAAAAAGCACATGAGGGATATTAGGGCATAAACCACGACGCTGGCCCGTTGCGTTTCTAATACCAATATCGTGTTGATGTGTTTTATCGAATGTCAACTTGCGGTATTTACTTTTGCAAACTAAAATAAAGTGTAACTTAAATTACTTTCAAACAATTTATATCATATTAATTAAAATCGTTTTAGTACAACTTTCATGTTAATTTCAAATCGTTCATAATATTTATGATGTCTACAAAGCTGTCACAAGTAGACTTTAAGTTTTTCCAACTAACATAAATATATTATTGACAAATCAATAACTAGATTTGTGAGTTGGTCGTCATTTTTTTTTAAATTTTCATTATTTTAATTTGCATACCCTACGAACGACCCTTCCATAGAAAACGCCAGCGATTTGTCCCAATATATAAATTTCTTTATAATTAATGTACCAAAAATACGATATTTTGATATAACAGAATTTACGAGGACGTGACAGGTGGTCAACTCTATATTCCGCCACATCATGCACTTCTGGATGGCAACGGTTCTAAAAGGCCCAAAAAGGCCATATTGAGCAAGTCTTATAAGAAGTAATCTTTGATTAAATTCTTTGCAGTTCCGACAGTCATTTGGTGTACCTACCAAAGTTGCTGTTTATTTTTTAGTTTTATTTTTAGTTTAATTTCATTGTTTAGATTTTTTTTTGTTTGTACTGGTACCCAATAAACGTTTTTCTATTCTATTCTATTCTAATTATTCACAAGTTTTAAATGTATAATTCTATCTCAATCAAAACCAATGATTGGTATAATTATCGTAAAAACGACATTACATGCTCATGCAGCAACGAACTCTAGGTAGAGTCGCAATTCTATTAAAAACATTTTTTTAATTGAATCTCTTGCAGATTCATAGTAATTATTCGCATATTTACCAGCGATTCTTAAGGTTAGGTAAATCATCAGGTCATAGTAGTTTTTTTTTAAATGTCGCGTTTATTTTACACATTAACTTAATTTAATCTTATCCTGACAATTCAAACCCTTTGCAGGGTCTGTGGTCACATTGAGACTCTTAGAGATCAGTTTCTCTATGACCATGGTTAAATACATTAAATACATTTTTTTTTGTACCACACACATTTTTTGTACCAAACTATTTAAAGGTTTTTATAAAATTTTATTGGCTTAATAAAAAACAATGCCTGGTAGCAAATTGTTTTATGTCAAAATAGTTTCTTATCTTCCCTGGATCAAGGACACGACACAGTCGTTCCGAGAAGCTTTATAACTGTTTTGGGGTCTGCTTATGAGGTTCGAATCCGTGTTTTTGCGACTGGTGGATACAGTTTGTTATTATACCATAGACAATATGGCAAAAGAGGCTTGATGGTGCAGCGGTAAACGCGCGCGGTCCGCGATTGCTAAAATTAAGCAACTTTCGGATTGGTAACCAAAAATGTATAATCTTGAGTTCTTCCGTCATTCGGAAGACACATAAAACATCCCAGCTGCACCAGCAGTACTTAGTTTTCGTTTATCCTCGTTTTGGTTTCACTTAATTTTTCTTGTATTGTAACTAAATTAGTAATGTAATTAATGAAAAACCGGACAAGTACGAGTCGGAATCGCCCACCGAGGGATCCCAACCTATGATACCCCAGTGAGGAGTGATACCCTACATGACACGGTTAACTTACTTTAAAATTTGGATCCCCGTTCCTTGCATAAATACCCAGTTTTTTTGTGGTTTAATTAATAATGTATAGTTTTTAGATTTTTCCCTGTACTTATAATATAAGACGATATTACTTGCCAAACTTCATAGTTCTAGGTCAACGGCAAGTACTCTAAGAATTTTGATTCCCTTGAGAGTACAAACATACGTTTTTTGCAACAGTATCTTTTTTTTTCGTTAACTTAGAAGTTTGATTTTTTCACAGCTTCAAGGGACCGCAAACCTGAGTTCCTATATGGTTTTAATTTCAACTCGATACCTCCACGCGTTCCCGAGATAAAGGGTCTTGACAGACAGACATACGGACAGACGGACAGACGGACAACAAAGTGATCCTATAAGGGTTCCGTTTTTTCCTTTTTGAGGTACGGAACCCTAAAAAATGAAATTAAATGAAAAATAAAAAATACGAAAATTTTCTATACTGCGCAAAAAGGCTCCCACTCAGCATAATGTCAGGGCATCTAAAAGGTAGTAATAGGTAGTATTAATATATTAATGTAGGTACCCAACATATAAAAGGTTGTAACCACAAAACAATTTTTAACAAGGCAATTACGTAAAGTAAATACGACTAAACTCATTCTCAGGGCACGAAATTTAAATTATACAGATAATAAATCATAGCGAAACAGCCTCGTGAATGGCCTTCTAACTACAGTTAATTCTTTTGTGTGTGTTTTGACTAAACGGCCGTAATCAAATACGACATTAAAAAGAGTTATCACTATAGTAATATGGAGTTGTCAACGATGAATAGCAAATCCGGAGATTCATATGAGAGACTTGAAAAAATGGTGCATGGAAGAACGACTGAAGTGCGATTTTAGAAGATTTATATTTTGTTTTTTTTGTTGAGATGTTGTGATATGAAATTTATTGTGATTCAACCGTAGACTCATTTAAATGTTTGATGTTGACATGAAATAAAAAAATATTTATTCGGTGTCACAATAACAACAAGTATGTATTTGTGTAACAGTACATACTTTAAATAAATAAAAAAATTGCTTAAAAATGCAAAGTGACACAGAAGAGGTCCACTCAGCATTTGTCAGAACTCGAAACGCTGATCTTCTGTAGAAATCTAAAGAATGAAACAAAAAACTAACTAACTTAACTTAAAACTTTCTAAGTAGTGAATTCTTTGTTGTCTTATGTTTCCTATGACAAGACAACCCTACTAATCCTTGATTTAGATTTTCAATAAGTAATTTTATTTGATAAAAAAAACAATAATTTTGATAGCTACTGCCTGCCTTAAATTTACTAATCTTAAACTTACTCTGCTTTTCACTGAACGGCCGACTATTCAGAAGTGGTTATTAAGGTTATGAGGATAACGAATTCACTCTCTACCGATTCTCCATGGTCTAGTGGTAAAATTAGGGTCTCAGACTCATAGGTCCCAGGTTCGATACGAAAGGGATTCCGGGTGAAGTGCGCTTGCACCTTCGGCCTTATTGTCACTAACCATTTGTTGTTGAATAAAAATATGTAAAAAATATTTAAAAAAGTAGAAAGTAGTCTGTTTCCCTATTTAAAATATCTACTTTTGGTAATAGTTAGGACTATGTAAGTACACCCGAACAGTATCTATCAATACAATCAGCACGTACATATTTTTGCAATGCAACATGTTGACGGTACCTTGATAACGGCATCAAGAGATCCTTTCCCCGCACGCCGCAACATGTCGCTACCGAAAACAATAATTCTGGTGTTGGTGTACATTTTTCCCGACTTTCGTCGCGAGATAAGGCCGCGCATGCGTGATAAACGCTTGATGGACGATCGCGTTAAACTGCGTTCTCACGGGGCACCTACTAATCTAGTAGACAGGGCAAAACACAAAAAAAAACAACTAGAAATTATTATAACATATGTATGTTATAATAACTTCTTGTTGTTTTTTTTTGTAATAATGTGATAATAATACACAGAAACAGATTACAAAATATGCGGCCTTATTGCTGACGAGCAATCTCTTCCAGGCAATAAATAGTTATTGAAAAAAAAGTATCTAACACCTGAAATGCAACTACTAAGTTAGAGTTACTTGATAATACCTAACGTTTGTTAATTAGTATGAACTAATTGAAATGAATGCTACCCTATCTAACTATTGTTTTATTCGGTAGGTATATTATATATTGAGGAGCTCGATGGCGCAGTGGTTAACGCGCCCGGTCTGCGAGTGCTGAGGTTAAGCAACTTTCGCAAAGGCCAGTCATCGGATGGGTGACCAAAAATTTATCATCTCGAGCTCCTCCGTGCTTCGGAAGGCACGTAAAGCCGTTGGTCTCGGCTGCATTAGCAGTCGTTACCTATCACTAATCCGCACTGTTCTCCCTATCCATCTATAGGGAAGGCTCGTGCCCCAGCAGTGGGGACATAAAATGAGCTGATGATGATGATAATGATTATATATTGGATTAATAGGTAAAGTTTGACTTTATTTACTTTAATTATTACGGAACGCTTACAGTGCACTCCCACTTTGACAGGTTCTTGTCGTAAGTTAATAACCATTATAATATTTACCAAGAATTTTAGTGACGGCGAGAAACTTAAAGGGTTCCTTCAGCCTCATGTGTGTTCGAAACACCGTCAAAAGGTTACTAGAGAAAATACCATCACGCAAACGGTGTAGTAGGGATACTAGATTCTCAGAGGAGTTCGAATAGGATCGGGGTACTGACCCGTATTAGACCAGCGTGGTGGATTCAGCGTGGTAGCTCATTCTTTTCATCTGCTACTGTCCCATTAAGAAAACGCAGTGGTATGTTTTTAAGATGGTAATGATAAAAAGAACGCCACTTCTATAACTAGTAAAGTCTAGTTGTAAGGCGGATACTCTGATAATGCGTCGCGTTACCTGATGGAGATTGATCGTTGAACCTGCGCAAACACCTCTTGGTGGTAGACTAGCCTACGTGACGTACCGAACTATGATTCAGATACTATGACACAACAGATTTCTAAATCTAAAGTCTAGACTAACAACTGTAAACAAATAGCTTGTGTAGGGCATGTGGAGAGGAAACGGAGTCAATGCAACACCTACTGTGTGACTGTGACTCTCTGGCTAGGAAAAAAATGGGACTCCTGGGGTCGGCCTATCCGAAACCGGAGGACTTCAGGCTCTTCGCCCTTAAGGACGTGGCCAAACTTATGGCATCTATCTTTACAGAGGAAGAAGAGTGAAAGGACGGGGTTGCACAAAAGATCCCGATGGGTCGAAGTGCTACTGCAAGAGGGAAACCTCACAGGCCCCACTAAGATAAGAACAACTGTAAACTTTTTTAGCACTAGCAGCAGTGCTGTGCCATAATCACACCATCTAATAGCTTCATTTAAGAATGTCATCATCATTGTCGCCGAAGGCAACATAATTGTAAAAAGTATGGTAGCTCTTATTTCTTGAAGCAAAAAGGTTGAGAATTGAAATGAAAAGTGCGTAGGCCTAGTTGTAGTCGAAGTCCTTCGCTTGATGCGAGCAGCACAAAACAACGACCTGTGGACATCCTTGGGGGAGGCCTTTGTCCAGCAGTGGACGTCTTTTGGTTGAGATGATGATGATGATGTAGTGTGACTGTGACTAAGAAACCTGGAAAAGGAATTGAAATGTCAGAATAAAATAATTGGAACTCGAGTGTGTTACATTTTCCAGTGTTAAGTGTTTCTTATCAATGTGAAACCTTTTGAAAACTTTAAATGAATATTATAAATAATGGAGATCTTAAAGATTTATTATAATAATAAGTTAAGAAAAGATGTTTAACTGTTTAATGAAAATTGTTGGTTATATAGTATAAGTCTTGGATTTATCATCAAATATGAACTTTACCTATAGCACTCGTATCTGATACAAACAATTTGACGGTAACATATCGAGAATTCATTTAAAGGCCACCACTACCAACGTCCGTAGCTTTCCGTTACATAAATAGACTCTTGTAACAGAAGACTATGCAACGAATTTGAAACGTCCTTCTTTATTTATTCCAAATCCACCATACGTTAAAAGTAAAAATACTACTGTATCCACAGCACTATCAACCCGAGTAGAAGTCCTAGCCTTCAGAAGCGTCCTCAGGCTATCCTCTCCCGATATCTAACTCGACAGTGAATCACTCGCGTGATACCAACCCCTAAAAAACTTCCGGAGTTTGATCGATCACTACGGTTCGAGTAATTATTCTTTTGCCATCCATAAACCTACCTTTTATAGTACACAGTTTGGTTGATAATTGGAATTGTCCTAAGCTGACGCTACTGCCATTTGCAATAACAACAAAGTTTTAAACAGTATTTTTGTATTTAGATGAGTTGGCAATAGACTCTGCTCTACCTGATGTTAAGTAGAAGCGGGACCAGATGCAAAGACAGCTAGTGGAACAGGTTTGTGCTTCACTTGAGTAGCTCAAGATGATACATTTTTGGTTACCCATCCAATGACCAGCCTTTGCGAAAGTTTCTTAATCTCAGCACTTACAGACTGGGCGTGTTAACCACTGCACTATCGAGCTCCTCATATCTAGAGATAAGATTGCACGCTTGATATTGGTTTTGGCTTTCAGGTGCAATACGCTTCCATCTTCATTCTTATCTTACCATAAGGGCCTCGATTCTATATTGAAACGTACATACACAATCCTGTCTCTAGCCAGATTTTGTCCAATTTTCCAATATCCTAATGTCGAAATCAACCTATCGGTATCGATAGGTTGATTTCGACATTGTATACAGTGTATACTGTTGAAACGTTTTTGAATTAAAAGCTTTAATAAGACGTTGACTGCCACAAAACTATGTCAAGTAAAGTCTGAGGTTTACGAAATGGGAAGTTTACCAAATGGGACGTAGCCGAACTTTAGACACAATAGAAAATTTATTGTTTGTCGGTCACCGGTGACCATCACGGTGATTAAAGAATTAAAGCCTATGTGTGATAAAAGCGAAGCCTATCGATTTGTAATGTAAAAAAAGGATTTTAAATCTTAACAGTAACGCAATACGACTTACGATTTTTTGTTTCATGTGTTCAAGTGTTAACTAGACCATGAATCATTCTGGTGACTCCAACGAAATCTCGCTATATTATTTTCCCTCTCACTTTGCCGTGCACTTTCCACTATACATCAGTTGGGTTACACCGCAATCCGTCCGTCCGTCACATGAATCTCTACGGTACGGGACGTGACCGCGGTTAAGGCAGCCTTTCTACCATAACTGTATGAAGAAGCTAAGCGGCGCGCGAGGAAAAAGTCCACCAATTGGATTACTCCATTTTAAACCGCAAGGTAAAGGAAGCAATATTATTGGTCGGTTTTTCTCGTGTAAAGCTTAGCTACCTCGCGCAGCGGTGGTGGAAAGCCAACCTTAAGAGCGTGACACTTGTACCACAAGAACTGTTATACGGTGTGTTGGATTTGGCAGGCCGTTTGTATTCGAAAATACTGACTACTTTACAGTTTGATTTCTTACGTCGGACATACCTATCATAAAAAAATGTAGGGAAAACCTTACTTACAAGATTAGCATAAAATAAGTCTGTAGAGCTTTTTTCTCTTTGACAATATTCTCTCTACTCTCCTCAGAATACCACAGGCAAGATAAGGCAGTAACTGACTAACTGATGTTCAGCGGATTTTGAACAATTGAAATCCTTTATATACGCTAACGGTATAGGTAGGCAGTTTCTTAGAAAAACAGTCAATAATAAATAAAAAAATAATAGCTATATCAACATTCCATTATCAAAACTTGTGGAAATTAGCCGCTTGCATGAAATCTTATCATACAGGTAAATAATGCTAAATCCCCAGCAACACACTGAAAGACTAATAAATGCCGTCAGCTCATTGAACGCACTGCAGAACGCACCTGATTGAAAATATTGTCGTTGGTAGCATAACACATTCGTACTCAGACGACCAACACTTCTACATGAATAAAATATCCACGAGAGCTACTGCCTACAAACTGTTACACAGTTTGGCAGAAAATATAAAATGCAATGTTCTGTTAGTTAAGGAAATAAATAAAAAAAAACATAAGGTTCTAAAACTACTGTACTGTCTACGTAGTGTACGACGCCCTACGGCGCACTCCCTATACCCGGTCAACCCGAGCCGAGAACCTAGCCTTTCTAGGAACCCGTTAATGTTCTCGCCACCCCGAAGAAAAACGCTGTAAAGGCCATTTGTGGCCAATATCAAACTCTTTCCAAAAAAAGCCCTTTGACGCAGTGATGCAATGTTGGAAAAGCCAAAGATCGGGCTCGGTGGTATGCATTAGAATTAATAATTAGAACTTCATGTCCAACAGTGGACTGATACAGGTGATTATGATGACCGAAAAAAACCATACTATAGGTGTACCAACGAACTGAGCCTAAGCTGTTATCTTTAAGTGTTCTAATGGTTAAAATTAGTTGGTAAATAGATTTTTAACGCAAATTTTGTTGCGAACAATACAAAAACACAAATGTTGAAAAAATTTCCACGAGCAGGATTTGTACCTGCACCTTTCTGATATACCCGGTCAGGTGCTCTTCCAATTGAGCTATCGATTGAGACTATATTAAGTGTTTTATAACTAAAATTGGTTGATAAATAAATCAAAAAAGCGTGATAACGATAATGATAGCCACGCAAACAGTCCACAACGATTCTCTAATTGGTCCACTCACATCTCCGTTAAGTGTTAGAAATCTAAAGTCCTTATATATTTCATTATCACAACGCTAAAGTGAAAATACAACACACTAATTAATATCCAAACGAGACCAAACATCCGTTGCAGCAAACTTTGGGACGACCACAAAAAGCGACCAAAATCTTTCCCACATGTGGTTTTACAGTCCACTTTAGTCATATCGTTTACAAATACGTTTTGCTTCTTTATTTCTAGCGCAATAACGTTGAGAATCGCTTGTCAGCCGTTTCGGTAGCTTCAACTCTATGTTTGTTCTAGATTAGATTTTTTTATGCAGCCGGATAAATAGGTCGCAGGTTATTTGCCGATGCAAGGTGCATTCGTCTAACGGAACTCGGCGACAAAGTAAACAGTATGATATTTGTCATATCGCCAAGGGATAAGGGAAGCTTTTGTTTTTGGAGCCGTTCAGATTTCGGTGAGAATCGAGATGCTGTTAGTTGACATCCTGTATTATTAAAGATTTGTTTCTTTTCCATTTCTCTACACACATACTTACAGTTTAAAATAAATATTTTTGTTTATTGTGTCACCTGAATTTCCATTATCAAAAAAAATTACCTTAATGTCTAAATTTTAAGAATTTCACATTGTTTTTTAAAGCTACCGTAAACACTACCTTTATACACTATATTAGAATATACCTACGGGTCTACTCGATTGAAAATCGTCCAGTCGTTTTTTTAAAATTACAAAGTAATTTTGATTTAAATAAAGCAGTAAAACATATTTATACAACTTACATACAAGTGCCATCCTGCACAAAACCACAATTTCACATCATACAAGAAAAATCTTAACACCACAAACTATTCATTCTCTCATCTCCCGAGCCAGTCCTACACACAGTTTAAAAATAACTCCAAAAGTTAGGCAAAAAACAAAACACACCGCGGCACATGGGCCAAGTTTACGCAATACGGGATTTGACCCTCAAAGCCAACCGGTACTTATTTTGTCGCCATCTCATCCCATGAGACTGACAAGATGGTTGACTTTACTATAATTAATGTTATTTACAGGGAGCTTATGGGCAATACTGAATTTCAGTTAATTTAAAAGGGCCACAGTGTAAACTAGGAGTTCAGAAACATAAAGATTTGGTGTCGATTTGAAATATTTTGATGATTTGTAGTGCACATAATAATATACCGATAATGGTAGTGGTTTGGTTTTTATTATCATCTGATGGTAAGCTGTGATATATGTAGAAATGCTTTCTAAAAGCTTGCGCACTTACGGCGAGAGTAACGACAGCAGTCTAAATATCGTCTTCAATATTTATTTCTCAAACACTTAAATTACGAGAAAAAATATTGCTGCTACTTCTAGAATTGTAATTAATTAATTGGTGTGGTTGTATTGGTTACCACTATTTAGTTGCATAGCTGTGGTGCTGGTTGTGTTTTCCAACAACATTCCAATACTATTAGACAGTGAGTAAATACTCCTTTGTAAATTATTTACTTTTATATTTTTTCATTAACCTTCTTTTGTTTAAGTTCTTTTTACTCTTGTCATGTGCTTGTCATCGTTGATTCTGTTTTCGCTTGATAAGATTTCTTGTAATCTTTTTTTATTTTATCAAATGTATACGTTTTATTTGCTTTCTCTTTCCTTCATACAGTCCACCTTTGTTCCCTTTCACCTAACTCAGTTGCAGATAGTTTGGTATTGCTTTATAAAAGCTCTACGTAGACAAGTCTTAACATCTAGAAATCGCTTCACGATACAAGCGACCACACCATACCCTATCTCATACCACAAACAGCAACCGCCTTCGTGCACTGTAACAGTATTTTGATACAAAGGCGACGTTTTTATTCACCGCAGAATACAAAATAAGAGCAAACCAATTAAAGTCGAAGTGCGAACTGTGACACGCGTCAAAAAACTGTTCCGCGACACGGCGCAGGCGCATCACGCGAGCGTAATTGTCGCTGGTATGGTATGGTAGTATGTAATTTTCTCGCAGTACATAATATTTATCTTGTAAACGCATATGCGTTTGCGATATGACTTGATGTTAAAGTTCGATAAACAGTTCCTTCTTTGGTTAGCTGAAAGAAGTCGATAAAGCTTGTACTTACAAATAGTATGAGTAATTGTAACTGGTCCTGTAGTTAGTCATACAGACTATACATGCTATGAAACTGACAAAAGTAAGAGTGTCACAGGGTTGTTACATGACCCTATTTTATATAAGTATGATGGATGACTTCATAATTATAATACATAGTCCGTACCGTAAAAGCACTTTTTTTTCCAAGTTTACACACAGTGAAAAAAATGTTTGGACAATTCAAAAGTACTAAGTTTATTTGAATAATAAATTTGATTTTGTCTTTAACAATTTAAAAAAGTCGGTTGGTCCTATACCTTTCACTAGTTCATAAGCCAGCCCATATTAGAACTTGCAACCCGTAGAGCGTCGCAGTCGGCCATTTTTTTTTGCTCTATCCCTATCCGCGGGACCGTAACGGTGACGCAATGGTTTCCAGATGTAGCTAGCGGTACTTCAGTGGCGATTTTTTTTGCTCATAGCTTTATCACGGTGGTGTGGTGAGCTTGTCGCAGGTAATTCAAGTTTCCATATTTGGCGTTCCATGCAAACCGGAATCATTTGTTTTTTTTTATTTATTTCAACTTTTTTTTAATTCGCATCCGGGAATCGTTTGACTAGCATCTTACGTCACAAAAAGAATGATAAGATCAAAGATATAAGAGCATGTCACCCGGAACAATAATCATAATTACTTATGAGATTGACGAAATTCTATATTTGTAGTTCCTTTCTAGTTTCTTTTATGAAATTCGTAAGTACTTGTTTTAATTAATTTAAAATAATGTATTTATTTTAAGAACTTTCAAAATATTGTAAGGATCTTATTCCATACTTACTTGTTTAATATCAATGACGTATTTAATGAATACCATGTTTTATATAAATTCTTCAAACTGTTAATGTCATTTAATTTCGGAAATCCGTAATAACCCATCGTTTCCAAACTTTGTTTCATATTTTTGATTACCTCATTGCTCTGCCACCAGAAGTTGTTAAAAATACAAACATTACCTATCACTATTTCGAATAGTTCAGGGTCTTTGATCACAGGGAAACCAAGCAATAGTCTTGAAGTCTCATTATGCCCAATTCATCTCAATTTCAACGTAAATTCATAAACTTAAAAAAAAACAATTTATTAGATGTAGAGAGCTCGATGGCGCAGTGGTTAACGCGCCCGGTCAGCGAGTGCTGAGGTTAAGCAACTTCTGCAAAGGCCGGTCATCGGATGGGTGACCAAAAGTTTATCATCTCGAGCTCCTCCGTGCTTTGGAAGGCACGTAAAGCCGTTGGTCCCGGCTGCATTAGCAGTCGTTAACAACCTCCAATCTGCACTGGGCCTGCGTGGTGGTTTATGGCCCGTTCTCCCGATTCATCCATAGGAAAGGCTCGTGCCCCAGCAGTGGGGACATAAAATGAGCTGATGATGATGATGATAAGATGTAGAGACTTACATCGTAAGTACACACGTCTACACGTCAGACTACCACAACCTATCAAATTTCCTTTACAGACTTTGAACTTTATGAATATATATAGTTATAGATAGGTGGGATTGCCGGCGTCTTCTGTACCAATAACGATTTTTAATAAAAACAAGTGATGTGCTGCTTTAATGGCGCCATAAATAAAGCACGTCTTATATGTGCGCGTCATAACACAAGTGACCCATCTGGTCAAAGCTCTATTAAATTTGCCGAGAGCGTACACTCTACGGGAAAAGTGATTTCAGAAATCTTAATGAGTAATTATCTACTATGGCCGTAATAACAACTTTATTACTGTGTTTTGTTTTTTATTTTACAACAAGGAAATGCTCTATCGCACCTTAATTGTAAGTGACTGTATGAAATGAAGTTCCCGTCTGTAAATGTTTTTTTAAACAATTTCCGAGTAAGAACTTTTTGTGGAGCTCGATGGCGCAGTGGTTAATGCGCTGGGTATGCGATTGCTAAGGTTAACTATTGCAAAGGTCAGTCGTCAGATAAGTCACTGAAAGTTTATCATCTCAAGCTTCTCCGTGCTTCGAAAGAAACTTACCACTGTGCCGGCTGCATTAGCAGTCGTTAATAACCACCAATCTACACAGGGCACGCGTGATGGCTTACGATCCGTTCTTCATCCGTTGCGAAGGCTCGTACCCCAGCTGGACATAAAAACCGGCCAAGTGCGAGTCGACCTCGTGCACGAAGGGTGCCGTACCATTATCTAAAAAAATATTTCAAGTTTCTACCTGTTATCGTTATTAAGACCGAGAAAAAAATTAAAAAAAAAACCACGTTTGTTGTATGGGAGCCCCCCTTAAATATTTATTTTATTTTAATTTAATTATTTATTTTTAAATTGAATAATATAGCTGGATATTCTGTGAATTATTCAAGCGTCTACCTGTTGCCGTTATCAATATCGAGCAAAAACGAGCAAAACAAATCACGTTTGTTGTATGGGAGCCCTCTTAAATTTGTATTTTATTCTGTTTTTTAGTATTTGTTTTTATAGCGGCAAAAAAAAAAAATACATACATTATTTGTGAAAATTTCAACTGTCTAACTATCACTGTTCATGAGATACAGCCTGGTGACAGACGGACAGACAGACAGACAGACAGACGGACGACGGAGTTTTAGCAATAGGGTCCCGTTTTACCCTTTGGCTACGGAACCCTAAAAATAAGTTGGTGATGATAATGACTACCTTTACGAAGGTATAATCATAAGGTTCTATATATTGTAAAACTGATTGTAATGCTCATTAAAAATATAAATGTTTTAACCTCCATGATTGTACAAGAGCGGCGGTAACTAGCAGCCAGGAAAGTTTGGCAGAAGGTGCGGATTAAGGCTTAAACAACGCTCGTGGAGTTGCGACGCATTTTCCGAATCGACACTCTTCTGTTATATGAAAGAAAAACTTGAAACACATCTTTAAGTTTCCTCCGTGATTGTACGGGAGCGCAGTACCAAAGATGTCGCCCGTTCTCACACGGCAGTGACCGTCATGTGCGGCCAGCGGCGGCCACATGTGTCTGCGCACATGTGTGTCGCGACGCCATCGCCATCGAGGGGAGGTGAGAGAAAGTGTGCTCTGAATAGTTTTCAATTCAAAATGAGAGGGTACAGTTTGTCATCGCTGTTACTTCAAGTGTAGAACGTTGGTATGAGTCCGGTTTTAGATTCGATTTTGTTTTCGAGTAACTGAGTGGTAAAGCGCTCGGTTAGATATTCGGGAACCAGGGTACAATTCCCAGGTCGAGCAAATTACGTTTCTGATTTACCGATACATAGCGTGGTTAACCCAATACCTATATATTGTAGCGTTAACCTAATAAATTGTTCTAATGGGAGCCGGGAGCAGGTAATACGTGACTCAAACTACTAGTTATAAAATACAGTGAAAAAATTAAATGCCTACCCGACCCAGCCAGTAATCGAACTTGGGTCTTCCGCAATCCGGGCGGCTGCACTGACCATTATGCTACCGGGAAGGCTGACGTAAGCACTGAATTTTTCCACTGCTTTTTAATTTTTGAGTGAACGGTTATTGCAACCGATGGCTATGCAGATTCATCTTTACAGATAAATACCACAAATTTCATAACACAACGCTATAGGAAATATTACTTTTATTTTTATGGGTCGGGTAGGCATTTAATTGTTTCACTGTATTTTATAAATATTTTATTCAGCTTCAGTGCAGCAATTAGGACTTAAAAATAAAAAGTAAAACAAACTACTAGTGCTATGACACTGCGTTTATTGCCAACCCGAGCTGGTGGGGTAGCTATAGTATATATACATAACATTAATTTTTCATTTTCAAGTAACAGTTACAAAATACTATATCTATATATTAATATTGGAAGCATCTTTCTGGCCCTGATATTTTTTAATGACTGATTTCTAATGTTATTCATTCATTCATTCATATATTCATATTCATATTCACACATTCATATACTACGTATGTTTTGTCTAAATTAGTCTAATTAGTTTCTAATTAGTTTTTAGTGTTTAATTGTCTTTATTTCTATACATGCAGTGTTTACCTATAATTAGTTGTTACATTTAGCTTAAGTAACTTGTAAGAGTCAATAGTTGTATTAATGTAAACAACTGTTGGTAAACCTATTAAAATAAATAAATAAATAAATACGTGAAGTAAAAACTTTGTACCCGTTTTTACGAAAATTGCGCGGACGGAGGAGTATGAAATTTCGCACACTTATAGTTTATATATAAAAGGTTATCCGAATGTTAATATTTTCTTTACATTATGCATAAAAAATACATTAAATCAACAAAAACAACATTACACACACTACCATGTATTTGACACACACGTATTGTTTGTCTTTAATGCGGCCGACATCAGTCTGTCAATGCCAATCCAAACTCACATTCTATCTTTTTAATTTTTCATTGCTTAGGATACAATTCGTGCAGCCTTAATAAAATTACGGTCGAATTTCGACCACTAGGCGACCACTAGTACCCATAGATACGTATACTTTTTTACAAACTGAGCCCTTTGATAACTGAGCAGAGGGACAGTAGGTATACCTATAGATTATTTACTTACTATTTTATTTATAAGAAACAACAACACGATATTTTTTTTTAAATTTCAGTATGACCTTCGTTGCTGAGTAAGTGAAGACTTGCGCTTGCGCTGAAGGACTGGCTTTATTATCCCATAACTATTTGAACAAATTAAAGCTACTAACATTGTTGTCACTGCGACGGACTTTGATAAAATGGTGGTAGCTCACCAGGTTTACCACCAGGGTGCCAAGTGCGAGTTACGAAAACGAGAATTTGTATGACAAAATGTTAACTCTTCTCGTATGCAGCCAGGAGGCGCTGCTTCAATGCCATACTAATTTTCGTTATCGTAAACGCAATCGAATGAATACGGATAGTAAACAAAACTCACAATAGGCACCCGGACCACATAGGCGGGTTGATGTATTTTTATAAGATACGCACTTCATATTTTCTCCAATAGGAAACTAAATTATCACACTTTTATATAAACTACGATTTACAAAACGCGTGCGTTGGTTAAGTCATGCTGTGTTATCTAAAAGGAAGTTTTGTTTAACAATTTTTATTATACATAGTAGTATTAACACCGACGACGTTATAAAAAAGAGGTGATTATAACAATACCTACGTTTAAGTTTTAATGTCTATCAAAATATTTACATGATTTTCACTAGTGGATTTACTTCGTGCTTTGTACTCTCCTCTGATTAAAAACGTCACTATAAAAAAACTGATAATGAAGTAACGTTAGTGATTAATTTTAATGTCATTTTATTTATTAACTAGTATTTTGCCCGCGACTTCTCACGTTGATTTCGTATTTTTCCCGCACAAATATTATACTTTTTATTTTTATTTAAATAGTATATAGCCTATTTTACCTGCAAGGACTGTATCATTCTATCTGTGAAAGAATTTTTGGGATTGGACCAGTAGTTCCAGAGATTACCCTCCTCAAACAAACAAAGTCACAAACTGTACTTCTCTATTAATATCTATTAATTTAATTATTTATTCTGCTGTAGCCCAACATCATCATCTCAGTCAAAAGACGTCCACTGCTGGACAAAGGCCTCCCCCAAGGATCTCCACAACGACCGGTTTTATGCTGCTCAAATCCAGCGGCTTCCCGCGACCTTCACCAGATCGTCGGTCCACCTTGTTGGAGGTCTGCCTACATTGCGCTTTCTAGTACGCGGTCGCCACGCAAGGACTGTTCCGCCCCAGCGGCCATCAGACTTGAGCTTAGCAACTCTTATATACCTTATACTACATATCTAATATAATAAACATGTATGTGAGTAAAACAAATTGTATCAATGATCATCATCTCACCCAAAAGACGTACACTGCTGGACAAAGAAAGTGTTCCTGGCTGGGTCGCCATAAGAGGATGGAATAAGGAACCGAAAGTAACAAAGGAGATCTAAAGACTGACTGTAATAATGAATAAACTGGAGTATTTATAGTTAAAGTTTATAAGTGTATGTGTATAATATTATTACTAACTCCTCACAAGTTAATCGTTGTTAACCGTACCACTAGTCAAAATAAGGTCAAAATAAGCTTATATAAAAAGAGAGAACAAGACACGGCACATGACATATGGCGAGGTATCAGAAATATAAATCATGGTCATTCTACGTGAGAACCAAACACCGCGCCGCACTGACCTGAGTTTTGACGTAATATGAGATTTGTAGGGAATATGTGGACAAAAAATCGCTGGCTCGATAACAATCTCGGATAGTTCGCTATATTTTGGTAGATTCGACTGCGTTTAAGAACACATATCATCAACTTATATATAAAACCTTTCTATCCTTATGACTAAAGGTTTTTGTTTTTATAATACTGCATTTTGAATTCTCAAACCCAACTCGATTTAGTTGAGAAGAACTAAAATCTACATTCGTGTGCCGCGGTCCTGATATCCGGATAAATAGGAAACTGCTCTTTTGCTGGACAGCGAATATACTCCTATTTATTTAAATGTCAGTGTTTCGTTTATTACGTTTAGTTACAAAACTAATAGCTTATTTGATTGGCGAACAAATAATAGTTTGTTTGATTCAAGTAAAATATTTAATTCATTAAATTTAACTTAAATTACAAAAATGCAATTAAAATGTATCCATGTATATGATTATTTCTTAATAGAATATTTAGTGTGAGTGTAGTGCGAGGTTTATTTACCACCAAAAACAATAATTGTATGACAATGAAGCAGCGCATTTTAGTGGCAAACGAGAAGAGTTAAAAATTTGCCATACAAATTTCTCTGAATTATGATGAAAATTGAGAGAAAGGACATGGCTAAATGCAGTATGGACGACTGCCTTGAAATGTATAAACATCGTATCTAGTAATACGTAATGCTGGATAGCTAAATATTGTTATGTAAAACGATTAAGGAACTTTTCAAATCTTTGCAATTCTGAAAATAAAGTCACAGAAACTACTACTTCGTAAATAGGACATTTTGCTATAAACTTTAGCTAGACGTTAGTTAACAGACTTTAAAAACTAGGTACGAAAATATATTTTGCTTGGCAAAACTAAATCAACAATGATAAAATTATATTTTCCATATTTTTTTGTAAAACGGAACGTCTTAATCATATTTATGTTTTCTTTGTCAAACAAAACCATAAAAACAAGTTAACTTCTTTTAAATTATTGATTTGTTCACGAAACTTCTAAGAAAATAATAAACACGTTATTAATATTTAATCAAAATTTGAATAATTCGAGCTAGTGAGAAGTTCATACACATTTTAAGGGCAGTTACTTAGCCATGTCCTTTGTGATGATGATGACCATCATCGAATCGCAAATAATACTCGCACAAAGCACCCCGAGCGAACGTAGTCGTTTCAAAAACCTATACACTACCAAAAGTTAAGGTCTTTAATACCATGAAATAAAAATTCATAACGCTATGCGCGTTCCCAAACTTCAACACGCAACGTTTGTTTGTTATCGTCCACCGAAATCAGGGTCCCATTTCGGCAAAGCACAGAAACTTATTCCCGCCTTTTTTTCCCGCCTCTTTCCGCGTCACAAAAAAACACGAACCGTTATGGACACCAAACACGTTTTGCATAAATCATCTTGAGTGGCTGTTGTGTGTTTTGGGCCGAATATCCATGTGCCGTAGTTTGTGAAATCTTAATCGGGGTTCGATTTTGATATATCTCTTGTTCTGATTATGAGAAACGACATAGTAGTAGGGATATCAGTTTGACATCTCGTACTATCAACGGTCAATCATATTTATACATTTTATACATTTTTATTTTATAATCATTACTACCACAATGCGATGTACCTAAAATATAAAAAATTATCGGTCAATTAAAAAGCTGTCGTAGTTTTTTTTATCGTCACTATCATTAACTTGCACAAATTATGTCGCAGATACGATCTCTTAGAAAAAAGCCCAGAAAAAAGGTGATCAAGAACAATGTTTATTGACCACGTCTGGGCAAAAACTGAGGCGAAATGACCGCAGAATGTTAAAAATCTACCTGTTGTTGAGTTGTTTTTTTTGGTAGCTCATATTTATTTTTATGTACGTACAAGGAATCGCAATCTTTGATCTTTTGTGTAAATGAAAAATTTTTTTTTTTTTTTTTTTATACATAGCACGGCAAATGACTCCATTTCACCTGATGTTAAGTGAATATGGAATCCAGATGCGATGACAACTGGTGCAGCGTGAAAATAACGCAGCATCAGTTACCCTCACTCTGCCGGCCCACAAGGTGCCTCTTCACGCCTCGTTTGAAGGACCCCATATCATAGGAAGGAGGGAAAACGTGTGCAGGCAATTTATGTTTTGATAGAGATAAAAAGTTTTTTTTTTAAATTTATTTATTTAACAACTTTTAAAAACTTGGCTTATATATGACAATAAAGAATATACTAGGTGAAAAAGCATTTCATCTCGAATCCTCAACCACTTAAAAGCTTGCTATCTTATCTCATCAAAATAGACTTCGCCGAGATGTTGGTCAGGTCAGTCAGATTCAGGTAGGCTTATGAGTAAATCATTCTTACCACCTACCAAAGCGACGACACTGGGAATCAAAGCCGTGACCTCCGGATTTGAGACTGGTTGGTGATCTGACCACAAGACAACAAAAGCAGTTAAACTAAACTAGTCCAAATTTAGAGTTAATTTTTATTTTATTTTTAAAAGTACTAATCTAAACTAATATTATAGAAAGGAAAGCTTTGTATTTTTGTATGTATGTTTGCAAGGAATAAACTCAAAAACTACTGGACCGATTTAAAAAATTCTTTCACCATTAAAATGCTACATTAGTGCTGAGTAACATAAATTGGCTATATTTAAAAAAAATATTATTTTATATCTCAACTAGTTTAAAAATAAAATATTAAAGTAAACAACTATTGTAAGTATCGTTTATTTAAAACAGATTGGTACTATGTTTACCACTAGACGATCATGCTCAGCGGAATTGAATTAGAATGGTTCACAGAATCAAATTAAGCCTTTTCTTCTGTAAATCATGGGCCCACATCAATCAACTCTTTCATACATCGACCGATCAGTCGGTGTAAAAAAAACCTTAAAAAGGCCGGACAATAAAGTCGGGGTCCATCGCACTAAGGAGGTCTATCAAAAGGAGATTAGATCGATAAGGCCGAACAATGCGTGTAGGCGTTTAGAAATAGTCTAGGAGAGAAGAGAGAAAAAAACACATCTTTTTTAATCGTAACATGAACCGAGGAATTATTCGCATCGTTTCTTTTGAAATCTTATAAAACCATTTTTTTGTTGCAAAAAAAGGCATAAACGGGGGTGTGCTTGTAAAAAATATGGACAAAGGCCGGTTCACAAAGAGCTTTTTAATACGGCTTTTTCTGTTGACCGTATACAGTTTTTCACTCGTCCTCTGCACTTTTGCGCCTACCTGTACCCGCAGTTGGAATTTTGATATGCCAGTGAATATTATCTTGGAGAAATTAGGTTTTAATTTACTCGTAAATTATACATTTTTTTACCTACAATTTTTGGAATACCTACATAGAAGTTTAACCTGAGTTCTTTCTGTAATAAAATAACTCATTTTGTGAAACTCCATTTTTAACTCAATTTACTGTACAATTCTTAGTTTATACTAGTGGGTATGGTACTTGATACTGGCTTTATGATAAACGCGAAGCCATTAACTAAGATATAATAATACCTATATACCTACCTAAAAAATGGTTTTATAAGATTTCAAAGGTAAGGAAATCGTATGTGAAAATTACCATAAGTTAGCGTGGCTGCAAGTAATAGAATGAAGCTTTTGTCTACATCGGTAGTACTATAGTTTTACATAATTATTTATTGTAAGTCTTATCAAAGAACTTTACTGATGTGTTGCTTGCAACTAGCATCATCATTCGAGATGAATCCACCAAATAGGGCCCACCGGAACACCAGCTCCTCGAGCTCAATGCTGCAGCAGCTTACGCTGAGGCAAGGATCTAGTTAGCCTTACTCAGACCATGGTTTTTTATTAGTGTTATTAAGTTTGTTTCTTTTTATAATATGTTAATGAAATGACTTTTATTTGTACTTTGCCTTTGAGGAGCTCAATGGCGCAGTGGTTAACGCGCCCGGTCTGCGAGTGTTGAGGTTAAGCAACTTTCGCAAAGACCGGTCATCTGATGGGTGACCAAAACTTTATCATCTCGAGCTCCTCCGTGCTTCGGAAGTCACGTAATGCCATTGGTCTCGGCTGCATTAGCAGTCGTTAACAACCACCATTCCGCACTAGGCCCGCGTGGTGGTTTATGGTCCGTTCTCCCTTTCCATCCATAGGGAAGGCTCGTGCCCCAGCAGTGAAAATGAGCTGATGATGATGATGTTGATGATGATGATGATGATGGTGATGATAATGTGCTTTGCCTTATTTTGTATTAGTTTGTGTTTGTGAAGTCAATTAATGTTTTTTAGTTCTTTCAATATTCTAATTAGAATAGTGGCACTAGAAATGGACATTTTTTTCGAAATGAAAAAGAGGGTTATCAACTGATTTTAGTCTTTAGCTACATATAAATACCGACCACCTGCTTCTTAGCTGGCATCCCGTAGAAATTTAATGATGACCAATTTTGTTGTTTGGCGATGACAAATGTGTCGGACACTGGTCTTAAAGTGTCGAACACTTGTACCACTGATAGCATAATTCATACTACTATCATCATTATCATCATGGCCTCTTCTTCCACTCCCTGCGGTCTTGTGGCCGCCGCATCGACGTATTTGTTCGTCAACTCAGCTAAAAAAAACTCGGACGAATGGCCGAGTGACTTAAGTGTCGTCTGTTCGCATCCACCCAGAGCTTGCGGTGATCCCTCCAACCTGCATTGAGCCGTTGCAGTTGATTATGGTCCGATTTCTCTATGTGGGTGGCCCGGAGCCCAGCAGTGGGACGTTAATAGACTGGCGATGATGAATCATTTAAAATTACATTATTTTCAATTCAGGTCCTGTTTCAAAAAGTAGGCATGTACAATCACCCACACAAGTTTGAACAAAAAAATACGAGCACGTGCGAAAGTGGCAAAATTGCTTTTGTTTTTTTTTAATGTTCAATGACGCAACATCGGCGTGTGGCAATCGAACACAATAATTTGTGCGGCCCGGGGTGGAGCGACAGTTCGCGCTCGTCCGTTAATGACAGACCGCGCGGGTCCAGGCTCATTCAATGCAAATCCACTCAGACACAACAACTTTTAGACACGGCAAACATGAATAGAAAGGTACGGTCGACATTTGAACGATATTGTGCAAGCTGTTGTTTTTGACGATGGGCTTTGCTGCTGACGCGTTGGGCAATGCTTGTACTGTGATGACAGTTAGCCACTTGCACTATTTAAAGTTGCGTAAGCGCCTTTTCGGCCTATAAACGTAACAGCGGGTTAGCCCAGCACTGTTACGTTTAGGCCTTAGGGCTTTCCACATGATCAATAAATAGCACATGAGAGATAAATCCAAATCCCATTGACACAATGCGTAAAAATAGCTACATTTTGATATGATTGTATAAGCAAAAGGGCATGATTTTTAGGAATTGAAGTTAGGCAATAATGTTTTGAGCTTTTATAAAAACTATGCTCAAATAATATGATAATTACATTAAACCACTTTAATGAAATAATTACAATTATAAGTGTGTCTCAATTTATGTCAAAATAATTATATACTTAAAAATCAATATAAACTTTTCGTGTTTAAACTTTTTTTGAGTTAGGTTATTCAAGTGACCTTTCTACGCGTTCCTCCCGCTTCATCCTCACACAATGACCCCTCGATGACAAGCCGCCTACCCACGCGCACTGTTCTAATCACACCTATCTCTCGTCCATTCATGCATATTTCGAGCGATACTTTTCCGAGCCGAGTGGGCAGGCATCTCGTTGTATTGTCTGAAGCGTGTTTGACGGCTAATCGTTTTAATATTATGGTCAAGTCATTAATATAGCAATATACGCGGATGATTTGTACACCTACGCAACTCATTATGGAAGTGTTGAGTAAAGTTCAATAGGATGCATGCAAGCCGACGCTTGTTATGAGGTCAAACGTCGATATATTTAGGTAAACGTCTTTTACTTTAAGTTTTAGTTAAGTTTAAAAACTTAGAAATTACAAACTCCTTTGTTATTATAACAAAAGTAGGTTTTAATCGATTTTTAAATCCAACATGACCATTCCACTTGTCATTGCCACCAGTTTTTATGAAGATAATATTTTCCTCAAGCACACAATGTATTGCTGTAAAAACGCATTGTCACAAATTAGAAAACAAACAAAAAAGAATTCTGTTTAAATCAAATTTCGAATGCGCGTCCACACTGGCCGGTATGCTAATACGATTCGAAATGTCAAATCTCGTTGATGAGTTACAGTTTAAGCCACACCCATTTCTTTGACGCGTACATTCAATGGGCTAACGCTTATCTTCATTCATGTTTTTATCAAACTAGTTTTGAATATCCGGAGTAGCTTTTGTATGAGTAGAAGATCAGTTTGTGGTCATCTGATTGTGTTCGAAATGAAGCTAATTTAAAAAAAAATAAAGTTTATTAAGGAAACGTGTTTTGATTGCAATGAAAATGCTTTTTATGTATTACATAATTATTTGTATATTTATATGGTTGGTGGAAAGGACAAACTGCCAAAATCATTTCGAAGGAATGAATTTTAATTTTAATTTATATTTTATCTTGAAGTCATAACTTGAAGGATATGTAACATGATCTTTGGTCACAGGGATACTGTTTATCATCTCATTTATTTTTATTTTCCAGTTTTTATTGATAACAAGAGTAAAAAAATATAATATTTATAATTTGTATCATGTGGTTAGCACTACGTTTTAATATTTAAAAAATCACCGCTCTTTAACATTTCTCTTTATATCCTTTGTTATTTGCCATAATTACTTAATGAAGATCAATCTCGATTTGAGCAATGAATAATCGCTTCCATAATTTTAAATGGTCGTGACCAAATTATGTTCGGTACTTAGCATTAGGCACATTTCTTATTGTTCTTTATTAATCATGTGTTTGTGTACAATACAATACGTAAAGTACGCAACAGACGTCCGTCGCCTACAATGAATTACGGTACAGTCGTGCAGGAAAATGGTATTTGAAACATCAAAGTTTCACTGCGTTAAGTATACGGGAAGGCATTTAGCCTTCGTTTCTCGAAGTAAGTGGCAATGAGACTGAAGTGCACTTTACCTGTAAATATCGACTACTTAAAACTGATTATCTTATCTCTAAATTATCGTAGCACAGCAATGTAACTAACACTGTTTTTATAGTGACAGATTCAGCCAGACGGAGTTACATCCCTTCATCAACCAAACCAAGTACAATGTTTGTATCTCCAGCTGGGAGTTAAACCCAGTCCATCATTTTTAATTTCATAAATCTTTGTTGACTAAACATTTTAATTAAAATATTTTCATTAACTTCTCCTCCTACTCTTCAACTCCAACTCCTTAAGCTTAGAAAGTGGCACTAATATTGACTTATTATATTAAAAAATTACTTTAAACTTTGTATGGCACAAAATCTTTTCACTTTTGTATTCAGTAGTACCGCCTATTAAGTAAGCCTACTATCCTACTCAGTTAGTGGGCAGCAGACGATCCGATTGGTAACCCCATCGGTAAACTCATTAATTACCAGCGCACCGCTCATTATGAACAGACAAAACCAATTACTGGTTTCACAACACGTCACTAATGGATAATGCAAGATTTATTTTAACTTTTATGTTGGCGACTGTACTTTTGATTTGTGAATTTTGCGTAATGATAATTTTGTGAGGTGATTTCGAGATGAGATATGAAACTTTTGTTATCACTAATATTCAGTTTTTTCTATCATTAGTGACCTAAAAAGGTCTTTAAACCACTCAATTGATGGAACATATCAGCGACACCATAGTTCACTATTACCATACATAAATAAGAAAATACCAAATCCATTTTTTCATTGAACTATTCACAGGCTTCTTGTCCTTTTTCATATGGTAAAACGACTTTTTTTACGCCTTTTACATATCATATCGATTGGTGCTAAAAAGAAATTATTAGTTACAAACATGCGAGTTCTTACTTCCTATAAATACTGCTTGCTGCTAAAACGTTTATGCAACTTTGTAAAAATTTCGGTTTTTTTTTTATTTTGGCCAATAAACCAACAGCAGCTGGTGAAAGCCGAGCCTTAAGACTTAATCTAAAGGGAAACCGCAAAGCTCACGAACTTCAGAACAGCCGGAACTAACCACTGTCGGACATTTGGTTAATTTCTTAATAGCTTTAGCCTTAACAAAACAAACGGTCAAGTGTGAGTAAAACACTTTTTAGGCCTAATTATAATAAAATTATAAAACAAGTCGCTTAAAAAAGAAAGTATAGCATAATATTATAACTTAAATTATATATTTAAGTTTTTAATTATGTGAATAGGTTGTAATAAGGACGTTGCCAAGCTTATGGCATCTATCATTACAGAGGAAGAAGAGTGAAAAGATGGGGTTGCACAAAAGATCCCGAAGTAATAAATTCACTCTTTTCGCACAATAATATGCATATTTTAATTTTTAAACAGTTATGCAACGGTTAGTTAACCTTCAATTGATAATGAGTGAACTGATAACAATGAATGAAAAATAAATCATAGTCATAGTCATAGTCAAGTCTTGACTATTATCCAGTCTTTATTTCATCATGACTTACATAACTCTTCTGCGTTTGTTATAAACACACCTTTTTCACATATCATATATTTAAATTTACCATTCGATAATATTTAAACGGCTTTACAGCGATCAGTGGTGTTAACCCGTTCGCCGTCTGCGAATAATGTGCCGTAACACTCAATTGACAAAGAGCGAACGCTCGCCACCAGATAATAATTTGTTTTGTCCCGGACAGTGCAGCTATGGAGATCGCGAACAGGTTGGGGTCTCACGTAAGATTATATTTTTAGTGTACCTGATGTGATGGTATTGCTTAAAAAAACCCTTGACTATGACTGACGAAAAATTAGTCATAGTCATAGTCATAGTTAAGTCTTGAATATGACTAAGAAAATATTAGCCATAGTCAAGTCTTGACTATTGCCAGTTATCATTACAACTTTCAGTCGTTATTTATGAAATTATTTTAATAAAGGGATTTATTAAATATACCTCTAAGACATATCATATTTTACTCGATTTGGTTGATGGTAGAGCTCATTTTATCAAACATCGTCTAATCATTAATTCATTAAAAGCCTTCGGAATTTCCAAATAATTAATGACAAAAGTTTTATTTACATTAAAGTTCAGATTTTGGTAGTCTTTAACTGGGGTGCCCTTCGGTTCGCCTAAAATTGTTTGTCCTAATATGGTTTGGCCAAACCGTTTTGGCCTAAACTTAAAACGTACAATTATTGTTTCGCCTAAAAATTGTTTTGCCACCATTATAGTTTGGCCTAAGAATTGAAAGGCCTAATTTTAGAATGTCTAATGTAAAATAACCTAAACTATATTGGCATAACTTTATATTGGCATAACTTTATTTTGGCATAACGATTATTTCGCAAAATTTATAAAAGCTCTAATTTTAGCATATCTAAAATGAAATGTGCCAATAATGTATTGGAATAAAAGCATAGAATTTTATTGAGAAAATAAATTGACAGAAGCGAATCGCTGCAAACCCGACTTCACGTAGTCTTGTCTGCCCTACGCTAGAGTGCAATATAAAAGCGCGTAGGCGCGGAGGGGCGAGGCGGCCCGCGAGCTAAGGAGCAGGTGGGTTGAGCTCGCCGCCGGGGCTGAGGCTGGCCGGCAAAGCCGGCCAGCAAGCCGAAGCCTCGGTGGTGAGCGAAAACCGTCTGCGACGAAAAGCTCGCGTGGGACCGCCGGAGCCCCGCAGCGCCGAAGCCGTGACGGAAACTATGCATGCTGCATGCCTGCATGCATGCTGCATGCCTGCTTGCATGCTGCATGCCTGCTTGCATGATGCATGCCTGCTTGCACGCTTACATGCTGCATGCCTGCACGCATGCTGCATGCGTGCACGCATGCTGCATGCGTGCTTGCATGCTTACATGCTGCATGCCTGCACGCATGCTGCATATCTGCATGCATGCTGCACGCATGCTGTGTTTCTGCTTGCATGCTGCATGTCTGCATGCATGCTGCATGTTATGCTGCATGTCTGCATGCATGTTGCATGTTTTATTTTTAATTTTGTGCGAATTAATATTTAGGAATTGTAAACTTTAGGAATTACGAATTGTTCTGCCAAATGACGCATTTGGTAAATGACAATGTGGCGATAAAAAGTTAGGCGAAGTGAAATTAGGGCAAACACGATTCTGAAGAGTGAAATTAGGCGAAAAAATTTTAGGCTTTTCGTTTGGGTGCCATTGCAAATTAGGCGTACAAAAATTAGGCGATCCGATAGAGACCCCTTTAACTGAGATAAGCTGGCAACAAAACTCTGATGGATATTTTTCCATCTTTTTTGACAAAGTATCTTCGGAAGGCACGTTAAGCCGTTGGTCCCGGCTGCATTAGCAGTCGTTAACAACCACCAATCCGCACTAGGCCCGCGTGGTGGTTCATGGCCCGTTCTCCCTATCCATCCATAGGGAAGGCTCGTGCCCCAGCAGTGGGGACATAAATGAGCTGATGATGATGATTTTAATATTTTATTTTTTTATATTTTTAAAAATATTGATTCGTTGGCTACTCAACACCATTATTTCTGACCGCACAGCAGTAAGGCAACATTTGGCCGAACCACCACGAAAATGGGATTCGTCATTGTTTGACACACGAACCTTCCTTATTGCGGAATAAGTTGCGATCCTTTATTACGGCAAATAACATAGTGGTCATCACAATGACTGGAGGCGAAATAAAGACGTTTTGTTGTTCCAACAATTGCGAAATTATTCAATTTGAATCGGAAAATGCTACAACATCTGGTTGATTCTTTTTTTTTGTTAAAACTTTATTATGGTTAGTAAATGAGTGTATTTAAAGGTATTATGTTATTAATATGTGATGGTTTATATTACTTTATTTTTCGTAATTGGTGTTAGTGTCTTTTAGTGTCAAAATATTAAATGAATAATACTTCTGAACTTTTTTATGTATTTTGTGGGTAAGTAACAGACATTCAATTTTTACGAGAACACTTTGAAAGAATTATTTTATATTATTCACTGGTAACGGAGACACAGAGTCTACGGTGATGTTCTTTTCGTCATACTTACCTACATCATTTTTTAACCTTTGGTTCAGTCCGTAGTCACAAGGATAATGAGATGTTGGTCAAAACAAATAGAACAACAAAAACCAAACAATATTAAATTCAAATATAGAATTTTAATTTTTTTTTTTTTGTTTTTAAAATGTTGAGCATATGCACCCTAACATTCATCTGTCTATCGAAATTCAAATTTGGAAAGGATAAGGATTCTAACCCGAAATTCGTATTTAAATTTAGAACGGCCCGGCGACCTCCGGCCCACATGGCCGGCCCACACCGCCATTTGCGATTCGGGTCGCGTGCCCATTGTTTCACTTTTATTTGAACATCGAATTGATTAGTTTCAACAGATCGCGAAACATTATATTTTTGTTTTATTTTAATCCATTAAAAGTTAGTTTGTGTATCAGACGGTCTATATATAAGTTTTGTTTCTAATATGACAATTGTAAAATGTATGTTTCTTTGTTTTTTGTCCATTGTATACCATTCATGCGATTTTGATAAAGCTTTGGTGTGTGGTTGTGCGCAATCCTGTGAAGGTTGCTAAGTCGGTAAAACCATCATTAGATACGGGTGCTTACAAGGGCGGATTGCTAATACAATCCTCTGTTGTTTATAATTTTTATCAACGATATAGGGCAATGTTTTTCCCATTCAAATTGTCTTCTATTTGCGGACGACATGAAAATATTTAAAATTGTCAATAATAATGATGATGCAGCCAAGCTTCAGGAGGATTTGGGAAGGTTGGATGCTTATTGCCACCTAAACAAACTCGACCTAAATGTTTCCAAATGTTTTTCTATTAGTTTTACCCGTAAAAAGAATCCATTTCGTTATAGCTATAAATTAAAAAATGAGAGGTTATCTATTCAACATGAAGCTAAGGATTTGGGAGTTACTTTGGACACTAAACTTTTATTCGATAAACATATTATTACCTGTATCAATAAGGCATCCCGTGCCCTGGGGCTTGTTATGCGGTCATCTAAGTCATTCAAACATATGAAAACTATCAAAATTCTTTACTGTGCATACGTCCGTAGCCACCTGGAGTACGCTAGTTCAATTTGGAACCCTCGCTATGATTCGTACATAAATAATATTGAAAAAATTCAGAAAAAATTTACACGTTATTTAAATTATAAATTCAGAATTCCTAAAATGTCTTATGAACAACGCTGCGCTGAGTTTCATTTTTTATCACTTTCTGTTAGACGGAATATTGCAGACGTTGTACTACTACTTAAGATAATCAGAAGTACACTAGATTGTCCTGATTTGCTGAGCAAAATTACTTTTAGAATACCTACACGGGCACCCCGAAACGATTCATACAAACCATTTAGCATCCCCTCCACTCACACCAACTATAGACAAAGCAGTTTTCTCGTAAGAGCTTGTATGTGTATTAATAATACTAATGCTAATATAGACGTATTTTTCGACAGCATCAATAGCATAAAAAAGGCGCTTACCGTTGTTGACGACTTGTCGACGATTCAAAATTAATGTTAATATGTTAAGTTTAGTTTTACTATTACTGTAAGGCCTGATTTTTCAATTCTCAGATAGGTTTTATCCGGCGAATGACATTGTCATTGTGACATATTTCATATGGAGAATCTGTCATTGTGTCAGAGTTATTCTACGGATGGGCTTTGACTGACGATTGAAAAATCACTAGCCCTAAGTAGATATCTTAAATGTGGTAGCTTGTCAATAGCTTTTAGTTATAACTTTTGTTGTTATTTTTTTTACAATTGCAGCTGTTAGCTATCCTAAAATAAATAAATAAATAAATAAATAAATAAATAAATAAAAATAAAAGACACAAAAGTTATAGATAGACTATCTGACACATCAAACCATGGTAAATCTTACGCTGCACTGGTTTGCTAAGTAGAATTTTAATAATTTTTACTGACAGCAGCAGTAAAGTGAGGACTTTCCGAGGTTTTAAGTACGCCCTTATCTACTAAAGATGATATCCACTATTTTTCGTGTTTTAATGGCAATTGTAATAAAATAATTTTATTAGTAATAAAAAAACTGTTGAAACTTTACGCCTCAACTGTTTGCAAAAACAAAATGGCCGCTTTCTACGAAGATGTTTTATAAATGACACGTTATTGTGGTCAGCGTCACATGCTTTCTACCGTTCGCTAAAATCCCGACATGTCGCAATGTCACGGGCCTGGCATAAGACCAAGTATTTGTAGGTCTCGGACAATGACATAACTTTCCTTTTTGTCCGTCACATCATAAACATCCTCATCGGTCTCGTGCTTTTGTAGACTTTCAAAATGTATATCTTATTAGTCAGGTTCGAATATTTAAACCAAATTCACTGGTGACTTCAGATTCGAATGATAATTTTCACCGTTTCTAATATCGCACCTCACACCAAAGATTTAAACTATGTTTGGATAGAGGTTCGGATTGATTAAGGGTTGGAATCGTTTGCATGTCTTCTGAAAGAGAAGAAATACCTGCAGATGTTTAAAATAAGTAAACGCTGCCTTTATTTTTTTCTGCAGCTAAAGAACGAAGTTTTTAATTGTAGTGGTCCAATTTGAGGGGACCAGATCCAGTTAAATTTCAGAGTATAGAGGCGATAAGAAGGAGGAACAATGTAGCCCCATGTAGCCTGTTCATACGCAAATAAAATAATTACTGATACTCATAAAACTGAAACTCAAGGACCGTCAATGTGCGCATGGTACCCTCGGTGATAAAGCGTCCATGAGCTGCAATGACCAATTACCATTGCAAGCTCTGCTAAAACCTAGAGTCCCTTAAAAGTCCCGTAAATTTCGCTCAACGTACGAATACGAGTACGAATCACGCAATCTAAAATCTATGTTGTATGATGTTATATTTATTTCGTACTTTTATTAATAGAGGAGACACAGTGATAAGTAATCTCGCCTCTAGGCGAGGTTAAAAGCCCACCTCGTTTAAAGTAAACCATTGCAGACGCTAAGAAAAAAGGTAGCCTCTAGCTACTAGATGTCACCAAGTCTCGTTTTCATTGGTTCTTTCTTTATTCCTTTATTTTGTCAGCGACCTATTATGTCTCCATTGGCGTCGATTGTGCTAAATACCTCGGTGCGCAACGGGCATTGTCAAAATATTTACTTTGGCGTCGGAATCGCACAATGCCTCTTGACGCTAATAATGCCGTTTGGACTGCGAACAGGGCTGGCACGTTGTTGATTTTTTGGTATTTTACTAATAGGTATGTATGGAAATGACTTCGCTCCGCCCGAGGTAAGGAAGTCCAGATATACTTTACAACATACTGAACGCACAGCCTGAAATAATCAGCTGCTAAATCAATTACAGGCATTTTTTATTTATAGGTATTTACTCACATTTTTTTATGTTTTTTTTTAATTATTAGGACAACCAACAAGATAAACAACAAGCAAAAGTTATAGTTGAAAAAAAACATAAATAGGTATCTGTGTTTTATAAAAACCATTATTCGTTTGACTTTTCATTTCGTTTGTCTCGACTGCTCGAACGAAGGAATGAGTGAAGTGTTATTTAAAAAAATACCGAAAATGTTTATAATGGCTGTCACAACAATGGTGTGTTGTTGTGTAATAGAGAATTGTAGTTTTTGATATATTCATGACTTAATAGTAAATAAACATTTTAAACAAACCAATTTTCTTTGAATCTTTAAAATTTTCGAACAACTTGAATAATTTTTGGCAACATTAAATAATTTTCGAATTTTAGTTCTGGGCTGCGACAGCCCTATTAAAAAGCAAAGTAGCACATAATTGTCATTTAAATGTCGACTGTTCCTCAACGGATAAATATTTTGTGTGACAATACGCGTCACTCGATATCCGAATCGATAGATCTCGAGATAACACTAATATCGAATTCGCGCATTCTTTGGAAGCGTTCGCTCGAAATTTGCAACGCATCTATTCAGAACCGGGTCTAATGCAATCTTTGAGAGTATTTTTTAGGCGAGTACAGTCATCAACAAAAGTTGCTGAACACTTAAGTACTTCAGTAGATAACTAAATAATCTAAAATACGAATGTGAGGCAAGTTGTGTCTTTTTATAATGCAATTTAGTTCATGTTTAAGTTAAAACCTTTTTTTTAACCTTTAAAATGTTAGATTTGCTAAAATTATTAGAAGTTTGACATATTTTTGAAATAACTAAACATTTTCTGCGTTATTGCCGGCCAAAGGTCTCTTTACGTACAAAACACGAAGAACAAACCAAAAACTTTGGTCAAAAACAATTTACCGAGTGTGAAATTATTATTCAAACCCGTTCAGTTTAACAAACTTGTAAAATGAGTGTCACCATTGTTCACTGATTTTTATTCTAAGCCGTCACATTATGCAGGTCACCGCACATTGTACTTTAGTGCTTTGACTTAAGGCTTCCTTGTTATTCCGACAAACCATCAGCGAGATGTGACAAAAACTGCCGAAGGTTAGGGTTGGCACAACGACTTTAACAGTTTGTGTGTAGTTTAACCAGCTTTCCGCCCCTGACTTTGATCGTAACTATGTCTAGCATCATCATCGCTAACCCATTTTATGACTTATGCTGTAGCACTAGAATTCTCTAACAATGGAAACACTACAGAGAGAACGAACCATAAACCCCCACGTGGGTCCAGTACGGATTGGTAGTTGTCTATAATGGTGAATACACGTATCGTAAATATAGCCTAAATTACTCAAAAATATCTATCAGTGAATAGATTTTTAAAATTGATATACTTAACCAATTCTAAAAAATCATTAAGCATTCAGCTTCATAGATTACCACCAACATATAAACGATTTTTGTCCTCCCTATACAAGTATTGCAGACTAGCTGTGCCCCGCGGTTTCACCCGCGTAAATATTTTCCCATTTTTGCAACATTTTTCATTGCTGCTCCATTCCTATTAGTCATAGCATGATTTAATATAGCCTATAACCTTCCTCTATAAATGGACTATCCAATACAAAAATATTTTTTCAATTCGAACTAGTAGTTCCTGAGATTAACGCGTTCATCCAAACAAACAAACAAACTCTTCAGCTTTATAATATTAGTATGATAACAGTACATAAAATGTATTAAATATATTTAGTTACTTAACGGAGCTTATGCTCAATGGCACAGCCGCACAGATGGGTGTCCGACCAAGTCAAGATATCTCGAGCGCCTCCGTAATATAGGAACCTCAAAACTGAAGAACTAGGACTCGATTTCGCTTTTTAAATATTTATTTATTCATAATTAGGTATACAAAACAAATTAAAGTCATAATTACTAAGAAATATTATAGCACACGATAAACAACAAGACTACAATTCTTAACCTTGTGTAACAATAAATTTAGAAGTATATTTTAACAATTGGTGGGATAAAAATCAAAGTTTGCATTAAGTTAATTAATTAAATTTAAAACGAAATAAACAAAATATTAATATAAAATACAAATTCTATAAAAAAATACATCAGACCTTAACTAATCAAAATTAAATAATGAATCAATAAAAGTGAAAATAAAATAATAAAAAATGTATAAAAAACACAATGAATAAGCCTAAATTACAATAAAATAACAAATTGTAATACGTTCACAATTGTGTCTCAGTTGGCTAATAATTTCGATACTTGCACTATCGGGAAAACTTCTGAAACACAAGATTGTTGACGTTTTAAAATACCAGAAACGACTCATGTTTACAAATTTTAATATACGAGTGTTAAGTTACCTCTTGAGTGACAACCCTATGTTGTATGACCCGCCAGTGACGTGTGGTCAACCTATTATGCTAGCCTCCGTTTGTATGCTAATCGCCACCGTGACCTTGACCTCCAGTCATTAGGCATGGAGGAATCGAACTTGACCACGAGGTTGAGGTGAAGGGTCACTGTTGATTGACACTCCTTTTTGTCCTGACTCCAGACCGGTTTCGAGTAACCACCAAGTCTGTACGCAGAACTCTTATGTTAACGTCGTTAGTGTTGATAATCGCGTAAATTCAAACAGTCTATCTACTTTGTATTACATTAAAATAATTACACGGCGTGTTACCTAGGTATTTTTATTACCGCATTATCTTTAGGACATATTATTTACTTAGTTGCTGAAGATGTATTGTATCTTTGCAAATGTTGTTAGCTAAATTATTTTTAAACTTACACGTGCCATTTTAAGCAAATTTTTTTAACGTATATTAACGTATATTAACGCAAACTACTTAGGACAGATATATAACCGCCGAGTACCTACCTATAATACCTTTATATAAGTATCGCTTTGCGTTAATCCCCGTTAAAAAAAATGTGTTAAAAAAATTGTTATGTGTAAATTTGTGTGTTAATTCACGTGTGTGACTGTAACCATTTTATTTTTGGCTTTTACAATAGAGACTATTTAGTTAGTATTACGCGTTTTTTATTAAAATCTTCTTTAAAAAAATATTAGAAAATATAATGATGTATAACATATTTGAATTTTGTAATATCTTTATGCCTGAATCCTTTACAACTTCCAAATTTCAATTTAAAGCAAATCCTCATTGTTTACTTTCATCGTATGTTTTGCTTAACATTTATGAAAAATGCTTAAAAAGCTTCAAACTCAGTGGCTTCAGAAGAAATTCGCCACAATGCCCGTATTAATAAAAGGCGAAGCAATTTCCCGAAGAAAGTTGATATCCGCACGTGAAGGCAAAATAATTCTTTTGTGAGCCCATCAATGTCGGTATGGCGAGAACGGGCTTACGACTGCGACTACAAACACTTTGAACTAAGGTTCAGGATTTTAAAAAGTTTTCTCGCGTCTCAAAAACATACGTAGTGGACTAAGTAAAAGCAAATGAAGACTTTTAATTTTTTTTTCTTTTAGTTGATGGCTTTGTGCGGATAGCACATTTAACGAGTGTCTAAGTAATTTTCTTACAAGTAATATTGTAAGTTATAATAGTAAGTTACAGTAATAAATAGATATTAGATACTTTTTTTGTTCATATATGATGATGATGAATGATAATAGTAATGAGAAGTGAGAAAAGATATACCCCCACACCCTTCTAGTATCTCAGTAAAAATGTGGGGCTTTACTAAGAACTCACGCGGACTTCTTGAGAGAATTAGAAAAGTGACGTTGCACTATTTTGTTTTATTTGCTAACACTCAGCGACAGATTCACAAACACTAAACGGTTAATAATCCACCATTAGTTCACATTAATACTCGACATAACGCAAATTTTAGAAATTAAAACAAAACCGCAATCTTGACTCTTCACTTTCCACCAAGAAGTCCACGGTTTTAATTTAGGTGACCACACGTCTTAACCGGCCTCGCTGTCGTTCGTCGGACTGTTGCCATGTGATCCTATATTAAGGCTGCTTTTCTACCATATTTATGCAAGTTAGCTAAGCGGTGCGCAAAGAAAAAATCGAACAATAGGATTACATCTTTTACCGCAACAAAAATGAATTTTCTTGATTTGGCAACCTCGCCTCTTGTGTAAGAGCAGCTTGAACACTGCCACATGACATTTGCATGGCTGTATATATATAGAACGCAGTACAACCATGCGGCAGTCATCCGACACACCAAACGGCTAAATATAAAGAGCACTTAGTGGTGACAGATCAAAACCATGACCACATCAAAAAAAACAAAAACAAAAGAAAAAAAGGAAAAATAAAACCGGGAATAATATTTTCTGTCACCTAAGTTTAGATGTGTCACTAATCTGCAATACCCTATTAATAATATCTATACCCAAGAAATATATGAGTCATCATATTCATCAAAACTGTCTGTATCTTAAATTATAGTTTGATCACTTTTTTCTATAGCTTGAATATAAGATCTGCCCTCTAAAAAGTAAGTCACGGGCAGCATTTTGTACCTAAAAATAGTAAATCTTTCACTTTATAAATCTTTTTTACACGTGTTTGAAATTACGTGTAACGGAACGTTATTTTGCGTTACGTTAAATAAATATAAAAAAAAACTATGGGTTTTTGCGCCTCGAGGTCCCCTTTCCCCCCCTCCCATAAATCGAGATGCGAATTTCAAATATGCAACCCCTAATTGTTTGATGATTGATATTATTTCCAAATAATTCTTAATTTATATTTAGGTAAGCGTTTTAATATTATTTGGTAATTCAATTCAGGTGACAGATCCACTATTTTAGGAACAAATATTATTTATTAAGTCACTGAAAATGCATACCCAATAAAAACACTCATTAAAAAGTATGTACGCATCAATTTGTAGTTCGAAAAAGGAATGTAAAACTGTCATTCGGAGCGATTTGACATGCAACTGTTTTCTATTTTTTATTTTTTATTTTATTCTATGAAATTTCAATAAAATTTCTACTCTACAATACATGTTGTTGAGTTTTGATGACTGCCATCTTACTACAACATGCTTTTTGAGGCTGTAGAGAATCTCAACTATTTCAGTTACCCATCCGCGGTGACTCGTTATCACAAAAGTTACCTTATTTGCAAGATCATAACATTCACAACCAAACGCGCAAGCCAGTAAGCCATCGAGCTCTTCATCCATTGCCATTATTGAAGTAGAAAATTTAAAAAAAGAACATGACAGGCCACTTTGCACAAGTCCACAGTCGTAGTGATATATGTATGTGAATATATAATCTTCAATGCGAATGCATAGAATGACATATGGGCGACATAATTATAGCGACAATACGGACATTGTAACGTCTTTCTTTGGCGAAGGACTTGACAATCGATTCTTTACTTTTTAATATGCTTGTGAAATTAAGTCGTTGAATGGGCCTTCTTTATCTATTCAAAATCTTGTAAACACTCTGGGATTATAATCTATGTTTGATGTTTATACAGACGCTTTTTATTTTCTGACTACTAAATCTTTAGCACAGTGAAGCTATGGCTTGGTAACTCCCAATTTCGTCTAATTAGAAATAAATAAATGAATCCGTTGTTTGTTTCGATATCTTTGTAATACTAATTAACAATAGACTTGGAAACAATAAAGATGTTTACACAATCGAAAGAAAAACAATTGAATTCCACATTGGAAAAATATTTTTTTGAGAATAGGCATATAATTTGAATTTCTTTAATTCGAATAAAGAACATTCTGTCAATATTAGTGCGATGCTCGTTTGTTTTTGGAATTTATGGCTCGAAAACAGTCACGAACTTAATTTGACATCACAAAAGTACGGCGTTTAGCTAGTACACCCCTGATCGGTGGCGGTAACGGCGAGGTTAACCAGAGGGCTATTTACAAAAATGGAGGGTGGGTTCAGGGCTATCGCTAGAGATGCGTCAGGTGCTCAGGTGCACGTGTAAGGCACGGCGTGGCACCACATATCGACCGCTGCCCGATACCTCTGACCTTCGTGGAATAGAGCTTGCTAGGCAGAATTTAACAGAGAACAGATTCAAGTTTTTAAAAAGACAAAAAAATACTATTAATTCATTAACTGCTCACAATACCTTTGACCTTCGTGGAATAGAGCTTGCTAACATGCGGAATTATAGAGAAAATATTCCAGTTTAAAGATTAGAAAATATGATCAGTTAATAACTTTTTATAATTAAAGCATTAAATGGTCTCTAAACGGAAAACTTAACACTTCTTCACACTAATAAATGCCTGATAGATCATGGAAGTGTCTCAGATAAATCAACAGTTTCTAAAATGCCTATATCGTATCGTATCGGAGAAAGACAAAGCTTTAAATGGTGTTCGTGGACGGCCGTTGTGCTTCGATGTGGACTGTATTAAAACTCGGTTCTTGATTATTGCTTCTTTATTCTTCTAGCTAGGGTCCGGAGAGCTTACAACATTCTGCTTCTTTTTTTTGCGGGTCTGTACGGACCTAGCCGGGCTAGGTCCACTCGCCGGGGTTATACCCGGTAAAACCCCTGGGGATTGCCTTTAGCCTGAAGGGCTGCGAAGGCTAACGGACGCCTTCCGAGGTGGGAGGCGACGTTGACGTTACTTATAAAGAGTGCACGCCGTGGTGAATACGGCGCGCCTCCTGGTGAAGCGCGCTCAAACTGCAGTGATGCTGCATGTCGGCTGACTTCACTAAGCTGGTCGGCCGTGACTTGTACACATACTAGGCCGAGAACTAGCGACGTTGTGGTACAGCTGCCGGCCCATGTAGGTAGTTTTACATTTTACCCTAACCAACTACCCACACGAACCGTCATCGTAATTTATGCAGCTGTCCCTTTCGCTCAGACCTCTCTTTTCTTTATGCATTAACATGTACCCTACGGTATCTTTCGTAATCTGGATACCCTACATATTTATAATTTTTTTTATTTACATTAAAACTTAATTAGGTAACTATTTTAATTAACTTTACTAATTAGGCATTAGGCCTCTGGACACAAAATAAAACTAAGCAACAAAACAAGTTTTAAATGTTTATAAAAAGTCCACTTCCAATAAAACCCTTTGCTACTCAAGAACTTCTCGAGCAGAGTGACCGTAAGCTAAATTGAAAATTTAAAAAGAAAAACAATAATTCGACCGTCCATTCTTTCACCTGACTTAACAAAGCCGATTCGGAACTTAAAAAGTTCTAAATTTGAAAAGTGTACCGAGTGACCCGAGAGCGGAGGGGCGGCCCACGGACAATAGTCTGTACCTGCCAGTACCACGCGCCACAGTACAGGCTGATTTCGTGTTTAGAATAAAAAAATATAATTCAAAAATGCAAATTCTTGCGTTTATTGGCTATAATAAAGTCGTTTGATGAAAACGGTGCATGCTACTTTAAATTTGGAATTCATTGTGGCCATGGCAAAGTTAGTTTGTAATTTCTTATGGTTTACTAGTTGACTTTCAGAATATTAGCATTTGGATGCTTCGCTGCGAGGTCTGTTGTTATTTTATTGCTGTTTATAATAATTAAATAGTGATTTGTAATGAAAACTTTTTAATAGCTTTACTTCAATTAAGGCACTGAAAAGGTAAAGAATATAACTTTTTTACATAATATTCGCGTTTCGTTTCACGCAAGACGAACTTACGGTATCTTTTGGTCAATGTATAGTGATCATGTAAACAATATATTTTAAACATATTGCTGATAATGTGAATTATATTATTTAGAATAATAATTGTAATGAACGTTTAATAAAAAGCATGTTTTATGTAATCTTGATCATAACAAATTAATTCTACGGTTCTTTGTAATATATTTTTGCATATTTTGCAGAAGATATTTCAAACTGAAATAGCCAGCTCAATAAAATTGTACTGCGTTATTTTTATAAAATTTTGCTGGTGTACCTAAATTTGTAAAATAAATAAAAAACAACTTACTAGTTAAATCATTTAATTGAAACAAGCCACCATAGACGTATCACCATATATATAAAAACTCACAAGTAAAGGGTAGCCTACGTCGATGTTATCTGCGTATCGGCCGGCACGCGCCGCCTCATTCGAAACGGGAACCTTTTTTGTCTAATGTCCCTTTTGTGTTTTGTAAGTGGCCGTTTTTGTGATAAACATAGAAAACAAAACATAAAGAAAAAAATACTTATGAATACTTTTTGACCGTTTTCTTAAAAGTTTAATTTCTTAAAGTCACTTTGATTTGATCCCCTGTGTTTTGTTAGTGGCCTTTATTTTAATAAACATAGAAAACAAGACATAATTAAAAAAATATATATTTTTGCTCGTTCAACAAAATTAAATTGCCTAATGTGACTTACTGATTAGATGAGATCCTTTCTGCTTCTTTATCCTTCTTTCTCTTTTGCAAATCACTGACATTCTGGATAGTTGCTATCTATGGTGGTTCAATGGGTGAGAAATTCATGTAAAAGCCTAGAGGATTGAGAGCTTAGCCCTCACTTTTAGCCCCAGTTTTAAGGCGTGTTTGTGGTTTGTAAGTCTCAGCAGTTCACCGATCATAAAATTGAAAATGTAAAAAAATACAACAATTTAACATATCATATTTTTTGCATTACATACAGTAGTGTAGTTAACTTGAATGAATTTATTATCATCATCTCAGCCAAAAGACGTCCACTGCTGGACAAAGGCCTCCCCCAAGGATCTCCACAACGACCGGTTTTGTGCTGCTCGCATCCAGCGGCTTCCCGCGACCTTCACCAGATCGTCGGTCCACCTTGTTGGAGGCCTACCCACACTGCGCTTTCCGGTACGCGGTCGCCACTCGAGGACTGCTCCGCCCCAGCGGCCATCAGTCCTGCGAGCAATGTGCCCTGCCCACTGCCACTTGAGCTTAGCAATTCTTCGGGCTATGTCGGTTACCTTTGTTCTTCTGCGGATCTCCTCATTTCTGATTCGATCTCGCAGAGAAACCCCGAGCATAGCCCTCTCCATTGCTCTTTGAGTGACCTTGAGCCTTCTGATAAGGCCCATAGTGAGCGACCACGTCTCAGTCCCGTATGTCGAATTCCCGGACATACGGGAATTTATTATATTATATTTATATTTTGAGGAGCTCGATGACGCAGTGGTTAACGCGCCCGGTCTGCAAGTGCTGAGGTTAAGCAACTTTCGCAAAGGCCGGTCATCGGATGGGTCCCCGTGCTTCGGAAGGCACGTAAAGCCGTGGGTCCCGGCCGCATTAGCAGTCGTTAACAACCACCAACCCGCACTGGGCCCGCGTAGTGGTTTATGGCCCGTTCTCCCTATCCATCCATAGGGAAGGCTCGTGCCCCAGCAGTGGGGACAAAAATGAGCTGATGATGATGATTTATTATATTAAATAGAATTATCATTCTGGTCCATAACACAGTTGTAAAGAAAGTTTTCTTGAATTCACTCATCGAGTAGGTGAATAAATAAATATGTTTACTACTAATTTTTTTTTTTTTTTTTTATAACAGCCACAATGGTTTCTCAACTGTGTCGCAGCTGTTAGCGCCCACCTCCAAAATTTTAGAAGCATCAGAACGTTCCGAATGTAACAGAGATTAAATTTAAATTTTAAACATTTTTACAAAATCAGTAAAAGTTAGGTACCTAAGTGTGTTTGTGTGAGTGTGTGTATGTGGTGAGAATGTTTGTGTGTGTGCGTTGAGAATGTTTGTGTGTGTGTGGTGTGAATGCTTGTGTGTGTTGTGTATTTTGTATTTATAGTGAGAGTGTAGTGTGAAAGGGGGAAATTTTAAGCGTATAGAGACCTTATTAATGGCGAGATGGTCATCAGACAGTATCTGGCTATGTTTGTCACCGTTTCAAGAACCTTACCAAGCAGATAATTTGTCAGCCATGGTTTTTATGCATGGCTTTTTATTAGTTAGCTAAACACCAAACATAATTTTTAATTGACCTACAACATGTGATTAGTTAATATTTCAAAAATATATATTTGGTGGCTTTATAGCTAAAACACAACACTTCGCGTGAATGTTGCTGCAATCGACGAAGCTCAAATAGACCATTTTAAAATACCAAGTTACACCCTGAATTGAACATTGAAGGATTCTACTCGGAGCTAAACAATGTCGATTGTGCGAAACCCACATAAATTCTGGCCGATTAGTGCTGAGTTGCCGGTACACAGTGCATAAATACTAACACAGTAGCTTGTACACTTTTTGTACACATGCCTGCACATCAGGCTACCATAAACTGTCAAATGTCCTCAATAGACTTTGAACTTCATGTCTTGAGTATATGGTTGAAAATGTATTAAAGAAATTTGACAGGTTTGGACAGGTAGGTAGGTATATTATCTCATGGCAAAGAAAATTATTCTGAAATGAAATACTTTACACGGATCTACTCGCGTTTATTTTACACTAGCGGCCCGCTCGCGACTTCGTCCGCTTGAGTACCGGGTTCAATTCTATGCATGTATTATACATATAAATTTTCCTCTTAAATCACTCTATCTACTAAAAAAAACCACATTAAAATCCGTTGTGTAGTTTTAAAGATCTAAGCATACATACATAGGGACAGATAGACAGCGGGAAGCGACTTTGTTTTATACTATGTAGTGATACTAGGTATTTTGTGCTTAAGTTTCCATAGCTTTGCAAGGTCCGTGGTCACATGGCAAAAAAAAACAGTTTATTTCTACTATTACCTACAGTATTTTATTTCAATATGTAGTGTTCAAACTGTAGAATAAATATTCCTCCTTAATTACATTTGATGGCCTGTTATTAGTCGTGATGTCTCTTGCCATTCAAAAGTATGTTAAGTAGGTACTTTTTAAATGTCTGCAATTAACCTTAACAGAATAATTAATGAATTATATTTTATTGAAATCCATCTGGACACATAGACATAAATACAACATAATGGTAAGACTTACTAGATTAAGTTTCATCTACTGTGGCGTTTTTGCGAAGGCTTTATAGGTGCTGTTGAATCATCGCCGATAGATAGACCTTTGGATTCGAATATGGCTAGTGCATCTAATTGTTAGGTAACCAAACGGTTAATCAATCAGTAGTATTAGTAACAAAGATTCATAGAAATCTGGGCTGCAATAAACACTAGTTACGTACATAAGTTGTGTTTAATCTAATCTTGCTTATGTGTGTTATCAATAGGAGTTATAGCTGCGCAGGTCATAATAATTAAACTTTTTACATAATACATTTATTCGTTTTTGATTTATCTTTAAACATGCATGTAAATTTTTCCGTAATAAACTTTATATTATTTAATTTGATTTAACTTAAACACATTATTTGATTTTATTCCGACGTTTCGAACCTTTTACAGGGCCCAATGTGAACACAGGATTAATAATAACTTGAAGAGAGAGGAGTGCGTTACGCTTGAGTTAGGTTTACGATCTTGAAAGTTGAGCAACGTTCGCGATGTCGGGTACCCAGATGTTTGCCCAAATTATAATAAGCGAAGTTTACTACGTCGGAAGGCACGTTAAGCCGATTGTTCCAGGTTCTTGTTGAAAGTTGGCAGACGTTAAAATCAACCAACCTGCATTCAGCCAGCGTGGTGGGTTACGGCCTGATCACCGCATACGCTATATACAGTAGGAAAATATTAAAAAATAAACTGATAATAGAATCGTTATGTCTTCTTGTATTACCTACAATATTTTTTTTTATTAAGTGTATGTTGGTAGGTAATCGTGTAAATTGGACTCTTTTCATCATACCTGTCGTTTTTGCTGTCTTGTCTGCCTTTCCAATTAGGAGTTAATCTGTAACAGAGACTCAAAATCTGACCTAATTAACGTATTTTAAAATATAACTAGGTAGGTACTTATATCATATTTTAGACATCAATTATTTAGCAGCCTTCAAAGGTAGAGTACGATATGCAGATTTCTATTAGTACGTCAGCTCAGTAAACAGACGGGTTTCGCAATGATGAGTCAGTATGGGAACTGCGTGGGAGGCTGATGCTGCGCCGTTTCATCATCAGGATGGTTGAGACGTTACGATATAATTATTTCGTTTAACCTATTGCACTTTCGTTAGGTGCTATATCGACTTTGAATATTTAATTGTGCGAATACAGAATCTAAGTTATATAGTATATGGATTACTGCTATTTAATTTTTACTACAGTAGCTTTTTTATTCGGTTGGAAATCCTAGTTTGTTATATAGATTAGTGGATTCCCTTTCCGTTCCGTTCCCTTTCGCATTCAAGGGATTGACGTTATAAAACGTAAAGAATATTATTTAATATAAAAATTAATGTTTACATAACAATACTTAAAACAAAAAAAATAAACACAACTTAACTGAACTTAAAAAAAAACAAAGAAATAAAAATAGCAAATTAAAAACTAAATGCCTATAAACAAAAGATGTCTTCCAACTGTGGGCTCATGGGAACGGTCCCAAGAATGCTGGCAACATTGCCCCTCTGAATTGCCAAGCTAATACGCTGGCAGAGGTAGCTGCCAGCCTTCTAGATAGATTAGTTAGTTGTAATATTTGGTAATAAAAATTGAACATATTCTGAGAAGACCAATCAGATACAGTTTTTAGTTATTATACAGATTGTTTTTTTACAGTATGAGGAAGTCCGAAGCTATGAGAAATACAGATGAACTGGCTTGGCAACCATCAAGTCTTTTTATGTGAAAACAAAAATTTTTAGTCAAGTGCAAGTTGTACATAAAAATAAGTAAAATTTATTAAAAATATTGTAATGCTGATCGACTCTGTTTCATGATAGGATCATTTCACTGTAAACGAAGAAAACTGTACCACCAATCATAGACTAAAACTTTAAATAAAACTTCTTTATTTATGTATGTATTCGACACAAACAAATGTCTACGCTGTACCTGCCTAATTTTAAACATAGTTCATGAGGTTAGTCGAGTTTATACTGACACCCCCCACCAACCGTTAGGTTATAAATTTAGGTGTCAGACATCCTTGCGCAAGCACAAGGGACCATCTGCGTCAGGTCATAACGCCAGATCAGGACGCGCCGAAGCGCATTCTTCATACGGCACTTTTAAGACTAGTGTCTCGAGCTAGTTGCCCCGTTAACACGTATAGTCCACTACCTAATATCCAGATAGGTTACCGGAGCTGTAAGCTCGCTCACTTCTCGTTGCACTAAGAATACAACTCGCAGTTTCCACTGCTCGGGTCGTCAACTCTAAAGTCGACTACCAAATGTCCTCTGTGGCGGAGTTGTAAGTCCACTCACTTCTCAGTACCCATCCAGGTACCTCGCCAGTTCCATAATCCTACGCGGCTGGCTTAACCGGAGGCATTTTATCTAGCGGGCGTCTCTACTAGTTATCCAGACTAGTGCCCATTGGCGTATATAGGGGGGGGGGCCGGGTGGGCCGGGCCCACCCCAGAATTGACTGGTGCCCACCCCAGGATGTTGGGCTGGAGAAATATCTTCACACAAAAACCATTTCAATCAAATACATAGTCTACAAGCGATTTCCATTAGTTACTTTCAAGTCACAAAAACAATTAAATTCACAAATACACAACGTACTAAGCTTGAGTACATTTGAATTTCGCGCCGCAACGCAAAGCGGCAAGCGGGCGCCGCTCCGTACGCTATTACTCTTCTCATAGAAAATGTATAGTCCGGTCAATAAGTTGAAAAACGTGAAAAATAGACATGAAGCTCCTAAAAATATGAGCAATAGCTCATTGGATTCGGAATGACCTCTAGAAAAATGCAGTATGAGGATTTTACTGCACGTAAAAAATTGCAATTGTTATTAACAAAACAAGATAAAAAAAGGTATTTCGTTTTTTGTTAATATCTCAAAAACTATTAATATTTACGATATTTTAATATTTTCGAAAAGAAAGTTCCAGCTCCCGGAACTCTACCTCTAATATTAGGAATCCACGCAGCCATTACGGCATGGGTGCACTGCCGATAAAGACAGCGTAAGTACCATATAGAATATATTTTTTTAAAGTAACAAATATGAATTTAAAATTTTTCAAAAAGTTATGCAATTGTTAATTTGCTAATCTTTTTCCAATCTCCGTTGTCATAAATGACAGTTTAAATAATAAACCTAATATTTTTTGACTCAGTGGAGCCTTTCTTATATAATATACTTAACAAAATCACGAGTTAATTAAAATGAAAAGTCCAAGAAATGTTATACAATTTTTTTTTAAACAAATGTTATATTATTGCTGTTTTCGAATCCAACAATAGCATTAAGTAACGTTGGAAATTTTTTGTTTACATCATTTGTTGAGCAATTTTTTATAAACAAATAGACAAGTTTGATATTTAAAAACAAAACAATTTGTTGTCTTGGCAAAATATATATATTTTTTAATTTTCTTTATTTTTTTTTAAATTGTTTATAATCGTTTTATTACATTTAGATTGTTTAAATAATTAGTTAAGGAATAGTTTCAAAAATCATAATTGGCATTTCTCCACAGGTTAATTATTTTTTTTGTCAATAAGTTCATTGTTTGTTAACTTAACAATTTTTATAAACAAATTCTAACTACCGTTATATATTTTTTCTAGAGCTAAAAAAAATAACCAAATGTACTTATATCAAAATACTTATTATTTTTAGTATTTAAATATATTTATAATTTTTGATTTATTATTTGATACCATAATTTAAAAAAATAATTAAATTCATATTTGTTACTATAAAACAAATATTTTATGTGGTACCTACGCTGTCTTTAGCGGCAGTGCACCCATGCCGTAATGGCTGCGCGGATTCTTATTTTCAGCGTTAAATTAAAATTATTAATAATAGAGGTAGAGTTCCGGGAGCTGGAACTTTTTTTTGCGGAAGTTTCGGATCTTTATTCAAAATATAGTAAATATTAATAGTTTTTGAGATATTAACAAAAAAAACTAAATACCTTTTTTTTATCTTATTTTGTTAATAACAATTTGCAATTTTTTACGTGCAGTAAAATCCTCACACTGCATTTTTCTAGAGGTCATTCTGAATCCAATGAGCTATTGCTCATATTTTTAGGAGCTTTATACCTATTTTTCACGTTTTTTAACTTGTTCATCGGGCTAATAAGTACGTCAAAGAAAACGTCACGCCGGAAAAAGTTTTAAATATTTTTGTAGAGAAAAACGTAAATTGAAGTTGGTTTAGTTAATTAACATTATATTAATCAATCGAAATAAAGACGATTCACAAAACTTTAAAAAAATGTTTAGGTAATGATGATCGAAATATTATAATAATAATAATTTCTTAAGATGTTACTTTAAATAAAGAGAATAATAATAACACAACTTTCTCACTAATTATTCAGCCCCAAACTAAGCGTAGCGTTCGTTTCGGCTTCATTGGCCATCGCATCTCAGGGGCCAGGCCCCCCCTGGAAAATGACCCTAGATACGCCAATGCTAGTGCCGGAGATGTTGGAAGCCTAGGTACTCAATAAAAACCACCGAGCAGCACAACCAACTATGGACAACTCACGTGCCCCGCAGAACCTTTCGCTTCGGGCACCGTACGTCGGTCAGTGTTTGAGTGGTATTTCGCTAATATTTAATGAGAAGATCGGTTTAATACCGGATTATATTGATTCACAAATCTATAGCGCCCACACGGGTCAGCCTCTACTCATCGTACACAGTCCGTACATCAGACTATCATAAACTGTCAAATTTCTTCAATAGACCTTGAACTTTATGTTCATGGCATACGGTTGAATATTTATTGAAGACTTTTGACAGTTTTGTATAGGTCGATGTGCCGGCGTCTGTACGTAATCGCAACCTTTCTCCTAATTGCCTAGAATTAGTCTCGGAAGACTAATGCGGGGTCCTCCGAGATATATCGTGTGTTGGCGGACACTGCGCAGGCTACCAAGAGACTTTGTTTATGCTCAGGCACCGAATTAAAAGCTCAGGATCTACTAGTGATGCGCTCGTCATTAGGTCAATGGATATGTAATTATCGCATCACTATTCTAGTCATTTATAGGCTTGCTTATGTAATTTAAAAATTTGCAGTTATTTTGTAACTTGCTTATTTGGGTTTGGCTGTACCCTTATCCTAATAGATAAATAAATAGTAAATTTTTAGTATTTAATTTTACCAACTTTTTTTTTATATTTATCGAACTTGGAAAACTTTAGATATGTTACAAAAGTTTACTTTTAACCATATCAGTGATCTAGTTGTTAGACTACAAGTAGGTTTCTAATTCTAAATTTGAAATTGTTTTTAAATAACACCAAAAATATATTTAAAAAATATATTTTCTTTCTTTTTTTCTTTCTAATGTAAATCTGATAAGAACAACACTATTGCGACATATTTGGTAGTGCCGATTAGGAGGTGCGCACACGCAGATTCTCAACATCCATCCCAATTAGAGTTGGCATATAATAAATACCGGTTATCTCGGCTAACACTTAGCGCTAATAAAACACTCGCCAACTGAATTTATAGTTGAACGCTGCAGCTAGCACCAGCTTTTCTCAGTCAAAATAAACCCCAACTTTGGTATGGGTAACCTTTGCGTGTAATAAAATAATTTATATATTTAATGGTAAAGACATAAATGAAAACTAATAGTCGCTTTTTTTAAAAGTCGTCTGGCCATTGATGTTCAAATATAGATTTCTTTTAACTTTTTACGGTTTTAAATTAAAGTAAGCTTTGAACACAACTTAAGATTCCTGAGTAGAGCTGCTAAAATGGGCCTAGTGTTTCAGCAGTCTCTAGTATCTATGTCAACTCCAGAATCATACCTAATTGAATCAGAACTTTATTAATAAGGTTTTTATTATTGTAGTGAAACTGATATAAACTAAGAGTTTTCCAAAAGTGTATATTAATAAAAAACATAATACCTGTTAAATTAATATTTTCAGATAGGTTCTTTAAATAGTTTAGACTGAATTATGGTAAGAAAGGGTTATTAGTAATTTCCGTGGGATTACATGAAGATTCTTCACAAGGATAAAGTCGAAGGCCATCGCTAGTAAATAGTAAGAAAACTAGGCGATGCCATTCTGGTGGCAATCGTAACCGAGATAGATTATCTCGTGGCCGATGTATTTGTCCGGTATGTGACACGCCGACATAGAGCACTTACTACAGCTGAAAAAATGTACTAATCTAACAATATCATACTTATTCAATTTGTTGTAGTCTTTCACATTAACGTTTCGCCGGAAACTCTAAAGGATCCTTTTTTCTTTTACGTCCATACACTTTGAGGACTAACTGCAAAAAAATGACACTCGAGAGCTTTTTACTCGCTCTTTGATTAAACGGCGGCTCCTTTAAAGATTTACCATAATAGTTGAACATCGCGTTTTTTATTCGCGACAATTTTTTTTGTTGCGATGGAACATGAATTATATAGATAATTCATAGTATAGTATATAGTATAGCATAGTATAGTAGTATAGTACTAATATTATAAAGAGGAAACCTGTGTATTTTTGTATGTATGTATGTATGTATGTTTGCAACGAATAAACTCAAAAACTACTGGACCGATTTAAGAATTATTTCACCATTAGAATGCTACATTAGCGCTGAGTAACAAAGGCTATATTAAAAAAAAATCCACCTGTGTGAAGCAGGGACGGGCCGCTAGTAAATTAATAATTATAAAGTATTCTGTTTGTTATTAAAATAGTGTGCTTTATATAAGTTGGTAAATTGTTCTTTAAAGTTTCATATTCTTCAGTTTTCATATTATAATGAAACATTATCTACATACGGCTACAGGATCTGTAAATATATGGGGAGTTGCCTTATGGCTATGGAGTGAAAACGTCATGATAAAAAAAGTAAAAAAAATAGACGTAAGAAAGTATTTTATTTCAATGAAGTGGTAAGTCACGAGAGTAGCAAAAATGTTCGTAATATCATCTACCTTAGGTTACTACTAATATTAAATATTTATAAAATACAGTGAAAAAATTATATGCCTACCCGACCCAGCCAGGAATCGAACCTGTGTCTTCCGCAATCCGGGCGGCTGCACTGACCATTATGCTACCGGGAAGGCTGACGTAAGCACTGAGTTTCTTCACTGCTTTTTAATTGTTGAGTGCTTTTAGCGGCACAGTGCCATCTATCCAACGGTTATTGCAACCGATGCAAATAGCAGCAATTAGCACTTAAAAAATAAAAAGTAAAATTTACTACTAATACAGTCATCTTTATCTTACCTCATTTTATGTCACCACTGCTGGGGCACGAGCCTTCCCTAAGGATGAATAGGGAAGGCAGGCCCTACGCGGTCCCTTTACGGATCGGTAGACGAGTTAACGACTGCTAATACAGCCGGGACTGATGACTTTACGTGCCTTCTAAAACGGAGGAGCTATGGATATTAATTTTTGGTCACCCATCCAATAACCGGCCTTTACGAAAGTTGTTTAACCTTAGCAATTGCAAAACGGGGGCGTTAACCACTGCGACATCGAGCTCCTCAATTACTTACTCTAACTATAAATCAAGGAATAAGATAATACAAATCTTTATCTGGACATTCATCGAATGATGGTGTTATTACATTTACTAATCATGATAAGTCTAAGGAAAACGATACTAAATTGTTTATCTGGTGATCAGTACCTAGGTACAATTGTATTTTTATCTTTTTTTAACATTTTTTTAAACCCAGTTTACATAATGTTGTGTAATTTTGATATACTTAATTATCAGAATCTATACTAACAAAGCTGAAGAGTTTGTTTGTTTGTTTGAACGCGCTAATCTCAGGAACTACTGGTTCGAATTGAAAAATAATTTTTGTGTTAAATAGTCCATTTATTGAGGATAGCTAAAGGCTATATTACATCACGCTATGACTAATAGGAGTGGAGCAGCAATGAGAAATGCTGCAAAAGCAGGATAATTTTATAAGACCGGGGGGGGGGGGGGGGTCTTACTAATATTTTTTCCAAGCGTTCCTTTATTCTTCCGTTTCCCGTGTAATTTTTTACTTTATTTACTTTTAGTGATCATAGCGTGATGTTCTTTAAACAGTTTTTTAATAGATTGTTCGCTAATTAACGAGGTTGAAACCGCGGGGCACAGCTAGTAAAAGATAAAATTCAAAATAATAAAAACAATTTGAAAAAATACGAAAGTGTTGAAAAAATTCCACGAGCGGGATTCGAACCCGCACCCCATGACATGCCGGGTCAGATGCACTGCCAACTATGCTATCGTGGCTCAATCCAACTCGCCGAAATTAATCAACACTATCTACTTTTACTTTATAATAAAAACAATTTACGAAAAGTAGTTTCTATCAAAATATTTTCGGTGAAGATGTATTTTCTTGGCTTTATATTCTCTTTTATTTAAATTTCCTAATTTGTTTTTATATAATGGATGCAGTAAAAAATATTTTGTGGATCTATTAAATTGTATATTGAATTAATGTGTTCTTCAATTGAACTGACAATCACGATTTTTAAGTACTTAATTTTTTTCATTAGCGTCTAGCGGAATTGCACTTTGTGTTTCTGAGTAATAATAATTACCTAACTTCTCCTATCCTAGAACCTTTGCCTAGAACAGAATAGGATTTATAAGATAGGATAACCTATGTTTTCTACAGGAACAACTTATTAGGTATTTCTTTTCATACGTTTCGATCATTGGCAACCTCACCAATTTCTTTTATAGACATCGAGACCGTCAGAACTAGCTAATTTACAAATTATTTACTGACTATCAACAAAACAGTGCTAAAATGTGATGATATGATATAGCCCTATAGGATATACGCGTCGATATATCAAGGAGTTAACTATCTGTCTGTCACACGTGTTAGCCAAAGATGGAGATCCCTCGAAGGGTTCGTCTATATTTTATTTTAAAACCAGTTAACGTGCCGGGGGGAGAGTGACCCTCTTAATTAAATGTTTAATTTATGACTTGAAGTTGATTTAGGTTACCAAGAAGGTTGCTTAGTTTTGCAAAATTTTGTACATATATTTTTTATCACTTAAGGGTACAAACTTGACCTTCATCTCACCTGAAGTTAAGTGATGATAAGGCTGATGGTGGAAGCGCACTTTACCCGGAATTCTTGACTACATAAGGAACTGGCTGTCTTTACATACTCCCTAATTGTTTTTTAAAGTTTACGCGAATACTACACATTGAAATGAATCAACTTTTACAACGGTCCGTGGACCCTGCAAAGGCAAATGTCAGGATAAACATTGATTAAAACTAATGTATAAAATAAACGCGAGTAGATCCGTAAACGTTGGCTCATTTCAATGCTTCCTAATTGTCGGAACACATCAATACTGACAACAACTAACAATGATGTTAAAGTGTTATATTTAGACTAGCTGACCCGGCAAACGTTCTTTTGGCATATAAATTACTATATTATGCATGTATTTATACAAATAAACCTTCCTCTTGAATCACTCTATCTATTAAAAAAAACCGCATCAAAATCTGTTGCGTAGTTTTAAAGATCTAAGCATACATAGGGACAGACAAACAGCGGGAAGCGACTTTGTTTTAAACAATGTAGTGATAAGATGAACATCAATATTATTGAACTGGCAGTTTTCTAAGTCGAAAAGAAAACAATAATTTATAGGATTTTCATTATTTAACTAGTCGGCATAGTTAAAGAACACGGATAACGCAGTGTAGGCAAGCCTCCGACAAGGTGGACCGAACGATCTGGTGAAGGTCGCAGGTAGCCGCTGGATGGGAGCACCACGAAACTGGTCGTTCTGGAGATCCTTAAAAGTCTTTCAAGTCTCCAGCAGTAGAACCTCTACACTTTTGACTGAGATGATGACGATGCACCAACAAATAAGCTTATAGGCCGCCTGATAGCAGCTGTCACTGCAAACTTTTTTTTGTACCTTGTTGCTATGTTGTTGTATAAATTTTACGCGAACACCACTACTAACAAATTCAACATTATATTATCATTTTATCCTGACGCTTAGATTTTAATGTGTAAAAAAAATGTTTTGACTATATGAATTCGGGTATAATATGCTGGATATGCTAATTTAAAACAAATTATACCAATTTACTTGAAAGCACGCACGCAATGTAACGCGGCGATTGTTAAGTCGATATATAAAAAAATCGTCATGTCAACACGACTCGAACTCGATACTTTCTCGAATATAACGTTACAGGTCCAGATTGGGTAATTTTGCCGTATCCTGCCACACAGCTGGTGCAGGAACTTGAAAAAAGAGCGGATCTGTCAACACGTACAATTATAGAAGTAACGCAAAAAGTCTCTACTAGGGCTTTTAAATAACGGATTTTTTCCAATACATTATAATATGTTGAAAACCTTATATGTGTGATTTACCGTGTTCCCGTGATTACAGTCTTGAACTCTAGATTATTTTTTTTAGAAAATCATTTAAATTCGTATTTTAACATCAGATCATATCATAACTCTTATGTAAAACTTAAACTTCTGATCGCATCGTACCACAGAGAAGACAAATTGTACTATGATATAATGTATTATTTATGCATTATAAGTGAAATCATCATCAATCATCAAAAATCCTACTAGGTACCACTTTCTTAAACTATTGGAAATTGCGACTATTTACTATATACGAGTAGGTATATGGATTTCTTGATATCCGTGTTTACTGTATTGGCAGACCTAATATCGGTATTGAAAAATATCAATATTAACCCGTGATAACGGTATAAGATCCCAAAATAATAGTATTGAAACCCCTAGTCTCAACTGGCTTTGGGTTATTATAAATTATTTTTGAACTAAAGTACTATTTTAAAGACTCCTCCACATTCTCCATGTGCTCTGTGCTGTCAATGATGTATGTTTATAAAAAAATAACTTTTATCTATAAAAAATAAGTTTTATCGATACTTAATTTTAAGAAAAAAGTTTTTTAACTTATTGTTTTTTTTAACTAAGCATTACATTAATCATTACATAATAATCAGCACGTCACGTAATAGTCCTCATGTTTCTTTCCTCTTCTATAGAAATAAAGCATTATACCTACAACATTGATTTCACTAGATATTGGGAAATAATATGGCAATGAACATTTCATTTAAAGCCACCTTGCATTAGAATAATCAAAATTTGTTAAATTCCTAAAACGACATATAAAACGTATCACAAAGCGGCAGGACATGCCTACCTGGTAAAAAAACTATCTTGTAAAGTCTTCATTCATTAAACTACCAAGAAACGAACCTCAGGGTTCCCATTTAACTTTTCCGGAATTTCTTGCGCCTCCTAGCGGCGAGTAGCGATCCAATATTCTCTCACACTCTCCGCCCGTCACCCACCATCCCTCTCAAAACACCCACACATCCCTACATACGACCGAGATAACCATATATCGGTCATTATAGCGACGCTTTCCACTCGGGAAAACGGACTAACCTTTCGTCGTCTCTATTTACTCCATACGTTAGCAATGATTAGAGGGAGACGGTTGTTTTATGAAAATTGCAACGAATGGACACTCGATGACCACGAAGTTTTTAGTGAGTTTTTTTCAGCCTATGAGGAAATGTTTGGACAAGGGCCGCGCATAACGTTGGGGTTGTATTGTGCCGACCAAAGAGGTTTGCAATCAGCAAACTGTTCGAGTTTTCATTAGGTAATCAAAATAAAATAAATAATTAAAAAAAACTTCAAAGAATGTGTAACAGAGTAGTTAACATTTTTTATGTCAAATGGCAGGTAAACATGAGCGATATATTGTAAATCATATTTATTTATCATTGAATAAACATATTAAAAGTTTAGTACAAATAAATCAGAACTAAAGAATCAATGTCTTATTACGTATACAAGCTAAATATCCCATACTACATAACTTAGACACATCAAGAAAATAGACTTACAAAAAACCGTCAAAAGAATGCATTAACAACATTAAATCAATTCCCAGAACAAAAAGAAGATCCCATTCCAAATTCAAAACTGAAGGAACGTATAAAAACAAAAAATGACCAATCAATTGAGTTAAGAATTCAATAATCGAACACAAACTCGGCGGTGAAACAATTATGAAAAAGTTCTCTCCCAGTTAAGTCGCGGCCGGGACTGACACTCATAAAACTTATTAAAGTCAAGGACCGGCGGAGATAAGTTCCTCTCGGCTTCTTAAGTAAAATAACGCCGGGGAAAAAATGCGCTCTCAAAGTTTGGAGTGAAAGTGAAATATCTAGTCGTGTTCGTAACGATTGCTACGTGTTGCGTTTAGCTGGGCATGCTCACTTCTTTTTCGGTGGTTATACGGTGATACAGTAAGTACATTATGTTCTTTTAACAATCAAGGTTATTGAACTTTATAATATATATATTTTTTTTATTTTTAAACGTAATCAAAAACTCCTAAAGACAATCAATATCTCTGTCATTACTGTGAAAACTAAAAAAACTATTGTAAGTGTAACACTTTTCACACTTTTTATGATTGAACGTAAACTGTTAATTCACAATACGATTTTTTATGCTACGAAAATCTAGTACGCTACGAAGTCGTAGTCCGTGCTACGAGGTTTCAAGAGATAATGAATGGAACTATGTAATCCACTTTTTCATTGAGATTTTGAGCTTATAGCAGGTTCAACTAACGTCAAAAGTGATTAAGAGTGAGCTTAATAGCAATATTCATAGGTGTAACGCGTACGGCTGAAACAATATAATTACAAAAAAAACGAAATTTCAATGTCACCTGAAGAAAGTTTTCAAAACTCAGGTAAGCGTTCCATTTCATGTTTCGTGAAAGGCGAACTGACCGCGCACCGGTCCATTCAATTAAAAATTCCATCTCCTAATCGAGTCATGAAATATGCAAGCAAATATTATCCCTTTTCTTTTGTACGCTGCATATTCGCCCCACCCGCGCACGCACACCGACGCACGGCACTTATGATTTATGGCCGTCTCTGTCGCTCGTAGGCGTTGGATGCTGGGAGTCGCGTGGTGCGATCTCTGTCGACCAGCCGAGGCGGCAGCGACCGCGAGTAACCCCTGGCCACTTCGTGTGGACTCGCACGCGCCGTCGTCGGCCGGCCGAGCGAGACAGCGACAGTTTGTGGACATGCGGAGGCCGCGGAGCCCTCGCGCGAAGGGACACAGGACAGACGCTCTCGGACATCGGGCGAGAGCGGGCGGCCGGCGCACCTGCCTCGCACCGACCACGCGCGCGATCGAACCGATACATCGTAAACACAAAACATTTTCGCATCGCCAATAAAATTTTCTTCGCTTAATTCTGTCGTGGCTGTAAAGAAAACTATAGTTGAATTTTATTTTATGACAATAACGGTTATTTTGCGATACAGTGCTTAAATAAATATTGTTGAACGGACTGAAATGTGAATAAGTTTTGCTGATAAGTCGTATTGGAATCTAACGGAGTGACCAATTCGTTTGCCGAATCTGAAGATCGCCACTTGGTGCGGTTCGATTAGATAGTGCACTGAGACGCACATTCGAGTGTTGATAAGGCCTCATGAGCAAAAAATATTGGACAGACAAGAATTTTGGTGAAAAATGAATTGACTGGAAACATCATGAAAAGAAAAAAGTAATTTGTTCAACTGTTCAATTTTAAGTTGTCAATATGGAAAAATTACGAAGATGACTAAAAATGTTGGAACGATTACCGTCGGCCTATGGCTGTTAAAAAAATGTTGTGACTTTAGTATGTTATCAAAACTCATTCTTAGCTTACGATAAAGCAGCTGGACCGACGGCGGTCTGTGTGAAGTGAGCTAAAAACTGTCGCCTGATAAAAGAAAATATATTAAGATAAACATTTCTCAGGATAAAAGAAGTTGTTCAAGATCTAAAAATAGGTGACCAAATCAAGATGAGAATCAAGATGCCAGCTGTACGCATCGCGCAAGGTAAGCTTAATTATGGTCAAAACAATTTAGTACTAATATCTATTTTACAAGGATATTTTAATTCGAATCTTAATTAAATATCCGTATTATTTCCCCACTGAAAACATTTAGTTATATAATATTCCTAATGCCCTAAACGTTAAAGCAATATGAGCGTCTGTAACCGGTAACTTTGAAAAGTCTACGTTCATCAGAGAACGTCTTATAACTGTCAATGATAATAATAAAAAGAAACAAAACACTATCATTCTATTTTTAAAATTTTTAAAATCTGCTCACTTAACTAGAAACTTTTTAAAAATATCCAAAAAGTTTACATTACCAAAATTAAAAACGAAACGCAACCATTGCGTCTCGAAGACATCTCGCGCACGCACAGCACTATCTCATTTAGGATGCTGAGCCCCATTCAGTGGCAATGAGCTACTTAATGCCCGCCGGTGTGAGCAAACATTGACACACGCCTGGTCATCCTGTCCGAAAGGGATGAGAGACCGTCTAAAGACCCCCCCAAGTAGCCCCATTTAAATATTCACGAGACAGTCAGCTGACTGCATGGCCGCAAATTGCTTAAGCTCTTTTCTACGTTTCCATATCTACACAAGCTTCAAAGTTACATTTATTTTATACCAATTAGATTGTTTTAATGATTTCTAAGCTTAAAAATGTACGCAATTTATTGAGAGCCGTTATACATTTCATAAACCATTCAAAATTAAAAAAATATATATTTACTAAACCAATAAACCTATTCTAAGAAACTTTTTATGCTTAAAAACCATAAAGAGACCTAAAAAGTTATTAGACTTAATTAAATTTATTCTATTTAAACTTCATTGTCAAAAGTTATCTCATATATACAAATCTCATAAATTTTGATTAATAAACGTTATTTAACAAAATTGTTCATTAACTTCTTAGATCTCTGTACAAGTATTCTCCTTAAGAAAGCATCAGAAAAAGGCTTATTGGTTTAAAAAAATGCACCGAATACCGAAACATACAAACCCTGATGATAACGTAGCCACTAAAACTGCTACAAACGACCACGAGAACAATTAAATAGTTAATTATAACAACAAAATGACCAATACAACTGTGACATTAAACATTGTCACGTTTCATAAGCGTGATGGAGAGATTACAGTTGGTTTTTTAAAAGCTAATATAACTCTCTATCTCCATCTCTTGTTCATTACAGGCTACAAGCCTTTTATTACCAGAGGGATCGTGGTAACAGTTACCTACAATGTATGTAAAATGTTAAGCATCATTAATTTAGTAGCTACCACTTTAATTTTACAATCTATCGTCATAAATGTGACAATGTTAATGATAGAGATACGAACCTATCTAATTTTGTTAAAAATGAAAAATACTAGTTTTAATAGCAATTGATAGATGACGGCTGTCAAAGCGATTTTAGTTTAATTTCATAGGTATAATTGCTTCTTTTTTATTATATCTTTTTTCTTCATATTTATTTATGAGAAATAATAAATTGATCCCCAAAAAAATAGTAGGCTAGCACCTAAAATGGTTGCATGCAGCATGTAGTTTAGGTGCTAACTTAGTATTTTTGTGGGTTACGTTAGGTTACTTTGGTGATCGATTAAATACAACCCTTTATTTATTATAAAATTTAATTTGTTACTAACTTCTTACAGAATTTTAATAACCATTTTATGTGGCAAGTGATTGATGTCGACGTTAAATGCTATAGAACTTTGACATTACTGACAGTTGTCTACATACGAACAATGTATCCTTACTGTATTTTGCTATTTCTAATTATCTTAGTTATTTATTATATCGGCTATTGTAGACATTAGAAACTGTTTTATTTCTTATGCATGCTTCTAGCCATTGTTGCTTGGCTTTAATTCCCACTGGCCAACAGTTAACTAAATTAATTACTCATTATAAACTGAGAGCGAAGCTTCACAATTCCCATGCTTTACTCTCCACTAAGTAGAATGGTCAAAAATATGATTTGCAGATTACTATGGTCTGTAGGTAGGCATGAGAAAGTATTTTTATTGTTACAATTAAAAAGTCACTTTCAAACATTCTACTGGCCAACATCCTGTGTTGCTTTTAATAAAAATACTTATAACAGTTATTTAACAAAGACTCTTTTAACGGTCTTCAACACTTATGCTCAGGACAACTTAAGTTTTAATACCTATAGCGCCTCTTATGTATGCGTGTGAGTCGACTCACGCGCACGATTTCTTCTTAAAACTAGCGTTGTAGCACACATTGGCAATTAGTCCAAGTTGACCGAAGGCGACGGGCTACTCCTATTGGTCGCTGGGACGGTGACGTCACGAACGTCTGGGGCCGTTGCGCCCGATTGGTCGACACGCGTCATTTCGTCGATGACACGTTTGTTCTTATTTTGTGCGCAAGAAGTTCGAGGCACTCGCTTTTTGTCGGCCACACAATACGGCCCCCTTTGTACATGAAACTGGATGCCTTTATGTGGCCGTCCAACTATAAATACAAGGACAAAAGACCGTAATTATAACACTAAATCCGATGCACACAACGATTCCGCACCACAATAATGTCGTTAAACGTCCAATGATGAGGCGTTAGAAATTATAAAGGAAAGCTCACTCAAACTTACTAATGCGACCCCAATTACGTTTAAAGGCAGAAAAACCTTTTTGACTTTTTAAAACCCTCCTCAAAAGTTAGAATTAGGGAATCGTAAAATTACTTTATCAGGTGCGAGGCGAACTGCCGCGGGAGTAACTTTAGAACAAACTTTTAAAAATCTAAGTTAACTTTCCCCAGCCCCGGTTACGGGCTTACAACATCAGCGGACGCGATGTTTTATTTCGCGCTCGGAAATGTTTGTCGCTAATTGATATGGGTCTTTGTGTCCTACGTCAGATTTTTAATGGATTTTGTAACGTTTCTGTTTAACATGCTCGAATTGTGTGCCTGACGTGTTATGTTTGTTTAAGTGCTTTGTACCCGACCATTCTCATCAGAATTCTCAATTTCATTAGTGTCTTTGCACGTTGCCATCTATCTGGTTGTAACTCTCTTATACTTTTTAATCTCTTTTATCAATTGTGTGTGTTTTTTATTAAGCCCAGTAAGATTTAGTTTAATTCTCCGTTACCCAGCAGAATCGAGCGGATGCCGCATAAAAGAGCCGCATGTCAATTTAAACATTGCCTATGTCTTGTCCTTTGCCGCTTAGCGATTCAATATGTCTTCATTAAGTGAATATCGAAGCATCGCATTTACAAGCGGAACCTTCAATCTTGATCCTTGGCCAAGAATTATGGCCGACTCGTCGATCAAGATACTTTCTGATGATCTTCTTGGATAGTTTTAGATATAATTTACTACTTGTACGGTGATAAGGTGATAATGGTGAGAATAAATAGTGATAAAAAGCAAATTTCTTTACACACATAATATATCACTTCAGCTTAGAGAAACTAACTTAATTATGACGAATAACAAATCAATAAAACTTCAATCATGGGAATCAAAATTAAACTTATAGGCTAATTGAATGTTAATGCTAATAAAATCTAATTAGCGAAACCTAGAACGAAATATGTTCTCACAATTTACAGATTCATCTCAAATGTGATTAATACTTTAAAATCAAACAAAGCACGCTAAGAGGCCTGATCACCTATTTAAATGGCACGCACTGCATAATTATACTACTTTACGCAATAGCGGCCGTGGGAATGATACAGGACTCAATCTCACTGTTACTATTCAAGAACACAAATTGAATTCGTCAAGAGAAATAAATTTCACAATTGACATCGACCGTCCACTTGATACGCTCAAAAAAGAAAGAGAAACGAATACGGATAATTTATTAGCGTATCGGCAGTTGATATTTAAATTATGGGAATATAGTTAATTTTCTTATTTAGAATAATGATTCCGCCGGCCACGGCCACCCGTTTTGAATTCAGACTGGACCGGCTCCACTTTTCTTTTTACACGATCGCTCCGATCGGCATTCTGTATTTGTGATTCTTAAGATAAAGACGTATGGATTTACATATGTTATGTCAGTGAAGGTCCGGGCAACATTTAAATTGGATTTATTAGTCCGGCCCTATTAAGAAGTACAAAGCGACGTTGGAGGCACCACCGTTGGAAACGAAACAAATTAAAATAATAAGAAAAGAACAGAAGCGATTGAAACTTCGACGTATGGGACGAATAAACATATTCTGATCTGAAATTTCTCTGAATTTACAATGATCCTCAAACCACTTTCATTGTTATAGAAAAAAGCAGAACAAACAATCCTTCTACCAACAAAAGGATTAAATAGAGCCAACAATGCAAATCGTATTACAGACAAAGAAAACAGTAGCAAACATTTACAGTTTTTTTTGTTATAACTTTAAACATAATCTTCGACTGTTAGATGAGTTGGAATGATAATTTAACATTGTGGTAACTTATCTAACATAAGTAATCTCATTGTCACTTCTAAATATTGATCATCGCGTTCGATTTAACGTTATTGTATTTAGTCTTACATAAAATATTTCGTTCTTATAACTCACATTCACCAGTTTATTACATCTTTTATTTTGTTTTAGAAAAGCAACACAATAAGGTACCATCAGTTTAACTCTTTTCACACATTCAACCCGTCTTTTAATTTGGACAAAAAATCTTTGACCAATGTCCACTCATTAAGGTCCATTACTAAGCCTAGAAAAATAAATACTCTACCCCAGTACAAAGGAATAAAAAATGTTCATAACAAGAATTAATTCATTGTTAGCAGACCACGATCAATAGCCAAGGAGTGGGAGGACAGTTTCTGAAGAGTTCATCTTTGTCAGGCTTTGATACCAATTTGTTATTGTCGGCCTTTCAATGCTAAAGACGATTTAAGTTCGGAAGATATAGCCTTGGCTCTCTTTAGATTGGAGCTCTCAGTGTGACATAAAATGAATATGTCACAGAATCTAGTAAAACTTTAAGCTATTAAAAGTAAATCATTGACTATATTCTTAAAACCGAATAGGAGCCATATAAATACAGCTTTATCAAAAATCAGCTACAGGTTGACAAAGGGCCTGATTTCGATAGAGGCACCTGATTCTCCAATATTTTCCCATGGTCAAACTCCAGTAAACACCTTGACAAAAAACCATGCCAGCCGCCCTTTGACAAACAATTGGTCAAAGAGATTTTTTTGAGCCAAACAGACTTCGCAGTCCGCACCCATATGAGTAGAATTGCCGATAATATCGCAACAATGCCTTATAGGGTTCGCATCCGAATTCTTCTGTAGGCAAAATAACTATTGTGTGTCATTATGCGATAATCTTTCATCAATTTTTAACAGAAAAGGGTTTACAAGTGTCACTTTCTTCTTCATTGTCCGTTCTGGATTCGTTCCTGACAGATATACAAAAAAAAGTTCACAGTAGCATTACAAAAACTGTGATATGAATTGATACACATTATTGTAAAACTATTTTATTAATTTACTAAAATTTAATGGCGTTTGCATAATGGCCAAATTGATGGAAAAATTGCTACATGTCAATGTCTACCTGAGCATCAGAACGGTTCATCCCGAAACTGTCTGATATTTGAATGATTCTCGCATGACCATTGTCCAATACCTTTTGATTTGCCGTGAGTTCCTCTAAATTTATCGAATTAATTTTTTCCTTAACTTTTTTTTGGTTGACATAAGGCATACACGTCAAGTTGAATAACGCAGCCTTTTAATAGGTTGTATTGTGTTGGCATGCCCACATTCATATTAGAGGTTTTTAAAGAAAAACCCTTTTGTTTGGCAAAAGGCAAAAATCCTTCACAAGAAAGAGAGAGCGGTCTGAATCCCAGCTCACCTTTTGTTTCAAATGTTTATGTTATTCCAGGTCAACTTTGGCAACAGCTCCATTGTTTTGCTAAATAGATTAAGTAGATGTTAAAAATCATAAGCCTCAAACTAAAGGAGTGAAAGATGATAGCTTGATGTTTCCTAATGATTTATATGGTGTTGTGGAGTATTTAAGACTATTGTTCGACTGTCCTACAGCATCGGTAGGCGTTCCACTAGATTTATTGCTCTTCATCACCCTTTCTTTGTTTATATGAAAACATTACGACGATATGTTGCTAGTCAGTTCTATTACGGGTATAATGATACCCGTAATAGAACTGACTAGCAAAATATAATGATAATATTTTGCTTTTTTAAATTTGACAGGAGTTTTATTGTAATATCGTAGAGAAATTATATAATTTCTCTACGATATTACAATAAAAGTATACGTAAGTTTTGGAAATATAAAAGTATCATATAGTGACTTCTACTTTTTGAAAGCGTTATATTAACTAAAAGTGCCAGAACAAATTATTTTTAACAAAACAAAACACGATTTAGCGGACACCCAAACAGTCCCAATAAGCACTTTTCGAAAACAATCATGTCTGAAATTGCCGCTGTCATTTGTTTATCATTACTGACCTAACACACAAATGGCAAAGGGTCCTAAACAGCGGTAAAAGGTATAAAGGTCGCAACTGCGTCTGCGACGCTTCTGCTAAATGTTAAAAGGTCGTAACTGGGTTTGTATGCTGGGAGCTTTCCCATCGGGCATCGTGACCGCTCGCCTTGTTAAGCGATGACCTGCCTAGAGATTATGCACTTGCATCCGTTCGAATGACGACTGTCTAATTGAGGTCATGTGAAATGAGTAGAAGGTGCTCATGGTAAACAAAGAAGACTTTTTTTGCAATTAAGATAGAACTTTTTTTTTCGCCATTACACTAAAGTAGAACTTATTTGCTCGCCAGACTGTTAAAGTTCGTTTGATAATAAACAATAAATTAATGATAAAATCATAACAAAAAAATATAAAATTTTAACTATGTATATTAACACTATTAAATGTACAGGTTACAAAGTCATAACAGTTATCGCGTCCAAATTCATATCGATAGTACTTTGCAAAAAGCTGATTAACAAACTGAATTTAACCAGTACTTATCTAAACGCGATCAATCAATCATTTCGTCATCCAATTCTTTTTTATTACGTAACAGATAAGCATTAGATATTTACTTTGAATCACAAGTAAACTCTCATATGCAAATAACCACAGACCTAACTGTCCGTAGAGGCGAAATGGCGTAATAAATTTGACGGCGGCCGCAAGATCGCCTTTCTTCCGATCGCCAGATAACCGACGGGTGACCTCCGTGCGAGCAGCTATTGTCTGCGAAGCTAGTGTGAGCAACTATTAGATAGTGGAGTTATTAGATGTAATCTCTCCAACTATCTTTGCGGTCAGTTAACTCTAATTGAATATGTGATAGAAATGTGCAAATGAAACCGATTGATTTTTTATAATAATCACAAAATTAAACTGTCAATAGAATCTATAAAAATTGTTATTGATAACAATGAAAATGAAATACTGTAATATTATACGAGGTTTTTTTATTTTAAGCATTATATTTAGACGAAGAATCATTGTCGGTTATCTCTTAGTATTATTCGAAATATCCAAATCATAAAAATAGTATAACTAGTATAACATATTAATGTTAATAGGAGATACTGTGAACATTTCTAATAACTCACATCAGCCACATAGAATTTAATAAACTCTGTGTGAGAGCTAATTTATCATATAAACATATCTACACATCAATAGCTCTGCGATGTGAATGGCGTTAACAACTCGATGCGATTTAATTCAGGCGACAATAATTGGTTTCATAGACGCACCATACCCATGCAAAGTGCCATATTAACGAGACCCTCTATCCGCATCTGAGCTACCAATACCTCAAACAAAGTGAAGTTGTTATTCGCTTAAGCATAGCTCAAGTAACAACGGTAGTTCAGAGATAATAAGAAGCTATGGGAATAAGATCATCGTGTCTAGTAGACCTGACCAGTTTTTGCTATTTTAGAAATCTCTGGTCGCTCACGTCATGAGAAAACAGAGAAAAATTAATTACACAAAGGTTTTTCTAAAATGCTTCATAGCTCTCGAAGTGCAGTAACAAAATCATCTAGATATACCAAGTGACTGAGGGATTTTTTGAACTCAAGAAACCTATAGAAAATTTAATTTTAAAACTCAATATGCGAAATTAGCCACAGTCGTCCTAAAATATTTGCCGTGCGTATACCGCGAGCGTCCCACGCTGTCATAGCTTTTTTTCCCAAATAAAGGTGGCATTCAATCCTTTCTTTCCGCCCGTCCACAATCGCATCCACAATAGATTCCTTGACCAGAATCAGAGCATGTGTGAGATAGATCGAAGGCTCTTCCGCTTACACCCGTGAGATTCGGCAATTAGTAAGGTGGCATGGCATGGCATATGTGGGATAATGTTCCACAAATGAATTGGAGTAAAAAACTGTTGACCCATTTGCAGTAAGATCTTTTTTAGGATGTGAAACGGCACTTTTAAATTAAAGCCATGAAGTAGCCACTTCTTTAATTTATTACAGTAATTGTATAAACACAGTATTTTTTGTGATGAATATACATGTAACGTTTTTACTTAATAAATTATTAACTGCATTTTCATTCGACTATAATATTTAATTAACTTTGATAATAATAATAATTTATTATTCATTATAAAATTATTTATTATAAGTATCACAAAAAAATATTACGTTTTTTAAAAACTTGATAGCATGATCAATCTACAAAAATCATCGATATTTCTTTATAAACAATAAATCCATAGTCCTTTCATAGTTTTGTTCACTGTGCACCATTATTCGCCTATCAAAAGAGACCTTCGTCAATCAAGACCCTATAACCGCGAATCTACTCCTGCGCATGTCCATAATTACATGTCGGAAGACCCAACACCTGTTCGGTTTTCACACGACCAGAAACAGGTAACGCGGATTTCGGACAACCGTTTCGTAACAGTATCCTTTTTTGTTCTATAAACGATCGCAGCAAACAAAAAAAATGGTGTCGTGTTCTTCAAATTCTGTAGTAAGTTGAGATTCTTATTCGATTGCGTATGATCAAACATTAGTTTTTGTAAAATATATAAACTTTTTAAGAAATTTCATGTTTCTTATTTACTGTCTTATCTTATATTACTGGGCCTGCCCAGGTTTCCTTTTCCCAGTAGCATTTCAAACCATCGAAATCTTTTGTGAAATAAGTGATATGTAGTTCGACATTAAAGGATATTACCGTACTTAATTTTGTTAAGAATTATTCTGGACTGTTATCAACTTCTTTAACTTCAAAACGACTATTATCTAGTTTCATGAGCAATCATTTCTCTCGGACAGTGTAAATTTGGATTCACTTCGTACCAATTAGATTTACAATCCGAAATTGCCGCAGCGCGAAAAAAAGATTATCCGAAAAACCAACAGTCCGTAGCATTTCTGTCCAAAACTCACGCACAATTTGCCGCCCACCGTAGGTAAATCGAATTATTTTATTGCATTGTTTACTCCCTAATATTTGCGCAAGTATACCAGATGTACACTCTACGTCAATCTTCCATGTTTGTTTACGCAGAAATAGCAAACACTCGGCGTTGGGGTCACTCATTCATTTCGGTCACCAAATTTGATTGGCGTAATATTATTTGGTAAGACGAGACGAGGTGACTCTAATCTAATATAACAGATTCTTAATATTGGATTATTTTGGTAAAACGGTTTCTAGGAATATGATGCTATAAATGATAAGACATTTGTAATTTTTACAAAATCAATGCATAACTTTCAGCATATTAATTACCATGGTCAGAATAAAACTTCGACATCCATGTAAAAAAAAGTCTAGATAACAATCTAGACGTTTTTTTTAATAAAATAATATGAGTAGCAGGACAGCGCGTCCTCGTTGTAAGCGCGACACAGCTATCAAATACGACAAAAGCATGAAACCAATAATTCATACTAAATATAACGCGGAACAATTAAAAGTCAGTCATCCATTCTGATCTGTGCAAAATCATATTCATCCTCTAATGTCACGTCGCAGTGACATGCACTTTTTGCCATTCAAATAGGGGAGACAGTTGTATTTTTTCTGTATAGACCGCTTGGTCTATACTCGGAGACGATTACGCATATTTTTGCTCAAACGTTATTAGGGGTGCTACGTGTGAAAAAAATGTACTATTATAAATAAATGGAGCTACACAAAGGGATGCGAGAGCGATCGGGGTCACTAGGAAACGGCGGTTTTCATACGAGGTTTTTTTACCTGGCAATCTGGGGGTCCTTTTTTCATTAAAAACTTTAGGGTCTCAAACTTTATCGAGGTAGCCAGTCAGTCTGTGTTCATCTGCGAAGATGATCACATGCTTTATTACTCTGAAGACTTGGTTGAGTGGTCACGGTTCTGGACCTATACCGTTCGAGTGCACTGGACTTAGACTTTTTGTTTACTTTTAAGTTAGTGTTAAGTTATATTTTAGATAGTAAATATATTTAAGCTATGGTGTTAAGTTATAGTTATAAAACAAAGACGTTAAAGCTACGGTGTAATATAGGGGATTTGGACTGCAAGAGTGAAAGTTTTTAAACGAAAAATGGATCTGTCATCAAGGAGTAAGTCGAGATTTTTCGATTCCGGAATCTACATGCGGCGTAAAGGTATAGTCAAAAATTTTGATCTGCAACCAAGATATTTTTTTCCTAGTAGTAAAGTAGATGTTTTTTTTATATGCAACCAACGAATTTGAACTAATAGAGAGAGGGCGGGCTGTAATAAACGGGGCAATAACCAATACTGAAGACAAATTGGAAAGTAATAAGGCAGTGAAAATGATATCTGCCCCAGACAAATATCTCTGTATGAATCTCAGCGGTTTCGATGCCATCTACATTAACATATAAATGAGTACGTTAGTGGACGGTACTGTATTGTATATGTATTTATTTTGCCATTGATAAAGATTTACTTTGTTGTATGAAAGTAATAAATTGAGATTGCCAGTAAGATTTGTTACACTCTTAGTTAATTTTGGTAAGCCTATTCGTTCGAGTTAATTGTCTTGTTAAACGAGAAGAGAAACATAAAAATTATATATGAAATTAATGTCATGATACATATTATTTAGTTTTTCAAGTTTGATGTACTATTTTACGTTAAACCTCTTTGCTACATTAAGAAATTTTCAACACTGAATCAAGCTAGAGCGATATTTAAAAGTATATTTCAGATAAAATTGCATTCCTTGGCTGCATTGACCGCAAATTTCTTCCCACAGAGGCTGTATGTCAAAATAATGACCGTGGAGTAATAGCCAAGTCAAGAGGGCAGCACAAATGGTTCGGGAGAGTAAAAATGCTCCGCATAAATAAAAAAAACTATCGAGTCTGTTTTGTGAAACTATAGGCTAATATGATTTGTATTTTTAAGCCGTTTTAATGGAGCCAGACAATTTTCTAGATACCTAGTAAGCATAGCATATGTTTGCGTTATAAGAAACTAGTCTAAAACTAAGATTAATGAAAGTGGTGTAATTTTCCTATAGAGTTCGACATTATTTTGTCTGCAAAGGTTAATAATTATGCTATCAATGTTATAGTAAGTTCATACAAAAAAAAACACCAATATTTTTTTGATCTAGCTTTTTTAACTTAACATCTAGTGCTTATCCCAAGACAAACGAAATTAAACAAAAAAACTAACAACATCTACAAATTAAAATGTGCATTGTAAAGTTTTATGCATATCCCAAAGTGTACATTTTTGCGTACTCCAAAGTTATGTGGGGCCTGCATCGGTCCCTGGCAGCCTTCCCGACCGGACGCGCTTTTACGACCATCTTTTATTGCTTCGGGAAAAACTGTATCTGTATGTCCGTGCTTTAGAAATATACAGGCTCATGCATTAGTTTTATGCAAGGGGCTTACTTTTTTTTATTACTATTAAAAAAAAATTTTTTTTTCAATTATCTTGGTGTTTGTTTCGAAAAGAGATCTGTTGTTAAATGTGAACTTTCACTTGGTCCTTGCTCTTTGATAAGGTATATTCCGTAATGAGAACAAAAAAATACAGAAAAACAAACAAACGCACTTTTGCGTTTATCATTCAGGGAATGCAAAGAAAGACTGTCATTTGCTTTTATCACGATTTCGCATCAAAGTCCTCAAATACCGTTATCTCGTAATTATAAGGTAACGTGTCGAACGAGAGTTGGGCGCGGATCACAACGGTGTGGGCCCCACAAAATTCGAAAAGGCGACCAGGTAGACCAAGATAAAGATGGCGGGACGACCTTGATAGGTTCATGAACGAATGGCGTGATGTAGCAGTAGCGGAAGGTGTGGAAAAAGTGTGGGGAGGGCTTTGCCCAGGAGTGGGAAAGCTATGGCTGATATATTTATATATACCCCTATTTTTTTATTGTTTTGTTTGTTTTGTTTTTAGAAAATATTTAAAAATGTAAATAAATATGTGAAAAATTAATAAAGGAGATAATAATAATAATAATAACCGCTGCTGGCGGTACTCTAGAATTAGGTTTTTATAATGTTTTATTGTTTTTATATTAAAATATTGTAAAAATCTAGTTTTGAGAAAAAAAAATAAAGGGAATAATAATAATACCTTATATAATAACAATAAGGAGGAGGAGTTCGAGGAGCTCGATGGCGCAGTGGTTAACGCGCCCGGTCTGCGAGTGCTGAGGTTAAGCAACTTTCGCAAAGGCCGGTCATCGGATGGGTGACCAAAAGTTTGTCATCTCGAGCTCCTCCGTGCTTCGGAAGGCACGTTAAGCCGTTGGTCCCGGCTGCATTGGCAGTCGTTAACAACCACCAATCTGCACTGGGCCCGCGTGGTGGTTTATGGCCCGTTCTCCCTATCCATCCATAGGGAAGGCTCGTGCCCCAGCAGTGGGGACATAGATGAGCTGATGATAATGATGATGATGAATAATAATAATAAAGTATATAAAAAAATCCTCACTTAGCGTATATCCAAACCCTATTTCAAGTCTACCTGACAAATGTCACGGTTTGTAAACCTTTAATGGTTCCTAAGATTGTATGACTAGTCAATCAGCCATACGCTTATACGTCGTTGGTGCATATTATCCATATAGTCTTGAAACATACATAAGCGCTGCGCTAATAGATACAGTTCGTGACAATAATTACTAGCGGGCAGTTAACGACAGCGTTGGAATTAAGATTTTTGCTATAAATGCCTGGGACGGATGAAATTGCCGCGTCGAGGATTAGAGGTTAAGTGGCCGCCTTAACGGGTATTGTTGTAGGGTTGGCCGTATCGATATCGACTATCCTTCTGAGACCCCCGGTATCACTTATGATACTAGCAAGATATTATAACATTGATTCTACAGTTTACAATTCGAATTCAAATATAGAGACACAGGCTTATTACCGAAAAATGCAACCAGCTGTTAATTGTACAATTGCAACGCGACTTGCTCTGGTTGCGGTTGATAAATTGGTTTTACGGACAATGTATGTAAACTATTACATACATTTAAACTGTCGATCATTGAGCGATTTGTGTCCTAGAACTGTCGCTATGCAATTGTACAAATTAACAACCGGTTGCATTTTTCGGAATAAGCCCTAACGAATAGATGCTCGAGTTCGATACGAGAAATCGTGGTTAAATTTCCATAGCTTCATTAGACTAGGTACTGACGTGAAGCTATGTCTAATACGAGCATGTTAGCTTTCCGGGTGGCTTAACAAGACTATTATTCATGTGTTAATAGCCCATTCATAATGAAATTATTGTATTAACGCTTCAATTTAACTAAATTTAAGTTTAAATAAAGTCAATAAATTAGCTCGTCATAGTTAAAAGTTGAAAAAGTATTTGTTTAATATTAAACGCTTTAAACGAGACGTTATAAGTGTTAGTAATCTTCCTAAGTCAGTGATCGATAAATTCAATTAATAGTAAACCAATCAGCTATTCTGTTAAAATAAACTTTCTAAAAATTATGTTTCATGTTCTAAACAACTTTGGTATAAGCAGGCCAATATATTTAAATTTATCTTCGGCATAAATCTATAGTTTAAACATAGGCATAATTATAGGAACTTCTTTTATTTAAATACAAGACTATAAAATATGTATAAAACCTTTGCGTTAAACACATTTTCCTGTGCTCCGAGTGTCCTAGCAAATGGCTAAATAATCATAATTATCTATAAGATAGATATATTAGTTGAAGTACTGATGTCCCAACACTAGTGCATCGTAGTGTAGTGGCAAGCAGTCCGGCGTGGCGTTTTTATTGACACTCGTACCGTGACAAATATCTTCAGGAGAAGTTACTACGTGGGGTTGGGCCATTCGCAGAGCTCTCTACGAGTATATTGGACTTGTAGATTTGATGTCGAATATATCGATATTTTAGGGCTGGCATAAATTATCGTTATTCCTTCCACTAACTATTGACGAGACTTATCCAAACTATATACTGAGTATTAAAAAAACATTTTTTTGTCAATATCTTAACAAAATATTAAGAGCTTTATAGTTGTAGATATACAACGTGTAACAAAACGGTGTGGTCAAAATGAAAAGATCCGAAGTGTATCCCATCTAGAACTCGTATGTGTTGTTATTAAGACATAATTATTAACTTTACTTTGTTATACAATGGTAAATGAAATATTTATATTTTGAAGTGATGCGCGTCAGGCGCGCATAAGCAAGCAGCAGTGATCATAAATGTTAGTACACAGAGGTTACTAAACCACTAAGACTGAGACTTGTTTATTTTGATGTGACATCACAATAGAAATATTGAATTAAAAATTGCATAACACATTAAATTTAATAACTTAGTAACTCTGCATACAAGATCGGATACACTTCGGATCTTTTCATTTTGACCACACCTTTCTGTTACACGTTGTATTCTTAAAACAAAATAAAAAAGCGTTGCCAAGTATCGATTAACCTAGCACCATTTGGTATTTGAATTATTTATGTAACCGTAAACCGATGCCGTCGAAAATTGAAAATATAAATTTTTACTCACTCACTCAGTGCTTTTTTTTTGTCGGCCATTTTTTTCTATTAGCTGTCCGGTGTAAGGTATCACGTTACACCTAGAGGGAGGGAGGTGGCCAAAAAAAAATTCAAATATCCCTAACGACGGTGCCCGCTAGAGGCGATGTTTTCCTTGTGTTACTCCGTATTGGATATCTGTAACACGATTACTGACCTAACCTTAATTCGATCAGCGTGGTCGCTGTTTTTTCCGTCCCCAAAGGTATGGGGGTTTTTGTTGGAATTATGTGACACAAAACGCGAGCGAAAGTTATTTTTATTATAATATTTTTTATTTTTTTATTTTATTTTTTATAGATAGCTCGGCAAATGACTCCATCCCTCCTGATGTTAAGTGGAAATGGAGTCCAGGCGTGAAGATAACTGGTGCAGCGTGAAAACAAACAGTTAACCTCACTCTGCCGGCCCACGAGGTGCTTCTTCACGCCTCTTTTGAAGCACCCCATATCATAGGAAGGAGGGAAAACGTGTGCTGGTAGACTATTCCATCTTTTGGAGGTGCGACAAAGAAACGAGTCACCAAATTTCTTTGTGCGCGATGGGATATATGAGACAGTGAATCGGTGACTCCGAAGAGCAGCACGTGTACTTCTATGAAGGATAGGAGAAAGTGGGATGAGGTCAAAGAGTTCTTCAGAGCACTCGCCATGGTATAAGCGGTAAAACACGCTGATTTTATTTTTTTATTTGTCTAACGGTAAGCAATTGGCTGGCAGGAGTTGGATGAGAGTAGCTGCGGAAAAAAAACCCGCGAAGTGCGAGTCGAACTCGCGCACGAAGGGTTACGTATCATTATCTATAAAAATATTTCAAGTTTCTACCTGTTATCGTTATTAAGCCGAGAAAAAAATTGGAAAAAAAACACGTTTGTTTGTATGGGAGCTCCCCTTAAATATTTGTTTTAATTTAATTTAATTATTTATTTTTAAAGTGAATAATATAACTAAATATTCGGTGAATATTTCAAGCGTCTACCTGTTGCCGTTATCAATATCGAGCAAAAACGAGCAAAAAAATAACATCTGTTGTATGAGAGCCCCCTTAAATATTTATTTTATTTTGTTTTTTAATATTTGTTGTTATAGCGGCAACAGAAATACTTCATCTGTGAAAATTTTAACTGTCTAACTATCACGGTTCATGAGATACAGCCTGGTGACAGACGGACGGACGGCGCAGTCTTAGTAATAGTAGAGTCCCGTTTTACCCTTTGGGTACAGAACCCTAAAAATGTGGTAGCTAGCCAGGCGGACTAAAATAAGCCCTACCACTAATCATACTATTGAGTACAAACGTATCTCCGTTGGGAATAGAAACTAGGACCTCTGCTCTGGTCTGAGACGGATGATGGTCATGCCTCTATAATAAAAATAGCAACATCTATACTAATATTATAAAGCGGAAAGCTTTGTATTTTTGTATGTATGTTTGCAACGAATAAACTCAAAAACAACTGGACCGATTTAAAAAATTCTTTCACCATTAGAATGCTACATTAGCGCTGAGTAACATAGGCTATATTAAAAAAAAGCGGTACGAAGTCCGCCGGGTCAGCTAGTGTATACGAATATTATAAAGAGGAAAGCTTTGTATTTTTGTATGTATATTTGCAACGAATAAACTCAAAAACTACTGGACTGATTTAAAAAATTCTCTCACAATTAGAATGCTAAATTAGCGCTGAGTAACTTATATTAATAATAGGCTATATTAAAAAAAAAAGAAAAAAAACGAAATAAAAGAGTCAATGGTTTCTACAAAAGAAAAGAAAACAAACTCAGCACTGGCCAGTGATCCACCAAGTCCCGAGAGTAGAAAAAAGACGTACCTACCTACCATAATCACAAAATAAGGAGGCTGCAGAAAGTAAGCTCCATACATGACGCGCTCGAGCAGAGCACACATATACCTAGTCCACGGGCACGGAATTACGCAACAGCTCGCAACAGTTCGAACACAGCTGTTGCCAGATTTCGTTTTTTTTGGAGAGACTATGCTGATTGCAAACGGTTTTTTAGCGTTACCGGACTTTTTTGTGGATGGCGACAAACTTAAAGGGTGCCTTGAGCCGTGTGAAACAAAACACAGTCACAGATTTTCTAGAAGGAATGGCATCTAGGCATCATCACACACATCAGGCACTGGTGCGTGACCCCGTTCCCTACTAGTTTCTCCGAGGGGTTCAGATCGTATCGGTGCGAGATTCCGTTCGTTGTTTTTTTTTGACCCCGCAGATGGGGCACCCACCTGCTAAAACTAGCAACCCGGAGGTGGGAGGAGGTGAATACAAGTACGGTTCTACCTACCTCAAGCGGTTGAGCTAGCCTGTGTCAGACTCCTACTGACTAAACACCCCCGGGGATGCCTATAGCCTTTGAAGCCTATAGGCTATATAGGGTGACGGAACGGTTGCCTTTCGTGGATGGGAGACGAAACTGTTCGTTGCTCGAGCGCGTCATGTATGAAGCTTACCTTCTGCAATCTCCTTATTTTGTGCCACAATCAACCGTTTTTTGTCGCTTCGTAATTCGGTGGATAATTTGATTAGATATCGGTGGGCGAAAACGGCTTTGAGAGGTAATCTTGTTAAAACCATCTTTACCCTGTTCGATTCTTATTTTATTTACTAATTACGTTGTATTATTATACAAAAACCGGCCAAGTGCGAGTCGGACTCGCGCACGAAGGGTGCCGTACTTTATGACGTATTAAAAAAAAACTACTTAATAGATCTCGTTCAAACCAATTTTCGGTGGAAGTTTGCAAAGTAATGTACATCATATATGTTTTTTAGTTTTATTATTCTCTTATTTTAGAAGTTACAGGGGGGGTGGGGGGTCACATTTTACCACTTTGGAAGTGTCTCTCGCGTAAACTACATATTCAGTTAAAAAAAAAAATATTAAAAACCTCAATATCATTTCTGAAGACCTATCCATAGATACACACGTATGGGTTTGATTAAAAAAATATTTTTGAGTTTCAGGTCTAAGTATGGGGAATCCCCAAAATTTATTGTTTTTTTTTTCTATTTTTGTGTGGAAATCTTAATGCAGTTCACAGAATACATCTACTTACCAAGTTTCAACAGTATAGTTCTTATAGTTTCGGAAAAAATTGGCTATGTATGTTACAGACGGACGGACAGACAGACAGACAGACAGACAGATGGACAGACATGACGAATCCATAAGGGTTCCGTTTTTTGTCGTTTTCCGTCATTTGGCTAAGGAACCCTAAAAAGCGATGTAGCAACATTATTAATAAATAAAATAAGATTTTTAAAATAATCAATAAGCTTTTTGTATTACTATAATACAAAAAGCGATGTAGGTAGCAACATTATTAGTGAATAAAATAAGAATCGAACAGGGTAAAGATGGTTTTAACAAGATTACCTCTCAAAGCCGTTTTCGCCCACAGCTGGATTGATAAGTATGGAAAATCAACAGTTATATTTACCCTCTTTCTGTCAAACTTTTCTTCGCATTGAACCAATGTTTGCTGTCTATTGTGCTTTTATTGTTTTCGATATAGATGTTATTTAAGTTCTGTCTTAATTATCAAATTACCTTAGTTAATTGCAAACCTTATAATGTAGAATAATGGTTCAAGAGAAAAATCTAAAATTAGTTTAATATTTAAGTTAGTTCTAAATTTCTCATGTAAGTGAATTTACTAATTCTTATGAGAAAAAAAATCTTAAACCTGAAATCACCATGCTTCGTGGTTGAGGACTTCGTGTGAAGTGCGCTTCCACCTTCAACCTTATCATCACATAAAATCAGGTGAGATATAGGCAACGTGCTGACCCGTAAGAAAGAAAATGAACACAAATGTTTAAATACATATTATGTTTTTTTACAATGTAGGTATTATGTAATGAAGATGACACATAAGCAGTTCGAAATTAAGACCAGTACATACACGACGCATACCTAAGTCCACAATGTACACATCACCTGTGTACTTGATACCATAAGTATTTCCTGTGGAGTACACAACCGTACTACATATAAAATCTCTCGCTCCATTTAAGTATAATTATAGGTGGAAAAGCAAGGGTTGCGGAGTGGCCATATTGAGAGAAGTGTGACGTCATTAGTGCCGTGTTGACACAACCCGCCTTTTCACATGAATAGCAACTCGGCACTGCGCTGATGGGCGTGGTGACTCCAATGTGGATGTTGCTATAAACGCCGCTTATAAACTTTTTCTGCGGTGGCATTTGAACTTGACAGTTCTAAAAATAAAATTAAGAAAATGTATCTAGACATTTTGGGTAGGTATGGTTTATGACAGAGCGAGACACCACCAAAGATGGAGACGTCTGAAAATATTTGAGCTTTACCCGGTAGTGAAAGGAATTAAGTCGATTAAAAAGAAAAGCTCATTAAAAAAATTGTTAAAAAAATTACACTAAAAACTATTTTAGTCATCATCATCATCATCATCGGTGCCTTCCTTATATACGGAGAATTTTAGTCTCTTAGCAATTAATTTTATATTAAACATTAACATATTTCATTTAATATTTTTCTAAAAGTAGGTGTGTATAATCATCAAATAGGTAACGTAATTGGGTTTTAAATCAGAAAACAAACGTAAATTAGAACGATCGCCAGTCATCTTAGACAGCCCACCAAAAACTTGGGCAATTCAAAACGTATAAAGCAATTCACAGCGAATAAAACGCAAGAAGCAAAGCGTTCGCCGACACAGGGCTTTATTTGCAACCCTTTTGTGTTGAATGTCCATTTCCGACAACGAACCTTTGTATACAGCCTGCAAAGACGCCGATGTCAAAATTATCATTCACACAGGCAAAAAGAGAACTAAAAAGTACGTGCCTACTATTAAAATTCCATCAAGATCCAAAATCAAATAATTTATTTTGAATCTTTTCAAGATTGGATTCAATAGATTGAATCCAATAACTTAGAAGTTACCAGCGTATTCCGATAAATTAATATATAGATAAATAATAGATAAATTAATCTTAGTCAGCAGTTTCGAATGATACAAAACAATAGAACAACGGTAGCGGTGATGGCTTCTCAAGATACCAAGCTTGCTTGCTGGTCATCTCTTGCAATCTCGTAAAAAAGGGTAAAAATGTTGGATTACCAACTCATGAGGAGCTCGATGTCCCAATAGTTATCACGCCCGGTCTGACATTGCTAAGGTTAAACATTTCGCAAAGGTTGGTCTTCGAATGGGTGATCAAAAATGTATCATCACGAACTCCTGCTTCGGAAGGCACGTAAAGCCGTTGGTCCCGGCTGCATATCGCAGTCGTCAACAAGCACCGCACCGCACTGTGCCCGCGTGGTCGTTTATAGCCAGTTCTCCTTATCCGTCCATAGGGAAGCCTCGTGCCCCATCAGTGGGGACATATTAATAAACTGGTGATGACGAACTAATACAAAGACACGATAATCTTGTAACATTACAGCTTAATATTTTTCGCTGATCAACTAACACAAATATGTTCGATATTTGCCATCAATCATTCGAATCAAGGTCCGATTGAAAGCGACTCGAGATCGCAACGTAACAACTGGGTGTAACAATAACACTCCCCCGCTTTCTGCTGCTCTTATTATTTTTATTTCTATTATCATTTGGTGCAAAACGTTCCGATTCTGTTAAACCGCAATAGGGTGTCGACCCCCTGCCAATTAACATTGGATATGGTGGTCAGGATTGTGTCAATGTCGGTCACGTTTTTTGTTATGCGCAGCCGCTAATCAATCTATCACACTAGACTAGGTTTTGGGTAGAAGTCAGGGTCAGTAAAAAAAGACAGGCACATGTTTCTATTGAAAAAAAAATAGAAAAACTTTTTGATATAGATTTTAGATACTAACCATTTTTATGAAATACGAACAAAATAAGCTAGGTTTGATAGAATCAAGAATCGATGAATGATTACTCGTTGACACAAAATCATAAAAAATCAAAAAGAGTTTATTTTATTCTACGAAAAACCAGTGAGTCTTTCATCTCACCTTCCTAATCGAGTGACAATAAGGTCGAAAAGGTGTAAGCGCAGTCAGCCTGGTATCCCTAACTACTGAGGAATTTTCTATCTTATCTCTTCCTGCCAGAACACAATAAAACTACTAAGACGGCGGTAGTAATCCAGGCGCAATTAAAACGAGACACCAACCAATAACATTTTACATTTAACCCCCCGCTATGAATCAAACATGTGACGGTAAAAAGGTTTGTTAAAAATAACAAACACATCAGCATAATATATCACGACTTTTAACCACCGTCAATTTGGGAACGCTTCGCAAATGAACAGTGGTTACAACCCGTAGACAGAGCGGACAAAATGTAATTAATAATTAATGCGGCTGTCGAAACTTCTCTAACACACAAGTTGCACGTCGCTGTTGACCTTTTCTGTGAAAAAACAAAAGTCAGATATAACTGGCATGTCGCGCTGTGTGTAGTAACGAGCTAATTTAAACTTTTCGGTGCTCCACTCCTTTTGGAGGGTGCCTCCCCTGCACCGTCACCTGAGGCGTCGGACTAGTGGCTAGACATTTTTCAATAAGATTCAACCGAAGCATTTTCTAGTATTAAGTAGACTTTTTAATATCAAACTAGAAATTGAAATTGCAAATGTAAAATATACAGATATAGTACATTTTTAAATAAGAAGTTTCTTCTATTATAAAAAGAAAACTTAGGTAGATCTTATTTATGTTTGAGTTATGAGTACTTTTATTATCTACATCGCTAGTCGCTACTACAATAGTTCTTATTATAAACTTGTTGATCGTAATTGCGTAATATACATTATCACTAATAACATTATAATTTGTTAATTAAAATTACAAGAAAAATAATTAACACATTCACTTAATGTCAATCATAATGTTTACATATTACATAAAATGTAAGTTTTCCAACCAACGCATTATGTAAACCAAATGAAACGTTACCTAAGTCGCCTTCATCAATACACTCAATAAATCAATGTGCGACACAATGAAAACAAACTGTGTGGGTGTAAAATTTTGGTGTACCGCGCATGTGTGGCTGACCAGTGTCCAGTCGCGGGCGGTGGGAGTGGCCTGTAACTAGCCCACTGTGCAGTGCTCGGGTTTCCACGTAAACGGTATCCGATGGGGTTCGATTATACGACGAATGTTTGGATAGATTTATTGATTGTACCTACCTACTATCTACTACTCGTATGTGGAACTTTTGTCTCCTGTGTATTTGCCAGTTGTTTTGTTGTGTTTTCGACGTTTTTGTTAAACATCATGACTTATTCTAAATAAAACTAAGAAATACATAAATCGTATACCTAGTTGTTACGTTGATGTCGCCGGTGGGCGTGTGAGATTGTTTAAGAGCCGTTTGTAAAACTTGTTTACTTTGAGGCAAAAAGTTCAGTCGTGAAAATATATTTGAATGGTCAAGATATTCACTTTTTTCGTCTTCCTGAATTTTTTTATAAAAGCAGATGCACGGTTTTTACAAACTGCTCTTACGCGATCTCGCACGCCCACCCACAATACGAAAAATCAACATTTTCAAGTACTTCGTAATTTTTCAAACTATAAACGGTGTTAAAGTTTTTACATACCATTAAAAGCGTCCAATAAATCACCGGAAGACCCCGCTTCCTCTAGGAAGCGTTAAAAAACAACACCTTTTGCCACGAGCCACCATTGTTTGATGAAAAATATATAAAAAAACATCCCTATAGTTACACCATAACATTTACATGACAAACCCCCTGTGTAAACGGTGTAAGTAAACAGAGTGTATTATTTTTTCTATGTATTAATTTAGTGCTCGTGTTACAATCAACCCCCAGGTACGGCCTACTTCTTAAATTCTCACAAAGGAATTTGAGTAATAATAAATAGGATCTTAAGGGCCTGCAATGGCCTGAAATTAGCTCGCGCATAGCTTTGATGTGCCGGCCAATTGTACTTCTTGAATGTATGAAGTGCCTTTATAATTCTCAGGCGGTAGCAACTGCTTTTGTTTTGTACAAATTGTACGAATTGTACAAATTAATCTATGTATAGCCTTTAAAATTATTTAGTCCTTATTTAGTCGCTTTGAAATGCAAATAGTACAATAGTTATAATTTATTTGTATCTATTTGAAATTCAAAAGAGATGTACGCTAATGAAGATCGTATTCGTGACCCTTAATTAAGGTAGCTAATAGATGTATTTTAATTTTATTTAGCTGATAATTAACTTAATACTTGCAATGTCTCAGTACTGCTTTTGTACTACATAATGTAGTGTGAGCATTTTCGGGATATAATCTGCTTCCCAAATGTAACCTTAATCAATTATCTTTATAACGACCGTATTCTGTTCAATATGCAAACAAAGGCGACACACAAAGTACAATATTTTTCCTAATATAAAACAGTTATTAACAAAAATAATGTGTTGCATGAAAAGGATTAATTTTTTTTTTTGTAACAAACTTGAACAAAACCGTAATTACAAAACTTGAAGCATCTGTTACCGACACGGACGAAAGTGAAACGATTGATTCCGACACAAAGTAACACAAAATAGCCCGCCCCGAGATAAAAGCACTGAATACCTGTCATTATTTCTGTGAATGTGATGTAACGATTCGACTCAGCACAGACCTTATTCGAAAGCCGCTTAAGTTGAAATCCGAATGACAAAAGAAAGCACAGTTTAAGTGGTCAGTACCACAACTGACACTTCACTTTAGACCGTGAATGTACTACCAATAATTAAATGTAATTTAACACTCAAAAGGGTTAAGAAAGTGACATTGTCCATATGTCGCCCGGTCGAATATTGCCAAACATTTTTTGTCCATAATTAGGTTTGAATACCTTCAGTTGAATGCTATGCTGCAGTTTTTATTGAAGCTGGCTTCTCTTTGACCGTGTAATTACCCTTTTCAAGTACGACACTATTTAGGTTCAAGTATCAAGATCCTTTCCTCCATATGAAAAGATCTTGAAACATCCATGCAACAAAATCTACTCAATTTAGGAAATTGGGTACTTAAAGTTTTTCATTTACGACCGTCTTAAACCTTATTAATAGTTATAGCGTAAGATCCATAAATTTGTCAGCGTACAAGTAATTGATTATCTATTCTTGTTCTGTTCCTAAAATATAGGTTTATGTTAAGTACATTATTAGTCTACGCATGTCAATAGAACTCTTTTATTTTTGCTAACTCTAATATATCTTTTTTTTAAAATCTTAATTAATGACTTCGCGTTTAGCACTTAGCCAATTTCAAGCATTTTTTATTATTAGTAATACATAAATAAACAATGATGATGATGAATGATAATAGAAATGAGAAGTAGGAAATGATATACCCCCCAACCCCTCGAGTATATCAGTAAAGATGTGGGGCTTTACTAAGTCCTCGGGCGGACTTCTTGAGAGAATTTGGAAAGTGACGTTGCACTGTTTTGTTTCATTTGCCAACACTCATGCACACTCACGAACACTTAACGGTTAATAATCCACCATTATTTCACATTAATATTCGAAATAACACAAATTATAGAAAATAAAACAAAACCGCAGACATGTCTCTTCACTTTCCCGCCAAGAAGTCCCTACATAATATTATATTATAAATATGAGGAGCTCGATGGCACAGTGTACGCTCTTGGTCTATGATTGCTGAAGTTAAGCATTTTCACAAAGGTCGGTCATCGGATGGGTGAAAAAAAACGGGTTCTTTATTCTTCAAAAAGCATGTTAAGTCGTTGTGGCTGCATTAGCAGTCGTTACCACCAATTCGCATTAATACCGCGTGGTGGTTTATAGCCCGTTCTTCCTGTGATGTTTCCATCCATAGGGAAGGCTCATGCTGCAGCAGTGGGGTCATAAAATATCTGGTACCTTGTGACGATATGTGTGGGGAAATATATAAACTATTTATTGTACTGTATTGGTTACTTACAGCATTAATAGCAAATCTCTTTGTTTCCAGCGGATGCGGACAGCGCGGCAGAAGGTGGCGGGTCTCCAACACCTGGAGTGCCTGCTGACACGCTCACCTGCGGAGCCTGCAGGCGAGCTTTCGCATTGGCGGACATCGTGCGGTTCATCCAGCACAAAATCTCCTCGTGCGACAAAGACCTGACCTCGTATCACTGTTATAGTGCTGGTAAGTTTAGTTTAGAGGATAGAGCTCATGTTATTCACTAGATTATATTGCTCTCCTTCCCATGACGTAAAATCCTTCAAACGAGACGTCAAGAGGCATCTTGTTGCTAAGGGTGACTAATGCTGCGTCGTTTCCGCGCTGCACCAGATGTCGTTGCATCTGGACTCCATTTCCACTTAACATCAGGTAAAGTGGAGTCACTTGCCGAGCAAGATATAAAAAAAAATCAAGAAGCTTTTCTACAAAGGAAAGAGATTGCTGTTGTCCTTTACATCGTACCCGGACATTTGTGGGCGGTGAGACACTAAAGGTTCCTCAAGCTGTGGTGATAGAACATCCAATATGAGGGTTTCTAGAGGGGATGGCATCGCGCAATCGTATCGCGTTCCCTATTAGGTAGTTTCTCCAAGACGTTCGAATTTGAAAAGAATCTCGATTCTCGAAGACTCAACGGCTTAAAAATTACCTAATAGATACCATAAAGTTTAATTACCTATACAAGTTTAACTACGCTATTTGACAATCAGTAAAACCTCTAAAAAAATATTTCATAAAAGCCTTATTTCACTAAAGCCGACTTCTAAACTTTCCATCCTATTCACCAGGACCCAACTCAGACCCTGAAGATGGTTCGAGACCAGGTCAGATGTCAACAAGCAACTCGAGTAGTAGGAGACCTTCCCTCCTCACCGCAAGGAGACCGCCGAGCAGTCGAGTGCACACCCCTCCTTTGGCCAGCCCATCGATAGCCCCGCCTGACCTTATCGAAGATGGCGGCGCTTCAAGTACACCCAAGAGGTTATTAGATGGTAAGTTAAATATTGTTGAAATATACCTTTTTTGAAAGATATAGACAGTCGAGTCCAATAATATATAAGCACTTTTGTATGTTGGTAAAGTAACTTCTATCAACTTATATTCAAACATATAGTTACTTATATGGCAACCATTGAAAACCGTGAAAATAATAGAGCAACAAGGTCCTGTTGAAATATTATTGGACTGGACGCATCTTTTGTAAGTACTTACATTACAAGTATTGTTAGTACAGTTAAGTTACTGATTGTGGTGTGCGTTATGTTGTTTTTCATGTGTATCACTTTTACCCCTTTCACAGTCATAGGGATGTATATTCCCAAACAGCAAAGTTCTCCTATAGTGATCGGCTTATAGGATAAAACGTCATACAGAAATCTAATAGACGCTTTGATTAGGACACTGGTCTTATAATAGCATCATCTAAGATTACTCTAACAGAGAATCCCGTACGGGGAAGGCCGTTCAGTCGCTTTGGCTAAAAGTTTTGGGAAAATATATCGATTATGTAGAGAGGCAATTAAAAAAATGATAGTTTTGGATATTTTACATCAAAAGTGATTTAATTTGCTTTTGCAACATCAGTTGTCATGAAATAATGTTTGTGGTTTTAACTGTAAAATATCTATATATCCAAAACTGGTAATTATTTAACCTTTGGTCTGTCTGAATACCAGACACAGTAGAATTTCAATTGTTTGGCGCCGTGGATCTACGTTCCGACATACCAAGGCTTAACTTTGCAACTTTCGATCGATTACCGTGTTACAAAATATATTTTCCCAAAATGTTTGCCAAATAGATCAAATAGCTTTATCCCATACATTTTATGCAGGGACCTTTATAACTCGGCACATGCAAGCTAACTCACATTCACATTAATACTTTTATTGCGTTACGCTTGATCTCAAAAATTATTTAATCATAGAAAATGTAACAAAAAATATTATCGCAATGTTCTTAAAACTACACTGCAAGACCAAATAATTTCTACACCAAAAATGACGCATTGTAACAATTGTACAAACAAGTGAACGACCTAATACCGCAGCAGTCGTGAAAAACAATGATATAAATAAAATGAGTTTTGACTTAAGTCATTTTACATTTTTAACTCCCATGCCAACTTCAAAGTTCTAATTCTTTCAAACTAATAAGTCAAGGGTTCAAAACGTCAGGATAAATATTAATTAAAACTAATGTGTAACATAAACGCGAGTAGATCCTTGAAAGTCATCAATCGTCATCAAAATCATTTCAATGTGTAGTGTTCGCGTAAACTTTAGAAACCAATAATAAGTCAATTTTAGTAAAACTTATTAATGCGTAATAACCTTAATAGCCGCTGATCATGCTAGTAGCCGTGGATCGGGATCAGTGGCGTGCACTTGGAGAGGCTTATGTCCTGCAGTGGACTAGCAGGGTTTGACGATGATATGCTTGAAGGAAGTACAGATATTTTGACCGTTAATAGGAAACATTTGAATGGATTTTTTTTTCAAAGTTTTAATGTCTTATGGAAAACAAACTTAGGCCAACCTACATCCTATTGCTAAATAAATGACTTGACTCTGACTTTGTTTAAAAATAAAAGTTTGTTCAACTGATCTTTTGCGACTTGAGCTAAATTCTGTTGTACAAAACTTTTTTCAATATTTTCTATTAACTGTCAACATCTCTGTATTTCCCTTAAGCATAGAAAGTTTTATTAAAATTTGCTTAAAATAAATTAGTGTGAAAGAATTACTACAACTTTGAAGATTGTATGATATAGCAAAATTGGCTTTTTTTCCAATTGTAAAAATTTATAAACTTTTCTCTCACAGAAGTGGATATCGAAACGTCAACACCTAAAAGAAGAGCGTCGACATCACCAATGCCCTCAAGTTCCCCTGATGAAGACATCAAGCCTAAAATCAAGCAGGAACACATGGATACCTCCTCGTCACCCGACGATCAGAAAAAGTCGAGAACAGAAGTAGCTGACGCGGAATCAAATACTATGCATAGTGGTGAGTCTTGCAATAATGATACTACAGTATTTAATTTGAACCTACATTCCTTATTTTCGTACTGGCTCTCGCATATCGTAGGTAAACTGAAAGTGTTGTTATGAAAACAATCATTGCAGCTTCTTTAACTATTGGGTCGATTGAGTCAAATTTAGTAGCACCACCGTAGAAGCTTACCATTTCGCTACAAAAATCACATATTGTAATGTAAATACCTAAAAATTGTGATCGATACTAAACATAACATCTATATTTCTCTGCATAGTTTGGCAGATATTTTAATTCTTTCAAGCTCCGTTTAAAAATTGGGTTGTAACAATGAAAAAATTGTATCCGCGTTTAGTTCTTTTCACTGCCTTAACAAGCTTCGAAAACACACGTGCGTCTGGCAAATTCCATCTGATTCAGAAGTCATACGTCATCGTGTGTACAATGAAAATGGCGTTTAATATTTTTATTAATGATTCCCGCAATCGCCTAAGAAGTTTCGGGGACAGTTTTATCTTCACGTTCTAATGCTTTTGTCACGCGTCGTGCAAGATGTTGCACAACAATGTTGGACACTACTGCCTACGTCATCCTCCGTCCATACATTTTGGGGCTTAGCACTGTCATATGCATGAGTCATTGTCCAACAGGATGTTTCGGTTTCATTGACACAAAAGCTTAAGCTAAATAGAACATCAAAGATTTATTAAAACTTTAAACGAAACAATTAAAGACAGATCTGTAGATTCGTAAAAAAGTCAAAAAATTTCTTTGAAACACACCGTTTAACTTAAAGTACCAGCTCATCTAATCCTACCGTTCGCTAACAGATTTAAAATATTGAAGAAAAAAGCGTAAAGATTCCGAACATCTGTATAAGCGAGCAATCTTGCGGGGGTGGTTCGAAAAATAATCTATCCGTAACCCTTTTGTGCCGGCAGATGTGCCGTCATTTGACACTTTTGTATTAAACCGTTGCACAACAAAAGCTTTCTTAAACCCGAATATTGTGCACCGCACTGTATTTTCAACCCGCATTTTGTCACCGCTTTGTGAAAATAGAAATTTGATCGGGCGGAGCGGTCTCAACACTACCTCAGTTGCACTTTGTGGTGGAGTAACTAATTTAAGAGTTACACTTACAATAAGGGCCTTTTCGTTTCCTGTTTCTTTATAAAGCTGAATGTTAAAGGCATAAAAAGGTGTTGCGTAACTGTAACAGCATAAAATTAAAGACAAAGCTACTGAATAATGTATTTATAGACATAGACGTGTAAACTTTTTCTAAGTTTCCTCACTTTTTAAAGAATAATTATGGCAGCGATTTAGTTCCCTCATCTAAGTATTTACTTACTAACAATAATAATATTACATGCCACATACCTACATGCATTATATGTAAAACTGATGGAGCTTATACATTTGTATTTTATGACCTTTGAAACATAGCTGTATACCATAAATATCATCTATTATTAAGCCACTGGTCATATAATAGCACAATTGTATACACTAAGGAGTTCGCATTTGATAAACATTCAGTTTCATAACAAGACAAATAAATCCAGAATTACTTAACAACAACATGTCATAATAACAAAGAAGGGGTGCCGGTCAAGGTAATCATTGATAAAAATAGGAAGCGAGCAACACAATAACATTCTGTAACAGTTACAATATTATTGCGCTTTCATAATAGCCGTCGCTATCATAGAAATGTCAATTGCAGGTTCGCTTCGACACCAGTTGTTTCGGCTTATTGAGTTTATCCTAACCGTTCATATTAACCCCTTCGAGTGAGCTGTCAAACTGACTATATTCAATAAAGGAAGGGGTAACCTTTACAATAACGTCACTAAATATATGAAACTGATAACCAGAAACAAAGAGTACAGCTCCATAAATCTATTCAAGTTTAAAAACCGCATTCATAGAGAAGTGTATTGTCAAAACAAGGCTATAATTCTAATGGTGACAGTAAGTCGTGACCTCGTGCCAACTTTAAAAAGGTTCTTAATATTAATTGTATTATTTTGTACATTTTAATTAACCCCATCGCAGTATGAACAGATAAAGGGGATGTTTTCGAAGAAAAAAATTATTTGCATGAGAGCACGATCGACGTGCGCGCATTGTTATCTCTGCCTTTTGTGATGACCCTAGCGTTAACCAAGCTAATGTCGCCTACGAAACAGGTCATGTCAACGAAAGCGGTTTTAACAAATCCAACTATTGTGCTATTAGTTTAAAGTTGAATGTGGAAAAGCGTACCGTTGGCGCTAATGCTTTTCAATGAGCAACGGTCGATGATATTATAATTGTCAAAGATGCTACTGAAGCCCCATTGTTAGAAGCGGCCTTTTATAATTTTTTCAAAGATAAAAAATGTTTGGCGTGTTCCTGACACGTGGTACACGCTCGTGGGTTCGCCGTGACCTATGGAACTTCTTTGAGCGTGACACAATGGTCGTGGATATTTTTAGTTGTGTACCGACGGAAAGGTGGCTAAGTGGCGGGGCTTAATAAGTGGGTTTTAATTTTAGATGTGACGTCGTGGTTTTGTGTGAAAGGTGAGGGGAAGATTGTCTCGTGCCCATCGCGTGTCTTAGGGACTAATAGTTATATTTAGAGGAAATCAATGTTACGTACATTACTGGCGCAGACGGAGTTTAGGGGGATTTCAATATTTTAGAACGGCTATTTAAATATTTAGTAATCAATATAAATAATAAATTATTAGCCTCTATACAATTTATTTTATTTATTTATTTAAAGGACAACCAACAAGACAAACACAAATACAAGCAATAACTAAGTAGAGCATATTGTAGACTTAAAGCTATGTGTCGTCTCTAGAGGTTGCCACGGCATGCAAAGTGGATAACATTTTATGAATAAATAACATTTAACATTTTGCTTTAAACTATAAACACTACCATATTCGATTATTTAATTATTTAACAATTAAAAAATTATAAATAACTCCATTTCACCTGATGTTAAGTGAGTATGGAATCCAGATGCGACGACAACTGGTGCAGCGTGAAAACAACGCAGCATCAGTTACCCTTACTCTGCTGACCCACAAGGTGCCTCTTCACGCCTCGTTTGAAGGACCAGATGATGTTCCACTTTTGGGCAAAGGCAGCCCTTATTGAATTCAATTCACCGTTACAATTGATGGGTATTATCTTAACCACCACGCTTGGTCTATGCGGGTCGGTGATCAGTGTTCACAGATCACAAACCCGCGCTATTAATCGAAATTTAAAAAACACACTTTTCCCTACCTGGGAAGCCTTCAGATATCGGACCGAGCACTTTTCTGCTCAGCCCCTAAGTCTAACATAATATTTATTTTTTATCATTTCATTAAGTAGAGAGTACCTTACATTATATTTGTTGTCGTAAGATAGCAGTAAGCCGACATTGGGTCAGCATGGTGAGTTGTGTATGACTCTACCTCCCCATATGCCATTTTATATGTAAGCCCCTGAGCCCATCAGTAGTACATTTACAAGTTGATGGTGATTTAAATATTCGATTATTTCCATTCTCAACATTGATACACGGTTACTCGGTGTACAAGGTGTCGCTACATTTATTACCATCACAAAGCGTTGGTGAACCAATGGTCGTCACCTATTTGTATCTAAACAAATATTGGATCAAGTGTTACGCCGGGTCCAGTGTTTGCCTTTCATTGTTAGACATACAAATTAATGAAGGATTGTTGAACCACATATTTTTGTATACAAAGAAACAAGTTGGTCGGCCAGTGTTGAATATTTGTCGTTTTGTCTTTGACACCGTTCCTACTTAACAATGGGTTGGGTTTTTTCGAACTTTTTAGCTGTGTGTCGCGTGGACGGTCAGTGTGTATTGATTCGTCACCCCTCCCAAAAGCCAATGATAAAATTATCCTCTCCAGCTCGATTCAGCATGGTCTACCGCATCGCAAAGCGTTCGGTTAGATCTGTGTACCGATGCCTACGCATTCTGTTTGCTCGTTCATGCAAAATAAACACCAACATAAAAGAGGTTCGCTGGCGAGTACGCTCTTTTCGGACTAATTACGCATTCAAAAACCGTTTTCTTGATAAATGATCGCCCCCGCAAATGATTCCTCGATTAAGTCTCGCCTAAGATATTTCCATATCAGAACATGTTTTCTTAAGGGCCGCCACAAAAGGGCCATCTCGCGGCCCAATCTTTAATCCTATCTCGGGACCTTTGCGGGCGAATTTAAATTTCTTTAGAAATATCGTCCTTATTATATATGTGCGGGTTTCTATTCCTCGCGACGTCCGTGGGTGAGATAACGTAAGTTAAGTCCGAGAGGAGATTGTTGTGAAAAAAACTACCGCTAACTTTGACGAGATCCCATCTCGCCGGGTGGCGCCGTTCGAATTTGATCTTTAACTTGGACGGTCAAGACGTATTGTCGCTTAAATTTTTTGGGATTAGTGCAACCTTATTTTGTATATGAGGTGATAAGTCTTTATGAGGGGTCAACCTTTTCTATAGTGAACCTCACCCTTTCAGTGAAAAGAGTCCGTTGATAGCTGATTTAGGAATAGTGATAATGCATTCAGTTCGTGTAAATATATCATAGATTTATTCTGATAGATGGCCCTACGAAGGTCGTGTTTTGGAGTGGCTGTCCTTTTCTACAATGGGCTTGAGGCATTTTGATGTATTTGTTACGTGTCCCCTGGTTTTGGTATTCGAGTATTGCTGTATTGAATGTGGATTGCTGTCGTGGTTGCTTTGATGCCAGTCAGTTAGGACATTAGGGCTCGCAGTTATGTCTGATAGGGAATTTGCTAATTAAAATTGGTATTACGATTTATCAAAGGAACGGAATGTTCGAATGTGAAATTCATTACATCGATGGCTGTTAGTAGTTTCACTTGTACATATCTGATGACGATGTTTATCGAGATAGATTTTGGAAAACTTAAAAAATTTATTCGTTTGTTGCTATCGTTAGTTATCGTTTATACGCAGAAGCTAATAAAGGCATATGATGACTATGATGATGATTATTGTTACTGCGATAGACATATAAGATGATCAATCGAACTAAGAACAATCTCTTACAAAACTAAGCACAATGTATGCGCTGGAAATTGAAGCTATACCTTTGGGTCTGAGAACGATGATCTTACCATTTCAGCTTTAACAAAAGCACTGCCTTCATTTGTTTTCATTGATTACGTAATTATGTGTATTCAGTAGCTGATATTCAATTGTTTTGAGAAATAATAAATTGTTCCACAAAAAAATAGTAGGCTAGCACCTAAAATGGTAAGTTAGCATCTAAATGTAGTTTAGGTGCTAACTTTGTATTTTTAGGTGCTAACTTAGTACTTTTGTGGGTTACGTTAGGTTACTTTGGTGATCGATTAAAAACAACCCATTGTTTTTTAGATATTCGTCAGATACAAAATCAGTGTCAGTAAAAGATGCTCACGAAAAATGGATACAGAAATCAAATTTTTAAATCGCGCGCGTCACCCCTCGCTTTTACGGTTTTTCTCCGCATTTTTTGTAATATGCGGTAATGGCGGTCACACATGTGCTACGAGCGGTTATTACGAGTTTAAAATAGCCACACAACGGGCAGACGGCAATTTTCGAGCAGTGATATAGTACCTTGTTTCTTTAATTTTATTTTATTAAAGTTTTCATTGTTATTGTATGTACTAATGAAAATGTTTTATTATTTTCCGCATCAGAGGTTTTATGTGGTCCTGGAAATAATGTTTTAGTAAATACCTACACACATATATACGAATAGGTGCAAAATAGACATATAAATTGTTAATAAATAACATGAACGTACCCACATCAGATTTTCTTATCTTATAGCAATATCGAAGTATTTTTTTTTGTAAAATTGGCTTATATTGATAAGGGGTAGTTGTTTCAACATCTTTCGTCGCCATAACTCTTTAAAGATGGTGGTACAGACGGTGATTAAGAGTGCATGCAAGAACTGATTAAATAATCGCAATTGCTTTAAAGGTCTAAAGACATTAGATACAATTTAATACCTTTAAATTTTCTAAAAATCATATTAGAGCAATAAACATTTTTAATTCGATTTTTATTTGACCATTAAGAATCGCCGAAGGTTTGATCACAAAAAGTATGTACCTAAACATTTTGTCGTAAACAAATTAAAAAGTCTTTAGCGATATGTAGTGTGTAAGTGAACTATCTACCCTGTCATCAATACAAATTACAACCAAGGTTAGTAACGGTCTTCAGTGAAATTACGCTAAAATTATAGATGCTACACTAAAGGTAATGTAAAGTATCAATATCACACGACCATTACAGATTTTAGAGGGCGTGTTTGGGACTTAAGGTGTCGTCACACGGAACGCGGTTGCGGTACTGCTACCTCTTTCAATTTAGACGTAAGGGCTCTTTCAATTTAGAAGTTTGTTGTCGGACGGCTACCTCATGTTTGCACCGCGTTCCATATTAAAACAGTTGTGCAGATGTCGTGCGGCTGGCGTTTAATATGAAATCGCTCGGCAGCGATCGATCCGACACGAAACGTCTAAGTTGATAAAGAGCCCTAAAACTCAAGCCCTACTTACGGTCGTGTTAGTAATGTTGTGAGGAGCGTTGGGCGAATGAAACCACCTGTAGCTAATTAGGTACATTTATTGTGCTCAACCTTGTTGCAGCCGTCAGAAAAGAGAGCGAGTGGCGGGCGCGCAGGCCCTTATACAATGGCAGACTGGCGCTGTCTGCGGGAAATATAGGAACTATTCATAAGTGATACATTTGTGTTGATGACATGTAAGATTAATTGCAACATATTTAGTTTCCCTTGTCGGTGCCAGATGGCGCTAGATATACAAGAAATGTCAAACCATTTTCTGATTGAAAACAGAACGATTTTAACTGTGTTTGACTGGTGGTTGATACGGTGGCTTGCACCGTAAATAGAAATCACCATAGGTGATTAATTTTAAATATTGCAAGCTTCAGCAGGCTTTTACAAGTGTTGCTTTTGCTACCCAAAGGCCCTATGAACCTATTAGTCATATGGGAAGGTTAGAGCCTGGCAATGGGACGTTGTTAAGCTACTTATGACTTTTGTTTTTGATCACACGATATCGCTCATTTACACTTAACCAAGCGGAACTGATGCATTTTTTATATATTTATCATGAGTGTTATTAATACTTTTAAGATATCTATAAGCAATTAACATATCCAGCAACTAATCAATTCTTGTAATACAATACTAAAATACAGACCTAGATAATAACCGCGTCGTTCTTGTCTTAAAAGCGCGTTTCGTGAGCCACTACCTTTATTTTAGAGGGCGCGTTTGGAAACAATTTACGCGCGTAACACGATAGTTTACAGAAATCACGGTTTTCCCGCCATCCAGAGGGAGCGGTGCCGTCATGTTGCTTATTATCGGCACACCAATTTGTCGCCACATTATTATGTAGTTTGATTTGTTCCAACGATGCAGAGAGCGCGAAAATTCGTTTCGAAAATTACTTAAAAATATGGCCTGTACTCATCTATCTATTCATCCATACGGAAGGCTCGTGCCCCAGCAGTGGGGACATAGAATGAGCTGATGATGATGATGATGATGATGCAAAAAAAAATATTATACTTTGTAGATATAATTACTGCCAGCAGCGAAAGTCGTTTAAACACATTGTCAAGCCAATTTAGTAATCTAACTCATGTTTGTCAACTTCTAACAAAGTTAATATGATAAAAAGTTATTAGTTGTTAAATTATGAAATTGTATAAAGTGGTCAGCGATTTTCGGTGCCGACTGTACTACCTAGTAAGTAGTATTTCTACTTTGGAGGCCTCAGTACCTACAAGTAGGTATTTTAGGCACTGTTCCACCTTTGGTTTCATCTTTAATTACTGTAGTAATATTAAGGTCGTAGGTGGGTTTAGCAAATATATTAATATCTAAAACAAAACTACACTAAACTTTCTTGAAACAAAACGTTTTTTCAACTTTTTTATATAAAACGTTCTTTGTAGCGTCTCTTTTTGCGAGCTCCTGAAACAACTTTTATAAGATTAATTAAGATACTAAGATATAAATATCACCTTTTGTGCTTATTTCTTTGTCTGTAACACCCACATTATGTACAAGAAACTTGAAAAAATGCCATTTTTATTCATAATATAGTTAAGCTGTTGTATTAAAATAGAAAAGATACCGTTGCCACCACAAACAATTTTAAATTATTAGATTTTATTATTTACAAATACGGCCATATTTGTAGTAGGCTCCACACAAGGCTGTACTAACTCTGAGCTTGACATTGAAGTGGTGTGCACACAATTATGGACCTAGGGTCACTTATAACTGCGTCCCGTTTCGCTTGTAACCAATCGGGTTTTATGTTAATTGAGATTGTAGCTCTTGAACCATAGGTCGCTTCTTGTTGTTCGACACATACAAATTGTTAGATTTTTTCAGTACTACAACCGTTTGTAAAAACAAACGGTTGTAGTACTGAACACGAAAACGTGTAGCGGTCGTATCGGTCATTCAAATTCGAAATTCAAATTTGAATTCCATTGAATTCACAATTGTTTTTTCTTTTATAATATCGAACTTAGTTGGTGAAGCCTCCTTTTAAGCCTAACACTAGTTACAAAGATTTCAGTTCAATATTTTTTAATTTAACTAGAAACTTCTTTTTTTATTTTTTTATTGAAACCTTTTTACGTATTTTGTTTAATAAATAAATAATAATAATAAACTTTCCTACACTCACACCAATTATCTAGCCCAAGAGAAGCTTCGTTATGAAACTCGTTAAATGGTGACTAGACAACGGATAAACATACTTAAAATACTTAAATGCATACTTGTTATACATAGAAAGCACCCAGGCCCGAGACAATTTAGAAAAACAATAATTTCAGAGATGGCGACACCATGAAAACCGGTGTACAAACCACTCGACCAAGGAGGTCGTTAATTGATATTATTTTATGTGTGTGCCAGTAATCATATGTAAGGACTGTAAGCAAACGCTTTGTCACTGTTACTAACCACATTATTGTAACAGTTGTGTCCGAATGACCCAGACAACATTGAGATGCTTAACCTACGAGTCACTGGTATAATAAATAATCATTAATTCAAATTTATTTATTATGATAATAGCGCTTACCTGGAGTAACTTGAAATTCGAGCTAATTAACCGATTCAACTATTCAATACTGATCGTTTTTTAAACTCAACATCATCATATATAATTATACCTTTATAAAAATTTTGCATAATTTTGTGTTTAGTATTTTTACGCATTTTTTTGCGTAACAAATGTTTACTATATTTTTTTTGTTTCGAACTGTCATGGTGGCTCTATTGCCACGTGCATAATGCGTGCACATGTAGAGATCTGACTATTACCCATTACCTACAAGGTGGTTTGCTGGGTCATCATTAGAAAAGCTTAAATTTTATTAACTGATTATCACATTACTACAGTACTACTAATACTACGTACTAATTTGTTTACAAAAGTAGTTAAAAAATAAAAACGCAGAATTTTAAATCAGATGAATTTATTAGCCAGTCTTCTTTTAAAATTTTATTTGGCAAAAAACCGCTAATTATTATTAGCTAAAATTTAAAAAGAAGACTGGCTGACGCAATAGCGTCGGTTATTATACGTGCGTTACAAAAAATTTAAATTATTTTACAGTTTTATCCAATTTAAATGAATAAATTTAATAAGGAAGGCATTTAAACCTACAAATTATGCATGACTTAGCGTTTTTTTTTTACATAGGTATATTTTTAATTTTCAAATAGTTCTAAGTCGCTAACTGACCAGTCTCTAGTCACACGTGGAACAAATACTTTTTTCGAAAATTTTCAAGCAACTTTGTTTCTTTTTATGGGTCACAATTTACACCGTTCGGGTTATAAGTTCGCGCGGGAGTAAAGGGGGGTACGGGAGAAGGCGGGAGGTGCGGAAGGGGAAGGCGGTCATTCAGCGCAGCGGCGCGACGGACATCCGCCGCATAACAAGTCGATGGCGAGTCTCGGTGGAACGCCACCCGCCATTCTTATTTCAAATTTCGCATAGATTTAAAAATAGAACACATTTCTCGGAATCCAATTTGGAATATTTTTGATAGTGTGGACGGATATTGAAACTTTTTCGCGAGATGGTTGGAGATGGAGAACGGTCAATTTATTTGAATTGTACTTAGTAACTTTGTTTAACTCCTGTTTATATACATAAGAATAATAGATTATATGGTTTTCCTCTTTATAAAAATAACATTAGACGAACTGAAACTTCAGGGTCAGCCTCGCTAGTAACAACCTTCCATAAGCTACGTATGGCCAGAGGCCACCAAAGAAACATTTCGAAATACAATAAATATCAGATATAATATTAATATTTCTATTTGGCCAGCGGAAGGTATGCTCATTTGCTGGCTCTGGCTCAGTAACATAATAAAACCTGTTCAATCTCAGTAAAATAAAATAATAGGCTACTTATAAATAACAGTACCTAAAGCTTTAAAATTATATTGCAGTCATATCAACTAAGTAGTAAGTACCTACGTACGATACATGTCAATGTATTATGTTCGCATCCACAAAGTATCAAAGTGCCCAGTCTAGGGTTGCTTGTAGTTTCGCGCGGTGTCCGCGAGAGGCGCTGGGGTGCTAACAACAGTTGTCGTCGCCGGAAGCAGCGCCGTCGCTTTCCGGTCCAGGGATGTTCTGTATGCGGTCTCGAGCTCCGCGTTTTCAGATAAAGTGTCTCGGCTTTTGTACCTCTTTTAGATTTTATATTGTTTGTAGTGAAAATGTATTTTTTTTATTAAAAACTTGAGTCAAATTGTAATTGGGTAAAAAAAATATGGGTAACTTTTTACAAATTTTCGATTTAAATTAATAAACGGTAAGGGTTTTATGCAGTCAAAATAAATAAACCCAAAAAGTATATTGTAAAAGCAAAAAATAATTACACAATATATTTAAATCATCATCATCATCATCAGCTCATTGTATGTCCCCACTGCTGGGACACGAGCCTTCCCCATGGATGGACAGGGAGAACGGGCCACCACAACGCGGGTCCAGTGCGGATTGGTGGTTGTTAACGACTGCTAATGCAGCCGGGACCGACGGCTTTACGTGCCTTCTGAAGCACGGAGGAGCTCGAGATGATAAATTTTTGGTCACCCATCCGATGACCGGCCTTTGCAAAAGTTGCTTAACCTCAGCACTCGCAGACCGGGCGCGTTAACCACTGCGTCATCGAGCTCCTCCTACAACTATACAGACTAAAAGCCTTACCTACCTCCCACCTACATTTAAATAATCTTTTAGTATATTAGGCATATTATAGGAATTTATTGTAATCTGTTTGTTACCTATAGAAATAAATAAATAAGTAAACAAACTAGCAGAACCCCAAAATACAGAGACGCTAAAAAAAATCTATAAGTATTAATAAGACTTATAGCACCATCTTCATTATCCTATCATAAGCTATTGCTGGACATAGGACTCATAGTGCACGCCACTAAGCACGATCCAATAAGATAATTCAACAAGAAGACTTTATTCCATTACTTTTTATATACCCAAAACAATCAAAACAAAAACAAATACCACAATACTTGACGTAAGTACCTGTTATAGCCGCAATAACGCGAACTATATACTTTATGTCTCATACCTTACTCTCGAACGTTCAACAGATCTCGGAGACACAATAAAAGCCCTTCGACCACGCTGTCCGCAAATAACGAATACACCCCCAGTGGGGATGGGGTCCAGACGGGGGGGTGTTTAAAAATTTCACCCCCACTGCTGCCGTACAATGGCCGGTAATCAGCGATTGCCTTTTGAAATCGAAACGCTTATTAAACTTTTAGTTTTGGTCGCTTTAACTGTCTACGAGTGATGCAAACTTATTGCTTCAATTCTTTGTCTATGCTTTAATTATCTTTTTAAAAACACTGAGTTTTGAATATACCAGTATGAAGGTGAAGATAATATACCGGCCAGTTATGACATTATACTCTTTTAAAAAGAACGAAATGTAATTGAAGTAAATAAGGTTTGATTTTGGTAACAATAAAGAGATGCCAGCGTATCTTGACGATATGTAGACAATATGTTTTTTAATTACGTACTCTTTCGTAGTCTAACTTAAAGTTATAGAATAGGAATTTTATAAGAATACAAGTGATGTTTTCTGCAAACTATTTTCACATTGAAAAATATCAAAGGAGTCATTCATCATTAGTCGCTTTTTAGTGCTATGAAGCGATTTTGCTGATAACTAAATATATCTTTTTCATTGTTTTGAATCTTTGAAAGCAAATTTTGTTTATTAAAATTTATTAAAATATTTTTATCATGTATGGCTTATTTATACCATATAAAATATTAACTAAAAAAAATATAATCAATATGAACGAATACGTTCTACTCATACTAGTTTTTTTTCAACAACATATTCTACGACCACACACAGTAGCCTGATAGCATCTCGGTGTATCGAAATTGCCCGCTCAGTAATCTGTTTAATCCATTATCAATCTGTGTAAGTACATGTACCGCTATTGACTGTTTTGTTGACCTTATGTGGTACAGACAGAAGAAAAAGCCTGCGTACGCATCCCCTTATTGATAAAAGAAGTTGTATAAACCTACTTCAAAGAAAATACGGTTGACGTGACCGGTAGACAATAAAGAAAAAAAGTTGCACAATTTTTTTTATAAATAAAAGAAGAACGCGAGGGCCCGATCTGCTTCCAGAGACAGAAACTCAGAAAGCAGCTCGTGCAGCAAAGTCTTTAGTTTACAGTGAAATCCTTAGAAAATTACAAAAAAAAAAGTCAAAAATTAAAAAAAAAAGTTTCAATTTGGAATATATTTTATTGCGCATAGTAGCTTCGGCATCAAAAAACACAGTACTCTACGTACTCGTACTACAATATTTTTTTACTTGAATCATTATTGATACATTGAAATAGTTCGCAATTCCCGGGTTTCTACAGATTTTTTTACGAATAGTTTTATCTATTGGCTATATCTAGTCAACTACCTTATTTTACTACTATTTGAACTACTTGGATTAAAGTTAATGATTTTTGTTAGTTTTGTTATTTATAAACAAGTTAATTAAAAAATTTCCCTTTTACGTAATAGTGTCCAACATTTACTAATTATTTAAACATAACCCTTAATGTTTTAACGGCTTTCTCTAAGCGTTATACATACATTTTTTTACTGCCCTTACAACTTATGATGACCAAAACGCAACACAATGAACAATGCTCTGGATAAAAAGGTCACAATATTGATATCGTGAAGAATTTGTGTACAGGATGTTGTTACACTCGCAATCAATACTTTTAGCTGTTAAAGTTATATAGCTCTAACAATTTATATATATTTTTTTTTCGTATTCAAAATTATTTATTGCATGCCACATTGGTGTACATAGTAATTAAATAAATAGGTACAAAAGGTGTCAAATTAAACAATGTAGCGCCCCGTAAGGGCATATTTATTCTTTTTTAAATTTATATTCAAAAAAAGAATATAAACACAGTATATTTTTCAAATATATATTAACGGGCCGAGACGTAATATATGAAAGCGGGTCTGCTTCAAATAAAAACAGAGACTTGTACAAGTTTTCGAAGCTTCAGACGGCAGCTTTTATATGACCTTCCGAGGCACTAGCGGCATTAACTGTTGATACTTTTTAATAGTTTTAATAAGTTCTACCAATTTTTAAGTGAGTTTATCGATAGAGTCAGTGATATTATTGTATATTTTTTGATGTAAATGGTATATTCCAATATTGTTAATGCAAAAAATAATATATTAAGAAAAAAAATTGCAAACAAATTATGATTCTAAAAAAGGTCACGAAAATGTATACCCAGATTACCGTATCCTAGTCAGGCACGCCTTAACAATTCGTTATAGAATAAAATAATATGCAATTTCTTCATAATTTTTGCTTCACCCTTTAGCAATCTTCTTTCCGGTCGGTCACAATCTGACCGTTACAATTCAATAATCGCCTTAACAGTCGAGATCGCTTATCGGCCTCGCCCACTAGTGCCGCGCTAACCATCTAATATCGATAGCCTTTTAAACATTAGTTTTTAATAGCATTAAAGAAACAAAAAAAATATTATGAATGCTATGCTATGCTCAAAGAAGATATGTTAGAAACGATGAAGCCATTATTGTCTTTATTTCTTTCTTTTTTTTTAATTTTTCGTCTGGTATTCCTTTAGCCTTTATCTTACTTGATGATAGATAAGAATATGGCCAAAGGTGGAAACGCACTGCAACTGCAATCTTAAACTACACTCAGGCGCACATCTAAACAGGCTCACTTTATGACTCTATACATAAAAATGTATAAATAATAATATATTACTGCAAAGATCTATTATGCTAATGTTTAGGTTAAGTTCGTTCGTTCGACTGTCCAATTAGCACTTTGAACAGTTTTAAAAATTTCATCCCGTTTCCAAACCAAAGCAAAGCATTACTTTATTAATGTTCATTACTTATTTGTGTATTTGTTACTTATTAATGTTCATTACTTTATTGCCATATCACATTGTATGGAAGAAACGTTAAGCCGTTGGTCCCGGCTGCATAGCAGTCGTTAACAACCACCAATCCGCACTGGGCCCGCGTGGTGGTTTATGGCCCGTTCTCCCTATCCATCCATAGGGAAGGCTCGTGCCCCTGCAGTGGGGACATAAAATGAGCTGATGATGATGATGATGATGATTGTATGGAATGTGATGAACAATTCATTGTTCTGCCTATATGGACAAATGCAATGGTTTCCGTACTCTTTCAAAATACTAATTGGACAGTCGAACGCTTAACCTAAACATTTGCTTACAGACTTTGCAGAAATGTTATGACATTTTATGTATAGAGTCGCAGAGTGAGCATGTTTGTATGAAAATAACGGGGTGGGCGGTTAGATGTGCCCCTGAGGTATATAGGAACTGACTGTATCAAATCTAACTGTAGAAACACAGCAATGCAACTAACATTAAAGTTATGGCGACATTTAAAAAAGAAAATCTAGTATTTTTTTGTATTATCGTTAATCTTACAAGGAATTTCCGCTCGCTATGAGAATGTTTGGTCACTTTACTACAAATTGAGGAATATTAAGTTTCTCGCCGCCCCTAAGATCGGGTTAATATTAAATAAGCTTTAAAAGTCATATGCGGCCAACAGAAACACTTTTCAAATATAGAAAGGTACAAAAACACAAATGTTGAAAAAATTTCCACGAGCAGGATTTGAACCTGCACCCTTCTGACATACCGGGTCAGGTGCTCTTCCAATTGAGCTATCGTGGTTCTAACCAGCCCGCCCAAATTATTTAATACTTTTTACTTTGAAGGCAAAGGCGCCCATTCAATGTCAACAACTACCGTCACATTGTAATTTGTTCGCAACAAAATTTGCGTTAAAAATTATTTGAACATTTTATAGAAAGGTAACTAAGTCGGAATCAAACTTGCACAGTCGATATCACCCCACAGATTACTTATTCCATTGTAAGAAAAAAAAACTGTCGTATCCTCACTAGAGTTGTCATGCTCGCGATTGTTTCCATAATAAAATGCGTTTGTATCACAATGAGCCATCAAATTGCGTCGACCGGAGCGGCGGAGGCGTGCCGATGACCATGTGCCTCGTTCCAGACACGATTTATGAATGAGACCACTCTGTCCGTGAATATATTTAGCTATCTAAGTGAGAATTAGACGTAAACACAAAAATATATATTTTAAACTAAAACTAAGATTAATCATCCTGTTTATAAAAAAATACAATGTTTTAGTGAAGTACAAAATTTAGTTTTCTAGAGCTTGGGTAGATATAGTTAAAATTTAAACTTAATAGTGTAAAAAAAGTTAGTCAGTCAATAAATAAAATCTTCGCATTTAGGTTCCGCTCCGCTTCTGCTGAAGATTGTCAGTTGCATACTTAATAATAAATTAAATAAAAAACAAAGTTGCACAAATATGTTATAAAAAATATGTAGCTAGATATATTTCTTAATATATTTTAGTCGTAATACATCACTTTTAAGTTTCAAGTTACAACGCAACGCGAGTGAAAAGATCCACACAGCTATCCCAACACCAGTATAGCGTTACATACATAGATTTCAATATAAACAGTCTTAACCCGCGCGTGCGTACGTGATCCCACTCCGCGTATATTTCATAAGATTTCGGAGGTGCATGAATCACGCGGGACACGCAAGGGCAATCAGTCACAGACGAGCCTACCCTCGGACCTTGCCTACTTAGCATGCGACCCTCGCACCAACCCTAGGCCCAACACTACGATATGTGAGAGCTATTACTAGACACTTTGCCAGTGTTAATATTGCTGTAAATCTTCCATCGGGGATCGACTAACTGCATCGTCTAAAACAATTTTTCTCCTTGTCCGTAGAGCCGAGCAACTACGTGTGTTCGACGTGCAAAGCCCGCGTTCATTCAGCGTGGAGGCTATTGCAGCACGTGCAACATGTACATGGCGTGAAGATCTACGTGGAAACGCTTCCACAACAACAACCTAGCAAACAGAACCACTCGTCATCGAGCACTTCATCTACGAGTTCGGGGTGCTCATCAAACAATGCGCCTCTGCCGCCGCCATCACTACGCCATCATCCGCTACTGCCACCTCCAGACATGCATTCGCCATTTGGAGTAAGCGGATTACTCAGAATGCCACTACCAGGCAGTTTACCACCTCTAGCTCATCCCTCGGTCCCGCCAGCACCACTGTTTACGCGACCGAACCATCATGACCACCGGTTTAGAATGGAACAGCTCGTTTCAGAGCAGTTTCGACACCACGGCCTTAACCTCGCAGCCGCTGCGGCTGCTGTTGCGGCCAATTCTTTACCACCTCACCAAGCATTCCCATCACCAGCTGATCGGCCTCCCATAGTGCCGACTTCTTTGTCCAGCCGCGATAGAGCACCACCAGTATCGCAACCACTCTCACTTGAACCCCAGCTGGATTTTTACTCGCAGCGCTTGCGGCAACTGGCAGGTACGACCAGTCCAGGGGCGGCCACAGGCAATTCGAGCTCTCCTAGCCCCAGGAAGCATTCGCCGCCGTTCGCTTCCCCGTCGCCCTCCCGAGTCGGACAGACTCCACCGGCGGGCGCCGGACCAGGAACGGTGGACACCCCCCGTGAGGCAATAAAACCTCACAGTTCAACGTCACCAGAACGACGAACTGAGCCTATACCGGCAGACGCACCTCCACCGGAGCGTCCAACATCGACGCCACTAGCCAAACGCAGTAACGACGAAGCAGTATATTCCTGTGAGTTTTGCGGTAAGAAATTTAGATTCGAAAACAATTTGATCGTACATAGACGATCACACACGGGGGAAAAACCTTTCAAATGTGGCGAGTGTGACGAAGTTTTTGAGAAGGCATCTAAACTAAAAAAACACATGAAAGTACATCGAGGGCCTGATGTTAAATCGGAGGAAGGTGAATCGGGTGGCGACACAGCCGATGACGACTCTGATGATGATTTAGAGGATGATGATCTAGATGGTGAAGAGGATGAGGATAATGAGGATGGTGAGGATGTGGAAGAAGCTGAGGACCTAACTGTCTCAAACAGCAGTGCCCCTTCCGCTCCAACACGAAAACAAACACCCATTTTACCAGCCCACCCACCAACAGCTTCAGTCGTTGGTGAGTTGATGGATAAATTCGGTCTCTCGAATATAGCTCAATACAGTGAGGCATTCAAGCAAGCCCTCCAAGAATCTGGCAAATCTTTAAATTGGCAACTAGCCAAAGACCGCGATAACAACAATGGTCCTCCTAGTGAGAAACCTAATGGCATGCCACCTACAGCGGCTTTGCGTTTAAAAGAAGAATTTGCCAAAATGCCACCTCAGCCTCATCCACTTTTCAACCCTTTTGAGAACCCGTTTGAAGCTTCAAAGCGAATGAAACTTGACATGGAGAGGGGGGACGGTTGGTGGCTTCCCACATTGCACGCACAAAGACCTCCGGAAAATATTTTTGATGGTCTCAAAAACAGCAGCAACGGTTTGCTTCAAAACCCTCTTTTAAAGTCAAAAGACGGGCGGCGGAATGACACTTGTGAATTCTGCGGCAAAGTTTTCAAGAACTGTTCAAATTTGACAGTGCATAGGCGGTCCCACACCGGGGAGAAGCCTTACAAATGTGAGTTGTGCTCGTACGCGTGTGCGCAGAGCTCGAAGCTGACGCGCCACATGAAGACGCACGGTAGGCTCGGCAAGGACGTGTACCGCTGTCGGTTCTGTGAGATGCCCTTCTCTGTGCCGTCGACTTTAGAAAAGCACATGCGTAAGTGCGTGGTGAATCAAAGTAATGGTGCTCCCTTGGCATTGTCCGACGACTCGAACGCGTGCCGCGATGAGGCCTCGTGACTCTACCCGTGGGGCGGGCTGCGCCTGCCACCGCCCGCGCCGCCCAGCCAGATCTTCTAAGGCCTAATCGATAAGTTTCGGTGCGTCGAACACATCTCGCGCGAGACAGGTCAAAACTTTGTTCAACTTCTAGTCTTAAGGTTTAGTTGGTGATTATTCGACTGTTGCAATATAAGCCCAAACACGTTTGCACCGAAGGGCATTATTTTAACATATCTTTCGTGTACTGAAATAGTTGACGTCCCATTTCGTTGTTGATGTTAGGTTGAGAGTTTTGTTTTCACGAGGCTGTAATACGCTGCTCGACGTGTTTTTTTTTATATTTCGATATTGTTTTGACATGTTTTTTATTTATAGAAAAAAAATGTGGAAACCAATGCCAAAGTTAGCTATGTTGATTTAACATGATTTAGTTTTTAAGCTGTATATTGTCAATTAAAATAGATTTTTTCCAGTAATTTCTAGGCTCCTCGTAGTTTGATGTAGTACGTGTTTTCGAGAAAGTTGTTTCGTCATTTTAGAATATTATGTACAATACAATACAATAAGCAAAAATGTTTCCTATCTTAGATCTAGATCTTGTGTACATAGCTAGTTGTAAGTAAGTGTAATGTGTAAATCGAGTACCTACCTATTGATGTTCATATTTATAAAACAATGTTTCACAAATTATTTAAAACAAAATGGAAAAACGGTGAGTTTCCTGTAATCAATAAATTAATTAAGCATTGTAGAAAGCAAAATTGGAATCGATTTAAAGGTAGGTGTTACTTGATAATGAGGTATTCTATTATAATTAGTGTTTAAATTATTAAATAAAAAATTAACCTTATCTTGTGAGATGTTCGATCCTCATTTCTATGCTTTTGTTTCGTAAAGAAAGGGAGCTAGTTATGTTTTAAGACTGAAAAAATATTCCAGTTTTGTTTTAAATTAATGTTTTACACGTGATTCTTGATTCGTGGAAGAAAATTCACTCGTACCTAAATTTAGTCCAAACGTGAAATCTTTCAGTATACGTACTTAATGTAAATTATAATAGTATTAATATTAGATAATTGTAAGTAAATTATTATAATATCAACATTTTGTCGTCCATCAGTCCCTTAATGAATTCTGTTGTGAATATATTAGGTTTTCTTCAGAGGATATGAGTGTCGACCAATCTTGATACTTTATGTCGTTCTGGACAGGACCTAGTGTAACCAAACGGGCTTGAGCGTTGTAACGTTTTCGTCTGAATAGTTCCGAAAAGTCATTTTAGACCAGAAAACACTTTTGTCTGTAATGACTTTTTGGAAGAAAGTACATTGTTATAGTCCCAGTGTTTGAACATCAATTAGTATCTAAACTCATATCACTTCCCAATTGGACATAATAAATGTAAATTATTGTTATGAGATGATTAATTGTCGTGATTCGTGGTAAATGTTTTTCGTTTGAAACTGTACCGTAATTTAATTGCACAAATGTTAGAGAAATTATAAATTATAAGTGTAAGACAGGGACGACGAATGGTGACAAAATAGCGAAACAAAAAAAACTCTAAGACAAATTTTATTGTGTAACATGAAAGATGAACTGTTTTTATTATTTTCATTTTTATTATTTTTATTTCAATAAATATCCACGATTTGTTAATCATTCGGTTGTTTCAATTGCATACCTTTTAGCAGACTGTTTTAGCAGACTGACATTGAGGTTCATTATCTGCCCACGAATGTCCCACAGCTATGTTAAAGCCATCCCACATTAGCAGTAGCACATGGGGAGATTGGGCCATAACCCATCACCCTGGCTCAGTTGTCTCGCCGCCAACGATGAACGAGAAGCGAGTAAAGCTAGTATTAGAAAAGAATTAGCAAACAGCGAGAAACTACTTATTTTTATAGGCAAGAAACTTAATGGGAATCAAGCCGTGTGATCACTGTTAGAGGATTTCTAGAGATAATGGCATAACGCGAGCGTGTCCCCTTTTCCTATTAGATCTCCAAGGTTCGGATTGGATCAGGAACGGTACAACCCTAGAGCGCCTCTAAAGGCTTAGGACCTCGGCTCGGGTTGACCGGATCGAGTGGTGAGCGAGAAACGAGTGTGTAGTTCTGGGTGCCTAGTGAGAGTTTAATTCGCCATTCGACCACGTTAACGAAAACGAGAATTAGTATGGCATTGAAGCAGCGCCTCCTGGCGACATACGAGAAGAGTTAAAATTTTGCCATACTAATTTGCGTAATCGTAAACGTAATCGAATGAATACGGATACTAAACAAAATACACTGGGCACTCTGATAGTTTTGCGACGGGCGACAACTCGCACCATTCGCTCAGGGTGGCTCTGACATACGTACATTCTTACAATACCTTCTTGCAAACCGCAAGATCTGATCGCCAAGCGAGTATCGTTCAGCGAGTATTAGTGCACGCGCACACACGACAACAGTTGTGAACGTCAGTTTCGCGACTCCCCTAGTTTGTCGTCGCGACTCTGCGACTGACGCCAAGTGTGCGGAGCTTTGAACAAGACATATGAAAATTGTCGGCCGCAGCCTGTCGTCGCGTCTAGTCGCCGAGCTGTCGCAGTCGCGTGTCGCCTAGTGTGCGGAGCCATTTATACTTGATAGCTTTTGCCGCTGCGACAAACAAATGAACAGAGAGTTTTCGCCGGCAGTGGGAACAGTCAGCGATCAACTATACTTAATAGGTATCTAAATAGGTAATAAGCGATTGGTTGCTTTTATTAACAAGTGATTTACATTTAAAGTTTATATATTATTTTATATCTTAAGGGTAAGCACTTCATCTCACCTGATCTTAAGTGATGATAAGGCCAAAGGCGGAAGTGCGCTTCACCTGTAATCCACTACTCAGGCACTGGTTAACTTATTTCAAGCTGCTGGAACACAACAATGACATATTTTTGACACTCACACGCTCAACTCGCACTCGCACTCGCACTGTTCAGTGCGTACCCTTATAATTTATTTGTTTTTTAAATAGTTTTTGCCGTTTCTAAATTATTGTGTTGTCTATCTGTTTTGTTTTCTAATTCGCTTAAGCGACATAAATTAAATATATAGTTTTACAAAGTAGGGATCTGTAATTGGCAGTAGGTTAAGTACACAATGTAATAACTTAGTTTATAAAGTGCTGTAGAATCCATGTTCATAAATAAATAAATAAAAAATATTTAATTACGAGTCTTGAGCGAGAAAATAGTCGATAAATAGTTGCTTTCTCGTCGGCGGTAGACAACTGCCATTTATGATATTTTTTATTTATAACGGTTTAACGTGCTTTCAAAAGGACAAAGTCTATCTACTTAAATTTGGTGACACATCAAGTGATCTGGGAATAGTGGAAACTGCTAACGTCTAACGGAACCCTAACGGAAGCCACTGCGCCATCGTGCTTCTAATTACTTCACTCTTTTAAAGTAAGTAAGTAAGTAAGCCTTTACAATATCCCACAGCTGGCCAAAGACCAGCATTATTGAAATCAAGACATCGCTACAATTAATGGTTATCACCAAGCTTTTCAAATGTGAGTCAGTGATCACAAACTCGGGCTATGCATCGATAAATACAAAACACATACCCGACCTGAGGATTGAACGCGGGACCTCTACATATCGAGTCTTATGCTTCACCACTCAGCCACCGAGGCGACCTTTCTAATATAAAAGTCTTCAAAACTGTATAGTCGTAATAAAGTTCTTTAGGCAGTCGTGTAAGTGGGTATACGAGTTACAGACAGCTTCGACGTTTTACTTCTACAGAGAGATAGTTATCAAACATAAGGCGTACAATGGACCAAAACTTTCATAACTCTTTTTTACCTTTTATTTTTAAGTGCCATTTGCTGCTCTGAAGTTGAATTAAATATTTATAAAATACAGTGAAAAAATTAAACGCCTACCCGACTCAGCCAGGAAGCGAACCTGGGTCTTCCGCAATCCGGGCGGCTGCACTGACCGCTATGCTACCGGGAAGGCTGACGTAAGCGCTGAATTTTGTCACTGCTTTTTAATTGTTAAGTACTTATTGCGGCACAGTGCCATCTATCCAAAGGTTGTTGGAGCCGATGGCTATGCAGATTCATCTTGCCCGGATTGCGGAAGACCCAGGTTCGATACCTGGGTCGGGTGGGCGTTTAATGTTTTCACTTTATTTTATAAATATTTTATTTCATAACTCTGTTTTATTTTTATAAATACAATCATTACGGTCTCCATAATGAAATCTCTTAGCAAAATACTGCCCAAAACAAAGGATAGCGTAAGTGACCGAACTGATAGATGTTCGGGTTGAAAACGAGATGTCGTGGTTCAATCCCCGTAGCTCCCTTAGACTAATGACGAACCTATACCACGATGACCTCCTAGGTCGAGTGGCTTGCACACCGGTTTTTATGGTGTCGCCATCTCTGAGGCCCCGTTTCGATCCCCGGTCGGATCAATTTAGAAATATGTTTTTCTATATTGTGTCGGCTCTGAGTGTTTCCTATTTATAATAAGTATGTATTTAAGTATATTAAGTATGTTTATCCGTTGTCTAGTTAACAAACACAACATGTTACATAATGTGAACTCACTTTTATGTAATATTAACAAAAGGCAATGGGTAGAAACTACTGAAGCACTGGCTATGTTATCTCTAGCTGCCGGAACACAACAATGCTACAAACATTGATGTTATAACTACATATTTAAATAAGATGGTGGTAGCTAGCCAGGCGGACAAACAAACCCTACCACCAACCAAACCGAGTACACCCCGCCGGAATCGAACCCGAGACTCTGGGTCTAAACCGGTGGTCTTAACCACTAGACTACAGAGGCGACTAAAACACCTAGACCTGAACACGAACAAAGCTTTGTAACATATGTAAAGGTCTTCCATAAGCGTAGCTAAGCCGTAACTATTCCAAGATATGGGGCGACTTTATACAGGTGTTTGTATGACCTACATCTTAAAATACGGAACTAGGAGATAGCAAAAAAATAAATAATAAATAAAATAAAATAAATTAATACTTAAAGTAGACTCAGGATCGATTATAATAAAAATGTATTTTTCATTTTTATTCATCATGGGATTTTAGAAAAATAAAATTTGTTGCGTATTTTTCACTTTACATGTTACTATTACATGTAAGCCTGCGTTAGGATCTCGGAGCTAGTCATACCAATGACACCTAGGACGCTGAGACACTTTTATTGGAAGCTCTTTAAGCAATCTTGCCTCACTACCTTTATTCTAAGTAACCCTGTTTTAAGGTAACTCCTAACAATTCCATAAAGAACTACAAATAAACCACCGTACGGACACAAATAGTCCTATTAAATCTTATCCCAACGCACTGTCAAGTAATATTAATATCTATACTAATATTATAAAGAGGAAACCTTTGTATTTTTGTATGTATACCTATATGTTCGCAACGAATAAACTCAAAAACTACTGGACTGATTAAAAATATTCTTTCACCATTAGAATGCTACTTTAGCGCTGAGTAACAAAGGCTACATGAAAAAAAAAATTAAAAATAAAACTAAAAATGACAATTTAATTTTCCATTACAAAATGATTTGTTTGTTTTGTTGTCATGGAAACCATTGATATATATTTAACTCAATGATGGAAATTGTCAAAGCGGTACGAAGTCCGCCGGGTCAGCTAGTCAATAATAAAAAGGTAAACTTATTTTAATGTAATGAAAACACATTGTTTTTAAGGAAGAATTAATTACCTACGTAGATATTTTTTATTTTTATTTCCAATTAACCCAGATGGTAATTAAATAATTTGGTGCTGATAAATTATCAAACCCCGTGAAAATCAGTTTTTCTGTTGTTTTTTTTTCATTTTTTTTTGCATAAATCTAAATTATGCTATGTCAATTGCATCATCATCATCATCATCATCTCAGCCAAATGATTTCCACGATGTTAAGTTTCATTATATTATAGTACATTAAATTATATGCGAATGCCTCGGTGTCGGAATGGCAAAGCGCTCGGTCCGAAGTCGTATCCGAAGATCTTAGGTTTAATTCCCAGGTGGGGCAAAGTGTGTTTGGGATTTTTCAATGCATAGTGTGTGTTTGTGATCACCAACCCGAATTTGGCAAGCGTGGTGATTAAGCCAATACCTATCAATTTGTGGCAATAACTTGATAACAATGATAAAGGACTTTGCTCAACAGTGGGACAGTATAATATAGGTTATGTATTTAGTTAGTTACTTACTTACTTTTCAATGCAGTAAGTCAGGTATAAAACATATAAAGTTATTTTAGGTTCTGCAAAAACCAGTCGGTAGGTACTTTTACCTCCATTCAAATTTTAAAAGTATTTATTTTTTCACTAAACGTAAAAAATTAAATAGACAACTGCCTCTAATGTGCTTTACCATTTTGTAGCAGCAAATTTTATAAAATGTTATAAGATACTGATCCGTTGCAAATTTAATTCATAATTTGAAACACCAAGTTGTACTTTAAGTAACGCATTTCCCGCCTAGAGTTCTTTCGGCTTGGTGACAGCTAGCGCCATCTATTGTCGGGTAGCGGTATTAAAGCAAAAGCTTTACGGTTTGTTGTGTGGTACAAGTGACGAGCAACAAATTTTATAAGAAGTTCAAAATACATTAATGCAATAAAGAATAATAATAAGTTAAACCGTAGTTTAATTATTGATATCAACGTATATGAAATAATAATGATTACAAAAATCTGCATGAAACATGACAACATGAGAAAATAACTTTTACTATTATTATATTTAGTTGTGGCAAAATTTTTAATAGTTTTTATATTACAGGTACTTAGGCTTCTTTTGGGATACAAGATATTTATCGCATTAGCTAACAGTGACTGGTCGGCATGACTGACAGTAGAAGACGATGATTAGATTACGGCAAAAATATTTATTATGATATACGATTTTTCTATCTTATGCTCGAAGTGTAATAAGATAGTGTATACTAAATATTTAATAATAAAAAGATAATGACATTAATATTCCTTAATTTTATTATTATTTTAATGATGACAACACTTTTTTAGTAGATGTAAAGTAAAGCCTATATGCGGACCCACTGCTGGGCAAAAGGCAATCATCACTTCAATTGATGCGTATTGGCTTTATTAATTTTCACGCTTGCCAAATACTATTCATTAAAAATAACCGAAACATTTCCACGACCTTCTCATATCAGGCTGTGCGCTTTCCCACTGGGCGACCGAAGCATTTACCTATAAGATTTTATTTTGAATGTTATCTTATAAGACAAAACCTACATTACCAGTTCCTATAAGACTAATTCGTAGTTACCGTAGCATCGACTTGTTGCATTAGTTCTCATAAATCCCAATAGATGGCAGTATCTACAACTCTCCAAGTAGTTTTATACGGGAAGCTGTAGATGTCGCTTTTGAAGCTAATACTTTTCATCAGGATAGTAAAATAAATAATTTACCTATTAGCTAATTATAAAAATGAAAGTCACCTAAAACAAATCACCTAAATGTTTATGTTATTTAATTTAAATACATTTTTATTTTAGTTTGTTCTAACTGAATTTGCCAAAGGTAATTTGCCAGATCAAACGCACATACATTACCAGCATTTTGTCCTTACTGCTGGGGCACGAGTCTTCCCTATGAATGGACAGAGAGAACGGGCCATAAACCACCAAGCGGACCCAGTGCGGATTAGTTGTTAATAACGACTGCTAATACCGCCAGGACCAACGGCTTTACGGCCCCTATGAAGCTCGGAGGAGCTCAACATGAAACATTTTTGGTCACCAATTCATTCATCCATCATCCATCACTCCATCCGATGACCGATCTTTGTGAAAATTGCGGGCCATCGAGCTCCTATTGCTAGTTAAATAAAAAAAATCTAAAATTGTTCTTGCTGTAGGTACAGCCAATCAATACCTGTTTATAAATAATCGACTTATGCAATAGTCTAAGCAAGACTTTTGGTGATACATACAATTTATCGTTACTTTAAGCATTATTTACTTACAAAGACCATTCAAATATAGAAGCTACTTCTCGTAATGTGTAAAGTTGGGCATTATCTCGGTCTGCCCGCGGGATTGGACGGACTTAATAATAATTCTTCGAGTTCATATTTATTGTTAGTTATGGCCTACTGCAGTCCAAGTTTGGTCCAAGTTTTACGCAATGTGCCGTTGAAATTAGACAAGGATTAAGTAGAGTCTGGGTAACCACCATCTGCAAGATGGTTGGTATGGTTGCCGGACTTGAGGCAGCGCTAACTCTGAAGTCCCGGGATAGATTCCCAATTGGGTCAATGTCGAAAATGAACTTTTTGATATTGTGTCGGGTCGGGGTGGTACCGACGTTGTTTCTGATTTCCATAAAACGAGTGTTTTAGCTACTTACTTAACAATGTATGTGATGTATAAAAAAGTAAAATGATAATTATGAGTTACAGTAACTGATAATTATTAGACCAATTATTGACTTCTCGGGTCATAGTATGATTCAAATTCGTACCAAGTCGTAACACTAACCAAAACGAGTACAATATGTAACCCCTTGGCGTGAATCGAACCCGAGGCCTTATGGGTGCGAGACAGATGGTCTACTAGATCAAAGAAGCAATAGAGGGCGATGCACTCGGTTTTTAGCACGGCTTTTTTCCCAAGGAATCCTTCGGATAGCTGGTACCCATGGCCTTAAGAATTTGAAATACCTTCTTATAACTTGTATTGTATCGTGGGATAAAGAGAAACGTATAGATTTCAAAAGTTAAATATTTATAAAATACAATGAAAAAATTAAACGCCCACCCGACCTAATTTTTTTACTGTATTTTATAAATATTTAATTCAGCTTCAGTGCAGCAATTAGCACTTAAAAATAAAAAAGTAAAATTTTATAAAAGTTAATTAATTGGAGACCTTGGTAAAGAATGCCAAGTTTTTTTTAAGATTGTAACTTGGTAATTAGCTATTACTCCCAGTTCTCAAGTAAGTGTTTTTTTATGAGAATAAAGTTCTATAAGTAACCTGATACTGAGTAACATAATAAATGATCACAAAATTTAGAAAAAAAACACTTGATAAAGCAAATGAACATTACATTATTCGTAATATGGTTTTAAAATTAATTAACTTCACACTCTTTGTTTTCTTTTTTATTAATCTCTCTGTTTCAACTTATTTTTTTTCTTGTGTGCAGGTATAGTGTCTGCCTCATTTTTTTTTTTATATTGCCTATGTATGTGTATGTTGTTCATAAATGTTATTTTTCTTTCCTCTTTCTTTCTTTCTTTCTTTCTTTCTTTCTTTCTTTCGTTTAAGACATTTATTCTCATTAAAAATTACAAATAAATTCACTTACATGAGAAAAACACAATTATTACATTGCTAGAGAAATACGTAAAAGACGGTAGTTCCGTTACAAATCACCGCCACACAATTTTACTAAGATGTCAAATACGGTCTCAGGCACAGAACAACTAATAGTACTTCGCAGGTGCAGTGATTAGCGATACCACCGATGTACAAATGTGTTCTTTCTTAAAAGTGTCGTATACTCGGGAGTGAGGATTATCTTTCGTTCAATAACGGTGTATAAGTGGGTAGCTTATTAGAAAGATAAATTTATCACGTGTAGTTTTGTGTATATTTAGTAATGTGCAAGTAACACATTACTAATAGCCTTATTTACGCATCCAGAAAACGAATACTTGTAACAAATTGGACGTACCTTTCAAAAACGGTCATATCGAAAATCATCGGTTTCAAACCATCATCTTTTCTAAATATGTCGCCATAACATTAATGTTTGTAGCATTGTTGTGTTCCGGCAGCTAGAGATAAGATAGCCAGTGCCTCACTAGTTGAGGATCCCGGATGAAGTTCGCTTCCATCATTGGCCTTATCATCACTTAAAATCAGGTGAGATCAAAACGGATTACTATTGTTTAACAAAAAACGTATGACATAAGATTATTTTACAAACAACGTTTGAAAAACTAATCATTTGACAAACTTTCATTTCGCAATCATATTACTTTAAAAAGAATCGTTTGACATAATACAGGTTTCGCAAATGTTTTACTTAGCAAATATTTCTACTGTAAAAATATTATTTTAATAATATTCAATTGACTTAATAATTCGTTTGCCATATTGGTGATTTTACAAAAAGTTAGTAGATAAATTGTTAGTTTGTAAAAATAACTATTTTCTAACCAATACTTACGCGAAGCCGTACAATAGGCGGTATTTTAGATAATTTTATTGAGGTACCCACCAATAGATCACGGCAATAGCCGTACTATTTCGTTTTATTGCACTGTCTTTTATTAAATTGCATGGTTGCAATTTTCATCTTGGACAGATTATTTATAGGCAAGTAATAATTTTGTACCAATACTAATTCCATAGATACTTAGTCATTTAAAAAAAATACACTCTGCCTTAACTAAGCGAAATAAGTAGAATTTGGTTCTGGCACTCTCGTTGTGGTCGCAGTTCTAACCTAACCTAATCAGCCATTGTTTCAGTTGACCCTACACATACGTTGATTTTGGTAAATAAAATATTTACCAAGCAATGCATTTTTTGTTACATGTAATTTATGCTTTACGTTGTTTTGCCAACTAACATGTTTAAAAAATAATCAATTTGCGAAATAATGTTTTTAGCATAATAAATTTTTTTTAGTAAATATATTGTCTAATGAGTCGTTTATTAAACAATAGTTTGTAAAATGATAAATTTATCAAGTATAATTTTGTCAAATGTTATTTTTTATATGAAAATTTGTGATTTGTTTTTTGTCAAATGATTGGACACCGATCAAAACACTATGCTTACCCGTTAATAATTAAAAAAAAGTCAAGGACAGCAGCTAACAAGAATATGTTCTTGTTAGCTATACATCTAAACAACAACAACATACAACTAAACAATGCATAGATCACACTTCAAGATTTACAAGCAACCGTGTGTCTTAGTCCATGCTGTTGTTTATATAATTATAAGCCCTTGTTGAGTTTCTTGCGGCTTCTTCTCAGTACAAGGTCTCCCGCCCAGAGAAGACTTACGAACCGACGATGGCATAATGACGTTCATAAGAGCTATTTATAGCCTAAACTTAATAAATATAATATTGGTCTTATTTTTATTTTAAGCTGCCTCACCATTTATTGGTATGTAACTAAAATTTAAATGAACAAGTAGGTAGGTACAACATATGTTGCCGTTTTTATCACGATAAATAAATAAATATATATAAATATAGAGAAATAAACTTAACAAGTACAAATCAAAATTTACAAAAGGTAAATTTTACAAGCATTTTAATGTTATTTAACAGGGACAGAGTGGAATAAACTTAACCATTAATTTAACCGCCTCTGTGACCACCGGTCTCAGACCCAGAGGCCAAGTTAGATTTTTTTTTTTGGTAAGGCTTGATTTTGGCTGTTGGTAGGGCTTCTGTCCACCTGGCTAGCTATCACCACCTTATCTAAATATGTCGCCATAACATCAATGTTGGTATCATTGTTGTGTTCCGGCAGCTAGAGATAAGATATCCAGTGCCTCAGATCCCAGGTGAAGTGCGCTTTCACCACCTAATCATCACTTAATATCAGTTGAGATGAAGGCACAGCTTACCCGTAGGATAAAAAAAGAATTAGTACTCATCAATAGGCTAGGTTTTACAAGCAACTAATATTTTAATTTTAGTAGGAAATAGTTAATGAAATGTTTTTGTTTTGTTTATATAATTTTAAAGCAAATTTTGTTGCGAAACAAATTACAAAAACACAAATGTTGAAAGGCTGGTTAGAACCACGATAGCTCAATTGGGAGAGCACCTGACCCGGTATGTCAGAAGGGTGCATGTTTAAATCCTGCTCGTGGATTTTTTTTCAAAATTTGTGTTTTTGTAGTAAATAGTTGAGTTTAGTGGTATTAGTAGTTAGTTATTATTTAGCTATTCTGCATAAATTGTTGCTCCAATAGTTATTATTGAAGTCCAACAATATTTCCCCTACGCGTCCAAAAATTCCAATAAGAATTTGAGGAGGCAACCCCACATTACCCGTTCTGACGGTCAGGGACCTTTTGACCAATGGCCGGCGCCGCCGGACCCGCCCTGGCGCGGCACTCGTCACGTGACAATGCTTCTTGTGTTCCCGCTTTAGTACAGTCAGCGACATTTATCTTTGAACAATGTTTGTACTTTGTCAAAGCAACTAAATAATTGTTAAACACTTAAACCTCTTAAGAGTAACTCGTAATGCCGGATCCTTATATTCTATCTGTCTGTTGTTTTGCTTAATGGAGTTACTTAAATTTGACGTAATTTGTATGGAGCTTATGTCAAATTTTAATCTATAGTAGGCAAAACAACAGATAGAATATAGGGAACCAGCTTAAGAGTACTATCAACAAAATCGAAGATAGATAATTTTCAAAAAGCTTTGCTTGCTTGAGGTGACTGTTCGTTCTACCCTTTGTTTAATATTGCCCAAAGACGACAAAAGTTTATTAAAAGAAAATTGTTTGCATGTGGTGGCCATAGGACCGTGTCATACTTTTACAACATCTTCATTATCTTCCCAATTTTATGATTTTTGAGTAATTAGAGAGATATTGTATATTAAACGTAAAGGTTTACAAAAAGGTCGATTTCAAAAATGCAGACAAGCCGGGACTAGCTTTTACAAATGCATATGAAAATAGCCCTTATGGTGTTCCACCGTCGATTATTTTGATATTACATTAGACGTTGAAAAGGTATCAGCATCGGATCTTATCGCGTTTATTTTATAATTTGTTTTTCTGGATAAAAAAATACAAATTTCTGGGAATCGGTAATTCCCTAAAACGATAAAAATAAGCCCCTGGGTCCCGAGAATGAAATAGCCGGGAATTATTAATATTAATCAAAACTATTTAATTTTGGTAAATAATATTTTTGTTAACGGCAAAAGCATACTTTTTCATAGCAATAGACAATATAAATACTAGCTTTGGCAACAATTACCACAAATAATATAAACTGCCACTTTGGCCTAGTGGGGGTAAATGATTGTACTCCATTTGGAAGGGCTTGTTTTAAGTCCGCCTTGCTAGCTACCACCATCTTATCTAAATATGATGTGAATCAATATTAGTAGCATTATTCATTTTAGTAATATTATTAGCCCGTTGTTTATCGTCGTCTGATCTCTAACTGCAAGAAGGCAGTTAGAGATAAGATATCCAGTACCTTAGTTGTCGAGGATTCCAGATGAAGCGAGCATTAAGCTTCGTAGTCAAGATGGCCCAAAATTAAATAAATAAACAAGATGATGAAATTATTTAACCCTAAAAATGAAATTTCATATTTTTTATTATTTGTGAACATGAGTGAATGAGCAGTGTCTGTTACACAGTAATTTCAACGGTGACCGTTAGATACTTTATTATATTTTAATTCTATTATATTGGCCATTATAATTTGACCATCTGCCGTTTTTGACAATGCAGTTTTTTTTGCAAACTGCAATTTTGCAAGCACAAAGGGGTAGGTTACAAGAAAAACTGGTTTTAAGTTTGCATTCATAAATTTAAAAAATAGTTTTTTAGGCAAGTCTATGGTATTGATTACAAAAATATATAATACTAGCAATTTGATCGTGATTTCGTATATTTTAGTACAAAAAAATACCTACTTCGTTTCGTTCTTTCGGTCTTCCGTTTCCTTAATAAAAAAGTAGAAACATTCAAGACTTTAAGGTTTTATTTTCTAGAAACTTTTTTATTTGCAATCCATCTAAAATTTAAAACAAATACCTATATGTGGCAATGGATAAATGCATTTTATTAATTTAGTTATTTATTTATTTTGAAGCCCTGATTTTACTAACAATCTTCATACTTATATTCACTTAAATAATTATCACATATTTTCAGTTTTTTTAAACAAACTAAAACTAATGTCCATGTCCACCCTTTTTTCAATTCATTACCCACCAGTGCGAATGTGTCCCTGAGACTTACCTATATAGAGCAAATTATTCACCGGAAATTGTAAAATTTATATTTATAATATAAGTTTAAAGTGGAATATGCGTTGTCCAACTTTTGATCAGGTAAGAGTGATTACGAATAAATTAACTCGCAAATCTTTTTTATCCGTTTTGTGCACAAACATTTTTTGTACACATTTAACTTTTGGAAAGTGAAACTATAATAATGGTAAACTAGGTTAAAATATTCATTAGCAAACTTTGTTATAGCTTTTATAAATAAATATACTTTATAGTTAGAGATCTCAGCAATTTTATTACATATTTAATTGAACCCGTTAGTCATGTAAAGTACAGAGTACAGTCGTTGGAGCGTGGTTACTTTTGAATCAAGTGTAACTTTAACCACAGCTTTAAATTTGCAAAGGACCGCTAATATAGACATCTCTAGAATTCAAGACCTCTTTAAAAGGTTTACAAACAAACTTAAAAAGAAGAATAAATACCTACTTAATTCAAAAGTAAACTTGTCCATAGACAAATTAACGGACAAAATTATATATATTTACCTAATATACTTTGTAACTATCAATACAAAGAAACAACAGTCATAAACATACATCAACACAAATAATTTATCATCACTCCGATGCCATCAACAGAAATAATAATGAACAAGAACACGAGTCCCATAACAAATAATAAAAGTTTATTAAGTGAAAATAACATTTTTACCCCACGTAGCACGCGCTGCTATAACTTTAACAGAAAACGGTGAAATGGGTCGAAGAGGTCATTTTGATCCCCCGGACCGCATTGAAGGGTTAAAACGCCCTAATAACTGGCCACATAGACTCGGATGCGTCACGGGAAAGGGTTAGAATACTATACATACTGGTTTTTTTAAATTAAAATTAGAACACATTGCGTCCGTGCAAAACAACAATTATTATTATTATTATTATTATAAATGTATAAAAAAATATAGTTAAAAAAATAAGTACCTACATATACATTCAATTAAAAGTTTTAAATTGCGTTAAATTGGTAGGCATTTAATTTTTTCACTGTATTTTATAAATAAGTACCTACCTATAACTTTTTATTTTATAAATAATAATACTTTCTAATGTTTCAACTAATAAACCCTGTTAATGTATTAGTTATAGTATTAGTAGTTAGTATTAGTAGTTTTAGTATTATGTATTAGTAGTTAAACATTTTCTACTAAGCGTTTTAGCGATTGTTTATTTTTAAGTACTCTAATATGAAATTATAATCACACGTGCTAGTTAAAAAAAATAAAGCACTTTAAACGAGCGACTGACTCAGGTGGGAATCAAACCCACAACCTTTTTATAATCCATGCGACAGCTCTACCAATTGGTATGTCAATTTTCCAAGTGCATTTTTTTTCCATTTTATTATGAATTCAAACAACAATTAAAATATTCTCGATAAAAAAGAATCCAAAAGTTTCAATAATTTCCGATTCAGAATTCAAAAATAAAGTCACGAACATGGATACAAGTTAAATCGTTACCAATTATGCTCTACAACATTTCAGCCTTTGCAAATCCACTTCACACTTTTGTTTAAGCTTTTTTATTAGAATCGGCATTTAAGGTAACTAGGACTTAAACTTCAAAAATTAGATGGCAATAACATTGCAACTACTTAAGCCCCTAAACATCCGGGACCACGCCTCCGACATTCAAAATCTTCATTAAAGATCATTTTGTAGAATGTAATCAAAGCAGTAGACAAAATAGGTGTGCATAGTTACAAACCCACCACTCTAACTTGACACCCCCTGCCCCTCCGAACTCCTTTGACTCGGAACAAAGGGTGAACATCGCGGTAATCAAACAGGGCTCTAATATAGCCGGCCAAGTTCGAGCTACAATCCGAATCAAAATTCAAAACCGCGCTCTCTCTTAATCCGTGTTGAGGATCACAATAAAAGGTAATACATTTTAACTTCTGCGGTGTCGTTGCCGGATTGTGAGCCCTATTGTGTGGGTGGGAGGGGGTATAGCACCTTGAGCTGGCCGAAATAAGATTACCCAAGCGAAAGTAGAAGGTGAAAGGGAGACATTTTGTAATAGGGAACGCCGCACAGTTGAACGGTAAAGGATAATTAGGATGTCTATTTTTTAGCACCAAAACAACCTATTCAAAAAACCGGCCAAGTGCGAGTCGCACTCGCGCACGAAGGGTTCCGTACTTTATGACGTATTAAAACTACTTACTAGATCTCGTTCAAACCAATTTTCGGTGGAAGTTTGCATGGTAATGTACACCATATATTTTTTTTACTTTTTTCATACTCTTATTTTAGAAGTTACAGGGGGGGGACACACATTTTACCACTTTGGAAGTGTCTCTCGCGCAAACTATTCAGTGTAGAAAAAAATGATATTAGAAATTAGAATAGTATGAGTTTGATGAAAACAAAATTTTAGAGTTTCAGTTCTAAGTATGGGGAACCCCCAAAATTTATGGTTTTTTTTTCTATTTTTGTGTGAAAATCTTATTGCGGTTTACAGAATACATCTACTTACCAAGTTTCAACAGTATAGTTCTTATAGTTTCGGAAAAAAGTGGCCGTGACATACGGACGGACAGACAGACAGACAGACATGACGAATCCATAAGGGTTCCGTTTTTTGCCATTTGGCTACGGAACCCTAATAAAAAAATTTACCGACACTACTCTAATGACTTCTTGCAGAGGAAATAACCTGTAAGAAGCCATTAAATGTTAAGTATATTGTTAAAGAAAAATTGTCACTGTATATATTTTTTATACAAAATTTTGAGAATACAGCGTACCTTAATATTGTTTTTACACGACACGCTCTAAAATGTATTTATCTGAATTTATGCGATGTCACAATGGAAAGTTTTAATTCTTAGGTCAAGTTATGTTGCTTTTGCTTTATTTTTTCTTTTAATGTAGTAAGATATAAGTTTGTTGTTTCTTTTCTGTTATCATTTTTAACCATTATTTTAAGTATTATCATCAGCTCATTTATGTCCCCACCGCTGGGGCACGAGCCTTCCCTATGGATGGATAGGGAGAACGAGCCATGAACCACCACGCGGGCCCAGTGCGGATTGATGGTTGTTAACGACTGCTAATGCAGCCGGGACCAGCGACTTAAAGTGCCTTCCGAAGCACGGAAAACAAAAAAAAATTTTAAGTATACATAATACCTATGTATTTTTAGGGGTTTTTTGTAAAGTTATCTACACATTATTTAAATCTCTTTATTATTAATTATTAATGTCTTATTTTTACTTATTATTGTCTATAAAGTTTCATTAACTTTTTTCTTTTTGATTCAAATAAATTAGTGCTTTGAAGTATGCTTTCTCTTCGGCTCTTACTGTGGTTTTCAGGCATTCGATCACATAAACAAAAAGGAGAATTGTTTGAAAGCAGCGCCTGTTAACAAATAAAGTGAGCTAAAATTATGCCCTACTAATAATTCTTCACGTTAAATTGTGATCAATATATATATAAATCAATTGCTGTTCGTTTGAGTCGCTAAAACTTGAAAATGGCTGGACCGATTTGGCTAATTTTGATTTTGAAATATTTGTGGAAGTTCAGGGAAGGTTTAAACGGTGAGAAACATAAATAATAAGTAACGGAAAGTACTAAAAACGACAATTAAATTTTCCTATACAAAATTATTTTTTTGTTTTGTGGTCATGGGAACTGTCAAAGTGGTACGAAGTCCGCCGGGTCAGCTAGTGCCAAATAAAGTCTTACTACTTACTAGTCAGTTCAGTATGCGCCGCGCTTCCCGCAGGTGGCGGCCGGTCTGACGCGCGCCGACCGCGCGGCGTCTCATTTGTGCTTAGCAATTAACTCCCGGCTCCGTGAGTGGAACACGTAACAGATCCAGACATTACCCCACAATTGTTACGCTAACATTTTTGTTATATACTAGTACCTTTATATATTTTGAAGAGCGCTAAACGTTTAAATAGGTAACTTAAAAATTATGTTTTGGAAAAGTGTTGAAAAAAATTTTTACATGCACGATAGCATATTTGAAAGCGGTTTAGAGGGATCAAATCCTACTTGTGGAATATCTGTTAAAACTTTTCTGTATTGTAATATTTTCGCAAACGAAAAAAAACGTAAAAACCTATGTTACTATAACTATAACTATATAATATAACTATATATATATATGGGTTGTATTTAATCGATCACCAAACTAACCTAACCTAACCCACAAAAATTCTAAGTTAGCACCTAAAAATACAAAGTTAGCACCTAAACTACTATTTAGATGCTAACTTAGCATTTTACTTAACTTAGCCTACTATTTTTTTGTGGATCAATTTATTATTTCTCTATATACATTAGTTTTATTGTTAACGTTTGTGAAGACATTTGACATTTTTGAATAGCTTGCATGTGCAGTCTGTACATTGTATTCTAAGATCCACAATTCGTTAATAGGACGTTTGTTATATCAAAAACAGCCGTATTTAAAGAAAAATGTATTATTTGTAACAGTGGTACGAGTATGGAGCGCAAAAAACGACTAAGGAAGAGGGTAGATCGTTTTGTCTGCTCATAATCACCCACCTGCAATAACTTCAGTACATCCGTGATCATGGCGCATGCAACTGTGCCGAAATATCGGATACTCGAACACAACAAAAAACATGGTAATAATCCCGTTAATAATATTTATTCTAATGTAAGTGACCATGATAGTTTAAAAAGTTATAAAGTTAGAAATTGTTTGAAAACTATTTTACTTTGTTCTTTTTTTACACGAAATCCATTTTACTATCAACTACACTATCTTAACAAGGTCGTAAAAACGCATGCAAACTTTTGTAGTTACATCTCTAAAACATTATATCTATCTTTAAAAGAGAGGATACAAACTAAGCTAGCATTATCCATTTGCAACCCAACACCCGGAACGTAGCGCAAGGTAAATAACAAAGAATACATAACACAAAAGGTTTCCGGGGAGGGAATGTGGACAATTTTACACGACTATTTACAATGCCGCTGTCCAACGGTCTCGGGAAATCGTCGCCGCTAGTGATGGGGTCGTCCCTAAAATAATTTATCGATACTTCTTGTTTGCAATTTTTTTTCTGCAATTTTTATTTTTGTTTTTCGGAATAATGGATTGCTTTCAACATGTTTTTTTATATTTTTTAGGGCTTTATTTTTTACATTACAGTATCACAAACGGAGCATTCACCCCTATTGTTAAATAATGTTAAAACATTGAATAAGGACCCTTTGGCTTACAAATTAAGAGTAGGCAGTATTATGCACGAGTTGGACAGAGCCATGCAACCTTACTAATAGTATGTTACGTGACCCGATACGTCAGAGGGTACGGGGTTCGAATCCTGCATATGAAACTCTTCAACACTTTTTTTTTCCATAAGACTGGAATCACGGAATTGGATTTTGGAATGTTTGTTGCGTAAGCGGCAATAAAGTTGTTAAATATCAGCAACGCTATTCTGTAAAACTTATTTCTACAACTCAACTCTTCCTACATTGGAATCCGAGGTGGAATTCGTACACCTACCTTCGTTGAATAAACGCAAGTGACATTTTGACAATGTCCTTATGAGGTGACGTATCAAGCGGCATTCCGCGCTTGAGCCAAGGATTCGGTCCTTGCATTCGTAAGCAGCTGTTAAGTGAGTTGATTTTTATAGAATCAATATATAAAGCAGTGTATGTTTATCGACATCATAATTGGGTATTAAGATGTATGGTATATGAATTATTTGCCTTAATAATTATTAACCGCCATTTAATTTAAAAAGAAATGATAATCGATCTAGTGATTGTTCGTGAACTTTAGTACAAAGTGTGAAAGAGTTCACCCTACATTGTCTACCAAATTTTATAAAACATTTTTAAGTAGATTCAGAAACACAGTTAGACGTTTGATAGCAGTTTCTCAATGGTTAAAGATTTATCTTGTTATCATTAAATACAAAATTCATTCATTCAACTGTTTCATACATTTAGGCTACTATCAAAAAGCTCTTTTATGAATGTCACTACAACATCGGTTAGTAAGTAAGTCTACAAGACAGGAGACCAACTAATTACAATAAATGTTTTTCTTCTTAAAAAAGCAACGGTATTTCAATATAGGTATCGTCAAATATTAGAAAATGTATACTCGATATAGAAACATTACTATTACATTACTTTAATTATATGTTACATCTGTCGATGTAATTATGTAATTCAAAAATAAAATTGCAACACCATGTAACGTTAATAATTTCATCGACAAACGAAGCGCGACACGGCTGTCATCAACACCGCATTCGGAAAATCTACACTTAACCAGAAGACCCGGCCCTCCCATTTATCCTTACACTCGCAGTGTCCTGCGGGGTGCCCCCCTAGGGGGTGGGGGCCTAATTCGGGGGAAAGGGCAATGGGCGCTCGCGCAAGGGATGGTCTCCAACATTGTAAAACTGCGATTGTAATTTGTTTTAGTGAGATTTAACACGCCTTTCTAAATATTGTTCAATGTTGAAAAGCGAACGCCAATTCAATTGTTTTTCGGAATAATGGATTGCTTTGTTTTGAATCTTTATCGATGAGCAGTTTGTATGTTCAACATGTTTTTTATTTTAATAACCCTTTCCTACTCTAAATGTTTTATAATAAACAATTTCATGTATTGTAACTGTTTCAAAGTGTCAGAAAACGAAAACTTTACTTTTGTATCACAGAAGGGCTTTATTTTTTGTTATTATATAAACAACGTATAAATATTAACGAAAATGTTAACAACGTTATCTTAAGAGACGTATATGTTTAAAGTAACAAAAACATAGTAACAGTCCTGTTAGTAAAATTAACATAAAAGTTCCTAAAAGTTATGTAATTGTAGCAATCACAATTCTTATCAGCGGGGTCACCAAAAGAAAAAGAAGATATTTTACATACTTTCAAAAGCGTATTACGAAAGATACAAAAGTCAACATTTTAAATAGTGTTTTATTCTTACTGTTCTTTAAATCTGCCATCATCTAAATCAAGCTTATGCAAACCAGTCCTAATCCATGCAAGCGCTGATTCGAGCGTCTAACTTTCTGCTCCATGTTTTTGAACTTTATTACCAAGATGTTACGAGTTAAACCTAACTAATCGTAGTAAGGATTTAAAGTGTTTACAGTATTCTGAGCTTAACACATAGTGTCATAAAACAAAACAAGTTACCGTCTAATTACCTACAAAAAATATTTGCTAAATATAAAAATACTAGCCTATGTCCGCCGCTACTACGGACTGTTCTAATTCTTTTAAAAAATAAGATAAGTACATAAAATAACATTAGTCGAGCAATATATTTGTTCTAACGTTTGGAGTACGTATTCATAAAAGCTTAAAAAAATAACAACGTGTAAAAATAAAAAATATATTCACCGATAAGTACAACGCAAAAACCCCGACGAATAATAATCTATTCAAAAACCACGCATCAAAAACGTTTGGTAATTACACACGTACCGCCGTCTCCTTACCCCCCACTCGGGGCGGGGGGAGGGGGCCGCCCGTTCCGGCCCATCAGTCTGGCCACGGCAATTCAGATGATGAATTAATCCAACAAATGTGACGCTATCACTTAGCCCTAATGCACGGTATAATGTTACTCCGAAATTTCAGGAGCACACTTTCAAATTCTGGGCGACTTTAATGTGGACCCATTGTTTTGGGGCCGGAGATAACAATGTTTTCTCCGCGCAGATATTTTAGGGTTAAAAATTGTTGTATTATTGACAACTTTGTTTTTGTTCGTTTTAGTAAATTGTTTCGTTTGTTTAGGTAATGTGTAAGATAAAATCAAAACTAGATGTCTCATTATGCGTGGGTAAGTTAGTAAAGAGAAACTAAAAGAGTAACCAAAGCTTTTCAATGCTTTACATTGTTTTCTACTGCATTTCTTACAAAGTTTTGATATTTTATAAGCGAAGCATTTGACATGGATTATCATTTTAGTTTTTATAGTTTTATTAAGTTGTTAATAAGATTGACTTAAGGTAGAGGCTGAAAAAACATGAGTTAACAATAGAATATTTTATGTAATTTTCAGGAAACTCTACAGCCGCACATATCAAACTAGAGCGTCCCAAAATGACTGCTCAGAATAAAGGTGTTGTTTTAATTACATTATCAGGCGGGCACACGCGTGGGGGTGCGTTAGACCCTTCTCACGGGTTGAAAGACATTCAAATAATAGTCTTTAGAGAAAAGTGGGACATGTAGGCGTGGGTACATTGTGCCCGAGTGAGGAAGTTTTGATTGCGATTCGGCTGTCGCGGTTGACGGGTTCGATGAATTGTACTACTCTACGGGTTTGTTACTTGTAGCTTCCTATGTAACGCAGTATATAATGTACTTAGGTACGTAGTAGGTAAATAAAAAGTGAATTGGACTACAATAGCCAATAAACAATATAACATTACTGCTGATTAAAAGTTTATTTTTTCTAATAAATTATTTCTGTAACTTTTTAACAAGCCTGACTTGCAAATCACTTAGATTTCATTAAGATGTATTTTAGAAACGTTTAATATTATCAATAGGCTAACATCTTGGCCATTTAAATATAATATTTTGTTGTTGTGGTTTGCCTCAAAGAATTAATTGTCAATTTCAGTCGAAATAATATGCTTGAATGGCCAAGATGCTCACTTTTTTCGTCTTTTTACAAAATTTTGCAAATGCAGATACGCGGTTTTCACAAACTGCTGTTACGCGGTCTCGTATGCTCACCGACGAAAAGAGTTAATTATAACTATTATTAACCGGAATATGGCTCTTGTTCAATCAAAATTAATCGACTTTACTTATCGTCAAAATGCCATTGCATAGCTTTATCCAATTACATGTTGTACAAAGTCCAGTCTAGTCCTGGCCTTTAAAATTAACAGTCAAGAGTATGCAAAACCAACCCCCCTCCGAACAAGCGAGCGTCGGGGACAAACTTCGGCGACGCACACGAACCGAACAAAAGTTTCCTGTGGGGGTACAGTTGACCAATAGCACGCATTTAACCCTTCGCCAGGATTAGAGAGCATTGTTTCAAATCTCACTTCGCCCGAACACTTGAATTTAGAACGCGCCCGCCATTTTGTTCATTTAAAATGGACGTAACAATGGGTCACTATTGTTCTCTGAGAGCTAGACGGACGGCTCCGCAGTGCAGTAACTGAACGAATGTTGCCATTGTTTAACCGTTTTCTAATTGTGAATTTTTTATGGTGTACAGGGGACGGCGGTAACGCGCTGGCTATCTCTTTAAGCTGCTGGCTAGGAAGAAAATCTAACTAGAACAGACCGAGTTGGGTGGTAAATTGTTTGTTCCAAAAATCAATATATTGTTTAGTTTAAGGTTATCGAAAAGTTCATATTTTTTATAGAGCGCTAAATTATAGTATAGCACTTACATTACATTATAGTTTTAATATATTTAATACCTTGTTTGTCTGCCAATACGGCTTGCCTCTGAAACAATAATTACTATTTAATTACTTTCAAGTAAACCTCGAATGTCATGTATGTTTAAGTTTCGAAATAAACAATACCGGTGTTTAACCCTTAATTCGATAACAACTTTAAAATATTTATTTGTAATTCATCATTGGCAAGACCATAAGTTGATTAATATCATTGTGACAAACGATTAAAATCGTACCCATATTGTTTTAAAATACACAACTTTGCAAATTCATTGTTGAAAAGATGACTTTTTAAAATTAAATTAACGAACTAGCGTTTGTTAACTTGATGTTTAACAACAAAACATTTATCTAGATCGCATTAAATTAAAAACGAATTCAAATTTCAAATCGAATTAAAATCGGACGTACGAGTATTCTATGTACAGACGCGTGCATCAAAGTATCCAAAACTGTCAAATGTTTTCAATACATTTTCAACCATATAACTCAGTAATAAGTTTCAAAGTCTAATGAGAAAATTTGACAGTTTGTAGTAAGTTGCCGTACAGGCGTGTGCCCCAATAGATTCTAAGCTCCAAACCAGTAATACTAGTTCCCATTGTCGCTATTAAAAAACACGTATCTGGGGTCATTCGAACTAGATCACTCTTTTGAATAACGCCACTGGTGGTGGGCATACAAAAAAGTATTGCCCGATTTGGGGTAATATTGTCTAATTTTCGGTAATAGAGTTTTGTCAACAGGAGGCGCGTCACCCCGGTCACATTTTAGGGTTAGTGACAAATTATTACGAGCACAAAATAAAAGAAGTGTTGATGTTTGTGTGTTCGATGCCATCTATCATTTTTTTGGTATGAATAACGGATTAAAGTTGAATATTTCATCGAATAAAATCCGATGTTAAAATGTTTTCTGTAAAATTTTAATTTTAACTTTTTTGACTTACAGCATACAATTATCACCATCATCATCATCATCAGCTTATACTAGCCCACTGCTGGACATAGGCCTCTCCAAGTGCTCGCCACAAGTCACAAATTCTCATCACAAAACGTAAGTATAATGCTTCATTAACATCATTATTAACCTTTCTTTTAGACATCATCATCATCTTAGTCATAGTCATAGTCAAAGATATTTGTTTATATTTTTTTTCTTTCAGGCAAAATGCTTTTTTATTTTTTTTGCCTTTTAATTTTGGCCTGTTGAAATATTTCTATCGTGCTTTCCAAAACACGAAAGAGTTCGAAATAATTTGGTCACCTATCCGATGATCCAGCATTTCAAAAGTTGATTAACTTACGAGAACACGCAGACCGCTGCGTTTATAATCTCTTCTATTGTTCATTTGTTATTTTGACTCAATTACAGATGTGCATTATTTTGTTTTAACTGAATTAAAAAAAAAACTACCGTAAACGATAAAAAAAGTTTTTATTCATGATATAATGAGTGTTTGATAGCGCCAAGGGCCATAACATGCCTCGCCGGATCCGTATAAATGCGAAGTGCGTTAGCTCTTTGTCCGTTTTGTGCATGGACGCTTCGCTACGTCCACATGGGACCTTCTGATGGGATGTATGCTAATGGGCAGACTTCTCTCTCTCTCCTCTTTGTATTCGCAAAACTTAATAGAAGAAATTTTCTTGTGATTTAATTGTTTGTCCGTTGGCTTTCTTAGGGTTGATAAGTGATTTTCGTTATATCTAATAAAAAAATATGTTTTTTGTACCTAGTTGTGGCAGTTAGTTACTGAAACCCCAAAATACTTTATGACAATTTAGAAAAATAAACTTGTTATTCACATCTACAACGTCTCAGTGCAGTGAGAAATATTTTCCAATTTTCGAAGGTATTTGGTTGAAACCCGAGGTGAAAAACTGAATAAATATAATAATCTGTAGGCTTTTTCTACTGGGCAAAAATTTCAAATCATTTAACTGGAATTCAATTGATAAATCTTGAATGAATGTACTAAAACTAAACATTCAGGATTCCGACAACCACCACGTAATACATAAAAGCTACGTCGTACTTAGCACACAAATGAATAAATACAACTGTGTTAGTATAGCTATTTAGAAGGCAGGAATTAAAATTAACATACAAACGACCGCAACTAGTCTATTGGACGAAGGAACCCTAAATTTACAGCCACATAACGGGCTACACGACACTGTGAAGCAGATAAAGATATCTCACGCCTTGGACCATGTGCTAAGAACCAAAATGAATTATCCCGTAAATTAAGTGAAATAAATCAGATTAACTTAAATTTTTCTTCTTTTTCCATCGACTGTCTTAATAACATATTTTAGTCAATAATCTGGAGATACTTGAAAGAATCTAGTGGTTTCCAGTTTATCATCATTACATTTTGAAAATTTGCACATGCATATGTTTGACAGATTAAAATCACATTCCAATAGTCATATTCTTATTAAGGCTTTAGATCTCATTGAGAGTTATAAACATTCGCTTATCATGAGAGTTGGGGTAATCGAGTTCTTGAGTCAAGATATAGTGGATATGTATAGGACGCCCTCAGACTGATTGGACTGACGATCTTTGTAAGGTGGTTGGCAAGAGCTGGATGAGATCATGCTCAGTGGCGTGCACATGGAGGGGCCTATGTCTAGCTGTAGATTAATAGGCTGATGATGATGATGATGATAACGATGAAGTTATAGATAAACAATGTTGGAAAAGCGCTAAGTATGAATATAAAAATCAGAACTATCACGGTATCAAACAAAAAACAATATTCAAAATTGTATCCTTCCCGCCACTCAATAACAGTGAAGCACCAAACATTGTAAATTAGCAATTAGCACGATCCCCCAGGCACATTGAAAAAAAAAGTGCAATTATAGCTTACGTCACCAATCCAAGCGGGTTCCGTAGAAAACCAATTGCAATTAATGCGAATAAAAAACTGTTTGAGACGTCTAGAACTAGCTTACTGATAGGTCACGTTGCGAACTAAATTAATGTTGTATGAACGCTTTTCACTTTGAAGTCCGAAGTGAGGTCACGTTAATCGTCTTCTCGCTGAGGCAAGAATGATTTCTTGACAACAAAAAATACTTGGAAATTAAACAAGACTTGACTCGATGACAAGTATAATAATATAATAATAATAATAATATTGTAAAAATCTACCTCTAAGAAATAAAAATAAATAAAGAAGATAATAATAATAATAATGCCGAGAAGGACAAGGTCAGCAAGTACCTTGACTTGGCTCATGAGGTAACCGCCATGTGGGATATTGACTCGAAAATCATTGTGCCGATAGTCGTGTCTGCGAACGGTCTGGTAGCGAAGAGTCTCGACCAACACCTTAAGAGACTCTCGCTCAATGGTTGGATCAAGGTTCAGATACAGAAGGCGGTACTCATGGACACGGCGCGGATAGTCCGAAGCAGCAGCCCTAACCACCGGCAGCTTCAATCCTGCCACGTTGCCGGCGGCACCCTAGGCTAGGTTTTTTATAATATTTTATGTTTTTTATGTGCTTTTGTATTAAAATTATAACAAACCTAGGCTAAGAAAAAAGAAAAATAAAGAAGATAATAATAATATACGAGTACTTATAGTAATTAGTATTGAATGTCTTAATGCTGGTTAGATGCCTTCATCATTGCAATCAAGTCATATCGCTACAATTGATAAGAAAGTGGTTAAATAATTTAATTTCTCATAAGAAAATTACAACTGCTCACTTACTAAGAAAACATTTCGTAACTTAAATAACATAATATCAATACGGGATTGTGATCATACGCTTGGGTTTTGAGGGTAAATTTCTGAAAGTGAACCTGAAACTGAGGTCCTGACTAATCTGACTATATGACTATATGAATAACGATGACGATGACAAGATAGACTAACTATTCCTAGCAGTAGCTTCCTGGCTTTCTAGAACTCGTAGTTTACTATGTAACCCTAAAAAGGTAGAGTAAACTAAAACAGTAGACATGGGTACCGCATGCGCTAATTAGTGCATTGCAGCAGGCGGCAGGAATTGCCACTCTTTCACCCGATTGTCGAGTTTTTTGTCACTTTCGTCAACGCTTTTGTGGCGACCCCCTTTGGGGCGATCGCTTGACGTCGATGTGCTAATTAAGGGCTTTGAATTGCTTTTAAAATAGTGAAAAGAGAAGTTTTAGGTGTTCCACAAGGACTAAATCTGGGTCCACTGTTTTTTATCAATCTGAAAATGAGGAGAACGTCATCTATATGCAAATGTTATATAAATCCTAAAATATGGTAACGGTAACAATTAGTTTAAAGTCTACAATAAAAACAAAACATCAAATGGGTATTCTTGTAAAGTAAAAAAAATTGATATTGAATATACCGAGAATATTACGTCATCACTTAGGTAAGTCTTTTGAATATTCTGTCCCAAATGTATCAGTAAAAGTTAGCAAATGTGGCCACAAAAATATTCGCTCGAAACAAATAAAAAATCGGCAAAGATGAACACACTCTACCGTTGAACGCTCTCCGATAAAACCACCTATGGCTTTAAGAAGCGAACAGCACTTAAAGGGGATGTGTTTGAACAAGAGGCAGTCAAGATTTCTTGAATTATAATTTCACTTCAGCATCATCATCGTCCCACTGCTGAGTTCAGGCGTTTTTTCATGGACAATCGTTTATGAGATGTTGGCTGCTTACCATGCCGGCCCAATGCGGGTTAGATTCCGACAACTGCCATTTTAAGTTGACAACTAACAACGAAAAGAAAATTGTAAAAAAAAAAAAATAAGTCCGCTTGGCTACCAAAAATCTGACGCTATAATAATAACATTAGTAGATTTAAAGCTATATAGCTTCAGCAGCTGAATATTCTAGATGTGCGGCTTTTTTCTTCGGAATTATCACCACCATGAGATGAAAGTCAAACGCTTATAATATGTATAATAAACAATTGTATACTAATGGATTTTATATAATTTCTCGTTGCTATCTTTATAAATTACGTCAAATTATTTTCAAGATTGCAACTGAGAAGTACGTAGCAATACAAATATCAACTTTGACACTTTTTTTATTTAATTTTACAAGTTACACAGGTCTTACAGCAATTTTTTTAATTAAAATGTAGTACATGGTACTTGCGCAAATATTAGTATTTAACATAATAATAAGGATATTTACACTTTTAAACTTTCCCGTTCCATAAATAACAAAGAAATTTAAACGGGGACTAACGCAAACTAATTAAGGTTTAAAGTAAGTAAAAGTAAAGGATATTGTTTTCCAAATTTTACTTGAACACTTCTCATGGAAATGAAACCACTTTAACGGTTCTATACGCGTTTACGTTACACCTTGCTTTTCCCAAAAACCAAAGTGTAAAATACACGCGAGTATCCGCACGATTTTCGCGTTTCACTGCAAATAAAAATGTGTTCACCGTAACGGCTCAGTTCTGCATACCGCGGTCCAGTCTTCAGCGGCGCAGGCCGTCATTAAAAGGCTTTTAATTCTTGATGCTTTTTCCATTCACATCCCCGATACACGGACGTGCGCTGACGCAAAAATATGAAATTGTTTAAACGTAGTACATACATGTGCTTTGCTTGATTCAGTCAGCAATATACAATAATATATATTGGTAGATTTACAATCATTTTTGATTGCTTAAAAAAACATTGTTGCTCACTAAGAGCTGAATGAAATGTTCGGTTTTCAAGAAACAAGAGTTTTGGCAAATTAAAAAGAAAACAGTGCAATATAACATTCTCTCAAGAAATCAGAAAATTCCTACATCTGTTCTAAAACATTAGGGAATATAATTAATCGTTTAACATGTATCATCCATTACTTTTTATCATTCGTCTATTCAACAACAAATATATTTTTTATCATTTCAATGTTTGGTGTATTTATATTATTTTTGTTTTATTATTTTGTACATTGATAACATTGTTCTCTTCCTTACAAAAATGGTAGATAAAAAGACGTTTTCTTCTTACTACCGGCTAGTGCAACTCAGTCGAAACGTCGGATATAAAGAAATGCCTATAATACCTAAACTAGTAAAAAAAATAACGTAAAATATTACCTGTTAGAAAATTTTAAAATGTATTATATAAAAGTGCGTGTTTTAGCCGCGAGTGCCTATTAGTAACCCTAGACAATTTGCATAACGCTTATAAAATATAAATTAATTATAAATATTATTGTATGGGATTAAAAAAACTCAACGACACGTACGTTAATCCCGTACAATAATAAGAATAATTGTAAAGGGGACAGACTTACTTATTTATTTAATTCTTTGACTAATGTGCAAGCAAGCCATTTAATAATAAAAAAGAAAAAGCAAAACAATCGCAACGCAGATCGGTAAACAAACCATAATTAGCTTAAATACTCCTTTCATCATCATGCGCAGGAAGCCTCCGTCTCTCACAGCATCACTACCCTTTGAGAACAAGAGGTCTTTTGTACCCACCACGACGACAGGGCCCATTCATTCGCCACGAATCAGCTCATTACTGCTCCTCCACATGATTTCCTTACACGTCTTTTTTAAATACTGCAATCGTAGACTTTGTTGATGAATGCTGGCTGGTTTTTCATTCTTTATTGGGAACAACACACAGTTTACAAAATCATGCTTAATTGGAACAACGTGCTTAGTTACAATTTAATTATGGTGAAACCCGCTTTGTTGAACGTGGGTTGCTATAGTAGTGTTACTTAATAGTCAAATATAATTACAATTATTTCTCTTGGGTTTATTTATTTAGATGATATGTTGATAATAGGTGTTTAGTTAAATTTTAAAAAGTTACCATGATCTAAACGACTGTCAATAGATCATCGTGACAATTGGGTTTGTTTTTTGAGTATGGGGTATAAGGTTGCCAATTTAAAAATATGGCAACTGGAGACTCCTTTATAGTACTTTACTACTGTTCATATGAGAAAGAACAAATTAAATAGAGGGCATTTATAGGTTGAGGAAGATAAAATTTTGCTTTCATCATAATGAGCCCCTAGTACCCATTATGGGGAAAGATGATCTTCTCTTCCGTCCTTCTGAGCGATGTGTTGCCAAGACCAACGCTTTACCTTAAAAACTGCAAAATATATTGTAATTTTCTTATGCTGCTCTCTTCGATCGATTTGATATTATTAATTAAAGATTGTCCCACAATAAATACTGGTGATAATGGCGCCCAACGTGGGGCACAAACCCACGACCCTGAGATTAGGGTCTCATGCTCTACCGACTGAGCTAGCCGACTGAAGAGCTGGAGAACAATTGCCAACCCGCGCCATCTTGTGTGGCAGCGCGTAACGTGAAATTAGGCTGATTGGAACTTGGCTGGTGGAACCGCCCATTGGTAGTATCTTTTACATTTTATACATTTCTGACTACCTAATCATAAATATTGCTATCAAGATAGTTTACAGTTTGACAAGTCCTCGTTGTGTTTATTCACCATCGACCATAAATAGTCACGCTGCTGGACTCATTTCATAAATATGTACAATTATCGATATCTTGAAGAAAAAACCAAACTGTTTTACCAATTATAATGAAACTTTCTATCTCAAATTTGTTATTGAAAGAATTTGGTTTGAAAACTTTGTACGAAATGTACGAAAAACACACGTAATTATATTAGTAGAATCGAGACCAACACGGTCAAATATTTTAATAAAAAATAAAATATTCAGAACGACAAATTGTCTAATGCCTTTTGCGCTTACTAACACCTACCAATAGATAAATAACACAATTATACTAAAATATTTCAACTTATTATCCCAAAGTCCACGACGTAACGTAATTCATCCCATCTAACACTATATCAAAACGATAACCAGCAATCATTATACGAGATACAACACACCGGCAGCATAATTTGCTAATGCCCCGCACAAAAGCCATGTCTATAAAAAGGAGGGCAATGATAGAACGCGTTGTAGCTCCCAAGCTTTGCGGAGAAGCGCACTTCACGTCGCAGGCTAATTTACGCGGGGTTTGCCACAAAGAAAAATACGCTAATTAAAAACTGAGTCTTCACAAAGTGTCACGGCAAACGGAAAAGTCGGGCGAGCTCCGTTAGTACAGGTCGCTGTTTGATATGTGCCTTGTGATGACGAGTGCGTGCTAGTTCGGATTTGACGGCGTCGCGTCGGCGGCGGCGATTGTCACTTGTTATTTTTGTTTAAAAGGAATTCGACGACGCCGCTTGTCGTTTGTTAAAGTTTTTAAACATGGTCGCTTTTTAATAATTTATGTGTCGACTTGATTGATTTGATTGTCACTTGTTATTTTTTTATTAAATGAAGGTAGGTTTACGATCTCGCAAGGTAAGCAACTAATCTGTTAGTACAGTAGGTCAGTTCTATGAAAAAACTGCAACTGCACGTTTACGCCTGTCATTTGTCGCGTGTAGGAGCAATGCCGTGGAAATAGACGTATTCTATTAAAATTCTCTGCACCACAACTACACTACAACTGCGCGACTACTACACTACAGCTGCACGAATCCTGCAATAAAACTAAAAGGACTAATGTGTACCTTAATATCAAAAATATTTTATTTAGCTTTAATACGCTGTGTAAAAGTTGCTCACGATCTACTTCAATAAACCTGCACAAAAACTGCTGTCACGATTATTTTGCAGTAAACGTGCAGGTGTGTAGTGCAGTTTTGTTAGTGGAATACCATTTGCGTTACTTCTCCGTTCCCTGCAACACTACGGCAGCGGCAGCAGCGCTGCTTATCAGAATACCGAAACGTTAAAATTTGCTCATTTTGGCACACGCGACGCTACAGTGTAGTTGCAGTTATTTAGTAGAATCGGCCTACTGGTCTGATTAAGCCTTGATGACGATCGCGCGCTAGTTTGGATTTGACGGCGCCGATGGTCACTTAATATTTTTTTAAAGGAAATAGTGGAGTGTAGTATGAGCAGACCATTAGGTCACTTGTTTTATCTTAGACTTATCTGGGAGCACGGCAGTGCCCCCGCCAAGTCGAGCAAAAAAACGGCACGGCCGTACCATCCTTTTCTCGAAACAGTTCAGGCCATTTTCGACCCCCTATTACTTAATTGTGGATAAAATTAGAAGTCTGAATTTTCAGTCACCAAGCAAGCATTGTATAAACACGGTATGTTTCAAATTTCATTCAATTTGAACCAATAGTTTAAGAATTATAACTAGTCAAAGTTACTTAATTTTGTCACTCACTCACTCACTCACTGACTGACTGACCGATCATCAAAACTCTAAGGCACTTCTAGCAGACATAGAAGCTTCAAATTTAGAAAACAGTTAGTGTTTAGTGTATAAATCAAGGAAAAACTAAAATATTTTGCAATTTCGGTCCAGTTTTCTAGATACACTAACTGCATAAAAAACTTTGTAATCCCATATTAATGTACAGTATTACAAAGTTACATTTGCAGTTATTGAATCAGTGTACCTGTTTATGTATAATATAATGGAATAATAGGTGTAGATAGGTACCTCGATGGTACCGGAAAGGGAAAAAAGTAGGACTATCTACAAAAAGAAATGAGATACCATCAAAAACAAACTTGTAAAAAAATCAAGTCTCGCTTTACTAGTTTGTTTTTGATGGTTCATATTGACAACACTGTATATGCATAATATAACGTATGCAAGCAATGGGTCTTAACCTTCTCTGTAGTCTAGTAGTAATATTACCTCTCAGATTCATAGGTCCCAGTTGTTCAGAGTACATTTGTGTTTCGGCTGTTAAGAAATAAGATGTTCCTACCGGCATAAGAAATTGATCGTAGATCAGCGGTTAAGGATTTCTGATGGAGTGCGTTTCTACTTTCTTACCATCAGCAGAGATGAAGGATAAGATTTCACTTTTGTAGAATAAAATAATTAAAAAACATTTAGTAATAAAAAAATAACACTAGCCACGCTGAAGAATAGAAACTCATCTATACTACTATATAAATCTGTAGGCTCTGTCTATACATGCAACTTTTCTGACAAATTTTGGGATAAATTTTCGTTTTATGACTCACTGACACCAATTCTACGATTTTTGAATTTTTTGTTTGTCTGTCTGTCTGTCTGTCTGTATGTCCTTAACTCAAGAACGGCTTGACCGATCTTGATGAAAATTTGTATGTAGTAAGAACATGAGATTGTGCAAATGATGGGCTATATGATATATGATGTTGGGAAACCTAATAATTATTTTATTTAGCATTCATTGATCCATTATTTTCGCACAGCAATGCGGGCGGGTGACGGCTAGTTTGAAATAAAACTTATTTAGCTATAGAGACCAGACCAGACCTCGTCCCATAAACTTTTGCACAATTTAGGACGTTACGTAGTTATACCTACAAATAAGCTTTACTAAACTATTCTTGTTAGCAATCAATAACTCTTGATTAGTTCGCACAGATTCCCAAGATTACCTAACATGACACACATCATCATCAACGTAATTATCAGAGTTGCCGCAATAAAACTAATGCATTAACTTTTCGCGCCTAAATCGAGACAAATGCCACCCGAAGGCGCGATATCACATTAGAATTTTAACTCCCATAGTTTTGCGCGTGAAGATTAACAAATCCCAATCACGGCGGAGATTCGGGTACTTGCCGAACTTTACCACCCCTGGCTGAAAGAGACAGATGTACAACGCGAACGGTAGGTGTGAAAGGGATGACTGTGCACAGGGCTGGCGATACATGGTCCTGACATAATGATATATTAATTTCTGTCGCGAGCTTCCATTGTTTCGTTAGGTATTTTACGTGAGGCATGGTCATTAGGTTTTCATAGTTTAGTAAAGCGTCTCGTAGCTGGATGTGATGGCTTTGTTTACTTAATGATCGCGGCTCTGTGATAAATTGCACGCGTGTAGTAAGACGTGCGTTTTATTATGTGCTTCGGGAACTTTTGTCCTTGTGATGTATGTATAATGCGTATTAATATCAAGTAAATTCTCTATGTCAAGCTTCGATTGTGTTACTTTAAAACATACATTTCTTCCGGTCGGTAAAATGAGGACGGCTAATGAGACACCAGTTCTGCTTCAACAGCTGTCCTCGCACCTGGACTCTGCTTCTGTTTCATCACCAGGAAGAGCAGTCATTTGCCAATCTTAGTACTCGTGTATTTAAAAAAACCTTTATTGAATGAATGAATAAATAAACATTTATTGGTACATAAAGTCACATTAAAAAAAAGAACTAAAAATAGCAAATAATTAAACATTAAATTATTAATATTATATTATCATCATCATCATCATCATCATTATCAGCTCATGTTATGTCCCCACTGCTGGGCACGAGCCTTCCCTATGGATGGATAGGGAGAACGGGCCATAAAACACCACGCGGACCCAGTGCGGATTGGTAGTTGTTAACGACTGCTAATGCAGCCGGGACCAACGGCTTTACGTGCCTTTCGAAGCACGGAGGAGCTCAAGGTAATACACTTTTGGTCACCCATCCGATGACCGGCCTTTGCGAAAGTTGTTTAACCTCAGCACTCGCAGACCGGGCGCGTTAACCACTGCGCCACCGCCGAGCTCCTCACGTTATTGCAATATTATAATATATTATTATAATATTTAATTATTCAATCTGCAGACTTCACCACGGCGTGCACTCTGACTGAGTAACGCCAACGTCGCCTCCCATCAACGGGAGGCGACCGTTCCGTCAGCCTATGTAGCCCTTCAAATGCTATAGGCATCCCCAAGTTTGGTCAGTAGGAGTCTGACACATGCTAGCTCAATTTCTTGAGGTAGTCGTACATGTAGTATTCACCTCCTTCCCCTCTCCGGGATAGCTAGTCTTAGCAGATGGGTGCCCTATCTGCGAGGTCAAAAAAAAATTATGGCCTAATTTTAACGTTTTTCCCACAGTACAAATGTCACTGAGACATGATTGTGAAGTTTTTAAAATAAAAGAATAAAAGTCCCGTGATATCGACAGCCTTTCTAAATGAATAGAACATGAGAAGAATGGGTGGGTTTCAATGACTACTTAGGTGGTAGTCCATCTCATGACAACAACCGGGATCAACAGCTCCAGCAATGAGGAACTCTAGATGGTGCTGAGGTAGGACTGGATGGATTAACGATGGAATAGACTAGATTTTTAACTGATTTTTAATAATTGTAAATGTTGATGACATAGTTGTCGACATGGAATAAAGCTTCTTTGGCTTACAAAGTAAGAGGTATATAAAAGATAGTGTTGATAAATTTCGAATAGTTGGACAGAGACTCGATAGCATAGTTGGTAGTGAACTGACCCGGTATGTCATGGGGTGATTTGAATCCCGATCGTGGAAAATTTTTCAACGCTATTTCAAATTGTAATTTGAAAATCTACTAGATTAAGTAACTAATCAAAAAAAATATTATTCTGCATTTGATCCCCATAGTTTCCTATATGCTTGTTTTTGTGCAACAAAGAGTAGTTAGAGTATTATAGTGAGAAAAAATGTCCGCACCTCAAAATGTAGCGTTAACTCACCTTAGACCATATAACACACTTATGTTAATGTATACCTAGATGTTAGTTACTAATGAGGCTCAATCTTTGACACCGATAGTCTTGTCTGCGATGAACGTTCTAGTTATTTCGTTCATGTACAATAGCCTATGAATAGAGTATTTCTAGTGAAATGATGTAGCACTGGATTTAGAAATGAGAAAGAGAGAGAACTATTAACACAAAGAACAACACAACCGCAGCACAAGTAAATCCATAAAAGTTGTTTCATTTATTTATTTACGTTACCTTTAGAAAACAATAAAAAAGAACGTTTTTGATATCCTACGTGATTTTTTGTTTTACCTACTGATTTCATGAAAATTGTGTTTTCATTTTTTTCTTATTATTTCAGCGTATTTATATAAGGATTGTGTTTAAACGCCTACCAAAAATGTATCAATTCTACTACCAATAAAATTCGAAACGCTTACCAAAATGGATAAATGCTCACCAAATTGTGTTTCCTAAAATATTATAAAAAGGATACAATTTATATTTTTATTAAATGCATTAAAAATATATGAATACCTTTTAACTGCATTTCAGACCAAATTTGTTATTTTGTCGCCAAATAGATAACGTCAATATTTTATGCCTCGAGTTTCAATTTGGTAATTTTTGCTTTATGTTGTCTAATAAAAAAAATAACCTCGAAATTCAAGACAATCGCGAAGCGCAGCGTAGCGATTGTCTTAAATTAGCAGCTAGTATCCTCAATCATTTGAATAATAGTGTAAAAATTTGGTGAGCATTTATTCATTTTGGGAAGCAAAAATAATATTTGTACGGTAATTTAATTTATTTGGTACTTAGGTTTAGGGTCGAAAAAATATTTCTGGTGAGCGTTTAAAAAATACTCTATTATAATATTGTTTCCTAAACTTTAGCACACACTTCATAGGACATTGTACACACACACCTTTAATACTCATTCTTAAGTGTCACATTACAATTTTTTTTTTATAAGACAAAAAAAATGAGAAATAATAAATTGATCCACAAAAAATAGTAGGCTAGCACCTAAATTGCTAAGTTAGCATCTAAATAGTAGTTTAGGTGCTAACTTTGTATTTTTAGGTGCTAACTTAGTATTTTTGTGGGTTAGGTTAGGTTAGTTTGGTGATCGATTAAATACAACCCAAAAAAATTAATAGACACCGAATCTCTGTTTGCATGTACAGACTATCCTGCACATCAATCTATTCAAAACTGTTAAATTTCTTCAATAAATGTTCAATCATATGACATAGACATAAAGTTAAATGTACCTTAAACCATACTTTTAGTATTATTTCAATGAAATAAAAGAACAAGATAGTCCCCAAAATAAAACGATTATTGTGTGTGATCTTTCAAGTATAGACACCGCTGTTTCTAAAACCAACCTGCGTGAGTATATTAAACATTTATTGGACGTTTCAACTTAGCAGGATGCATTCTTTACGACGACTTAAAAAAGGAAAAGTTTGATTGATAAATCTACTATAAAATGTACACTTACATACTTCCTAACTTTAGGTATAACATTTTAGGCGTCATCGTCGAGTATCAATTTTCACCCTTCAAGTGATAATTAGCGCGTCTAATCGACCTTAGTGACAGATGGCGAGCCTGTTAGAATAACGCATCATCTTGCTGATAGGGTAGGACAGGGAACAAACTAAAAGGTGATTCAGAATTTAATCTGTTCATAATAACAAAAATAAATTAATTTATTGCAGGTTTCACAGTTGGTTCAAAATATAGGTATATATACCTTATAAACTAACACATATGTAATTTTGGTCACCCATCCAATGACCGTCCTTTTGCGAAAGAGTCTTAACTTCAGCAATCGCTGACCAAGCGCGATATCTATTGCGCTATCGAGCTCCTCCAAAAAATGTAAAACAGTACTTAGTTATTATAAAATAAACACTATATTGAGGAGCTCGATGGCGCAGCGGCTAGCGCGTTCGGCTTGCAATCTTGCCCGCTAAGCAACTTTCGCAATGCCAGGTCGCCTGATGGTGACCAATTAAAAACATCTCGAGCTCCTTCGTGCTTCGGAAGGCACGTTAAGCCGTTGGTCCCGGTTGTTGTCGTAAGATGGCAGTCGTTAAAACCCACCAACCCGCATTGGGCCAGCGTGGTAGGTTATGGCCCAATCCCCATGTGCTATTGTTCACGTGAGCCTATGCCCAGCAGTGGGACGTTTATAGACTGATGATGAAACACTATAATATATATAACAGTAAACCAAAACTAAGAATAAGCATACGGAATTGTACATACAGAAACAACGCTAACAAAATCCCAACTGGATACAACTTCGCGTATTAATTAGACATAAGCGCACACCCGAATATTTCACAGGCCATCCGACATTTCTTATCCTACCCACTTTAAACATCGGAAGGGCAATGGGCCCTCAGAGTGTCATTCATCAACCAACTCTCTCTAACTTTGCATGTACCGAGATCTCTTATTATTTGGCAAAGCATAAACTAAAATTGAACTGTAAGCTCAATTTGGTAACAAAAGAAAAACGTTTTTATGTTCCTATATTTTAAGTTCAAATTCGTTTGGTAAAGAGGTTGTAACACAGTTGTTTAATGCTTAATGGTTTAGGTTAACCCTTTACGAATTTTCGCCTGCACTGGTCCGGTCACCCTCGGCCAAGCGTGCCGAGTCATTAGTGGCGCTATATAAATGGAGGTATGGTGGGTCCTTTAATTTCGACGGACTTAGTGTTACTGTTTTAGGGGGGAAGGGTTAGGAATTTAAGTGAAAGAAACACCAGTGTGGGGGCGCTCATTTGTTTACGTCGAAGTATTTTCTTGGTGCACATAAGTATTTAAAATATTTGATTTTCTTTCTGAACAAACTTATACGTAAAAACAAAATGTTATGGTATTTGTCATCTCTGTATAGATAAACTGTTTATTCATTTATTTAGTGGGTAACCGACAAAGCATCCAATAATAACGTTCTAAGGAACTCATTGCAATGAAAAAAAATAGTATAAAAAAACCATTAGGCAATGTCTTTGAGTGCTGCGGCAGTATTTATACCCGATTGACCTTACACTTTTTATTTAAAATAAACAACTACTTCTTTGCAAAACATACAGAAACGTTATAACGAAGTGTTGCTAGCCATAAGTTACAATAATTATAAATTATAGCAATAAAGTATAGAATCATTATGACAAAGTACCCATTGCTAGCCATAATGTTACTATTATAAATAATTACAATATTTTTAGTAAGTGACAATTATAACAAAGTAAAACATAAAGTTATATTGAAATACTTATGTGTAAAATCACCAAATACACAAGACAGTAGTCCCACCGCTCTCTCTCATTCAGATTATCCACAACATTTCTAAGTGCACTAGCAAGGGTGTGTTTATGCAAAATTAGTTTTCCAATACAAACCACCCCATGCTCAAGCTCATCGTATTAGCTTATCTTTCCAGTTGGCACGCCGTAAATTGGTCAAAATATCTGGAGCTACTTGACTGCGCCACGTATATGTAAGTAGGTGGCTACGCTTTCGAAAAACGGTGGGACACGGAATTATTTTTTGCAGATATAATAATTTTAATATTTATTTTAAGTCAATTGATTTAAAGGTACAGGATATAAATATACGCTGCTAAAATTGGCCTTTCTGCTCTCGTTTCTCCATAATTTGATGCATGTAGCCTCAGGCCCTCGAGATTACGTCACTGCTCATAACCTGAAAATAGAAACAACTATTATTGTTAAAGCAGTACGTGCTTATCAAAAATAAAGCTAAAACAAACGCCTATACCGAGCCGAAGGCTCAGGTCTTCCTACATAAAGAAAAGAAAGGAGAAATCGTTTCTTTTTTGTGGTCTTCCACTACGCTCGCCCAATGCGGCGTCGCGAAAGTTTAACTCGCAAGATAGAGGAGACAAAACTTACATCTTAATTTTTTTTTACAATATTTTATATAAAACATATTTACAATATAAAATATTATATATCATTATTATTACGTTTGTATAGCACCTTGACTGTTTTGTATTACTAATGATTACTCTGTGCATAATGGTGTTGGTTTTTTTGGAGAGAGTGCCTTAGGCATTTTCAGCGTCTCTGGACTCTTTTGGGGGCGGCTAAAAACTTAAAGGGTTCCTCAAGCCGGGTAAAACGAAACACCGACAGAGCTTTTCTAGAGTGTCCCCGTTTCATAATTAATAGTGTTGATGACACAGTCTCCTCTAACAATGATGTTATGTTAAATTATAAAACACTGACAGATTTCCCTGTTCAAAAATATCAACGCCACTTGACCACCGTGCCCGAGCTTATAAAGAAAATATACCAAAAATTGTCCCGTCCATTTCTCATAACGTAGCCACCCTCCGAAAACAAGTGACTTACACTATCAGCGCTACAAGTTCAGCGGCTCGAAAGATAATATCAGAATAACAATATGTTCTGTTATTGGCTCCGAAGGCACAGTTACATAAACACTACACAACACAGATTTATTACATATGACGTGAAGCCCACTTCAGATGTGGGGATGATAATATGCGCCCTGCTTTGTATTGTAATCATAATCAAGAGGACTTGGGGATTAGTATGGTATTCGGATCATTATTAATGGCTTTTAATTATTGGGCATTTACATTATTTTACGGGCAGGGCTTGTTCAAGGTATTTGGAGAGATTCTTGCCGGATTTCTAATTAGTATATTACAATAGTTGTAAGTGAGAGCGAGAAAGATATTCAACCACGCATATCAAAATTATAGTTATAATAATTAATGATTATATCATTAGTTTTCATTCATCATCTTCATTAGGCGTTCGTGTTTGTAACCGTCTGTATATCTCTCTTTTTATAATTATACTAGCTGACCCGGCGGACTTCGTACCACTTTGACAGTTTTTTTATGACAACAAAACAAACAAATCGATAAATAGTTTACTCGTGAAAGCGTATCAAACAAACAAACAAACTCATCTTTTTTAATAATAATAATCCTATGATTATACTCTTGAGAATGTGTGCAAAATTTCATGATGATCGGTCGAATATTTTACGCGTAAAAGCGTATCAAACAACAAACAAACAAACAAACTCACTTTCGCATTTATAATAGTAGTTAGGATAAAAATACATAATATATTATATCTACCAATATAAATTTACTAATTAGCAATTATACAGCAAATATGTATTGTAAGTTCTAGTCAAAAAGCAGCGTCACAAAAAAAAATGTACAAGAGCGCTGCTTATTTCAGCATACTAAAAGTGTGAACCATATATTTACTGTCGGCTACACCATTATAGATTAATGGTAACTGTCTACACTGCTAGAAGGTGCAGATTCAAATAAATTCCGATTGTGTGATTTTATTTTTCAGCTCTTTTATGTATGAAAATATATTCTCAAATAATTAACATATATTATTATACAATTATTTTTTGAATAGCTATACCTATTATTACAGTTATGGTATTCAATGTGATAATGCGTCTCTGGTCTAGTGGTAATACCAATGGTTTCAGACTAAGAGAGCGATTCGATTTCCAACGTAAATATTGTACTAGGTGTACTAGGTAGGTGGTAAAGTTTATTTTAAGTCCACTTGGCTAGCTGAAACCTTGGACTAGCATATAGTAAAAGACGCGTAAAACTGTAACATTAGTTATAATAAACCAAAAACATAATTTATGTTGGAGGACTAAAATATCAGCTATAACGAAAGTCCTTTGTAATTGTAACGCTTTCAAACTGGTGCTAATACATCTAGCTTAATTACCACACTCTGGAACCCTCTTTAAAATCCCACACACACACATAAAATCAAAAAGGACAAACTGAGACAAACCAAACATAGATAAGGTAACCCCGTCTCATACAAAGTAATCTCCAGTCGGCCCCTAAGCGAAGGTTTCCAACTGTGAACAAAGTTGGAATAACTTCGGAAGACCAAGGGCTGTTTAGAAAGGACCCAACTTGCCCCGCCACTGAAATATTAATGAAGTTTCACAGAATACTATATGAGAGGTGTATATGTTTTATTTGTTAACTCTATGGTACAAGGGCGTTTGGGTAATAAAATTTTGTATATTATAAATGTGATATCGTTTTCTAAAGTTTTTTAAACACTTTTTAGGGATCATAAAATATTTTATCTGACGTTTTACATTTTTACATAGTACATGGTCACATGGAGATTAAGGTGTCATGGTCAAAATTTATTTGTGACGTGCACATGCCCTCAAGATTTGCACATGCACATGCCCACAGATTTCCACAAACTGTAAAATTTGTTCAATATACTTTGAACTTTAAGCAAATGGCATATGGTTGAACATTTACTGTAGAAATTTGACAGTTTTAAATAGGTTGTTGTGTAGGTGTCTGTATAAACGTCAATTATTTTTAAAGCTCATAATTGCATAGCGGTTTACGCTTTCGATTTTTGCGAGTTAAGTATATGTATATTTAATGTCAGATTAAAGTATCATCTCCACGCTTTGGAAGAAACGTTAAACCATTGGTCTCGGTTGTTGCAGTAACAGTAGTTATCCGATGATTATGATGAGTGCGTTCCATTTCATGCAAAATAAAGTTACAAAATATTTTTGTCTCACAGAAAAGTTATGTGAAATGGTAATGCTCTTTAATAATCTGACTATTATAAAGTAGTTACTATAGCTTAGGGAGTGCGCTTGCTCATATCGTGCATGTGTGCAGTTTAATTAAACACGCCTTATCGTTCGGTGTTAATAACTTTTAACTTCTGTTTATAAAACATTAATATTAACACTTCATAGTTTTAGACTTCTACTGGTCTATTGTAATAGGTAATACTAACCACCGTCCTCTACAGATTGTCAAACAATGTCGCTACAACATTACACGCGAACATTAGTCATTTTTCACACATTAACAGAATCGAACGCGATATAATCTGCGCTGCCGTTAAATTGCGAACGCACACACGCAAAGTGTGTGTGAGCTCTTACTCTCTCTCACACACACACGTAGCAGACACGCAAATATCCAACATGGCTCGCCAAGTTAGGGGTGGACTACACTCGTGTCCTTCCTTTTGATTGCAATTAATTCGGAAAGGGGGTGGGGAGGGTGGGGAAGGGTTCGTCCAGCCAATGCGCAGGGCCGAACTTTGAATGAATTGGAGTTAAACTTCGTACAAGTGTTTGGTTAGGTCGGCGGTCGTTAGTAGTATTTTGAAGTTTGTTGTTCTTGTTTCAGTATAGTATTGTACTGCGGTTGTAAAAACATGGCGGCGTCGATATCGGCCTCGTATAGAGTGTTGGGTACCTAAATCCAAGTTTATGTGAAAGCGTTTCTCAGTATATCAAAATACTTGTAATCAATTTTCTTTTCTGTACGAAAATTTATTTACAGTTTACTAATATTTTATATTAAGTCTAAATTTCCTAGAAACTATAAAGCAGAGAATTTCCTAAACATATTCCTATACATTTCCTATTTAAGTTCAATGTTCTTCCAGCAAGAATAAAAACAACATAGGTACACATATTTTTTTTATCAATATGTGTCAGATTCTGTTGATAGGTACTGTTTAATAAGCACTGCTAAATATCATTATGTCATTAAAAACTACTTACAAAACCTTCTGAAAACCAGCTTCTTATCCTAGGCAATAGCGTTAAACTAAGAAGAAGCCGTTTTGAAATTTCATTCTTGTTGGTTCTAGTGAATACACTAATAATAAATAATAAATATATTATTCTTATATTATGCTTATTTACTAAGTGCCAATACACGTTACTAGTCTATTCTATTGCACAATCATCATTATATTTTTAAATACTTTGTGCCTAATACCTATCATTTTAATTGTAAAAATATAAATATTTATAAAGTACAGTGAAAAAATTAAATGCCTACCCAACCCAGTCAGAAATCGAACCTGGGACTTCCGCAATCGGGGCGGTTACACTGACCATTATGCTACCGGGAAGGCTGACGTAAGCACTGAATTCTTTCACTGCTTTTTGATTTTTTTGACTGCTTTTTAGCGGCAGAGTGCCATCTATCCAAACGGTTATTGCAACAGATAGCTATGCAGATTCATCTTTACAGATGAAATACCACAAATTTGATAACATAACGCTATAGTAAATTTTACTCTTTATTTTTAAGTGCTAATTGCTGCACTGAAGCTGAATTAAATATTTATAAAATACAGTGAATAAATATAGACCAAAAAAGAAAGTGCACTCCCGTGAATCCGCCCCTGCCACTCAAACGGTATGGCTCGCCATCGCTCCACAAAAAATATATCCAGACGTTTTATCTGGTGCCGGCGACCTGGCGGGCTGTTTGCGCTCACAATTAGTGGGTTACTTTGTCCTCGTTAAAAGCTCGAGATGCAGAACTGCAGAGCTGTGAGCACACCTGATGAACTTAGCCTAATAGTTTAGCTCTGTTCAGTGGGACGGAGTTTTGAACGGTATTTACCGCCTTGTTGAAAAGACAATACTTTAATACTTCAATGCGTCATTTAATATCTATAATAGTTTTTTTCTTATGTTTCAGTGTGCCTAGCGCGAGTTTTATTTACCACGGTTTCACCCGCGTTAATTAGTCATAGCGTAATGTAATATAGCCTATAGCCTTCCACAATAAATGGACTATTCAACACAAAAATATTTTTTCAATTCGAACCAGTAGTTCCCGAGGTTAGCGCGTTCAGCTAAACAAACAAACTTTTCAGCTTTATAATATTTGTATAGAATACAGGTATAGATAGTATAGAAGTATAGATTCCGTCGTTATCGAAAACAAGAATTCGTATAACATTAAAACAGCACCTATTTTAAAATTTTGCTGTAGGTAATTTGGTTTTTGTTACCGTTGTGCGAATGGTAAATATACATTGCACTTTCCATCTTTAGACGCAAGACGAGCATACGGCCGTCCTGATAAGTAGCGGTCACTGCAACCCATGAACGCTTGCGACACAAAGACGAAATAATTGATGTTGCAAGCTTAGATATTAATGAATAGGTAGTGTAGTTGTTACGAATAAATGAATCGTGTGATTTTAAAACGTCACAAACGCCACTTTTTTAGAAATCGAGTTTTTGAACGTAACTTTTTCTTTAGGCCTATTTATTTGGTTGTTAACGACTGCTAATGCAGCCGGGACCAACAGCTTAACGTGCCTTCCGAAGCACGGAAGAGCTCGAGATGATAAATTTTTGGTCACCCATCCGATGACCGGCCTTTGCGAAAGTTGCATAACTTCAGCAATCGCAAACCGAGCGCGTTAACCACTGCGCCATCGAGCTCCGTGCTTATGCAAGGAAAAAAGAAAATAATGTTCACGATCAATTTCTTATTTTTTTTCACCGAACATCAACTTCAAACACAATAGTTCATTTCAGTCAGTATCTAATAGTTGCTCAGTAAAGTTACAGCTCGATTCTAAAGATGATCTGTCTGTGTGGAGTGAAGAGTTTCCGACTGACTGCTACCAGACCGGCGGCGCATGCAATTAGGAAGTTTCTTAGATACCCTCCATGTGCATATTTCGCTTAATAACATACAGCAAATGGAAACTTCAAGAATAACCGTAAAATGTATGAAGTTGCAACGTGTACCATCATTGTAATACTCGTAGCTATCAAATGGATTTATTAGGTAAGTACTTTCTTTTTGGTTAAAATATTTCGACCCACTGCTGGGCAATGGTCTCCCATTAATCTCACCATACGATCGTATTTTGGCGGTCTCCTACCAATCTCTTTATTTTGTATGGTAGTCGAGATCATCATCAGCCTACACACGTCCACTGCTGGACCCGCGGCTACTTTCATCCAGCTCTTGCCAGCCTTTTAGTCGAGATCGTCTAAGGTATTTTTTTTTAAACTGTGTTTTATACTTACAAACGCCTCAGTGATCGTGGGGCAATATCTCGGCCCGATGTTTTGGGTTAAATTTCCAGATCAGGCAAACTGTGTTTCCGATGTTTCGACGCGTAAACAGGGTTTGTGAGAAAAAAATGGAATTTGGCAAGTCAATACAAATTGATTATAGCGACAAGCCAATGACTTCTTGCCCAGTAGTGGGCGAGTTTATAGGCTATAATACACCACAACAACTAGGATTCGAACTCCCTTTCCAAGTTAAAGTATGAGTTCATGTTTTTATCATGTAAAATTTGACATTCATAAACATCTCAATGCGCCACCCTTCCCTTTTGCTGAACCTATGACCTCTACATATAAATCATTCATGTTTAAACTGTCCCACAAAACACCGCTACAACTTCAAATAACTGGTCACACCTTACTTATACAATATATTAAACAACCAGCATCCCTTATCCCCAAGCAGATCATTCTCCATCAAATCATGATCTTTCACCTGACCTGACCAATTATGTGGTCAATAGCGGAAAACCAGTTCTGGTCATCTCATGTGACTCTCCCTCTTTGATCTGTACCGGTTTTGAGGATTGTGTTAATTGAATAATTGTTGACGTCCACAGCATCCTTTTGACTGTTCTGACCTAATGGGTCATGCATGACTTTTTAGGGTTTATCTCACCTGTAATTTTGACACATTTCAATACTTTATTTTGTGATGCTATTTGCTTATGACGTAACTACCGAGGAGGTCGATATTAAATAAAACTGAAATAGAAATGAAACACGTTTTACAAATTTTAATCAACTTATTTGTAATAAATTACATATAATTTTACAATTTATCATAACGAACCCTTTACTGAGTCCGTGGTAACTCCGACTTTAAGGTAAAAAAAAAATGTTAAAAAAATGCAAGTATTATTACCTGTTATAACGAAATAATAAATGATTTGATTTGATTTGATTTGATTTTAGATTCGAAAAAGTGACAATTTGACTTACAGGTTTTGTGTAAAATTTACAAGACATTGAACGTTATATTAATATTATAATTATTATGGGCATTTCAGTATGACAATTTATTTTAAAAAATAAATTGTCATACAGAAATGCCGATCTCCGCCCACAGTTCGCCACAGATAACATCTTCAGCACAATCGTCATGGGCTCCCAATAAATTAATCCGCCATATCTCAGACAGTTCCGAACTAAAGTTGCGCCCGGGGCAAACATGGCGATCGAACAAAACAAACTTGTGAACATTTGTTATAATTATTGCTATTTGTTATTTACTTAGTGTGTCGGTAGCCTCACAGGGAGACGATGGTATTACACTTGGATCAACTAATCGAATAATACCTAGGTGCCTAGTGCGATTTTTTATTAGCCATTGAAACGAAAAAGAAAATTGAAAAGGCAAGATTTTAACTATCCTCGTTTGCCACCAGAGCGCTTTATTCGACCTTTATTTACTATTAGAATTTTTTTTTTGTCAAACTTATTCTCGTGTTCGTTTACGTGATCGAATAGCAAATCAAACTCGAACAAGGCACCTTGAACTTTTTGATTAGACCATCGACATAAGAGTCCCTACTTTCTAGTGGTTAGGTGTGTTTTTAAGACGTTGTTATTATTTATCGGGTCGAATGCGAGAATCTATCATACATAGCTATGGGGTCATACGAAAGTAAGGACTCTTATGTCGATGATCTAATCAAAAAGTTTAAGGTGGCTTGTTCGAGTTTGATTTATAACTGCCAGTGGCGAAGGGTGGATATCTGAAGAAGGGAAGCCACACCAATAAAAATTTGCAATCCAAAAACCTAGCACCAAAAACAATATCAGTCAAAATAAAAGGTTTACTTTACTCTTACAAAGAATCATCCATTACTAAACATTGCGTGTTAAATTAATGAATAAATATAATTCGTTAAGAAATAATTTAATTTTTAATTTTACTTTTAATTTTATTTTATTAAGGAAACATACAGCTTTATATCACACATAATATAAACAATTAAAAAATATAATACAGTAGCATTTAAAGTTTCCACTGCTAACTTGTACAGAATTAACTACTTGTTGAACAACAGTGCGAAAGAAAAAAGAAAAAATATCAAATAAATCAAAACAAAATACAATTTTACCATCAAAGTCAGGTTGAAAATATACATTTAAAATAGAAGATAGGTTTCTCTTAACAGTCTACGAAAACGAGAAATGTTTTCGTGGAATACGTCGATGTGATTAAAAGTACTATTGAATTCATTAAGGACTCTTATAATAAGACTATTGCGTCTATAATTTGACTTACAAATTGGTACAAAAAATGTTTATCTGTATGAAGTATCGTGTTGACCAATTTCTAAAGGGAAGCCGATGGGAATCGGGTTATACTCATGGAGTCTTCGCCACTGATGACTACCTCATCCCAGCCAAAAAGACGTCCACTGCTGGACAAAGGCCTCCCTCAAGGATTAATCATTTTGAGGGGAATTTGCCATAATCGCCACGCTTGGCAGGCGGGTTGGCGATCGCAGTAAGGTGAGAATAATCACAGAGAGACGCTGCTGCCCATCCTCTGGAATGGTCCCATAGTCGTCTTCTACGACACCCACGGGAAGAGATGGGGTGGTGCAATTCTTTACCCCTAGGCACCACACGGGGTTTTTTACCCTGACCTTAACCAATTCCTAAAGGGGTGTTCGTTTGTTGTTCTTGGTTCGTTCAAAGCGAAGTCTATCTCTATCAACAGTGTAGTTATTCTCATTGTCTTAACTACATTTTAATCAAAATTATCAATTAGCAATGAGACTCTTACAGTTAGACATAAACCAATCGATTGAATTTTGTGATTGAATAAGTTTATAATTAATATCTCTGCTTTGTCTTTGAAGTTTAATAATGAACTAACGAGTGTAATATAACTCTCAAAGAGCGTCCAACTACTCGTGTAAAGTTTTGCGACGCGACGAGGTGGTTTCTAGTTCAATGCGTGTTATACTAAGGTGGTTATAGTCAACGGTGACAGAAAGAACGCAATGAACAAGAAATTCATGGTGGTAACGCATAGACTATTTTAACCTGCCTTCTAAATCGAACTTTTAATTTGCTAATTAAACGTTTTAATCTATTAATAAGTATATTAGGTAAATAGATTGATACATAAACACTTTATTGCTCATTGCTTGCACTATAAGTATTACACAAGACAACTTACAGAAAATTTTAAAATAAAATAAGCAAAGGCGGTCTGATCGCTTAAAGCGATCTCTTCCAGACAATCTTTGTGGCATAGGAAGACAATGAGAGGTAGTGTACCAGTAACTTGTAAATTTAAAAATTGAGTTCTGTTATATTTATCTCTAGCGCGATATTATTATATATTTAGCGCGCTATATTTAGCTCGAGCGCGCGAATACCAGACACAATAGAATTTTAATTGTTATCGGCCACCTGGTGGTCGACCGACGCTCAAGGGGTTATAGGAAATTAGAAAAGTAGGCACGCTGGTGGGAACGTGATACGTAGGCACATGTTTTTATGGATTGATTTAGCTGCTTTACTTCAACATTTGAAAAATGTTTACATTTGTTTATTGTGTTTGATTTGGTTGGTGAAAGGGCTAGTTTTAAGTTAGCTTGACTTCCATAAATAATGTTAATAATATCGATGAGGTGAGGTGTACAGTGTTCAGGATACGGTGTGAAGTGCGCTTCCATCACGATGTCCGCGGGTCTCATCCTCACTTGTCATCAGGTGAAATGACGGCTCTTTCCCGGTCTGAAAGAAAGGATATCATCAATCAAGATAGGAATAGTGCTATGCAACTTCTTGGCGTTTTGTGATGTTAGGTGCAAGTCACGTTTATGTAGGTGTCAATGTCAATCAACCAATCAGCGACCTGCGCGTAGTTGCGATCGCAGCTAACTTCGCAGCCGCTTAAAGTTTTGCAACATTTGCTACGTGCGCCCGTAAAAGGAAAGTTAAATAAATTATTTCATATATAATAAATTAATTTACTTATTTATAAAATAAATAGAGTTATAAATAAGTACTATAACTAATTAAAATTAATTTATTTCGCATTAACATTTCTCGGGATGGGATACGTTAGAATATTGACCGTTTACAAAATACAAAAGATTGAAGACATATTAAAATATGTTCATATTCAAATTTAACTACCACACCGTTAATTATATATTGTATTTTGGTCAGACTTATTTGGTTTGACCTTTTGTAGAGTCCATAAATATGTGTGCGTGCGCACAATGATGGCTGATCCATTTAAAGTGTTTAATTGTAGCGTGTACGTACGTACGAAAATGCTAAATAAATTAAATGTAGAAAGCAAAATACCTACAACATAACTCTTTATTGAAATAAAATAACTTTTTATTTAAAACTTTGCTACGAGTATATGCTTCCTTTACTAAGGAGTTTGTTTTAAACCCAGTAAAAACTTTACATTAATAAAAAGGCGCATTTCATTTTTCAACGCCTTCTTTATCGAACCAGACGTAGGTAATTATAATAGTGCCTTTCGACCAAACACGGGCAGTCATAACCGAATTCGCCGCAATAACAAACAGTACCAACAGACATATAATTTCCATACTTTTGACAAACGACCACCGCAAACAAAATGGCCGCCAGACTAATTTCGGGCGAAATCTCCGCACCGTACTAAATCATTGTACCTATCATGTACTTACTCCTTCATCCGCATCGGTCTACCAAAGCCACTCCAGACAAATGTATAAATATTCTAAATATAGGGAAATTTCGAACCCTTACTCCCCTAAATCATGGCTCTAGTATTTGTATTGGAATAATCGACTTTATTTTATTTCTGGTAGAACTGATTTCTGGTTAATCCAGTTGTTGAGTTCCGTCGATTCGCGGTGGACGGTGCAATCCTTTCTGTTAAACTATTCTCTTTGAATAATTGCCGTGTGGACCTGAAGGGTTAGAGCATATTCATGCTGTCCTACCCATTGTGGTTTCAGTCCTAACGGTGCACGGTCAAAGCCGCAGGATTGGGATTTAGAGTATTGTTTATTGCAGTTAATATATCGATTGCTGTGAAATAAATCACTTTAAAAATTTGAAATTATGTCAAACTGTATGTACATCTTATGATTATAGTTATATAGAGTTTCACGCAAATATTGTGCCACGATAGCATGGTTGGTAGTGCACCTGACCCGGCATGTCATTGGATGCGGGTTCGAATCCCGCTCGTGGTTATTTTTCAACACTTTGTCTTTTTCTTTTTTTTAACTGTACATCTTAGTTAACAGCAATACAGGGTAATAATTTTAGTAAAAATGCTATTTAGTATTTATTTAGTAAATGGGAAGAGCGTTTCAATAAACTATGTAAAGATATATGATAATATTAGGCGCATGCAACTGTGCCGAAATATCGGATACTCAAACACAACAAAAAACATGGTAATAATCCCGTTAATAATATTTATTCTAATGTAAGTGACCATGATAGTTTAAAAAGTTATATAAGATATCATCATAAGATATCAAGATATATAAGATATAAGATATTGTAAAGCACCAGTGTTCAACACTTTAATAATGTCGATCCGCCGATCGATCGGCTTCGGCGGAGAAGGCAAGGTGGAAGGCCTAGAGGGCGGCGATAGTCAGCATAGCTGCTACCGTCGGTCAGACACGTCATCCAAACCCTCTACTAGTCGTAGCGGTCTTCCGTTCCACTATATCAAGGAGGGGAGGACGAGCGTGTGCACCTGCGTTTGCGCGTACGTTTGTGCACCTAAATATCTCCTGCGCATTTGACCTGCTTCCTTGCTTCAATGTCGATCACTGGTGACTGTCAAACAATGGTTCCACTACCCTAAGACTATACAAAGTCAGCTTATTACGTACCATGGTTTGATAGTATTAATTAACTTCCTAGTATGTTAATTTAGCAAAGATTGCAATTTGGACCCATCAAAAAAGGTTACATTTTTGATGACCACCTTTTTTATCTCAATATTTCACCAAAATAACATTTTTTTCAGTATTCTACTTCGGTAATTAGAGATAAGATAAGCCAGCTCCTCAGTCTTTAATGATGCGATGAAGCGCGGCCTTATGGCCTTATCGTAACTTACCTTCAATCAATTGGTACTAAGAAGAAAGACGTTAATGGTGAAGCTGGTATTTGTTTCCGCACTGACCTTGCGGTTGTGGTTAATGCACATAAAACAATAGCAGATAAAAACCAAAAAACATTCTTAAAATACGCCTCAACTGTGTCATGTGTGCGTGCTGCATGTATCTATATATTAATACGTGAAGCAAAAACTTTGTACCCGTTTTTACGAAAATTGCGCGGACGGGGGAGTATGAAATTTCGCACACTTATAGTTTATATAGAGAACGTTATCCGAATGTTAATATTTTTTTGAAATTAAGCATAAAAAATACATTAAATCAACAAAAACAACATTACACACACGCATATGTATTTGACACACACGTGTTGTTTGTCTTTAATGCGGCCGACATCTGTCAATGCCAATCCAAACTCACATTCTATCTTTTTAAATTTTTCATTGCTTAAGAATACAATCCGTGCAACCTTAATAAAATTACGGTCGAATTTCGACCACTGGGCGACCACTAGTATATGGTAATTATGTCTAGTGGTTTACAAATAAATTCATTAAATATCAATAATCGATGATGGCCGCTGGAGCGGAACAGTTCTCGAGTGGCGACTGCGCACCAGAAGACGCAGTGTAGGCAGACCCCCAACATGGTGGACCGACGATCTAATGTAGGTTTTGGGAAGCCGCTGGATGCGAGCAGCACAAAACCGGTCGTTGTGGAGATCCTTGGGGGAGGCCTTTGTCCAGCAGTGGACGTCTTTTGGCTGAGATGATGATGATGATGATGAAATAAATTTATTTTGATTGATTTGATTTGATTTAAAGAAGAGCCAAGTAAAAAAAAAGTAAAAAGCAATTATGGCCCGTCATAAAAGATCATGTTAAACGTTGTCTTTAAGTTTCCAGTCATAGCTTGGTTGGACCAGTTGGCATCACTTTACAGGCCAAGTATTTGTCTTTCAAGATTTCGCTGCTATAACTTTGCCGAGGTTTTCGTACCTAAATATTGACACAAAATTATTCAAACATACCAGACTTCACTCTTACATACATTTGGTTATAATATCTTTTGTATAGTTTGAGTTTTCAACAGTTGAACAGGACTTCGATTCTGCTATTCTAAAACCATCCTTAATGGTGTTTCAGTAGCCTGATTTTGACATTTGACGTTTCCCCACAGGCATATGCCGCAAGTTTTTAAGACACTATTGTAAACGTTTAATTAGGAGATTCATAGGAACTTAGGTTTACTAAATGCAGTCAACCACAATGGAAACCTGGGCCTCGATGTATTACAGCCGATAAGTGTTGATGTTTTTAATACCAATGGTGGGAACAGTGTGACCATAAGGGTAAGTACTCAGGCCCATGAGCAGTTGAGGAGGGCTTTGGAGGAGGTAATTGGGCAGTAGTTGTATTTTTGTATGATATTTTGTTATATTTTACTTTTTATATAATAAAGATAAAGAGGGTCGAAAGTCTGTACATGGAGGATATTCGAAAAAAAGTTGGCTGGGGATACTTAAAATCGATAACAGAACACGTTCCAACAGTTTTTAGAATTTTTGTCTGTTTATCTGTTTGTCTGTTTATTTGACCGCGCATCATGTGAAAATGGCTGAACAGTTTTAAATGAAACTTTGCACATAGACAGACCGTGACCCGGACTAGTTAAAAATAAATAAAGAGTAAGTATAATAATCATCATCATCATCGGCAAAAAATTATAATTATAATTATTATTATTTATTATAATTCATTTCAGAATAATTAGTTACATGAAAAAAATGCACATTGAACAAACAACAAAAACGAGCTTGGCGCCCTGGTACGACCACCCACCCTTAGAGTGTGTACGGTGTGTAGTCCCCAATGTTTCAGCATCGGTGAGTCCCAGCGGTCAGACAACGCGTTCAGGATATGGTTAATAAGACGTTACTTCACGGAAATCCATGGTACAAAAAAATTTTGTTCAGACACGCTGGCCCCTTCCCATCTACATGGAACCAACAACAGAGCTGGTGCGGCTTGTGAAGCGGCTGAAAAAGCTAAAGCATGCAAATACAGCGGTCTAGGCTCTGAATATGATTTTGTCCCATTCGGTGTCGAAACCCTTTTGGTCCGTGGGGTCCTAGCGCTATAAGGCTTTTTAAGGAAATAGCAAAAAGGTTAGTCGACATCACAGGAGACCGAAAAGCTGGCAGCTACCTCGGACAAAGAATTAGTCTAGCGATTCAAAGGGGGAACGCTGCCAGTATCTTCGGAACCTTGCCTAAAGGGACTCCTTTTAATAATTTATTTTAGGTAATTTATTATATCTTTAAGGTTTTTAGTTTTAGTTTCTAATTATATGTCCACCACTGTATATTATTATAGTAAATAACAATTCTATTGAAATCTTTTAAATAGTTTTTGGTATGTTTTATTGTTTTATGTTATGTGAACCAGTCTTTAGTAAGAAAATTGAAAAAAATTAAAGTATCGCCGTTCTATGGGACTGTGTTGACAATAAAAAAGAAGTTTGAAAATCGCTCGACAATTGACAGAGAAATCGATGAACATACATTTAAAAAAACTAGTGGTCGCCCAGTGGTCGAAATTCGACCGAAATTTTATTATGGCTGCACGGATTGTATCCTAAGCATTGAAAAAATATAAAAGAGTTTGAATTGGCATTGACAGATGTCGGCCGCATTAAAGACAAACAATACGTGTGTCAGTGTCAAATACATATGCGTGTGTGTCAAATTCATGGTAGCATGTGTAGTGTTGTTTTTGTAGGTTTAATGTATTTTTTATGCATAATTTAAAAAAAATATATTAACATTTGGATAACCTTCTCTATATAAACTATAAGTGTGCGAAATTTCATACTCCTCTGTCCCGCGCAAGTTTCGAAAAAACGGTTACAAAGTTTTTGCTTCACGTATTAATATATAGATACGAACAGTTGAACATAGAACCTTCTTAAAAATAATTTAAATCTGTTTTCTTATTAATAATATTTTAAACCTGTTAGCAAGTGAAAAGCAGCGCTTTTATTCAATGGTAGTAGGTATTACATCCCATTATTCCGTGACAATATTTCTCGGTGGGAACGTACAGAACAACACTGCGTAACATTCGCAAAACTTACATAATTACTGCGAATAATTATTCGTTTAATGCGTTAGTGCCGCTTAAAACGAGTACCGTAAAATATCAAATGTACACCCACATTCTGTGCATATCTTCATACCATAGAGTGGAGATGGACTTTGCTAAGAGATATTTTCTTTAAAAAAAAACATGATTACACAAAAAACTATTGACAGACTAAATAGACATTGAGACACTGTTGTACTCGTATATAGGTATCTTTATATATATAAATCTTCTGTGCGTGTGTATGAAATTGAACTCCTTCTAACCTGCTGGACCGATTTAGATGAATTTTTTGTGTGTGTTCAAGTGGATTTGAGAATGGTTTAGATTTACAGTTGGACCTGGTAGGTGGCGCTGCTATAGTGGTCCATCATGGGATACGGGTGTTCTTAAGCGGACGAATGATTTTTCTTTTGTTGTCATGGAAACTATCATAGCGGTACGAAGTCCGCTGGTAAGCTAGTACTTAGCTAGCTTGGCTTAGCTTATAATTTTATATTATTATTTTCAATCAGTAAATAACATAAGACCAACTGAAACACGAGACGTTTTTTATTAAATTGTTTTGATATTGTTTGTATACCGCAACATTTGTTTTGTTGTTTGATACTGTTTGATCTTTCTCATAGTCTTTAAATTGATGAAGTCTCAAAATTGTGCCATTAGTTGAAAATGAAAATAAAATTAGACCAAATGAAATCGATCACATTTAAAACAAATAATTAGTTGAATATCTATATATATATATATATATATCTGTCTATCTATATCGCATCACTACTTATAATCGCGGTTCAAGTACATAAAAAATGGATTGCTGGAAATTGGTTTTTTTATAAATTGAAAATAAGATTTACAGAAACAATTATTATTAAGAGGTATTTAATACCTTAATTTTAATAGAATCGCTAAATATGACCGTTTAAAAAGTTTGACACCTCAGTACTCAGTAAAAATTACAATAATTATTTCAATATTTTTAAAGGAAAAGCCGTCTCCACACTACCTCGACTGCGAGTGAAAATGGTGAAAATGGCAATGACCATGCGGAATAGTCAGCATCAAAATTCCATGAGCGGAACACTATTAGCATGCAGCAGAGATGGGGGGAGGAGGGAGGGGGGGAGAGCATAATGTTTGTCTCTGTGTAGTCCTTGTCGTAACCATAGCCTTAATGGTCAATTGGATCTGAATTGTCGCCGTGACGTCTCATAGACCCCCTTAATGGTCAATTGGATCTGACTTAAGGTCAATTGGATCAGAGGGTCTAGCGTGAGTTATTTTTGACATTCGATCACGTTAACGAAAACGAAATTTGTATGGCAAAATATTAACTCATCGTGTATGTCGCCAGGAAGCGCTGCTTCAATGCCATACTGATTTTCGTTTTCGTAAACGTAATCGAATAAAAACGGATAGTGAAATAAACTCACACTAGGCACCCTGAGTAATCCCCATGATCTCATAGGCACATAAGGGTCACTTGGATCTGAGTAGTCTCCGTGACGTCTCATAGACCCCTTAACGGACAATAGGATCTAAGTATTCACCGTGGTGGACGTCTCATAGACTTACTTTAATGGTAAATTGGGATATTGTTACTATTACAAAATAAACACGGATTTTGTACTAGATGTTGTCTTATTATCTCTTTCTTTTACTCAGCTTACATCGAGCATACGGTTTAATGAATTTAAATGTGGTTTATTGCAATTAATTGTGTAAAAAGATCTTAAACTAGGTACATATAAAATAAAAATATAATTACACATAATTAGCTTTTTCAGATAATGCTATTGGACTTATTATTTACCTATATTTTACATTCATATATTAAGCTTGATAATGACGATTCTAACGCTATGAGTGCAACGCGAACTTTTATTTTTATGTCTCTTATTGGTTCTGCCGCCAATTTAAAATGTGCCTCTCTTAGTGCCTCGCGTAGCGACGTCAATTAACGTTAATTAATAAATAGTCCCAATATTTTTCATTAAAAAAGGGTTCTTTTTTACAATGATAATTAATAATAGTTGCTAAGTAATCATTAATGTAACCGACGTCTCTGCGTGCGGCAGTAAAATAGATTAGAAAAATAAGGATAGTTATTCTGTCTGATAATTTATCAACCCTTCAACTCTAAAGGCGGTCAAATAATCAAAACTACATTTAAATACTTTTTTTTAAATATAAAATTATAGCTTCTAAAAATATGTAGATAAAAGAACTCCAGTTTTCCTTCCCAGAGAGGGTCAAACAAAAACAATTACGTCCACACCCTGTCATGTGGCAGGGGAATTATGACCCGGGGAATGACCAAGCGGAATGCCGACCGCCGAATTCCAAGGGAGGAGGGGGGCAGCCCACACCCCCACCCACTTAGGTATGTACGAATTAGAGGCTGCTATCATTACCGCGGCCCGCACTCAGTAACTAAGGTGGACCTTTTTTCTTTCTTTGTGTAATTTTCCATTCGCGTTTATTCTACATGTTATTATTAACTGGATGTCTCTAACGTTTTGCAGGGTTTGTGGTCCCACGGAGCTGGTCGTTTTAAGATGGAACTAGTTTTGTCAGATCCGTTCCGTTTCACGCAAAGTGAGGACTCGTTATCTTTTTGTCTTACAGTGTGGTGCTGGGTCGGTGGTTGTTGAGACAGCTGGTAAGCTACAACCATCGTCATTGTCTATTTTGAATTATAAATGACATTTTAATTTAGAAGATCCGTATTAAGAGATTAAATCTCTTAATCGGATACGAATAACATGTATTTTATTTCAAGCTATTGCCGGGAAACGAGCCTACGGCCAACCTGATAGAAAACGGCCACCGTAATTTTCTTTGCCAATACTAAAGCTGTTCTTGTAAACTCACTTTTTGATACTCCTCAAACCTCCTACAGCAATGTTGTAAAACATTGTTCTTTAGTGTCAGAAATAGGTGTAAAGATAGTCGCCATCCAAACGGAATTATGGACACAATAAGGATTGTTTTCCCCTGACAGCCTTCTGCCAGGGGAAAACTTTATCTATCCAAAATTATTATAGACATAATTATACACAGATAACTGGTATATAATTCTCAAAAACCTCAACCCTTTCTTTCCGCCCAAATCCCAATTTCCTCTCGCCAAAATTCCACATAAAGACGCCAAAACCTCCACACAGCCAGAGGAATCATTTGACACGTTTACCCTCACAATGCGTAGTAATGTATTAATCATGCGATATGGGCAGGCGCGGTCGTTAATCACCGCGTCCGGGCCGCAATCACGCCGGCTGGAGACCCTTTTTGTTAATTAATCTGCACTTTATGTATTGACGGGTTATGTTCCGTTTTTAATGGGCTTATGTAGTACGCGTTTCGGTGGTTCGGTGCCTAGTGCCTACGAGCAAGACTATTCAATCGAGAATTTGTAAGGTAAAATTTTAACTGTTTTCGTTTGTCGCCAAGAGGCAATGCTTCAATGTCAAATAATTATCTATTGACGGGTTATGTTCCGTTTTTAATTGGCTTATGTACGACGCGTTTCGGCGTTGTCTGGGTACCTGGTGCGTAGTTTTAATCACCATTCGATAGAGAATTTGTTTGGAAAATTTTTAACCCTCCTGGTTTGCCACCAATAGGCACTATGGAAAATAAAAGTCGTTGTTTATGTATTGACAGGTTATGTTCCGTTTTTTATAAGCTTAAGTAGTACGCGTTTCGACGGTTGGTGATTACGTAGTGCAAAGTCTTATTCACTATTTGATCGAGAATTTGTTTGAAAAATTTTCACTCTCATCATTTGTCTCAAGGACTTCAGTACCATAAATTCTCGTTTTAGTATACTTAATCGAATGGTAAGAAGACCTTGCACTGGATATCTACTCTGTTGATTACTTATTATAGTATTTGAGATAGATAGCTATCTTAATTTAATTAATCTCGTTTATTGTTTCCAGAAAACCGACATGCTCTGAACAGGAAGCGGTCGCATGAGACCGACAAACAACAGAATTTATATTGTGTCTGGTTTTATAGTACCTGAAATATTAGTGATGTAGAAGGCTATCTTTATAAAGCTACATTTTTAAAACGAAACCACTGACTACGAGAAAAAATGATGTACCTATCATAATATTCTAAGTCTATTAAGTTATTTAGAATTTATTAAGCTATCACTTTTCCAATGACACTGAATTACTATGAAAACATCTGCTACTATTCTTTGGGTCGAGTCTAAGCGGGTCGAGTGGCTACGGACCCTGATAATCTAAGATACTAGGTGCGATTTTGTAATGTATTTGTAAAATAAAGACAAAAGCCGTGTGCTCATAGCAGTTGCCTTATTTTTTGCTCAAGTACATATTACTTGTATTAAACTTCAAAAGAGTGCAATGGAAAGCCGGTAATTCTAGCGTCAAATATATGTGTCAATTTGAAGCGAAACTAAAAACAAAAAATCTCGTTAGTACCAAATCCAAATATTAAGTATCACACATATAAATGTAACCTTAAATATATGTTGCGTGCATATATGATATGTAATTTGTTCACGGCTACCCAGCAAACGAGTAGCTGGGCTTCATCACTCAAGTTTTGTGCAGGATATATATAAAATTATGTTTTCACACCTCCATCATGCGCAGACCCACATTAATCATAACAACCCGGGCTATTTATTAAGCTGTGTTAAGTAGGCACGGCTATATGGTTCGTTATTACCTACTTTTATTATGCTTGCTATATATTATAAGCACTAAGTATAGAAATATACTCGTATGATGTTCGAAGTTATATTTTATGAAAATCTTAATATGTTTGTTTATGTCAAAGTAATTAAATTATTGTTTTTCAGTTTAAATACCTAGTATAGATTTTTTTTTAAATTCCGTTGTGATCTAAGTACTATTTTAGATTTTTCATGTACTGTCCCGTATGTCGCAGCTCAGAAAGTTCAAGTCTCAACATTATTTTAATTAAAAACGCAAAAATATATTAAATATATATTTTTTTATAATGATCAAAAAAATGTAATAGGTACTTTTGCTAAGAAAAAAATTTTTTTTCTATAACAAATTCAAATTCAATTCTAAAGTATAAAATACATAAAAAATATTAAAAATATTTAGTTATTATACCAACCTAAATGCTATCATATAAATCTAATCATAAAATAAATAAATAAATAATAAACTTACGAAAGTTTACGACACTCACACCAATTATCTAGCCCAAGAGAATCTTCGTTATGAAACTCGTTAAATGGTTACTAGACAACGGATAAACATACTTAGAATACTTAAATACATACTTATTATACATAGAAAACACCCAGACCCGAGACAATTTAGAAAAACAATAATTTCTAAATTGACCCGACCGGGGATCGAACCCGGGACCTCAGACGACACCATGAAAACCGGTGTACAAACCGCTCAACTAAGGAGGTCGTCAAAATAAAATGGTTATATTGTTCTGCTAGTTTTATTACCAAGCCATTATCGTTCATCGTTCTAATATGAAAAAAAAAGTGTGCAAAAATATTTTATCCAACCAATTGAAACAAAACTCAGAAGCACGTATACACATAACGACCAACTACATACAGAGCTAACACTTTTAATCGCAGGGAATGTGACGCCATTCTAATGTCCGTTCATTAAGGTCACCCCTCTCTTTCTAACACATATCAGACTTGTATCACTATCCTTATCATACCACCCACACTCACCCCAGTTTGTAATAGAAGGGTCTGTTTCCCGGTGGGTATTCGTCTTGTCCAGAGACAAAAGTTTTTGAGAATCCCTATGTGTTTTATGTCGATAAGAATAGAGTCGAAATTAAGTGAGCTTTCTGAAAAGGTAGGTACTCATTAATTTGAGGGGACCGCGTGTAGAACTCTTAATTAAAATGTTGCATTTCAATGTGTTTGACCGTTGGAAACATTAACATGACAATTGGTTACTTTATGTATCTACGTAAACAGTAAATTTTTTTAGGATAATTTTTTTCAGATCTTGTCCAGTTTCCTATTTATAAATACTATCTGCTTAAGGCAAGACAACGATTTAGAATGATGATGTTTTAAGATATTTTTATTAATAATATAATAAGTGTTTATTAAAATTAATATTTATTTATTGCCGTGCTATAAGTTGTTGTGCTAGCTAGCCTACTTTAAACTGAACTTATTTGTCTATCTAAAGGTTATCTGGAAGAGATCAGTCTTAGTGATAAGACCGTTATTTGTACGTATTCTTTTATGTATGTAGTTTCTTTTTGCCAAACGTATTTATTTTTGGTGTACATTAAAATATATTTATCTTATGTTATATTTAAAATTTACGGTTTAAGTGTAACTAAACATTGGTTTTTATTTCGCTACAGAATATTTATTCTAAAATATATAAAAAGGGCTTAATGCAAACTCTATAGTACGATAATATGTTTTTAATTATTCGACATTTCAGCCGAGTTGCATTAGCTGTGGTGGTTACGAGCTGACTCAAGCAAGTTTGAGTTTGAGCAGTTAAACAACCCTTAACCATGATAAACATTTTATTATACATATTAAAACGGAAAAGTTTAAAAGTGTATGATGAATAATGTTATATGTATGTTTGTGTAACGGTGTGAGTATAAAGATACAAACATACTTCATCAGCTTCGATTTCCAACATATGTACCTATGCGTTAAACATATTAACCGGGTATCTACTCGTAGTATGGTGGATAATATAATTTATTATACGTATTTTATTAAAGCTTCATATCAATCAGTTAACCCTTAATCGGTGTTAATGTTAATGTGTATCTAAATTATAACAATAATTTTTGTTAACGCTAAAAACAAAAGATATCTCGTGCGACCTCACCGTACCGCGCCAGGACATTCCCCAACAATATAACTTGAAAGTTACTCCAGATTCCTTACACGCGAGAGCACAGGAATAATGAGACGCCAACTACTTATTTGCTACAAAGAAAATTTATTGGATACGGCCTGAGATATGGTTGCAGGACACGCCGTTAACGCTCGCTACCTTTCACTTTGGAAAATAGTGTCATCATTAAGCAATTTGTGTTTAACAAAGCCAGTGTTAAAAAAATTATTTGAGCGGGATTGGAACCCGCACTCCACGAAATTTTAATTTGTTCGCAACAAAAATTTGCGTATAATTATATGTACCTAATCATAATCTTAAACATCAGAATGTGTTTGACTAATTTAAAAATCGGCGCTGCAGTTTCTTAAAGCTGCTACATATGATAAGTGGGGGTCTTATTTCTTGTAGCAAGTAACCCAAACCCAATATTGTGCTACTTTAAATAAGTGTTTTGACATTTGTTTTATATTTTTACTTTGACTTTAATAATACTTACTTACATATGTAAATATATTAAACTGACTATAGTATTATTTGAAAAGATACAACTATCTTATAAAAAGAAGGTGTTACTGGTTATAACATTTCATTGTCGGTTCTAATACAAATATTTGCATGTTCATAAAGTAATTCGGTATCATTGTTTTGTAAACATGTTCCTACAAATAAAACTATTACTCATTTCAAACATTTAACGCAATCGAATTCAATTCGAAAATGCAAAAATTTCAATTTTGTAACAACCGCCCATTTTAACAAAGTTCGTTCTAACCGGCTATTGAAGGGTTGGACTGCGTGAAATCAATTATTGACTAGATTCAAACGAGTGGTGACAAGGAGGGCTTTCGCAAGCTCCTTTTGCTTTGAAACTCAGCGAGGTATGGGAATCTCTTGGTAGACCAGAATGTCTTCTAAAAGGTTACTTATTCTCGGCAACTTGTTTTTATAAGTAGGCAAATATCTCCGTTGCAACTGATGTTAAGTGGCATGCGTGGCCCCACAAAATACGAGAGAAGGAGGGTTAAGGGAAAAAAGTTCTTCGGAACATCACGGCGGGTGGATGGAAGTTTAATTCCTTAATGTTATAGAATAAAACTGCGTTGTCAAAAGCTTAGGTTGTTGTTGGGCGTCGCGCGTCGGCGGGCGGGCAGCGGCGCAGTGTAAGACTACTACTCCTGGTCCTTTACTTAAAGCTTCGTAGGGCCCCATACCGTAAGGATGGAGAGCCTTACATAACACGGTCGTTTCATATGGACAATGCGTAATGTATTTACCATAACCAATGATACCATAATCATCATCACCAGCTTATTTCATGGCCCCACTGTCGGGGTACGAGCCTTCCCTATAAATGAATAGGGAGAAAGATATAATAATAATAATAATAATAATAATAAAAGCATTTATTCATTGCCACACAAAGGAAACAATAAGTTGGTGCATAACATAAAAAAAATTAAAACTAGTGGCCCTGAAATGGCTCCCACTCAGCATAATATCGAAGTACCGGATTGGCACCACGACGCTGGTCTTCCGTGGGTACCAGAAGAGCTTAAATACTACATACACATTCACATTAAAACATTCTTCTTAAAATTAACATTATAATGAAATTAATCTTTCATAGAAAAATAATTCAGATTCAGATTCAAAAGAGGAGCTCGATGGCGCAGTGGTTAACGCGCCCGGTCTGCGAGTGCTGAGGTTAAGCAACTTTCGCAAAGGCCGGTCATCGGATGGGTGACCAAAAATGTATCATCTCGAGCTCCTCCGTGCTTCGGAAGGCACGTAAAGCCGTTGGTCCAGGCTGCATTAGCAGTCGTTAACAACCACCAATCCGCACTGGGCCCGCGTGGTGGTTTATGGCCCGTTCTCCCTATCCATCCATAGGGAAGGCTCGTGCCCCAGCAGTGGGGACATAAAAATGAGCTGATGATGATGATGAGAAAAATAATTAAATAATTTTTTGTGGATCAGATAGTTTTGTAGAATGTGCTAAATATTGGTTATAGGCAGAACATGATGATATCATACTCTTTCAAATTATTGCTTTTGTTTTTAATAATAAATAATAGTAATCTTAACACATCCAGTTTTTTTATGCGTAGCACTGCAAATGATTCCATTTCACCCGATGTTTAGTGAATATGGAATCCAGACGACAATACTGGTGCAGCGTGAAAACAACGCATAGTTATGTTAGCGTGTAAACTGGGTTTACTTACATAAGTTGTTTTTTTTTCCAGTTGGATTTGAAATCTTATTGGAAATATTCCCTGTTCCCGTAGACCCTGTGAATTGGTCGAAACATCAGATTATAGTTTACTTACTAACAAGTGAAAAAATATAGTATTTTTGTATATATATAAAAATGTTAGAAAATTGGTCTGCTTTACCAGATGTTAAGCAGAAACAGAGTACAGTTGCGTTGCAACTAACCCATGTTGTTGGAAGGAGAATTTACGTGTACTGAGAGAGATGAACAATATTTATCTCTAACAATAAGTTTATTTTAATCTCTAGAACTGCTAACCTTAAATTCCTTTTCCGACGTCTCTCGGACATTTACAAGATAACTGCGTTACTCCAACCTTACTCTACATTCGTCGTGCACGCAGTCCGAATCCAATCAGCGGTTGATTAAGCCTGCAGGTAGTCAATCGGGCGGCGGATATGGCCCCGGCGCCGCAGACCTCCCATTTTAACTGGCGATAAACGAATTTTTGCAGGAAATTGGAGCAGGCTGCCTGTGGCCGCTTGAGGGTTGAATAGCCATGTTTGTACTGAAGTTATGGTGGTAACTATAGATTTTAGTTGCATTTTGTAACTATGAGAATTAATGTGACGTTTGATTTTACACAACTGTTTTTCATTACTGATGAAAAGTTAGAACCGCAGCGCATTTACATCAGCAAGGAATTTTTGTATTATAGATGCTATTTTAGTACACTTCTTTAAACGTCTTAAAACATACTGTAATCCGTATAACATCTAACAGAATAAAAGGACATCCTAAAGGTTTATTATTATTGCCTTATTCTTAAGAACTATGTTTTAATTCCATTTGTGCAACAATTCAAGGAAGGAGTGTCTGTAATTTTCACATTTTATTATATTTGAAAATGAAATACCTAACTATATAAAAATTATATGTATGTTAAGAAGAAGAAGAAATACATTTATTGGCACATATAAGTACAACAAAAATGAATTAGGTCCTTGTAAAAAATATAGAAAAAACAAAGTCCATTCACAATAAAAAACAAAAGCAGAAGACCGACGAGAGTGAGAAGAAAAGTGTGGCCAATATGCAACGCTGGTATTCTGGAAGGACCTAATCGGTGAATTAGTTTGCTACTAGGCAAGCTCGTTCTGCGTGGAAACTTTGGGTAATATCTGGATTTTGGCATGTTACTTTTTTTTCTTCAAATATCGATAGGTCACTTAAATATTTTTGTCATCTAGTGACACCTATACCAACAATAAAAATCATTTTTTTTAAATGGATTGTGAAAGTTAAAACACTACACAATACACACACAAAATCTACGAAAAATAATTGCTTACTAAACGATAAAAAAAACCTCTTCAAAGCACAACTTAAAACTCCGGAACTGTTGCCAACTTAAAGATAACCGGTTAATCCGCCAAGTAAAAAAGGTAACTGCGTTCACAAGTTTCAGAACACTTACACAGCGGAGTGGAGCAAAAGTCGCTCACTCTCACTTTCTTCTGAACTTAGTTGCATTTTTCACTTCGCCGTCTCGTCGTCGGCACAAACTTTCACTGAGCGAAGTTTGGACGAGCTTTAAAAGCTTTCATATTTTCATAAAGGTTGACCACCGCTTCGTTGTTCCTACGGCCTTTTTTTCTCTGATACATCTTCGTTGACCTGCAAAGAGTTCAAGGTTTGTTAGATTTTTTGTTATTTTTTTTAGTAACTCATTATATACAGAAATGCACGATGTAGGCCAGCAGCTTCTAAACGAATTGGGTAGAATGGCTAATTAGTCAATAAAGACACTTTTTGGCAACTGTCAAATAGATTTTTTAAATAGAAATTGTATGGTTTTGGCAAACTATGACGTCACTATCTTGGTCCGTCAATTGAGTGTTTACAAATTTTTAGGTTACAGAAATTCATGCATAGGTCTCATAAAAACAGGTAAATGTTTTAAAGAACTGTTACATGATATCATTTATATGTTTAATGTTCTGGAATTAAATATTGTTGTTGTGAACATTTTGTTGATGCATGCAGAAACAAAATCACAATCACACTATCACACTAATATTAAAAATGCGAAAGATTGTGTGTATGGTGTGTATATTTGTTGCTTCTTCACGCTGCAACGGATGGATGGATTTGGATGAAATTCAAACAGATAGTTTATAACCTGAATTAACACATAGAATACTTTTTATCCCGATATTCCCACGGGAACGGGAACCACGCGGGTGAAACTGCGGGCAGCCGCTATTTAAATATAAATGTTTTCATCATCATCATCATCATCATCAGCTCATTTTTTATGTCCCCACTGCTGGGGCACGAGCCTTCCCTATGGATGGATAGGGAGAACGGGCCATAAACCACCACGCGGGCCCAGTGCGGATTGGTGGTTGTTAACGACTGCATGCTAATGCAGCCGTTAATGTTTTAAAGCCTTTTAATTACTTTGCGTTAATTTGACAACTTTTTGTAATAATATATTTGAATTTTTACTACACATCGCTCTCCGTCTTCATCTCACTTGAAAGTGATAATAAGACAAAAGATGTAAGTGCACTTCAACCGGAATCCTCAACCACTGAGGCAATCATTGAAGCTATCTCTAAATGATGTCACAAAAGGCTATAATTGCTGTTATTTTAGGCTGAAAATAATTTAGGCTTAAATACTAATCAATGATGATGATGATGATAGAACGGTTTTTCTTAAGATAAAATTAGTTAACTCTCTATACTAGTATTATAAAGCTGAAGAGTTTATTTGTTTGTTTGGTTGAACGCGCTAATCTCAAGAACTACTGGTTCGAATTGAAAAAATATTTTTGTGTAGAATAGTCCATTTATTGAGGAAGGCTATAGGCTATATTACATCACGCTATGACTAACACGAGTGGAGCAGCAATGAAAAATGTTGCAAAAAAGGGGAAAATATTTTTTAACGCAAGTGAAACCGCGGGGCACAGCAGCTAGTATTTTATATTTGTAGACAAAAAACTATTAATTTTTTTTTATAAACACAAGCTTTATCCTTGTGTAAATGATCTTATGTGATTAAAAATATTTAGTATTACGTATAAATAGTAACCAGATACAAATAATTACAAATATATTCCAATATAACTAGTACAAATATTCCAAAGTAATAAAAAATTACGAGAATATAATTACTCTGATCGCTACAAGTCCTCAACACACAATACCGCTAAACTGCTACGACCGCTACGGTTGCTACGGACGTCGGACGCCCTCTGTGGCGAAATGTGGCAACCGAGCAGCGCTGTTGTGTGCTACCCGACAATAGATGGCGTAGCTAAAACTTGACATTCTTATAAGAACAGTCTAGACGATAATTTTTCTTTCGCAGCATTTAATTTTATACTGCGACTTCGGATTTTGGTTTAAATACTTATGTTTTATAAATACACAGGAGAAAGCTATTCTATAACTAATAAGATATTAGCTTTATTATGTATTTTTCGCAAAATAAATTGTAGGTAATTTATTCATGTAACTTTAAAAAGAGCAAAACATATTTAAAAAATATTTTAATTTCAGATGATTTAATCATCATGTTGTGTCTTAAAGAGAACTCGTAGTAATAAAATTTAATGTTATTGAATGTTTCAACACTGCTATAAAACGATACTACCAATTATCAGGCCGCTTATTACTGTAAATGTGCAAACAACATCACAAAACGAGAACAGACTCTTCAGTTGATACGCTAACTATTTCAGAGTTTATTAGAAGACTCTTTAGTGAAATAATTGGAATAGCGCTTCATTGTATTTTATTTCTAGCCCATCCAAGTGTTTAGTTAGTCGTAATAAGCTTATGCGTGCTGTACATATGGCTATTACTATTAAAAATCGTGATCAGCAACCAAACATCCCACTCCTGTATGTAGCCTGCCCACTCTATCTATAGGTCAGTCAGAGCGGGCAAAGAAATGGTCGTTGCCTTGACAGTACAAGGTCTCCTGCCGTGTGTAGAATTACTAACCGAGGGACATTGGACTATTGGATATGGATTGACATTCATAAAAGCTAATATGTAGCCTAAACAGAATAAATCATTTTGAATTTTGTTAGATAACAATAAGATTTTTTTTTAGTCACCCATCCAGGATAGCGTCGTTGTGAAAATCGCTTTACTTACCACTATAGTAAACTTAACGGTCGAGCCGCTGCGCTAACAAGCATCACCACAGATTCAACGTTATACTTCTTTTGTTTCTACCTTTTCATTTTCCTACGTCATTTCTTTTGTTTTATGTTTTTCCTCCCTCAATTTGTTTCCAACATTCTGTTTCCAGTTGCGTGTCGACTGCCCGGCTTTGTAGCTCGTTGGAATGCCACACGGGCTGACACTCGGCGAAAATATCTATTTCGGACCGGCTGGACCCGCGTCACGCTGTCACGCCGCCTTGGGGCAGGAGCGGTGCAAGCCATAAGCGACAGCGATTTTATAATTTACATTATAGAACCGGCGTGGACTACGCTACTACGGAACCGTGTATCTAATCATATTAAGATTTTAGAACTAAGTCACTATAAGTCACTGATCGAACCTCACTGAGTTTCGAGAAACTAAAAAGTTCCTATAAGCGCGAGGTCCTTATTTTACGCTCGAAGGACCAATTTATGTTCCGGTTTAGAACATAAAAACAATTGATTGATAATTAAGATATACTTTATTGCTAAAATCTATAATTTGATGATAATGATAACTGATAAATGAATGCACCCGATCGCGACGATAATTGATTATGCACTAATTTAATGATGTGGTTCACAAATGCACGCGCTCGGCGGCGGCGCTCCTAGTGACGTCAATAACGGTGTTCGGTAACATGTAATGCACCGAACATATAATGTCTAATGTCGGATTTAGATAAATAAATATTATAATAAGGAGGATTTTGTTTGTGTATTTGTCTATGAGAGGTAATTCTTTTTTATTGTCTGTTGCCCTATACTTTTTTACTTCTTTACATGCCAAACAGTTTTATTTTATATTTGCTTACAAAACATTTACTTGTAAAACAAAATACATAATACTTGACTGTAGAAGTATAATTTGTTTTATTTGTATGAAGGGCGTATGTCGTTACATGTTAACGGATTTGCAAAAATATTTTTGTGAGTTAAAATGCAATATGATGATAGAGCTCACTTTGAATTACAGAGTAAAGTAGTGGAGCTACAGGGTACTACGGTAATGGTTGGCCATACCTGGGCCGGATTATTGGTAGGATTATTTGTAGGTACAGATGCAAATGCAGCTGTATGTGCAAAGCTATCCGATGGCTGATCAAATTAAAATGTCTCAAGCTAATACGTACTTTAGAAGGCGCATAAAGGTGTTTGTAGCGGTTAAAATATACCAACCCATCATTTTGTCAGCGTGGCGTGCTATGGCTTGATCTATCAATGTACCGTTCATGAGCTTAGTCGTGGATCGTTCATAGGCTGATGATAATGATAATATAGAATTATAAAAGACCTATGCTTAAGACATTTAGTACAATCGCTTAATCTTATACCTTAACCCACCGCTCAAGAGCAAAGTTAACGTCGCCACGCGATTTGTGTATCTCCAGCGCCACGTGTGCGCCGGAGACGCAGCGGCGGCGCTGTGTTAGCTGTCATGTCGGGAAAAAGGCGAGACTCGCAGCAATTCCGACTCTTATGTATTTATATTTTGGTGGAACGAGTGACAACAAAATTAAAGCATTGACCGTTCAATTTTATTATCACTCGTTTTACCACTTCATCATCACTAGCTAAGGTATTCTATGTCCTCACTGCGGGGGGCATAATTCTTACCTATGGATGGATAGAGAGAACGAGACACTAACCACCACGCGAGTCCAGTGCGGATTGGTGGTTGTTTACGTCTGCTAATTCAGCCTGAGCCAACGGCTTCTGAAGTATGGAGGGTCTTGTAACCTTTAATTTGCCAGTGTGTTCAGTGCTAAACCATAGATTTGAATATCCGTCGCTAAAGATATTATTTTAAGTACAATCGCATGTTGATTATAAATTTTAATTTTGACGTTGAAGACACTGACACATCGCTGCTATCTAAGAAGTCCGAAGTTAAAGACGTATAATCGCTGCTATCTTGTACCTTAACCCACCGCTCAAGAGCAAAGTTAACGTCGCCACGCGATGTGTGTATCTCCAGCGCCACGTGTGCGCCGGAGCCGCTGTGTTAGCTGTCATGTCGGGAAAAGGGCGAGACTCGCAGCAATGCCGACTCTCATGTAACTGTAATTTGGTGGAACGAGTGACAACAAAATTGAAGGGTCAAAAGGACTTGTATTAATGGACAGTGTCACACCAGAAAGTATTGAGTGAAAGCTGAAATGTCTTTCTCAAGTTCTTCAAGTTCTCTTCAAGTTCTTTAATGACAAAGATAATAATAAATAATTCTTATATATACACTTCAACATTTCTCCTCATATCTTTTTAATATCTTTTTATGTTTCATGTTAAAGTTTAATTTGTTTAGTTTTGTTAAAAATGTTTAATTTAATTTTTATTTAATATAAGTAACTAGAGCTCTCTTAAATTGCTATGCCCTTGCAGTGCGTCATATATATACTTTATGTACCCACCTACCACCTTTGTACAAATGTAATGCAATTTATGAGATGCAATAAACAATTTGAATTTGAATTTGTCACTTTTACAACTTACTTCAGGTTTTTTGAGCAGTCGTCGCAAACTATGCCGCAGTACCTAGTTGAGGAATCCGGGTGAAGTTAGCTTCCACCTCCGGCCTTATTAGCACTTAACATCAGGTATGATGAAGGCCGTGTGCTTACGCGTAAGATGTAAAAAAAACAATCTTGTTTAATCATCGTCAGCCTATAAAGGTCTTACAACTGATGTTTCCGCGTGAATATAATTGGTAGCCAGCCACATACTTTTTTTTGTAAATGTCATTACTGCTAAGCTGTGCAGATTCTAGCGCACATTCTTCTCCATAGCCAAAAGACGTCCTAAATGATAGTAGGTAAAAAATATTGGACAATTTAGCAAGCAATTATTTTTAAGTTTCATCATCATCATCATCATCAACTCATTTTATGTCCCCACTGCTGGGGCACGAGCCTTCCCTACGGATGGATAAACCACCACGCAGGCCCAGTGCGGGTTGCTGGTTGTTAACGACTGCTAATGCAGCCGGGACCAACGGCTTTACGTGCCTTCCGAAGCACGGAGGAGCTCGAGTTGATACATTTTTGGTCACCCATCCGATTACCGGCCTTTGCGAAAGTTGCTTAACCTCAGCACTCGCAGACCGGGCGCGTTAACCACTGCGCCATCGAGCTTCTCATTTTTAAGTTTACTTGAATAAAAAACCCCGGGTGGTGCCGGGGGTAAAGAATTGCACCACCGAATCTCTTCCCGTGGGTGTCGTAGAAGGCGACTATGGGACCATTCCAGAGGATGGGCAGCAGCGTCTCTGTGATTATTCTCACCTTACTGCGATCGCCAACCCGCCTGCCAAGCGTGGCGATTATGGCTAATTCCCCTCAAAATTATTTATCCTTGAGGGAGGCCTTTGTCCAGCAGTGGACGTCTTTTTGGCTGAGATGATGATGATGATGATGATTACTGCTAAGCTGTGCAGATTCTAGCGCACATTCTTCTCCATAGCCAAAAGACGTCCTAAATGATCAATATCACAAATACTTTGTCTTTAAACAACAGTACTTGAAAAATTTATCTTTTTATATAAGGCATGTTTTGTGTCTACAGCCGAACACAATTCCGCCAATACCACGTAGGTAGCCAATACACGGAAGGATTCGTATGGAATAAATTATAATTTTGCATTTTAGCTGACTAAGCGTATGCTGAGACGCCGGCGCAGCGCAGAGCAGGACAGATTGTTTAGATTCTATTCTTCTTCTAAGCATTCCTATTCTCAGCGAAGGATGGACAACATCATAGCTATTTCCACCCTGATCACCGCAGCCCAAAACAACGAGCCGGTACTGCATCCGAACCATTCACACAGGTTCTTTAAGCCAGGAATGCCTTCTTCTAGGTTAAGTTCCATACTTTGTATAAACCTTGTAATTTTATGTTAAAATAAAAAAAAATAAAGAAGTTTCTTATTTTGTTTTTTGACGTCATCGGCAGCAATATTTTATTTTGTACTAACAAAATAACAACACGTGTGAACTTATCATAATCTTACTTTCCTTTTAAGTAAATTAGCGCTGTTTTGCAACCCGTGTCACTTTGGAATTTGGAATACAACGAGGATTCAAATACGAGAATTCTGGTGTAATCTAAACCTCACCTCATCTAGTCTCATTATTCAGCTAACGAAACAAAAGATTCAACAAACGGAAATACCAAAAAAGTATTAAACCAAATACTTAAAAATGTACTTCGTAATTTTCATGTAGAATCTAGAACAGGATATTAATTATTTAATTTCTTTCCATCTATATGGTTATTTAAAGAGATTGTTGGAAGTGATCGCTTTGAAGCGATAAGACCATCAAGTTACAACTAATTGGTCCATTGTTCCTTGTATTAAGTTACCTCTTCAACGTCAGTGATACTGATGTTGTTATATAATAAATAAATTTTAAATAATAATATGTCATGTTTATTTAACCATTAAAAGTAAATTAATTAATCGATATTCCATTTTGTCTTGCCTATCAAAGGTTATGATTGTGATAGAGATCACTTTTAGTGACAAAGTCACCCTTTATTTTCATTCACACACACATTCTTACTGGTACTTTCAAATGTTTCTTTTAAAAAAGTTTCTACTATATATTTAAGTTTATCTTGAAAAACGTTAGATACAAAAACAATTCCTTAATAAATTAACCACGAACGCATAGAAAAGTTTGCTTTAGAAATCAAAAACAAATCCAGCCCTGTTATAACAAAATGAAAATCAAAACTACACAATCGCACAGCACGGGTCGATTCGACCATCCCCCTGTATGGGCCGACTGCCCACAAAACTGCGTACACGCGGCCTTGGTGCTTCCCCCTCGTTATTAAGGTTCATATTGTGTTGTTGGATGTGGTTGTTATAACGATTTTTGTCCGAGCACTTTGTGTGGAGGGACTGCCCACTGTTAGGGAGAACTGGCCGCAAGGGTCGCCGGTCGGTGCCTCGTTTAGACTGTGCGGTAATCCGCTTTCAAGTAGCGTTGTGCAGACATTTGTTTTTTGTTTTTTTTTTTGTGTAGTTGTTGAAAGAATTGGTCTCTTTGTAAAAATAATGAAATGTCAGTTATATTTAATTTTACATACATTCGAATTGATAAATTAAAGAGAAAATATTATATAAAATCTTTTATTTGAATTTACTCGACTTATTAAAATTTATTCGATAATTGTACACATAATGTCATTAATGCCACAACTCCGTACATGGCTTTTTATTAGTTACTTTTGTTTACGTTGTCAAAGTGTATTAAACTACGAGTTTATTGTTTAATACATAAAATAAAAAGACGACTTAATTCATTCGTACGCAAAATGGTTTTATTTAAATGTGTAGTGTTCGCGTAAACTTTAGAAAACAACACTGTACGCTATTTCTCGTTGCTTTATCGATTTATCGATTCTCATGTATATTGTTAATGCCGTCAAGTATTTCCTGCATGTTCGAGCTTAAAGAGTACAAGAACCAGCATAGAGGCGTATTAACTAAGGTTTAAGGGGTCTCTTACGCGCGTGTTTTACCTAAAGCGCTGTGTACTACATAGGCTATTGTAAGTACAGCATGGGTAAAAGCAGATAGGTAATAACAATTTAAATAATTTCGACGGTTCATAAAACATACTTAAAAACATTTATACGCATAAACATGTGTTTGTTATGTACACGTGACTTCCAACTTTAATATAGTCAAGTGGTAACTCCAGTAGAATGGAATGCGTCTGTTGTCCCCGAAGGGATCCAGCTTGCATACATTACGCGCAGATATTGTGAATCTTTTCGATGGCTCTAAATTAACGATGCCACTAGTTTGGTCTAGTTTCAGACCCGTTGGAGTTAGAGTTAAATGCAAATTACTTGTTCTTTGTATATTGTATATTGGCCTCGAAATTGTTTAGTGGAAGTGAAGGCTACATCAGCTATTATGATGATCACTACTCCACGGGTTTGTAAGTCTACGTAGTAGAATTGGGTAGGAAAAGAATTCGCAAAAAATCAGCAAAGGCATATACTATCTTCCTTTTTTTTAACTTGTCAGAAATATTAGGAGACCTACATTGCAAGGATTTTCTATCACAATTTCCATCACAAATCAATCATCTTATTTTACAAATATAAGAGTGCTTAACTTTATCAATATGACATTATGAGTTTTGAATTATGTTGCAAAATTATATCACGTACTAAAAATTAAACAATGTAAAGTACTATTTGATTCTTCACATTCCGCACTTATAGTTTAGGACAAGTTAAATTAATTTACTGAATTAATTCGCTTTGCATGCGGCATGTATGAAACTCAGTAAATGAGAAGTTTCTTATACTACTCGTTTCCTCTTGAGAGACGTGAAAGATTTATTGAGTTAATTAATGTGTCTGAGTACGTGGCGAAGATCGTGGAGCTGCAATAGTGCATGTAAAGCAACTTTCCTAATAGCAGGTCATCATGGGTGACCCGTACCTCATGACATGCCGATATCGTGGAGCCACGATAGCATAGTTGGCAGTGCACCTGGTTCGAATTCCAATTTTTTCAACACTTTGTTTTCAAATTGTAATTTGTTCGCAACAATATTTGCGAACTATATTTGTAAATAATCATGGGTGACCAAATTGAAATATCTCGAGCTGTTCGTTTCCGTTTGCTGTCGTAATTACTAAAGAATAATCAGTTACATTCGAATTGGAATTTATTATTAGTTGATATTTTAGAATACAATCATTATTTTATTGTATTTAAATTAATTAATTTAATTAGTTAAAGTATATTTATTAATTATACATAGAAACTGAAAATAACTCTGCTTTGATTAGGGTCTTTTGGACCCTATTTCGAGTAGCAGGTTAAATTTAAATAACAATAATAAAATAAACATAATAAAATTATATATTTCGGTCACCCAGCTACATCGGTCTAACAATAGAGTATAATATCAAAGTTATTACAAAACAAACACAAATACACCTTAGGTATCAGACCCTTCATGTTATTGAACGAGAGGAGGGAGTGACCGTCTGTATGTTTTAATAAAAACAACATGTTTTGTGAGGAAATGAAAAAACCCTCCGTGTTCGAGTCGTGGCGCGGCTGAGATAGTGCGGGCCGGTCGGAAGCTTGCGCTTATTCATGAATCGGTAGATAACATATGTAGGTACGACCACGTGAAGCGATGGTATGCGGCCTATCCGGTTCACGCCAGAGTTCTTTATCATCATCATCGTCAGCTCATTTTTATGTCCCCACTGCTGGGGCACGAGCCTTCCCTATGGATGGATAGGCAGAACGGGCCAATAACCACCACGCGGGCCCAGTGCGGATTGGTGGTTTTTAACGACTGCTAATGCAGCTGGGACCAACGGCTTTACGTGCCTTCCGAAGCACGGAGCTAAAGATGATAATTTTTTGTTCACCCATCCCATGACCGGCCTTTGCGAAAGTTACTTAACCTCAGCACTCACAGGCCGGGCGCATTAACCACTGCACCATCGAGCTTCTCTAGAGTGCTCCAGATAAATCTTAACTATTCAATCACATTTAACTCAACTATAGTATTCCTTGAATACAGAAGCTTTGTCTTTATTATTGTTAAATAGTGATTTTTATTACCTTTCTGCAGATAATGATAATGCCAAAACTGTCACGTATCCTAAAATTGTTTATAGTAATTGTTTTGGAAAAAGTGAGTGGCAGTGCTTTTAAATAAATAAACTTTAATGTTGTATGGGATCGAAGCAGCGCCTCTTAATGACAAGTTGTTTTTTCAAGCCGAAAAATGAAGTTCACTAACAAAAATGTTGACGTGGACTGAAGTGGACGCTTGTCGTTATCTCGTAGTACGTTCCGTGTTCATAAATGGCATAAAAAACGCAAAGTTGACAAGATATCTTCAGAACGTTCAAGCGTACGAGAGTGAGTACCCTTTCATTGTCACTTATAATCATCAAATCAGCCCAAATTCGTCCACAGCTAGACAAAGGCCTCCGCTAAGGATCTCCACAACAGGTTTTGTACTGCTCGCATCCAGCGCATAGCTAAAGGTTGACTTATATTTTAAATCAACCATTACAATGTAACTGACTCCTTATTTAACTGTAGAGATAATACATCTATCTATCTATACATATAATAAAGCTAAAGAAGGTCGAAAGTCTGTATATGGAAGATATTCGAAAAAAAGTTGGCTAGGGATACTTAGAATCGATAACAGAATACGTTCCAACAGTTTTTAGAATTTTTTTCTGTTTATCTGTTTGTCTGTTTATTTGACCGCGCATCATGTGAAAATGGCTGAACGGATTTGGATGAAACTTTGCACATAGACAGACCATGACCCGGACTAGGATATAGGATGCTTTTTATCCCGATAACAGGTTCCTATGGGATAGTGTAGTCTTTGCGAACAAAGTCGCGGGCGACATCTAGTTATCAATATTTGAATATGAATGTTGTATCTATCAACTTGTAAATAAATTTTACTTCAACCACACACCAGCAGATGAGAAGTCAAACGCAACCGTTGCTAACAATAGATATCTATAATTTTCGAGCGACTCCAGCATAAGCCCCTCGCCTACTCGGACATGTATAACGGGCAAATATCGCGGGTGTACCCGGCTGTACCCGGTTGCCCGGGTATAGTTGCCTGGGTGTAGGTGGCCGGGCAGCCTTCCAGACGACTCCTAACTTTTTATTGCGTTTTGAGGGGTCTCCTGGCTCGTAATGTACCGATATTTGTTCCGTATGGGGGTAATACAGACCATTGGATGTTAGTTTATTTTAATGAAATTGCGCCTTTTGAAAATTATGACTTGTTTACCAATACTTTGTTCAAAATGGGAGTAGGGACGAAATGTTACTATACAATACAGAGTACCTAAGTTTATAGAATGTAACTTTTTTCATTGTAGCTATTAGCTATTGTATATTTTCTAAGTGCGCTTAATGACATTTTTTGTTCATAATCATAATCAGTATTCATTATTATTTAAATATTTTGACCCGTACCACTAGCCCCAAAAATGTCAACTATTAAAGCGTAATACGTATCATCATCATCATCATCATCATCAGCTCATTTTTGTCCCCACTGTTGGGGCACGAGCCTTCCTTATGGATGGATAGGGAGAACGGGCCATAACCACCACGCGGGCCCAATGCGGGTTGGTGGTTGTTAACGACTGCTAATGCGGCCGGGACCCACGGCTTTACGTGCCTTCCGAAACACGGAGGAGCTCGAGATGATACATTTTTGGTCACCCATCCGATGACCGGCCTTTACGAAAGTTGCTTAACCTCAGCACTCGCAGACCGGGCGCGTTAACCACTGCTCCATCGAGCTCCTAGTAATACGTATACTATACTAAATTTGTTACTTTGCCCACGATAAGAGCAATTAATACGTATATTTTTGCCTCCAACCCGTCACAAAATAAGTAATAAACTATGGTTTATTATTTATTTTGTTATTTATTTTCTAATATGTTAGAAAAATCATTATTAAAGCTTTACACGTAAATGCTACAATAATGCAATAACATTCAACGTCCTCGTCTAAGTAAAAATGGTTGAGCATCCCTGGAGAGCCATCGTTCTCAAGACGGGTATTGTTTCGTCACCTCTGGCAACCCAGCGAATTGTTGATGGCTCGTAACTTATCGATTGTATGGTTAAATAAGTTTTTAAATAAAAAAGTTTTGTATATTTAAAGCGAACAATGAGAAAGAAAATGTCATAAGTATGTGGGGTAAAAAAAAATTTTTATTTAAGTCAAACTAAAGGTGTTAAAGGAGCTCGATGGCGCAGTGGTTAACGCGCCCGGTCTGCGAGTGCTGAGGTTAAGCAACTTTAGCAAAGGCTGGTCATCGGATGGGTGACCAAAAATGTATCATCTCGAGCTCCTCCGTGCTTCGGAAGGCACGTTAAGCAGTTGGTCCCGGCTGCTTTAGCAGTCGTTAACAACCACCAATCCGCACTGGGCTCGCGTGGTGGTTTATGGCCCGTTCTCCCTATCCATCCATATGTAAGGCTCGTACCCCAGCAGTGGGGACATAAATGAGCTGATGATGATGATGATGATGATGAAAGGTGTTCCTTTTCCCTTTCAGCATAGCATTGTCCAAGGACGTATGCCTGTCCAATTTTCTACTAAACTACTACAGACATTGGTAATCTCAGCATTTGTTTTTATTTCTGACAAAATAAGAACATTAATAAAACATTTCATACTATTTACTATTTTAGTGATTTGGTGTAATCAAATAGAAACTTAGTATCCATCTACCCTGTAACTAGAATCGTATAAAACAAAACAACATAGAATATTAAACAAACGAGCAATTCTGCGACAAGGCCCAATGGACACCGCAATTTATAAGCAGGGTCGGCCCAAGAAGAAAGGGTTGGAGCAATAGCTGCTATTATTGTATCGGAAGGTGGCCTGGCCCTAACGGGCTTAAGTTTGTAGACGTAAGAAGGGATAGACACGCTATAAAAAAAATATATATTTAAATTGTCAAAGTCACATTCAAAATATCTTTATTCAGGACCGACGTCGACGACACGACAGTCTTTTGGCTGCAAAAACTGCACATTTTTCATAGAAGCAACAACATTTTTATTGGTTAGGTTACTGGTTCCAGATCAGATTTTACTGACATGTATTTTTCAGTGTTCTAACCACTAACAATCTACAAGTATACGTATAGTTGATTTTTAGTTGGTGTGTGATACTAGTTTCAAGTCTGCACCAAGGCTAGCTACCACCATTTTTAACTAAGCATGTATATTAGTAGAATTGTTGTATCGCAACAGAAAGAAATCATTATTCCATCGAATAACTACCTACTACTCGTACAGTCATAGCATCCCAAATAGATCAAGCTCAGTCATACGGCCATCAAAGAAATAAAATCTAAAGAAACATTTAGAACTTTCAGCAAGGCGTGTGTCAACAAATTTAAAGGTGTTTTTGACGTATACATTTTCACGGCATGTCTATTCGTTCATAAGTCTGCGGGGTCACATTTGCAAATACAAACGTTTGTAAGTGTTAGTGTGTCCGCACAGCTGTCCCTTACGCACACGGGCGCGTAGGGACAAAGGTCACCGGCCACAGCCTTCTTATATTTGTTTAAGACGTGTATTGTGCCCTAAACCCTTATTTTACTGTACATTTGTGCCGCTACCTGACTTGGTACCCGTTGTTTCTGTTGCCCTTACGTATTGTTGTATGTTTCGGTATACTTATTAAGTGAAACCTTTTTTGTAATGGCTTTACGAATTTTTCTTGAACCTCTTTAGATTTTATGTTAGACTTTTTTAAATGATGTCTGATTAAAGAGGTTTTTAGACTTTCACAAGATACTAAAGACTCATTGATTAATGATGAGATTATATAAAAAAGCAAAACATAGGGACACAGCCAAAGCCTTCCTTTAATTTTTAATGAAAAAGTAATTGAATCAGTCCAGTTTTGGAGGAGACGTTGATTTTGTCTACTTTTCATATCTAGAATCTAGAATCTATAGATCTAGAACGAATACACTTTCGATCTTTTAATTTTTACCACACCTTTCTGTGACACGTTGTATATACTGATAACATATTTGTGAAAGAATTGTCAGAATCGGTCTAGAGATTACCTTACGCGACGTATAGGTATACTTAATGTCAAACCTATTTCGATAGTCGTTAATCAGTATTTATGCATTGCCGGCTACGCCGCCGACCCGTCAGACAGTCTGGCCCTAACTCGACGGGCAAATAGAAGCAGGCCCCCGATGCTCGGGCTCTCAATCAAAATGATAGGTAATGCTGTTACACGACCGCTGGACGAATAGCTTGCTAGTAAGTACATGTAGGCACGAAAGTTTTATAAAAGACTCATTTTTACGTTGCGCTGCCTTAACAGAAGACTAATAAGTTCAAAGGTATACATGTATTTATCTATACTAGTGGTCGCCCAGTGGTCGAACGTAATTTTATTAAGGTGCATGGATTGTATCCTCAGCAATGAAAAATTAAAAACATAGAATGTGAGTTTGGATTGGCGTTGACAGATTTCAGCCGCTCCTCTTCAATTTTTTAAATTTTTGAAAAGAATATATATTCTTTTTAAAAATTTCAAAATTTGCGTGTGTATCAAATACATAAACGTGTGTGTAATACATGGTAGTGTGTGTAATGTTTGTTTTATTGATTTAATGTATTTTTATGCATAATTTAAAAAAATATTAACATTCGGCAATCCTTCTCTATATAAACTATAAGTGTACAAAATTTTATACTACTCCGCCCGCGTAGGTAATTTTCGTAAAAAAAGGTACAAAGTTTTTGCTTCACGTAATATATAGATTGAGACATATAATATTTTAATATGTAGAGGGTATATGTTTTATAGTTCAATATAGTACTTAAATTAATTTCCTATGCTAAAACTTTCCAAAACTCCGATTGTATAGTGACTTTTTAAAGTTACATCCAACCGTCTGGTTATTTGGAAGATACTGCTTAAAGATATTTACTATATCGAAATCTACTATTTCGAAATTGTTATACTTTGTTTCATTGTGGCGAGTTATTTTTGTCAAAGTTATTTTTAATACGATAGTAAGATGGTGACTTAAAACATTCCCTACGATTTAATTTTGAGTCCTCTAAAAATAAATAGACACAAATTTGTCACTTTCGTGCGAGACCGTACGCTCACAGCCGACCAGTGGTGTGATCCCTATTCCCTAATTAATCCTGTATCGTTGGGATCCACCAGACTCCTGTAGGATGACCCTAACCCGATTGGGCGTTAACTGTGTTTATTTAACTGCAGTTTACTCTCACATTTGATACGTCGAATCGAATCATTTGTATTTTTCAATCACAGTTAGTTAGTTAGTGAAAGACTATACCAATAGACCATATCTGTTTTGTATGTATGTATTGTTAATTAAGTTATATATTTCAAGTATTTAATTGTAATAAGTTGTATTATATAAGTGCAATTTATATGCCTGAGTTAAATAAAGTATTTTCATTTCATTTCATTTTCAATTCATTTTATTCATTTCTGTGCCTAGAGTCATAACCATTGTCTTTTTTGTTTTTTCTGTAGAAGAAAAATAAAAATATTTTGATTTTTTAAAATCTCTTTATGTTCTAGGGTAAAAAACACTGTGATCACTAATGGTTATATATTTTACATATTACAGATTTAAATTGCAAGTTTCTAAGGCTGATTATATTAATATCTGAAGTAGACTACATAGGAATAAATAATAATAACTAATAAATTATTTCGTTGTAGTTTTGTACGCCTCTGTACCTTACAACAAATCGGGTAAAAACGCAACTAGAATTTAATATTTATTTTTCGGGGAAAATCGCAACTGGGGAATAACGCAATTAACCCTACAAACAGCTAGTCATAAAAAATGCTTAATGATAACAAAGCCGGAGTACGCATACTACCACTCCACCACTGTCAATAATGAACGTATAGCAAATAACAATTATCTGTAGTTGGTAAGTAGGTATATAGAGAAAATTTAATATTAATCTCAACCCGAAATTAAATTTTTGAACACGTTAACCCCAAGAGATGACGCTTAGAAATTTAGCAAAAACAGCGCACACCAGGAGCTTTGGGCCGGCAAAGTTGGTAATCGATACGGCCTCAGGGTTTTGGGTATAAATTAGAAGTTCCATCGATCACCGGCGCCCTTTGCCCATCGGATCGTACTTTATTGATAGTGAATGTTACCCGACAGTTCACTGAGTTACGTTAAGTGGGACAAGTATTTTTGGGATAATTTGACTGCGCATAGTAGGGCCTGGCCTGAAATACTCGTGTACCCAAACTTTATGCATTGAAATTCAAAATTAAACGTTATTTATTTATTTCATACCTTCGGTTCGTACGACCACGGCGCGAGAGGTTGTAGTAGAGAGTATTTGATTAGGAATTTGTAATAATTATATCAATAATAACGACCTAGGTGTGTTCTAATCAGTATAATTGTAAAGTAAGTTAATTATTGTAATGAATATTTATTTATTTAATAGAAAACAAACGGTCATAAGTACAGTTTTCATCATTCATTTTAATATAGTTTCCTTTATGTTTATAAGTGTTAACATGAGTTATATAAGTTAATGCTACTTAATGCTTACAAATGAATGGGAAACTAAAAAAATGTTTTTAAATATATAACTTTTAACAATTAACACTTAGTAACTAAACTTACTTAAAAACCGATAAACAAGCTTGCGGAAGCTTACAAACAGGATTGCGGAAGACCCAGGTTCGATTCCTGGCTGGGTCAGGTGGGCGTTTAATTTTTTCACTGTATTTTATAAATATTTAATTCAGCTTCAGTGCATCAATTAGCACTTAAAAATAAAAAGTAAAATTTACAAAAACAAGGTTATGATACCGTTCATAATAAGGTTCTTTAAAGTATTATTCTTTACTCTCTTGTGTAACACCTCGGTGGCCGAGTGGCACAGCGGTCGGCCCGATATCCTAAGGTCCCGGGTTCAATCCCAGGTCGGGTAAAGTGTGTTTCGGATTTTTCGATGCATAGCCTGGGTGTGTGATCACCAACTTGATTACAATGATGGAGGCCTTTGCCCAGCAGTGGGACAGTTATAGGCTATTTACTTACTTACTCTTGTATACTAACTAATTTAATGACGTGATTGACCTTCATTATTTACGTATAATTAAATAACTTAGTTAAAGAATATTCGTTTGTCAAAACATCCACTTAAGTTAGTATTCATTGAATACCGATATATAATCCATTAAATAGTTAGTAAGGAACTGGGGAAGTATTAGAAGTGTACAGTTCGTTAAGCAAAGGTCATCCCACGGGTCACGCCGGCAGATTACCTACCAGGGTATAATTGCTTACCTAAATAATATATGAAGTTACGAATAATTCGGAGGAAGTATTAAATTAAATTTTCCATTATAATTTTAGGGTTCAACCTGGTAGGCGAAAGTTCGTTAATAATAATAGTTCATCAGACATTGATAAACTGATGAAGATGATAATGATATCATCACTTTATTAACGTGCCATTAGGAGCTCGATGGCGCAGTGGTTAACGCGCCCGGTCTGCGAGTGCTGTTTTTTATGTTAAAAAGAGGCAAACGAGCAGGCGGGTCACCTGATGGAAAGTAATTACCGCCCGCCGCCCATGGACCAAAGTAATCGCAGTAGCGTTGCCGGCCTTGAGAAAGGAGTTGGATCTTGAGGAGGAAGTAGGAATCGGGAGTGGGGAGGGGTGAGAGATGGGCCTCCGGTACTTTCACTGACCCGAAACACAACAGCAACTAGTGATATTTTGTGAGAGGGTGGTATTACGCCGAGCGAGCCGGCCCATTTCGTGCTGCAACGCAGCGTGGCTCTACCACTCAGACAGTGTCACTAATTTAGCACCACCCAGGGGTCACGGGTCACGTGTAATGTCTCAAGGGTAAACCTACGGACGCGAGTAACCTTTAACTTTAACCCCTAAAACTATGTGGCTGTTCAACAACTTTCGCAAAGGCCGGTCATCGGATGGATGACGAATTTATCGTCTCGTGCTCCTCCGAGCTTCGGAAGGCAAGTACGCCGTTTGTCCTGGCTGCATCAGCAGTCGCTAACAACCACCAATCACTGGGCCCGCATGGTGGTTTAGGGCTCGTTCTCCCTATCCATCCATAGCGAAGGCTCGTGCCCCAGCAGTGGGATATCATAAAATGAGCTGATGATGATTAACGTGCCACGACTGGGTTCGAGCCTACCCACATAAAAAAGCACATGAGAGTTGGAAAATGACAAAAGATACACTTTTTATTTTAAAGCATCGTTGAAATTTTCTAGTAAAATACAATGGTTTCTTTTGAACAAATTTAGAGCTGTCTGAAAAATACTTACTTACTTGTTAGATAGTAACATCTTCTTTTCATAATGTAAAATCATTACAAAATGCAACGTTTAACGAAAAAGAATAGGTAGATACATATCTAACCTACATAGGTTGTGATCTTTTTATAGTATAAAATAGAAATTAAATAAACTATACGAATTAATTATACATCGTCAAATACAAATGTTACCAAAAACGTAAACTCGCGAAGGATATCATTTGATGATATGATAAAAGTTTCTGTAGGTATTTCATGGAAAACACAGAAGGTAGACTTATAAAAAATCCGAGTACCTATTTTACGTGTCAATTTCAACCCTAATGAGGAGATCGGAGCATAGCCTATCAAACTGTCCCAATATGGTTTTAACAATTGGCAACTGACAATAAAAAACTACGAAATGGCTTAACGTGCCTTCACGAAGATATTTCAAATTTGGTCACCTAGTCGAGTTATAATGAAACTACAAGGCAGCCATCTTTCTTGAAATAATTGAAACTTAACAACTCTCAAAGTTCTCCTATCTCCGCCATACAAGTTGGCCGTTCTACCTTTACAGGTGAGTCAAAGGAGCACTTAACATCGCCTAAAAGGATACATTATTGAGGAGAGCTCTAAAAACACAATTTTTACATCCAAGCGGTCCTGCCGCGCATATTTTATTGCGGGTCTCTGGGATGACCCTGCGTTGGACGGACGCACTCACAATGTATAGACACGGCACGGCACCTTAAAAACACGTAGGCATCCATGTTACTGTACTGTGTTTTGTGTGTGATTGTCATATTCATCACCAGCTCACTTTTTTTTGTAATGTTACTGTTGTAATGTTTTTACAACAGATAACAGATTAAAAACGATAGCGAAACGATAGCGAAGTTACAAAAGAAAAAATGTAAGGGATTGACATTACGTTGACCACGTAATTCAGTGCGGCTTATGTCAATCCCATACATTTTGTTCTTTTCGGACTTCGCTATCGTTTTTGTAATGTTACTTTGGCTAAGGGCCCAGTGAAAACATTCCATTAACGACAACGGGGGCCCAGTGCAGTTGTGTGATTGTAACTACTTTAAGAAAATGAAAATCAAGAGACAAAAAGATAAAAAAATTGTTGTATCATACGTAAAAATCCTAATTAACTTTTCCTATGAAGCGGGGGCGATATAATCCTTTTACTCGCTACTAGGCCATTCTATTTTCCTATGTCTGTTATTTGACACTCCTAATTTTACGATTCTTATTCGTGCTGAATATGCTCCCACCAGTTCAGGTTAGATGAACGTTAAGCGCTTCCTGGCTATAGTATAAATAAACAAAAATTAAAGAAATAAACGGTAAAGTGATCCGGGGTTTCACTTTTTTCATGCCAAAACGTGTAAAACGTGTTTTTACACGACAGAAAATTGTTTTTTTCACTTAAATTTAAAGTACGATGTGTTAGAAACTACCACGAACCATTTTGTCTTGGTGTATGAATGTGCAATGTTTCCGTCATTCATTATCACTCACTCATCAAGTTCCGGGGATGAAGCTCATTCCTAAAGCCCAAGATTATTTTCTTCCACGTGTAAGTCTTCTTTCTATCCATCTATGGTATATTCGTATGCATAGAAATCTGGAATATCTTTGATGTCATTCTGTAACAAAAGAAACAATAACTGAATTGATATTTTTTATTGGTAGTACAAAATAAAAGTAGTTTGTGTGACTGAAATTTGTTGGTGCTAGAAAACTATGACTTTTTAAAACCAAAAAATCTTTTTATCATTCTAAACTTTAAAAAATGTTCTTATTTAATATTGAACTTGTTTCCAACGGCTTGGTAGCTCTGGTTCACTGTCTATATATTTTTAACTTATACTGATTGATAACAAGAGTTAAAAATCATTATTCTTGTTTTGAGTTGCACAGTCATAAAAAATATATATTTACAATAATTCCGTAATACAATACTTTTCACAACAAAAATTATGGGAAGCCGCCAGTTATAGTGAGAAGGAAACTTTGCCAAAACTAGTATTAGCTAATATATATGAAAAAGTGAACAGTTTAAATATTAAATATTATGATCGGATGTTAGTGACGTTACAAAGTAAAAAGTGTTGAATAATTTCAGCGGGCTGGTTAGAACCACGATAGCTCAATTGGAAGAGCACCTGACCCGGTATGTCAGAAGGGTGCAGGTTCAAATCCTGCTCGTGGAATTTTTTTTCAAAATTTGTGTTTTTGTAGTTTAAATATCGTGCCATGTCTAGCCGTTTCTAAGACACGATCTACCTGGCCGGTCCCGCGAGGCAGCGAGGTCTGATGGACGGACGTCGCAAGGGTTAACCTAAGTCAATATAAATATTTGACGAAGCCCCGTTGCAAGGCGTATCTGCGTGTATCTAGATTTGAACCCGCATGCGTGTATACACACTCTTATACATGGTCGATGTTTAATACGTTTATATAGCTAGTGGTTGTATAATGGTTTTAATTAGAACACTTCTTTAAATAAATATTTTTGCAAGTAAAAAATATTTCGACGAATTGAGAGCCTTATTTTTTTTTGAAGTCGGTTAAAAAGGCTGATAAAGACGGTAATTTTTTAATTTTATATAAATTTTAATTAAACGTTAGTAGCCCGATGAAAAAATGCTATAGGGTTGAATCCGAGAAGTCGCGGTTCAATCCGTATGACTCCGTTAAACTACGTGAACCCATACCATCACAAGCTTCCTATGTTTATGTAATATATTATGGGTTGTATTTAATCGATCACCAAACTAACCTAACCTAACCCACATAAATACTAAGTTAGCACCTAAAAATACAAAGTTAGCACCTAAACTACTATTTAGATGCTAACTTACCATTTTAGGTGCTAGCCTACTATTTTTTTGTGGATCAATTTATTATATCTTTTAATTTATTACATTAAATTTAATTAATTATATTTAATTTATTACACTTTTTTTCAACGCCTCCATCTTATTTAAAATCAATCCTCTCCATCCCTAGGTTGCCTGGAAGATATAATAATAATATAATATAATAATAAGCTTTAAGTGATGAGGCCGCCTATTGTACGACTCCTATTTACTTTTGTTTTCTTTGTTTGACATGTCTGTGTTTTTTTTATGTGTACAATAAAGTATTTTATTCTAATACTAGCGACCCGCCCCGGCTTCGCACGGGTGCAATGCTGATATTATCAGTGTTTTTCTACTATATTATGCATGTATTTATACTTAAAAATCTTCCTCTTGAATCACACTATCTATTGATAAAAAACCGCATCAAAATCCGTTGCGTAGTTTTAAAGATCCAAGCATACATACATAGGGACAGACAGACAGCGAGAAGCTAATTTGTTTTATACTATGTAGTGATTCTATTCTTCCTGAATAGGTTGACAGTACCATTAACTACCACAGCAGTTGAGGACTTCGGGCGAAGTCCGCTTCCACCTTCGGCCTTATTATCACTTGACATCAGGTGAGATGAAGGCGAAGTGCTTATCCGTATAATGTTTTTTTTTTAAAACAAGCGAGCCTTTCAGTAGTCGCATATGATGTGTAACATTTGACATGTCACCTTAGTAATAAGCAATTTTAACATTATATTCTGAAAAAAATGGGTCAGGTATTACATCATTTTATAACTATAAAATAAATGCAGTAAATACTCATTAGAAGACATTTGACATATCAAAATGACCTTTGATAGTCAAATGACATAATATGTCACATATAATAATAATATGTCATGTTCATAATATCGATTTTAAATTTACAAAATGGCGCGCGCTTCCCCGACTTCTTATTACACTGTTACACATACTTCCGTCCCATTTCACAAAATCACTCTCACAAATTGCTTATATAGAAAGAAAGAGCGAGCAGAAAGATGTTACACATCAAAAACTATAAATGAAAACTTTTTTTAAAGCGTCACTGCCAGGGCTAGCTTCACAGTCTCAATAAATAAACACGTTTCTCCTTGCTAAAATGATCAGAACAATGCATATAAAGTTGTTTAAAGGTAACTTATATACTTCCGCACGTTAAATAATTAAATAAGTAAACCCATAGTCTTCCCAGTATGTGGTTAGCTGACAAATGCGAGGGTAGTACGTGAGAATTACCCGGAGTTTTATCCGGGACCCGAACCCACGTCCCCTGGGCCGTCGGCCGAAAACTTTGCATCTGACCCGCAATATCTCTATAGAGATGTTTGTTATATTTTCCAGTGGTGATAGATAGTGGAGAATAGTTGTTATTTCACTGACAGGGTTGATGGTTTTTATTTAGATAATTAGGAATAAAATGTTCAAATAATTTTGTTGCGAACAAATTACAAAAACACAAATGTTGAAAAAATTTCCACGAGCAGGATTTGAACCTGCACCCTTTTGACATACCGGGTCAGGTGCACTTCCAATTGAGCTATCGTGGTTCTAACCAGCCCGTCGAAATTATCTAACACTTTTTACTTTGAAAGCCAAAGGCGCTCATTCAATGTCAACGACTACCGTCACTAACATCCAATCATAATATCCTGCTCGTGGGAATTTTTTCAACATTTGTGTTTTTGTAATTAAGAATAATTATTTTTTTTTTTACAAATATTGAAGGTTCAAGCAATCTGAATTTTACTGTCAGATCTGCACACTATTTGGCTCAAGATGTCTATTTTTAATTTAAACAATATCATTTCATCAGTTTCACAAGTGTTTTCTCATTACTCAACTCAACTTTGATTCATAACTATAAATCAATTGCAATTTATTTAATTTATTTACCCGTCATCGTTTGTTATTATAATTGACTTTCCTCCTCACCTAGGAAAAGAAGTTTTGTACAAAGGATACTTGTGATTATTCCAATAGTGTCATACAAGCAAGCATCGTAAATTTGGCCTGTCATCAATTTAAAACTTGTCTTCACTTGGTCACCGATTCACTTCAGTGCCCACTTACTTATCAAGTCAAACTCACTTCAAGTAAAACATTACATTTTTACTTTTTTAAGTTAATAAAAATCTTCTATTTCATTTTATTATCACGGATATCATTTATTAAGGCGAAGGGTAAGGCACACTATCGCCAACAATTGATAATTTGACAATTACTAATGTTTTTTAAACATTGCGTACCGTCCGACAACAGGAAAGTATATATAGTATTTATTTAATAATTGTGCACTACTTTTTGTTGCATGGTTTATTCACAAAACGGGCTATCGCATTTATTCACAAACAATGGCCACTGCTGATGTTAGTGAATGAATACAAAAACAAACTTAAAAGTAGTGCACAATTATTAAATAATAGATGTTTACCTAGTGTCGGAAGGTCCGCAATGTTTGAAAAAAAATCCAGTTTAGCAGTTATCAAATTAAATCCATTAGCGGCGCTAGTGTGCCTTACCCTTCGCCTTAATGATTTCGATCAACATGACGACAGTCCAAAAAAACATAAAACTTTGAAGTCTAAGGGGGTGTTATCATCTCTATACAAGCCCCCATCGCTCTCAAACCGGTAGGCTAGTATCTCTAGTTTTCTTATCTACTTACTCCCATATCCCAACGAGCCTCCGGGGGCATTCCGCCTCTTTACGGCCTGTCAATGACTAGTAAATTTAGAACCGGCCCACCATTGATATAAATGTTTTTTGTTTTCCCCACACAGCCTTTCCGATTGTTATTTAGTGTGGTGCGGATGAGATGTTGTTCTTGTTACTGTTTCCCATTTTACAATAACTTCCCTTTGTAGTTCAGTTGTGAGGTAGATGTAATGAAAGGGTGAGATAATAGCAAAAATATTGGGGTTAATAAGTTTTTTCTATAATTATTATTTTATAGTAATACTAATCTATACTAATATTATAAAGCTGAAGAGTTTGTTTGTCTGTTTGTTTGGTTGAACGCGCTAATCTCAGGAACTACTGGTTCGAATTGAAAAATTATTTTTGTGTTGAATAGTCCATTTATTGAGGAAGGCTGTAGGCTATATTACATCACACTATGATTATTAACGTGGGTGAAACCGCGGGGCACAGCTAGTGTTTTAATAAAGAAAGGACTATGTTGATGACGATGAACGATAAAGACAGTATTAAAGTAAAACTTAAAGTAAAGCAAACCTTAGTGGTTTCTAAATGCTAGTGCCAACTATGTGGTTGGCATAACTTGTATGTAATGTAATGTTAAATAAAAAATAAAGAAATCTATAACTAGGATATTATTTAATAATAAAAGTTCTACATTTTAAATTTTCAAATCCACTTGGAAAAAAATGGTGAGTAAAGTGCTAGTCACACTAATATTATAAATGCGAAAATGTGTGTGTATGTGTGTATATTTGTTGCTTCTTCACGCTGCAACGGATGGATGGATTTGGATGAAATTCGGCATACAGATAGTTTATAACCTAGATTAACACATAAGATACCTTTTATCCCGATATTCCCACGGGACCGGAAACCACGCAGGTGAAATTGCGGGCGGCCGCTAGTTTATTATAAAGCTATAATATAATCCCAACATAATAATATTTTTTGTAATTTAATTTTAATGATTTTATTATTTTGAAATTTGCATTCACAAAAAAATAAATTAGAAGAAAGCAACCGAATTTTAATGAATGTTATTGACAAGTTGGATGGAAAACTACTTAAAAAATACACAGCTGTAACACCACAGTTTTGTAGCGAATAACCACTGAGACTATCCGAAATCGACTCAAATTTTTCAAGTAGTCTTCCCTATCTAAGACTATTATGTTCAATCTATCTATATGCTACAAAATGGTAGTTTTACCTACAGCGAGCCACAGTTAATCGGAAAGATACATAAATTATTTACTAGCCTTAATGCACTTAATACCAAGGCTGATTTGATTTCTCATTCGACAATTGGTCAGCTATTAAACAGGCATTACTGACCTATTTGTGAAAGTTTGTGGGACCAATGGAGTAATGTATGTAACTCTAACGATGAAGATAGTGATTGACGTATGGATTGTAATGTATAATTACATATTTTAATATCATTGTATATTAAGTAAATTAATTCGGACTTGTGTTCGTGTGATAAATGTTGTTGATGTATTTCGTTTTTATCACAATAAAACGAATAAATATATAATTCACTAGCTCCTTGAAGAGTTTAAATCAAAACTGAGAACAGAAATTGACAGCAACTTTATCAACTTTACAAAACCGGATTTAATTCTTGTGTAGGAACCATCGCCGGCGCCGCATCCGTCGTATGCATGAACGTGCATATGTAACAACATATTTGAGCTCGCGAACGACATTTCTATCGAATTCGAAGGGTTTGACGCATAGTTCGTTGCACTGCTGAATGTTTAATATGCCCGCTGAGAGCGTATGGTGATTTGGAGTTTATTGCATTTTTTACTTTTCCACTAAATGTAATATTTTTTAAATATTTTGAATAAAACAGTCAACTAGCCCAGGTGGAAAATACCTATAGCATTGTAAGTGCAAAATAACAGTAAAACAAACAAAATAGATAACTAAGTTTTCGGTAAAATTAAGTTACAATACAGTATATAATTATATTTGCTTATACATTATGTAGATGCAGTTGGTATAAATAAAACGGTAGATAGAAGGAAGGAAACCTTCTTGCTGTAATAATTACAATTATTAGAGCGACGATCCATACGCACATTTTTAAATTATACCTACTTTATTTTGGTTACTTTTAACTTTAATATACTCGTGGTATTTACCACGGTATTTACCAATATTTATTTAAATATTTATATATAATTGCTATAAATATTCTATGAACTATCTACGTAGGTATAACTATTATACGTGTGAGAATTAATACACCTAAAGTTATACGCATAAAAAAAAAACAAAATTTTAAGATATCAAAAACAAAAAACCGTCGCGCATTCGAAAAACGAACGCCGAATTCACACCTGGCCCCCGAGGATATGACTGACCAATCACAAGTCGCTCACCCGTTTCCCCCGCTGACCAATAGCTGACCGGTCGAACCCGTCGCGTGCCGTCCCCAAATCACGCGTCACGAAACGGGTTCCAAAAAGTTTTTATAGCGTATAAATATTGGACCTCCTCGGATGTTGGTTTGATCTCCAAAAAGTATTTATCTGAATAATACTTTTTGGAGATCCGACACAGGTAGTTAACAAAGGGCGTTTGACACGAGCTGTATAATAGCTGTATAGTGGTCAACACTTGACAGGGTATAAATTGATGCTCTTTACAGATTTATCTCCGTAACTTGTTTGTTTTGTTGTCGCGTGTTAGACCTGTATTGGGATGAATGGTGAGATGAAGGGATAGATGTGATTGTGGTAATTCAATTTTATACGCGTGGTTTGTGTATGAATGATGTGTGGTAAGCAGTTTATCTGTATAAATGAACCGGTTTCCTTCACTTCATTTTGGTATAAACTTTTTTACAGGTTGTCCAGTGTTTTCCGATGTTGTTGACCAATGAATAATATTATAACTAGTAAGCTAAACTTTTTTTTTAAATTGTTTTTGCATAAAAATTTTTTGAAAGATAGTAATATTTATTTGAAAAAAATATTTAATGAATGGGGCTATTTCGTTTCTTCGTAAATCAGTTCATAAGTTCATAAGTGACAGGGCTGTTTAGGTTACTAAAATTAATGTTCTTCAGACACTTTCAGACAGCACATTTCATAAAGACTGTTAGGAAAAGCCTAACTTTTTTTATAACATTTGCAGCCAAACCTTTTACGAAACATGTGTAGGTATTGCGTGTTTCATTCATTCAAATTCCTCTCACACATATAACTGAATCGTGTGATTTTAAAACAACAAAAACGCCACTTTTTTTTTGAAATCGAGTTTTTGAACGCAACTTTTTCTTTAGGCCTATTTACATATTTGCCTTATAAACCAGACATGTCTTCTGACGTTTTATACTTAAAACGAGGTATCAATTTTTTATTTTGTTGTAGGCAACACATGTTTAAATTAATAATCATTTTTTTATATCTACTGAAAAATTATAGCTCCTTGACATATATGTTGTTATAAAATCACACGATTCTGAGAATAGCGCTCAGAATCGAACCCCGAATAATTAAGTTTACATGAGTCTAAAGTGGTCTAAGCACTATAGAGATTGTTCTAAGCGCTATCAAACTTACTGTTATATGCTTAAACCTTAAACAAAACACAACATATTGAAGAAATTATGTACTTTTAATAACTGAATAAGTGGCTTACAGCACACTACACGTGGCAAACCAAATGCAGTTTTATACTGATATTGTACCTATATGTGTTATAATAAGTGTTGTAAGCTAAACGGCGAAGCTAATGGATTTGTAAGCGATAAGTCAGCATGTTTAACATTAATTAGAGCAATCTGCTGTTTTCTTTATCTCCCGGGTGTATAGAAATTCGGAAAAATATACTACTACCCTATAACCCTATACTACCCTATAGTAAGTAAGCTGAAACCCTAAGATCTATTAAAAAACATAACGTCGCTGTAGAATTGTCCTTGTATAAAATATTCAAATAATTTTTAACGCAAATTTTGTTGTTTTGTTGTCAGAAGGGTGCAGGTTCAAATCCTGCTCGTGAAATTTTTTTCAACATTTGTGTTTTTGTCCTTGTATGTCAAGGCATATATTTTTATTTTTGTAAAAATCAAATGAAAACCACGAATTTTATAATACCGCGAAACAGTGTACCCAATATAATGACTACTTGTGTTCATTAAACATTTTTTTTTTAGTCTACATCAGTTTCTTTACTTTCGAAAACCTCGTAACTATGTACTTACATATAAAAACAGAAAACCTCTTAAGTCATTTAACTGGTATAATCTAGTTAAGTAAGGGATTGGTTAATAACATAATTAGGGCCTTTTTATCATTCAAAACATGAGACAAAAGCACATAACAATATTTTAAACATTGACGAAATGAGTCATTTTTTTCCTCTCCTGTAAAGTTTGGATATCTGGTTGCATACGAGGTTATCATTCTACAGCGACGATAAGTCATTTAGCATTGTAATATCGACTGCGGATTTCTTTTGAAAAATGACCGCCTTGATCCCTGGATTTACTTTTATCCCAAATGTCATTTCACCCCTTCTCAAGCAAAACCTGCCTCTGAAGTGAACCGATTGCCCCATACATTGTCTAAACAATCCTAAAGTGATCACTTTATCTTTTCAAAAGTCGTAAAGTAACTAATTTTGTACATCAAAATTGTACCCTTTAGTATTTCAGATAAGGAGCAGAATCATAAATCGCGAAAGGCGTATTCGTTTAAAATTTTCATATTTGCTTCACCTCAATAGATGATAAACACCAAACCTTTTGAACAAAATTCTGTCTTTTGTTTTTCGCATAAGGCCTAAATTTGACAAGCAAACAAATTTTAAAATGTCCGACAAAGCAGTTTCGCGAATCACGTCCGAATCGTCTGAACCGCCTTTTGTTTTGCATTTCGGTTTCGAACTTATTTTTAAAGCGATATAGTGTAAAATATTTAAATTTGCCTTTAGCGTTTCGACAGGGTAAAGTTTCAGTTGCCGGTCCATAACAAAACACATAAATTAAGTGCTCAATAATAAATGGAAATGTCCCTTGCAGAGGACAGGGCATTAGGGCGGGATTATGAGGAGTGTGCCCGGTGTTTCTGGACTTTCGCGCTGGGGTCCAGATTATTGGCAAATGGAATTGCTATGGAACAAAAAATTATGCAGACGTTGTTTTATAGTGTACGCGAACACAATACATTGAAACAAAACTATCGCATACAGATCTACTCGTGTAAAATAATAAGAATTTAGAAACGCCTTTTTAGAACAAGATAGAGCCAATGTAGTTACAAAAGGAGTGACAATAAGCTTCTTCTTGATGTAGGTCTAAAACAGTAAAATTATTGTTCAAAGACACACACACACACACGCATTTATATACCTACATACTTAATTAACAATGGATTGTACAATTGAGCAAACATTTTAAATACTAAAGAAAACTTATGAACTAAAGTCGTTAGTACTAATAAAATAATTTTAAATAAAAAGCTTCTTTTAAAAAGCTTATTTTAAAAAGCGGCCTTATTTCAAATAGTTACAGTACATTTTCCAAATGCACGTAAAGTTTCATTGGTAATGTAATGAAATAATGACTCGACAGAACTGTACTATACATATATGGCATTAAATGTTACAGAGAGGGCTCTCAAACGATACGGGCTTACGTATAAAGCTTATGAAAGCATAAAAAATCAAGAAAATTTCATGTGAACCAAACACATGGAGAATAAACACACGAAGTAGATACTTACAAAAATATGAAATTCACCACAACATTTGCTGGGGACGGGCGAGCGGTACCGACAGCAAAAGGAACGATTGCTTTAAATAATACTTTTTCAAGGGTATGATCTAAATCATTGAGGTATTGTACCAAATATAAGACAGCCTGGTCGATATTACTAGCTGTGAGTATAGGTTTTATAGCAGCTTAATCGAGTGCATAAAATAAAGTATTTTAAATCATTGAGGAATTTTACCAAATACATCAGGTCGATATTACTAAATGTGATTATTATAGGTTTTATGGCAACTTAAACGAGTGCATAAAATAATAAATTGATAAAGTATTATTATTACACAATCAATATATATGTTTTGCCTTAATTACTGATTGTGCCAATATTTTCAAGTCACATATTTGACGACACTTAAAACTATAGGATAGATAATAACTATAGCATACACGGTCGTTGTGGAGATCCTTGGGGGAGGCCTTTGTCCAGCAGTGGACGTCTTTTGGCTGAGATGATTATGATGATGATACAAAATGTAATGAAAAAACATATTGATGACTATGGGCCGAATTTTACCAAACCAAAATAATGGTAAATATCTACATAGTTGTAATAAACAACTTCAACTTTCTAAACCCTCTTTGAAAAGTATGACTAGACCTAGACTAGACCCATTTCTTTTTTTCTTCTTCAAGAAATAATCCAGAAATAAGTCAACCCTCTGTGAGTATAATATTGACTTTGAAGTACTAGTGATGAAATGCTTTACATTTTGACAAAAGAACTCTTAAGAACACAAAAACATTTAAGAAGGGAGTCGAATTTTTGCGACATTGCATAATAAGTTTTTATTTAGAGTTGTGTGAGGAGCATTGAAATGAGTTTTTACAATTGTTTCAGCTGTAGAAGCGGCTTCCATCATATGTTCGTATGCCGGCTCGTTAACAATAAAAAATGTCGTTTAACATGTGGCTTAAATCATATTGGCATACCTTGGTCTACTATTTATTTTAAAAAAGTAAAAATACAATTGACGTGATTATAATAATATTACTTTTGACATATTTTTTTATACTTTAACATTCAAATGTCATACGTGGTCTCTTTTGCAGTTAGTACATGCTCACTCGTCCATAATGCGAGTTGATAGGTAGATGTATTAAAAAATAGTATACATTAGACACGAATACGACATCATAATATATTATATTGGCACAGACGCACCTATGTATTATTGCCTACTTTCTATGCCTTTACATTTGTATATATAAGGTCACATTTTATCAACTGCAAATATTTGGAGGATAAATTCAACAACATATATATTTTTATACGCTAGTTTTCAAGAAAAACGCCAAAAGACATTTCAATAAAAAAAAATAAAGCACTATCGGTAGTTTAAATTCAAAGGAGCCGAAACACAGAGGCCGCAGAGTGCCCCTAGTTTCATTAAAAAAACCGACAGAGAGGCCGCTCTTAAAAATATTACAATTTTTATGTCAGGAAAAGTAAAAAAAACTAACCTTAATTTTTTTTATGCTTTTGGGCTTTATTTCCCTGATATAATTAGATGTTTTGTCAAAAGTTGATAAAAAGTGACCTTATATAGCTATAACGGATACAAAAATTTGTTCAAAGAATTATTTAAATAGACATAGGTATCGTTTGCAAAAAGATGCGGTTGGTAACAAAAATTGAAAGAAGCTTTCAATAAAGTTTTAGTACGTATTTTTCTCCAAACAGAATGTCCAACCTTCAGATACCTTCAGAACCGTCAGATGGTAAGTGATAGGAAGGCCGAATAGAAGCGCACTTTACTCAAAATCCCAAAGTACTAAGGTACCTACTGGCTATCTCGTCTTTACCTTTCGGAGCACAAGAATGCTTCCAACAATATTGTAACGGCAATACCTATAGATAAGATGATAGTAGCTGACCAGGCAGACTTAGAATAACAACAAACCCAGTACAATAATAAATTCCATGCTAAAAATCGATCCTGGGACATCTGGGTCTGCAGACTGGTGCCTCAACCACGACGCCTTATAGATACATTCCCAGAGGATGATTAAAACTAGCATTCTACTTTTAATCATCTAGAAGAAGTATACAAACAGAATGAGAGTGGAAGTCTAAATCGGCGTACCCAGATAGCGTTGGGCGTCCGGATAAAGTCGGACATAGTTAAGCTTTCTGATAGCGTGTCCGGTCAAAATAAACGGTGTCCGGCTTGTCCGGCTTTTGTTAGGTTTTACATTTTTACTTTTTTTACTGATGACCTTATTTGACTGATTAATAATAAAGTACTTAGACTGATTTGGCATTCGATTTTATTTATACTTCATTAGAATTTAACAATATTTATGGTAATAATCAAGAAAGCTTGATTTTGATATTGAGACACAAAATTTTCAATAATGTAGGGTGTCCGGCCTTTTTACTCAAATGTCCGGCCAAACTGGCTGGTCTGTCCGGCTATTAGGTTTGGCGACCGACCTGGCAATACCCAGAGAATACCGAAAAGGTGCATCAGTACAATCAAAAGGGCTAAATAGCCCTTTTGATTGTACTGATTGTACTTGGTAAATACTCGTCGGCACATCAAGTTCACCTTATACATCAGTCAAAAGAAAAGGACCAAAAAAGTACAGACGCCTTCATATCATCAACCAATACAAAACTGCCAAATTTCTTCAATAAATAATCAACCATATGGCGATCAACATAAAAGTCTTTTGAGGAAATTTGACAGTAATTGGTAGTATGATCTGCACGCATCAAGTTCATGTTATGTTGTTCATCTCTGAAGGCCTTAGCCCAGCAGTGGGATTTTGATTCACTTTATAAGCTGATGATAATGATAATATAAATTAGGATTTTATTTGAAGAAAATTAAATCCTTCATTGTGTTTTTAGGTACGATAATACAAAGCAATATGCAAATATTAGTAGCTACCATTATCTTTAATTTAATTGTAAGATAGATCTATACTATAATCATTATATAAAGAAATTGGACGACATAGAAAGTAGAAGAAGCTTAGGAAAGTGCACGACGATGTCGATAAGAAGGATATATTCTGGTAATCGTGCTAGTGGCGCCTGTAGTAATAATCTATACTAATATTAAAAAGAGGAAAGCTTTGTATTTTTGTATGTATGTTTGCAACGAATAAACTCAAAAACTACAGGACCGATTTGAAAAATTCTTTCACCATTAGAATGCTACATTAGCGCTGAGTGACATAGGCTATATTAAAAAAAAATGTGGTACGAAGTCCACCGGGTCAGCAAGAATCAATAAAGAAATAAATGTAAAATTTTCAACAATTGATTTACCGCTATACCGTTTTGGGAAAGAGACCTTTTTTTTAAATCAATCGAGATGCAACTTCGAGTTGTCTCTGTCTATATTTAAAAGTATAAAAAATAAAGATTTTTTTCCTTTGGAAAGATTGTTGCGAATTTTCCATGGAGCTAGGCTTCATCAGTCACGGGCGGGCCGGTCCATTTGTTACCTATTGACACACCGACAGACAGACCGCGTGCCGTTTGTCCTGCGACCACTACTAACGTAACTCTAGTTTGTAGAATAATCCCAAAAACGTTTGAAAAACCAAATAAAAACAGGTAGATACCTAGTTACCTAGAACCTACTTTTACCTTACACACACAAGATCATTTTATTTCCCTATTGTTGGGGCACGAGCCTTTCCTATAAATAGATAGGTAGAACGGGCCATACGCCACCACGTGGACCCAGTGGGGATTGGTGGTCGTTAAAGACTGCTAATGCAACTGGGACCAACGGCGTTACGTGTCTTCCAAAGCAAGGAGGAGCTCGAGATGATACATTTTTGGTCACCTATTCGATTAACTTTAGCAATCGTAGACCGGGCGCGTTAGCCACTGCGCCATTGAGCTTCTCTCATATACTCTCACATACTTACTATCACCATAATGTAAATCCTTATATTTGTGTATCACGGATCTACATCTTCATGACCACGAAGGTTCTATTGAAACTCATTGGAAAAAGTTTCTGCCAGAACCGTATTTACTAATTAGAAGGGCTTGCAAATCTTGCAATGGCAATGCTAGTAAAGAAAGTCTCTATTAATGTTAGTACTGTTGCTTCAAGTTCACATAGATCATAAAATGCATTGAAGAAGGAGCGTGTGAAGCAATTCTAATAAGTAAATGTTACCTATAACATCCAAATGCTTAACTTATTTTTAATTAAAAATCTGAACAAATCGTCCTCCTTTCCTCTTCCAATTGCAGTGCCCTTAATGTACTAAATGTCCTTAATGTACTTATATTTTTTTTTTTTTTGTACCACTTATGGTTGGCAATAAATATTGAGTATTGAGACCAATGGCGCAGTGGCTTGCGAGTTTGAGTTTCGATATTGTTTTAATAAATGTTTGGAATGCACGATCACCATGATGGTTAAAAAAATATCTAGCTCTTCCCGTGCTTCCAAAAGAACGTCAGGCCTTCGGTCAGGGTTGTTTTCGAATGTTAGTAGTTTAGAACCAACCGCATCCTGAATTAGACCAACGAAGTGGGCTATTGCAAGTGGGTATGTGGAAAGGTATGACTCTACCAGTGATACGTTTATAGGCTGATGTTGATTAAAACAAAAAATACTGAAGTGAGACGATTGTGAGAACTTATGGTACGGTATAAGCAGACGAGCGAAAAGATTAATGTGGTTTAAAGTTTTAGTGGAACTCGGGCCGCGATAGTAGCGAAAGTTGCCGCCCACCAGACATCTTTTATTCGCGGTGTTGCCATCCTTTGAGGAGTGAAACAATAACTTTCTCTAAACTCCACACTAAACAGCGTGTGATAGCAATAGGTACACATAATACATTTACGTTGTTTTTCCTCTTTTCTATCGCCACTAAGTCTAGTCTAAAGAACACGTTAACGAAAACGAAAATTAGTATGGCATCGAAGCAGCGCCTCCTGGCGACATACGGGAAGAGTTACAATTTTGCCATACAAATTTTCGTTTTCGTAAACGTAATCGAATGAATACGGGAAAACTCACACTAGGCACTTTATTCAGAAGTGTCGGGCTTGGTGTGGTGTAGGTACTTATATAATAAAAAAAACGTTTTTTTAAATTATATGCACCTAAATGTGCATTTACGATTTGTGGTCGCCCAGTGGTCGAAATTCGACCGTAATTTTATTAAGGCTGCACGGATTGTATCATAAGCAATGAAAAATTAAAAAAGATAGATGTGAGTTTAGATATTGGCATTGACAGATTTCGGCCGCTCCTCTTCCATTTTTGAAAAGAGTATATATGCGTGTGTGTCAAATACATGGTAGTGTGTTTAATGTTTGTTTTATTGATTTAATGTATTTTTTATGCATAATTTAAAAAATATATTAACATTCTGCAATCCTTCTCTATATAAACTATAAGTGTGCGAAATTTCATACTCCTCCGTCCGCGCAATTTTCGTAAAAAGGGGTACAAAGTTTTTGCTTCACGTATTAATATATAGATAACAGACAATACCATGAAGGTCGGATCATAACAAAGTGGGTGCCTAGGACTAGACTAGACTAGGCTAGCCTAACGGCCTGGCCACGCAACAGGGGGCCTAGTGTGAGTTTTGTTTACATCCGTATTCATTCGATTATACGTTTACGAAAACGAAAATTAGTATGACACTGAAGCAGCGCCTCCTGGCGGCATACCAATGGAGTTAACATTTTGCCATACGAATTCTCGTTTTCGTTAACGTAATCGAATGGCGAATGAAACTCGCACTTGGCACCCAGAGCTACTGGTGTCGCAGCGAGCGAATTCTCTCTTCATTGCGCGGTCGAAACGCTAACCGCACATCGGTTAATTGGCATCACACGCCATGTATTATGGATTTCCGAGTCGCTCTATTGCGTGGCCAGACAATATGATATACTTAGATAGATAGATTGCGTGGCCAGATAATATGACTTCGGCTACGAATACGTGCGTCTTGCGACGAAGCTTGCGAATTCCTGGTTCATAACGTGTTATATATAGGAGCTCGATGGCGCAGTGGTTAACACGCCCGGTCTGCGAGTGCTAAGGTTAAGCAACTTTCGCAAAGGCCGGTCATCGGATGGGTGACCAAAAATGTATCATCTCGAGCTCCTCCATGCTTCGGAAGGCACGTAAAGCCGTTGGTCCCGGCTGCATTAGCAGTCGTTAACAACCACCAATCCGCACTGGGCCCGCGTGGTGGTTTATGGCCCGTTCTCCCTATCCATCTATATGGAAGGCTCGTGCCCCAGCAGTGGGGACATAAAAATGAGCTGATGATGATGATGATGATGAACGTGTTATATTACTGCAGTCTTAGTAAAAAAAATGTAGGTTGGTAATTTTTTCATAAGATGAAATATTACTAGAAAAAAATAATTAGTCTCAGAAAACTCGAGTGGGAATAGAACCCACGACCTTTGGATAACTGGCACAATGTTTTGACCGCTGAGTTACCATGACCCCAGAAGACTCGTTGAATTTTTATTGTACTTTGTGATTTACGCTGCAAGCCACCGTAGGTATCTTATCTTGTTTCTACATAATTAAAGTAAAGTGAATACAAAAATTTCAATTATAAAAATATATTTTTAATTTCAACAAAAGTTTAAATCCATATTGATAACCGAATTAGGAGATCAATTGCCTGGAGGGGCCACCACCACAAGGTGATTGATACAAAATCGACTTGTGGTTTCTTTAATAAATCTTGTAGTTCTTAAGTAGTGTGTTTGTGTGATTATATAAGTGTGTGCATAGTTCGCTTCCTAATAAGTCTGTTTTAGTTTATGCATGTCGTGGCAACCTCTAATTAAGACATCGCCTTAGAATGTAACCCAATATCTGTTGTTTTATAAATGTACATGGTGTTTGTTTTGTTGGTTGTCCTTAAATAAATAAATAAATAAATAAAGCTATAATACCCTTCCCAATTAAAATAAAAAAGTATTCTTCAGTTACTCATTTTGTTATAGATCTAAACTATTATCAAATCGCACCAAACAAATTGTTTAGTTACCACACCGCACCGCAGCGTTGATAAAACCATCCCTCTAAGGGACCCACATTATCGCGGGCCGTGACAAACCGCCGTCATAAGCCGAAACACGAAAAACTGGACCCGTCTAACAGACGCCATTTATCTCCACCGAAAACGTCTTCAGTTTAACCCAATACTCCGTCCTAAGCAAACTCTGGGCGAAGTTAACCGACAGTCCCTTTCTTGGTCACATTCTAAATAAATAACATCTAAATGGGGGGCATTCATCAGTGTTGCCACGTTTTTAGGTACCGTACCCCTGTGTGTGGGAGAGGAAAATTATTTTGTATATCCGTATGTGGGACTACTTGAATTTGTGTCTTAAAACGGGCGTGTTAAAGCTTTATTTGGTTTATAGTTTTAATGGAGTAAATGCGTTAGTGAAATACACAGATTAGCGTTGGCGAGTGCAAGGCTAAGAGGGGGAGGGAGGCATGAGTACACAAACAATTTCTTGTTATTTTTTGCGACTTTTTTGGCATGAGCTTGTGCATTTGGCTGCATAGGTACGCTTAATGGTGATGATATATATTTTTTTATACGTGTTAGTAGTTTTTACCTTTAATGTTATTTTATTTACACGCCCAACGCTTCGTTGTCCGAGTGCCAAAAACCCGTGGAGTTAGTTAAAGCATGCCAATGTTACTGTATCCTTGTTTGTATATTAATAACCACTGCTGTTACTGTGTAACTTATAACAAATAAATAAATAAATGAGGAGCTCGATGGCGCAGTGGTTAACGCGCCCGGTCTGCGAGTGCTGAGGTTAAGCAACTTTCGCAAAGGCCGGTCATCGGATGGGTGACCAAAAATTTATCATCTCGAGCTCCTCCGTGCTTCGGAAGGCACGTAAAGCCGTTGGTCCCGGCTGCATTAGCAGTCGTTAACAACCACCAATCCGCACTGGGCCCGCGTTGTGGTTTATAGCCCGTTCTCCCTATCCATCCATAGGGAAGGCTCGTGCCCCAGCAGTGGGGACATAAAATGAGCTGTTGATGATGATAATGATGAAATAAATAAAAATAAATAAATGAATCATCTTTTCAAACCGCAAAAGTTTTACCCACATTAATTATTTACATAGAAAATGTTTACTTAGAAACACCGAAAATGTTTTCTTTTTCAGTGTTTGCCGCAACGTCTCGTAACGTTTTATCAGGGTGTCGCGGCGTGACCGTTGTCACTCGGACACCTCGCGATAGCGGTGAGGAGGGTCCACAGTCCGAACTACCCACGTCTGTTTGTTTACATCGAAAAATACTAACGTTTGTTGCATGTAACTTCGAAAACGCCGTAAAAAATGTCAGCAGAATATAATTATTTTTTTTTAAGTACTAATGTTTCTAGCATTAACTGTGGATTGACACTACGACGCTGTAAAAAGTATCTAGCTGTATGCTGTGACACTGCTGTGCAAAGCCAAATGTGTTATTCAAATAAACTTAAATTTAAGTGCTCTTGAAGTCTCCACCATTAAAATTAAGTCATCGGTACAATTGATAGGTATTGTGTTAATCACCACTCTTATGAAATGAAATGAAATATATTTTATTTGCGCTTGAGAAAGGTACATTTTTGGTCTTAATCTAATTTTCTTCTCTATCTCAGCTGACAATGTAGCATGCAAATAGCTTTTACCTTTTTTTTTTATAAATAACAATGACTATTTCTATTACAACATTACATATAAAAATACAAAATTAATTCTCCAAATTGTCAAATACCAATTAAATTATATTACAATAAAATTCAAAATTAAACTAAAAATTGTCCATAACCAATAATATGTCAAAAATATGTCAAATCAATATTACTGAGCAACTTAACTTATAATCTGTGGAGCTTGTAGACTTCACTTCTCTATGGCAGTCCATGGAGGAAAACAGAAAAGTTTGTGAAAAGTTACAAAGTTGTCAAACGTTACTATTAATTGCAATTAAATCATAAATACAGAAATAAAATAATAATAAAAGTCAAGTGATTTATCAAGTTTGGTCAAGGTGAACAGTATTTTGCAGACATCAAAAGAAAATAATATGTCGTTAACATAAAAGTAAAATATTTGTTTGCACACATCTAGGTACACGTCTTACATTTATTAGGTGAATGTGTAAGAAAATCTTGCACTGAATAAAATAGGTGTGCCATAAGCCATTTATGTAACTCTGCTAGAAATTGTTTTACAATAAGTTTTCTAATTGTTTCAGGCAATTTATTAAAAATACTTATGCACATACAGAAACAATTCTTTTGCATCCGAGTGCTTTTTGGAACAAAAGCCGGCACCAACCTTTTTCCATTTCTAGTGTTTCGGGGATACATATCTTGTGCTGTTTCAAAATAACGTTGGTTGAGTTTAACAAATTTGGCTATTTCAAAAATGTATAGACATGGCAGAGGTAAGACTCCCAACCTTTTAAATAAGGGTGCACTTGGCTCATCTGGTGCAGTACCACAGATTGCCCTAATACATTTTTTTTGAGCGATAAATGTTTTATTCGTATCTGTGCTGTTTCCCCATATGATTAAACCATAACGGAGGATGGACTCAATATATGCAAAGTATGCTGTGAGTGCTGCACTTTGAGAGGCTACTTTAGTGAGTTTATATAGTGCAAAAGTAAATCTATTTATTTTACCACATATGCTTGTGATCTGCTGCTTCCAGTCCAACTTATGATCAATTTCTATACCCAGAAACTTAGTTATATTTGTGCCGTGTAGTCGTAGTCCTTGATAGTGTACATTTAACGTTTGATAAGGTGTATTATTAAAATTCATGAAATAAGTTTTGTCAATATTAATTAGGAGGTTATTATCTTTAAGCCAATTTATTATTAAGTTGATTGTATTGTTAATTTCATTACTATGGTCATTCAATGTCAATTTCTTATTTGTGGTCACTATGATTGAGACATCATCGGCAAATAAGATGCAGCGGTGCTTTGTCAGTTTTGGTAAGTTATTTATATAAGTGAGGAACAAAAATGGGCCCAAGACACTTCCCTGGGGCACCCCAAACTTGATTTCTTTAAACTCAGATAGATATTTTTGTGTTATATTATTTTTATCAAGTTTAGCTACTTCAACGGCTTGCATCCTATTGCTCAAATAAGTTTTTAGCCAATTTAGTGCCGGCCCCCTAATGCCATTGTTTTCCAACTTTTTTAGTAGGGTGTCATGTAAGCAATAATCGAATGCTCTAGACATGTCAAGAAAAAGAGCTGTTGTGTACATATTTTCATTTATGTTCATTAGTATTTCATTCACTAGGTTGAATATGGCATGGGTTGTGGATTTCTTTTTTTGAAATCCGAATTGATCTTGATTTAGTATATCATACTTTTCAAAAAACACCATCAGTTTCTCAAGTACAATTTTTTCATAAACCTTTGATATGATTGAGATAAGTGTAATGGGTCTGTAGTTGTCAACTACTGTTTTCTCATTTTTTTTATGTAAGGGTTTGACTAGTGAATACTTAAGCCTGTCTGGAAAAGTCCCAGAGGATATTGATAGGTTTATAAGAAATGTTAGAACAGTAGATATTTCTTCACTACAAGCCTTCAGAACTTATCTAATTCGAATTGGCAAACACAATCACAGACTACAAATCCAAAAATCAGAAACACTTGCCTGACCTGGGAATCGAACTCAAGATCACCGGATAGCGCACCGAGTGCTTTGCATTAAACCAAATGAATGAATGATGTACCTTAAGTTGCTATAATAAAAATCGTGCCAGTTAAAACGTATTCACAAGTGTGAACATATTAATTTGTGAGCATTTCACACGTTCCATCGTTAAATCGTCTAGAAGTTTCGAGAAGCAGTAAAATTTGTAAAAGCACAAAGGGGGCTGCAGCATTACGAATTTGCACTGAAACCGACCGGTAACAAGTTGCGCTGTATTTCAGCAAGTTTCCGATAGCTAGGGTGAGCACGGTACAGCGCAATGAGAGCCGGACAATGGTTTCTAAATAATAGTATAAAGTTTTATTTGATAAAAAAAACTACATGTTATAATATATTTACTCTAAACGATACTCCAAATCAAAATTTATCATAATTTTAAAACCAGTGTTTACGTGCCTTCGAAACTAACAATTTATAATAGTATGTAACCTGTAATTGCTATTTATTAATTTGCTTTTATTTTACTCTAAGCATGTACTTGATACCTATTTGTAAAATATGGATTTTTTAGATTCTAGAACCATTCAGATGATCCACTTTGAAAATGTAAATTATACAAAGGCAGCTAACTGACACACGCATAGACGAGATGGGTTATATCTTTTGGTAGATACAAATTGCTCAAAAATAACTCAATATTTTTAAAGTATAACTTACCTTCAACGTCACTTCGCAATTATTATTGGTTTATAAAGCTTCTGCGGAAAACCTATCTCATTTCGAAATTTTGAGCGAAATTCCGTCAACCCTAATCGGGCGTTAACGCCCGGACTCGACCACGCGACTTAAAACTTAAATATCGAAAACAACAAATGTTGAAAAAATACTTAAATACTTACTTTAACACTTAAATATCGTCTATTTAGAGCCTACTTTTGTATGAAAAAGTTTAACTATAAACAAACTAGAACAAATTTGCTACACTCTCAACTCCCAACCACTTTATTCTCTGGGCGTCTTTTTTTTAATAAGAAATTTTGTTTTCGCCATTTTACGAATTTTGTCATCGGCGCAGGTGCTGTCATTTGTTTTGTTCGCGATTTGACAGGCGTTTTTTTACTTTTATCAATTCCTGCTTTATCCTCATTTCGACCTTAAGTACGGTCGCTCTACAGAAAGCAGCTGCCAAAGGCCAGAGAGGAGACGGCAACTGAATGGAACTAAATTCCGAGCGTTTCCAATGCTACCGGACTCTTTGGAATGCTGTTAGAGACTCTAATCGCACACGACCGTACCCACCAACACGTATATATACGTTTTTAAGTGGCTGAAGCAATGATATATGGAATTTGAATAGTGAACTTGTTCATTGGAATTATTTTAAAGCTATTGGCTATTTTTAAAGATCATCATCCTTTTTTGTTGTATTCAGAATAATCTATAGATGTATTAATGAACAGCTATGAGTTTTCTACTCATTATGGAAGAATTACGTTTAGTTCAATAGTTGACGGCAATTGGCTGAAGAGATGAGTTTTAGGAACTGCAGTACAACAATTACAGTCATCATCATCATCATCATCATCAGCCTATTTTTATGTCCCCACTGCTGGGGCACGAGCCTTCCCTATGGATGGATAGGGAGAACGGGCCAAAAACCACCACGCGGGCCCAGAGCGGATTGGTGGTTGTTAACGACTGCTAATGCAGCCGAGACCAACGGCTTTACGTACCTTCCGAAGCACGGAGGAGCTCGAGATGAAACATTTTTGGTCACCCATCCGATGACCGGCCTTTGCGAAAGTTGCTTAACCTCAGCACTCGCAGACCGGGCGCGTTAACCACTGCGCCATCGAGCTCCTTACAATTACAATAATTATAAGAAAATAAAATTGTTTAATCATGGCCTTTTTAGATCAACTTCTCAATGTTGGCAAAAGCTGTTATTTTATTATAAGCTAGCTGTTCCCCGACCCACTGCGTCATCAAAGCTAGTGCTTTGTATTACGCTTAGCGTTTTTTTTAGGCTATTTCTTGGTTCGGCGCGCAAGGGTCATAGCTGTCAAAAATTGGGTGATAGCCCAATGCAAAAAGAATTTTTCTAATGCGACTGGTAGTTGTATAAAGCAAACTCTTCAGCTTTATTAAATTGATTTTTATTTATTTATTTATATATTGGCATACACAACAGGTAACAATCAAATAGAAGTAGAAGACAGGAATCACAATAGTTTAAAACTAGATCGAGACCCAAAAACGTGTACACACAGCATTATATAAAATTTTAGCGCAAACATACCTACTTGTCACCACGACAGAATTAAAAATTAATAAAAACAAGCAATCTACTGACTCAAATTTTAGACAAAAATAAAGACTTTTGAAAACTACATATTATTATTATTATTATATCAGCCATAGCTGTCCCACTCCTGGGCAAAGGCCTCCCCACAGTTTTTCCACACCTTCCGGTCCCCCGCAACATCACGCCATTTATTCATGAACGCATCAAGGTCGTCCCGCCATCTTCGTCTTGGTCTACCTGGTCGCCTTTTCGCATTTTGTGGAGTCCACTCCGTTGTGATCCGCGCCCACTACATATATAAATTAAATCAAATTACAATAAATTACATTAGAATTAGAGAAATTAGTATAGATTTATCGTAAACGGGTGATGATAATCAGTAACAGCAGCCTATAGATACATCTTTGCTAGTTTTGCTACGCTGCGACTTTGGACGAGGCAAGTTATATTCCTCTATGTAAGTATATGCCACATCATAATACACAAACATCACGGGATCTGATGAAAATGTAAATTGGTGTTGCTTAAAGAATAGAACAGAAAATAATAGAAACACTATATTTGTTTTTTTACTGCATCGCACACATAATAAAAAAACTTTTAAAAAAATACTAATAGAAGCTGCAACATTTGCTGTGCCAGGTCCTATTTTTAAGTACCTATCAAGTATTAGATTAAGTTAGAACCTAAGCCCAACTGTAGGTACTACTTCGAAAAAATGTTTAGCAAATTGAATTTCAATTTATTTATTTTTTAAATAGCATTTTTTGCCCACATAGACGTCCAACTCAGCAGAAATAGATATGACTGTGGTAACCCATCTCTTGCACCGACTAAAATTCCCCTCAAAATCTCAATAACATAATATAAAAGCTATAATAAAAAAAAACCTAAAGGTGAAGCCCGATAAAGCAAGCACCTTTTGTTTGCATTGTCTGCCAGCCTATAAGGAGAGATGTGTAGCAAAAACAAAAGAAAATGGCTCCATTATGTGAAAACAACCCAGCGACTACCATCGTTATATTCGCCCGTGGGCTGAATTTATACGATATATTCAACGCACATAAAACCAGGCTTACATGAGCTGCCGAACGCACTAACATCCCCCCGCTGACGTCGGCGCAGCCTCCTAATCCGCAAGGGGAAGTAGACGAAGTTACGTTGGCGCACTGAACATATTTCGGTTATCCAAAAGTATAAATTCCAGTGGTAAGCTATCGACTTACTTTTATATTCAGCGGATAGGAATCGGCAACTGTTTTCAAAATAAACATGGATCGTTTTGAGCTGATGGCAAACGTGTTTCTGCTAAATCCATACGCGTGTTTCAGTGGCGCGAAAGTGGAGTATAGAGACTTATTTGCATGATACATCGCGATAAATGGATTTGCTGTTTGTGTTGATTTTCTTTTAATAAGTGTTTTGTGTCGTTCTACGAAATATGTAAAGCACTTTCCAAAAATCTAACACTGTAAAAATGTTTGAATACTATCTCCCACTATTGGCATCGCTTAACATCAGGTGAGATGAAGGCGTGCTTATCCGTGAGATATTTAAAAAAAATACACTAGTGACAATTGAACCCAGTTAAATCTTAATAGTATAATCATGTTGTTTCATTGCATTTATCGATATAATGGGTTGTAATTAATATACATATTCTTATAGAACTTTGTCTTCACAATAAAAAGAAAATACTACAGCTAAAAAATTATGTTTTATTTTGGTAGATGTTCTTAATGGTAGCTTTTTCATGAATTTTCTTTTTATGTAGTTTTATCTAAGAACTAATTTCCCAATATATTTTAATCTCGCATATTCCCATATCAAATGTCATTTGAATTCGTCATTATCATCATCATAATCATCACAAGCCTATATTAGTCCACTGCTGGACATAGGCATCTCCATTTGAATTGTTACTCTATCTATACTAATATTATAAAGAGGAAAGCTTTGTATTTTTGTGTGTATGTATGTATTTATATATGTATGTTTGCAACGCATAAACTCAAAAACTACTGGACTGATTTAAAAAATTCTTTGACCATTAGAATGCTACATTAGCGCTGAGTAACAGAGGCTATATTCGCCGGGTCAGCTAGTAATCAATAATTTAGAAGTTGATCTAGCTAGCCTAGCCTAGTCCTTTTAGTCAATCATTTATGAACTTATCCTAGCCTAGTAGAAGTTACTTAACTTAAAGGAACGTAACTCGAGCTAATTTAAAGTCACTGCCCTATTGAGCATACGAGGTTCTTGCGCTCCACATTATTACAAAAGTAATGATAATTTAGTTTACTATGCCTTTTGGTCTAGCAGTAGAGTGTTGGTGTTGGGATTTCATAACCTGCCATGGTATGGCAGCCAGGTAAGAGTATATAAGTTTTTAACCGCCTCTGTGGTGTTTAAGACCACCGGTTTAGACCCAGAAGTCCTAGGTTTGATTCCCAGCACACAGCACAGTTCGGGGTACATGTACGTGTACTCGATTTGGTTGATGTTAGAACTTATGTTTGCCCGCCTGGCTAGCTACCACCATCTTATCTAAATATGTCGCTATAACATCAATGTTTGTAGCATTGTTGTGTTCCGGCAGCTAGAGATAAGATAGCCAGTGCCTCAGCAGTTGAGGGTTCCGTGTGAGATAAGGCCAAGTGCATGACCGTAAGATATAAAAAATAAAGTTGGACAAAGGTCTCCAACATTGAAATCAAGACATCACAACAACTGATGGGTATTGGCTTAAAACGAGGTGTTCCAATTTGTTTGGACAAGGTTAGATTTATCATTAATGAGTGTAAATATAAACACTAGTAGTGTGAACAGTACAGCACTCAGCAGTAACTTGTACATACGCCCAGACTAGGTACGGCGGAAAATGCCAATCAACATCTCTATTCACTATTTAATATTTTTTTTATTTCAAAAGTCTCGTACAATCCATCCTATTTTATCTTATAACATACTGGTTATTCTAAGCCACCTTCATTCTCTAACATACCTAGATCTAACCGAAAAAACATTGTCCTTTCAAATGAAAATATGTAAAGGCAGCGAGACACAGAACACAAACGAGCCACAAAGAGGCCCTAATGCTTGCATCCTTAATCTTTTTGTGTATCTAATTAAATTAACAAAACCCAGGCGTGCGGAAACCGGACCGACACGGACGGAACTATACGCGTACAGCCGTATATGTATAGAGCACATAAACGCCACAGTGTACGATAGCACAGTATACGTTAAGTTGCTTACTTACTTATATAATTGGTTTTTGTCGAATGGAATTGCTGTTGGCCTCATTCCCATCATATTAATTGTACAAAATCAATTAATTTGTACAAAATTGTACAAAAATTGTATATTATATTACATTAGCTGACCCGGCGGACTTCGTACCACTTTGACAGTTTCCATCATTGAGTTAAATATATATCAATGGTTTCCATGACAACAAAACAAACAAATCATTTTGTATTGAAAAATTAAATTGTAGTTTTTACTATTTTATTTAATATATTTTTTTAATATAGCCTATGTTACTCAGCTCTAATGTAGCATTCTAATGGTGAAAGAATTTTTTAAATCGGTCCAGTAGTTTTTGAGTTTATTCGTTGCAAAATACATACGAAAATACAAAGGTTTCCTCTTTATAATATTAGTATAAATTATTGTAATTTGGTTGAAAAGATGGAGAAAAAGAAATAAGCCTCCTGAGAGTCGAAGACCCTCCCAAAACCCGAACTGGTGGTAGACTCATTGGTTTAGTCTAAACTAATTTTTTAGTTGTTTGATTTATAGTTTTGACGTCAATAAGTACCTGTGAAGGCTTATGATGAATAAAATGATTTGACTTTCTTTGAAACGGCCTTTACAGTGGTAAGAAACTTAAAGGGATCCTCAATGTGATCGAAACACCGTCAAGGGGTTTCTAGAGGGTATGGCATCACGCAAACGTATCCCCGTTGCCTACTCGGAACGGAACGGAAATCAAACGCTGACATTAAAACCAGACCTAAATATAAGTATCCGCACTTAGTTCAATGACACACGTTTTTTTTTTCATAGACAATAGCAAGTAGAGAGCAAGAGCATTGGAGCGGCTATCCAAAGGTCGTGGGTTCCATTCCCACTCGTGCTTCCTGAGGCAAGTAGATTTTTTCTAGTAAAATTTCATCTTGTAACTATACAACCACCAACAACCACAACAAAATCTTTCATAATTACTTCATCATCGTCATCATCATCATCATCGTCATCATCATCGTTGACGACCTCCGTGGTCGAGTGGTTAGCGCGCCGGGTCTGGCGTCGCGCCATCTCTGAGGTCCCAGGTTCAATTTCCGGTCGGGTCGATTTAGAGAAAACTGTTTTTCTGAATTGATTTCGGATCTGGGTGTTTTTCTATGTTCATGTATATTTTTCCGTTATTTAGTTTAACCATATTAACGAGTTTCAATAGAAGCTTATCTTGGCCTAGATAATTGGTGTGAGCGTAAACAAATATTATTTATTTATTTATTTATTTATTTATCATCGCATCATCAGCTATATCGCTATATTATTCATAGACATACTGCCCCCGTTAGTTGAAAAGACGTATCTAACATTTTTTGCCAAATTGAGTTACATACTTTGCCGGAATCAGGAAAAAAAGGCGCTCCTTCCAATATTTTTTATATTTTTCTATCTTGTTCCATTGCAGTTTTAGCGCAACGAAAAAAGGCGCTTCTGCACACTTTTTTGCACTTGATTGAAGATGAAAAGACGAATTTGCCTTAAGCTTAATTGAAAAGTCACATTTACGTATAAATGCCCTTTTGGTTTGATATTTTTGTGTAAGTTCGGAAATTTGAAAGACGCTTAAGTGATCCAATTTATAAGAAGAAATTAAAAAGGCGCATATACCCATTTGCGCCTTACACAGTAATTGGAAACAGCATAAAAACTAAGGAAAAAAATCAACATCTGCCACTTCCGCCTTTTCTACTTCGTAAAGTAAGTTTTTCCCGGGTGCATTTGTCATATGCGTCTATATTTTGTTGAAGTTCTAAGTTTAAGGAATTAATAATTATCTCACAAGTACATACTTGATTCTTAAGTGGAACTCATATCAAGAATAAATGACATTTATTTTGGATTTTTTTATGTTACTGTTAGCGGATATAGCCAAATGCGCCTATTCTTTTTAGGAATACAATACCCGAATAAACTTGATACTTAGTAAAAAAGTAATATATTAGGCGTTCGAGGTTGAAAGGGCGCACCTGGCTATTTGCGTCTATTCAATTAAGGACCTAGTATTTTTTCCAACTTTATTTACTAGAATGAAAGGGTTTTTTAATTATTTCTAATTAAATAATTAAAAAAACATTACATTTTATAAATGGAAATCAAAGACAAATATCGTTGCTAATATTCAAAATTTTCAACATGTAATTATTTTCCTCTACTTAAGAACAGCAGACGATTTCCCGTTTCATTCATTCAAACATTTTTTTCTCCGTTTTGACTTTTTGTTAGATGCGGCTTTTCAACTATCGGGGGCAATAGGCCTCCCCAAGAGCTGGACGAGAGTAACCGCGAATCGTGCTCAGTGAGGCCTATATTCATAATTACTTAAATTACAGTAATTAAGTATTTATATTTTCTTTTTAATAAAGTTATTTTTATTAAAAAAATATGAACAGAATTATTAACTGCGGTTAGTTATAATAAAATTTGTCACACTAACTTTCGTTTCCGTTGATAACAGGAACAGTATTCCAAAAGATATACACTAGACTCGTTTAAACAAACAAATAATATAATAATATAATGGTACTAGTACTTTTCCCGCAACTTCGTCATTGATTCACAAATTTATTAAAAAAATTACAATACAATTTATTTTATCATTGAAAGAAAATAGTTTTTCTTATTGGACCAGTAGTTCCAGAGATTAGGGTCGACAAACAAACAAACTATCACAAACGTTATATCTTTATCAATAGTAGTTACAGTTTAGTTTATAAAGTATTAATCAAATGAAATATAAAGAGTTGTCAATTATACATGCGCTACCACTTGACCAGAAACTCAGTCGCCCGGCCCTAGGGAGATTGGCGCGCAAACATTGCGTGTGTGTGTGTGTGTATTTGTGTGTACGAGTAGCTTGTGTGTGTGCCCTACGTCGGTGTGTGTTTTAGTTAAGGGTCGTCATTTCTCCTGGACCCTCCCCCGAGTGTCCGCAGAAAGGTGAGTTAAGACAGATTTGTATAGAGCTGTTGTGACATTTTAATATATTTAAATTTTTTAAATATTTTTCAACATGATGTAAATGACAGACTACTAAATTGTATCGTATATGAGTAATAAGTATACCTCTCTTATTGCTCATAAGTAGTAGATAATTTTTTTTTAGTAGAATTTAATGTATTCATAACAAAGTAAATTGAATGAAGAATTAACTTTTATTAATAACGATAGCATTATTGTTCTTGTCGATCATTAACAACAGTAAAAATGATGATTTAAAACATGCCTGATTGTAGGATTCTGTCCAGAATCCGAATTGTACCTACTAGAAACAGTGAATTAACAGGAGAAAGAGGCATAACAACTAAATCTTTAAAGTCGGCAACGCGCGCGTTTTCTCTTAGTATTGCGTGCCTATTGTCTGCAGTAACTGTTCTTCAGTGTGGGGACACTCGAGGTGTCGTTTTCCTGTAGCGTAAGCATAATAATGTAAAACCGGGCTTTTAGCACCAGTCGTCCCGCGCCCCTAATAAAGACAGCACATACCGTAAACCACCTTTCATTTATCTATCGCATAGGGTCCTCCCAGAGATACCTGCATAGGTATTTACGTTCAGGATCGTTTATTACGAGTAGTGAGCTCGTAATCTCAGGCAGTATAATAATAAAAAACAACATTTGAAGCGTCACGTGGTGCGCCACTTTGTTCCCTAATAAACATCTAAAAATTCGCAAAGCGGTATTATCAGCTTCATACGACATGTCACAGACAAACAGTCATCCCCATCCTCCCTCGGACTTTAATATTGATCAGTGTCCGGTCGCGGTCAGGTAGTCTCGGCCAGCGGCGCATGCGCGACGCAACACAACCGAATGCACACTTGCATGTGTACGTACACCTTTACAAAAATAGCCTACACATCAGCTTTTTACGATTGCGCATAGTGTAAATTGGAATAAAGTATGGAACATGTGTACACACACGAACGAATGCGACACGTACACATGCGAATTATCTATGGATTTGTCAACTGTAAGGTATTTGTAAGTAATTACCAGTCACTTACATAGGTATGATACTAGATCGATATCTGTGGGCAAATACTCTGTTCCTAGGGTTTACTAAATTACGGTGACAGAACCCTCAGTGAGAGAATCCCTTATATACTGAACAGTGTGCCTCAAGATGTAAGACTTGAAACCAATGTTAACAAATTTGGTAGCCTACATAAGAAACATTTTTTGGAAAGTTTGTTAAAGTTGCTTATTTCAAGTTCATCATCAGGTCATTTATGTCCCCACTGCTGAGGCACGAGCCTTCCCTATGGATGGATAGGGAGAACGAGCCATGAACCACCACGCGGGCCCAGTGCGGATTGGTGGTTGTTAACGACTGCTAATGCAGCCGGGACCAACAGCTTTACGTGCCTTCCGAAGCACGGAGGAGCTCGAGATGATAAATTGGTCATCCATCCGATGACCGGCCTTTGCGAAAGTTGCTTAACCTCAGCACTCGCAGACCGGGCGCGTTAACCACTGCGCCATCGAGCTCCTCCTCCATATATAGTTATACTTAGCTAATAAGTGCTAAAATTGTGGGCGGCGTGACTCTCGTCCCCGAGACTGCTCTGTACCCACAGTCAAACTATTAATATAATTTTGTGGGAATATGTTTGTAAAGGTCGTATTTCTTGAAGTTTAATAAAGAATTTCATTCATTCATTCATTCATTCATTCAATTAAGTAAATTTGTAAAAGGGGTAATAGGTAATCTATACTAATATTATAAAGAAAACCTTTGTATTTTTGTATGTATATATGTTTGCAACGAATAAACTTAAAAACTATTGGACCGATTTAAAAAAAATTTTCACCATTAGAATGCTACATTATCGCTGAGTAACATAGGCTATATTAAAAATGATAATAACATATAAAATACTAAAAACAACAATTCAATTTTTCAATACAAAATTATTTGTTTGTTATGTTGACATGGAAACCATTGATATAATATTTAACTCAATGATGGAAACTGTCAAAGCGGTACGAAGTCCGCTAGGTCAGCTAGTCGTATATATTTTATGGGACAATTCACATGCTATGATAATACAGATATATACAACGTGTAACAGAAAGGTGTGGTCAAAATGAAAAGTACTAAAGTGTACCCAATCTAGATCTTGTATGTGTTGTTCCTGAGACATAATTATTAACTTTTATTTGTCATGCAATTTTAAATTCAATATTTATATTAGTGAAGTCATACGCGTCAGGCTTAAGCATAATTTTTATGTAAATGGATTGCTCAATAGAAATCTCATCAATATTTTCATCTTATGAAATTCTAAAACCAATGCAATGTTTGGCTGTTATTAAATCCTTCATTCGTATAAGCAAGCAGCACAGTGATCGTAAGTGTAAGTACACAAAGGTTACTAAACTACTAGGGTTGTGACTTGTTTGTTTTGATGTGCCGTCACAATAAAACTATTTAAATAAAGATTGCATAGCAAGTTAAAGTTATTAATTATGCCTTAGTAACTCTGCACTTGTAACTTGTAACTTAGTAACTCTTGACATTGTGGAAATTGAAACTTTTACCTGATTTAAATTTGTTAACCTAGATTTTTTTTTTTTTTACATGTTGTGGTTGTCTTCTTTAAGCATGTTTTGTGTTTATTTGTAATGGAAAGTGTCCTGCTATGATAGGGCATTTTCTAATATTTTTGACGCTGTAAGGGAGAAAAGAGCTGGACACTTGCTGAGTTTCTTGCCGGTTCTTCTCAGTACAAGATCTTCCGCCCTGAGTAGACTTACGAACCGATGGCATAGTGACATTGATCTACTTATAGCCTAAACTGAATAAATGATTTTGAATTGAATTGAATTTTTACACGTTGTATAGAGTTAACAAATGTATAAAAAAGCATAATATCATTATAAGTAAACTGTAATACATCTAATAAACATGTTACACGCTGCTGCTGACGAACTTGCATTGGTAGTTTGGTAAAAAATGAATAATATTTTTTTATATGCCTACGTACCGTTAAGTTTCTAAAATAAACGTTTTGGCTTTAGCCATAACCCCTAAAACTATTAAGATCTCGATTACTTCTTTAATGTGAGCTGATATATCTAGCTATAGCTTACAAACCCATTGGGCCAGGCGGCGCGGTAATTTGAAATCTGTTATTATTATAAATAAGTTATAAGTTAAGTCATTATTATTATTATAAGTATTTAATCACATGTCATGTGCTGATCATACTGAAAGGCCTGAAGCCTTTACTAGATGATTATACGACGATGATTATTAAAAAACACACCATAAAGAGTTTAACACTTTTGGGTTTTTGGATACTTTATTTCAATGTGGGTTTCTATGGTTATATACCTATATATTATTTCGTAATTTTATTTCTTTGTACAATCGCTAATGAATATAATTACAAAAAAAATCTAAATGCACAGTATTATAAATTATTGTAATTAAACAACAAAGACATAATCACATCTAATAGATAAACACATAATTATTAAGAGCCAAGTCTCACGTATAAAAAGCATAGTTGAAAAAAATATTCTCACTAATAAATCAATTCTATTATAACCTGACGTAAAGTCTAAATTAGAAAATGCGAATCCACCCGCAGACGAGACCATATCGTTACAAAGTTACCGGTAACAAGATTTCACCCGATTTAATATCAGAAAGAAGTCCCTAAATTCCGTATCATGTTAAAGAACACTTTCAATATTGGGATTGGTATCCCTTTGGTCGTAACAAGGTTTTATTAGATCCCACTAAAGGGCATCCCGCACAAAGGTAGCACAAGGAACCCTTTTTCTACCTTACTTCAAATATATTAACTGTCCCACTACCTTCCGAGTCGAAGACTTAATGATCTCTGGATGTGGCACATAGGCAGCTTTATTTATAATGACATTCGGTAATAGACAAATAAGATACTGTAAGCACAGTAAATATTTAAACTGTGCTGTAAGCTCAGATTGAATGAAACGGAACGCAAACAATTAAAAACAATAAATGACGGTAGCATGTCACATATATACTAACTGTGGTCGCCCAAAGGTCGAAATTCGACCGTAATTGTTTTAAGGCTGCACGGATTGTATCCTAAGCAATGAAAAACTAAAAAGATAGAATGTGAGTTTGGATTGGCATTGACAGATGTCGGCCGCATAAAAGACAAACAATACGTGTGTGTCAAATACATGGTAGTGTGTGTAATGTGGTTTTTGTTGATTTAATGTATTTTTTATGCATAATTTACAAAAATATATATTAACATTCGGATAACCTTCTCTATATAAACTATAAGTGTGCGAAATTTCATACTCCTCCGTCCGAGCAATTTCCGTAAAAATAGATACAAAGTTTTTGCTTCACGTATTCGTGATGATGATGAATATTTAACTTTTACATATTTATATTCAACCTACTCATACCTAAATATTTGTTAAGTAATTAATGTCTACGTTTTTAACAGGAGCTTTTCTATAAATTATTATTTTAAACTTATTTTAAGTTGTAAGTAATATTGGGTTACCTATGATATTGACGTTTTTTTTCTTACTCATGCATTAATAAGTGTATTACTTCTAAAACTCAATACAGGTTGTTAATATGATTATTCATTTTGTGTCTTTAAGGCCCAATTTTTTTTTAAATTGACTTCTATTTTGTTTCGCGGAATTGACTTTAAGTTTCATTGTAGCTTTGAAAGGACTTTTGAATGTCTGCTATATTTAGCTAGTGAAACAAACACACTACCTTTAAATTTTTATAGTGTTAACATAAATAAACGCTAAGAAGATTAAAAAAACGTTAGTATGAAAAATATAATTTTATAAAAAATCTTCATACAAAACGTTAATTTCATAGGTGAGGACCTAATACTTATATCGTAATATAAGTACATAATTAATTTATATTAATATATAACATACCTACTTACTTAAATAAAAAAATCCTAAACGTTTCCAGTCCAGCACTGGTTCTTAATCTACGTAGGGGCAGCTATTTGTATCCACGTGAGTGCTGCCAAAGGAAATACACCTCTATAGCGACGTGGTTACGATACAAACGCCGTTGCCAGGTATTAGTTGCGATGGTGACCGCCGCTCGATTACAGGCACAACATTAAATTATAATTTGTTCGTAGGTACATTTTTGGAGCCAGACATGTTTCAAAATAAAATAGTCTGAATTGGAAGGATTAGGGAGATTAGTTTTATAACGGATAATCCGAAAGATTTATAAGTAAATTTTATGCTAAGTCTGCGTACGTAGGACATCGTATAAATTATTTTAGTGAAAAAAAATAAATCATCTCCTATAGGTGTTTCTTTGTTCTGATATAAATTAAGTTTTCTCTTATCTTCTTCTTAGTAGAATTCGAAAGTAATAATTATCAAACAAGTTAATTTGTTACCCATAGAGACATTTTACACAAACATTAGACCATCCATGGGTATCCATCAAGTGCCTTATCTGCAAACCTCTAAACTACATCTTCTTTCTATTCGATTAGGGATTATTTTAGTTTGCTTTTATTTATCAATTTTGGATAACAACAGCCATAATCAGACCATGAAATCTGTAGGTGCACGTTGCCTGATGATGTAGTCATTGATCGTTATAACATCAGCCACTTCAAGTAATGTTCCCAAAGAATGTATGTAGGCTTTATACGTAAAATTGTTAGAACTATTCTAACGAAAGCCTTCTAAAGGTATTATTTAAGGAGTTTAGGTCTAGTTTGTTAAAAGTAACTCAAGCCTTTTTGAAGACTTCAAAGAGTTAAAAGGGCTCTTTTGCATTTTAGTTAACAAGCAGTTTAATGTATATGAATTTAAATCTGTAATTAAAAAGTATTGATGTAACTTGTCTAAAAAAGGTTCCATATATAAATATGAAACCGTTTTTGGTCTACGAGGCTTTCCTTATGGCTAGAGGCTTTAGTATTTTTAAAGTCAAATTATTTATACAAGGTTTTAGGAGTCTTTTATAAATGTTACAAGTTTTTATATCCAATGCTCGATAATAGTAGCCTAGACTCGGAGCCTAAAGGACTTTTTAGGCATTTAGCCTTTTACGCATTCAAAAGAGAGGCTATCCTTAAAAAAGGGCTATATGTCTACAGTCTTTGGAAACAGTAATTCAAGGCTAAAGCGAATAGTCTCTTTCTACGTACGCATATTCTACTACCACACCTCATTCGTTTTAATGGTGTTGTCTTAATAAACAGGAGAAAATTATTAATTAATTTTCATTGAATAGTTCACGCATGGGATTTTAAACTAGGTATACTGTAAACATAAAACCCAAGACCTCTTTACATCGTGCAAAATATGTCGCCACTAGACCACCGAGACATTGAATCACTGAATCTCGTTAACATTTACTCTACTATGTCCCAACTTAATAAGTTTAATAATTAAGTTAAATAGTCAATAGATAACATTTATTTCAGGTAGGAAATGCAAATATTTTATATACGACTCTATGAGGAGCTACGTGACATGCCATAGCGTATTCAGACTGCAATATATTGTAGCGTCATATCTCAAGATTCTCAAGGAGCTCGTGTCAAATGGAGCGTGCATTCCAATAACGAACGGATACATCGCTTTGTATGTACCGTCTCGATACTTGTGCCGAACTAGATTATACTTCGTGGAGTACCTAACAAATTATTCATCATCAGCTCGTTTTAAGTCCCCACTGCTGGGGCACAAGCTTTCTCTATGGATGGATAAAACGGGCCATAAACCACCACGCTGGCACGGCATTGGTGGTTGTTAACGGCTGTTAATGCAGCCGGGACCAACAGCTTTACGTGCCTTCCGATACACGGAGGAGCTTGAGATAATAAATTTTTGGTCACCCATCCCATGGACGGCCATTGCGAAAGTTGCTTAACCTCAGCTCTCGCAGACCAGGCGCGATAACCACTGCGCCATCGAGCTCCAAACAAATTATTAGAAATACGAATAATTACAAAATTTGCTATAAGAACAAAGTAGCATCGATAAAATGGCCAAACTGTATAAAAAGAAGTTACATAAATTTGGAATTTGTTTTGTTTTAAATGGTTTAAAAAGTAAAAAAATGTTTTTTTTTATGGCTTTGCACAAGCATTTAGCCAATGAAAATAATTGTTCTTACAAGTAATACGACATACATAAATAAACAATATTTCTTTCCTGTATGATGAATGATAATAGAAATGAGAAGTGAGAAATGATATACCCTCCAACCCCTCGAGTATCTCAGTAAAGATGTGGGGCTTTACTAAGTCCTCGCGCGGACTTCTTGAGAGAATTTGAAAAGTGACGTTGCACTGTTTTGTTTCATTTGCCAACGCTCATGCACACACACGAACACTTAACGGTTAATAATTCACCATTATTTCATATTAATATTCGATATAACACAAATTTAAAAAAATCAAACAAAACCGCAGACATGAATGACTCTTCACTTTCCCGCCAAGAAGTCGTCAAAATAGGTTTTCATATTCTGATCAAATGAAACTCAATTCATAAAAAGCAATAGTGTGACTTAGCCTTAGAGACCTTATCAAGCTTTCAGAAATACCAACTGACCTCTTTAGTAGAGTGTAATCAATTGAGGCACCTAACACTGATTGAATTTTATTCGAATAGCAATAGAAATTAAATAAATAAAATTCAATTCAATTTTATTCAAGTAAACTTAATAAATAAGCGCTTTTGAATAGTCTTTTAGCTGTGCTGAAGAACGGGTCCATGAGACTGCGGAACAATGGAACACCGAATCCATTAGATGCGCAGATTCTAAATCCGAACCTTGACTAGGTAGTTATTAAGTTGTTAGAAATACCAACTGACCTTTTTGGTAAAAAGTAATAAATATACGAAAGAATTCCAAGAACACTGGCAGGCATAAATCACCGAATGCAATTTATTCGAATATGGATCGCCGAATCAATTAGAAGCGCAGATTCTAAATCCGAACTGGCCAAACGACCAATAAAGGCAAATGGCGCGATCCTACATTTGCCAGTACGCATCCAGCGGGATATGACCTCCGGCGGACTATCGGCTTGCCAGATTTTAAACAAGACTATGAGGTGATAGAGAGGTGGGGTGGGCCAGCCTACGCCGGTTGGCAACAGCTACTTTACGAGGCTATTAGCGTGTTTGTTGGCCGAGCATTTTTGCTAACTCCCAGCTCCCTTGTTGACTCTGTTATGTTATTATGTAAAAGGGTTGGACTTGTCCCGCTTTTCCTGCATGACTGTTATGTAATCAGGATTTGGAAATAATATCTTGATTGTGAGTAACATTGAACTTTGATTAATATTATTCAACTGTCACTACTGCATGGAACTGAGCTACTTTTATTAACGTGCGTCGCTCTTAAATGATTGATTATGTTTGATATATAAGATTCAATTCAGTTTGTGAAATTTGGCCGCTGCAAAGCTTTAGAATCGACATTGAAAAACAGGAAATCATTCGGTTTACATTTCACATTATTACAGAGAGAAACACAGTACCATCTTCAAAGGGTAAGCTTCATATAATCCGTTAATCGCTTCCATCTTACCGCTCTCGCAGGACGCTTCCAAATTAGTATCCACGGGCATTGTGCGCAGTGCATCGCTCACCCCGTTGGACGGCTACAAATGTCGCGGTCAGTCCCCCCTACACCCGAGGGATAAGCGCCCCCACACCCGACCCCAACCCCCAACAGTCGGGCGCAGTCGAGTTTTAGTAAACACCTCCTTTGGCGAAACTTTTTGGCTATGTGAAATTAAGAAAATGCATTTGAATTTGGAACTGTTTCGTTCGTAATTTTGAGAGTCATTTGTTCTCTTTGCTAAGACAGTCGTGATTAATATCTATTTTTGAACTTGGAACTATCTATTTTGTTCAAAATTATGAAGGTCATTTTTGTTCTTCCTTCTGACACAGTCGGATTGTTAACTGTTTCGAAATTGGAAAAAGTCGTTGGCGAAATTAAATTCGATACATAGGTGTTTTATTTAAAAGCGCTTTTAGTACTAGAAGTAGCTTCTAATTCGTTTTAGTAAGTTAATAATAATGTTAGGGACTATTTACCACATGAACGATTTTTATGTAATATAGTTTAAAATATAAAAAGTACGCATATGAAATTAAAAGGAATTCATTAAACGGTTACTATACTTTTAACTAAACATTCTAACTGAGTAAGTCCGTATACAAATCGGTGTCTCACTAATTCACTATTCTCAGTAAACAAGTACAAAAATAATTATTTTTGCTAGTATTTTGGAAAAAAATCCTTAATTAAAACGGGCAGATGTATCCTGGAGGGTTGGCAGGCGGGCATAATAACCTACACACAGGTAATAATGTTTAATTATAATAAATTGTTTTTCCTCTACAGCCGAGCGTTACTAATCATCGATTAAACGATTAAGGCTAATTTAATTTAATTCGATTGGACTCCCAATTGAAATTCGTAGCGACACGACACTACAGGGTGCCTAGTGTGAGTTTTGTTTACTATCCGTATTCATTCGATTACGTTTACGAAAACGAAAATTCGTATGGCATTGAAGCAGCGCCTAGTGGCGACATACGAGGTGAATTAAAATTTTGCCATACAAATTCACGTTTTCGTTAACGTGATCGAATAGCGAGTGAAACTCGCAATTGGCACCCAGAATACGAGACACAGTGACTTGTTGCATCACAAACAATAAAGTTAGTATTAAAATATAATGTACCCTACTGTTTCTTAAAGTTTAGCGAACTCAACACATTTAAATAAAACCACTTTTTTCGGATCTACTCGCGAAACGTCATGATAAAATAAAATAAAACCAACGTGTAAAATAAACGCGAGTAGATCCGTAAAAGAGGTTTTATTTAAATTAATTGTAATAAATAATTAAGAAGTTTTATAGCCAAGTAAATTACTTCAACAACTTTTAAGTTGTTTTGATAATTATGTGGTCTTGAAAGATAAAAAACTTTTGTAATGCTGGATCATCGGATGGTTGACGTAAATTTTATTATAAACATCGTAAACAGTTATCTACGGTTCATTTTTGTTGTCAAGTTTTAATAAAGCAGAAACATAATGAGAACGATCATCGTGTTAGTTTTTATGCCTGGCGGAATAAGGCAAAGAAATCTTAGCTGAAGCAAAAAAAATATTAAAAGAATCTATGAGGTAGATTCTAAAAACGATTACTTTGAGAAATAGACAGAAGCAAGTGAAGTGATGACCCGAATGACCCGGAATGTCAGAAGGGTGCAGGTTCAAATCCTGCTCGTGGAAATTTTTTCAACATTTGTGTTTTTGTAATTTGTTCACAACAGAATTTGCTTTAAAAATCATTTTGAACATTTTATAAGTGAAGTGATGTTCCTGTGTTTTGAATGTGTACCTATGTGTAATTTTACCAAATATTTTTTTTTTCTATTTCTATTCCAAAATATCCAAATTACGTCAGTGTTTTTCTCAAATAAGTATTCCTAAATAAAATATAAGCAATCCTAGGTGATTTAAGAGTATAGGAACACTAAAGGTAGTGTTCCTATACTCTTAAATCACCTAGGTAGTAAGTACGTAGTGTAAGTAAAGGTAGTGTTCCTATACTCTTAAATCACCTAGGATTGCTTATATTTTATTTAGGAATACTTATTTGTGAAAAACACTGACAGATGACAGACTATACGAGTAGTCACTACAAAAGCAAGTACCTACTTACTACAAACATATTCCACATAAGACCAGATAATTAACCAATTTCAGCGTACATAGCACGCAGATAATTGTAACTTACGAAAAACTGTTTTTTTGCTAAGCTAACGCTACTCATATCTATGTAAAATATGTGTTTTGATAAAGGTTTAGAGATGTAGTAAAACTTTATTTATGAAGCTTACACAGGCCAATGTTTCAGACCTCTTCTAGAGGCAGCTTAGCAGGGTACGATGACCGCCTCATTAGTTGCTGTCTCGGTACTACGACTTAATGCGCGGAGCGGCTGACGTAAGAAGGCCATTTTAGAGGTCATATTATTTTAATTAAAAACATATATATATATGATTTTTAATGTACTACAATATCGCTTGGAAGTTTTATTTTTTAAATGAATTGAATTAAAACTGATGTAAGCAAACTAATTAATGACCATTTCACGAATTTTAGTTGTTTTTTGTAGAAATGCTAATGGGGTATACATTATGTTACCTATATTACTATTAGTAATATCTAGGTATTTTACAATTAAAAGTTATAGATGGAATAAGAAAAAAACAACCGACCATAAGTAGCTACAATGACATTTTACTTATTTGCTTTTATTAATAAAATGTAATTATATTCCAATAAAGCTTAACTTGAAAAAAAGGAGTTCGACACAACGTTCACTAGTAAATTAAAACATGTGACAAAGTACTATATAAAGAGTTAGCGTAGAAAATTGTTTGGTTCTCAACTTGTAAATTTTTTTTACCGTATTCATCAAAATAAAGATTCTAGTTCGTTCCAGAGTTCAACTATCTGCAAACGATCGGTCGTTATTAATTCGCGGGCTTGCCAACCCTCACTCCGTGTGGGGGGTCGTCCAGACCCAGTGGGCGGGTCAGACGGGAACTGACCGTCCCCACCCTTATTTACCGCGCTTTTTATTCGCACGAAACATGGCGCGGACAAGCAAATTTTTTGTAGTACATTTTCTTTCTTGGGTACAAATTGTACCCAGGAAAATTTACGGATTTTTAATGTCCTATTAGGGTCCTTTAATTTTAAGCATTTATGTAACTCATAAACTTACTTTAACCATTTCACTTCTATAGATTGAAATAGAACATTTGATGGACAAGGATATAAATTATTCACTATAATTCATTAGCCACAGGAAGCTACAGGAAGTAGTATGTTTTATATATATCAAATAGGAACTTACTTAATACCTAAACTTTTGTTAAAAACGCGATAAGTTTTAATTGCATTTTTATTTAATGAAGCACTAAGATTTTAATTAAAGAAATTATAAAATATGTTAAAAAGGTTTAGCTATAGATTTATAATTAATACCATTAACTAACAAATTAGTAGTTTTTGTACCTAAGCTTTGTTTGTTAATTCTTAAAAGTTATGATTTCTACACTATTTATTCATATTTTATTTATTTAAGTACAATCAAATTAACTTAAAAGAAACATCCGAACTAATTTGATATACGGAACATCATTTATTTTTACACAAGAGAAGACAGCATCCACAACGTCCCCAGCAAACGAGCTACTCCTCATGCCACAAACAAGTTCTCTAACAAATTCGCATTACAAACATGTCTACATAATTGGACTTATCCAAGCAACTCGGGGAAAAATATCCACTATCTCCTCAAAAATATGTTACGTCTCCGAACCATTGTCCTTTGAAAAAAGAATATCGCATAACGAAGTTGAGTTCCGACTTTATATCAAATATCACGCATGACGCGACTTCGCCCGCCCCCACTCGGGAGGGGGGGCAATAAAAAATAATATATTGGAATATGTTGACAATAACAGCGTATCATCCTTTGCCACCGTGTTCCGAGGACGTTCGTGCTCTGACGAGTCCGGCTTTTTATTGTCTCTGGAAACTGCTGACGTATAAAGTGTTTGCTATTTTGCTGTGTGTATGAATAAAATTACCCTTTTATTACGACTCTGGGAGTAATAAGGAAAACTGTACGAATTCGGACGGTTATTACCGAAATTAATGTACCTTCCTCAGTTTCTTTATATAAATTTTCGTGTGTGTTTATAAGATTGCGCTTGTATTTATTGTTCGTAGGTACATTTTGTGATTTTAGGTTAATTGGTTCTTGTTGTGACATCACATTTATTTATTACGAGTATACAAGTTATGAACCGTCCTAACTTTGTAAAACATTTAATAAGAAACACAAAATTAAAACACATAGGACACTTACCTTAAATTTAAATAAGAAACACAAACACAACAAGTCACCATTTTTAAATCAAAATTTTTAACTGAACTCGAACTATATGCGCACACGCACTTCGCAGACAGCGCAGCGAAGGAATGGATCAGGAAGTGAAAGAGGTCAGGTAGGGGCTTAAGAATTACCGGCACGTCAAGGGTTAACTAACAAAAAAGGTGGTATTATTAGATGGTTAACGGGTTGACAAAAGAGTCTTTGCCAGTTTAGGGTTACGGTGAGGTTACACGCGTGGTTCGTTAGGTTTGTATAATTGCGTCTTGGTTGGTCGCGGTGTGCGTCGATTATTAAACTTATCCATTTATTTCTTTCAAAAGTTTCCTCACATAACAAATAATAATATTTCCAAACTTCGTTATAGTTTAGTACAGTTATGCGGATATATAAATTTAAATGCCTACGTCAATATAAAACATCTAATTTTAGATTACAGTGTTCTTCACTACAAAATTTTAAGCAATTTTTTTTGTTTTACAGAACAAACCTTCATTAAGTATAATATTTTTACCTTTTTTGTTCAATTTCTTAATATCTAATATACCAATTTTAATATTAGTAAAAAAACAACCGGCACTGTTAATATTTCGCAACATCACCTATGTTACCTACTACCTGACTGCACTTTCACGTGTGAAACTTCGAACTGTCATTTTGCACAATGTCATCTAACCCTTCACATGTACCTAATGTACCTGAAACGTCCCGACCCAATAATTCATTACCAAACAATGGCAACACTAACTTACTTTTCTAATAATAGTAATAACGAAACCCTTTCTGCACTGTGCGACCCTTGCGAAATATTTCGATACAAATAAAACACCCGTTCCAAATACAAATATTTAAGAAAAAAACCAGCGAACGCTTTTAAACTTTGTCTCCGTTCATAAATCAATCTAAAAATAACAAGCCGTTAGAAATGGTCGCCGTTTGAATTGGAGCGTAATCGATTGAAATTCCTAATTCAAAAAACTTGGCTTTAACAACATTTATATTATATTTATTTCTCAAATCAAACCTTTTTTCGAAACCATTTGTTTTTAAATAAATAAGAGAAAACTATCCGGCATGCATCAAATAAATTTAAATGTACTTGCGGTCTTCTTTGTAGATGTTAGATAAGATTCAAACGTAATGATTTTATACTTGGCGTGTGCCATTCACTATAGTGCACTTCAGTTTTACGCCTTATTTCACTGCTTTATAGATTATCAGATAAGGAAAGTGGTGCTTGAACTATTTGCATGTATTTAAATTGAATGTTTTATTGCCTCCCACTTTTTTTGAGTCTGCAGTACAATATTATTAGTTTTAATGCTTTTTTTGATTACATACGCCTATAAAACTGTCCCACTGCTGGGCAAAGACCTCAATCATTGAAATCAAGTCATGCTGCAATTACTAGGTATTAGCTTAATTAGGTACACATTACTATGTATATTACGCCTGCCAAATGCGGTTGGTGATTACAAACCCGGCCTTTGCATTTGATTACATAAAATATATTTTTAAAAGTGATAATGAAAAAACAATATGGACACAGTTTTATGTAAAGAATAATCTCATTCTTGAAATCTGAAATATGAATACAAATGTCCATGGTAAAACAAAAAACAAATTTCAATTTTGAAATTTCTACATTATAGAAATATCTAACATCTAACATAATTGAATATAATGCATACTTGTAATAATATATCCTACTTATGATTGAAAAAAAATCATCTGCCTATGTTACGTGCTCTTTTTTATTCTAACAAAACATTAGAAAAAGACCCTCTATGCAAAAATTGAATAGTAGAACCAGCGATCGCTCGTTACCCCATTGTCATAGATCAGGTATACACAAAAATCGCAACATTCAAATTAATAATATAATAAAAATCGTTCCTGATGTATGCAAGGGTTAAGCCGCCATTGTTAATAAAAGAATGATGTATGGCTATTCGATCGAATAGTGTCCTATTATTAATTGAAATTTAGTATGAAAATAGTCCTGTCTTCATTCACGGGAGACGTTGCAAAATGTTTTTATTATTACTAATTTCTATATATTTTATTACAGGTTTAATACTTTATTTTGGTTTTTTGTTTCTTTCTTATTGAAAGGAAAAACTTCCTACAAAAATGTAAAATTGTAAACTTAAAACGTAATTAAGGTTCTAACGAACTTCCGATTTGTATACGCCGATATTTCACGGCAATCGGCTCTTGACACCATAAAAAAAGATATCAAAATGTTTTGTCAATTGGTGCAAAAAATACCCCATTCAGGGAAATAGGGTTAAATCTCGGTGTTTTGGGGTAAAAAGTCGATGTGACATATTGTTTGGTATCAAACTAATCACGCTTGTATAGCTGTTTAGAGGTGTAGGGTCATTCGCTGCTCTTTTTTGGTATTTTAGTAGGCGATAGGGTTAAATATATATTTTTTTGTAATTGGTGTTGCCAGTAATTGCTTCGTTGAATTTGTTTATTATGACAACATTGCTCAATTTTTCAAAAAAAACAAAAAAAAACAGCGCTTACGCGGCTTGTTTCCTACATCTCACCTGTTATTTATCATATGCACTACCATCATCGGCTGGGATACTTCGCCCATCTTTCCTTAATTTAGCACCAAACCAAACCGAACATGATAATTATATAACTAGTACCATTGGGTCTAAGACCCGTGGTATATGTAAATCTAGGATAATTTAAGCTATTCAAAGGTAATATAAGTTTGTGTAGTAAAAACAAGTAAGATATTGGTAGGTTTCTCAGACTTAGAAATCCTGGGCTCGATGGAGGGTGAAGTGCATTTTCCCATCGTGAAATGTAGAAAAAATAAAATCTGCTAAAGAAAAGAAAAACTAAGTCAGTAGATAAATAGACGGCGTCTTTTATTTAACTTAAGTAAGAGTCATTAGAGAAGATAAATCGCCAAAACTCTTTCGAAACCGTGGGAACACAAAAAAGTTAAAAATACATTTTAAATCAAAACAAATATCTGTCTCTTTGAACGTCATTGTTGCCACAACAAAGTGTCTAAATCCCTTTAAATCCGAAAAATAGGATTCGATGAAAAAAAAGATGGAGAGAGAGAAAAAAACGGCCGCTCGTTGACTTTTGCAAAAAGATACAATGGGTTGGGTGTTAGAAAAAAAACGTTACGAATGTTGCGCGCGGTGTAAGCTACCAAAATACTAAATACGACTGATTGTGTTGGAGCAATTTTTTTTATGTGTGCAACACTTTTTTGAAAGAGTTTTGAAGAGTTGTAACTGGGATTTCGCTATTGTCATTGTTACGATTTGAGAGCAACATTTTTTGAGTTTGTACAGTTGTGTGAGATCTGAGAAAACCATTAACGTAAATAACGTTAGTAAAGTACTTAATATAGCATTGACTGTTACTGAAAATGTTTATTTAACCTAATTGTACTAATCGTCTTTTGCATACAACTTCCAATTTTTGTTATCATCCCTATCATCGTGAATCGTCAGGCGAGGTGAGGGTTAAACGCTTCCACATGTATCAAAAATCTCAGCCGAAAGACGTCCACTGCTGAACAAAAGCCTCCCCTAATGATCTCCAAAACGACCGATTTTGTGCTGATCGCATCCAGCGGCCTCCCGCGACCTTCACCAGATCATCGGTCCACCTTGTTAGAGGCCTGCCCACATAAAAATAATAAAGCATTAAAAGCATGTAATTAATTGCATATTTATTATTATATTTTGTTTTACTAAATACTTATTGTGTTTCAATGCAGCACAACACTCAACGCATGACATATTTTTGGTTCTATTAATTTTAAATTCTGTTCAGTTACAATTACATAAATACAATAGTAAAATAAAAATCTACCACAAAACATCCACATTTACTATTCCGAATATCTTTACATTCTCAGCATGTCTGACAATAATAAAAAATCAGCAATAAAAGCGATTCGCGTCACCCAAAAAGTCCCAAATCCTAATCATGGACCCCTGTCCCCTAATGCATCCAATCTCATGGCCCCATACTTGGCTTATCAACATTCGGACACCATAACAGGCATTCCTAGCCTCATACATATTTCAGGGGGTGAGCACCCCTTCTGGTCAACTGTCAGTAATGATTTGCTGGCATCGCCCCCACGAACGCCCCCACAACTCACCACCAATTCTACAAGACCCCCGAATTGGCTAAATCGAACCCAATTTTGGCATATTTCGCATTGTTACAGGTTCTTCATAAACTGGTGCCGATGCAAGAGCAAAGGGCGTTAGAAAAAAGTTAGATTATCTACTATTTTTCGGACGCACGGATGCCGGGGTGGAGAGAACATTGGAAAATATGGCTTCCTATTCGTATATATTGGTTTTTTTGTAGTTTCTCCATTTATCGTGTTGGTTTTTTACGGGCGCGGTTTGTTCGTCGTTTACGAGGCTTCATTGGCTCCGCGCTCAAAGATATTTCTGTTTAGTTTATTGATGCTATGAATGATATCAATGGAAGTAACACTCGGTAAATAGAAACGATATTTTACATGGAAAGTATACAGGTAAATTAAATATTATTTGTCACCATTCGTAGAGTATTATCGTCGTCATTATGAAAAGTTAATGACAGTAGTTTCATTAAAATGAAACAACTTTTACGGATCTACTCGCGTTTATTTTACACATTACTTTTTAATGTTTCATAGTAGTTTCATCAGTTTGCTGTCGCTTTAAATAATATTTTAAGTAGATGCCTATCGGCTCATAAGAGTTGTTATCTGGGACGTTATCGTCATCATGTTCAGCTTATAAACGTCCAATTAATACGTTGATTGCTCAAAACCAGACACAATACAAAATTTATTGTTTGTCGGTCACCGGTGACCACCAAGGCGACTAAAGCCTTAACAAGCAATTAAACCACTATCAACATTTGGTAAGTATATCAACTGAAGGACGGAATTATTGCATATAATATAATATGCATTAAATAAAAATAAAATTGAATAAGTATTAAATATATCTATGTCACTTTTCATCATCAGCTCATTTTATGTCCCCACTGCTGGAGCACGAGCCTTCGCTATGGATAGATAGGGAAAGCGGGCCATAAACCACCACGCGGGCCCAGTGCGGATTGGTGCTTGTTAACGACTGCTAATGCAGCCGGGACAAACGGCTTTACGTGCCTTCCGAAGCACGGAGGAACTCGAGATGATAAATTTTGGTCACCCATCCTATGACCGGCCTTTGCGAAAGTTGCAAAGCACTCGCAAACTGGGCGCGTTAACCACTGCGCCATCGAGCTCCTCAAATTCACTTTTATATACTTTTAATAATTAAATTCGCTGAATTTCTATTCGTATTTTTTGTTAATTCTAATACTAATCTTCTAATACACACTAAATATATATAATATAGTTCTCTAAGCCTTGGGCACATATTTGCGCCGTTTGGGGTTGAAACTTTGGGACCATGGGGACCGGCAGCTCGAAAGATTTTTCAAGAAATTTCCGCTTGCCTTATAGAGACCACTGGTGACCCTCGAGCTGGCGCGTATTTTGGCCAACGTTTAAGTTTGGTCATTCAAAGAGGCAACGCCGCCAGTGTCTTGGGCACTCTCCCGCTTGGCAGCGATTTGGAGTCCCTTTTTTATTTGTTAAAATTATGTGTATATTTTTATTATTATTTCCTTTTTTTTTTAATTTATGTTGTATATTTATTAATTATCATGTGTAAAATAAAAATGCGAGTAAATACACACATTCATACCAGTCGTTTTGATAAGAACATGTTATTTACCATTGTAGTTATGATCCGTAAATAACCAATTATTTGTAAACGCTTTTGGTTTTTTAATACAATATAAATAAATATTCATAACTACGGTGCCGTACGATACCTTAAATATATAAAAATAAAATGTGGTAAAATGTTGCGTATCTCTCTTCTCTTTTATTTATTTTTTCTCAGTCGTATTATAATAACAAAAATTATAATAACCCGTGACTCATCGTGTTTATCATTTTAAATTGTAACAAAGTAGTTTATCCTTAACTATCTCTTCGAATATCACCTTAATGCATAACAAGCGAACTGTTCGAAAACTCAACCGATAGTTTATCAATAGCGAAACTCAAGCGTAAGTCTGATATTTAGGTATAGCCCTGCAAATGTGAGACGTCGCCACCAGATAAGACGTCTTGAGCAAACAGCATTTGCGTCTATTTGGCCGTGCAACGTGACACCGCCAGTGGCCGATGGATTCGGCACGGTAAATAACATTTGTGGGTTTGCAAACAACTTTCGTTGGCTATCGCATTACTTAATGTCTGCGGTAATATATTCGGGATTACGCAGTTTTGTTTGCTGGTGAACTTTTAGATTCGTTACAAAATGTTTAGAATATAAGCTAATTTGTAATGAATGTCACTAATACAACACTTTTGCTTTTAGCTTTATAAAAAGTTATGTTTATATAAAAAAAATTGCATTGGCAAGACAATACTGGCTAATTTGTAATTGATTGGTAAACAAGGTTTAGAAGAAAAGGAGTTTAATACAAATTTACAGCCCTTTTACTTTGTAAAAAGTTTATTTTTAATAAAATTACTTCTTAATAAACTAATTATGAGACAACCAACACCTCAGTCTCCCTGTTACCACGGACCTGAACGAGTATAAGATACAAGACGCCAGGAATTAAATTAAATTAGAAAAATGGTGTTTCATTTCGAAAAAAAAATCAAACTACTTTAGAAAATAATATATAACTACTTCGATTTTGATTTTAAATTACACGTCAAACGTCATGATTTCGTTTTTTTTTAATGTGACATATTACTCTCGCATTCAGCTCAATCTCTTAAGTGGAACACCGCCAGCATCCATCTCTTTGCGAAAGCAACTCACAAGATAACTGAATCAAAGTTAACATTCCCAAAATCACGGTGGAACAATATAGAATTGGATTCGAAACGACTTTTCTCTTTAGTAATATCAAGTTACTTCCTCCAACTCAATATCGGACTGATTAAAAAATACCTTTACGAATTCATTGAGCTATTGACCCCTCCTTAACCCTACGGGATGTGAACAAACACAGTTGCTTAACCCTTTTAGACAAATAAATCGCGAAACCCGCTATCATCTCGTGAGAACACGGAAGGTGAAGACCGTAACCTGCCACCTGGCCCTGCACCGTAACGTAACTGTTCGACGACAAACAAAAGGAACCCTTTTAGATCCGCTATGGGTCGAAGAGACCCCGAAGGATGCTACACGCAATCAAGGGTTAACCGGCAGGTGGCAGCAGATGCTTCCTGATCCGCATGAAATTATATTTTTTTTGAAGCCCATCTTGATAGAATCACACGTAGACTGATGAAGTGTGAAAATTAATAGCTTTCTGGTACGCTTTGTTGGTAGTTCTAAGAAAATTAATTTTATGTCGTAACGGTTCCATATTGTGTGGTCATAATTTACGATTTAATTTGATTATCCTTGTTTATTGATTTGACGTTGACTTCTACTACATATTAACTATTTTGTAACTTTTGAATGTAAGTACACAATTGACCCATTAAAGATTATAAATTATTTAAAAAAAAGCGTTACAGAAAAACTAAGAAATTCGATTTTTAACGTAAATTTAAAGAGTTAAGAATTAACAAAAAAAAATGCTGTACTTATATAAAAACCTACTAAACACCATTTGAGGGTTTTCAAAATTAAAATTATTGAAACACCGGAAACTTCTCCATCTGTCAAGTGCCAATCAATTAAATAATATACAAATACTATTTGTTCGTACACATCTCACAAAACTTTATAACTTTGCAGCACAATACAGAACACACAATCCACGTCAGCCCACTCCAAAACCGAATCCCACTTCAAATAATTAATACTCATTGAGAACGGTCAACCCTCTAAACATCAAAAGACGCCGGATATAAACTAACCGCCTTTTCTTTGCGCTCTTAAAAAACATACAAAAGCGCGAGCAAAAAGGGTTAACACAGAAAAAAACCGAAAAAAAAACTACCTCGGCAATGTTACGCCAATTTTGCTTTCGAGGAAATTAGATATCCTTTTACAATGGAGATGGTCCTTTTTACCCTTTGTTGTGTGGGAAAAAGTCCCAATCGGTATTAGGTGTCTGTCGTGTTAACGGTGCTGTTTTACCTAAGTGTGTGAATCCGCGGTATTTGGGCGAAAAGTTGAAAACGCGAGAAAAGTCTAACGAAGCCGTCAACTTTTTTGTATGATTCTGATATTCCAGGTTCGATTCCCAGCGGGGGGTACATGTTTGTGTACTCGGTTTGATTGGTGGTAGGCCTTGTTTGTCAGCCTAGCACCTACCACCATCTTATCTAAATATGTCGCCATAACATCAATGTTTGTAACATTGTTGTGTTCCAGCAACCAGAGATAAAATAGTCAGTGCCTCAGTAGTTGACGTTCCTGGTGAAGGCCTTATCATCACTTAATATCAGGTGAGATCAAGGCCAAATGCTAAAAGTGAAACAAGTGACTTGTGCGAGTTTCATTGACCATTCGATCACGGTAACGCAAACTTGAATTTGTATGGCAAATGGCGCAGCTCCAACGCGATACAAATCAAAGCAGACCCAGAAGGTAGCGTTAATACATTCATATCGCGCTCGAGCAACGCACACTCACGGACACGCATCTCGGAACAGCTTGGAACAGCTCGGAACAGCTCGGAACAGCTCGGAACAGCTCGGAACAGTCTGAGCACAGCTGTTGCGGGATTCCGTGTCCGTGAGAGGATGTATCTTTATTTGATGTCATTACAAAGATAGAACCTTGTAAGTAACATGATACTCATCTATCTCGGTATTATCATTTTATTATTATGTCTAAGACGAAAAAGATATCTTACGCCTGCGCCTGTTCAACCCTTCAGGACTTTTTCACAATATCGTATCAGCATTTTTTCCACGCATTGCCCCGATGTGAAGCCGACAGAAAATTCTGGAACATAAAACAGAAAGTCATAGTAGACGTAATGTAAGCAGTAAGAAATCTAAAGAATTACTGCTTGTGCACACTTGTCGTACGCACACGGGTTTTGTTTTGTGGAACTTAGAAATAACAACTTATTAATGGTGTTGACTTTAATTATAAACAAAAAAAGGATTTTACAATTTTTCTTATAAATAAGTTCACAATTGCGTAGTGACAAACCAACGAGCCTTTTCAGTGTGTTGCCGAGGGGGGAGCGCGCGCGCGGGGTGTCGCCCACGCCGAGTAGTTTGCAGTGCTCCACTAGATAGCGCCGTCAGTAGCGTTTCGCCCATTAACACTGCTACCCAGAAAAAAAAATACTGTTTATTTATTGGGAGGTGGTACTCGCGTCCGTAGGTTTTACCCTTGAGACCTTACACGTGCCTCCCGGGTGGTGCAAAACGAGTAACAACGCCGAGCATCGGGCGGCGGAAAATAACCAAATCCCCTGGTCTTCCAGGGCGGCTACTACGAGCCGGGAGGAGCTAAAATAACTTCAAATAAGTGGGGAGTCTACGCTAATCCGCAGTGACTTGCGTGGCGTTTTATAGGCAATTTACCTTCATGCACGGACAACTAAAAGAAAGTCCCTAGTGGTCCTGATAGGCCCTGGTCACGGCAGCGGCAGGCCTGCAGGACGGAAGGTGCTAAAAGAGTTGGATGAGGAAGGCAGAAGATCAAAGGAAATGGAGTGCATTAGAAGATGCACTCAACATGGGGTGGATAACCTTCGACACCACCGGAACAGCACAAGCTAGTGCTTAATATACTAACATAGTTATAAGTTATATATCTACTAACAATAATTGTTTTATATTGTATGTATGTTAGTCTGTAAGGTATTTATTATATGGGCCCCTTTGTGTTTTTTACCATCTTGTACATTGTGTGTTGCCTGAAATAAATGATTTATTATTATTATTATTAATTATAACGGTTGAGAAAAAAGAAGAAGAATTGTTTAGTAAAAAAAAATGTGTTTTACGAATTCCAATACACCGGATTTTCATTTTTAGAATTTAATATTTGAATGAAAACTACATGCCATCAAAAACATATTTGTAAAAAAAATTCAATATCTATTCAATATCTACATTTTCTTCTTCTTCATGCCCTGGTCCCATATCACTTGGGGTCCGTATCTTCCTCGTACACTTTTGCTAAGGATTTGGCTAAGTACTTACGGCAGGCCGCCGCCGCCTGCCTGACACCAACCCTATGAAAACTAATATATCTTACTTTTTATTTTTGTAAACTGAAGAAGCCTTTTATAATGTCAACAACTACGTCATCAACATCAGATCGTTACAATTTTTCAAATATCAAAGATCTTTTAAAAAGGCAAGCTAAATACGTTCTACTTTTACGTTTTTTAATTTACTTATTTCGGACTACGCGTAGTACCGTAGCTACGGTGGCTCATACAAATATCCTACTAATATTATAAACACGAAAGTTTGTAAGTATGGATGGATGTTTGTTACTCTTTCACGTAAAAACTACTGAATGGATTTGAATGAAATTCGGTATACAGATAGTTTATAACCTGGATTAACACATAGGATAGTTTTTATTCCGATATTCCCACGGGAATTAATGGAAACTGTCAAAGCGGTACGAAGTGCGCCGGGTCCACTATACAAAATACTTGAGACACATACCTAATGATATTTTTGTAAGTATATACCGCTTAATCACCATCATCAGCTCATTTTATGTCCCCACTGCTGGGCCACGTGCCTTCCTTATGGAAGGATAGGGAGAACGGGCCATAAACCACCACGAGGGTTGGTAATTGTTAATGACTGCAAATGCAGCCGGGACCAACGGATTTACGTGCCTTCCGAAGCACAGAGGAGCTCGAGATGATAAATGTTTGGTCACCTATCCGATGACCGGCCTTTGCGAAAGTTGCTTAACCTCAGCAATCGCAGACCGGGCGCGTTAACCACTGCGCCATCAAGCTATACCACTTAATATTATATCATATAACCCGATACCCGTTAGGTTATTTCTACAAGCATTAATAAAAAAAAATTAAAAAAATGTTAGCTAACAAAATAGCTTAAATCAGTTTTGATGACATACCTTACAAACAACGTAGAGTCTAACACATATAATAATTTTTTGTTTGTAGGTATGTATAACTTACATATTTAGATGTATACATAACAAAAGAGATGAATGCCATAACGTTTTCTACCGCCAACTCGCATATAGTAAGAAGGATATCCCGTCAACCCGTAGACGGCTCGCCGCGGTCGTCCCGACCCAAGTAATTTCCCATAGGATGCCTTTCAACGGGGTAACTAATGCCCGCCGGACGCTGTGTTTCCACGTGACTCTAACTAAATTAAAAACTGATGGCACACTATCCGTGGACTTGCGTTACTTTAAGTTTTCTGCTAGCTAGAAGATATACCTATATGTTTTTGTTTTTTTATTTAAGAGGTCGCAAACAAGCCAGCGGATGACGTAATGGAAAGTCTCATCGCCACTCATAGAAATCCGGGGAATCATGCGTTACTGACCTTTGAGGAAAGAGTTAGCTCGTTTCTCGAAGGTCCGTGTATATGTAGCATAATTGATGGACACTGAACATTGCTTGCCGTTAACTCAAAATGTATGATCTGTTACAGCTCTTAATACAGACAAAAAACCGGGGAAGAGAATCCAGGTAAGAGATAGAACATTCTGGCTTAAGAATTTGCTTCATTGGTGTAATAAGAGCACCCAGCGTATTCAAAGCAGCTGTGTCTGGTCCAAGAGACCATGATGATCGCCAACCATCGGAGGAAGATGGTACTCCTTACCGCTGGGCTTCAATCACAGGCGTCTTGCTATGCGACGAGAGGATATCTAGTTCATTGCGCACTTTCTATCACCGTTGACTATGACTAGCGTAGTATAACGCGCAATGAATTAGAAACACGCTCGCCGTGTCGCAAGACGCTCGAGCTTGTGGCTAATATGAGTATAAAAAAAGATGTACTAGACACTAGGAATATCTGGAAGAAAATATTCAACCTAATATTTTATGGTTGAACGCTGAAAGGTTAGTCACTCAATCGTTATTGATGTTCCAAGCACTCGCATGAATATTGGATCACAGCTAATATTAACTTTGTGAGGTATGTTGGTACGCTTTATAAATATTTTAATACTACCTACATACTTGTACTCGTATATAACAACGGTTCAACGGTAATCCCGAAAGGTCGGTAACTGAATAAGGTTGTTAAGACACCACCCACGCCTCTTGTGTTAACGTAAGTAAGTAGGTTACTAGCTGTAAATAGTTTTGCATTCAACGAATGGTAAAGCGCCCATCAAAAGAGTTATATCCCAGGACTATTCGACCAGATTTTTCGTCCTCATCACCTCATCACCAGCTCGTTTTAAGTCCCTACTACTGGGGCACGAGCCTTCCCTATGGATAGGGAGAACCAGCCATAAACCGCCACACGAGCCCAGTGCGGATTGGTGGTTGTTAACGACTACTAATGCAGCCGGGAGCAACGGCTTTACGTGCTTTCCGAAGCACGGAGTAGCTGAGATGATAAATGTTTGGTCACCCATCCGATGACAGGCCTTTGCGAAAGTTACTTAACCTTTGCAATCGCAGACCGGGCGCGTTCACCACTACACCATCAACTCCTTCGAGATGTTTCGACCGATTCAGGTGCAGTAACTAAGTTAACTTTAGTAGTAAGAATCGAACGCTTGCTACGCATTCTAGAAACTAAGGTTTCTAGATTCTTTCCAGATCTTTCGAGTCTTCTAGATCATTTAGAAGAGCAGACGGCATTGCGATTGCAAAGGGTAGTGGTTTTGTATCTCACTTTATCCAGATCTTTTTATATTAAGTATATATTGCTTTTTTTACTTAAATTGTTACAATTAGGAATAACATTATTCGAATTTACAATTCTATAAGTACTTAATATAGAATAAAAATAAGTAAGGTCTGATTTTTCAATTGTCAGTAAAATTTTATTAATTGAATAATTGACATAATGACAGATTCTCTTTATAAAATATGTCACAATGATAATGTTATTCGTTTGATAAAACTTATCTGACGATTGAAAAATCGGGCCTAAAAAATACTCAATAACTTTATTTTAGACAAAATAAAACCTATAATTAAAAGATACATTACTGGTTTATAGAACTACTTGGGAAAAGCGGCTGTCTCAAAGAAACACAGATGATAAATTTTCATTATTGAAATGAGCTAACTGTAAACCGTAAATGTCGCAATGTTGACAGATGCATTTCTATGCAAAGAACCCAATGATATTATATAAAACAAGAAGTAGATCGCGCGCGTTGTGAAGACTCATATATAGCCCAATTGTCTCATGTCGCAATCAGTTTGCGTCAAACAAGCCACAGAGCGAGTCGTCCTTGATATTATGGTGCTAAAGTAAACAAAATACAAGAGATCTCTTTTACCACAAGTGAACATGCAAAGATACTTAGACTATTTAGTATATTTTAATAAAATTGTTTTTCACAAACAATCAAATAACTGACGCAAAGACGTCACGTTCAGGTAAAGAAAGAGAGAGCGATCTAGTAGAAACATTTGAAGTGCAATCATTACAATTATAGCTCTCTTTCATTTGCGTGCTATTTCGTATCTTTTATTTTACTTATCAGTAAAGCTTGTCAATGTGTGCAGTTTTGGATTGCTCGGAACAGATTTAAAACGCAAATTACTATGAACGTAACATATCTATAGTTTATAATATCATTGAAAGAACCACACATTTACAGCTACAGCTGAAGCTGAAGGCACGAATGTTATCTTACGACAAAACTCACAAGTTGAATAACTGCAGTCCGGTGCGTGTGCAGCTGCAGTTCAGCTGCAGAGCAGTTACGTGATTTTTTTGTGATGACCGCACCCGCATCGTACTGCAACCGCACTACAACTGCACTGCATACGAACTGCACACGCATCGGACTGCAGCTTTACTGCATCAATACTGCATGCAATGTGGCGTCTTCCAAAGAATTTCATACTTTACTAAGTAGTCCTCACCACTGCGCCTGCACAGCACACGGACTGCAACTGAGTGGTTCCCTCTTCAGTTTTCACATAGGAAACGACACGACAAACAAAAACAGTAATTATATCAAACGGGCATAACGAACGCTTCCTACTTACACATAGAGTCTACATAATGACGCCATCATTTTTTCGTGGAGTGATGAACGGGCTCCGCACAATACGCGCTCGCGTAATCGAATTACCGATACGTAATCGATACATCGAATATTCGAATCGAATACTTGGACGTATCCTCTATAATGCTATATTGATGATTCTCGCACAGACTGATTAATGGTCTCGCATTGCTCGATACAATGGAAGCTCGTAACCACGGGCGTTTTAGGGTTGATAACACAATGTGAAACCGCTTGTCGTATGTTACATTGCTGCTTCTAGTACATCTTATACAAAGCACCTCTGTATTGTACCGTCAATGTATTGGAAGCGAGTGTTGAAGTTTAGTATTTTCAGAAGTTTCTACTACAAGTATGGCATATAAGGTTGTCGCCACAATGCTGACTTGCGATTTCGTCTTATGTGTGTGAAAAAAATATGCCGAAGATGGACCTAATGTTGGTTCTTTATAGGGAAAGTTTTTTTGGATATATTGGGGAGTCTCGCAATGGCAAGTTACATTAAGAAACCTGTATTTCTGTGTTCGCTTGAGAAGTAGCTAAATTTATCTACTACGTTCTATAACAAATTGTATTAATGCTTTATCAGTTTATTACACAGATCCGTTTACATTTGATATCCTAGTGCTTGTTGATCAACATACATTTATTATAGATCAACAAGTCATTATTAGAAAAACAGTTGAAAAAAGTGTTGTTCGCAACAGAAGCTCAAAACTATAAAATTGAATATCAAGATAGACCAACAAGCACTTATATTATTATGCTGAGACAGGGTCCTTGTTGGCCTCACACACTGCTTTTGTTTATATTTTCATTTAATTGTTTTTTCTTGTTTTATTCTTATTAATTTTTGTTTTGTTTTGACTGTATTGTATTTTGTGTGTGTATGTGAGTGTGTCAATAAATGTTTTTCTTCTTTCTTTCTTCACTTGGTGTAAAAAAAACTCTATTATTTTTATGAATCTAATTTAAGCAAATAACTGTTTTGGTAATAATAAATTACGTTCATGTTTTGTTGAAACCATATTATGCTTTAATTATATGTAGCAAGTAGCAAATGAGACACTTAGCTAAATTTATTATTCATCATCAGCTCATTCTAAGTCCCCACTGCTGGGGCACGATCCTGCCCTATTGATGGATAGGGAGAACGGGCCATAAGCCACCACGCGGGCCCAGTGTGGGTTGCAAAGCAAATATGTATTATTATTATATACCTGTGCATTATAAAATGATGTTTATTTCAACCAATAAACAAAACAATAGCTGTCAAACATATAATGAAAATTCTACGCAGCCATCGCCATTCTATAAGTCCACACATTTTAGTAAATAGTAGAGTCATTGAGCCGTTCACCGTGAAAGCGTTCTACCTCCATTTTGTTTTATTATTTTGTTCCCTCGTTACGTCACTATGGGAGACCATCACCTACCCGCAGAGGACGGAATTACCGCACAGTGGGCGGTACAGTGCGCCGCTCTTGAACGCAAAACTTTTTGCTAATAGGCAAATTTTTTACTGTTTACTTTCGTAGGTTTTAGTAAAAACCTTTATAGGACTTTTAGTCGGTTAGAGGTAATAGATATCGCTGCATTGAGAGAGGTGAGAGCGATTTCAACAAAGAGTTTCTACTAAGTGGACCCTGACGGCGCGAGACAACGCTAGCTGGAAAAAGAACAAGAAAAAGGATAAGTAAATAATTTACTTTTATATATATAAGTAATAAAGTAAGTAATTATAAAAGCCAGTTGCTTAGCGGTCAAGCACTTTCGGTGAAGTGCGCTTCCACCGTTAGCTATATCGTCTATCAAAGAAAGAAAGAAATAATTACATTTATTGGCACACACCAAGTACTGTACCTGCCAATAAAAAATTTATTACATCAAAAAAATATTGAAAAAACGAAAGTACATTCAAAATAAAAAACAAAAACAGAAGACAAAATGAAGAAGAAGATGTCAGAAGAAGGCCAAAGAACTACATCGTCGCGTCGTTGTGATAACAAAAATACATATTTTTTTTCTTTTTATATTGGCATAATATACCAACATCACAATCACAATGCATTACTAATACAAATGTATTAGATAGTGGATACCTAAATTACCATTGGCAATATCAATAGGCCAAAATATTTTTCTATCTAATTAAACTGTACAACATGCTACCTACCTAATAATGTCTATATTAGAACTAATATAATTTTAATTAAAATTACTTAATGAGCTACTCATATGGCGTACCAGCTATAGACTCACCGACCAGCGTTTGCAAGCTGTCGCTAAAATCAATGGGTTTTTTTTATTATTAATGGGTAACCCTTCCGCGCTTCGGCTCCAATCGATTTGAGCCCCGCCGCTCAATACAATGCACATTTTAAAATTTAAAATCCGATATCTGTATAGAGGGTTTTTATGCGACTACGATGCATTTTTAACCCTTCACCGTGTGTCTCTTTAAGCGACGCTTCTCAAAGTTTGATGCCAGTTTTAAAAGGTTGTAAAAGAATGAATATATTGTAGATCGAAAGGGCTTTTTTATTTATGAGAACTTTTATTTTGATACTTAAAATGTTACTTAACAGTCTATAGTTTTAATCATAGTTTTATAGATTACTAGCGACCCGCCTCGGCATCGCACGGGTGCAATGCTGATATTATCAGTTTTATTTATACATATAAACATTCCTCCTGAATCACTCTATCTATTAAAAAAAACCGCATCAAATCCGTTGCATAGTTTTAAAGATCTAAGCATACATACTTACATACATAGGGACAGTCAGACAGCGGGAAGCGACTTTGTTTATGTAGTGATAGTGAAGACAAAAAAAATGCTTTCAAGGTGTTTCAAAAGGAAGGTTAAAAACCATGTTGTACACTTAAAATAAGTAACCTATTAGTTGTTAGACTGTACTTTTTGTATTTTGAAGGTAATAAAAACAAAGTATTCATCTTCTTTGTTTTCCATAGCGTAGAGAAGATTTTCAAATTCATGTTAAAATTGTTTATAGAATATTAATAACAATTTATTTTTATTTTGGAGATTTATATTTATAAAACTTTTTAGAAATACTGCCACTGGTGTACTTTTAACCAACAAATAAAAAAAACCGGCAAACGGTTCCACCTTACACTAAGCTGCTACATGTTGAGAGCCGCTGCCCCAGGATTGTGTAACCACGCGGTGTCTGTACGTGACAATTTAAACAAATTCAGAGCCATTTGGCTTCTGGGGTGGCTGTTTTTTTTTAAACTTATTTTGAATAAAAAAATACGCCATTGAACTATATTCACCCGGCGGATGCGGGACGAGTGTGTGGTCTGTAATCCACAAGCTGCGTTTTGAATATCACTCTTGGCAATTTTTGGCGGCGGCACCGGCTGATCGGCAAGAAAGTTTTATTATAAATTTAAGAACCGCCTAAAGGTATGCTATAGTGGTTAGACCACAATCTCAGAGTCCAAGGTTTTGATTTCCAGCGCACTTGTACTCGGTTTGGTGAAGGTAGGACTTGTTTATGTACGCCTGGAGCTACTACTGTTCTGTCAAAATATGTTGTCATCATCATCATCATCATCATCAGCCTACACAAGTCCACTGCTGGACATAGGCCTCTCCAAGTGCACGCCACTGGTCACGATCCGCAGCTACTCTCATCCAGCTAACATCAATGTTTAAAAAACTGTTGTGTTCAGACATTAGTGATGGAATAACCAATTCTTTTGTAGTAGAGGATTCCGGATGAAGTGCGCTTCCACCATCGGCCTTATCATCACTTAACATCTGGTGTGATGAAGGTGAAGTGCTTACCCGTTACTCTCCTTCTTTGTCACGAAGGTGCCTATTGTGAGTTTTATTCACATCCGTATTCATCATCATCATCATCAACGTCCACTGCTGGACAAAGGCCTCCCCCAAAGATCTCCACAACGACCGGTTTTGTGCTGCTCGCATCCAGCGGCTTCCCGCGACCTTCACCAGATCGTCGGTCCACCTTGTTGGAGGCCTGCCCACACTGCACTTTCTGGGACGCGCTCGCCACTCAAGGACTGTTCCGCCCCAGCGGCCATCAGTCTTGCAAGCAATGTGCCCGGCCCACTGCCACATGAGCTTAGCAACTCTACGGGCTATGTCGGTAACCTTTGCTTTTCTGCGGATCTCCTCATTTCTGATTCAATCACGCAGATAAACTCCGAGCATAGCCCTCTCCATTGCTCTTTGAGTGATCTTGAGCCTTCTCCATAGTGAGCGACCACGTCCCGTATGTCATCATTGGCAACACACACTGGTCAAAGACTTTCATCTTGAGACACTGCAGTATATCGGACGAGAAGATATTTCGTAGCTTACCGTCTTACATTCCGTATTATTCGGATATATTATAAAACGAAAATTTTTGTGGCAAAATTTTGACTCTTCTCGTATGTCGCCAGGAGGCGTGCTTCAATGCCATACTAATTCTCGTTATCGTTAAGGCGAAGCTTAAGGCACACTAGCGCCACCAATTGATAATTTGACAATTACTAACGGACCGGATCTTTTTAAACATTGCGTACCGTCCAATAACAGGAAAGCATCCATAGTATTTATTTAATAATTGTGCACTACTTTTTGTTGCGTGATTTATTCACAAAACGGGCTATCGCATTTATTAACAAACAATGGCCACTTTTGGTGTTAACGAATGAATACAAAAACAATCCTAAAAGTAGTGCACAATTATTAAATAATAGATGTTTGCCTAGTGTCGGAAGGTCCGCAATGTTTGAAAAAAATCCAGTTTAGCAGTTATAAAACTAAATACATTAGCGGCGCTAGTGTGCCTAGGCACTCTATTATTACATTAACGGAAAAAAGCTTAGCCTACTTTCAAAATCAAATAGTATCAAAAGTATCTTCGTGAATATTTAATATTTTCGCGCCATATGTGATCTCCGCTATGGCCGCGATCCTCAGATAATCCTGCCCCCGTAATGGATCAGATGGGGGGTCCACGGAGTGGATTTTGGTGAGCTGAATTATTCGATGCTGTCAGTATCGATTCTCAATTCAATCTGAAAGGTTTTGCGCAAAATAAAAATTGTGTCTAGTCTTGTGAATACAGGAATGTTTGAAGATTTCAGAGTTTCGTTTTTACTAAGTACATGAAAGTTTCGTGTTAACGTTGATCAATGATAATTAAACCATTTCGTTTGAATCTTGTGCGTTTAGTTTTTTTTACTAGTTATTACTAGTAACTATAATTAAGTAATATAATATAATGGTAACTATATTGGGTAAGATGAACCTAAAAACAATCTATTAAAAACAAGTCTGCCTTTCTACAAAACGGCGTAAGACAAATTTCGCCGTTTTTGTGTCCGAAATATATGCCAAAAAATTCGAGCCAACTCACATCTACCCAATCGCATCAGCACAATGATAGATCATCGATCACGGGCACCACCCACACGAATACACCCATTTATTAACAGGCAGACAGACCTATTTATATATACGGATGAGGGACAGTAATTGAATGTGAAAAATCGGCCATTTGCTCCGAGGGGGACACGCTCATATAATTTTAATATTAGATTCGGAGCATACTGCATTGTAATGTGATGTGCAACACTTGGCCTTTCCTTTCGTTTTCAATTTGAATTTAATACAATTGTAACGCTTTCTGCACATGTCAATAATTTTATATTTGTCTACGCTGGATTTCTTTTTGACTGTGTGTGAAATATCATCTCCAAATATTTATAAAATACAGTGAAAAAATTGCCCACCTGACCCAAAAAATGTTGTGTTATCAGATTTGTAGTATTTCATCCGTAAAGATGAATCTGCATAGCTATCGGTTGCAATAACCGTTGGATAGATGGCACTCTGTCGCCGTCAAAAATCAAAAAGCAGTGAAAAAATTCAGTGTTTACGTCAGCCTTCCCGGTAGCATAATGGTCAGTGCAGCCGCCCGGATTGCGGAAGACTCAGGTTCGATTCTTGACTCGGTCGGGTAGGCATTTAATGTTTTCACTAATTCAGCTTCAGTGCAGCAATTAGCACTTAAAAATAAAAAGTAAAATTTACTATAGCGTTCTGAAATAAAATTTGTGGTATTTCATCTGTAAAGATAAGTCTGCATAGCTATCGGTTGCAATAACCGTTGGATAGATTGCACTCTGTTGCTAAAAAGCAGTCAAAAATCAAAAAGCAGTGAAAAAATTCAGTGCTTACGTCAGCCTTCCCGGTAGTATAATGGTCAGTGCAGCCGCCCGGATTACGGAAGACCCAGGTTCGATTCCAGGCTGGGTCGGTTAGGCATTTAATTTTAATTCAGCTTCAGTGCAGCAATTAGCATTTAAAAATAAAAAAATTAAATATAATCTCCATTATCGTTTACTTTTGAATTGACCTTATATTTTGATTATATTTATTTTTGTGGAAAATATTAAACCGTTTACAATATAATTCTCAAACTACGATAAAAATTATACGAATGTTCGTTTATTAGTGTATTGAACCTTCGGAATTAAATTCATCGTAGGAGTCAGATTAGAGTTATATCCAAGATGCTAAATTAAATCTGGAATCTTCCAATTAGACTATTGTGGCTATGGAGACACGCCAGCACATCAAACTACCACAAATTGTCAAAACTCTTCAATAGACTTTGTACTTCACTACATAGTATAAAACTCCTCAATATACTTTGTACTTCACTGCATAGTATAAAACTACTCAATAGACTTTGTACTTCACTACATAGTATAAAACTACTCAATAGACTTTGTACTTCACTACATAGTATAAAACAAAGTCGCTTCCCGCTGTCTGTCTGTCCCTATGTATGTATGCTTAGATCTTTAAAACTACGCAACGGATTTTGATGCGGTTTTTTTAATAGAGAGAGTTATTCAAGAGAAAGGTTTATATGTATAAATACATGCGTAATATATTAGAGAAACACTGATAATATCAGCATTGCATCCTTGCGAATCCGGAGCTGCGGGTCGCTAGTTATATATATGTCATGTTAGAAGGAAGGAAAGGGACAACGTTACTCTCATGTAAAAGTGGAGTTTTTTTTTAATAATTACGGGTAAGCATAGTGCCTTGATCTCACCTAATGTTAAGTGATGATAAGGCCATTTGGTGGAAGCTACACCCGGGATCCTCAACTACTTAGTGGGGCACTGGCTATCTTATCTCTAGCTGCCGGAACACAACAATGCAACAAACATTGATGTTATGGCGACATATTTAGATAAGATGGTGGTAGCTAGCCAGGTGGACAAACAAGTCCTACCACCAACCAAACCGAGTACACAAAGATGTACCCTCCGCTGGGAATCGAACCCGGGAACCTCTGGGTCTAAACCGATGGTCTGAACCACTAGACCACAGAGGCGGTTATAACGAGGCGAGTAATAACAGAACTGTCAAAAGTACACACATTACAATGTTGCAAGGGGAATAAAATAGCTATCCAAGGCCAGTCGCCAAATCCCCGGACACGGGCGCGGGCTTACCGCTTGTACCCAATATGTAGTAAAACCACGTGAGATAGGACGAGTTCCACTCCACCGAAGCAGCCTTGGAATTACATACAATGAATTTAGGACGGGAAACAAATGCCACATTAAGAACACTTCTGAATGCCATAAGCAGTATTTTTTTGCTATTAAGGCGAAGGGTAAGGCACACTAGCGCCACTAATGGATTTAATTTGATAACTGCTAAACTGGTTTTTATTTCAAACATTGCGGACCTTCCGACACTAGGCAAACATCTACTATTTAACAATTGAGCACTACTTTTAGGTTTGTTTTTGTATTCATTCGCTAACATCAAAAGTGGCCATTGTTTGTGAATAAATGCGATAGCCCGTTTTGTGAATAAACCACGCAACAAAAAGTAGTGCACAATTATTAAATAAATACTATGGATGCTTTCCTGTTATCGGACGGTACGCTATGTTTAAAAAAAGATCCGGTCCGTTAGTAATTGTCAAGTTATCAATTGGTGGCGCTAGTGTGCCTTATACCCTTCACCTTAATAGTTACCTTCCAGCCACCGTGTTAGTTCTTTTCGGTAATGTGATATGTAACGTTATGTTTGTTAAATTTTAGATCGGTGGCCGTGTGACAGTGCTCGGCCTGATAACCGGAGGTGCTGAGTTCATGTTCCAGGTCGACGAAAGAGACATTTGCACAGTCGTGGAACAGTAAGTATACTACAGGCTTATTATTTACCTGTGGGAAGCAGTTCCTTTGCTACTCTAGTGTTCTAAAAAACAAAACATGAAACCAAAAAAAACCCATGTTTTACCTTTTTTGACAAATTATTTACTTTTTAAATATTTTTGTAAAATGTTATTGTAATAATAATAATAAATTCTTTATTTGCTTAAAATACAGTATTATGTACGCTATTTAGTTGTTGTTATATTTTGTTTGTTTGTGGAACTTACAGATCAGTGGCTACTGCGCAAATATATGAACGCGTCATGAAATAAAAACGGTCACCATTACCAATATAGTTGGGAGAACAGATACACTCACTATATAAGTAAAGTAGTTAGTAAATAGCCTATAACGGTCCCACTGCTGGGAAAAGGTGTCCATCATTGAAATCAAGTCATCGCTACAATTGATGGGTAATGGCTTAATCACCACGCTTGCCAAATGCGGGTTGGTGTTCACAAACCCAGGCTATGCATCGAAAAATCCAAAACACACTGCCCGGGAATTGAACCCGGGATCTTCGGGTATGGGGCCGAGCGCTCTGCCACTGGGCCATCAAGGCAAACACACTATATAACCACGATAAAATTAACAATATATATTTAGATTATTGATTGATATTGATTGCCGATTTAAAAACATTAGAATAGATGTTCGTGTAACAGAACGGGAGTATTGCACATTGATTTGCGGAGTCATTGGTTATCTCTTTTTTGTCCGTCTTATTTATTTATTCTTTATTGCACAATAAAATAAAATAAAGTACAAAAGGCGGACTTAATGCCAAATGGCGTTCTCTACCAGTCAACCTAAGGGCTAGACAGAAAGATTGGTAAGCGGTGCGACAAAGAACGTAAATGAAACATATAACTTCTACTAGTCTTATCACCGTATCTGCGTTGCCTTTTTATTTTGTTTTTGTTTATCTAGAATGAAATCACTTCACTACTGGTATTCACTCACTCTAACTAGCTAGTTAGTTATTAGTTTTATTTTTAGTAAGGCCCATACATGGGAAGCCGTGCTTCGGAAGGCACGTAAAGCCGTTGGTCCCGGCTGCATTAGCAGTCGTTAACAACCACCAATCCGCACTGGGCCCGCGTGGTGGTTCATGGCCCGTTCTCCCTATCCATCCATAGGGAAGGCTCGTGCCCCAGCAGTGGAGACATAAATGAGCTGATGATGATGATGATGATACATGGGAAGGCAGGCATTTTTTTTTAGTTTCTGTCCTGGTACTATTTTTATTTTTGTTTCTGTATGTTTTGCTAAGTTATAATGTTTTTTAATTGTTTGTATGTTTTGTTTTTATATTGTGCTGTTTCTTAATATAACTTAGGGGACTATAGGTTTACATTTAAGGAAATTTTAATTTTTTTTTTCTTGTGTTATAACTGTTTGTCTCTTAATAAATTAAAAAAAAATTCAATTCTAATACCTCCGACTAGACATATTATATACCTAGACGCTACTAAAGTAGCAGTGATGCCGTGTAGATAAGTCTTTATAACAAGGTCCTTTATGAAAAATATTTGTTTGAAGCCTGTTAGTCACCCCTCTTGGACAAGTAGAGAGTTTATATCTTTGAAAAATCCCATATCTCCTGCTGGAATCACACGCTCGCCCGCGCGCGCCTCCTTTAGCCATGTAAATTATACTGGAAGCGACTACGCACTAAAATTAAATAAAATTCTCGCAATTTGAACCAGGTATTTTTTGCATGTTGTAGTTACTTAGCCGTTGTTTGTGTTCAAAATAAAGACTTAAGAAACCAAGTTAAAAAAATATTTTTATACTAGTTACTTTTGTCATGATTAGCCGACTAGAAAAGAAAAACAAAACGTTTGGAATTACTTTGACAAAAGCGCTGGTACAATAAAATGTTTAAAAAAGAGGATTTAACGCAAACTGCTTAGTATAGGCATATCATTTGGGGAACCCGATTTTTCGGCAGAGTTTCACCGGCCGTGGTCACGGGCCGCTGTTGCGGTGTTACACCTCAGTCAGAACAAAGTCTTCATCCGGCATATTATTTATCCAACTACAGTTACCCACACCACAAACAATGTCCCTGTATTTATTTATTTTTATTTTTATTTTATTTTATGTATTACTGTATGTCGACTCGCGCCGTATTTTGGTTCGCAGATGGTTAAAGTCCTGATCTTTACCCAACAAACTTAAGTACATCCTTTTTCAGCTCTTTGAAGATGAATTTCCAGAATCCATAGTTAATTGCTTAGTCATTACCATGAATTTGTATGGCTAAATTGCAACTCACTTCGTTTGTCACCTCCTGGTGACACTGCGCGTTGCTTCAATGCAATAAGAATAAAACTAACATTTTTGCAGGTGACAATAAAATACATTATGTAGTCAACATTAATTCACGTTTTCATTTATCTGATCGAATGGGAAAAACTTGCACTAAGCACTCACATGTCAAATATTATATTCAGTAAATAAGCGGCGTGGCCACTTCCAGCAGTTATATCACCTCAGACACAATACAGTACTGCTTTTTATACATTTTCTGATACATTTCTTTTCCAATGCATCTTCGGGGGAGATATTATTTGCGTGATAGTGTCGCTGAAGCGTTATGAATATAGAGTACGTTTTAATAAAGTAGTGTTCTTTCTCGGTTTAAGATTTCTTTCCCTGTTATTGATCTTCGATAAGACACATATAAATTCAAATGAAATCTCCCTCAATAATATATAAAAAACCGTAAGTTAGAATAGCGACAATTTTAAAACTTTTGAAGATTTTTGTGTAACCTCCAACACAAAAAGTATATAAGTTAAAAACCTTACAATTAGCGCGTTGTCGGCTTCTTATTAACCTAAGTAATACACAATATAAATTAAAGTTTTAGATCTAATGTAGGTGATTTAATGATTTCATAAATATGCAGTTAATTTATTTATTTATTTATTTTTTTAATAAATCTATGATCATGGCTAGATTTGCTCTCTAGCACTGTTACTCTGCGATTTAATTGTCTGTGATATACAGTAAGATAGACGGACATGATGAAACTGTACCACGTAAAAACATTACTGTATTCACACTCACGGTTTGCATATTTTTTGCATATCATTAAATGATTCATCTAAATTATTCTAGATTTTCCAAACAACAATAAGGTATATTAGGCAAATCTGCGCTTAACTAAATACGACTAATTTGTTATATGCCTTAAAACTTGTAATCATCATCATCATCATCATCAGCTTACACACCACTGCTAGACAAAGGCCTCTCGAAGTGTACTCCCATTCAGCTTTTGCCAGCCAACTTGCGTTAATCATCAATTTACCTAGTTTGCCGATATGCTGATGATCGTCACATTTTAAAAGATAATTATACTTTGTAGGTGTGTACAAGCAAATGCTTATTATGCATTAGCTACAAAGTGATAACATTAAAGCTATCCTCTTCGAAACAGCACAATATACAACAAGTAATCCATGAACATATCGCGTACTGATTCGAGCCATTTGCGACCGAGTCACGTGAGCGATCTACTAGGGTTGCTTACTTGACTTATGCTGTTTTTTTTTGTTTTCTTTAGTAAATAAAACTGCTATAAACTGCTATAAACTGCTATAACTGCTATAAACTGCTATAAAAACACAACAGTGTGAATCTGGACCCCACCTCAGCATATGCCGCTACGGTGTGAGAAAGTCACTCACATCGCAACGGCGCTGGTATTCTGGCAGGGCCTGTGCGAGGTGACGGTTCAAAAGGGTTAAGGGTGTAAGCTTATTTTGTTACAAATTGTATTTTTTTTTACTTACCTACTGCTGGCAGCCCTACAGATAACGCTAAATGTAGTATTCTTTACGACGTATCGATGTGTAACGTATCGACGTGTGCTTTAGTTGTTACGTGACCATAGGGCCATTGACGGTCTCCTATACTCTTTTGGCGATAAAAGAGATGTATAGCATTTACGTGTAGGAGTCAATACGGAGCTGGGTGGTGGTAGAATAGTTTCGTGCAGCGTGATCGTGAATGTTGAGGAATTTTTATTATGCTAAAATTTCAGATGGATTTATTTATTTTATTTATTTATTCTTTATTGCACAATAAAACAAAATAAAGTACAAAAGGCGGACTTAATACCAAATGGCATTCTCTACCAGTCGACCTAAGGGCTAGACAGAAAAATTGGTAAGCGGTGCGACAAAGAACGTAAATGAAGCATATAAAATTTATAAGAACTGAAATATACATATTGAGTTTATTAAATTAAATGATAATAATATAATATACATACTATAAAATAAAAAACTTAAATAAAAATAGACTACATAAACCTTAGAGCATTAAACCAACATAAACATACTTAAACATAACAGAAGAAAAGATGATGGGAATCTCTTACGTGGGTGTTGATTCCTGTAGAAACAGTGTATACGCCATTGTTTTAAAGGATGACCATATTTTATTATTTCGAGCTCTATTTTATCTACTTCAGATACAAAGCTGTTAGTTCTAGCTGCTGTCATAAGATGACAGCTGTTATCACCACTAATCATTGGGCATCGTGATGGATTATTATATACAAATCTCCTTTTTTGGTTCAACCCAGCAGTGGGAAGCTTAAAGACTGATGAGAGATGATGAGGAGTCAAAGCTAATGAAAACACCGATTATTCACACTACTTATGGTAAAGCATATTTAAGTATAAGTTGTGAAAGCCACTATTACTATGGCCGTGGTCCCATGGGCAAATCCTTACTACAAACACACGCACGATATTAACACAATCAACCACATCTATAAACCTACCTATAAAACCTTACGCGTTCTATATTTCAACAACACACAACACTGTGCCCAAAATTAGAAAAAATAAACCGCAATGCCCCAAAAACTGTTGTCATAAAACAAAAGTACCGATGCGGAAGCACCAAACGTACCCCGTAAACTCGCTCCCAATAATTCGACGCAAGAAAAAAAATAGCCATACTAAAAACTCCTATCCGTACCTAATAACCCAAGAATATTATCAGAGACTCGTCGGGTCATAACCCGAAATTGGTTTCGGGGTCCGTAAGTCCCCAGTTTTATATGTCGCATTATGAAGGCCGTCAAACGAATTCACGTAGAAAATCGAATCTATATACGGTGAGATTGCCGTCTCCGAGTCCTGGCTGGCTTCAGATAATAAAATAATATACCGCTCTTTACGCCGGTTACGGTCTCGGTGACCCGCGCGGTGGGGTGGGGGTTGATTGCTGATGTAAACGCACCCCCCACCTCATAATGTATGCATGCATTAACCGCAACTTTAATAGATGTTAAACAATTTCAGGTTGTTATCAAATTAAGCTGAGTGTTAAATAAATTCCCCTTACTTAGAAACTTCTACTTATAATTGGCTTCCATATTTTTTTCTACTTTGAAAAAGCGGTTGGATTCATCTCACTTTTTAGTAAGTGACGATAGAGCCTAAGTAACTACACTTCTTCTTGAATTATGTACTACCTACTCATATTGTTGCTATGGATATTTTGTGTAAGAAATAAAATTGCATGTAAGTATAATAAGAGGAGCTCGATGGCGCAATGGTTAACGCGCCTGGTCTGCGAGTGCTGAGGTTAAGCAACTTTCGCTAAGGCCAGTCATCGGATGGGTGACCAAAAATTTATCAACTAGAGCTCCTCCATGCTTCGGAAGGCACGTAAAGCGGTTGGTCCCGGCTGCATTGACAGTCGTTAACAACCACCGCACCGCACTCTGCCGCCGCTCGTGCCGCAGCAGTGGGGACGTATATGAGCTGGCGATGATGATAATAAGTTTTATTAAATAGTTGTTGCAAAAATTATATTGTGATGAAAAGGAGCAATAATTTAAAAAAATATAGGCCTCTCGAAAAATATAGCATTTGGTTATACACTATGTATAAAATCCTTATCTTTCATCTTATAGTGTAATAGAGTAAACAAGAAAAAATATATTACGAGGACATACACGTGAGAGACGTACTTATAGCATACGCAAAAAGTTTTTTCATTACAACGAGAGCCACAAAAGTGGCGCACATGAAAAAAATAACAGAAATCTTAGAACAAAAACGTAAAGTGTCATAAAGGAGCTTTGCTGTGTGCCGCCACAGAAATCTCAGGGATGGCAGTAATCGGGCATTTTACATAAGAAAATAATATATTATTCAAAATCCACAGTCGGTCTCAGCGCCCCATATACTTATCGGTAATAATGCTCGCTCTCCATCCTAAGTATGCGAGAAAGGGTGTAAGTATCCATTTAAATAATCATATCAGTAACAATATTTCTCCTTTTTTTTATAAATTTTAACCCTTAAAATTTATAAAAATTCTCAAACGAGTTCTCGAGTGGAGACCACGTATCGGCTAACGTAGTGTAGGACACCCTCAGACTAGGTGGAGCGACGATCTTCGCAAGGTGGCTGGCAAGAGCTGGATGAGAGTAGCCGCGGATCGTTCTCGATGGCGTGCACTTGGAGAGACATATGTCAGTGAATTAGTATCGGTTGATGATGATGATGATGAACCCTTAAAACTTCTGAAGCTTTATACAATTTGGTAAATATTTTATATAAACGGTTGTTTAGTACAAAATTAACAATTATTTTATTATTTTATAGCTGCTATATTGGTTGAGTTGTATTTGAAGATTAAATTCTAATTTATTTTTTTATTAAAGTAAACATAACAAAATATATCACAATAGTATATTATTGTGGTTCAGTTTTCATAATAACAATAAAAAATCTTTAAAATCAAAGAAAAAAATTTTCGACGCAGAAATGAAAATTTCTTACTTGCACCATTCTACCACAGAGCACAGCCCACCTCGCGGCTCGTCTCTTTCAAATAAAAATAGAAGCGGAGGCCGCGGATCCGCTCAGCGCCGCTCTATTATGATATTTCTTGATTCCAACCACCCTTTACCTAGAGAAAGGTTTGTGTACGCTGCTACACACTTTAACTTGACGACTATCAGAAAAAAAAGGTTTCGATTTTATGGTCATGGTCATCTGCCTATAAACGTCCCACTGCTGGGCTCACGCTTTCCCACATGAACTACAGCAGATCAGGAAATCGGGTATTAACCTACCACGCCTTCCCAATGTAGGTTGATGGGGTTTAACAATTGTTATATTAAGACAAGCACTGGGAATCATGGAGGAGCTTGAGATCTTTTCAAAGTCAAAGTCAAAACCGTGCGCGAAAGTTCTAAAGTGTACTACGCTAATCCGATAAATTAAAAATATTTATTTTTTTTGATTTGGTAAATTCTTTGTAAAGTTGTGTTTATGAAAAGAACAGATTTAATTAATTGTGTTAGTATCTATCATTAGTTTTTTTTTGTTTATTGTGGCACGCCAAAATGGCCTCACCCTGCCTGATGAAAAGCAGCCAATGAAACCCAAGAAGTGAAAGCGTTCATCACAGCACAACCACGCTATGCCGAACGCTCACACTTTGGCGGCCTGCATAAATGCTTTTTCACGCCCCTCTTAAATAACCCGGTAGTAGGTATCATATTTGTCTTTGAAATATTTTTATAAACCAGTGTGGTGTGGTGTGTTATGATGACCCATGTACTGTTGATGTGGAAAGGCCAGCAGTGGGACGTTTATAAGCCAAATATCACGATATATCTCACCCAAATTTAACACACAAAATAAAAGAATCGCTTCCAACCTGAGTTAGGACGCAGTGTACACTAACAACAGAGTTCTTGGTACCACCCGTGCACCCTTCAGCCGACCCCCTCAAAGTCTGCGGAGGAGATTTGGACATAATATGTTCGTACCAATAATATTTTCTCATAAAGTACCCACGTAATACAATGAACGTAACGTAAGAAATGAGAACACGTAATAGCTACTTAGTGTTTCAGATCTTTTTGAACAAGAAACCTCCTTTCTTTGTAGCAAAATCATTATATTCTTTTTTTTATGTTTCAGATCACTAATGACGTAATAAGGCATAGAAAAGAAAGTGCGGAATGTATGTGTCCGAGGAATATAAACTTATATTTTGGGACCGTGAAAACGAATAGAGCTTAAAACTGATAGACAGGAATAGTAAATTATTGTGTCGATAATGATAATAAATTTTAAAACTTCTTTCTATTTAAAAAAAAAACACTTGACATTGTTTAACGCAAACCGGTATCATTTCTAAACATAAATTTTTAAGTACCCCACGTTTTGGCTGAAATGCTACGTCACAACTGACCGACCACGACTGGTGCGACTCGAATGCTACAAAAGTGTAGGTAAATATCTACACTATAGAGTAGGTAAAGATCTACACTAATCACTTATATAATCAAATACACAGTTATAACTAAAAATAGGATACATATACTAAGCAGCAATTTTTTTTTATGTTTAACCCTTAATAGGGCTCTGTCGATATATTAGACACCATAATTTTAACTTTATTACCTTACAATAAGGTCGAAAACCAATAAAAATTTCAACATGCTCATTGCAACTTTTCAAAATTCAAGAAGTGGCAGACTTAAAGGGTTAATGCGTCGGTGGCCAAATGGCAGAGCGCGGCCCGCGGAGCGCGGCCCGATACCCGAAGGTCCCGGGTTCAATTCCCAGGTCAGGCAAAATATATTTCGGATTTTTCGAAGTTTGTGATCACCAACCCGCATTTAGCAAGCGTGGTGATTAAGCCATTACCCGTCAATTGTAGCGATGACTTGATTTCAATGATTGAGGCCTTTGCCCAGCAGTGGGACAGTTATAATCTATTTACTTACTATGCAGAATTCATTAAACACCCAATATACATTTAATTCCTAAAACCGGTGATCTAGACACACAGAAAGAAGAATTTACATACTAAAACAGTTCTTTTTAAAGGTGATTATTTTTATGGCACTTCTAACCGCTTCCTAACTCTTCGCCCAATAGCTCATGAGATCATGAATCTTAAACTAGACGGTGGCAAATAAAAAGTGTCGGGCGCGTCCCCTCGCTGAATTATGAAAACACCGATAAATATTCGAACGGGCGCGACGATATATTGCACTTTACGCGTGGATGAATAGGTACAGTTTATTTCTTGAAATTTGATTTGTTGCCGGTGATGTCGCGTCCAGGCGATAGTGAGGTCCAATTTGTACAGGTTTAACAGTTAACACAAATATATTGATTCAACGGAGATTTTTTTTTTTTAAAGTTTGAAACGGATTAAACTTTTTTGTTTGGAAAAATCTATAAACGCACCATGTTCCCTAGTACAGACTTATGTATAATAAAATGAAGTAACTTAAATATTAGGAGCGTAACGTTGATCCTTAAGCTGCTAAATTGGGTGTTAAAACCTTCTAGACGTCACTAGTGTATGCCTAATCGTAATGTGAAAATGTGTTAAGGCTCTTTAATAAATTTCTACATAAATATCATTACCAAGCATCTAGGGAATGGAACCAGTGACTGACAGGAACCAGTAATTAACACAAGTCGAAGTGTTACTTGGAGAGGAAAACCTCAGCAGGCCCCACTAAGATAAGATATAGATATATATATACAACGTGAAACAGAAAGGTTTAGTAAAAATTAAAAGATAGTGAGGATACACTTACACTGAATCTTGCGTGTAGAGTTACAAAGATAAAATTATTAACTTTAATTTGTTTGGCAATTTTAATTAAATATTTCTATTGTGACGTCGCATCAAAATATATATTTTTTTTTTTTTAATTTATTTAATAATATTACAATAAGTTTAAACTATAAAGCAAGCCATAAATCACGGAGATTTGTCCGGTATGCTACAAAATAGGTTGAGCTGATCATCTTCACATATCATCAACAAAATGCAAAGACAATAAAAGTAAACATATGTTAGGTAGGTACTTTAAATTATTGCGCTTAACACTAACTAAAACGCGATACAAATGAATCGCGTCAGCAGGCCACCTGCATTACGTGAGAAAGAGATACAAACTGAATAAAGTCACAGCCTGATTTAGTAATCTATGTGTACTTACATTTTTGTTCACTACTGCTTGCTTATGCACGCCTGACGCGCATGACTTCACTAATATAAATATTTAATTTACAATAGGGTATTTGACAGGTTTTAGAAAAATATGTCTAACGGTTTATTATAGCATAATATATTTGCAATTTTATTAATTCGTTGTGATTTTTTTTTTTATGATAATCGCCATTAAAATTCAATTGAATAAAATAGCCGCCAAAACGATGCATGAAGGTCACGTGATGTCGTGACGTCAGTTGCATGTAAACAAACTGTTTAGCTGTACAAAACTTCGAGTGACATCTTTGATTTGCTTGCAAATGACGTCACGACATCACGTGACCAATCCCGTGCGTTTTCGATCACGTGGTCAATCACAAAAATTTAATTATTTTATAAATGATTTTTTATAAAAATTATACTTATTTTAAAATTATGTGCTGGATAATTTGGATTAAAATAATGTTTACTGTTAAGTTAACAACAGTTTGATCTATATTTTCATTGTAGTCATTTTGTATTGTAGTCTCTATTGCATGACAAATTAAAGTTAATAATTATGTCTTACAATACACACAATCTAGATGGGATACACTTTGGACCTTTACATCTTTACGACATTTTCGGTTACACGTTGTATATCTATATATCTTTAAAAGGCTCTTGAATAAATCTCATTTTATACTTACACATCATGCAGCATGTATGTACACAGTGATAGGTCTAAGGTTGCAAATATCCGTCGACATCCGCCACCGTTCCACATCCACGAAGGAAATAGCGCGCTCCGAATGGCCGTATCTCTGTTTACATCTGCGTGTTACAAATGCGTTACATCAAGACAGCGGCGAGTCCCGTTACTTATCAAGCGGATGGGGTTCAGGGCTGGCAACGACAGATTACTGACTTAATAATAATAAGTGTATGAAGTTGTCTTCAACATGTGAACCTACCTAAAAACAATTAAGTATATAACTGAATTCATGCGATTTGCCACCAACTACCAACCTTGTTGTTCTTACTTCTCCCACATCGCCTTCAACATATTATTATTCATCATCATCATCAGCTCATTGTATGTCCCTACTGCTGGGACACGAGCCTTCCTTATGGATGGATAGGGAGAACGGGCCATAAACCACCACGCGGGCCCAGTGCGGATTGGTGGTTGTTAACGACTACTAATGCAGCCGGGACCAACGGCTTTACGTGCCTTCCGAAGCACGGAATTATTATTATTATCTCCTTTATTTATTTTCTTTCTTAGAACTAGATTTTTACAATATTTTAATATAAAAACAATAAAACATTATAAAAACTTAATCCTAGAGTACCTACCGGTGGGCAGGGCTGCAGAGTAAGGAACCTCCTGACAATACGTGCCGTGTCAAGGAGTACTGCCTTTTGCATCTGACCCTTAACCCAATCTTTCAGCGAGAGCCTCTCTAGGTGTTGATCGAGGCTCTTCGCTATCAGACCGTTTGCCGAAACGACTATCGGTACAATAATGGTTGAATCCACATCCCACATGGCGGCCAACCTTGTGAGCCAAGTCAAGGTACTTACTGAGCTTGTCCTTCTTTATTATTGTTATTATCTAAGGCTATTCTTTAAATTAACTATTGTTTGAAATAAATACTACATTTATTTCACACAATAAGTAGTTAATTTTTACGATTAGAGTTATCTTATAGTTTAAAATATAGAAATGTTTAAAAATATCCCGAAAATAATAACAGGTATTATATCAATGAATGTCAATAATGTATAAAGAAATTTGAGTCTATGTAATAAAATAATGTAAATAAGTTGAACTGTTGATATTTCCAGCATCCCTCGTTACAATTTCCATCTTCCCTTCTGTAATGGGAGATGAATAGAAAAAACTAGTTTGAGTGTTTAAAGGTCATATCCGGGTGACGGACTGTGATGACGTTTAATCCATAAAGTTAATGTTGGTTTGATCTGTAGAGTTACTGACACAGGTCAACTGATTTTACAGTTGAATTATGTTATACTTTATATTGTCTCTTAAAATGTGTAAAATGTTACATAATATCTTTATTTATTTTGTCACCTCAAAATAATGTTAACAAAGGTTTGCTTAAGCTAGCTTAACTTATTTTAGATAATAAAAGCAATGTTTTGAAATGTTTTTAAATATTTAAACAAAGTTAATTATTTATGTGCTGATGTTTTTTATCTGTTACTGTTTTAAGTAGACACTATCATGTCAGTAATGACCACAGGTTATGACTGAATGTGTTAAATAAAATCTAAATGTTCCATCATTTTACGTAACCATATTTAATGCAAATAAATAATTGAATTAAATTAAATTGATTCCAGGAAAAGTGCGCTTTTACAAAGGACCTCATTGTCACTTAACTTTCTTACCTTGATATTTATTATTGTTAGTGCTCTTTACTGAAGAATGCTAATTTCAGTTTCGCTAATGCCTAGTTATGTAGCAAGAGCCGAGGATTAGTGGGAGTGGACGTCTTACCCACGAGTGGGACGTTCAACAACATTCACTACGTACAAAACACAATTTTGTCCACTATAGAAAAAACCAGATCTCCGTTTTTACAGCATCCCCTTCACTATTAACGGGTGCTGATTATCAATATCCAAATAGAACCGGCCTGATCTAGTTCAAGCCGGCCCGCGGGTTAAAGGGCAGCATCCACGTGATACACATTTGATCTTCACACAAAGCTACACTTGACAATATTGAAAAAGATCTCCGTGCCTACTAAAGCATAATTCCGTGCACTATAGAAAAAACCAGATCTATGTGTTCACAGCATCCCCTTCATTATTCACGGGTGCTGATTATCCATATCCAAATAGAACCGGCCTGATCTAGTTCAAGCCGGCCCACGGGTTAAAGGGCAGCATCCACGCGATACACATTTGATCTTCACACAAAGCTACACTTGACGATATTGAAAAAGATCTCCGTGCCTACTAAAGCACAATTCTGTGCACTATAGAAAAAACAGGATCTAAGTGTTCACAGCATCCCCTTCATTATTCACGGGTACTGATTATCAATATCCAAATAGAACCGGCCTGATCTAGTTCAAGCCGGCTCGCGGGTTAAAGGGCAGCATCCACGCGATACACATTTGATCTTCACACAAAGCTACACTTGACGATATTGAAAAAGATCTGTGTCGTGTGGACGCTGACCCCATGTTGATTTAAATATTGGGGTTGATATCTGTGGAGTATCTACTTTAAATTTGTAAAGAGGAATTTTAATTATAATGTTGACGGTGATTCCAAGCTTTTTTTAGTACGTTGACGCTGGGTTTATCATCAAATTGTTTGTGTGAGATGTTTACCTATAATAGCCTGTGCTAGAATTTAAGTGTCAATATAATTAATGACCGACGTAAACCAAAATTAATAAAAAGGCAAAAGCAAAAGTAAATCATTTGATACATTACCAACCAAAGCAAATGTGATCATTACATTGAAATCAGTAGAGTACACTACCTAGACTGAAAGACGTACAAATCTCTAGTTTTTTATCAACAAAGCTACTTTATTTTACTTTTTATACAATAATCTATGTGCACAGCTTTTCGTACTGTAACCTAACAACTGAGTCTTGCGTTAGGCAGCCCTACTGAGTGTAATGTGCTATATGTAGGTACTATTCGGGGCAGTATCACTCCCCGTTCTCTTCTTGATAGAAGACAGCGTTCTAAACCGATGATAGCATCACGTCTATTTAAAATTGTTTCTAAGAGTGAGCCTAGAACCAGTGATAGAATCACCTACTTACTAACTTACTCCACTGGCTTAGTAACCCGTAGTGGATCTTGGCCTCCGACAAAACAAGACGCCAATCTTCTCTACTTTCTACCCTCTTAGACAATGGTCTAACCAATGGGTCGAAATGGTGATAGAATCACAACTATCTACTTAAAATTGCTACTTGAAGTGAGCTTAGAACCGGTTTAATACCAACTCCTAACAACTGGGTGTTGCGTGAGACAGCCCTACCGAGTGTAATGTGCTATATGCGTTGTGTATTCGGGGCAGTGACCAAACACCCTCGCTCGAAATGGGCTGAGAGATGAAGACGATCTGACGCACCTTTCTTCGAAAATAGGGTTCATAAATTACTATGTGGGTGATAATTAAATGTGGCAACTTGGAAGAAGCGTGTACTGTTCTTTTTAAGGCTCTCCTGCCTTAAAAATATGGGATCAGGGTGCCTAGCGCGAGTTTCATCCGCCATTCAATCACGTTAACGAAAATGAGATTTTGTATGGCAAAATTTAAACTCTTCTCGTAGGTCGCCAGGAGGCGCTGCTTCAATGCCATACTAATTTTCGTTTTCGTAAACGTAATCGAATGAATACGTATAGTAAACAAAACTCACACTAGATCATTCATACATTTTTTTAAAGTTATGGACGATACAAACTCATTATGCTAGGTGGCTCGATTTAGGAGTCCGGGAGAGTAAATAAATAATATTCGAATTGAAATTAAACATTGTGAGACTGTGACACGGGAAGACTGTGACCTCAGTGACCACCCTTCGACCCTTTTGAAGGTCCGAAGCGTCAAGATAAAATAATATTTAAAACTAAACGCAAGTAATCCAAGCAATTTAAAATGTGTCGACTTTAGAAAACAAATAATTTTCGAGTATAGTTTTATCATCGGCTGTTATGAGAACCATGACTATCATCACCAGCTCATTCATATGTCCCCACTGCTGGGACACGAGCCTTCCCTATGGATGGATAGGGAGAACGGGCCGTATACCACCACGCGGGCCCAGTGCGGATTAGTGGTTGTTAACGACTGCTAATGCAGCCGGGACCAACGGCTTTACGTGCCTTCCGAAGCACGAAATGTACGGAAAGCACGGATGACTATAATGAGGCCATAATGTAATAATAATACTTTTTGGTACATAAATAAAACATCTACCTGAAAAGTCATTTTATAACACTGATACTTTACCTCCAAGCAACTACCGTCCAAAACTGTCGATGATAAACCTTCAAGTCTTACCTCACCGATCTCAAACAAGTTAGTCGAAAGGTGAACACGAAAACTTAAATTTTAACACAAACTAACGAGACGATATAAATTATCTAGTTACATCAACTTGGGGGGACGAAATCTGTTATATCACTTTAAAGACCCATCCCTTTTACACCCAAAAGTTTCAGGTCCGACCCGAAAACATATCCTAGCGACGACCTTCCATAGGACGATACTGTACTATACCCTCGCCGATAATGGAAAATGTACGATTTCATGCTTGAATTACTGGGATACTATTTGATAAGGCTTCTATGACGTCGGCGTTCGTTGGAGATTAGCGAGAAGTTTCAAAAGAAAATACAGTTTTTGTCTTAAAATGTTTTTGATAGTCAGTGTGGGAGTTGGGGAAACGGTATTGTGTTAGAGAGTATTTTGTTTTCTTGTAAACGCTTAAAAAATAGTAATAATTACCTATATGTTTTCTCTTTGTTCTCCCTATCCACAAAGGCTCGTGACTCAGCAGTGGGGACATAAAATAAGCTGGTGATGATGTGATGATGATGATGAAAATATGCTTGAAAGCCGCTTTTCCGTATTACGAAACGATAATACTTTGATTGCTAGGTATGTTTGAAATGTAATATTTAATTGCACTGTAAGCACCCGAAATATATTTACGTATTGACGACGAGTCGATGGCACAGCTTCTTGGTCGCGTGGGTCGCGATCTTGCAAGTTAAGCTAACTTCGCAATGTTAGGTCACGGAATGGGTGACCAAGTTAAATATATGTCAAGTGCCTCCGAGCTACGCAGGGCATGTTACCTATGAGGTTGGTCCCGGCTTTTATATAACTAGCAGTCGTTTAATTAAAACCTCAAATCCGCATTGGGCCAGCGTAGGTTAAGACCGAACCTCCCCGTGTACTAGAGATATGGTTCACGTAGGAAGGCCTAAGCCCAGCAGTGGGACTATTACATAACGAATACGATAGTGAAATCACTTTCAAAAGCTGATTAGTTTTAGTTAATTTATTTTATTTTATTTTAGTTACGGCTTCCGCAGAATACCAGCGTTGTGGCCTGGGGATCTCCTTAGGTCATGACACATGCTGAGCGGTTGCCTTTTTGGTTCTGGAACCTCTAAATTTGGTGTAATATGTGTGATGTATTCTTTTAATTAGTTTTATGAACAAAATAAGCTTTATTTTCTTCTTTCTTCTTCTTTATTTTCTTCTTTATTCTTTTTCTTTCTTCTCATTTCATGTCCTCACTGCTGGGGCACGAGCCTTACCTATAGTTGGATAGGGAGAACTGGCTACAAACCACCACGCGAGCCCAGTTCAGTATCGTGGTTGTTAACGACTCTCAATGCAGCCGGGACCATCGGCTTTAGGTACTTTCCGAAGCATGGAGGAGTTCGAAATGATAAATGTTTGGTCACCCATCCTATGACCGGCCTTTGTGAAAGTTGCTTAACCTTAGCAATCGTAGGCAATCGTTGACCACTGCGCCATCAAGCCTTTCAAAAGCTGATACTATCCGGGAGCAAGTCCAAAAGAACAAACACATCGCCAGACTTAGTATTATTTCCAAGCAAATAACATTAGGGGAAAAGTAATTCTTTCCCTCCGCCCACAGAAATCTAAATAAGTATTGGGTTCGGGTATTTTGTGTGTGTGTGAGTGAGTGCGTGTGAGAATCGGACCAATGGTCAAGCGGTCAGCTGAGAAAGGGATGGACTGCGCAAAAGTGTATAAGTTGAAATGAAACAGATGTAAAGGGTTGGACCCTCACGCATTTATTGATTTACTTGTTATTTAGATAATATGCTAAAAAAAACTTTAACTTTGAAGAAATATGATAGTTAATGCTGATCAAAGGTTTTAAATTATAAATTCAGCGCAGGTTTTAACTGTTGTTATTGTAGCCATACAAAACAACACATCAAACATTTGATGTTGCAAAAATGCAAATTTTCCGTAGGGACCTTTTACTAAACATCCAAACACCAATACACGCACAAGACGTTATTAGCCTATAGGTATACTGTCCCACTTTGGGCAACCTGTAAATGAGGTACGTAACGTAATCATGTAAAAATAATAAATGTTTCATTGTCCACCGAATAAAGGAACTGATTGTAGCGATGACTTCATTTCAATGGTGGAGGCCTTTGCCCAGCAGTGGGGCAGTATATCTATATACATATAATGACTTGTCCTGACTGATTCATCATCGCCGAGCCGAAACCGCTGAAGCTAATTAGATGAAATTTAGACTATTATAGGTTGAGTGACGTAACCAGCCACTAAGAAAGGATTTTACGGAAATCATACCCTAAGAGGGTCAAAATAGGGGGTGAAAGTTTGTATGAAAGTCCGTCAGTTTTTAAGTAAAATACATAAAAATTTGTATTTGGCTTTTTGAAAAGAAATAAAGAATGACGTATCACAGGAATTTTGTTTATTTTCCTTGTAAGGAGTAAAAAAGGGAAGAATTTTTTTGGGCAAATCGATATTTTTAAAGTTAGAAGTATAAAAATTAATAATTTAATCAAACTTAAGATTTTTTTTTTCAATAAAAATAAAGAATGACGTGTTTTAGCATTTTTGGAAAAAACTCTCCTAAAGAGATGAAATAGGGGTTTAAAGTTTGTATGGAAATCTGTCATTATAAAAGTTAAATCTTTCGGTATTTGGCCTGGTTAGAAATTATAGTGTTTTAGGATTATCCTTATATAAGTTTTGCTTTTATTAAAAACAATTACAGGTCGTGTAGCCCGTGTGAGCAAAGCCGCGAACAAAACCTAGTTAATAATAAATAAGTAAAATACTATTGAAACATATTATTTTATCATAACAACAGCAACAAGAGCTTGTTACAACAACAGACATTTTGTATTTGTTTTTTGCTTTTAATGTTTTTATTTTTATTTTTTATGGGTCTAGCTGAAAATCAGCGTTGTGGTTACAAGCTGCAACATGAGCCGAGCTGGTCAGCTCTTTCAGTTGTTTCTCATTAGGTATACTTTAGATATAAGAAACCTATTGTAATGTTAATGTATTGGAAGCACTGAATAAATAATTAATTACTTACTTACTTACCACAACAATATAAAATGATACAAACCAAATGATGTTGTGTAAGTTGTGCCCTGTATTTTTGCTGGGCGGATTACCCGAGGAATTACTATTGATTTGGGCCGGCAACCGCTCGGCCGCCTTTCAAATGAGCTGATCACCGGGAATCACATAGAGCTGATACATTTATGAATGTTATTACGCTTTGGTTTTGCTTCTAGATAGATAAATAGATAGATAATATTATTATAATACTTTACTTATATTACTTTTATTATAATTATTGTTCCGGAGTACCTAAGTGTACCTATTTATAAATATGAAAATAAATTTTTAAAAATAACTTAGTTACAATAATTATAATACTTACACACACCCTCACACACATACACGCACCCCCGCACACGCACCCTCACAAATAACGCACGCATGCGCAGTTGTTTAAATTTTATTTTTCTATTTTAATTTTAAATTCTTTTATATTTCAATTTTTTATATATATCACAGGTTATTTTGATCCTTGTATTAAGAGACCTGATGCTCAAAGTACAGGGTAATCTAGTTAGAGCGCCAGTCTTTCACCATATCTATGCCTGCTTACTTATATAATATTTTGAATTTTGAATTTGAATAAAGACAAGTTACAAATTGGCGGCCTTACCTTTTATGCGATCTTTCTAAACAACTTTAACAAAATTAGACAATATAAAATCACCAATGGCTAATCGTTAATGTTTATTTTCTTGAAAACCATAATACCGGTTTTTTCTAGTACAGGTACCTACTTAATGTGCAATATCAACTTAAAGATAAAGTCAAAGTAAAAGTCAGATCCTTCAAAATATACATGCTGTAATTTCTGCAGTGAAAAAACACCAAGCGAAGAGTATCGCTGCATATTTTTTTTAGGGTTCCGTACCCAAAGGGTAAAACGGGACCCTATTACTAAGACTCCGCCGTCCGTCCGTCTGTCTGTATGTCTGTCCGTCTGTCACCAGGCTGTATCTCATGATTCGTGATAGTTAAAACAAATACTAAAAAACAGAATAAAATAAATATTTAAGGGGACTCCCATACAACAAACGTGATTTTTTGGCTCGTTTTGCTCGATATTAATAACGGCAACAGGTAGACGCTTGAAATATTCACAGAATATTTAGTTATATATACACTTTAAAAATAAATATTTAAATTAAAATAAAATTAATGTTTAAGGGGGGCTCCCATAAAACAAACGTGATTTTTTTCCAATTCTTTCTCGGTCTTAATAACGATAACAGGTAGAAACTTGAAATATTTTAATGGTAGGTACGGAACCCTTCGTGCGCGAGTCGGACTCGCACTTGGCCGGTTTTTATAATATTAACTTATAATATTAAGAAGCAGCTTTAATATTTACTATTAGTCACCAATTCAGTATTGGGTATTTGCCTAAACTCCACATCATACGTCATAGCCGCTACGCCAACGAGCACACAAATATAAATAGCAGCTCTATACAATTACCCCAACAAACTTCGCAAGACCCAACCTGAATTTATTAAGCTGGACCCGAAAGGTTTGCCGTATGCAGATAAGGGATTTATTTAGCGAAAAGGTCCGTCCCTGGGTTAGCCCTAAACGCCTTTTGGGTCCGAGATGACCAGGATTGGGGCGAAATTTATTGTCGGCTTTCCCGTTGATTTATACGGAACCGTGAATAGAATCAGCCGGGTGATAATACGTTTCGCCTGTTTACTATTTTGGTTTGGGGGTGTTATAAACGGATGTGCTATGGTTTGTGTGTGGTATAATGCCGCAGCATTTGTTTTATGACAGTATGTATCACAAAATAAAGAGGACACAAAATAAAGGCACACTAGCGCCACCAATTGATAATTTGACAATTACTAACGGACCGGATCTTTTTAAACATTGCGTACCGTCCGATAACAGGAAAGCATCCTTAGTATTTATTTAATAATTGTGCACTGCTTTTTGTTGTGTGGTTTATTCACAAAACGGGCTATTGCACTTATTCACAAACAATAGCTACTGTTGGTAAAAAACAAACCTAAAAGTAGTGCACAATTATTTAATAATAGATGTTTGCCTAGTGTCGGAGAGACCGCAATGTTTGAAAAAAAATCCAGTTTAGCAATTATCAAATTAAATCCATTAGCGGCGCTAGTGTGCCTTACCCTTCGCCTTAATATATACCGTGCTTGGGCAACTCACGCAGCGCTGCTGTTGTGAGATTTCGTGCCCGTGAGCGGTTGTGCGTTACTCGCTGTTGCTTGAAGCTTGCCTTCTTCAGTCTCCTTATTTTGTGATATGGTAACGCTATACATACTCGTATAGCGTTGCCAGGCGACCGGATAAATCCGGACATAGGCTTTTTGATATCGTGTCCGGCTTGTCCGACTTTTTACATTTTTACTTTTTTTGACTAATGACTTTATTTGACTGATTAATAATAAAGTACTAAGACTGATTTGACATTCGATTTTATTTATATTTCATTAGAATTTAACAAGATACAAACAAGAAACAATAATGTAGGGTGTCCGGCCTTTTTACCCAAATGTCCGGCCAAACTGGCTGGTCTGTCCGGCTATTAGGTTTGGCGACCTGGCAACCTTCGAGTATATAGCAGTCACACCTGTCTCCCATAGGGGTACGCTGCGGCCAATTCCTGATCAATTATTGCTGAAGAAAAAATCCTGTTGAACACTGTTGCCAGTTTACATTGTTACTTAATTTAGTAAATGAAACAGCTTGTCGTTGAGGATCCGTAAATTACACTGACTTTTATTCTGTAATGTAGAAAATCATTAAAGTTTGTGGTGTTAAGTTTTGACTTTAGAAGCAACCTATTTCCTAGCTGGCGTCCAGTAAAATTTTATAGAAATTACGTGTATATGTTATTTTTTTAGGGAGGAAGAGCCAGTGTTCATTACTGGTTCTTGGGTCGAATACTGGTAGGTACCACTAACATTTATTCAACACAAAATACATGTTAATATTTTAAAACACAAGAACAATAATTCTTGATATAATACGTTGTTATGAAGGTCGCCAACAGGACTAATAATAGTAGAGCGACTTATTTACACCAATATTTTTAAGATGATATTCGTAACCGAAGATTTTACCAATATTACCGGCAACCGGTAGTGGCTGAAGACGGCCATGTGTACGGCGACTGGCCGCCGTAACGGCGCCAATTACGACCGGCCCGGACGTGACGCGGTTCAAAATGGCAGAAACGGGACTGAACCGTTTTCGGTACGGCTGTTGTGGATAAGACACGACAGTTAAGAACCAAATAAAATGTATACGACACCGTGTTATAATATTTGATAATCAGACATTTTTTTATTTAATTACTTAGGCACATTAACCGATCAGGAAAATACTGTACAAAATATAGATAGACAAAATATTGGACTGGGATGCTACCCAAAACAATGTACACGATTTGACCACATTAATTATCAATTGCGTTACTAATAGTTATTACATAAACATTTTATTAAAATAAGTATTGTCTAACAAGAAGGGCATTCTTATTAGAATACTTATCCAATATGAAGTGTGTAGTTTGACTTCTCACCGCTAGATGTCGCTAAGCTGCGAAAACGCTTTCGTCTATCTCTTAGACTATCCATTGTTAGGTGGTTTATGGTCCATCTTAATTAACTTAACAGGACGTTAAATATAGTAGGATTGCTCTTTTACGTCCTTTACATTATATAAATCGTTTTCTTACACCTACCCAATGCCCGAAAATCAAAGGCATCATCATCATCATCATCATCTCAGCCAAAAGACGTCCACTGCTGGACAAAGGCCTCCCAAAGGCATGGCTGTAGGTAATAGCAAGCTGTCTGATATTTTCGATATCAATGGGCCTACCTAAATATCACCCAAGGAAAGCAGGCGAAAGCTGCTTTTAAAATCTATTAATTTTTTTTTCTTTTTTTTATATCTTTCTTATATAATTATAAAGTCATTGCGCTACTTTTTATTTAGTTTGGTATTAGTTTTCGGTTGGAAGTCTTTTTTAGAGAAATAGTTGGAGATATTTTTGTAAATGTGGATTAATTTTATTGTTGTTTTTCACATGTTTCTTATCACCAAGAAGTCTTATAGTTTATATTATTATTGAAGTCTCGTTAGAGAAATCTAGTTAATTGGAGATATTTTAGTAAATGTAGATTATAATTTTATTATTATTTTCACCTGTTTTATTATTTTAATTATTGTTACTGTTTTAAGTTTAGCAGAGATCTCTATATTTAATGTATGCATGATAGAATAACCAAGCGCTGTGCCCGACTACAATCGGAGTACAAAACTGTAGTTACTGCTGCCGCGAACTCGCTTCGAAAGTGAGCCTGATTTTTACGAATGATGGTCGGAAAACTGTCAACCTCTGTGTACGCAAACATGCTGGAAGCGCTGCAGTATCGCGGCAGCCTCAACAATGCCCTGAAAGCATTATTGTACTGAACGCGCAGGGTATTGTACGATTTTTGGGTGTAGTTAACCCACAGACTGCTCGAGTAAAAAGAGTTACAGTAGACTTTGAAAAGCGTGACATTTACAGGTGCTGAGCATCGAGCAAATCTGCGAGCCAACATGTTGGCCCTTCGTGGCCCTAACCGACAGCGCCCTGCGCTCTCTCTCTGTATCAATGTCGTATTTTAGGTTCTCTGTAACTATTTATGTGGGAAGTCCTTTTTCTTATTACTTTGTCATTTTGGAGTTTACCACGGGATATCGAAATTCATTTCGCCGTTTAACACAGGTCGACAAAACATTTGGCCTTTATATTCTAATCGTTCAGAAACTTAATGCAGTTTTAAAATATAGTTATATTGAATTTGTTTTAGATTTAATATACCTAATAATATTTGAGGAATAACTAAATTTTTTTAATAAAATAAGTCTATGTATCATCCTTATAATAAACTCCATTAAGCAAGTATGGTACTATGACATAACTATTAAGTAAACACAATATTTTCAATCCCATCAAAATCGAGAGATCTTAGATCTGTTCGACAAGCGATAGAAAAGCTTACAGTTCTTCCTACCAAACGTCCCTTCGACCAAACGTCGATTCGACCAAACGTTCATTCGATCAATTATTGTTATATCGACAAAATATATTTTGGTCATTTTTTTGTTCGATCAGTAATAGAAAGGCCAAATGTTTTGTTGACCTCATGTTAAACGGCGAAATGAATTTCGATATCCAGTGGTAAACTCGTCGTTTTGAGAATCTGCCCTTTTGAAACTGTCCTTTTGGGAAACTGTCCTTATGCGAAGGACTTACCTATACAAAGGACGGCAGCGGCGGCATGTCCCCTCCATTCTCACACGACCACTAACTCGGACGGTCCCAAAAGTTCGCCCTTTAAAGTACACATGTAGCGGGCAGACATGTGCGTTTTACGAGCGGCCCACACTATTGGAATCGCTCGCGAATCGAGGCCCTTCCGATTTTTAGGGGTCGCAGTTTTAAAATGAGAATCTATTATTGCCACCGCTTAGTTCTGTGCAAGTGCGAGTTCTTCATGTTTCAAAGTAGTTCTTAATGTCTTTTTATGTCCACCGGTTTAGACCCAGATTTTTGTTTTTCAGGCGGGGGGAGATTGCTGTTGGTCACAGCAATCGCTTTCCAACGATAAGGCCTATTAACTATCCCATTGTTAATGTTCAAATATTTTTTGACGCAAATTTTGTTGCGAACAAATTATGAAAACACAAATGTTGAAAAAAATTCCACGATGTTAGTGACGGTAGTTGTTGACATTGAATGGGCGCCTTTGGCTTTCAAAGTAAAAAGTATTGAATAATTTCGGCGGGCTGGTTAGAACCACGATAGCTCAATTGGAAGAGCACCTGACCCGGAATGTCAGAAGGGTGCAGGTTCTAATCCTGCTCGTGGAAATTTTTTCAACATTTGTGTCATCCCATTGTTGGCTAAAGGCCTCCCAGACATCGCTATAATTAATAGGTAGGTTGGGCTTAATCACCACGCTTGCAAAATGCGGTTTGGTGATAACAAACACGGGTATGCACACACCGACCCGGGAGTTGTAGGGAAAAAAAACATAAATCCCTTCTCAAAACAAATCGGTTTACGCTTCACCTTTCCCTTTGTAAAATATAGGTTTTGTCGTGGCCGGTCGTTACGCCGCGTGCCTGCGACAGGCGGTTTGTCGGACACCGGCGGTGATCGATCGCGGACATATTTCACGGGAAACGGCCGGCATGTGGAAATAGCGAGTTCCTTTATGTTTATGCGTTACTTAATGCTTGTAAGGCGAAAGTATGAGTCGTGGTGGTTCATGCTGACACGATAAACGGACTTATGATATACTAGCAATTTGCCCGCGACTTTGTCCACGTCGATTTCAAATTTTTTACAAAAAAATATTTTAGAAAAACTTTTTTAATTATAATAAAATATAGCCTATGTTACCCACAAGGTATATATATAGCATTCTATCAATGAAACAATTTTTGGAATTGGATCGGTAGTTCTAGAGATTAGTCCCGACAAACAAACAAACATAGTCACAAACGTAACCTTTTTATTGATAGTGATATATTAAGTTCACAAGTTGATCCTATTCTGGTTTATAAATGTGTAATTAAAACGCTTAAGAAATTTGTTGACAAAATATTTATTTATTAAGTACATTTTGTTTCAATTAAACTCGTACAAACAAATAGTCCAAAATGTATGTTGTACTTTAAAATAGTTTTTTTACATTTACTTCATAGGTTTACTACATTACAGATACATATACAGGTATAGGTCGCGCCAAACTTTTAGTCCCCTCTGAAGTTGGCGCGATTCGCGTCGCAGTAGTAAAAAATAGGCATCAGTAGGGCGAAGGCGGGGACGAGCGGTAGGCCTGACTGTACAGCTGCGCAACGAAACAACTTCAGAGGGGACTAGAAGTTTGGCGCGACCTATACCAAAGTACTAGCTAATATGAATTAAATAACTAGATGTTATGCGGTTGCCAAACATTTAAATAGGTATAGTACAATGCAAACTTTTATGCTGCTGTGAAGTTAGCTGCTAGCGTTACTACGCGCTAGTTGCGGTACCGCGCACTCCGCGCGTATTGGTTGACACCGCCATTTTGTTACTGCGACGAGACTTGCTCCTAACTTCACAATCACCAAAAAGTTTGTATAATATTGCGTGCTTTTATTTGATTACAGATAAAATTGTATTCGGCCCGAATTATTTTTATGCCTTGACTTTAACAGGCAGAGACGGTTGCACCGAATAGTTTTATTTTAACAAAATATTCGTTTAAACCAAGAAAAAGTTGAATCATCTTTGCGAGAGACTTATGTAATTATGACTTTAGTTATTGTAAAAATATATCTATGTTGACAAAATAAGTACTCTATTTGAATGAAGGAATATCAGTACTTACTACGAGTACACTACTAAGTAATAATTAACATTTCTGAGCGCGGTAATTAGTAGGTATAGATCGCGCCAAACTTCTAGTCCCCTCTGAAGTTGCTTCGTTGCGCAGCTGTATAGTCAGCCCTACGGCTCGTCCCCGCCTTCGCCCTACTGACGCCTATTTTTTACTACTGCGACGCATATCGCGCCAACTTCAGAGGGGACTAGAAGTTTGGCGCGACCTATACCTAAGAGTTTTGGAGAGCAATAAAATTATTGAAAAGCGTAAGCTGTGATGCAACTGGCCATAGAAATATCGTTATTTTGCGTGAAATGTACTATAGAAGCTATTGCGTACAGCATAAAGCCTAAAATTGCGTATGAACTCGACATGAAAACACAGAACCAATATTAAGAACTCAAAACAATTAATGTAATGTAATAAATTTAGAATTATTTTTTTATATTTTTAACTTAATATCACCATCTTATTAACGGAACAGGTTCAGATGCCTAAACTATACTCTAGCCAAACTCGATAAAGAATAAATGTAAACAAACCAAATTAGGGTCATCACAAATCTGGGCAAGAACGTTTTTGCGTTTTTCGTATTATTACTAGATTACTGCATTTTACATAAAAGATATTGTAAAACTTATTATTCTCACTACACTCACTTAAATCAGTCGCTCAACGTCGGTAAAGACGTTATAATACGAAGAACGTAAAAAAAAGTGAACCATTATCACTTGTTAACCCTATTAAGCAAATGTCATTACTAAAATTGAGTTATTTTAAACAATTCTGTTACTATAAACAAGCATTCCAAATAAAGATGACATTAGTATCCAGATGGGGTCGAATATCTTAACTACCTCTGAAATCTTGAGCGTAAACAGTGCATTTGCAATGCAAAACAAACATTCATGAACAAATTTAATTGACGTTAAAGAAAATTGAATTTTAACAGCAGTTGATTAATGTGTTCAAGTGCAGTTTTTTAATAATTCAAGGTAGCTAATTTATTTACTCACATAGGTTAAAACTAAGCTATTATTGTACTATGGTTTTTGGTTTTTAAATTTTTCATACTATATTTAATTAAATAAATCTTTTACGTAAAATCTTTCCTGTTGACTAACTGGAAAAGGTTGTCAATAGATGCCTGTCACTGGTTGCTTGGCAACGCTTTGTTGGTAAACATTCTTTATCGAATTTGGCTATAGTATAAGTAAGGTTAAGTTTGATATTTAGGTACACTTTAATATAATTATATAAGATTATTTTACTATTTAATAGGGATGTTTACAACAACAAATTATTCCAGAACATTAAACAAATAAATGAAATCACGTGACAGTTCTTTAAAATATTGACCTATTTTTTATTTGCGCTAAGCATGAATTTCTGTAACCTAAAGTCATTAATAAACACTCAATTGACGGAACAAAAAAGTTGCTAAAAAGTTTCTCTATTTAACTAACTAGTCAACTACCCAATCGAGATACATGTTTGTAGTAAAGTATATATTATAATATGTATACATAGATACATACATTGAAAATAATAATTACCTATATAATTTGAAAATTCATTTATTTTAATAACACTGGGCCGGGCCTATTTTCGTTAGTAACAATGTAACTTAAAAATATGTTAGTAAAATATTATTTTTAATTCATAAAGGACGCAAAAAGTAGTTAAAAACTTAGTTTTGAAGAAACTCCTACGAAACATTGCCGGGTGTATTTAAAAACTGATTCCTATGAGCGCTTAGTTAAACTTTTGATGATACTATTTTGAATTGAAAAAAGGATTTATAACAAATATATCGTCGGTGCGCGTGCGAGACCGCGTAAGAGCAGTTTGTAAAAACCGCGTATCTGCTTTTGCAAGATTTTGCAAAAAAACAACAACAACAAAATAATATATTTAAATGGTCAAGATGTTCACTTTTTTCGTTTTTTTTTGCAAAATCTTGCAAAAGAAAAAATATTGCAGATACGCGGTTTTTACAAACTGCTCTTACGCGGTCTAGCACGCGCACCGACGATATGCCGATTTATAATTTAAAAGATTCAGTTAATAATAACGAAAAAAATCTATATTTTTATTACCCTGTGAAATATCAATAACATTATTAGTAAGACAGATTTAATCATTAAAAAAGAAAAACTAAAACTAATCGGTAAAACCATTTAGTCGCTAAAACTGGGAAACAAAGCAATACAATGTTTAATCATTATAGGAGTATCACATGAATGTATGTATTTTAATATGTTTTGTTATATTATGCTGACAGTGTCATGGGTGCAATAATTCGTTTTAAATTTATTCAGAATAAAATTAGCATATAGCATTAGATAATTATAATCCTCCTTAGTGCTTCGGAAATGGAAATGGTCATGGAAACTGTCAAAGCGGTACGAAGTCCGCCGGTCAGCTAGTATACATATAAAACAAACGAACTGTCCAAAGTACAGATGAGTGAAAATATTTCGTCACTACCACAGCTCACCATGTCCATCACCAGCTCATATACGTTCCCACTGCTGGGGCACGAGCCTTCCCTATGCCTACGGATGGATAGGGAGAGCGGGCCATAAACCACCACGCAGACCCAGTGCAGGTTGGCGGTTTTTAACGACTGCTAATGCAGCCGGGACCAACGGCCTTACGTGCCTTCCGAAGCACGGAGGAGCTCGAGGTGATAAATTTTTGGTCAACCATCCGATGATCGGCCTTTGCGAAAGTTGCTTAACCTCAGCACTCGCAGACCGGGCGCGTTAACCACTGCGCCATCGAGCTACTCACCGTGTAGGTATTACAAATATCGACTTTAATCTCTTAGAATAGAACATTAAATAAAATAACACTATTATCGTTTGCTGTATCCATTCTATAATAATTTAAGGTAAAATGATACTTATTACATTCGCATAAACACGATTTTAGTTTACCATAATATTGTTCTCGGAATCTTGTACATAGTAATTTTCCTATATACTCATTTAATATACATTAACATTGCAATTGACAAAACGCACTAAGACACATAAGCTTGCTGAGATCTATACCTTATACCATTGTAATAAGAATCACATCCAACATTAATCTTTACTAACAATTTGTACAATCGTTTTGATGATTCGGTTGCCTTTCTCGTAGTGTAGCAAGTTCAAGCTGGGATCGTTGATTTTTTCTTCTAGCAAATTTATTAGTTCCACTCTTATTGTTTTCAACATTTCAGCAACCTGTAAAAGGCGAGATATATACGTATTAACTATTTATATAAGTTAAATAGAGTAGATACTTAGAAGATACCTACACTCAACATTGGGTGGATAACGGTTAAGAAAGAGATGAGAGAGATGAGAGAGAGAGAGGGGGAGAGAGAGAGAGAGAGAGACAACGAGAGCGAGAGAGAATATCATTTTGTGCAATTAAAATATTTGTTTATTTCTATTCATTCAATTACATTGAATTGTACACAACATTACAGTTTAAACAACAATTTTAGACAACTTGCTCACAATACGCCAAGCATACTCTAGCAAGATCTAGATGTTTATATCTGAAATATCGAACTCCTTATCGGAATATAAATAAATTTAATCAATTTTATAACAAAGAACTCACAGATAGGCTGAAACAACTTACCTCGTGTTTATCAACTTGGAACATAATCCAGCCATCTTCCAACGACACTATGAAAGTCCCGTTGTGAAGTTCAACCGAGAGACTGCAACCTAAAATATAACATTATATACATACATTAGAGACCATAGACCACATTGCATTGGTTTTTCTAATTATTACTCTTAATGCAACTGTTTAAGGTTCAATATTATCAACACTGCATAGTATTGCCGAACACTCGAATTTCAATCATAACTGATATTATATTGGTAAAAAATCCAAAGTCACCTCTAAACAGTGTCTAATAATACATGATTATCTTTTTCATTTACTAAAGTACGTCGATGAAATTAAGTATACTTATTAGAAAAACGCTTTTATTTTTTTAACACTACTATTAGATTAGAATTAAATTGCGTTTTTCGTTTCCTGACTTGAACCCAATGGATTACGTACTGTATGCATCCCTTTTGCGTGTATACAGATCGATAGAGAGCGCTGTCTCGCGCCTTAAGCGTACAACATTTCATTAAAACTGGTATAAGAAATAAAACTTTGAATTTTTTCTTTTTATTTTTAAGTGCTAATTGCTGCACTGAAGCTGAATTAAATATTTATAAAATACGGTGAAAAAATTAAATGCCTACCCGACCCAGCCAGGAATCGAACCTGGGTCTTCCGCAATCCAGGCGGCTGCACTGACCATTATGCTACCGGGAAGGCTGACGTAAGCACTGAATTTTTACACTGCTTTTTAATTTTTGAGTGCTTTAGCGGCAAAGTGCCATATATCCAACATTTATTGCATCCGATGGCTATGCAGATTCATCTTGAACAGACAGACAGATGAAATACTTACCACAAATTTGATAACACAACGCTGTAGTAAATTTTTACTTTTTATTTTTTTAAGCGCTAATTGCTGCACTGAAGCTGAATTAAAATACGGTGAAAAAATTAAATGCCTACCCGACCCAACCAGGAATCGAACCTTGGTCTTCCGCAATCCGGGCGGCTGCACTGACCATTATGCTACCGGGAAGGCTGACGTAAGCACTGAATTTTTACATTCATTTCTTCATCTTTTACATTTTTACGGGTAGGCATTTAAGTTTTTCACTGTATTTTATAAATATTTAGAACTTTGAAGTTTGTATGGTATATCTGACTGAATGTCTATCTGTACTTTGTCTTACTGTTATATAACTTTGTAGCTATCACTTATTGCAAAAATCAATAGTCTTCCTAATCAATAAACAATAATAAAAACTATGTTCTCACCAGAAAACAACACCAGCGGCAGCTGCGGTACCATAGAGCACTCCCTGATAAAAACCCTCGACGTTTTAACCTTTTCCTGGTACACCAGATAAGGGCTGACGAAGTGTCCCGTGCTCGCGTTGACTGAAGACGGGTGGAGGGCCACGTAGCCGTCAGACTTGGTGCGGAACTTGAGCTCGTCGGCGGTGGGCTGGCGGGGGATGGCCCCGCCGGCTTGCATGTGGAACGACTTCTCGGGGGTCAACACCTGGGAGGGATATGTTGGTTTTAAACGAATAGTTAACACTTTGTGTACTCCATAAATACGAAAAACTTAAGGGAACAATATTTTCTGTCATCTAAGTTTAGATGTGACACTAATCTGCAATACCCTAATAATAATATCTATACCCAAGAAATATATTAGTCATCATATTCATGAAAACTGTCTCTAAGTATAAATTATCGGATTAATGTAAGTATGTATCTTAAATTATAGTGTGATCACTTTTTTCTATTGCCTGAATATAAGACCTGTCCTCTAAAAAGTAAGTCACTATTTTTAGGTACAAATGTAAAAATAGTAAATCTTTCACCTCATAAATAAATCTAATCAAGGGTTGGCATTAGTATTACGCTTCTCGAATTAGGAATTGATCAGGGTTGATTTTTTATGGGGTTGGTTACCTCTTTCAATCGACACCCCCCACCCCGCAGATATGCATGGTTTTTTTTACACGTGTTGGAAGTTACGTGTAACGAAACATTATTTTGCGTTACAGTAATAACTTTTAGGTTGTTTTAACCCTTATTTTTATTATTTTATATTTATTTATTATTATTCCAAACTTAACACAGAAATCCTTACTGTTAGTTAGGTTAAGTTAATTTTTTTTCCCCAAGCAAAGCGCAGCGTAGCGTGGGCCAGTCACGGAAGGGGGGAGCGGCATAAGATTGTGGTGTGTGGTGTGGTGCTCAAAAATTTCAATTGTTACTACCCATAACCTCAAAAAACAACAGGTTTCGGCGCCTCCCCCTCGACCCTTCGAACCCCCGACCCTTAGATTACCGGTCCTGACCGCTGAGCTACCAAGACCCCAGAAGACTCGTTGAATTTATCTAATACTTTGTGATTTACGCTGCAAGCCAAGTATTCCAAGGGTCGTGGGTTCGATTCCCACTCGAGCTCACTGAGACTGGTTGATTTTTTCTACTCAAATCGTATCTTGTACCTAGATATAGCATTGTAAATTCAAAATTCAAAATAATAAAAATATTTAATTTTCTTATGTTTACCTTTACAACATTTGGATATAAAGCTGCACAAAGTATGGCTGCCAGTAGTCGGTCGTTGCTGCCGTTAACATTGAGCTGTAATAAAACATTCAGTTTCACATATGAATATTATAGAAGTTTCATATATGATTATTATTATAATAGTATATAAACTACTATATAATCTATATCTAGGTACATCTATACTAACATATAAATTTGTAGGCTCTGTCTGTCCATGCAAATTTTTCTGACAAATTATGGGATAAATATTCGTTTTATGACTCACATTTTTGAAATTGTCTGTCTGTCTGTATGTCCTCTTATAACTCAAGAACGGCTTGACCAATCTTGATGAAAATTTGTATGTAGTAAGAACATGAGATTGTGCAAATGATAGGCTATATAATAATTATGATGTTGGTTATCATTTGAGATAAGAACGTTATTGCTATATGTACCATTTTCTAATAAAAATCCACAATAGGTTGTTTAGAAGCCTAAACAGAACTTTAATGCACATATAAGCGAATGACGGTTATGTGAAATTAAAGACAAGAAAGAGGAGCTCGATGGCGCAGTGGTTAACGCGCCCGGTCTGCGAGTGCTGAGGTTAAGCAACTTTTACAAAGGCCGGTCATCGGATGGGTGACCAAAAAATTTATCATCTCGATCTCCTCCGTGCTTCGGAAGGCACGTACAGCCGTTAATCACGGCTGCATTAGCAGTCGTTAATAAATACCAATCCGCACTGGGCCCGCGTGGTGATTTATAGCCCGTTCTCCCTATCCATCCATAGGGAAGGCTCGTGCCCCAGCAGTGGGGACATAAAAATGAGCTGATGATAATGATGACGAAAGACAAGAAGGGTAAACCTAAATAATATAAAAAAACACTCGTTTCTTTGTTCAGAACTCTTTTTCTAGACCGTTCTCTCATTTGATCAATTATTTCAGTCTATTTTGATCCTTACGAAAACCAAACGAAATTTCACAGTTTTGGATAACTTTTTATGCAGCTGCCGCTACTTTAATAACTTCTTAAGGCAAAATACAGGAAAGAACCTACCTCTTCACCAGTGAGACTCTCCACCGAATCCTTCCTCATCTTCCTTCTCAGCGCCGGCATGTCAGGAACAAAGCCAATGGAGGCCAACAAACCCAGCAACTGATGCTTAATGTCCGCTAACATCATCATAGTCTTATGGGACAAGAAGTTTTCGTTCGCGAACACGACAGCGGCGTGAGTGCTACGTTTCATTGCGTGCTGCCATTTCTATGAAAAAATATTTTTATGAAGAAAATACAAAAAAATATCACAAAGAAGGTTATAGGTTAAGGTTATAGTAGATTTTTTAACTGTACTTTGTATGGCAATTAATAAATGTTTTATTGATTATTTATCAATATCTAGAAAACTTCGCGTTTTTTAGATATTGATAAATAATTAATCGTGAGAATAAAATTTCTTAGTTGGCTAAAATAAAGTAATAAATGTCAGTAGTTTTTTTTTAGTTTGCTGATTGCCTCAAACGGCATTTTTACCGGGTTTCTTTGGGGGCGGCGAGAAACTTAAAGGGTTCCGTGGGAAACGAATCACCTTTGGAAGTTTTCTAGAGGGAACGACATCACATAAGAACAATATCATAGTGCGTGTCCCCGTGCCCAATTAGATTCTCCAAGGGGTTCGGATCGGATCGGGTATATGGTAAATTTTCAAATCTCTCTCTAGTTTTCTCTCAATAGTAATCTCCCAACAGGATATATTTAAAAGATAAAATGTTAGGAAGAGTCCACTCACCCTGTACGCCCTTAACGTTGTCAATTGATCGCTATTGGACCACGCGAATTCTTTACGCTTGGCGTCTGCTTCAGACTGTAAGGAAAATTTAATATAATAATAAAAAAACTTTTTTAATTCCATTATAGGTGCAGTAAACACAGTGGTACAGTACGTTACATTACATATTAAAGTGTCTAAAAAGTAAAAACCTTTTAAAAAAACAAGCTTTTAAGCTTTGTCGCGAGATTTAAGTAGGTACTTACTCGTGTTTAATTAGTTTGAAAATTTTAATAGTTAAAATCAATCACATAAAGTTATTAAATATATTTCAATTTTATATCATATATAAATTGTGTAATGACCTCATAAGTTGATACCTAGTACAAGTTTTAAAGTATTAGTTTATTTTTCTTTTTAGCGCATTTTAATAAAAGCTTGTTTTTTTGCATTGTCATCCAAACTGAACGTGTATACAAAATATCAGCTCGATTGGTTGAAGATATCTGCTTCAAAATTGAATTGCAAGATTTCACTCGAACAAATTACATACATACATACATCATCATCATCATCATCATCATCTCAGCCAAAAGACGTCCACTGCTGGACAAAGGCCTCTCTCAAGGATAATTAATTTTGAGGGGAATTTGGCATAATCGCCACGCTTGGCAGGCGGGTTGGCGATCGCAGTAAGGTGAGAATAATCACAGAGAGACGCTGCTGCCCATCCTCTGGAATGGTCCCATAGTCGCCTTCTACGACACCCACGGGAAGAGATGGGGTGGTGCAATTCTTTACCCCCGGCACCACACGGGGTACATACATACATTGTAAGTTAAATAAAAGCTTTTAAAAACTGCTTCTAGTCTAGTGGGCCTCTGTTTAGTAAAGCGTCTGTAGTGGCTTGTGTTCAAAACCTTTTTATTAATATTAATGTAAGTACAAAGCTTCATACATAATTATATAGGACCTATTATTACCGCTAGATGGCGATGTCGGTAATCTGAATCCGCTTACGGAATTCCTAATGATTTATATAGTATATATACCTATACAATGTGTTTTTTCCTAATAAGTGAATTCACTTTAAAGAGTTCAACAAGGAGTTCCGTCTACTTTATGTTGGCAACATTTAACAACAAGGTTGTGCATAATGTACACTGACTGCTGGGCAAAGTTCTCCCTATTTTTCTCTAATTTACACAACTGTCCAAAAAAAATAAAACTACCAACCTTTTTTCCGAACGGCGACAAAAACGGACTCTTATGGCTCAAACAAGCCGCCATAGTCAACGCTGAGTCGACGCAGCAGAATATCGCGCCAAATAGCATCAGCTTGCCTATCCGCACGTCCACGGGAAGTTCTGCCAAGTGCTTCCCGAGGGCGGTGAGGGAGAAGGACTTGTCTAGAGCACCTACGTCCTGTAGGCGGAGAAGGGCGCCGTCTATGTTGGGTTTTGACGGTGGTTCAACTGTCTTGCCTGAAATAACAAAATAGGTATTAATATTACCTAAGTTGTGACCTTCTTTATCTATTTATTTATGACTAGCAGCCCGTCCTTGCTTCGCACGGGTGGACATCTTTTTTTTATATAGCCTATGTTACTCAGCGCTATTGTAGCATTCTAATGGTGAAAGATTTTTTTAAATCGGTCCAGTAATTTTTGAGTTTATTCGTTGCAAACATACGTACATACATACAAAATACAAAGGTTTCCTCTTTATAATGTTAAGTATAGATAATAGCAGCATGTTTTACAAAGGTAAAAAACTTATAACATAATAAATAAAAGCTTATTAAATTTATCCACAGTTTAAAAATATACTAGTAATTTATACGCGGAAATACTTATGCCAGAATCTCACGCTCTTCCATATCCATTAAATTGATGGTACCTTGTGAGCTTGGTGTATACCTACTCGTAATTTCTTTTAAATTTTGAATATGAATTGAATTTTAGAATCTAATAGTTCCATTCCTTTTTTTTTCTTTTACAGTTACAAAACATCATGAGTAAAAATATAACCCTTGTTTTTAGCCCTCAACTAGAAACTCCAAAGGACAAATAAAAAAACTCACCTAAAACTTCATGCACACTCATTCACGGGTTGCTCCAGTATATTTTACTTGTTGCGGTGTAAGAAGGTTTTAGCCCTATGAATAAACTCACCTAAAACTTCATGCACACTCATATCCTGGAACAGCGGTAGTATCTTGATCTTCAGCACCAGCTGTTCCAGCGGTATCCTGTGTATCTCGGGCACGGGCTGCTCCAGTATGTGGTAGCCGTACCGGTGCGAGGTGTAGAGGTGCACGCACACGCCGGCCATGACGCGGCCGGCGCGCCCGCAACGCTGTTTGGCGTTCGCGCGAGACACCCACACTAGGTCGAGGGATTCCATGTTGCGGTTCGAATCAAACCTGTGACGTAGATACAGAATCATTTGAGATAGGTAGATTTTTCATCATTCAGTGCGGATTAGCGCCACCGCAGACATGCTACTTTTAGCATCGGCGATCGGCGATTTTGCGACTGTGTCGATGCTGAATCACGTTTTGGCGACTCTTTGCGTTCGATCGCATTAAAATCGTGAGATTCTTATCGATGCAGCATCGCGATTTCGCGACTTCATGCGTTCGGTTTGGACGCGGTATCGAAATCGCGCATTTTAGCGACTGCTCCGATGCTGGATCTGCAACTCGATGCAAATCGATGCGACCGGGCATCCGAATGTGTGCGGAGTGTAAAGTTCGGAAGCTGTGTCGAGCTTCCGAAAAGCGACTCAATCGCTGCGTTTGGCGTTTTTAAGTGTGCGGTGTGGAATGTGTGGTCGCTGCATTCAGCTTCTAAAAAGCGGCTGAATCGCCGATCGCTGATGCTAAAAGTAGCATGTTTGCGGTGGCCCTTTGTGGTTGTTAACGACTGCTAATGCAGCCGGGAACAATGGTTTTCGTGCCTTTCCGAGCACGGAGAAGCTCGAGATGATAAATGTTTGGTCACTCATCCGATGACCGGCCTTTGCGAAAGTTGCTTAACGTCAGCAAACACAGACTGGGCGCGTTGACCACTGCGCCATCGAGCTCCTCCTGTGTACCTCTATCGAGGTAGATACCACCCAAATCAAAAAGGCATTGTATTAGATACATTTGTAGTAAAACAAAAAGAGGTTGTGACACATACGCTTCAAGGCGATACCTCGCGAATATTCAGCATTTTTGACAAGGATTTAATCATATATGTCCTACTACTATTGTTCTTGTTTTCAGATATGTTATAGTTAACTAATCAATAAAGTATTTAACCAAGCCAAAACATGAATGGAAACATTTTCAATTTATACAGAAGAAAGTAAATCCAAAGATGACCCTCCTCATTCCCTTTTTTCTGTTTTATAGGCAGAAGCACGAATATTTTAAACGCAAATAAATTATATTAAAAAGGCAATTAACTATTGTACTTATTCTCCAATTTTTGTTTTTCAAAGAGCATTTAGTTTCTTAGTCAATAAATAATTTTCAATTTGTCGCTTACGGTACGCGCGTGTGCTATTATTGTCCCCTTCCTTGCACTAAGAAATCATATCTCTATCCCTCTGTGTACCGGCAAGACAGTCGGCATCGACAAGTTGACGAGCTATCGTTTTAAAGCCTTTAATTTCCAAACACAAATATTTAAGTATGATGTAAACGCATGCCACTGTTTCAAATTGGAAGTTATGACATATTAGAAGTAACAGTCAACATTTAATAAAGAATTAATTAAGAAATAATATATCATAGCAAACACATAGTTAGGATATTCAGTTTTGTATAGGTATATTAGGATTAGGTAATTTAAATCATTTAGTTATATATTTTAGGTCTAAATAAACTCATGATTCAAATTGTTAGACCACAAGAAATAGGTAAATAGGCAATTCAAATAATTTTTTATTTCATATATTTATGTATTTTGTTAGACACTAGCGTTGATTATGAAGCTTAAATTTATTGTACTTAGTTTAATTGGTCTTAGATTTAAAATGAGTTAAAGCAGAGTGCAGAGCATACGATGAACACCAACTCAAAAAAAAGAAACATTGCTACCAACCGTTTCTCCTTCATCCGTCCGCAGTCTATGACAAATACGCAGTCATCTATGGTCACTGAAGTCTCCGCTATGTTGGTGGAAAGCACTATCTTGCGGGTACCGGGTCTCGGTTTCTTGAACACTAACGCTTGTTCCTCGCTAGACAACGTCGAGTGGAGGGGCACGATAATGTATTTGCCCGTTCTGTAAGTGAAATTAATACAATGCTGGGTGAACAGAGTAAAAATATTTTTGCGCTATACTTTGTGGTTTTTTTAGTGTCATTTCAAATTTCTGTATATGATACATAATCGAAAGCTCTAACTTTTTCAGGCTAAAAAAACGATGCTTAAGGGAATTACAGTGATGTTACAGTTAACAGAAAACAATTTTTAGAAAAACGTTTGTGTATACGATTTTATGTGATTTAAAGTCTACTATGAAAAGTATGAAATCGCATGAAGTCAGTTAAAAAAAAAGAATTAATGTTAGATGGCTTTTAACGAGTCAGTCGAGTATAAAATAAAATCTAATATCTGTCTATCTATCAATCCAATATTTTAGCCTAGTATAACATAAAAACTTTTACAATATGTCATGGACTGAGACACTTACACATAATATGATATATGTACACTTGACTAGTTATGACTCTTATTTCATTCTATTAAGAGTTACACTGTTTACATGGTAATGCTCGTGACTGTACCTATCTTGAATTAATAAATAAACTTATTATCTACATTTAGCCTTGTACAGTTGCTGTTAAATAAACATTTTTTCATTTTACTAAAACATGCGAAAAAGAACTTTATTATCAAAGTAATAAAAGTGTATTTTGAGTGGCACATTACCGACGTCATAAAAACAAATCCATGCAACTTACTTCGGACTGAACGTGTGACTTTCAGCCAACTGGTCGTGAAGGTTCATAATCTCTGCTATTCCGGGGAGGAATATCAATATGGCGCCCTCTCTCGGCCACTTGTGGTCACCTTCCACGATGTACGTCAATACGTGCTCCACAAGGTCCAAGTTTATCTGTAGATAGAAAAATTATACAAAAAGAAATAAGAAACTTTATCAAAAAGTACTTTTTATTTAGATAGGTAAGTATACCTTTTTTTAACACCTTTATGGTATTTTTTTAAACGTTGATGATGATAAGGCCGAAGGAGGAAGCGCACACCACCCGGAATCCTAAACTACTGAGGCACTGGCTATCTTATCTCTAGCTGCCGGAACACAACAATGCTACAAACATTGATGTTATGGCGACATATTTAGATAAGATGGTGGTAGCTAGCCAGGCGTACAAACAAGCCCTACCACCAACCAAACCGAGTACACAGACATGTACCCCCGATGGGAATCTAACCCGGGACCTCTGGGTCTTGGCGGTTAAATCTACGCACTACAGCGTTTTCCAGGTTTCCCAGTAGAAGTAAGTAAACAATTAAAATATGAGAACTGGTAACCTTCTCAGTATCCATAAGGTACATGTTCTTGCATGTGGTTTTGCTGCAAGACGGGTAACGCGCCAGCATCTGCGCTATACTTAGGTTGTCGTCCCGTATGGACTGTTTAGGCGGTTCGTTGGAGTCAGCCCTGACGTCAGCCGTTTCCAACTCCGTTTCTATATCGGACCTCTTGTCTCCTATGGAATTAATTGTTGATTTATATGTGTGATGTATTGTAGCAAACCAAGATTATTTATATTTCTATTGAATTTGTAACGGTATTATTATGATTGTTGGTGTGAGTATCTAACATTGATTTCTACGTCTTCCGGTGCCGATCCGAAACCTCGATATTAAATAATTTGTTAAGGAAACTGCAAATAAATCGATTTCAGCCATTTTTTATATGCTTTATTTTAAAAAATCAAATAAACATGAGGTAAATTTATTGAACTAACTTGTTCAATGAACAGTCATAGCAAACTAAATTAAAACGTAAGTCAAGGTAATAAGGCTTTTTTAAATGAACATAGATAATTTTATATCGTTTATGACAAATTTTTCTTTTTAGGATTGACTGTAATTTAGATTGTTTATTTTATTAAGAAAAAATATCTTAAAATAACTTGCTGAAATCAATTTCGTAGCCAATTTTTAATAAACATCTTTTTGGGTTTAAGTTTATCATGTTGTATGTTGCAAAATGCTAAAAATAGTTACCTCTTTTGACTTTTCGTGCGTAAGGTCCGTTTTCTTCTAGCACATAATTTGTTATCTCCATTATGTCCTCCAAAAACAATTGCTCAACTGGGAAAGTACGTCCTGTAAGTTCAATATAACTTTGAAAAATAAATGAATTGAGAATTTAAAAAATGAATAATAAAAATAATGAACGAAAGACATGAATGTATGAATAAATCAACGAACACGCAAATAACATGAATTAACGAACGAACGAATTACATTAATAAATGAACAAACGAACGAGACGTGAGTAAATGAACAAACAACCGAATGACATGAATTAATGAACGGACGAACGAATGCATGAATGAATGTAAGAATGAACAAAAAACATGAGGGATTAATAAAATGCAAAAATATACAGTCACAACTTATACACAAGTTAGTAGCGAGCGACACATTTTAACTGAAAATTAAACCTCACCTGGTATCTCCAAAATGGGTGTATCCTTAAAGTAATCTGAGAACAGCTCAGCGTTTAAAGTGGCACTCATCAGTATCACAGTGAGGTCCTTCCTCACTTTGACCAGATCTCGAAGGATCAGTAGGAGGAAGTCGCTCTCTTCAGATCTCTCGTGAACTTCGTCGACCACCACGTGGGTGACAGATGTCAACTGTGGGTCGTGCTCCAGACGTCGCAAGAGTATACCCGTTGTGCAGAATGTCAAACGCGTTTTGGATGACACCTTGCTCTCTAGTCTTATCTGAGGAATAAATGAAAGCCAGATTTGAGTTACTTTAACAAAAGAAAAATACATAATCTCCTTTTGCAGGCCTTAATAATAAATTAATGAATTAGTGAATGTATGAATGAAACATTTATAGTTACTAGTGGTCGCCCAGTGGTCGAAATTCGACTGTAATTTTATTAAGGCTGCACGGATTGTATCCTAAGCAAAGAAAAATTAAAAAAGATAGAATGTGAGTTTGGATTGGCATTGACAGATGTCGGCCGCATTAAAGACAAACAATACGTGTGTGTCAAATACATGGTAGTGTGTGTAATGTTGATTTTGTTGATTTAATGTATTTTTTATGAATAATTTAAAAAAAGTATTAACATTGGGGTAACCTTCTCTATATAAACTATAAGTGTGCGAAATTTCATACTCCTCCGTCTGCGCAATTTTCGTAAAAACGGGAACAAAGTTTTTGCTTCACGTATTAATATATAGATTAATTCAACCAACACATACACAGTTACAAAAGTGATACCTTATGGTAACATAGGTAAATGATTGTTTTCGGAAATGAAACCATTTTTACGGATCTACTCAAACTGTGTAAAATAAACGCGAGTAGATCCGTAAAAGTGGTTTGATTTCATAGGTATATGATGTTGAGTCAACCAAAAGGTTCTGACCCATTTTTTATCGTTTATCTATTAAACAACAGTAAAACTAAAAAGTCAAATTATGTTTTATAATATGACACAGACTAGAAGCCAACAAGAAGTATCTGCATTAAGAGCTATTCATGAAATATTTACCATACAACATAGTTACCTGATAACCGACAACTTGTCCTGTCTTCTCCACCCTTTCATCAGCAACTCTGTCCGCTACACCAATGGCCGATATCCTTCTCGGCTGCGTACAGACAATCTCAACGTGCTGTTGACCGTTCTTGTTGAAGTTGTCCAGCCAGTGGTCTAAAATGTACTGAGGCACTTGAGTGCTTTTGCCGCACCCTGTTTCTCCGCTTATAACTACAACCTGTAGGAAAATTTTGGGTTTTTTTATGATATGATAAAAGGAGGCAAACGAGCAGGCGGGTCACCTGATGAAAAGTAATCACCGCCGCCCATAGACAAAACTAAAGTAATCGCAGATGCGTTGCCGGCCTTGAGGAAGGAGTTGGATCTTGAGGAGGGAGTAGGAATTGGGAGGGGAGCGGGGTGAGAGATGGGCTTCCGGTACTTTCACTCACCGGACGAAACACAACAGCAACGAGTCCTATTTCGTTCTGCAACGCAGCGTGGCTCTACCACTCACAATGGTTATTATGTTTCTGAACTAGCCTGATGGTAGGTCATTGTAGCCTATGGAAGCTTGCCACTTTAGGGCAGCCATACACAGACAGCTTGAAGCATTCAGGATGCAACTGCTTAGGAATTGGGAGAGATGGACCGGTACTTTCACTCACTGGACGAAACACAACAGCAACGAGTGCCATTGTTTCACGCCGATATTCTGTGGGAGGGTGGTATTACGCCAGGCGAGCCAGCCCATTTTGTGCTGCAACGCAGCGTGGCTCTACCACTCAGACAGTGTCACTTATTTAGCACCACCCAGGGGTCACGTGTAGGGTCTCAAGGGTAAACCTACGGGCGCGAGTAACTTTAACCCCTAAATGGTGAAAATAATGTGCAAATAAGTATATTTCTGATAATAATCTACATTTTTGATAGAAAATCATAAAATATGCACTTTTATCCCATTACTTTCAAAATGGTTTTTTCAATTATCTCATAGTATAAACATGTATAAACCATTTTATTTTATCTACTTAAATAATAATTTGTAGACACAAATGACTGTAAACTTCACTGACCTGTGAATTTTTTATAGCATTCAAAATATCACTCTTTTTCTGCCATGCAGGTAATTTTCTTCTACTAGACATCATTTTATTGTACCTATCATTATTTCTCTTTTCCGGCCATCTTTTAGCAATTTCTTTGTTTTCTTTCAATATTTCATCAAAATTAACTCTACTTCTGTCATTTTTATTCTGACTCTTTTTATAGTGGGAAGGTAACTTTTCTTTACTTAAACTAGAATTTTCTATTAATTGAGGAAACAATGTTTCTGATGCATCTGGAAAACTCCTATTGTCAAATTGTATAAAGTTCTTGATTTCTTCTTCATTATTAAGCAATTCAACTAAAGAATATACACATGGTATACCATCCTTTGCGAACATTTTAGCTTCTTCTAACAATTTTGCTGTTATTTTTAAATACGTGAGTTCGGGCACAATAGTAATGGACGTTTCAGCTTTAAAGAATATCAAAGGCGGTTGATACGGGTACCACATGTCTTCTGTAAACCTTATTTCTAATTCATAATTTTCTACTGTGTTGTCTTTACTTTCAGATTTTTTTGAACAGCTTTCTTCAACTTTACTTTCATGTAAAAATTTGCATTTAGCACCAAAACGGCAAGGACCTCTTAAAAAAAGCTTACATACTTCTTTCTGTTTACTTTTGAAGTTGGTATTGTAGTTTACATTTTTTTTCGTTTTAGGTACATCAAGCTCTTTATTTGCATACATTTTGGTTAAGTATTCTAATTGCAGCTTTACAATCCACACATTATTGTCCTTTATTTTAAAGCCCGTATCGTAAATCGATTCTAATACTGCTTTCTCGTCCATTCTCATTTCTAATAACTCGGGTTGTGTTGGTATACTTTCTGGTCTCTCTTGAGCTTCTACTTTGAAGTATTTTATGAAAAGTATTTCTAATGCTTTTTCCAAACTTTCAGCAGCTAATTCTAATGCTTCTGCACAATGTGGTTTGTGAAAGTTGTATCTATTGGAAAGAACAAATAAAACAGACCTTAATGATCAAATGTAACTTTCCTAGATTAAAATAACCATAAATATTATTAGCTTTAGAATTAAGCACTGATAAAAAATTCATTTAATCTACTTAATATTTATCTATTTTAAAAAAAAAACCTTTTTTTCATATTAACGGATAAGCACAGTGCCTTAATCTCACCTGATGTTAAGTGATGATAAGGCTAATGATGGAAGCGCACTTCACCCGGGATCCTCAACTAGTGAAGCACTGGCTATCTTATCTCTAGCTGCCAGAACACAACAATGATACCAACATTGTTGTTATGGCGACATATTTAGATAAGATGGTAGCTAGTCAGGCGCACAAACAAGCCTTACCACCAACCAAAAAACTTGTACCCCCCGCTGGGAATCAAACCCGGGACCTCTGGGTCTAAACCAGTGGTCTTAGCCACTAGACCACAGAACCGGTTTTAATTTTTTTTTTTTATAATTTTGAAAAACAATAGTTTTGGCCTTTATGGTGTAAGTGGTAGGACTAAAAGAACACATTTAAATGAGCCTTTACTTGGTTTTACATACTTTTCTAATTTAGCAAGAGCAAAAGCTCTGAGCCTAGCCTCGGAAGACTCCATGTCAGGTTTCACTGTTAAAGAATAGTCACAGCCTCCTTGAACTATAAGGTTTCCTCTTTCCATCCAGTAGCGATTACTGAGATTTGCTCCTTTATCCTGAAAAAATAAATAATAAATTATTGGTTATTGGTTTTTGTTTAAAAATTCAATTAAGCAAAAAAGCAATAAAAGATTTTTGTGAACATGGTATATTACCATGTTGATTCCAAAAGCCCAGACACAATAGAAATTTAATTGTTTGTCGCTTACATAGAGCTTAAGAATTTTAAACAAATAATCATACACAACATTATGTTCATTAAATAGTGAACTATATTATATAACCAGCTTACTTTATAAAGGCTAGCACTGCTCAATTTAAAGTCGGGGCCGTGTATGAACCTCAATGTATCCAACACTAGCTTCTGAGAGTCAGAATTCAAACGGACAGTTTGCATTTCAACCTTGAGATTAGGATGAGGATCTTCCTTGGGTTCATCTTTAACTTTTCTGCAAAACAAAGGACGTAGTGAAGATACAGTAAGCGAGCTTTGGACAAGGGTTTAGTGCAGTACAAAGGGAAAAGGAAAGAGAGGAAATGGAAGACCAAGAGCATTTATGAAACAAGTCAGAGAAAAAGCGAACGTATGTTTTATAGAAGTAAAAGAACTAGATTGGGGTGAATTAAAATTGCTACACCAATAAGAGAGTGGGTTTTAAGTTGAAGAAGATAATGTAAAGATACAATTGGGTAAATGTTGTGCAAGTCTGTTTTTAATGATGGTGAAACTAACCTTATCCTGGCGTCTACTGGCTCTCTCAAAAAGAAATCTTCGGCTAACTGTCTACTCTGGTAATCCATTTCGAATGTTTTATTAATTTAGTATTGTAAATTTTCTGATAATTTTATGAAATTAAAAAGACGTGTGCACTTCGATTTCAGGGGCAAACGTCAATGTCAATGTCATTTTATGTTTTTTTTATTTGTTTGTGCCGGACTAAGCACATGCTATTGTATCATACAGCCAAAAGTTTTATTGCAGTTTACTTTACCAAAGTTTCACCAATCAAGGTATGAAGTAGCATTCTGTCGAAATTATCTAGGGATTATAAAACCCAATCCAGTGATTAGGACCCGATTGGATCAAATGTTTAGCAATGGCCGATTTTTGCGTATCGTTATTCTTTACAGCTTTAGCTCCCTAATTCGGCAGGCTATTGTACAGACGCCTGCACATCAACCTATCCAAAACTGTCAAATTTCTTCAATACAATTTCAACCATATGCTTTAAGGATAAAGTTCAAAGTCTGTTGAGGAAATTTGACAGTTTGTGGTAGGTGAATGTGCCGGCGTGTGTACATGTAGTTGGCTAATTTAATTACCGTAGCCAGCTGCAACTGATCTTATACACACCGGGCTTTTCTAGGGTAAAGCTGTCCCTTGGTGAACGTAAACAATGAGCTACCTAATTTTCTAATTTCAAGATCGTTTTGCCTGCTCATAATGACCCACCCGCAATAACTTTGGTACATCCGTGATCATGGTGCATGCAACTGTGCCAAAATACCTATCGGATACTTACACACGAAAAAACTCATGGCAATAATTCCGTTAATATTAGTGATCATTAAAGTTTAAAAAATTGTACCTATTGTAGAATGAAAATGTTTACTAAACAGATAAATTGTTATATTGTAGCTACAATTTTACGAATTTGTAGTGTTCCACAATGACAAAATTGTTAATTTGTGATTTTTTGTAGAGTTAGTAGCCTGTTACCATTAATTACAGTTTACAATCTGTAACTTTTATTAAACATCGCACTGGCCTATATTTATTATTAACTAGCTTTTGCCTGCGTAGAATTCGGACCTTTTGAGAAATAATGTTTCTTTAACCACATACAAAAACTCTTTATCGCGCGTCCTGAGGCGTCATTAGACTACTGAGCCATATGTCACTCTCCGGTCATAGCAAGTTCCATTGCAATCGTTTCATCAGTTTTAACGTAAAAGATGAACAAGCAAATTTATTAAGTTTATAACTGCATTTTATGTAACCTTTACAATTCACTTGCTCGCATGGAAGGTGATAGAGAATGGATTTGAAAAAAAAACAAAATTGTAGGTTGCATGTTAAGACTAATAAAATATGATCAGCCGCGGGCCGCAGACGGCCGACGATGACCACCTGGCCATGATCAATAATAATTATTATAGGAGTTTGTAAAAGATAAAATACTGAAATTATTAGGAGATGATTTTAACTGGTACCACTTTTCTGTAACGTCTTTATTAGCTCTCTCATCAAACTACTAAATTAGTACATAAGTACCTAGATACATAGGTACGTAAATAAAATTATGACGCAACTTCTTGTTAATAGAAATCGTGACAATATCAGGGTTGCGTGTGACATTATAATTATGTACGTCAAATAGTCTTAGAGACTTACAATAAAAATGTTTCAACATAAGAAAATGTTTTTCTTCTATAAATAGGCAGCTTCTTTTTTTTTTGGAGAGAGTTTGCTGATTGCTTCATACGGCATTCTCAGCTTCACCAGACTTGTTTGAGGGCGGCGGGAAGCTTAAAGTCCCTCAAGCAGTGTGAAATGAAGCACCTTCGAAGGTTTTCTAGAGAGAACGGTATCACGCACTAGTGCGTGTCCCCGAACAACCCGAGGGCGCCTCTAAAGGCGCGGACCTCGGCTCGGGTTGACCGGGCCGTGGTGTTATTATTTACTCGGTAATAATATTAGCAGTAATGCGATCACCATTGTAGTATTCAGCTCACCTAGAAAAAACCTATCATCCAGTAATTCTTTATTTCAATGACTTCAGAGTGCTTGTGTGAGTTTGTGAATGATTCGATTACGTTTACGAAAACGAAAATTTTGTATGGTAAAATTGTAACTCTTCTCGTATGTCGCTAGGAGGCGCTGCTTCAGTGCCATACTAACTTTCGTTTTCGTTAACGTTGTTCGTTAATGTCAAATGAAACTCACCCCAGATCTCACTCACCCAACGGCATGGACCAATAATGCCATCGGAATACATGAAAGACTCAGAGAATTCCACTTCTTCGGCGTTCATATTATAATTACTACTAAAACTAGTAACGGCGAGTTACCTTTGGTGTGTTTGATTGGCCCTTGGCAAAAAGGAGATGGAGGAATAAGATCGTGTTCATGTTGCAACTTTGCATCCATGTTTAAGAGACTTCTTCAACCAAATACTTACTCACGCAAATCTTTCTTCAACCAAATACCAAATATCCGTTACTAAGACTATAAATGCTTATAATTGACATTCTTCAGCCTATTGCCGTCTACTGCCACAAGCCTCTCCTAAAGGGCGTCAACCATCCCGGTCCTGCGCAGACGCAGCCATCGCCCGCCATCTTCCTCAAGTCGTCGGTCGTCGTCGGTCCACCGCGCCGCAAGGTTTCCTACACTGCATCTTACACTACAACACAGAAGAAAGACTACACTTAACATCATAGTCAAAATAATAAAAAAATCAAATAAACATAAAAATAAGCGCTTTTGAATCGTTAAACATTTTTTACTTACTAAATACTAACGTACATTCTCAGTACGATTATTTTTTAAAATGTATACAGTCCCTTAAACTATTGACTACGACACGGCTCTCGGAACGAAATGTCGCAAAAGTGATAATTTGTTTCCAATCACTCGCCACACGCCTGGATGCCTCCTATCTAATCAATGCAGCGGTATATTTCAATTTGAAAAAAATTAGAGGACACGCACCGAACAAGATAAAACTGGTTAAGGGGGTGCAGCGCGGAATTTGAAAATTTACGTGTTTTTAAGTCACTGGTGCTAGGCGCTGAATAGGTCTTATACATACATTAAAAGGACTAGTATAGGTTAGCTTGATCCTTTCACAAGGTCATGGTTGTCTTGGATTTGAAACAAATACCCAGAAACTGCATAAACAATACGTAAAATAATGATATTTAAAAACTTATTTCTTCAGAAACTTTGTAAATATAGCACAAATGAAACAATGATCCGACATCAAAATGTTTGTTTTGATATTCCGCAGGTCACTGTTGTCTAATTTTTCAATAAAAAAACATGAATATGAAAATATTAAAACTTTTCTTATTTTTTAACCAAACGCCTGTGATTTTACGAAAGTAAACATTGCTCTAATTAAATCACCAGCCTACTCTGTACAGATATTAGTATGCGTGCATATTCGTAGTCGTGCGCCGTTGTCACACCACTGCCACGCGCCGCTCGCTCGCTATCATAGAAACTTGAAACTCGCAGTTTTGCGTCCGCGCTGCACCCCCTTAATATCCAAAAATGAATTTTAAAACAAACAGTGTTTTATTATTGAGGAGAATAACACAAGGTTTGTTATCAAAGACTAATAATAGTACGTGTATAACTGAAAATATATTGTATTGTATATTTTTTACCACTATCCGAAATACTTTTCCTTTAATTATAACTATCGTAGTGTTGCCAGTATTCAATTCGACACTAGTTTTAATCTGTATCCAATTGTTGGTAAATTTAAAAAAATCAGTTGCTGACCTCTTTTTTGAATGATTAAAACAAAAAAGTGTTTATCACTGGTTTCTATCGAACACTGGTGTGCCACTACCCTACTTACTTCATCATCAGCTCATTTTATGTCCCCACTACTGGGGCACGAGCCTTCCCTATGGATGGATAGGGAGAACGGGTTACAAACCACCACGCGGGCCCAGTGCGGACCAACGGCTTTACGTGCCTTCTGAAGCACGGAGGAGCTCGAGATGATAAACTTTTGGTCACCCATCCGATGACCGGCCTTTGCGAAAGTTGCTTAACCTTAGCACTCGCAGACCGGGTGCGTTAACCACTGCGCCATCGAGCTCCTCCCTCTACCCACTTAAATAAATAAATAATTTAATAAATATTAATAACATGCCTATGTAAGTATACTAAACTAACTTATTATAAAAAATGGATTTTTACATACAAATAAAATAATTAATCCGAATCCGAACTCTCCAGTCAGGAGCATGCTTTTGACATGTTTATAGCGAACCTTGTTTTTAATCAGGCTTGTTCGTTTATTTATATAAATATCCGCTGAATGTCATCTGCGTATGCGCCTTCATTGAGTATTCTGCAGCGTGTCTCGCAGTTAAATCGCAGTGTTAGCAGCAATGTTGCACTTCGAAAACCTATTAGGAACACGTCGGGAATACTAACTTGTACCTATCGGAAGTTCGGAAGCGGCTATTGTGTTGGTCGTAACCTGGTAGGCTACTCTTGACGCAAACTCAATCTCAATACAATTCCAATGAGATTAATATGTATCGATATTGGGATAAGTTTCGCAATATTGAAACGCCCCATCTCGATAATAATTTATTCACTCAATTTCCACGCAATTTAATTCCAATGTAGCACTATTATCGCTTTTAAGAGTGCCATTTGAATTTTTTACATTTGGTATTGGAAATTGATTATTGCAATCGTGTTTCAAGAGTAACCCACCTGAACACTGTACGAGTTTCATTCGCCAATCGAGAATTTGTATGCCAAAATTTTAACTCTCCCCGTATTTCACCAGAGGCGCTGTTGTATAAATTTTCGTTTTCGTAAACGAATGAATGGGTCCATATTGGCTCACCTAAAGTTTTTTACCCGAATTGTTATTCTTACCAATTTGTTATCCGAATTATCATTCTTTCTAAAAATTTTCTTCCTATATCCGTATTTCCTCCTTCCTACAATATGAGGTTCTTTAAACGAGGAGCTCGATGACGGAGGAGTTCGATGGCGCAGTGGTTAACGCGCCCGGTCTGCAAGTGCTGAGGTTGAGCAATTATTGCAAAAGGCCGGTCATCGGATGGGTGACCGAAAAATTACATCTCGAGCTCCTCCTTGCTCGGAAGGCACGTGAAGCCGTTGGCCCGGCTGCATTAGCAGTCGTTAATAATAATAATAATAATAATAATAATGATTTATTTCAGGCAGGGCCCATAATGGTGTTAGTAACAATCTCTTATGATTAGGGTTAGTTTATTACAATACAAGATTAATACATAATACATATAACATATATAACTTTAATCAAATAAATAATAAATTAATTAAATTTGTATATAAAACTGTCAATTAAATCATTAAAATTATATATATTATAAAATCTTATCTCATAAAATCTTATTCGCCACTGTGTGAGCATGTACCCACCGCTGAAACAGTGGCATGTCCCATCTGTCAACAAAAACCTTTAGGATGCTGTTAGTACTGCCGCGCAACCGATTCAGCGCAGAGGCACATCGTTTCCTCACTATCGCAGGAAAGCCGTCGACACGAGCCTCCGCAAACATGTTAGAAGCGCTGCATCTCCATGGCAATCCCAACAGCTCCCTCAAGGCATTGTTGTATTGGACTTTTAGATCACTGAATGCTCGCCGCGTGTTGCTAACCCACAGACTGCACGAATAGAAGGATTGGCAGTATACTTTAAAAATTAATAACCACCAATCCGCACTGGGCCCGCGTGGTGGTTTATAGCCCGTTCTCCCTATCCATACATAGGGAAGGCTCGTGCCCCAGCAGTCATGGGGACATAAAAATGAGCTGATGATGATATAACGAGGTGTAAAAAAGCAACTTGCGGGTCGGCAAGGTGAGGACGGCTAGTAAAGCACAATCCACTCCATCGCTCCACTCCGCTCCACTCCGCTCCACTCAGCTCCACTCAGCTCCACTCAGCTCCACTCAGCTCCACTCAGCTCCACTCAGCTCCACTCAGCTCCACTCAGCTCCACTCAGCTCCACTCAGCTACACTCACCTCCACTCAGCTCCACTCAGCTCCACTCAGCTCCACTCAGCTCCACTCAGCTCCACTCAGCTCCACTCCGCTCCACTCCGCTCCACTAACAGTCCTCGCGTCAAGACTCTCCTTCTGCTTAACATCAGACAGAGCAGAGTCATTTGTCAACCTTACTAGGTATAAAAATAAACTCAAAACTTTTTAAGAGGAATAAAATCTGCTTATTGGTTTGAGAATTAGAGTTTTGAAGTTCGTGGTACCATTATTTTATTTTATTTTATTTTATTTTATTTTTTTTTATTTTATTTTATTCGGCAAATCATCAGCTTTATATTAGTGAATTATGGGATACAGAAATGTGAAATGGCTCATAGACCTCAAAAAATATTTAAATATAAAATTCAATCAGTCAATATTCGTCCTTTACAACTGTTTGAGTGGCGTTGCGTAGAATACGAATAATGTTCGGAAGTTATAGGAAGTCATATCGATGGAGGTCTGCCAATGTGTCTGATGACAACCTAAGTATAATCGGAATCGAATTCAAATAAAGGACAATGGGCGGTTTGGTACCGCTTTTCCAATAGCCAAGAATGATCTGTCAATGAATAGGTCTTTTGATGTCGAACAGTAGTTGCGAGGACACCTTATTCGAAAAATCAGTCCGTTGTAGGAGTCAATTATTCTTTTATGTATGATCACATTGATCACAAAAGCTTTCACCGTATTATTTTTACGAAGTCGCTTTAATTCTACACTACATAGAATTCGCACTGTAACCTTTTTTTAAATATCAAGGCAATTGTAGTCTTTCTAGCACCTACTGACCAGTCTGTGCCAGCTTCTTCTGTGATGCTAGTAGATACTAGTCGGTAAATACTACTAGTTGCAAGTCTACACTGTTAGTTACTAGGTTGTACTTGTAATTCTAGACAAACTCTGTATTGACAAAATCTATAATGCGACATAGACTTATATACCTATTTACTATTATGAAATGGCAAGCACCCGAAGTGGTAACAGATCCCATACATGTCTGCCCATTGTCCTTTATTAATTTGTACATCCATAAAAGTAAAGTTAACTGTCCTAGAGTTAAGAATCCTGTCGTTTACTGAGAGTATACATGAATTAGTCTTGTAGTTAAATTTTATAGCATAATCTGGATAATCAAGGTTTATACCAGGGAAATTACGTGTATCAAAGTAATGACATATGCATGCATTTCTATACCTCGTATCTAGATAATATATATACCTACCTACCTACCTACTTTTGTTTATAGAGATGTATCTATCACTGTCTTCCTATTGTTTGTGCTAGGTATATCAAGGTGCTTGAAGTTTTCTTTAATATATTTAGCTACTAATGTTATAATGAAAATAATACTGTAATACTATAGGACCGTGTTTGTGATTTAATTGCAATAATTACGCTGAAAAAACTTAGTGAAATTTCATTTAACTCAGACAATGGTTTAATGCATATTCTTGTTCTAATTAAGCAAAACGCTTGATCTCAATCGTATCTGGCAGAAATTATTTCACCCAGACCACCCAGACTTAGATTTAGCGGTAGGTATATAGCTAGCCACTAGCCAGACAGACTTAGACACTTTCTAGCACAATATGATATGTATTCTCTCTCTTGAATCTAAGACTGCTGGGTCCGACGCTGCTGGTGGCGTAACCACTTCACTATAAAGACGGTACCAATAACATTATGAAATTAAATTAAATGAAAATATTCTTTGTTGTGAACCATACAAAAAGACATACCCAGGACTATACAAGAAGTAGTCCATACAAATGGCGGCTTTAACAGCAAAAAGCATTTTCTTTCAGGCTACTATTACGCAAGCCAAAATAATATTAGTACTGACTTGCGAAATGCGACCTCGTTTACACGCGTCCCTTAGAAGTTTAGGACAAAAACAATTGTACCGCCATTTTAAGATCGATTCATTAACTGTTTAAGCATACATAACAAACATGTTTTTCACGACGTATGTACCTTTATCAGCTTTCAAGTGGACAGACGGAAAACATGAAGAGCCGCTACAGTCGTCAAACATTGTCCACAATAAACTTTAATTAGGTATTTGACCTTCGGATCGCCATAACTAGTATGACGTGCGGCTTTCTAGCTAATACCCTGGCTAGCTGGTGGATTACACTGCAGATTAGCGCTGATGGGCAAATATTTGTAACGCGTGGTAATTCTTCAGTGAACGGCGTTTCAAGGTTGTCGGTCACGTAATTTTATTTTTCCATCCATTTTGTGTAATTGAGGCTCACAGCACTGGGCATCTTTATTGATGAGTGTCAATCCTTACTTTTCCGCTAATTATATTTGTACTAGCACCGTCTATCAACCGTGAGGGTTGATAGATGGGGCTAGTTCACACGAGAAGTGCCAGACGTCCCTGGGTGGATTCGCGTTTTGGATTTTTTCTGATTTATTTTGAAGCCTTTTTGTAAATTAATCTGAAATGCGTGCAAAGTTTCAAAAATCGAAAGAAGTACTATTAAGTAAGATCTGCTTAATAAAGGCACTCTTTTTTAATCAAGAATTTAGATAATATTTGATCTCAAAAAATAATAAGAGAAATGGTAATGACGTTAGGCTAATGGCAATGATTTTTTGAGGATGGTAATGATTAGGAATGCTTGGTAATGACGAGCTCTACAAAAATGAGATAGACTGCGAAAACTATTGCCAGTAATGAGAAAATATATTGTAATATGTAATTTTAATTTTGCATCTAATGCACATCGCATTACAGTATCTTTTTTCTGTATTTCGTTTTCCACTTTAGATAACAAGTAAATAAAAGAGTCTTCTGCCATGCGTGACGCATTAAAATATACTTGTTATTAAATCTTCATTCGCTAGCTCCTCGAACAAAGTGGCACTTGATCCTTGGCCATACTGATCTCTTCTATTTATTCAATTTCTCACCCAGTTTTTTGGGTATGGTTATTTCCCTAATTATTTCATCTTTGACTTCATAACAAATTTAGCACAGAATTTACGACTTCATTACGTGGTTGATCGTCCATCTTGAGTGAACTAAGCAAACTAATTACTTAAATACGTATGGACATATACTTAAATATCAGCCACATAAAATTAAGTTTAAATTTAGTTACCTACTTAACAACTTAAAACGTGTAAATCAGCCATTACTCTGTAAGCCCTATTCAATGTCGACAACTACGTCATCAACATCCGATCTAAATATTTTTACAAATATTGAAAGATCAGTTAAGAATTAGGCAAGCTATATTTATGATTACATATACATATAATTTTACGCAAATAGTGTGGTAGTGCACCTGACCCGGCATGTCATGGGGTGCGAATTCCCTTCGTGGAATTTTTTTCAGCACTGTCTTTTTTCACATATCTAATAGTTTCAATAGTAAGTAGGTGGAGCTCGATGGCGCAGTGGTTAACGCGCCCGGTCTGCGAGTGCTGAGGTTAAGCAACATTCGCAAAGGCCGGTCATCGGATGGGTAACCAAAAATTATTATCTCGAGCTCCTTCGTGCCTCGTAAGGCACGTTAAGCCGTTGGTCCCGGCTGCATTAGCAGTCGTTAACAACCACCAATCCGCACTGGGCCCGCGTGGTGGTTTATGGCCCGTTCTCCCTATCCATCCATAGGGAAGGCTCGTGCCCCAGCAGTGGGGACGTAAATGAGCTGATGATGAATAGTTTCAATATGTAGTACTATGTAATATTGAAGTTTCATTTTTGAAAACGGCAACTACCTGAAATAAAATATTATTTTGTATGATGTATTTTTAAAGTTAAAATATGTTTAGAGTATGTATGCATAAACCCACGACCATTATTCCCCAAAAGGTGGTTAGAGATCATCATATCCTATCCAAGCCATGGTTTGGATCAATGTCCACTTTTAGCAAATAGAGCGACCTTGTTGTTAATTATGCAAAGGAAGTGTCAGGATGCTGGCCAATCGCCTTTTTTGATGCACTGGCGCATAATCTCGATTCACCACTTACGAATGCTGACAAGAAAAGCTGGCTATTATAATACTATAATCCAGACAAGCACGGATAATTTAATATTTTTAGCAAATTAAAATAAAGATAACGCACAAAAAAACCCATTCAACTTCCAGCTGGTATTTCGGTTATTTTAAAGCATGAAAGCAAACAACGTTTTAAGTACACAAGTTTTAAGAACAAATTGCTACTAATAAGAAATTTTGAAACTTTGAATTCATCATTCCCATTAACATAACGTCATTACCATCAACACAAATCAAACGGTAATGATGATGATGGTAATGACAAACGTAGTGTTTTTTTGAACAAATCGTGAATTCTTAGCGCTACTATTTTGTGACCGCTTTTTTGAGAATTTGTCCTGGGAGTCACAATAAGTTCTAATGCTAACAATTATACTTAATTTATAATTACCTAGAAAACGTATTTACCGGTAATGATGGAAATACGTGACAACCATTTCCTAGACATATGATTTGTAACAAAAAAAGTATTTAAAGAGCACTCACCGTGACGTGCGCTGTGGTACATTTCGTGCAAGCGACTGAGGAGAGTGGTGTGCACGGGGACAGTAAGATACATCACGTAGATCTTTCAAGAAAGTAAATTTGACGTTAGCGCGATGGTAATGACGAATTTCTGTTACAAACTTTTGAAATTTCGTTTTGACTATTATGCTGTTCTGAATTATAAACGCTATTTATTATGTTGTTTACGGTAAAATACAGATTACTAAACGTTTGAAAAAATCGGGTTTGGCGATCATAATTATTGAAATATATATTTTGAAAGTTTTGTGCACATATATTTTCTTTAGATGGTAATGATGTTTTACTCATTTTTAATTAAATTAGAAAATGAGTTTTTAGAACACAAGGTTCGTAACTGTGTCACCTTACGTTAAATTATGTTTAAAACCTCGCTTAAACAAAAAAAGTAACTGAAAAATGAGATAGAATTTCTAATCAACTAGAAATAGTTCTTTTCCATGTTTCGCGAAATGACCCCCCTGCACAGGTAAAACGCGCAGAGTGGACCATCTACGTCAGGTGTGACGTCAGGTTAGCCCATATATGCCCAAGGGGTCGAATACGACCATCCAAATAGACGTTTAGTTTTTTTTTACGTAAAAAAATAATCAAAATTCAATTATGACACCATATTATAATTTAGCAACACTATCGATAAATATTTATTATTTAAGTGTCAGAAAAAAGTGCATATAATTGAGGGTATTTAAGGGAGTGCAGCGCGGAATTTCGAAAATTTACGTGTTTTTAAGTCTCTGGTGCTAGGAGCTGAATAGGTCATATACATTAAAAGGACTAGTGTAGGTTAGCTTGATCCTTTCACAAGGTCATGGTTGTCTTGGAATTCGAAACAAATACCCAGAAACTGCATAAACAATACGTAAAAGTAATGCTATCTTAAAACTTATTTCTTCAGAAACTTTGTAAATATAGCACAAATGAAACAATGATCCGACATCAAAATGTTTGTATTGATATTCCGTAGGTCACTGTTGTCTTAATTTTCAATTAAAAAATATGAATATACCCATATATACATATACCCAAACGCCTATGATTTTACGAAAGTAAACATTGCTCTAATTAAATCACCAGCCTACTCTATACAGATATTAGTGTGCGTGCGTATTCGTAGTCGTGCCCCGTTATCACACCAACTGCCACGCGCCGCTCGCTCGCTATTCATCATAAAGAAACTTGAAACTCGCAGTTTTGCGTCCGCGCTGCACCCCCTATGTCATAAAAATAACATTTAAAATGTTATGTTAATGTTAACATTTAAAAATTAGAATCCTGAGCGTTAGCGAGGGAATCAAAAGAGCACCAGGTGAAAAATCTTTGCACTCGAGTGCAACACGTAACTTTTCATCCCACCTCAGCGAGGAAATGACTAAATGCAAAAAAAACATTTACAATCACAAGATACTTTTATTTCAGTTTAGGTATTAACTACTACATTATGAAAGGTAAGTATTGTAATAATCTTTAAATTATAACAAACAATACTTATGTAGGTATAATTAAGAAAAATTGAAAGTAACGTTGCTACAGTTACTAAGTGTTATATTTTTGTTAGGTACTGTAATGTTGGTGTTAGTAACTTGTGTACTGTAACACCCCGCTGGGTCGTTACTTAAGGAACGGGGGGTTGTATCGAATAATAATGCTTTATAGCTTTAAATATTTATATTACTTTCAACATGAAATAATAACAATCAATTCGTCGTCGCGACCCGTCACCGAGTCCGCGATGTTCTTCTTTTTTCTCTTCTACTATATTTTAATGCAGGCCACGGTGGCTGCCAGTAAGTATGCCCGAGCAGGGAGTCTCGGTTGCTACAGTACTGATAAATTGGGCACCATGGAGATAGAAGCAAATAGGTTTAATGATGTTTTGAATTCACAAACTTAGTGCACATGATGTTCTAAATTCAATTTACTTTATCCTCTAGGGGATAAAAACGGCTTTTGCACTCAGATATCGAAGAGCAAAAATACACTTTCCGAGATGGGGGGATGAAAATATATGTATATATTTTAAAAATGTTAATTATTGCCTATGAAAATAAATTTTGACATCCGATGAGATGCCTTTGCGATAGTTGCGTAGACCAGACCAGACCAGACCGTGCGCGTTAACCACTGCGCCATCGAGCTCCTCATCATTAGGTAATCATCATTAATCAGTAGGAAAGATTAGATGTCAAGACGACCAAGAGCTTCTCCGTTTTAGAATAAAATAAAATACAGCTTTTTGAAAAAGAAAAAGTGTTGAAAATATTCCATGAGCGGGTTTCGAACCCGCACCCCATGACATGCCGGGTCGCTCGTGAAATATTTTCAACACTTTGTCTTTTTCCAAATTGTAATTTGTTCGCAACAATATTTGCGTAAAATTAAGAGGAAGCAAGTGGAAAGAGGTGGTCTCTGCCTACCCCTCCGGGAAAAAGGCGTGATGTATGTATGTATGTATATGTAAATAATCATAATGTGTTAACTGTTAATTTATTAAACTATTTCATTATTTATGATTATGGTTAAGTAAATATAATTTTACGCAAATTTAATTGCGAACAAATTACAATTTGAGAAAAAGACAAAGCCTTGAAAAAATCCACGAGCGGGATTCGAACTCGCAAACCCTAAATATTCAGATCGGATGTTGATGACGTAGTTGTCGACATCGAATATGGCTCCTTTGGCTTACAGAGTACCTAAGAGTAGATAGTGTTGATTAATTTCGGCGAGTTGGAATTGAGCCACGATAGCATAGTTGGTAGTGCACCTGACCCGGCGTGTCATGTTGTGCGGGTTCGAATCCCGCTCGTGGAATTTTTGTCAACACTTTTCCTTCTTTCATTATTATTAATTTTATACATATTCCTCGTTACCACTATAAAGCAATGGAATTAATTCTATTACCTACTCTATTGATGGTTAATGTTCTGTGACGTCATCGGTCGAACATGGGAGAAGCCCACACTATGTTGACGCTTACTGTGACTATTTGTGACGTGTTGTGTTGGCCTGAATATCCTTGATACTCACAATAATCATCATCAAGACCAAAAGCACGCCTCGGTGGCCGAGTGGCAGAGCGCTCGGCCGATACCCGTGTTCAATTCCCAGGTCGGGCAAAGTGTGTTTCGGACTTTTCGATGCATAGCCCGGGTTTGTTATCACCAACCCGCATTTAGCAAGCGTGACGATTAAGCCAATACCCATCAATTGTAGCGATGACTTGATTTCAATGATGGAGGCCTTTGCCCAGCAGTGGGACAGTTATAGGCTATTTACTTTTTACTTTAAGACCAAAAGTATTAAATCGTGACGTCATTACTTTTATCCGTATAACGCAGGTACCACATGTGTACGGTACGTTAGATGGACCGTCAATACGTATGTATGGGTATAAAGTTGCCGTTGTTTTGCGCTTCTAGTCATTGTTCTGCAATAGTGAAATAGCCACAGCTATTTAACTTGCTGAACTGAATTTATATAAAGAAAAATGTATACCGAATAATCTATATATTAATACGTGAAGCAAAAACTTTGTACCCCTTTTTACGAAAATTGCGCGGACGGAGGAGTATGAAGTTTTGCACACTTATAGTTAATATAGAGAAGGATTGCGGAATATTAATATATTTTTTAAATTATGCATAAAAAGTACATTAAATCAATAAAACAAACATTACACACACTACCATGTATTTGACACACACGCATATATACTCTTTTCAAAAATTTCAAAAATGGAAGAGGAGCGGCCGAAATCTTCCAATGCCAATCCAAACTCACCTTCTATCTTTTTTCATTTTTCATTGCTTAGGATACAATCCGTGCAGCCTTAATAAAATTACGGTTGAATTTTGACCACTGGGCGACCACTAGTAAACCGAAAACGACAAAATTTTAATGATTTTTTGATTAAAATTATTATTCGCATAAATTGATGATAAAAGGTTTAAAAAACTATTCATTGACTGTCTGTCCTTTTCCAAAAGATAGCTTTCTTGTTCGCTTTCTTGTTTAACGCGTCTAGTATAAATAAACTTAATTTCGGTTTCGGTTCGTTATTTCTAACGAAAGCTATCCGTGGACAAAAAGCCAAACAAAGCCTTGTAAAAAGAATATAACCTGTTCATAAACTTATTTAATTCATTACAACTTATACTTAATGTCCATGTCTATGTCAATAAGTTATTTTTCAATTCCACTCTCCGGATTACCGTCAAGAAAATCGTAATGTACGTCGTTTCGTGTTAATCCGGCAACAGTTTCATAAATTTGTTGCAACGATTTTTTACATTATACATTTTAAAATATTACTGAGTAAAGTCTCTTTAATTCTTGACTTGAATTGACCGGGAAAAACAGTGTATCCGGTGTCTGGCATCAAAAAGTCTAGAAGGTTAGATGCGCGGATGATAATCATAATCAGTTCATTTTATGTCCCCACTGCTGGGCCACGAGCCTTCCTTATGGATGGATAGGGAGAGCGGCAACCTTATGCGCCAAGCTTTGAAAATAGTAGAAGAGTGGTGCAAGGAATATAAGCTAACAGTAAATCCTACCAAAACAGAACTCGTCCTTTTCACAAGAAAAAGGAAACTAGCACCATTACAACTTCCACAGCTCTTTGGGTCCACCCTTAGCCTATCAACCGAATCCAAATACCTAGGCATTTATTTGGACAAACAGCTGAACTGGGCAAAACACACAGAATACATCACAACAAAAGCCAGCATAGCACTATGGCAATGCAAGAGATTGCTTGGCAAGAATTGGGGCTTAAGCCCCAAAATTACCTACTGGCTATACACCACAGTCATCCGTCCAATCATCACATACGGCTCTTTAGTTTGGTGGCCTAGAACCAATCTAAGCACGGCCCAGAAAGACCTTGAAAAACTTCAAAGATTCGCCTGCGTAGCAATTACCGGCAGCATGAAGTCAGCACCCACCGCCGCTCTACAGGCGATGCTGGGGTTACCACCCCTACATCTAGTTGTAAGAGAAGAGGCGGCCATAGCGACCTTCAGGCTTGAAATATCTGACACCCTAAGTAGGGATTCCAGAATCAAACATACACGCATAAAGGAGGATGCAATCAAACTTCAGCCTTTGATGGCATCACCCAGCGACAGAACCCTGAAAACACACTGTTTTCAAAAACATTACCAAATAGAACTCACAGCAGAGCAGTATGATCGCTCAGGTCTGCAAGAACTAAGAATCTACACTAATGGATCGAAAACCGACCAGGGAACTGGTGTCGGAGTTTTCTCAGAGGACTTAAACAATAGACGACCTCTTGACGACCTCCTTGGTCGAGTGGCTTACACACCGGTTTTCATGGTGTCGCTATCTCTGAGGTCCCGGGTTCGATCCCCGGTCGGATCAATTTAGAAATAACTGTTTTTTCTATATTGTTTCGGGTCTGGGTGTTTCCTATGTATAATAAGTATGTATTTAAGTATATTAAGTATGTTTATCCGTTGTCTAGTTAACCATATAACGAGTTTCTTAAGGAAGCTTTTCTTGGGGCTAGATAATTGGTGTGAGTGTGGGAAACATTTATTTATTATTTATTTATTTATAGAATATCCAGGCCCCTAGGAATGCTAAATACCGTCTATCAAGCGGAATGTGTTGGCATTATCCAGGCGGCACACGCCATAGAGGTCAGAAAAGTCACGGATACCCATATCCGTATACTCTCCGACAGTACCTCGGTCCTTAAATCCTTAAAGAAAAACCAGATCACCTCAAGACTGGTAGTGGAATGCCACAACGCTCTAGAACGCGTAACGGTACTAAACCGAAATACAGTGACACTGCAATGGATCAAGGGACACAGTAGATCACGTTGTAACGATGCAGCTGATGAACTAGCCAGAAGAGGCTCCAACACAAAAGCTGTTGGACCAGAACCGATAGTACCCATCCCCTTCAACCAGTTAAGGAGCTGGTTAAGGGAACACACACAGACACAAGCAACAAAATGGTGGACCTCGACACCAGGATGCAGGCAATCCAAAGAGGCTATGCCATCCCTGGACACAAAGCTCACCAAGCACCTTCTGCGCATGGACAGGAATAGCCTAAAACTGGTGGCGGGGACCATTACTGGACACTGCTCGCTGAAAAAACACTTTAACACATTGGGTATTACTGATAGTCCTCTGTGCAGAGCGTGCATGGAGGCGGAGAAGACGGTGGCGCATGTGCTCCTTGAGTGCACCGGCGTCGCTCAGATCCGCAGAGAAACTCTCGGTACACCGGGATCACTCGCGGACGTCCTGAGAAGACTAGGAAGACTGATCTGCTTCTGGAGGGAGGTGGGCTGGCTGGAATAACCGGCCGCCATGGCTCACGTACAATGGTCCACTTTAAGGACTAAGTGCGGAAACCATCACCGTTAACATAGAACATAGGGAGAGCGGGCCATGAACCACCACGCCGGCCTGGTAGTTGTTAACGAATGCTAATGAAGATTTCCGAAGCACGGAGGAGTTCGGGATGGTCACCCATTTGATGACCGGCGTTTACGAATGTTGCTTCAGCAATCGCAGACTGGGCGCGTTTTCTACTGCGCCGTGCGCCATCGAGCTAACAGAGATTTTTTTTTGAGAGAGATTGCTGATTGCCTCAGACGGCATTTTCAGCTTCACCGGGCTTTTTTGGGGGCGGCGAGGAACGTAAAGGGTCCCTCAAGCCGTGTGAAACAAACTACCTTCGGAGGTTTTCTAGAGACGCGCACTAGTGCGCGATGCCGTTCCCTACTAGATTCTCCGAAGAGTTTAGATCGGATCGGGGGCTAACAGAGATAAAACAGCATAGAGTTGTTCAACCCTCGCTGAGAAGTGGACTGCTAAGGAGAGGAATGCTAAGAAGAAGAATGAGTACATCGTCGTTGACATTAAGATGACATTAATTCATTAAGTGACATTAACAACTACGAGTATTTGGTAATTAGATGTTTTAGATGCCATATGCCATCATAACTATGAGATAATTATGTTTTTATTAAAACTCCCATTATTATAATAGCATAACTTTATTGGATACCTATTGAATACGATCAAAGGAATATTCGTAAAGGAATTAATAATAGTTCTTGCAGTAACAATGTATGATATAAGGTCTTATTCTAGGCCTACGTCGCCTGAACATAAACTTTTAGGTATATCAATTAGTAATAAAACATTTCGACAAGAAAGAAACTTTGCACTGACGTATTGATTATATTCTAAAGCATTTACCTGCTATGTACTATAGTAGGGGAGCCCATGATGCTAAATGGGGATTTACTCGAACGTCATAGAGACCAATTAGATAAAAAGAAAAAATGTTAGATAAATACCTTTTTATCGGTGGGGGGAGCGTCTATAGATATTTTCAAAAAGAAAACTGTTGCATGGACATACTCGACTGCGTCAGATATTGATAGTATCCATGTCCCACGTACTTTTAATAATGTACGTATATTAGTCTGATCGTTTGCATGGTGGGGCTAGTCGTACGTAAGGGTTGAAAATGAGAAAAAAAAATTATCGAGCGCATCAGATTTTCTAAGGGAATGTTAAATGAACCAAAAAAGCTCTCATCCAATAATCTGACGATTTGGATGTGACCCAATCTCGCGGCCATTATTAGAATGTGCAAAAAAATTGCCATTTTGAAATACTCAAGCGCCTCAGATTAAGATATACATGGTTCATCTTTATGTCCTAGACGGGGTGTCCCATAATCTGACGATTATCATTAAAATTTTTTAAGCATTTTTTTTAAAATTATCATCCTATTATCATCATATATCATCTGTATAATCATCTTCCTCTTCTGGCTCGATTTCCACTCGATTTTTCGAACCGCGAAGTGGAGAATATAAGCATCGGTGCAGCTGGCACGCATTAAACTTTATCGACGAATTTTTGTTACTTCGGCTTGTGGAAAACGTCAGATTATATATTTTTTGTTATCCTTGAATTATTTCCTTCAACATAAAAAAACATTAACCACGTTCGAGAATGTCGAGATGAGGTTTTTTTTTACAAGTTTGTAACTCTCCCACTTCTTTACGTCACTCGAAAATTATCAGATTAGTGCAATATATATACACTTTTTAGCATGTAATTACTGATGATCAATGTTTTTTACTAATCTGATCCTTTGTCCTTGATGTGCGACCATTGGGGCTCATATTTGGTGGAGGTACTTAACCGGGTACAAGGTATCCCCCTGTATGTTTATCTGCCCCCTGTATGCTTTAGTAAATCCCGAAATCCTCCCGCTTGGGTTCCCTTACGAGTTTAGGAAATTACACCATGTCACAGTAAGTACACAGAAACTAACTAAGTCTTAATATTTCCACTTGTACGCGTGGCTGTAAGCGAGCGGATTACCCATAAGGGCTTGCTACGTCATCAGACGTTATTAAAGTTCGCACTCATTACGGTCTTACTAGTGGTCGTCCAGTGGTCGAAACTCGACCGTAATTTTCCTTCGATTCCATTTTGCAATAGTTATTTGTGCAACAAGAGAGCAAAATCGTTTTTTGCTGCGAGTGCTGATTTTGAATTCTGAGCAAGCGAAGGATTCAAAGATTGAATCACGAGCGTAGCGAGTGATTCTAAAGTTGAATCCTGAGTGTGGCGAGGGATTTAAAGGCACGAGATGCAAAAAACTTTGCTCTCGTGTAACACACATAACTTTTCACTTCAGCAGCGAGAACACTTTAGTAGATAAAATATATTACGTAACATTATTGAAACTAGAAATAAATATTTACAGGTTAAATATTAGTTTTATTTGCAGTATATACTTATTTTCATTTAAATACAACAATAAGTTAAACATTCAATAAATTACATTAAAAGACATAATTATCTTTTTGCAAAATTTCTTTAGTTAGTTCTATTCCGAACGTGTTTGTCTTTGAGGTCGAATTCAAAATTGGAACTTCGAAAGGGCTGGTCTTTGTCTCTCTCTCTCTCTTTGTAATGGCGGGAAAGAGATAGAGTGTGAATGTTTCGAATTGTATGATTAACCCAAGGCTGAATAAGATATTCGCGGCTTTCTGAAAAAAAAAATTAAAAAGTTACTTTGTCTCACTCAGTGAGCAAAATCGCATTTTGCTCACTGATTTCAGGCAGCAAAACCTACATGTTTGAGCTACTGAAGTGAAAATAATATTTTATTAAGGCTGCACGGATTGTATCCTAAGCAATGAGAAATTTAAAAAGATAGAATGTGATGAGAAATTAAAAACAATGTTTATTTAATTTATTTTTTAAGCATAATAAAAAAAAATATTAGCATTCTGCACTCCATCTCTATATAAACTATAAGTGTGCGAAATTTCATACTCCTCCGTCCGCGCAAGTTTTTGCTTCACGTATTAATAAATAGATTCTTTTCACCGTCCAAGCTGTTCGTCTCTGGAATTCGCTTCCAGTTGCGATCATCATCGGGCGTGCGAAATCCATTCACACATTTAAGGATCCCGTGAAAAACTTCACAAAGCTGCCATATCCGCTACTTTCCTACCTGATACTACTATTATGTTTAAGTAGGATTATTTACATGTATGGTATATATGTATATCATTATTATTATTTTTGCTTCATTTATAAAATAACTAACACACTATTCTAGGATGTTTTAATAGTTTATTAGCTCTCTTCATCCGACTGGTTGTCTGGAAGAAATCGCTTTAAAGCGATAAGACCACCAGCTTATAACTTTGTAAATTATTTATATTTTGTGTTCATGTTTATGTTTCATTCAGTGTTGAAATAAAAGTATTATCTATCTATCTATCAAACGATGATAACATAAAAGATATATAATATTACAGTTATTCGGTTTAGTTGGTATTGGGCTAGTTCTAGATCCACCTGGTTAGCTACCACCACCTTATGTTTCAAAGAGATATGACAGGATACGAATCCCGGTTGTATTTGAAAGTACTATGACACGAAGGCAATTTTACTTAACTTTAAAATCGATGATAGAAGCGAGCAGCACAAAACCGGTCGTTGTGGAGATTCTTGGGGGAAGCCTTTGTCCAGCAGTGGACGTCTTTTGACTGAGATGATGATGATGATGATGAAAATCGATAAAATGGTTTAAGGAACAATACCAACCAAGAACAGTATTTCGCTATCGTGACGGACTTCCCAATACCGATTCATCTGAATTGCTCACTCAGTAAAAATGAAATTAGCAAGTGCGTTGACTTGGACTGTGTGCGCCGGTCGGCCATAATTAGGGTAAAGCCATTAAAGAGTACCTACGCACTACCAAAGAGTATGTATTCGATTGGTACAGACAAACATTCCGTCTTTTAATTAATTAGTACAACATAAAACCTAATTTATCGCCTCGGAGGCCGTGTGAAGGACCTGGGTGTGATTTTCGAGCTATACATAAAAAGATTTTGTTTTTATGTATAGCTCGGGTTTGTGATTACCAAAGCCACTATTGATAAGTTGATTTCAATGATACAAGTCTTTGCCTAGCAGTGGGACAGTTGGTATATAGGCTTATTACTTAATTTGACGTCAAAGACTACCAAATAATACGTATTGGATAGGTAGAGACACACATTCATGGAATTAATAAGTACTACGGACAACTTAATGTCACAGGTCACAAGCAACTGATAGCAATCCAAAGCAAGTCAAAAGTAAATAGCCTATAACTGTCTCACTGCTGGGCAGAGCCTCCATCGTTCAAATCAAGTCATCGCTACAATTGATAGGTAATGGCTTAATCACCACGGGTTGGTGATCACAAACCCGGGCTATGCATCGATAAAACCGAAACACACTTTGCCCGTCCTGGGAATAGAAAAAAAAATCAAAAAAAATAAAAAAAAATCAAAATCATTTATTCAGTTTAGGCTACAAGTAGCTCTTGTGAATGTCACTATGCCATCGGTTCGTCAGTCTACTCTGGGCGGGAGACCTTGTACTGAGAACAACCGGCAAAAAACTCAGCAAGTGTCAAGCACTTTTCTCTCTTACAGCGTCATTAATATAGAACCCGGTACCTTCGCGTTTCGGTCAAAGCTAGTATTTAGGTTATTAAACCTAAATAATATTATCTACAGCTGTGCCCCGCGGTTTCACCCGTGTTATTTCCCGTTTTTGCAACATTTTTCATTGCTGCTCCACTCCTATTAGTCTATTAGTGTAATATAGCCTATAGTCTTCTTCAATAAATGGACTATTCAACACAAAAATAATTTTTCAATTCGAACCAGTAGTTCCTGAGATTAGCACGTTCAACCAAACAAACAAACAAACAAACTCTTCAACTTTATACCTAATATTAGTAAAGATTAAGAGCACGACACGACGGACGTCCTTTTTGGTTGTGCGCGCTCTTTGGTGACTTTACCCTATTATTACCTTTAAAATTGTTATTTCGCATTCATATTGCTATATTTATTTCGAAATTGGAAACAGCTCTTGAAAAAAGACCATTGCCTCAGATGGGACGCAATCAAATACCTTTTTCATCTTAACCGATGGTTAAACTTATTTAAGGTTTTTCCTTTCGAATGTCAAACCCTGGGTTATTACGTATTAAATGAGCAAATGCAAACTTTGACAGGAAAACTATGTCTACAACCAAAACATGGTAATAATCTCGTTCATCAGCATCATCATCGTCATCATCAGCTCATTTTATGTCCCCACTGCTGGGGAACGAGCCTTTACTATGGATGGTTAGGGAGAACGGGCTATAAACCACTATAGGGCCCAGTGCGGATTGGTAGTTGTTAACGACTGCTAATGCAGCCGGCAACGGCTTTACGTCCCTTCTGAAGCACGGAGGAGCTCGAGATGATACATTTTTGGTCGCCCATCCGATGACCGGCCTTTGCTAAAGTTGCTTAACCTCAGCATTCGCAGACCATCCCGTTAAAAATCTTGATAACAATAATTAATAATTATATAGGTATTAATTATTATTATCGGGATAGGTATGTTGAATTTTAATTCTACTTTAGATCACAAAGAATGTTATAAATCATTATTTTCTTAACAATCAGTAGGTAGCAGTTTATAAGGGCACTTGTGATTAGCGCAAAGTGCGGGCCTTGATAAGTACTCGTAGGTACAATTTCATCATTGTTGGACCACTCAAAAGGTCTATCAGTGTTTACTGAGTTACAATGGCGCTTACACCAGATTCAAAAGATTAATTAGGTCACAAGTACAACTGGAGGACATCGATTGATGACAATACGGTTGGAAGTAGTAATAGAAGTATCCAGTGTTCGACACATAACCCATCAATGGTCGACACCAGTTTTAATTAAAGGGTAACAGTGTCAATCACTGGTTCATGTTGATCACTGGTGCCACTTCTCTATTTACAACTATCATCATCGATTTTATTAAGATTCGTTTTAACTTATCAATTTATTTACTTATTTATTTTATTTTATTTCGAGTCTCTTAATTTAAAAATATTTCATTTCATTTTTTTAAATTTGTTATGGTAAGAAACTCAAGAAAGTATTGAAGTCATGAGAAGGACTTTGCCTAGCAGGGGGATGATATAGGCTAAATAATAATAATTATATTTATATCGCCACAATACATTTAAGTAAAAATTTGAAAAACATTGATTCACTACTTCCTGATATGCGGCAGACAGTCTAGTCTTCACAGTAATTATGCTAAAATGTTGCAAATAAAAATACTGACTAATATTTAAGTTTATTCATACGTCAAAGCAAAACAAAGATCTAATAAAATAAAACAATAATTAACGCAACAAACACCAAATTGATCTTCCAAATTATCTGATAGCGAGGACGCGCGACGCAACGCTCTCTCCGTGCAAGACATTATCAAGAGAAAAAGAAAATCCGCACTAATCCCCCGGTCGTAAAGTGAATCTCTCCCCTCTGCCAACACCACAATGCGTCAGCCACAGTACATGTCACCAATAACCTTACATATTATCCTTTACGACTTAATGCGAGCGTAGTAGTTGTCACTCAAATATTAGAGCCTGCCGTATAAAAAAAAGACGCTAGCGCAGCGGGCGTGTGAATCGCGTGCGTGCGCGCAGCCTGGAAAAATCATTCGATCGAACCGACCGCTCGAGTCGAACGTCAACCTATCGGGAAGTGACACCATGGAGATGTAGCCTTGCCTCTTTTCCTTTTTTATTTCGCGATTTTCTCTAACAGCCAGTGCCGCGATGGAGCGAAATGTGTAACGCCTGCGCAGATCAAAATGAGAACGGTTCGAATTCAAATTCAAAAATGTTAGAGTCGTTGTTATTCGTACTGTGGATGCAATGGATTTTCATGTGTTAGTATTTTAATTTGTGATTGTTGTAACGAATTGAACTGTGATAAAGGAAGTGATTGAGATAACTAGTCAAGATGATGTCCAAGAAGCAATTGGCGTGCATGCTGGCGCTGCACATAGTATATCTTTTGGTTGGCGCCAGTATATTCTACCATATAGAGAGTCCGGTGGAGGTGGCACAGAGGGCCGAAGAAAAACTGGAAAGACTTGAAATACAAAGTAAGTCATTACCAATACCAATGATTAGGTATTCCTATTCGCAATGCAACTTGACCTTTAACTGGCTGCTTTGGATGATATATCTGTAGTCTGTCTGTACGTCAACGCACATCGAATTGAAATTGCGAATCAATATGTTTACGAAGTTATTTACTATGTAATGATACGCAGTACCACATTTTCCTTAATTTTAAACTTTGAAAAAGTTTTGTATTAAAATATTATTTTTAAAAACTATTACATAGATTAAAATCAAGAACGATAAAATAAACAGCATAATTTGTCGACTTAACAAAAAAATTTAGAGAAAAATATAGATTTTCAATACAATCGCCTTTATCGTTAAGTAGTAGTAAGTGCTGGTAAGCACTTTTCACAGTAATTCATAATTTCTATGATATGCGATGCATTCTTCAAAGATTATCAATTACCTACCTACTCACTTATGAAACCTTTTCAACAAAGAAAACAACCACTTCAACAGTGTGCAGGACTGTAAACTAATTATCTCTAACATAATATTATAAAATTTTAAATAAAATTTAAAAAAAACTTAACAAAATGTTTAGATAACACAAAAAACAATTACCTCAGCTGGGACTCGAATCTTTAGTAATTCGGGTGACTGCTCTCTCTCATTACACTGTTTACCTACCTGTCAGCTTATTTTCAAAATTCAATTTAAAATATTCTTAAGTTTTACTCGTACATACAAACGTCATTTCACTTTATTTTACCTGATTAGGGAAACATACAATACAATATTTTTAATAAATATAACAAAAAAGCTTACATAAATTAGTAAAGTTTCCACTTAATACTAATACATAAATTTGATAGGTAGTACATATGTAGAGAGAGGTACAATGGACAAAGGCCTCCCCCAAGAGTCTCCACAACGACAATATCATTGCGACTTAAAATCTCTATCATCCAAAAGATAGAAACAAATTTTAAGTACAGTGCATTTATTTTCTTAACATCTCTCGGCAAATTTTGTATTTCAGCTGTCCTCGGATTTCTATTAGTTATAGAGTATATAGAGTCGCTACTATTCATTCATACATGTATTTTAGAATGAGGGGAAATACTATAGTGTCATACTTGATTGATTTACGATTTATAGTTTTAAAGCTCCGTAAATTTCACACGAAAAATCAAAACAAAACAACAACAAAGTTGTTCTGAATTCAAATTATTATACATGATAAATCTTAAATTAACGGACATGGAAATTTATATTCGGTTGCATTCGGAATTGCGATGATTACCGGGAGATATCAAGAAATAGAAAGACTACTTAATAGCCGCCGGTATAAACCTTTGTGTTTATATGCAGGCATATCCATTATATAAGACTACCAAGAAATGTAATATTTTGCTAACTGCTTTTGTAAATTGGCGAGTGACAGGCTTATAATCAAATAAATAAGTAGCGATTATACGTAGAATCATTATAGTATGTAGATTGAAATATATGTTTTGCATAGTAAACATCTTGACATAATGCGTACAAACACACTATGTTTCCAAATCCATTTGTTAATGTAAATAACTTTATATGTCGGGGAAACCTGTAAACTGCGCGTTTTTGGAAAATTTCAGAATTCTTTCAAAATCATCAATCACTTTATTAACTTATAGTAATTAGTAAATATAAATTGTTAAAATTAAGTCACATAAAATACACTTACAGTAAGGGCAAATACGTCAATCCCCAAAGACCCTGAGAGAAAGCATGTAGACACCGCACCGTGATGCGTTCATCGGTCTAAGGGACATCCCGATCTTTAGGACGTGACGGTATTGTAAAATTGTAAAGTGACGCATTGAAACTACATGCAGCTTTAAGACACGTTACGTGATGAGTTTAACTCGATTTTTAAACGAGAAGTCTGGCTTGAACAATGCTTACTACTTTTAACTGGGTTGAAATAAATGGTTTTTTTTTTAAATTCTTTCTATATTGTCTCACTACTCTACGAGTTAACTTCGACATATTAGAAAAAACAACTCCATTAAAATTGTCATAACTACGATGAAAATAGCTAATAAAAGCTAGAAAGAAGCTAAAAAATAGAAAATGTATATTTCAAAAATAAATAAAGTTCTTTCTGTTTTTTATTTTCGACACGTTTATCACTACATATGTAGTTACTCTGTTTTTTATAAAAAGTACTTATTTAAAAAAATCGAAAGCTTTTTCAATAAAATCTTATTTTCTTTCAAGCAGTTGTATAATATTTTTATTGTTTTTCTTCGTAACTAATTTATTATTGAGAAAAGAAAAAATAAGATTTCATGCACACTCATTTCCTGGTAAAACCTGTTCCACTTTAAGTCGAATCTTAAGTTTAGTCATAGATTATATTATGACTATTCCTACTGAATATTGACCTAAATAGTAATTCAGTATTCTAATAATACAGAACGGTCCCTGACTCAACATCGTTACCATGGGAAAATTGGTATTGAGAAAAAAACAAATCAGTTTTTCCTTGACTTTTATCTCAATATATGAAATAGAAACCTTTATAAATACTCGTATCATCATCACCATCGTCATCATCATCTTCATCTTCATCAGCCTATAAACATTCCCCACTCAGGCATTAGACAAAACATGAAGAGTTTGAACCTTTACCCACACACAGGCCCAATACTGGCTTTAATGTTACTTTCTTAGGACAGCAACCAACGGACCAACTGCTTAACGTGTCTTCCAAAGCACGGTCTCCCGTGCTTTTTCGAGATATAACTACTTTCATCACCCATACGGGTAACCCGCTATTAGTTGCTAGCCGTCTGCCAGCTATATTACGTTACTATAGTTCTATTAACACATGCCTTGGTGCTGGAGGGACTTCGGCTGTAGTCTTATTAGTCTAAAGTTACCGCGGGATTGTAATCACGATTCTTTGGATTCATTCTGAGGATCACCCACCGAGTGACTTTGGTAGTAAATATTACAAGATCTGCATCACAACCTTTGTTGGTTTACTCCCTGCATTGTTATGTGATAAACAAAACAAGAATGAGTCACAACCAATCGATGTGGAATCACATCAGGCATCTACATGGACAAACCAAAACAAGCAGGTACCAAACTCTAACTAACTGACTACTGACGACTAACTGACTCCTGACTAACTAAGTGATGGCGGTCCCCTAAAACCCTGGCGGCATGTAAAGAGTTTTTAGTTCCTTCATTACCTCATCTGCAATAGCAACGTTATCTTTAACTATGCGCGCTACCAATGAGTGGAATTCCAGCTCCTGTTCTCAAAGCCTACGACCCCTCGTCATTTGAAGTAAAAGTGAGAAGTGAACGGGCATGGTCTGGGCAAGCTCGCTTCATTGATGCCTTCATCTAGTCCTGTCATCCCAGATAGAGGTAAAAAGCGAATCTACTAAGAAAATCTTTATCACTCCTCCAAAAGATACGAGTAGTCTCACATTTTCCTTCCTCTCTTTGGCCCTTCAAACATCTTTTGAACCGGAAGAGTGAGAGTGATTGATGCCACATTTTTTTTAACCCTGCACCAGTCTTTGCATCTGGACTCCATTTCCTCTTAACACCAATTGAAGTAGATTTGCCGCCATAATTATAAATTAAAAAAAGTCTTTATCGTCAGCGAATGTTACCCGATATAATAAGCCATCACCATCCATATATTTTTGTCGGACTGTCAATCAAATCTATGCAAATCAATTGACATCAATATGCAATTTACCATGGGAATTTAATCAAGATTGCAAGTATAACCCGACCTGAAGCTTTTGATGCCATACAGTATGCAGCTCCTACTTTAAATATCATTGAATTCCACAATCAGTATTGTTGAATTATTATTTTTTTATTAAAACGGGTAAATACTTGACCTTCTTCATATCACCTAAGTACTACTAAGTACTAGGTACTAACCTACGAGCTTAAATCACCATTCGATTACGTTAACGAAAACGAGAATTAGTAGAGTGTCGAAATTGCATCTCATCTCTTTTGTCACAAGGAGGTGCTTCAGAGCCATACAAATTCTTGTTAGGTGTCGCTAACGTAATCGAATGGTGATTAAAACTCGCTCTTAACACTCTAATAATAAGGGCGTAAGTGATGATAAGGCCGAAGGTACTAACTTCACCAGAAATAGGGAAGTAGCACCATTTTTCGACAGGAACCAGCGACCGAAATTTTTGTCTTTTAATCATTAAAAATAGGGGTAAGCTAGCCTTGCTGGCATCTCTTTATCTTTATATATATAAATCTTCTGTGCGTGTGTATGTTATTGAACTCCTAAACGGCTGGACCGATTTGAATGAAATTTACTCTGTGGGTTCAAGTGAATTTGAGAATGGTTTATATTTACAATTGGACCCGGTATAGGTGGCGCTGCTATAGGGGTCCATCATGAGATACGGGTGTTCTTAAGTGGACGAATGATTTGTTTGTTTTGTTGTCCGCAGGTCAGCTAGTATTTTAATAGAAATCATTTTTAACTCAGGCCACAAATTATGTACAAATAGTAAGTTACATAGAGGCTCATATTTTAGATACCTTACAGACTAACATACATACAATGTATTTATATAAAATACATATTTATAAAATCGCATCTAATGCCTTTACTGCCTGTTTGGTTGTGTTGTGAATTAAGCTACCGGTCTCACACCGGGTTTGATTAGCAGCTTGATTGATGATTTGTACTTGGTTTGATTGGTGGTAATTCTTGTTTTAAATCCGCCTGGATCTAAATGAAACTCTATGTTATTAATAAATAGGCGATGAAAACTCTGTCAATCACTGGGCTCAACGTGTCCAGCACTCGTGCCATAACTCTACTTAACTGCTGTGCAACTGACAACGGAATACCACAATTTTACGTATGTGTGAGAAATAATAATCCAACCATCATCATCATCATCATCATCATTAGCTCATTTATGTCCCCACTGCTGGGGCACGAGCCTTCCCTTTGGATGGATAGGAAGAACGGGCCATAAACCACCACGCGGGCCCAGTGCGGATTGGTGGTTGTTAACGACTGCTAATGCAGCCGGGACCAACGGCTTTACGTGCCTTCCGAAGCACGGAGGAGCTCGAGATGATAAATTTTGGTCAACCATCCGATGACTGGCCTTTGCAAAAGTTGTTTAACCTTAGCACTCGCAGACCGGGCGCGTTAACCACTGCGCCATCGAGCTCCTCCTCCATCCAACCATCATCCAGCTTAAATATTGGTAATAATCTTGCTTCTAACATCATTCTGTCCTAATCTTCCCTTATACAATTAAATAGTAAGGCCTCAGTCTAATGTAGGTAGTAAGTCATACTCGTAAGCCTCGTAAGTTAATGCAGCGATGACTATGATACCACCACAAATGATTCGACTAGTGGCTTTAGCATGCATTAGGAAAGAAAAAATACATAATTGCTTGCGAATAACATAATCTGACACAGTCATAGAAATTAGACGAAACGACGACAAGTAACGATTTCAAAACAAATGCCGATAAACTTAAAATGTCACAATTATTTTATGAAACTCTATTGTCTTTTGTTTTGTTTCATATTTTATCTATTCGGCCATTATCATTGAGCTTGCGAGTGTTGCCGTTGCCAACATGAGGAAAAGTACTGTGCTTTCCTGTGTTACCATTTGCCAGTGATTTCCGTTATCAGAAATGTACAAACACACATCTATATAAATATCAATTATAAATATTATAATATAATATTGTTTCGATGTATTATTCTTACTGACTGTATAATATTTGAAAGAAACAAAGTAGGAAAACATTATTGGCACACAGTACAACAAAAATTAATTACATATAAAAAATATATACATATGTTTGAAAAAACAAAAGTACATTCACAATATAAAACAAAAACAGAAGCCAAGGCGTGGCCAACTAGGCTCTAGCCCTTTTATTTTTTGTAATATGTTTCACTATTATCTTGCTTGATGGTTAAAGTGCTAATAAGGTTGAAAACGAGACTTCGCAGCGCACTTAAACTAGAACCCTCAACTACTGAGGAATTATGCTATCTTATATCTATCTGCCCGTAAACAACACTGCTACAAAACAAACATTGTTGTTATGGGAACAGATTTAGATCCAGGCGGACAAGAAGAATTACCCGCAATCAAACTAAGAACAAAAACATACATCCTCGCTGAGCATCGAACCCAGCATCAGCTGCCTCACTTCCCGTGCATGTCGTAAGAGCCGACTAAGGCACAAGGGTTCCAAGCACATCAGGCTAAAAGTGGCGTCGAAGTCACAAACGGCGAGTTTACTTAAAAAGGTTTATATAAAATACAGTGAAAAAATTAAACGCCCACCCGACCCAGCCAGGAATCGAACCTGGGCCTTTCGCAATCCGGGCAATTCAGTGCAGCCGCCCGTTTAATTTTTTCACTGTATTTTATATAAATATTTTAATTCAGCTCAAGTGCAGCAATTAACACTTAAAAGTAAAAGTAAAAACTTACTATAGCGTTGTGTTATCAATTTGTGGTATTCATCTGCAAAGATGAATCTGCATGTCCATCGGTTGCAACCTTTGGATAGATGGCACTAATGTCGCTCTAAAGCATTTTCAAAAATCAAAAAGCAGTGACAAAATTCAGCGCTTACGTCAGCCTTCCCGGTAGCATAATGGTCAGTGCAGCCGCCCGGATTACAGAAGACCCAGGTTCGATTCCTAGCTGGGTCGGGTGTGCGTTTAATTTTTTCACTGTATTTTATATAAATATTTTAATTCAGCTTAAGTGTAGCAATTAACACTTAACAATAAAAGTAGAGTTTACTTAAAATTGTTGATTTAGATGCTCTGTCTGACCCCTTTTTGGGGGAAGGACGTGAGTGTATTTATGTGTATATATATATTTATTGTGTATGTATGTAGGTACTTGTCCTAATATAACCAAAATTATTGCCTGATCTCACGCTGATTCCAACAGCTCGATGGCGCAGTGGTTAACGCGCCCGGTCTGCGAGTGCTGAGGTTTTGCAACTTTCGCAAAGGCCGGTCATCGGATGGGTGACAAAAAAAGCATCACCTCGAGCTCCTCCATGCTTCGGAAGGCACGTAAAGCCGTTGATCCCAGCTGCATTAGCAGTCGTTAATAACCACCAACCCGCACTGGTTCCGCGTGGTGGTTTATGGCCTGTTCTCTCTATCCATCCATAGGGAAGGCTCGTGCCCCAGCAGTGGGGACATAAATGAGCTGATGATGATGATGATGAGCCCGGGTTTGTGATCACCAACCCGCATTTGGCAAGCGTGGTGATTAAGCCATTACCCATCAATTGTATAGCGATGACGTTTTCAATTACGGTGTACCGTAGAGTACAGCAGGAGTTACGGAAGACAGTAGGTCACATTTTATCAACTGCTAATATTTTGAGGATAAATTCAACAACATATATAAATTATTTTTATGAAAAAACCTTAAATTTTTATACGTTTGTTTTCAAGAAAAACGCCAAAAGACATTTCGATTAAAAAGTAAAATAAAGCACTTCGGTAGTTTCAATTCAATGGAGCCGAAAATGAGAGGCCGCAATGCCTTCACCGCTTACACGCGTGCCCGTAGTTTCATTCAAAGAAGCCGACAGAAAGGCCGCTCTTAAAAATATTACAATTTTGTGTTAGGAAAAGTTTAAAAAAAACTAGCCTGATTTTCTTTTAAATGCGCCTTATTTCTTTGATATAACTAGATGTTTTGTCAAAATATTTGCAGTTGATCAAGTCAAGTGACCTTATATAAGCTATTTACTTTATACTGAGTCTGATCCCCTACCACGAATAATCTTCAAACAGAAAATGTAAGCCAGGTACCTACTATTACTATTGTTAACTAATTATATCGATGATGACTACAATGTCGAGGTCACGCACTGCCCTGACTGAGCAAAGTGAATGAGAAGACATTCAGACATCAATAATGATGTCCTTTCGTAATCAATGCACGCACACACGTAAACTGGGGCGGTCGAGTGTCACAGATAATATGAGGCTGCGGTACCGCTACTTAGCCATATCTCCTTTTTTACATATCGAGAAACAATTACTTTTGTTCATTATGATAGAGACCGATGATTTTGGATTTGACCACCTTCTAAAATTACCTCTTGATTTACTTGTTTTTCCATATAAAAACTCAAATATATTTTACAACAATATTCTCGTTTAACCTTGTCATGTTTCCATTCACCCTCTTATATTTTATTGTTTTAGATAAAGAAGAGCGAAGTCACTTGTTACAGGTAGTTCATGCTTACTAGGTGACTTCAATCACTGAACTTAAAATGTAACGCTTTATCCGGACTGTCAGAAAGTAAACAGCACTTAAATCCTTAACTCTACTTTCCAAGACTTTATTCATTTGTGCTTACTATAACAATCCGTGCTTCGGAAGGCACGTAAAGCCGTTGGTCCCAGCTGCATTGGCAGTCGTTAACAACCACCAACACGCACTGGGCTTACCAGGGGGCCGACCGCCTAACCCTCTCGCTTCGATCGCTTTGAAGGCGAGGCGAGGAGGAGGCGTCATCTTGTCATTTCGAAAGTTATATGAAAGCAATATCGAAAGCTATAGGCTATAGCTTTCGATATTATTCGATATTATATTAGAAGATGACGTGAGGGCCTCGCCTTCAAAGCGATCGAAAGCGAGAGAGTTAGGCGGTTGGGGGGCTGGTGGTTTATGACCCGTTCTCCCTATCCATCCATAGGGAAGGCTCGTGCCCCAACAGTGGGCATAAAATGAGCTGATGATGAACTACCATAAATCTTCTACCTTTTATATCAACTTACAAATTGCTCATACCCATTTAACTAATGACCCCTATAAGACATAGGTCTTAAGTATCCCCTGAGCAATATTTGGTGACGTTTTCAGAGAAAAACCGTTTCCTAGTCAGGCTTATGGCAATGTTCCGCAAAGTGTGTGCCGCGGCACACTAGTGTACCGTGGTCATTAGTTGGTGTGCCTTGGAAAAATATGGTTATCTTACATAGACGAATTGACGAAAAATACAAAACACGCGATATTATTTTAAAAAATATTTTTCATTTATTATATAAATAAATATCATTTATTTCCAGGCCTATTACCTCAAGTTAGTAACAACTTTCTTAACCTATTGTTAGTATTACAATATTTTTTTTTAACATACACAAAGCAAAACAGAGAGACAAAAAGACTAGGAGTCCCCCCGACTGGCCTGCTCTCTCAACATGTAGTTTGATGAACTGAAAGAGCAGAGCAGACTCCAATCTCTCTCCTATCATACTCATTATATACATCATTATTGCCTTCTTTTATTATCTGCAAAATTTTCCGATTTAAGGTAAACCTAGGAAGATTTACCTTGAACACAAAAAGTTTGCAGAACACTGGCTCATTGCTTGTGGCTCGAATTTAAATAAAACAGAAGTACTGCTATGTAGCTACTGTTGTTCATGTATCGATTGTTCTAAGATTTTTATAATCGAGTCCCATGGAAAAGTCAGACAATGGGTTGACAGTCATTACTAGAGAGCTGTGTTAGTTCGCCCGGTTTCCGCGATACTCTGCTCAGATATTACGGAAGGACTTGTGATAATTAATGGGGACATTATTATAATAAAGTATTAGAATTTATTTAAAAAAAAAGCTTAATGAACTGTCATAATGTTGAAATCCCAAAATGTATAACTTCCCCGAATGTTGATTTATTTTTGTCTCGCAAAATCTTTGATTCTTAGAATGTTGAATTATTTAAAAGGTATTAAAATATTAACCTTGTTGGCTATCTATCAAAATGTGTATGACAAACATGAACCTTCAATTTCATAGAGTAGATCATTCCTTTCGACGCATACTGTCAAAAACGCAAATTACCTAATACGCGGATGACTATGATTGTATACACATATGTATACCTGTTCGGCAGAAGACCAGAATTCCATTTTGATACAATGCTGAATTATTTATTGTTATTGTCATTTTTTCCTACTAGTCTTACTGGCAGTAACAAAAACATTGATTCGTTTGTTATTATAAAAATAAATACACAGATTCACTTTTCTAAATTACAAATTTATTAAGAGCAAACGTATGAGGTCTTTGGCGTAACCGGAAATATTCGTTTCTGGCAGTATGCGTCAAAAAGTGTAGAAGTATCACAGTCCACAACAACATTCAACATTTTATGATTCTACATGATGCAAATTCAACTTTTTGCAAACTCAACATTTAAGGAATTCAATTTTCTGCAAATTTAACGTTTTAGCATTCAACATGCTGCATATCCAATTTTTTGCAATCTCAATATTTTAAGAATTCAACTTTCAGTTCCGAAAAGTTTTTTTTTGTAACATATTTTTCGGTATCTTTGTTGAGCACACTTTTTAAAGCCATGCTTTGTTTGCCTAAATGTTTGTTTATCAGTTATAAAACTAGATATAAGTATAAATTTTAAAGTAAAGTATGAAACCAATCTTTTTAATAAATTAAAAAATATATACATGTATACACACATTTTACGCAAATTTTGGATGTGGAACAAGCATATACGAGTACCAGTATACCTTGCCTATAATGTCCCATGATCTTTGTCAAAATTCTAAGATCGCATCTCGATGACGTAGTTGTTAACGTTGAAACGGCTCCCTTGGCTTACAAAGCAAGAGTTAGTGTATAATATACTTACATAGAAAGAGTATAAAGAGCCACGATATCCTAATTAGTAGAGTTATTGATCCGGTATGTCACAAAGGGTCTAGGTCCATCTATCTTTACGAAGAAATAAACACATTTTCTGATTTGAAAAAAAAATTGTAATATTGAATTAAATGAAGGCACACAATGCAATCCTCACTAGTTTGATAAGTAAGTAAGTAAGTAAGTAAACAGCCTATAACTGTCCCACTGCTGGGCAAAGGCCTCCATCATTGAAATCAAGTCATCGCTACAATTGATGGGTAATGGCTTAATCACCACGCTTGCCAAATGCGGGTTGGTGACCACAAACCAAATACATTTTGCCCGACCTGGGAATTGAACCCGGGATCTTCGGGTATATCGGCCACCGAGGCGTTCGTTAGTTAGTCGTTAGTTTGATAAATGCAAAAATAATGTTTGTTTATCCTTCTACAAGTAGTACTTCCTTCACGGAAACAACAAGTTTAAACGTAGATAGTCAGTGGTTATTTCTGTAGACCACTGGGAACGTCATGTGGATGTGGGTCAGATTCGTAAGTTCATTTGAAAAAACGTTTATCTAAGTTTCAGATTGGTATACCAGCTGATACAGTAATTGGTTCGAAACAGCGGAGCTGTCAGTAAACATAGATTCGTAAGTTAATTTGAAAAAAAATTGTTTTACAAAGTAACAGTAGATAGTGTTAATTAATTACGGAAAGTTGGGCGGAGCCACGATAGCATAGTTATTAGTGCATCTAACCCGTTATAAGTTAATGTGTTTATTAACTGTCAAGATCGCTGTATTTCCCTTGAGCTTAGAACGTTTAATTAAAATGGCTTATTGGTTTGAAAGTGTTAAAACTTTGCAGTTTGTATTTGATAATGTCAAAATGTAAAATGCCTCTTGAAGAAAAAAACATTTTTCACATACTGCAAAGTCCTTTGCCTAAGCATTGTGTCTAAGTGGTTATGTGAGGAAACTTTATTCCGCATACTTCAACCACGGAACCCACGTGAATCATGTGATGCGGGCCGTCATTGTCATATTCTTTTTCATAACACTTGTACAATAAGGGCGAAATTGGCCATTAGCCAATACTAACATATTTATGTTAACTAAAACATTTTTTTTGAATAATAATAATGCCGTAGCAGTTCGTAATGGCGTAGCTACTCGTAGTCCGACTTAAGATAATAAGCAGCTGTTATTTTTAAGAAACATACATATATTTCATATTACACATAATTTATTGTAACTTAAAGCTTAGAGCTGGATTAAACAAAAGTGTGTAAGCGAGGAACTCGACGGCGCAGTGGTTATATGGCCCGGTCTGCGATTGCTTAGGTTGAGCAACTTTCGCAAAAGCCAGTCATCGGATGGGTGACCAAAAATTTATCATCTCGAGCTCCTGCGTGCTTCGGAAGGCACGTAAAACCGTTGGCTCCGGCTGCTGTAGCAGTCGTTAATAACCACCAATCCGCACTGGGCCCGCGTGGTGGTTTATGGCACGTTTTCCCTATCCATCCATAGGGAAGGCTTGTGCCACAGCAGTGGCGACATAAATGAGCTGATGATGATGATGTGTAAGCAAGCGGAGCGAAACAATGTTTGCTTCTTGCTTGGTGCGCATACTAACTACATATATGCTTAATTGCGTACTTGCTTGCATGCTTTCATACATCTTTGCTTTTGTCTACTTATTTTCCTAAGTACAAAAATTATTAGCCTAAGCTACACTTAGGTTACACTTTTAAGCGAAATGTAGTGTAGTAAATGTTAGTGTTAGGTATAATATAATGCTGTGCCTAATGACGATATATGCAATGGGAGTAAAAATGCGGCGAAAAAAAATTATACGAAGTAAAAATAGGCAAAATAAGTTAAGGTCAACTAAAAGATATGCGAAAAAATTTTAGGCGTATAAGTAGTCTGTGTGCCAATGACAATTAGGGCACAGAAGAAAGATTAGGGCTACAAAAAATTAGGCGTTCCAATATACACCGAAGAAAATTTTAACAAACTTAGTAATATTTTTATCATTTAAGTGACCAGTAGCATTCTCACAAAATAAGCTACAGTAATATAGAGCTAACAATAGATATTTAAAATATTATTTACAACTACAAATATCTTCTATTTGTTCCAAATTCCAATGCAGCTTACCTTTGTACAAGTACCTAATACATTATGATGGTTTATTATCAATTACCTGCAAACCATTCAACAGAACATTATGAATAAAGAACAATATATTTATTACTAAAGACTGTGTACAAGGATCCTATGACAAATGTGTAAAGAATCAACAGTTTTGCCACATTATAGGACATATATCAAAGTTTAACAACAAAAGTATTTTTTTAAGTAAAAAAAACATTGCCTTTTATATATCGTCAGCTTAGATCGAAAACTTCTTATCTCTACTTTTGGTCGAAAATGACATTTTGGTATCGTTCGACGCGGAATTTCTGAACGCATCATTTCGTTTTAATTGTGTTTTTAAATTCGCAACCACATTTATACTTAAATTCAAGAAAAACGCGAATATGTCTAGGAACAAGTATTAGAAAAAATACAGTTTTTTTTGCCCCATGGAAAATAAGGTCGGATGGAGTTAAGCGGTTTTCGATTTAAGCTGACGATATACATATATAATGGAAAATTACATGTTTCAATGTCGTCGCATAGTTATTGATACTAGAAGTAAACTTAAAAAAAAGTAATCAATTGCAGCAGCGAACCACAGAAGGAAGTGGAAACAAAAAAGAAAAGGCTTTTTCTTTTTCCTGCAGTAGTAGGATATCAAAATGGCTGATTATGTAATACAACAATATAATAAAATTGGATAACATAAAAAGAAAGCAAAGCGTTGAATCTCATTGATCTCGTAAGATGACTGTGTTAAGTTGAGGCCTTATCGTTGATGTTTATGTGGGAAGACATTAGCCAACAGTTGGCTGTTCATAGGCTGAAAATATTTCTTAAGAAATGTTTTGTTACATCATAAAGTTGTTATTAAATATACAGTTTAGCATATTCGATCGCTGCCGTCGCGTCGGCAGCACAGAAATAATTAAATCTGAAATTAACATTGAATTAACTTAAATGTCGTTATAATGATAATTCCAAACATTAGCCTGGTCATTAAATGTCCAGGTAAACCGCCTCCGCGTCTTCCTGCTCATCATAAACCGATGAAGGCGGTACTAGTAATAATAAAGTGATTAAAAGCATAATAACGACGCTGGATAAATATTGAATACACTTTTCATTTTCAATGGCGTCGTTAAGGGATATACTATACCTAACTGGCAGAGTATTTATTAATTCTAAATATGTCCTCTCGCAAAGCAATAATTATGCCGCATTATGACATTCCTCTTACAGAACGCAAGTAAGAATAGAAGAATAGTACAAAAGACTAAGATAATTAGCACTAATCTCCGTGTCGTTGTGGAAGGTGTTTGTTGAAACAAGTCCGATCATCAAATTGAGCTTCAACTGGTAATAACATCTATGGTACTAAGTATTCAAGAAAATCGTTATGTAAATTACAACGAAAATTAGCGTTTGCAACTCCGTCGGATGAACGTTTATCGCTTCTTTTCAACCAACGTTACATAACAGCATTATTAAAATTAACCTATCTATCTATTCTATATATTAATACCGTGCTTCGGAAGGCACGTTAAGCCGTTGGTCCCGGTTGTTGTCGTAAGATGGCAGTCGTTAAAACCCACCAACCCGCATTGGGCCAGCGTGGTGGGTTATGGCCCAATATCCCCACGTGCTACTGATCATGTGGGAGGCCTGTGCCCAGCAGTGGGACGTTTATAGGCTGATGATGATGATGATGATATATTAATACGTGAAGCAATAACTTTGTACCCGTTTTTACGAAAATTGCGCTGACGGAGGAGTATGAAATTTTGCACACTTATAGTTTATATAGAGAAGATTATCCGAATGTTAATTTTTTTTTAATTATGCATAAAAATACATTAAATCAACAAAGACAACATTACACACACATGTATTTGACACGCACGTATTGTTTGTCTTTAATGCGGCCGACATCTGTCAATGCAAACAATCCAAATTCACATTCTATCTTTTTTAATTTTTCATTGCTTAGGATACAATCCGTGCAGCCTTAATAAAAGTACGAATTTCGACCACTAGGCGACCACTAGTAACTTTAAACGAGCAATTCTTGTATATATGTATGTATGTAATCTGAATCTCGGAAACGGCTCTAACGATTTTCATGAAATTTAGTATGCAGGGAGTTTCGGCGGCGATAATCGATCTAGCTAGGTTTCATTTATAGAAAACGTCGTTTTATCCGTAAAAAAATACAGTCATCCAGGTACTTATTCTTTACACGAGTAAAAGCAGAGCAATCGGAAGAAACTCACCATGTCTTTTTACTAACTTAGTTTAATGCGGGGCTTGATGAGGTGCTAAGGTTAAGCAACTTTCGCAAATCCGATCATAGGACGGGTGACCAAAAATTTATCATCTCGAGCTCTTCCGTGCTTCGGAAGGTACGTAAAGTCATTGGTCGTGGGTACATTAGCAGTCGTTAACAACCACAGCACCGCACTGGGTCTGCATGGTGGTATATGTCCCGTTCTCCCTATCCATCCATAGGGAAGGCACCTGCCCCAGCAGCGGGGATAACACTTTTTGGTAACTGAAAAAGGGGGGACTGCTCCTGACTGTTATTGACTATGACTACCAGCACGACTATAATTAAAATAGCAAAAATAGTTAAGAAAAAACCTGTTTCATTAGAAATGTCAGTCATTTTACAATATACTCCTTTTCAACCATACCAACAAAAGACTAATTTTCAACCGCCTCAGTGGTCTAGTGGTTAAGACCGCCGGTTTAGACCCAGAGGTCTCGGGTTCGATTCCCAGCGGGGGGTACATCTTTGTGTACTCGGTTTAGTTGGTGGTAAGGCTTGTTGGTCCGCCTGGCTAGCTACCACCATCTTATCTAAATATGTCGCCATAACATCATTGTTTGTAGCATCATTGTTGTGATAAAACAAATTAATAAATTATAAAACAGTGTTTGGATAGCTCTAGAAATGGTCGCTCCATTAATTTGTACCGATTCGATCTGAACCCCTCGGAGAATCTAGAACGGAAAGGGGGCACGCCTGCGTGATGCAATACCCTCTAGAAAACCATTGACGGCCGAAGTTTCCATCATTCGACTTGAGGAACCCTTTAAGTTTCTCGTCGCTCCCAAAAAAAGAGAACATAAACAAACTAACTCTAAAAAAATCAGTAAGTTGCTAATAAGATTAATATTTCGTCAGGTCTTATCATAATCGTCATGTGTACCTATACGTCATTTGATTATTGATGACGTCATGGTCACCTGTTGCCATGGTACAGACGCCTGCACATCTACCTATGCAAAACCGCCGCCCATGGACACACGCAAAACCAGAGGAATCGCAGATGCGTTGCCGGCCTTGAGCAAGGAGGGAGTAGGAATTGGGAGGGGGGAGGAGTGAGAGATGGGCCTCCGGTACTTCACTTACTGGACGAAACACAATAGCAACGAGTGCCATTGTTTCACGCCGATATTCTGTGAGAATCACCCGATTTACGCCAGGCGATCCAGCCCATTTCGTGCTGCAACGCATCGTGGCTCTACCACTCAAAAAGCTGAGCCCCGCGGCTTCACCCGTGTAAATATTTTCCCGTTTTTGCAACATTTTTCATTGCTGCCCCACTCCTATTAGTCATAGCGTGATGTAATATAGCCTATAGCTTTTGTCAATAAATGGACTATTCAACACAAAAATAATTTTTCATTTCGAACCAGTAGTTCCAGAGATTAGCGCGTTCAACCAAACAAACACACAAAAAACTCTTCAGCTTTATAATATTAGTACTTATAGATTTGAACTTAGCGATGTATTCTTTGAATCGTTGTGTATTCCACGTCATATGTAATTGTATGTCTTTTTAAGGCGGGCCGACGACGACGCCTCGGTGGCCAAAGGTCCCGGGTTCGACTCCCAGGTCGGGCGCCAAGTGTGTTTTGGATTTTTTTCGATGCATAGCCCGGGTTTGCGCATTCGGCAAGCGTGGTGATTAAATCTTTACCCAACAATTATAGTGATGACTTGATTTCAATGATGAACTTTGTCCAACAGTGGGACAGCTACAGGATGTGATAATGTTTGTTGATTTTTGTTAGTCGATTCGCCGCGAAACTCCAATGAAAAAGATGAAAAAGAAGACAACTACTACTATTTAGATTATTTTAGTGTTTTGGAACGCAATCTTTGTCTAATAAAAATTGAAATCAATGAAAGCGTTTGACGCTGTTAAATAATGTTTTTTTCCTGCGTAAGGTAGGCCGTAAACTTACGTAGACGTAGACGTTGAAAAAAAGGTAATATATTTTTATTAAAATTTATTAAAGATTTTTTAGACTTTGAACTACTGAGTTATAGTCATAAATGTAAGATTTAGTTTACATAAGATATATAAAACAAAAAATGTAACCTACTTTATATCGACCTTAAGATTAGATCTTAATATATGACAGACCTTTTTTATAATGTTAGTGAAACGTGATTAAAATATAATGTGTGGATATAAAGGATCCGTCTTCCGGAGGATACCTATACATTATGAATAAAAGCAACCTATAGTATAAATTTGTCAAAATATTAGTTAGGATTAATCTTAAAAATAAATAAACGATTTTGACTACTTGTGTTGCTTCTGTCAATTTAACGTTGACTGTACTAACATATCTGGCTATCATTCATTAAGTGGTTCTAGTGGAAGCTACTTTGTGTTTACAACTAATTATATATTATACGACCAACGAACATAAGTACCTATCTCCAAATTCAATTAAAAAAAATATTTGTATTGATTTGCTTATTTAACTTAGTTGTCGACTAGTCAACCCTATTCTTGCCATAGTGAATTATTTGAGACAGACAGACTTACAAAAAATTTCGAGTATTGAAAAAAGAACACATTTTATACAAAACATATATATCATTCCACAAAAAAAGCTTTGCCAAGTATAGGGTTATAATCTTCGGTTCCTCAATAAATTAACATAAAGTTTTTGTGTTACCTTCCAATGTTAAAAACGGAACGTCCAATTTAACTTTTATATGTTTCCTGTCAATGTTGTACATTATTTGTATGTAAGTTAATTGGAGTTTTAGATAGAGAAAAAAAAATAAACCTCCTGAGTTTGTTGCCAGCTCTTCTCGGTGGAAGGCTCTCCTAAAATCTGAACTGGTAGTAGATTCAGTAATTAAGTCTAAACGAATTTTTTAGTTTTTTTATTTATAGTTTTGACGTCAGTAAGTGCCTGTGACTTTGACTTTGACTTATTAACACTTTAAGCCCAGTGTTGTACACGTTGTTTTTGACACAACTTTTCCGCCAAAAAATAACATAAATTTTCTTTAAAATTTTATGGGATGTCAGCTAGGAAGCAGGTGGTCTGATTAAGTAAATCAAATATTATAGGTAGGTATATAGGTATTATTTACTAAAACGAATGTTTACCAGTCTTAGCTCATGATAGATAGAGATAGTGTGACTCTGAAATCGATGTCCACAGTACTCTGCACATATTAAGTTACATAGTAGTGTCACATCTATTTCTATGATTCTACAATAATAATATTTAATATTCTACCGTTGCCTTAGGAAATTGTTAAGGAAAAATGCTATTCACGAGGATAGAAAACAAATGGCCTCATCACCGAACTGTTGCTTGAATCTGCGACGATGTGTTTTGGATATTTTTTTCCTTATAAAGTAAATTGTTTTTTTATTTTTTATTTTAAATTACTTTAAGAAATTCCTTCTTTCTCTCCACCTGTCTTTATACTTTTATTTCATACTAGCTGACCCGGCGAAATTCGTACCGCGTTGACAGTTTCCATGACAACAAAACAAAGAATTCATATTGTATTAGAAAATTAAATTGTTTTTTTTTAGTATTTTCCGTTTTCTTTTTTAATAAAAAAATATCCTGTATCCTTCCCAATACCTTTAAGAATATGTGTACAAGGTTTCATGATGATCGGTTGAGTAGTTTCTGCGTGAAAGCGTAACAAACAAACTCACATTCACATTTAAAATATTCAACCATATGCCTTTTAGATAAAGTTCAAAGTATATTGAGGAAATTTGACAGTTTGTGTAGTCTAATATGCAGGCGTGTGTACATTACATCTGGTAAACGTTAGTGAAAACAGTTGATTTGACCAATTTTTACTCATAAGGGTTTTATTCGATTGTTTACTAAAAGAAACAAACATTCAAGACGTTTTTTGACAATCAATATTTGCTAGATGTTGCCAGAAGTAGCAAAAATTAGGTATGTAGCGAAAAATTGCAGGTTAAATAAATAGTTAATACTTTATTTCCAGATGTTGTACTTTATTTTTTTTTACCTTAGAAAGTAATTATTCTCTATTTCCTTTTTAAAAAGTGGCAACCACGTCCTCAAGGGGGAAAGAGAAAGAGGGGCATACCCACCAAAAACTCCTGCACTTACCCTCAGTTGCCGCCAAGATGATCCAGGACCGTTGTAAACATTGTTACCTGGCTCTATTTTAACCTAATGCATGCCAATCCCTTTTGTAGGAGTCTAGCCCATCCCGCTATCTCTGTCTGGGACTTTTTCACTTGTTTAAGTTAAAAGTAAAGTGAATATTGCCTTTATACTGTCCCACTGCTGGGCCTTTGCCCGCCTCCATGATTAACATCTAGTCATCGATAAAGTTGATGGGTATTTTCATAATCAACACGATTGCCAAATGCTGCTTGGTCACAAACCCGGGCTATAAAAAATCTATAACGCACTTTGCCTGCCCTAGGAATCGAACCCAGGATCTCCGGTTATCGAGCCAAGCGTTTAGCCACTCGGCCATCGAGGCGTAATTCATTCACTTTTAATAAAAATATGTCGTATTTTTTTTACACAGCTGGTAATAAATCTTTGGTTATAAGTATCAGTTTTGATATTCTGATCCTATTGACTGCAGCCCGGCGTACTTAAATCATGTATCACCAAGCAAACCGAGTACAAAAACGTACTGTATATAAATGTACCCCTGCTAGGAAGCGGACTCGGGTACTCCGGGTCTGAAAGATTTTTCATAACTTATCCGAGGCGGTTGATTTTATAGCTAATATGAGCACAAAAAGCAGTGGGGACATAAAATGAGCTGATGATGATGATGATGGTGATGATGATGGGCACAACGCCCTTTTTAGTTTTGAGCAGAGTCAAGGCCAAAACAAGAAACTGGCTAAATCATAGTTTGGTGACTTACAAAAAAATTTAAATGAATAAAGAACGCAGAACTGTCATCGGTCTCGACATATCATTTGTGACGATTGTCACCAGCGCCCATGTTGACTCCACAAATTGACGGGAGGCTAACATACCGCCGACCTCGCCGCTTCGTGCCCGAGATATTAGTTCCTAATTAGAGATGGGTCTTGCCGCAGATGTCACCAAAAGTGACGCTATAACACCTCACTTACAGAACGTTTATGCTGAATAAAGTAAATTGAGCATTACTTATAACTTTTAAAACTATCAAGCGAAAAAAAAACAACTAAGGAAGATTGTAGGGCGCTGTGCCCATAAATCATAATCATAATTATCATCTGCCTATACTAGTCCACTGCTGGACATATACCTCTCCAAGTGCACGAGCACCGAGTACGATCCGCGGCTACTCTCATCCAGCTCTTGCCAGCAACTTGCGAAGATCGTCGCTCCACCTAGTCTAAGGGCGTCCTACACTACGTTTGCCGATACGCGGTCTCCACTCGAGAACTCATTTACCCCATCGGCTATCGGTTCTGCGTCTAATATGGCCGGCCCACTGTCCATAAATATCAACTCTATATAACTTTAGTACATCCATGAACGGAGGTACTAATTCCGTTTATAATAATTATTCTAATAAAATGACCAAGTTTAGATACGAGAACTAAAATTTTACCATTACCATTACTGAGTAGTGTAGATTCCGCCGGGAACGGCAATAACGAGGATAAAGAAAGAATTACTCCTTACAAAACGAAGTCTTTTTATGTTTTTAATAAATCATCATCATCATCATCATCTTCATCTCAGCCAAAAGACGTCCACTGCTGGACAAAGGCCTCCTCCAAGGATATCCACAACGACCGATTTTGTGCTGCGCGCATCCAGCGGCTTCCCGCGACCTTCACCAGATCGTCGGTCCACCTTGTAGGAGGCCTGCCTAAACTGCGCTTTCCGATACGCGGTCGCCACTCGAGGACTGTTCCGCCCCAGCGGCCATCAGTCCTACGAGCAATGTGCCCTGTCCACTGCCACTTGAGCTTAGCAACTCTTCGGGCTATGTCGGTTACCTTTGTTCTTCTGCGGATCTCCTCATTTCTGATTCGATCTCGCAGAGAAACTCCGAGCATAGCCCTCTCCATTGCTCTTTGAGTGACCTTGAGCCTTCCGATGAGGCCCATAGTGAGCGACCACGTCTCAGTCCCGTATGTCATCACTGGCAACACACAATGGTCTTAATAAATATCAAAACATAAATTACAAAGTCAACTGATCATTTGACTAAAACATGAAATAACCATAAAATAAAACTATGGTAGTAAAGTGCTTATAGGAGCTCGAGCACACAAATAGAATTTTAATTGTTATCGGCCACCTGGTGGTTGATCGACGCTCAAAGGGATATACAATAATAATATAAATAAAACAAATTTTCTTTAACAAATTCAATATCTAATTGCATGAATCTTTGTTTAAGATAAAATAGGATTTATTATAACAATTATATGTGTATTAACTTCCGAGTTAAGTGAAATAATGAATGATCAATACGAACTACAAACACTCAATTTCCTTAAATAGATAATCGTGCGTCATATATTACCTATCAATTACTATCAGTTAACGAACGTATGCAGCTAATTTGCCAATAAATTAAGTCTATTTACCAACATTTGCAACAGCTCTTCCGTTGATTATTCTGTGATTAATAACTCATGAATCGCTGATCAAATAGGTTCAGTTACATAACGGTACATGGCCGTTAGATAAATTAACCATGATAATTACTTTCAAGTTCGTCTATCTTAGATTTGAACCCAGGACCTCCGAATATCAGGTCGAGCAATTGCTACTCGGCCACCAAGGCGTAGTACCCAATCACACTTAGAATTCATCTCACTTGACGGTAAGTGATGACAATATTTTGTTTTGTTTTCTAAGAAAAAATTGTTGTTGTAGCTACAATTAGCCAGAGTACAATATGTGACTTTCGCTGCGAATCTAACTCGGACTCTTTCGGCCATTGATCGGTGATGCGTATCCACTAGACTACATCATCATCATCACCATCAGCGAATGAACTTCGACCTTCATAACCACATAAAACAAACAATTGGGGAAATCGGATCGTAACCCACCAAGCTGGCTTATTTTAAATTTGGACACCCATCCAATGCTAAGCATTGCGAAAGTTGCTTTACTTGCAAGATCACAAGCCGAGCCGCTGCGCCATCGAACTTCAAAAGCAGACGGCGAGGTAAAAAGCACTCTCCCCCTTTATTCTAGCGAATCGTGGTTTCTTAGTTCATTGCGTTCTTTCACAATCGTTGACTAAGATTGCCGTAGTGTAACGCGCAATGAATAAGAAAGTCGCTTTCCGCGTCGCAACACGCTTGTGCTCGTGGTTGAGGCCTTCGTCGTACTAATATTTCAGGGTGTTTAGATGGATAAATAGATTCTTTATTGCTCACACAAATGACATAATCTTAAAGCTAGTATGGGCAAAGGCGGTATTATCGCTACAAGCGATCTCTACCAGACAACCTTTGGTGTTTAGTGCAAGTGTAATTCACTATTAGAGCACGTTACTGAAAAGGAAAATTGTGGTTAACTTTCCTCGTTTGTCACCAGCTGGCGCTGTTTCAATACCATACCAATTATAGTTATAAAGTTTTCATTTACATGAATAAATAGCAAAAATAACAAAAAACCTTGCTCATGGCTATTTAAACTACTTACAAACAACTGTCAACAAAGCGATACAACAAACAGCTGTCCTTTAGCACAGTTAGGTCCCTGATCTTGGCCCTGCACAACCTTGACTGTCACAATGGCCCAATGATCAATCGGCCAGCAACACCCACCGCGACAACCGTTTTATGTCCGTCTGATGTCAATCGGGCCACAATGGGTCGGCGTCGGCGCACCTCCTTTTCAAGTCCGCTTATAAAAATCTATGAATGGACGCCGCGCAGAATTAAAATGACTGTAATGACTTCCGCAACCGCAAATCGACAATTAATTATTGATTGTTAAGTGCACAAATGTATTATTGCACGGTTTATGTCTGGACCGCAAGAGTTTTACTACTTGCGAATAAAATGGGATGTTAATAACATTACATGGCATGCGTTTACATATCTTACCTTTGAAGCTGCGCAATTACTGTTTGATAAATAATATAGGTCGTGTTGAGAAGAATGTCTGGTTGTGTACCTATCATTGCTATATAATAGTAGATAATTAATGATGTTGGGTATAGGGCGAAGTGACGTCAAAGTAATAGGTCGTTGTGGTCTGGATGAATACGTTTATTCAAGTGAGAAACGTCCGTTGATACAACGCTTTAAAAATCATCAATTGAATGATTGAAGGAATGGAAATGGAGTTCAAAAGCCACACATGAAACACATTGCACATACTTCTACCCAACTAAGTTAACCTTTTATTAATTACTATACTTTTATGTTTCAAAAACACATTCTCTTCCTTTTGACCAAATCGTACCCTTCAAGGGACCAGTCTGAAAACCAGCGCTGGGCTGCGCCTAGCACTTTGCTGAGACTTGGTACCCATTGCCAATAAACTTTGATTTGTACTATTTTATTTTTACTTTTTAACTTTAATTAGTCATATTATAATTGTAGTTAGTATTACTTTTATTTCTCTCTTCTTATGTTTATGGCAATAAAGTTTTTCATTTTCATTTTCATTTTCATTTTCATTTTCATTTTCATTTTCATGAGTGATTAGTGATCGAGTCATTTTAGTAACTGATTTTATACAATGAGAAGATCGAATAATGTTGAGTATTTTTACACGACTGCCAAAAAAAGGAGTGTTATGTTTTCAGGGTGTATGAATGTATGTATGTACCTATGTGATGTTTCTTTATTCCACCATAACTTTTAAACGCCTGAAACGATTTAGACATATGAGGTATCGTTACAATCCTTGCATCGTTCTGACTAACATAGGCTAGTAAAAGTGATTTGGAAGTTCAACTATATATACAGATAAAATAAGGGAAGAAATTTTGTATGATGAAAATTCGTCATTATTGGAGTCAGAGACTAGAACTTGATGTTTAGTATGATATATAAATAGTGCATAATGTCAATTTAGTATATGTTAACAGTTAATCATCTCTGTATGTTTTCCAAATAAAGCAAACTAAATAAGCAAAATAACCCCTTGAGCGTCGATCGACCACCAGGTGGCCGATAACAAATAAAATCATCGCTCGAGCTCATAAAATAAATAATATCTGTAGAGGTTAATTTTTTTTCTTCTTGTATAAAAATGCTTACAAATTAAATTACCTAGCATGACATATCTTATTAAAATTAAACTTATCACTAAAAGATACAAAAAAAAAAAAAACACGACTACCATGACAAAAAAGGCAAAAAAAGAACTAAAAGGCAAAAAACAAGATGTCATCTATATATTTATCTGTATTTATAAAAGTGAAATGTCACTCATTCACTCACTGACTTGTATATAAAAAAATCAAAACTGCTTGATTAATAAAACTGAAATTTTCATGGCATGGCATGGGGACTTTACTAATACAATCACTAATTGCTTGCAGAATACCAGTGCAGCAGGCCCCACTTGCTGCGTATACTGAGCTGTGCACAGTGTTGGCATCACATAACAGGGCACATGTAAATTGTTACCATTTTTATTTTTATTTTTTGTTACATGTTGTATGTTTAATTGTGTTTTGTTATGTGATACCAATAAATGTCTTTTATTCTTTTATTCTTATTCTTATTCTTAATTAACAATTAAGTTTGCTATAGGTAATGGGCCGACCACGCTTCCACTGAACGTGAGTTAAACTCGCCCTAGGCATACAGTGTTTGCATTTAATTGCATACTCTTCAACCAGTGTTGCGTGAACACAATCAGCAATCATATTACCCGTCTTTTTTCAGCTCGAAACAGATCAGGTTTCTTCAGATAGTGTCATGTACTTAGGTGACAAAAACTCGAGTCATTTGTGGTGAGCCATCCGTATAATTGACCCTTGTAAAAAGTGAATGTTCGCTAATTAATGCCCTAAATTCGTTTTTTATCGGTTTAGGGCCGATCATAAAAAGTGTTTGCTGTCCAATTGTAAAACATCCTTTTCTTTTGTCGAGTGTTATTCGTCGTAAAGAATTGCAATGTTATGATACATATAAATGCCACACGTCTAGATTCAGGCCTTTCCACATGAAATATAGCACATGGGAAGAATGGATGACTCGGCTGTATCACCAGGCTGACCCAACAGTAGATTGGTAGGTTTTAGCGTGTATTGAAGCACGGACGAGCTCAATATATTATTATTTTTTCACCCACCCGTTTCCCGACTTTGCGAGAGTTGCCTAACTTACAGGATTGCAACCCGAACGCACGAGTTGCTACACTATCGAGCTCCTTCTTTTTATGCTTTGGTTTGCTTTTTTTTTCAAAAAGTATGCAAATGGCTTCCCTCTAATCTCTCCTGTTCACTAGAGTCCAGATGTGAAGACAGTGAAACAGGATTATGCTTACACTAATCGTTTTAAAGACCCCATGTTGTAAAGAAGGGAATATGTATGCTGGAAGAGCATTCCATACTGCTTGTTTGTTACTTTCAATTACACGACAAGACAAAAAGGTTACCAGTAACCTTCTTAATTGGGCTCTCTTGGCATATTGGTCGTGGCTGTCGATGGACAGGGTTGCGGCTCGCGGTCGCCACTTGCTTCCAGGGCGGCCGCACGCCGCGGTCAACTGCGTAGTTATCTTAAGTGTGGTCGCCCAGTGGTTGAAATTTGACCGTAATTTTATTAAGGCTGCACGGATTGTATCCTAATCAATGAAAAATTTAAAAAGATAGAATGTAAGTTTGGATTGGCATTGACAGATTTCGCCCGCTCCTCTTCCATTTTTGAAATTTTTGAAAAGAGTATTTATGCATGTGTGTCAAATACATGGTAGTGTGTGTAATGTTTGTTTTATTGATTTAATGTATTTTTCATGCATAATTTAAAAAAAATATTAGCATTCTGCAATCCTTATCTATACAAACTATAAGTGTGCGAAATTTCATACTCCTCCGTCCGCGCAATTTTCGTAAAAAGGGGTACAAAGTTTTTGATTCACGTATTAATATATAGATAATAAAGTCGATTCAACGACTTGAAGAGCAGCCTCTTGGTCTCTTCCCATCTGTGTGATCTTCTACTACTAACATTTTGGCTTAATACAATGCTAATTTCACAACATTGCCCTTTTCCAGATCTTTTGTACGAGAACTACATACCTGACGACCCTGAGAAGCAGGACAGCATTCTGCGGAAGCTGTCGGACTACTGCGGCAAGTCCATGTTCAACTACACCACGGAGGATGCGGAGCCGCCCTACAAGTGGGATTTCTACCACTCCTTCTTCTTCTCATACACCGTCGTCAGTACTATCGGTCAGTAACTTATTATCACTAGTCCTAACCTAAAGGCTACTAAAAGCATCATCATCATTTAGTGCCATCTTCATACTGAAGTTTGGAGATCAGTAAATAAGTTAACAAGCTATATGGAATCGCAGAAAATTTTGTATACTGATCTCCTAAAAGTATCCATCATTGAAATAAAGTCATCGCCACATTTGATGGGATTTCGCTTAATCTTATTGTTGAGGACGTATAAGAACCGTGATGTGGACAGTATTAAATTTTGCTATAAACTAAAAAATAAATTATAAAATTTGTTTACGCTCACACCAATTATATAGCCCAAGATAGGCTTCTATTGAAACTCGTTAATATGGTTAAACTAGATAACGGATAAATATACATAAACATAGAAAAACACCAAGACCCGAAACCAATTCAGAAAAACAGTTTTCTCTAAATTGACACGACCGGGAATTGAACCCGAGACCTCAGAGATGGCGCGACACCAGACCCGGCGCGCTAACCACTCGACCACGGAGGTCGCTATGAAAGAAAGGTCGGATTAAATATAGAGAGATCTACATGCTGATTGCAATATAAATTCTACTAACATTTATTCCTGTTCTATCGTCTCTGCGGCGGGAGTTCTTAAGCTGATGAGATGGTGCTCTGTCATGTCGTCCTCCGTCTTCACAGTTATCACGAAAATAATAAAAATAATCACTGCAATGACGCTAAATCGAAGATACGAGAAACTGATCGCGAAACGACATACAGTCAATCGTACTTGACGAACGAAGTTTTGTACATCATCTTTCCAGGGTACGATACATAAGAAAAAAGCGGGTGAAATTGATTGCGATCCGCTCGAGTATTTCTTCTACCCTACTTTCGTCCGTTAAAAAATATAATGAAATAGAATTGCGAACAATTATCTTGATTGGTGATCACCAAACTTAGCTATCCTTATAAAAATACGGGATTGTGTGCGTGTATGCGTGCAGGATTACGTGGTGCGTTTGTGGGTAAACGATAAAAACAAAATTGGCTATGGATATTTAGTAAGCTTTAGTGACGAAAGTGGTAGACAAGCTGAACAACGTCTTGCTCTACCACCTACCAAGTTTTCATTCTTTATTTTTTTATTTTTTTTATATTGACACGTCATAGTGACCACATCCTGCCTGATGGTAAGCAGCCGATGCAGTCCAAAATAATGAGAGCGCTCCTTACCGTGGAACAAGTACGGTAACAAACGCACCCATTCATGACGGCCTGCATAAATGCCGTTTCACGCCCCGCTTAAAATACCCGGGACTATAGGAGCTTGGAAACACATGCGCCGGCAAAGAATTCCAAAGCCGAATGGTCGAATGGAGGAACGACTTGCCAAATTTTTGGTACGAGTACTGATTGTCTGCACAGTATGATGGTGGTTCCTAAGACTAGCACGTGTAGTTATGGCAGGGAGTTGAAACTATTGCAAAGAAAACCACCCAATCAACAAAAGGAAGAGGTAAAATGTTCAAAATGATTTTTAAAGCAATCCTGCTCGTGGAAATTTTTTCAACATTTGTGTTTTTGTAAAGGAAGAGGTGTTTATAATAGATACCTAGTTATTCACATAAAATAAGAATATAAAGCTTTAAAAGGTGTAAAGATAGTATTTCTACGTTCCAGGTTATGGTAACCTGGCACCGACCACCCACTTGTCCCGAATTCTGATGATATTCTACGGCCTCTTCGGTATACCCATCAACGGTATCCTGCTGGCTAACCTTGGTGAATACTTTGGATTACAGGTAACTAAAGAAATTTTCAAAACTTATTCTCTTAGCCTTGATATTTATTAAAGTTAAGGTAGTGTTTAATACATATGAGCTCGAGCGCGCGAATACCAGACACAATAGAGTTTTAATTGTTATTGGCCACCTGGTGGTTGATCGACGCTCAAGGGGATAGATTACTTATAATTTGCCGAAACGCCGATGTATTGGACCAGCTGAACATAGGCTTCTTCAAGTACAAGCTACTAAGTGTTTCGCAACAGATTCACAGTTACTTTCTTCCAGGTCTTGTCAGCCAGCTACCTTGCGAAGATCGTTGCTCCACATAGTCTGAGGGTGTCTTACTCTACGTTTATTCTTAGTACCTATATACGTAATAATAGATGAAGAGTTAAAGCCATAACCCATCATGTTTCTCAATGTGGATAACCTACCACAGAGAAGAATTAAAAACATTTTGTTTATGATTCCAGCTCATATCAGTCTACCGAAAGTACAAGCGGCGAAACGTCAAGCGTGCCAACAGCCTGGGCTACTGCTTCAGCAACCTCGGCATGCTGGGCCAGATCTTCCTTTACCTCGTGCCAGGCTTTTTGTTCTTCATCTTCTTGCCGGCTTGCATCTTCGTAGTATTCGAAGGGTGGGACTACGTCGCTTCAATTTACTACGCCTTCGTCACTCTCACCACTATTGGTTTCGGCGACTTAGTTGCAGGTAGTTACTTGTTTTTAATAGTCTTTTTAATAAAACTCCAACGTGGCCCTACCTTAAAGAATTTAGATAGTGTACTGGTAATGTACGATCTTTTGTAGTCTTTGATAGACAAATTTAACTGAATTATTCATATTGGTGAAACTTATGATATATAACTGTACGCCCTTGCGCGTCGCAGCTAACTACACTACCTAAAAAAAATGTTGACTTCCATTAATTGTCTTACTAGCTATAGTTATCATGAGAAAATCCTATCAGTAACATTTAATATGAATTCTTATTATTTTAGGTACCGTAAACAACGGTTTCAAGTATGGTTACTTCTTCACTTACCAAATCTTCCTAATTGTCTGGATCACCTTCGGGCTCGGATACATCGTGATGTTGTTGGGATTCATCACCAGCGGCATGAGATCAGAAGGCGTGCATAGACTTGAGCAGAAACTAGTTTACCAGTTCAAGTCCACCCAAAACAAAATCTTACAAGGTTTCACGCGAGACATTGCCAACATAAGGAAGATCATTAACGAAGCCAACCTTATAAAATTAAAGGTTAGTAAAACTAAGAATGCAATTTTTTAAAGATAAAGTTCATGACTTTTCTCAAAGCAAAGGTCAATTCTGTAATGTACTTGCCAGTTTCTTTAAGAAGCATTTCTCAGTTAGTTAGGATTTAAAACCTGTCTGGATGGCTGTTTAAATATTTGTATCAAAGCTCATACATATTATTACTGGTATCCATATCCGTTTACATAGGATATGGGTATATAATTGCTGTGTTACGGTCTATTTGTTATACCGGTTGACTTTTTTATCACCGTCCAAACATTCTGAGATGACTCCCGTGATACAAACAAGCAACTCCTACTATTGGACCAACAACAGCAAAATAGCTTAACGTGAGTTATACATGTGTTGCTAGGTTATAGTCATCCCCTACTACCGCATACCGTTCCGGATAATCATCGCAGTCAAATAAAAAATTAAAAATACCTTGAGTGACGCTCGTTGGCAAAGGTTTTCTTAAGCTAGGGTTGAATTACCCATTATATTTCACAAGATTTAAAAAAAAATCTATTTTTTTCTAAATAAAGCATCATCATCAATGTTGAGTAAGTAACTGGTGCTAAATTTGTACCGTTTATCTGTCAAATGATGTCAATGCTTATGATAAGGATCGCCAAGTTCAACGCAGCGCTGTTAAAACAGTCACTAATCATCATCATCATCATCAGCTCATTTTTATGTCCCCACTGCTGGGGCACGAGGCTTCCCTATGGATGGATAGGGAGAACGGGCCATAAACCACCACGCGGGCCCAGTGCGGATTGGTGGTAGTTAACGACTGCTAATGCAGCTGGGATCAACGGCTTTACGTGCGTTCCGAAGCACGGAGGAGCTCGAGATGATACATTTTTGGTCAGCCATCATCGGACCGGCCTTTGTGAAAGTTGCTTAACCTCAGCAATCGCAGACCAGGCGCGTTATCCACTCGCCAGCGAGCTCCTCCGCCTTCAACAATCACTTAGTAAAAACTAATGTCTCACTAACTTCTCAAACATTGTTTCAGCCTGTCTACATAGATGCTGCACCTTGCCTGTATCGTAGCGCGAGCTGTCCGAACTTCACTTTTGATGTGGAACCAAGAGGACCATTAGTCAAAAGAAAACGTGCTAATTCAGAAAATATTCAACTATTAGCTAAAGACCTGCTTAGAATACAATCCGATACAGATTTGCTTGGAATTGATAAAGAAAAGACCTTTACTGCTTCAGCAATTGTTAAACCAGCTGAACTGCTTGCCAGAGTTGTGAATGTACTTGGTGGTTTAGAACCTCCTTCTGAGAAGGGTATTCACATGTTCGATGATGCTCATATTTTGGCTAGTGAAAAACCGCCTATGTTTAGTATAGGAAATAATGTTATCACTAATTCACCTAAAAGAACTAGAGCTTTAAGTGTCGCTGTGCCAAATTACAGAAAAGATTCGGTAACCAAAATGGATCATGAATTCACGTGGACTAACGGTGATTCAGCAGAAAAGTATATGAAAGAGGCTAACTTTAGGAGTGGAAAGCTTTCATTACCAAGTCAAATTACACCAGCCGCCGTGGATACGACTTCTCAACCGACTAACCTCCTTCAAAGGCTTTTTAGAAAATCAAGCTCTACCGAAAGCACCGAAGAATATATTAAAAATACAACTAAAGGTAGAGATAGTGGTGCAGCAGACACTAATGAAAATAAGCCGAAACCAAGACGTGGCAGTATATTCCCATCCTTTAATTTCGGAGGAGCAGAGAAAAGTGAAGAAGAAATTTATAAAGAAAAAACGAAAAAAGGAAGAACGAGCATTTTTCCTAGTTTTGACTTTAATCCAAAAGAAGATGATGAAATGGCTAGTGCTTATAAAGAGAAAACTAAACGCGGGCGACATAGTATATTCCCAACATTCGATTTTTCAGAGGATGAAGACGCAGCGGCTGTTAAAGCTTACCAACAGAAAACTAAAAGACATAGTATATTTCCCACATTTGATTTTAGTGATGATGATGATGATGAAAGAGCAGCGAAAGCTTATAGAGAAAAAACCAAATCAGGAAGACATAGCATTTTTCCAACGTTCGACTTTAGTGAACCTGAAGATGATATGGCAAAGCCCTACAAAGAAAAGACATCCCGTGGAAGGCACAGTATCTTTCCAAGTTTTGATTTAAGTGGACTTAATAGCAATGATGACGAAGATGACACAATCGATGAAGAAGAAGTTGAAAAATATCAGAATCGGACGAAAAAAGGAAGATTGAGTTTATTTCCAACATTTGGTAGGTCAAAGAAAAGTGATGATGAAACAATGCCCGAAAGCTCTGACGAACTTGTAGAGTATAAGAACAAAACAAGTCGAGGTCGTCTCAGCTTATTTCCTACGTTTGGCAAAGATCGCAAAAATAATAGTAACGATGATGCGCCCAGTGACTTAGAGGCTAGTATAAGAGAATATCAGAAAAAATCGAAGCGAGGCCGCAAGAGTCTGGTTGGTGGCGATCTTGACAAGGATCGAGCTAACGATGGAGGTAGTACCTCATTTGCCAGTGAGCTAGAAAGCTATAAAAATAAAACTAAACGTGGCCGTGGCAGCTTATTTGATCCCGATGTCAACTTGTCTGAATTGCCAGAAAACGAGCAAGTGAAAGTTCTTGAACAAACGAGTGTAGCCGATCTTATTCGTGCTTTAGCTGTTTTGGAAACAGCCACAGATAATGTAGAAACACCAGGTTTACTTGATTTTATGACAGAAGTAGCTGCGCCAACCAGAAGGCGTGGTTCTATAAGACCTGACTTTGCTATACCAACTCCTCCTAACCGCGACGAGACGGAGGAAACGCCTGGTCCTAGACGCAGAAGAGTATCAGCTAGAGCCGCAGCCCCACATTTCGCTCCAACTTTGGAAACAGTTGTAGCTGGAGCTGAATTACAGATAACTGCAGCAGCCGCTAGAGAAAATCGAATGACTATGATATCAGCACCACCTCCTTACACAGAGACAGATACTGCCAGTGGAAGTAGCGGGGAGGAGTCACAAAAACCGCGGGTTAGAAGGTATTCTCCGGCACCGGGTGACCCGTCTAAGTCAACCGGTCCTGTGCCTAGGCTTTTCTCTCGCATGCGTAAAGAAAGCGCAAAAGAAGCAGAAGAGGGAAGTTCCCGACGTAGCAGTCTAACGGACATAGTTATAGATAATAATAAAGACAATACGTAACCTAGTGCCTTTCTAGTTCAATTCTATTTATGTTAAGTAGGTATTTAATTAATAATTTATATTTAAATTAAACTATTTAAGATATACATTAAAGTGTAAGCCGTCCAATGCCAGCCTGCCATTTTATTTAACGTCCCAGATTAATATCCATTTCATGTATAAGTTATTTAAAAAAATTTAAAGGTTTTATTTATGTAATTACAACCGGTTAAGATAAAACAGCTATTAGATTTTTACTATTTTAGATGTTGCATTTACAATGCTATATGTAAGATAAAATTGTCCTTGAAAAAATTGACCAGTTTCAGAAAGCTTGATTGGGAATAGAACCTACGACCCTTGGATTACCAGTCCAATGTTCTTACTGCTGAGCTAGCAAGGTCCCGGTCTCGATAGCTCAGCGTGGAGATTATTAAAATATATATATTGTGCATTCAAAATTATATTACTATGACTTTAGGTTACATAGAACTGAAAGAAGCGTTTTAATTTCATGCAACATACGGGCTCAGACTCGAGGGAATTTAAATTTAGAAATTGTGGGGTCACTGTTAGTCTTCCTCATCAGACCTTCGACAGCAGCTGCTGTGTTCAAAGTACTTAAAAGTATGTATTTGTCCCAATATTATCCCTAGCTGCATTAAAATAAGCTGTGCTGTTCAATCAAAACGAATATCATTGAAAGCGCAACAAGGTTAATCAATATTTAGGACAAGACCAAGAACAGTGCCTTGTGGAATACTAAATTGCACTGCAATATTTGCATACTAATTCGCATTTTCCTTAAGTGTTCCTTGTTTATTATACGTTACTGTAGCTTTTTACCAGCTATCGTCTTACATGTTGATATCTTTCTTTATTTAATTGAAATTATTTTAAAAGAAATTCAAGTATTCCATGGCCTAAATTGTTCTTATAACAAAGTGACGCACTTTGTCTTATGCACTACTGAAATCAAAATCGCGAAAAATAAACATAGCTCTGTGTGTGTGTTTGCTAATCCTTGCTAAGAACCGTTTTCAAGGCTACTTTCCACAAATACTACTAAAGTAAAGAAATGTAAAATAAAATACAATTTATGTGATATAATTTAATTGTACCACCATTACGCGATTATTCTTAACTCGTATTCGCTAACATAATTAATGTACGTATCTATATTTTACACTAATATAGTGTACTTACAACAAAATAAATTAGGTAGCGAATCTAACAAACATAATAACAAAATTGTGGGTTATTTAAACACAAATATTATTTTTAAACATAGTTTTACATGTTTCATTATAACTTCAATGCATAAAAAATATATTTACGGTATATTGAAGGCAGTCAATACTCTTAACTAACTCAAATTAGATTGAACTAATTTACAAACGTAAACGAATAACATAAAAACTATTGGTGGTGAATTTTATCCTACATACTAATTGAGTATTTCAAAACAACTTAACAATAATACAGAACGGTTTTTGTTTAATACTAACGCTATTTACAATAACAATCAATATAAAGATAGTACGTCACTGCGAACCTTGGACGTAGAGCGATGCTACGTCGAGTCACGTCCGTACCACTGTACGGAGAACACACCTCATGTGTATATAAGTCACATCTCTTAAGAGATTCAGTTCAACAATCAAGTCGCTAACCGGTCCTGCCTTAAGTTTTTATCTAAGTCTAAACTGAGATTGGAATAGTGTTGGTCGATGTTACCGTCTTTTGTAATTGACTCGAAGATAGAAATGAGGTTGTCTAAGCCGATGAGGTAACCGTCTTCGTGGTTGCCGACCTTCCAGACGGTCTTGTGGTCGATGTTGACGGTGTCGGGGACGGAGACGGTCTTAGCGAAGTCAATCATCCAGACGGAGGCGCGTCTCTTGTCGTGGACGAAGAGGAGGGAGCTACCGATCAATTCGTGCGTCCTGAAGAAGTGAGACTCTTGGAGCGTTGCGCGTATGCTTCGCAACCGTTCTAAGTATCTCGGCTGTAATAGAAAGAAAAAAAATTATGATTTATGATAGTCTTCGGTTTTTTGGCATTATTTTATAACCCTACCAATAATGGTGATAGTAAGTAAGTAAATAGCCTATAATAGTCCCACTGCTGGGCAAAGGCCTCCAACATTGCAATCAAGTTTTCACTAAAATTGGTGGGTAATGAGTTAATCACCACGCTTGCCAAATGCGGGTTAGTGATCACAAACCCAGGCTATGCATCAACAAATCGGAACACTTTACCCGACCTGGGTATTGAACCCGTGACCCTCGAGTATCGGGCTCAGCCGGCCACCGGGCACCAAAGCGTGTGAACCAAATAATGGTGATATTATACAAAATGTAGATAGTTATTTTTTTGCGTAATTATTTGCGTAAGAATTTTTCAATATCTTACAGCAATATCTAAACCAGTCTAATTGACAGATTTAGTTCCCATCCACTTCACAAGTCTTCGTGTTCATAAAGGAGTAGCAATAAAAAACTAAAAACAGTTCTCACGTTTCGGTAAGTAGAAGCACAAAATAATGAGACTCACAGAAGGTGAGCTCACCTTTCATTCAAACGCGATCGAGCAATGCACACATAGACGACCTCTTACGGAAGAGCTCGGCCCCCCTAGACAAGTGGCATAACGCTAATAGAATAGAAATTAAAAATAATGATTATTGTATGGGATTGACATAAACGTCATTTAAACGTATCGTTGGCTTATGTCAATTCCGTGCAATAATGATTCAATCTATTCTGAGCAATTATTCTTGTATACATGTACATATAATCTGAATCTCGGAAACGGCTCCAACGATTTCCATGAAATTTAGCATGCAGGGGGTTTCGGGGTGATAAATTGATCTAGCTAGAAATTCATTTTTAGAAAATGTCGTTTTATCCGCGTTTTCAGGCAATGAAAAACTGCTACAACGATAATCAACTTAAACATAAACTGAAAAATATGACTATTCCTGACATCTATTGGCGAGTAGTAATACTATTATGTATGTAAATATAGTATGTAATTCGTATCTAAATATAATTTCAAAAAACACGAGTACCTGGATGACCGAGCTTTACCGAGCAAAGCTATGCCACTTGGGACTGAACAGTCCGAGAGCAGCTGTTGTGAGATTCCGTGTCCGAGAGAGGGCGGGGGGCTGTGTGTGCGGTATGTCATTGTATTAAGCTTACCTTCGGTGAGTCTCTTTATTTTGTGCTAAGAAATCTATCATTTATAAACTTGTAAACAGATGATTCCGTACTACGTGAGCTGCACTAATGAAAACTAGTAATATATAACGACTTAATAGCCCAAGATAGTCTGGGAAAACTGATAATTATATCGCCACAATGCGATTGCTAACGTCACTACAACTACGTCGCGAACGTTTATAGCATCACTTGAGCACTGATTGAGATTGTTACTTTTTCATCTGCGCTATCTACACTTACAAATACAATACAATTAGTTTGTCACGTTTTCTTGAAGCAACAAAAACATTTATAAACAAGTAGGTAAGAAGAAGAAAAAACTTTGTTTGCGTCACATAAAAAAAAATTCAAGTAGCTTGTGTAACATAGAATGGTATTTCCATTTAAAATCAATATTTGTTTCTTTTAAGAAGTGTGATAGCAACCAGACATACAATTTATTTTTGTATACGATGTTTACTCCATATTTTTCACAGCCAATATTTGTCGTGGATGTTTTTTTATATTAATACTAGCTGACCCAGCGGACTTCGGAATCCTCAATTTCTGAGGAACTGGCTATTTTACTTCGAAATTTTAACTTACAATAGTTATTGTTATCATTGTTGTTATGAAGACAGACTCAGATAAGGTGGTAATCAACCAATTAACGAATTTTTGAATAAAACGTCCCACCAATGAAACCTAGTACAATCAAAGTTGCTACGAATTGAACCCAGGACATCCGAGTCTAGCACCGGCCGGCGTACAAAAAATTTAAGTATTTTGAAATCGTTGGAACAAGTCAACTGTTGCTGTTGTTAGAGTGACAGACAGACTGTACTGTACACAGATAAGAAACGATGGACTACATACGAAAAGCAAATGACATTAGGGTCCATGAAACAAAGAAAGGTAACGTTAAAGAGATGAAGGTAAGTATGTACTGTAGACTAAAAAAAGATCTTACCGCCAACCAAACCGAGTAACATAGGAACTGCTAAGAGTCGAACTTAGAACGTCCGGATCTAAGACAGGTGGCCTAACGGCTACTCCAAAAAGACGGTTTAAACGTCGCGTCATATACATTTATGTTTATCATACTTTATAAGCTATACTTTTCGGCATTTATAACTCAATATAATACGTACCACAGAATTAGGAAAGTTATTGGTGAAGTCCTTATAAGCTTCCGCAATCTGCTCTCTCGTTTTCGTAGTCTTAAAGTCTTTCGAGCTGGTGCCATCAGCCTTTTTCACTCCGTCTATCCTGAAGCCCAGGGTTGCGGTGGAGCTGATGGTCTCCCTCCAGATCATGTATCGCGGTTTTGTGACTCCTTTACTTCTGTGCTCTTCGTCTGTAGGTGCCTTAGGGTCTATCTGGATCATCTTCTCGTACATATCCTGGAAAATATTTAACAAAAAGTTAGTTCAACGTTTCTTAATACAGTTTGCGGGTATGTTGCAATTGCTTCTGTGGCCTAGTGGTAAAAATACAGGTCGCACCAGACCTAGAAGTCTCGGCTTACTTTTCTAGCTCTTAGTCCGCTTAGCTACCCTTTTATTTAAGTCTTTCGCCAACAACATGTTAGTAGCACCCAGTTCCTTACTTACTATCCCATAAGACGATAACCAAACGCTTTCCCATTGTTTAAAACGATAACCAAACGCTTTCCCATTGTTTTGTAAAAAATAAAGTGACTGCCCCTCAAATGGATGCCCTCGATGGCAACCAATGATTTGTTGACCTACTTTTCTGTTTCGTTCTATAAAGCCAATAAGATAAATAAAACCACACATCAATTTGAGCTTTTTGAAACAAGCACAGATGAGTTTTTTCTCCATAATAAATACTTTATTAAGCACAGGCAACCCTGGCACCCTGGTTCTGCTGGTATTAAATTACGAATATTGATGTTATCAATATATTTAACTGGTTTCCAAGCATATCAATTAAGTAATTCTATTGTAATTTCAACAATATTGTTTTTTTTGTGGTGTTTTCGAAAATAATTATGATCGAGCCAAAATTATACAATCGTGTATTTGAGCAAGCAAATTCAAGATAAAGACATGAATTTACCTATATCAACATTTCAGATTCGTGAGTCATATTATAGTCTTAAACTATTCGCTGAAAGCTTTCTGTAGTCTTCTTATTCTGTGTCGGAACAGTCTGTAGCGCCGCTGTTGCGAGATTGTGTCCGTGAGAGGTTATTTAAGTAGGGGTTGGTCGACCGCGTTTGTATGAAGCTTATCTTTGTGGGTCGCTTGGGTGGTCTGTGTTCGTTTCCGTTCCCGTCCGTCAAAAAAGCCTAATAAAAAGGGTTTTCACTCACTTTTCTCAGCTTAGTCTTCTCCTTGGCCTTCGCGAGTTCCTCCTCCAGATATGTCCTGACGCCTATCTTGCAGTCCATGACGCAGGGGCAGTCGAAGTCACTCAATAGGTCTTGCAATTGCAAGTACACTGTATGAAGATGTATGGTTAAGGAATCACAAGAAACAAAAAAATCTAGTTATCTATGGATATTTATTTTGACTGAATATACGAGTATATACCTTGAAATGGATTGTATTGTTTCGATAAAATAAGGCGTTTTGTGTCGGACCGCTGTCATGCGTTTGCACTGCGTTCCATATTAAAACAAGCGTGCGGCTATCGTGTGGCTCACGGCAGCGCGGTCCAACACGAAACGTCTAAATTGACCACCCTTATTTACTTATTTTCCATTAAATTTGATTCTGCCTTTTCAGTTACAATCCCAATCCCTTTCACAAACAAAATGATTCTATTAAATTCCATTCTGTAACGATAATTCATGGATGGGGTACGTGTGGTTAATAAATTTTTTTTACACACACATAATATCTAATTTTAGTTAGTGTAAATATAATTTCCAATAGCAAACTAATATTTGGTTTAAACTAACTAAATTATTAAAGCTACAACTAGTTCAGATTTCGGGACAGCCTTTGACCAAGATCAACTGGCAAAAAATTTAAGCAATAAATACCATAAAAGGTATAACGATTTACTTCAATTATGTAACTGATTTTGGGTCATTTGATTTGATTGACCATTGCTATAAAGTTATTTTGTTTAAAGTTTTATGACTAAATTGATGTTGCTTAATTGATATTACCATCACCGCTCGTATAGGCGATTATATTTAAAATTATTATTACGTGGTAAATTCTTTGATTGTTTGGTGATTATGATTCTTTATAAAAAGGATACGTTCTCCATCTTCACAGGTGACTTGTCCTTTGTATTCAGGTACGAACGGCCGAAGAACATCTTTCATCAGCAACTGCAATCAAATAAAATATATTTTAAATATAAGTTTGTTTAAGTAAATTAGGTAGTTAATATGATAACTTTAGCTGTAGTTTTGCAAAATTTTAATCTCTTGATATGTGTTTATTTTAGAATACAAGAATATTTAATAGGATTAGAATGAATATTAGGTCCTTACCTAGAAATTGGTGTTTTGTATGAAGATTTTTTTATAAAATTCTATTTTTCATACTAACGTTTTTTGAATTTTCTTAGCATCTACTTAGGTTAATACTATAAAAAATGTAGGGCAGTGTGTTTGTTTCACTAGTTAAATATAACAGACCCTAAAATGAAAAAAAAAAACAATTACGGACGGATTTAAGGACCCAATATTACTAACGGGATTACTACCATGTTGTTTGTTGTATGTGAGTATCCGACTACCGACCGACGAAAATGAGAATTTGCAGGGCAACATTTTACCTCTCCTCGTTTTCCACTAGGAGCAGTTCTACCTACATCACGGCGCACACCGAGAGTGCAACATCATTAGGGCTAGGGCCCGGCCGTAGCACTCCAGCCTGGGGGTCGACCGCCTAACTCTCTCGCTTTCGATCGCTTTGAAGGCGAGGCGAAGAGGAGGCGTCATCTTGTCATTTCGAAAGCAATATGAAAGCAATATCAAAAGCTATAGGCTATAGCTTTCGATATTATTCGATATTATATTTCGATATTATATTAGAAAGCGGGGGAAGGGGGCGAGGGCCTCGCTTTCAAAGCGATCGAAAGCGAGAGTGTTAGGCGGTTGGGGGGCTGGTTTAGCACGTTCTCACAGCGTAGTACGTTTGCCGCGCCCGTAATTTTTAACGAATAGGTACCTACTTCGTTTTTACATACATAAACAGTCAAACACAAAAAGTTTAGCTGTTAGTTTCTAGATCTGTCTTCTGGCAAATAAGTAGTTACTTACGCAAACTCTTTTGCCACCACTTGTGTTTAAATTAAGTACTTAATAAGCGTAATATTAATTAAAAATTATAATAGAACCGACTAAGATCACGCTATCTTTGCGTCATCTTTGCATTGTTAGCGGTCCCTAGTGCTGTGCTGACGTCAATGTATTATCTTGGGTCCGAAATAGCTACAGTGGTCGTGACTTTCATTAGTAACTTATCTTTTGGTTAAAAGCAGTCATTATACACCCAGCAGACTAATCTTTGTTTCAAAAGACTTCAATTACTTAAAGATAGCCTTGGCATCAGAAAACAGTGGTTTATTGTTTGCTCTATTCTATGCAATTCTTTAACACAGTACGGTAACGATGTTTAAGATGAAGCTAAGTTATATTAAGAAGTTGTTAACATATGGGTATTTATAAATGGTATTTAACTAGCTTTGTGGAGAGACAATATTTTAAATACTGAAATATATATTTTTATATTTCAATAATTATTATTATTTTATATCTTAATTAATGGCTTCGCGTTGAGCATTAACCCAATTTCAAGTAATATTTGTAAGAAGTATGGGTACCATTGCGAGGTAGATTGAATTTATAATGGACTCTTACAACACTTGTTGTTACTGAATGAATGAACTGAATTAATGAATAATAATTAAATAATTTTTAGTCCTTATCTATATATTTTGAAGCTTTTTTATCTGACTGTACTGAACAGCTCCAATAATTTAATAGAGTCCGAATCGTCAGTGAAAAAATAATAAAATTAAAAAGTGTCAATTCGGACACTGTGTCCGAATATAATGTGTCCGAAACGTCAGCGACCCTATTCTAGGACTTGACTCTATGACTTCTACTAATAAAGAGGTAAAGTTTGTTTGTTTGAGGAGGGTAATCTCGGGAACTACTGGTCTTATTCAAAATTTCTTTCACAGCTAGAATGCTACATCCCTTACGAATAACATAGGCTTTATTTTATTTTTATGTATACATATTTTTTTATAAAATCTGAAATCCACGCGGACGAAATTGTGAGTAGTGCTAGTTTCTAATAAAGATCTTTCCGCATAAAGTCAACTGTCATCTGTCAATGGTAGACCATGAACTTATCGGAATGTGTAAGCCTCAGAACAATCTATATCTATACTAATATTATAAAGAGAGAGGAGATTATAAACCTTTTTATTTTTGTATGTATATGTATGTATGTTTGCAACGAATAAACTCAAAAACTACTGGATCGATTTAAAAAATTCTTTCACCATTAGAATTCTACATTAGCGCTGAGTAACATAGGCTATATTAAAAAAATATATATTAAATAATATACTAAAAACGAAAATTTTATTTTCCAATACAAAATGATTTGTTGGTTTTGTTGTCATGAAAACCATTGATATATATTTAACTCAATGATGGAAACTGTCAAAGCGGTACGAAGTCCGCCGGGTCAGCTAGTAACTAAATAATTTTTGTTCTGAGCTGTCTGTTTAATAATAATATGTCATAAATGTTTATAAAACTGACAATGACAAACGACACACTCTTAAAATTGAATTGACATCGTTGATTAATGTCATTGACTTTGGAAAAGATAGAGCGAATACGATAAATAACTAATTAAGCAAAAGTAAAGTCAATAATGAAATAATGACGTCAATAATGGAAAACATTACGCCAGTTATCGTTGTTTGACGTAAATACTAAAAATTTGCTGTTGCTACATTTTATGCAATACTGTTACTACATAAATAGTAAGTAATACAACTGTAATTCATATCACAGCTAAATGTGTTGAGTTACAGTTTCAATAAGTACCTATCAACGTGTTTTGTTTTCTACGCTTAAAATAAAACACTTATACGAGTCTCCTCGTGTTTAATTTTTACATAACATTTGATTTTATCCTAAGGTTTCGAACCTTTTACACGATGTATCCTTGTGACCACAATTCAAAAATTCTGAATAAAATTAAAAAAATATAATAGTTAGGGATGTATAGTAGAATACAGGCACTTGCCAGTTGATTCAACTGCCTGTCTGTTAATTTGTAAAAACAATAATTATATTCAAAAACTTGTAGATTCGTAATCAGTGATTCATTTCAAAACCTACGGTTTGTTTTACTGAAAAACTTCTCGTTTTCAAAAAGTAATTAATTTGGGCTTTTGCCCTGCATGGCTAATGATAAAAATAAAAATTATTATTATTATTAAATTGTAGTCACAGCAGTGGACACTCCACCACTGTTTTCATGATAATCAACACATGGTACCTTGCCTAATTTACATCACCACTTAAGCCTTAATCTACATTATACCACAGAAGAAAAACAGTCATACTAAGTAAAGTAAAGTTAGTAAATAGCCTATATGCTGTCCCACAGCTGGGCAAAGGCCTCAATCGCTGAAATCAAGTAATCGTTACGTATTGGCTTAACCACCACGCTTGACGAATGCGAAATGGTGATCACAAACTCGGGCTATGCATCGAAAAATCTGAAATATATTTTGCCAAGACCTGGGAATTGAACCCAGACCCTTTAGGTATCGGGCCGAGCGCTTTACCAATCGGCCACAGAGGCAACGTCATACTAGGATGGTATTTAAATTTTTCAGGTTTTCTCACCTGAAAGCAAGTCTCCTCTTGTGGGCAAAGCTTCTTTAATATCGTGCCTTGGTCGGGCCCAGCCTTGAAGTTGCCCTGGTGCCCAGCCAGCTGGATCCAGGGGTACCTCTGCTTCTTGTACGTCTGGAAGAACGGTGTCCACTGCACGATGTTGCGAAGCTTGCGCCATCTTTCCGACTGCTGGAAAAGTAAGAAGGATGCTTTTAAATATAGTAGTAGGAGTCATACTTTACTGTACACACGCCTGCGCAATAAACTACTACAAACTGTCAAATTTCCTCATTAGACTTTTAACTTTATGTATATGGCATTAAAAAGTACCCTTCCAATCCCACCCTAAATGAAGAAACTCAAAGAACTCTATCATGGTCACACTAATGCATGACATATTGATAACAAATATTGATCGCAGTTTTGGATAGATAGTTTGTTTTTTTTTGGAGAGAGTTTGCTGATTGCCACTAGGCATTTTCAGCATCACCGGACTTATAGGATAGGTTAATGTAAAGGTACCAGTTGGCAGCCGATTCCACGCAGCAGCAGCAGACGAGACGTGTCGTCGCGACACTACTGGTTTTTTATGTATTTCTATGAAATTCCCTCCTTTGCTAGCGACACGTCGCTCGACGTGTCGTCGTCATGGAAATACCTACATTGAAACCAGTAGTGTCACGACGACATGTCGGCGTCGTCTGCTGCTGCTGCGTGGAGTCGGCTGCCAACTGGTGCCTTCAAGGTTTTCTATTTTCACAATGCAGACCTCCTTTCTATCTTATTACTCTAAGTATCTAGGGTTATATCGGGCTGTAGAAGTAAGTTTTAAAAACGGAATGGCCTTCTCTTATTTTCTTTTTCGATTAAGTAGTACGGGTGGTGTAAATATGAGACAAACTAGCGCTGGATTTTCAGGTGAAATTTACTTATGTGGAATTAGTGCTCTTATCTCTTATTGCCGTAACACAACAATACATTGTAACTTCTAACTTTGTTGTTATGGCAACAGACTTAGATAAAATGGTTTTAAAAAAAGCGGCGAATTTTGTTGTTGATAATAAAATCAATAGCTGCAAATCGAACTCGGGGCCTCTGGAACGCTTGTATAACCACAGGACCAAATATACTACTACTTGTTTTCTAAAATTTGTGTTATGTCGAAAATTAATGTGAAATAATGGTGCATTATAAACCGTTAAATGTTCGTGAGTGTGCATGAATGTTGGCAAATGAAACAAAACAGTGCAACGTCACTTTTAAAATTCTCTGAAGAAGTCCGCCCGAGGACTTAGTAAAGCATCTTTACTGAGACACTCGAGGGGTTGAGGGGTATATCATGTTTCACTTCTCATTTCTATTATCATTCATCATCATCGTACAGGAAAGAAATATTGTTTATTTATGTATTACTTATAAGAAAAATTACTCTAGACACTGGCTAAATGTGCTAATCGCACGAAGCCTGAAGCTAAAAGAAAAGAAAAACACATTAATTAATGTTGGATTCGACAAAGATCCGTCATTAACCAAATTTTAAACGTTACTCAACTTCCAAGACCCACAAAGAGATTTTCGTTAAATATTGCAAGTTAATCAGTTTTTAGCGTAGGGCATACTCATGGTCTTGAAACAATGGGTGATTGAGCAAGCATATCATCTTGAAAGACAACGTATTAGCCAGAACACTTAAAAAAATAACCTAAAAACATATTTTTTTCATTAATTATTCCGAATTGTGTTACAAACATTTACTATATGCGTAGCAGAACATTTTTACCGTTAGCACCTTAATCATTTTGAAGACCATATCATATGTAAATAATTTAAATTGGAAATTGAATGAGATATATTTGGTTTTGGAGTTATTAAGTACACTTTATTGCCCGAGTGGCAAAACGCTCGTCCCGATAACTAGAGGTCTTGGGTTCGTTTCCAGATCGAGCAAATGGTTTTTCTGAATTTCGATGCAAAGCAAGAGTGGTGATTAAGTCAATGCTCATCAAGTGTAGCCATGCCTTAATTTCCTTCATGTCCTCTCTATCATATTAGGTTATCTTACCTATGAAATTGACGTTTTGTATGAATTTTTTTATAATTATATTTTTCATACTTACGTTTTTTTTTTAAATTTTCTTAGCATCTATTTATGTTAACACAATAAAAATTGTAGAGTAGTGTTTTTGTTTCACTAGCTAAATATATCAGACATTAAAAAGAAAAAAATCAAACCCCTTCAAAGCTACAATGAAACAAAAGGTCAATTCCACGAACAAAAAAGAAGTCAATTCAAAAAAAAATTGGGCGATAAAGACACAAAATGAATAATCATTGTTATTACTGAAACCTAAGTAACATAGTCCTAATTAAAGGTGTACAATAATATTAACAACCGGTATTGACTTTTAGAAGTAATACACCTATTAAAATATATAAATATATATAAAAAAAAAAAAATAAGTGAAAAAAAAACGTCAATTTGATAGGTAAGGACCCAATCTTTTTTGACATCACTAAACAACTTACAAGTAAATAAAAGAGTGAACCTTTGAGTGAGTGTGAAGCTCTACCGTCAACAAAACCAAAGTTTAACATCGACCCCCGTTAATAAATGGTATAAGAGCTTTTTTTTTAGAGAGTTTGCTGATTGCCTCAGACGGCATTTTCAGTTTTGGGGGCGGCGAGGAACGTAAAGGGTCCCTCAAGCCGTGTGAAACGAATCACCTTCGGAGGTTTTCTAGAGGGAACGGCATCGCGCACTAGTGCGCGTCCCCGTGCCCTACTAGATTCTCCGAAGGGTTCGGATCGGATCGGAGGTATAAGAGCTGCTCAGTCTAGGTCGTTTATTTGTGAAACCGATCTAACAACTAGCACAATTTAAGGAGACTGCAGAAGATAAGCTCTGTACATGACGTGCCCGAGCAACGCACACATTTGTCACACATTCTCCACGTGTGTCTCCTTATTTTGTGTAACTAGAGACTACTTGCGATATACGAGTAGTACCAAGGAATTCAAACTATTATTTCCACTTGGAACAATAAAGATTCTAATACGATATACAACTAAGCGATTATATAGCTTGATAACATTATTTAATGTATGGTGCTATTAAAAGAAATTCCCACGACGAAGAAACAAATTGAAGTAAATTATAGACATAACCCGCTAATAACACCAACTGCTTTAATTATACAGTTAAACCGTTTTAATCGCATGCATGCACTTAAACTGCCGACGGTAGTTATCTTTTTGTTATATTTTTTAAACCTTTATAGGTAATCAAATAAATATGTAGGTCTCTACAGGATTCAAAATGGCATTAAGGACCAAACCTATAAAATACTACCATAATGAAGGTTGTATTCATGTTTCTGGCAACAACGCAATCGTTCTGGTAGGTTTATGTACGGTTCATAACATAAATAGTAATAAACAGGTAAACCTTAATATTTATTAATGTGATAATAACAAAATTAATTCCTCATTTCCGTTCCGACGCAAATTAAGGCAGAAACGCAATAATTATTGAATAAGTAAATATTAAGATGCCGCTAACCAGACAGCTGACAATTAATAGCCTTATAATTTTATACGAAAGATTAATCATATATGGAAATTGTTAAATAAAAATAACGTGTGACAGGTTTCGTTAAAAGAGTGAACTGGGAACTTTGTGATTTTACTTAATGATAATAATGTATACAGTTATTACCTTTTTGCTGTTACACACGTACGCGAAGAAAACGACATCCATGAAATCCTCGATAGAGAAAGACTCGATTTTCGAATGCATTTTCACAGAAAAAGCAACGCAACACAGCTTATATGAAATAGTAATAGTAATTTATCACGTCACAACTAGCACTGATGACACAAACAACTTTTCGAAATTAGGAACTGAACCTCCTAATAACGAAACACGTGTTCTAAATTTGAAAATTTAAAAACCATCAAATCTCTATGGCGTTTAGTGAACAACTGAGCATCGTAGAGTAGTTGTTGTCAATTTAAACGACAGTATTCGTTGCGTGAGTCAGCGAGCAAGGCGGTAAAGACACCGCGCGCCAGTGACGTCAATCACATACGACTTAACAGTTCTCGTGTAAAATGTGGAGCTATTGGCTGCATGGATTCCGGTTTTGCAGACGCAACATTTTTCGAGCAACCGATGCAGTTGGCAGTTGGCACGTATAGAATATTATACGTAGGACCTACTGTTAATTTATTGCGATTCACTGCCGCGGTATCGGCATGCCCTTCTTTTACGAAAGTAAAAAAAAAACATGCATTAACTTTCTCTTTGCAGCATATTCTGTGATAAAATTTGCTATGTTGATAGTATGTCCTTAAAAAGGATAAAGCAAATAAATAAATAAATAAATAAATGCCGCTATTTTCGTTTTTCCGATTAGAAAAACCTAAAAATGTTACAAGAGTACGTAACTAACTATATATACTTCCGGGCTGTTTGGAACTAATCTCGAAATACCCATTACTTAATACGACCTAAGATCTAAAAGACCTTTTCTCATAAGGAATGAAACCCGAATGGACTTACTACCAAAAATAACGGTTCTCAATATATACAATTGTCAATAAGTCTCAATTTCAAATGAACCGAGTCTCATTGAAACTTATTCCCAGAACGTCTCATTCTCAAAATACACTAAATTCTAATTCTATATTATTACATTGTGGGGACTGTTTTCTTCTACAAAAAAAGTTGTATTTGCAATGATATTTTGCCTATTTGGTTTTAGTTTAAATATTTTAGCAACATAAAAGTTAGGTTCCTCCTGACATTGTTTTTGCTCTACACAAGAATTTATCGTACATACGGGAAAATACATGTTTGATACCAAACATTAGTTTAATGGAAACATTGTTCTCAGAAATCAGTGCGCGCAAATTAATCTTGTTAGCAAATGTTTTGTTCATAGTTTCAGGTTATTACAGCGGACTTTGAACTGCGAAAATTCGTCACTATACCATTGACTCCAGCAACATATGCGCGGCGCTTGCGCAGCTCAAATAAACAGTTTGTTAAAATCGTAAAATCAGTGAAATAATTGTGATCACCAACCCGCATTTGGCAAGGGTGATGGTTAAGCCAATGCCCATTCATTGAATGATAACTTGATTTCAATAATGGAAGCCTTTGCCCAACAGTGGGTCAACATATAAAAATAAAAATAAAAATAAAAATCTTTTATTTTCCGACCTTTGTGATCCATAGATTATTAGTCTATTAGTAACAGTATAACTTAAAGACTATGTTAGTATATGTTAGTATACACAAAATGATTAAAAGTAATTGACACCCCAATTGGTAGGCTCATCGAACCTTTGCCACATGAAGCTCGGTGAACCTGCCAACCAAGACTGAATCCAGTCGATCCCTAGGCTATTTACTTTTCTTTACTTTTTACTTTACAGTGAAATATTGAAAGAGAGTATGAGGTCATTCAAATATATTCACAAATATAACCTTGACTGTGTTCTATATTCCCATTTGTAACCCGTTGAATATCCTACATCTGGGCAAAAGAAGACTGCAAAATGTAAATAAAATGTATGGTGTCCTTTTATTTAGGTACACGTGAGCTTTACATATCCCACTCACATTTATATCAAACATGCAACTTCATGTACATCATCATCATCATCATCATCATCATCATCATCATCATCAGCTCATTTTATGTCCCCACTGCTGGGGCACTAGCCTTCCATATGGATGGATAGGGAGAACGGGCCATAAACCACCACGCGGGCCCAGTACGGATTGGTGGTTGTTAACGACTGCTAATGCAGCCGGGACCAACGGCTTTACGTGCCTTCCGAAGCACGGAGGAGCTCGAGATGATAAATGTTTGGTCACCCTTCCGATGACCGGCCTTTGCGAAAGTTGCTTAATCTCAGCACTCGCGGACCGGGCGCGTTAACCACTCCGCCATCGAGCTCCTTAACTTCATGCACACAGCTGCCTAATTTTAGTTGGTAGCTATTCAAACGTGCAAACAAAAAGATGAAGATAAATATGATCTTGTTTTCCAAATCACACAAACACAAGTATAGAATGTTGCAGGTTAGCACCAACATAATCAACATAATATACGAGATGAATCGGCGCGTACACACGTTTGTACGAAAAAATGACTTCTACACACAAGTAAACGGTCACGCTTTAGAATCGTGCCTAGGCCAATATACGTAATTATATTGTTAAGTAGCCAAGACATTGTTTTCTAAAGTTCACGCGGTATTACTACTCTCGTTTATTTAAGTTTTATTGTAAAGTGTGTAATAAATGTATTTCTTCTTTCTTCTTTACACTAGTGGCCCTCTAGCGACTTCGTCCGCTTAAATGAACACCCATCTCAGCTCCACCTACCGGGTCCAATTGTTGCTTGGTGTACATAAACCACCTTCGAAAAATGCTCTATCTATTAGAAAAAACCGCATCAAAATCCGTCGAATAGTTTCCGGATTAGCACTAACAGACATACAGACGCTGGGGTCTTCCTTTTATACTATGTATAGACTTATGTCACAATCAAGTTTTGAATCCTTTGCAGGGTGGCAGGTGGAAGACTAAAGCGATGGTCGTCACAAGACAATCGCAGACCCATACAAATTGCTCCATTTCAAAATAACCAAGATACAGATAGTGTCCAGCTGCAAATTTCACAATAAACGCCACCTGGTACCACGTCTGATTTACGTCACTACTAAGACATCAACACCTCGCAGGGCTACCACAATCCGCCCAGTACCGTTCCGGATCACCTTGATATCCTGATGAGGTAAGGAGCGGGGAATCGCTGGAGTTTTTGTGCGTGTGCCTCCCTTTTGCCTGCCCTGCCATGTTACTATTGACTACTATATTGACTTATTAGGGCCACAAAATAAAGAGACCCCAGGACCCCATTTCGGAATAGCTCGGAACAGTCCCAGTGTAGCTGTTGCGAGGTTCTGTGTCCATGAGAGGTTGTCTATGTGTGCGTTACCCGAGCGCGTTTCTGTGATTCGATTACCTTTTGCAGTCCCACATGACTATCTGTGTCTCCCTGTACACATTGATCCAGGTATGATTCCAGGCATTTTTTCCAGTAAACAAAAATACGTGAGGCGACGGACTATGGAACAAGGACGGCCTATGGTGACTGAGTAGAGGTGGGAAACGGCCTCAAGATGGTCAGACGATAACATCATCGGGGTGACAGGAAGGATACTTATCCGGTCCCGGCTATAAGAACTTTTAACACGCCAACTTTGGCGTGTTAAAAAAGCTTATAGCCAGCAGCGGGTGAACTCGGGCTGAAGTGATGATGATGATGATTATGATGATGATAATGATGATGATGATGATGATAAAAAAAATAGGATTACCATAGCCCTCAATGTTTGAGCGACAACACGTAACACTAACACATCACTCGTGGTTAGTACTAGAAGTCGCACGTCCGCATTTTCCTTCCCGACAGGTCATTGGCACGTTCTAATACCTTTTTATCTACTTTGTTGTGTAATTAAATGTATAAGTAGATATTTATGTTTTGATATAATTTAAATCTATACTAATATTATCAAGAGGAGTGCTTATTTTGTATGTATGTTTGCAACGAATAAACTTAAAAACTACTGGACCGATTTAAAAAATTCTTTCACCTTTAGAATGCTACATTAGCGCTGAGTAACATAGGCTATACTAAAAAAAAGAAATGCGGTACGAAGTCCGCCGGGTCAGTTAGTATTTTATAATTTTGTTGCGAACAAATTACAATTTGAAAAAAGTTTTGAAAAAGCAGCAACATGCAAAAGAAAAGGCAGGTTCAAAAACCCGCTCGTGGGATTTTTTTCAACACTTTTTCCAGATTGTTGTATTTTAATGAACAATACATAAAAAGTCCGACATTAAAACGTAATGTTGAAAAATAAACGCGAGTAGATCCGTAAAAGTTGTTTCATTTCAATGTGTAGTGTTCGCGTAAACTTTAGAAAACAAAAGTTTGCTATCAAAAATATAAGGTCACATTTTATCAACTGCAAACACTTTAAGGATAAATTCAACAACATAATTATATAATCAATTTTTATGAAAAAGTCTTAAATTTTATACGTCAGTTTTCAAGAAAAACGCCAAAAGACATTTCGATTAAAAAGAAAAATAAAGCACTTTCGGTAGGTTCAATTCAAAGGGGCCGAAACAGAGAGGCCACAATGCCTTCACCGCTTACACGTGCCCGTAGTTTCATTCAAAAGAGCCGACAGAGAGGTCTTAAAAATATTACAATTTTGTGTCAGGAAAAGTAAAAAAAAAACTTTGCCTGAATTTTTTTTAATGCTAGGCATGATGCCTTATTTCTCTGATATAATTAGATGTTTTTTCAAAATATTTGTAAATTTTTTTTCATTTATTTATTAGGAAATTCTACAGCTTTTTTTACAAACACATTTTAACTTACTTATTTCAAGATACTTAAGCCAATTAGAGAATTCCACAACAAAGACTAATTCATAAACTAGGTACACATTAAGAATAACAAAAAGCACTTGACAACATATTATGCTCGTGTTCAATAATCAGTGTACAGTCTGTCTTAAATAACTAACATTTTCACGAATAAATTAAGCCACCGACCAAAACCCTACAAACAAACATACAAACAAAAATAAACATCTTTATACATATATACATATTTATATTTATATAATTAAACTTACACATTCATGCACACGCCTGCACACATACACAGACTGCACACTAGACCACCACAAACCGCAAAACTTCCTCAACAGATCTTGAACCTTATGCATATGATTGAAAAATTAAATTTGCAGTTGATAAAAAGCGATTAGGACCATAATGTCCACTTCTTAAAATGACCACTTCCCAAAAAGACCACATCCCACAATGATCATTCCCAGATCGTCCACTTCCCGTAATGACTATTCCCAAAACGACCTCTTCCCATATCGACCACTTCCCAATATGTCCATTTCCCAAAACGTCCACTATTCAGGCTACTTATAAAAAGTTATAATTTAAAAGTAGTATATTATGCACACATATATGCGAGCACAAAACATCGATGTTGGCTGACATCGATGTTTTGTGCTCGATAAACATTGAGTATTGATGTTCAGCTATCGATGTCATTATCGATGTCATCATCGATGTTTTTGCAACATCTTTAAACTAATATAACCGGCCAATGCTCTGACTGCTGACCTACCGAGGGCCAAGTCCAAAGCTCAGCGGTCAGAGCATTAGACCGGATAAGTCATTTCTTATGAGACTTTCTATGTACATCTAGCGTGATTTAAGAGATCTTTGCAAAAAAAAAATAGATAAATATCTAACTGAATACATGTGAAATGTTTAAATAATTTTAACGCAAATTTTGTTGCGAAACAAATTACAAAAACACAAATGATCGGATGTTAATGACGGTAGTTGTTGACATTGAATGGGCGCCTTTGGCTTTCAAAGTAAAAAGTAAATAGTGTTGAATAATTTCGGCGGGCTGGATAGAACCACGATAGCTCAATTGGAGGAGCACCTGACCCGGTATGTCAGAAGGGTGCAGGTTCAAATCCTGCTCGTGGAAATTTTTTCAACATTTGTGTTTTTGAATACATGTGATTTGAATAGCTTAAATTTAGTTTTTCGTCGTATTTGTGACGAAGAAAGAAAGTTTTTCGTCGAAAACACTACGTTTTACCTTGTAGAATGTTTTAGTAAGCTTTATAACAAATGCGTAATCGGTGCGACTATAAACATGAGGATTGTGATTTTCCATACAGAGAAACGGTATTTGTCATAGAGTTATCAGTAAACCGGCATTACTGTTGTATAGTAATAGTACCTGCGCCACAAATGATCCAACAATTATAGTAAGTCGTCATACTGACTAATTGACATGATTTCAAACTGTTCGGCGATATACTTTAGATTCTAATGAAGTGCAGAATCTTACAAAAGAGAAGCGAGATTTTCCTCGACTATCGATTTATCAAAGTCTACTTTTGAAAGTCAAAGTCAATAGTACTCAATGTTGCAACCATAATGTTAACACAGATGTTGTTTTGCATATTAAAATAGTTCATTTAATATTTGTAAGCGTTTACGGACACTTATTGACGAGGATAACTGATAAAATTTCTAAATACTCGTAGATAATAAACTAGAATTTTGTTTAAAATTAACTATTGTTGCTACTACCAAGATCAAAAATCTTGGGAGAGCTTTCAACCGAAAGGAGCTCTTAAGAAACTCTGTTCTCTACTAACGTTCTAAATTTCTGTATTGAAAGTTTCATTAAAATAAACAATTTGGACAAAAATCGTTATCGTGAAATTAAATATTAACACGTTCACTGCTGGAGCCCAAAAACCTGCCCTGGTGATGTTACGGCTTACGGGTATAAGAGTATCCCGTACACCCAAGTTACTGTTTCACGAACATATACTTGGTTAGGTGCACAGCACTTCCAACTATGTTATCATGGCTCTGTTTTTTATTATTATTAGCCTTTATTGTCAACTTTCTTAATGTATAAGTAATATATACATGCTAATTAATTACAATGTCGGCGTGTTTTGCGACACTAAGGCTTCCTCCAGCTTTTTCAGTCTTCTCTTATTTTGGTCATTCTATGCCATAGTGTAGGTCCTGCAATTTTTTTTTTATGTCATCAGACCAACGTTTTCTTTCTTCTATTCGTTTAGAATCAAGGTCCACTCTATTATGACCTTTGTCCATTTATTTTTATTTTCTCTGAGCATGTGGCCTACTCAACTCCATTTAACGTGGCTCTGTCAAACCCGTGCAAATTGATTAACACTATATCTACTTGTGCTTTGTTAGCCAGACGGGACACCTTGGGCCGGAATGTAACAACTTGAAATAAACTTAAAAAAAAAAAGCTTAATGAATGCTTGTGCGAAATAGTAAAAATCAGCTTATTCCACAAGAATCAGCTGTTCAACGTAAATTGCGCATGACTTCACTTTTTCGTAATTTTATTTTTCTCCATTCTCAAATTGCCAAAATTAGCCAAATTTTCAGAGAAAGTTTATTATTATATCACCTTTCAAATGATACCACTTTCAATTTATTACACCCCGGCCCAGGTTTATATGAAAGGGGCTCCGTCTCCATTAATTAATGGTTTGAAATAAAAATAAACGAAATGAAAAGAAAAGTATTTATAAGAACACACACAGATACAATGTTACTTTTGGATACCAAACTGTAAAAAAAGATTTATGAAGTACATATCCTGAAGCTATTAACATTCAAAACCAATAGTGGTAATATTGAGACAATGCTTCGTCGGAGGCCGCCTACGAGAACGGGCTTGACTCACAAAGGCCCTTTGACGTAACACCTCCCTACAAGGACCGCGTAACCAGAAAGGGGTTATACGTCATCGCGGGAGCTCGATGGCGTAGCGTAGGTAGACGGCGCGTGCGCATTCGGGTAGCGATCTTAAAGGTTGAGAAACTTTGCTTTGTTCGGATTGGTGACCGATTTGAATTGCTTCGAAAGGCAATTCGAAGCTTGCTTCGAAAGACCCGGCTGTTGTTAGATGGCATTCGTTAAGGCCCAACAAATATTTATTAAAAGTTATGTATTTTCTAACGATCTATACTAATATTATAAAGAGGAAAGTTTGTGTTTTTGTATGTATGTATATTTGCAACGAATAAACTCAAAAACTACTGGACCAATTTAAAAAATTCTTTCACCATTAGAATGCTAGTTAGTACCTAAGCGCTGAGTAACATAGGCTATACTTACTAAAATATAAAAAAAAGAAATGCGGTACGAAGTCCGCCGGGTCAGTAAGTTTATTATATTAGACAACATCACATAGATACATTGTTTAGATCCCTAAAGCACTCGTATTATGGTAATCAGAATGAACGACGGTACCACAAGCACCCAGACCCGACACTATATGGAAAAATTCGTTTTCGACATTGACCCGATCGAGAACTGAAACCGGGACTTCAGAGTTAGCGTCTCGCCCAAAGTCCGGCATGCAAGTCACTTGGCTATGGATGTCGTCAATTATGTTTGGATTATGAAGTAAAAGTACTTTATATGTGTAAATAATATTATTTTTGTTTTCTCTTCAAAAAGATAGTCCAATCTATGATGGATCAGTGTTGGTACTGTAGCAACTGAGACTCCTTGCTCGGGCATACTTACTGGCAGCCGCCGTGGCCTGAATTCAAACGTAGTAGAAGAAAAAGATGGAAGAGAAAAAGAAGAACATCGCGGACTCGGTGACGGGTCACGACGACGAACAGATTGTTATTATCATTATTTAAACTAATATAAGTATTCGAAGCTATAAAGCATTATTATTCAATAAAACCCCGGTACCTTAAGTAACGACCCAGCGGGTTGTTACAGTACCAACATTACTGTACAGTAGGTTGGTTGTTGAAGCATTGATAAAATTATAAATCATATTGGGCCAGCATGGTGGGATATAGCCTAATCTACCCATAAGCTATTTTCATTTGCTAAGCCTTAGATCAAGAGCACGTTTAATTGCAGCAGGCTGATAACGATAAAATAATAAATATCATGTTTTTAAATGAAATTATTTTCTCGACGTCTTTAAAATTTGCAAAAAAAAATAACAAGCTCTCTTGAATAGACCCACGTCGGTAGCCATTAAAAAAATCCGTTATGAATAGTCACCACCACAAGAAATTGACCTGACTCACAGAAATCAACCGTTTGACGTAACAATCAAATTGGAGGCTTCTTAGTATCCGAATAGGATTCTCAGACAAAATCAATGACGAAACTAAAGTTTCACATGTTTTAAAGAAATATGTGTGACTGTGGGGTTTCCTTATAGGGGATTAAGGGGGTTTATTACAAAATCTCGCAATAAATAAGACATAAATCTTTAATGCCTTACATATAAACAGAGAATAAGCTTCGAAAAGTTATTCTGTGTTTTGTCTCTTTTACTCTCATATTTGAAATTAGCTGACCCGGCGGACTTCCTACCGCATTTTTTTTTTAATATAGCCTATGTTACTCGGCGCTAATGTAGCATTTTTAATGGTGAAAGAATGTTTTAAATCATTCCAGTAGTTTTTGAGTTTATTCGTTGCAAACATACATACAAACAAAAATACAAAGCTTTCCTCTTTATAATATTAGTATAGATGAAGTTTACATAACGAGAACAAAACACGGAATATCTAATCAAAGCTTATTCTCTGTTTATTTGTGTTTCACAAATTTGTTTAATTTTGCACGATAAGGTCATAATAATAGGTATAAGATATTTCCTTAATTCAGTCAATTGTCTTAAACGGGTAAAACAGCTCGAGTAGAAAACATTTTAATGGTCGATTCAAAAGTAATTATTTGCTAAAGAATAAATAAAATGTAGACTTTATAAATGAGAACAATATTGAGACAAACAATGATTTATATAGGTTGATGACAGCTGAAAATACCTCATTTCAATTTAGGTATTCTACATGTCGTTCCTTAAAATGTGACGTCATTATTAAATATATATACGTGCCGGATGGCATGGCTTATGCAGTTATAGTTTTATTGAACGTTTTATTGGTCGTACTCGTACAGACGCGCACATCAACCTAAAATTTTAATTTAATTATTTCCTCATAAGACTTTGAACTTTATTACTAAAGCATATGCTGACAATGTATTGAAGACATTTGACAGTTTTGAATAGGTTAAAGTGTAGGCCTGTTTACATTATGTCGTAGTGATATAGGGTATGTTCCGATATGCACTGCGAGCACTGTAAGGTGTGACGTGAATTTAGTATACTGCGAAGCCGTTCCTTTATAGTTAGCTATACTGGTTACTGTTTAAAACGGAACGCAGTCCAGTATACTGTCATCCATGCTGTTATCCATGTCATCATTTCTGGACGCTGTTGATCACACTGAGAGCACCTTACCTCCAAAATGCCAGTGCTTACAGTACAAAAATGGCGACGATTTATGACGTCATATCGTCGCTGTAGAATGAAACCTCGTGTGTAGATAGATTACCACGAGGTTAGACCTAGATATCCAAACTTTACAGGAAACAAAAAAAAATGGCTCATTTTGGGAATGTTTAAAATATTGACAAAAATAAAAAAAATATGCTGTTTTGACATACAAGGTTATCATTCTGCAGCGACGATATATTTCCCTAGGATACTGCGGCAGTATATTGTCAGTCCATAACGGAACAAATTTCTCACCAGTAAGAGCACTGCACAGTGCTCGCAGTGTATATCGGAACATACCCATATAGTCGAAGACGTAAAATGATGACGTTACTTTAGGATTATTTACATATAATTTTAAGCAAATATTGTTGCAAACAAATCACAATTATTGTGATGTTGATGACGTAGTTCTTTGCCGACATTGAATAGGGCTCCTTTGGCTTATAAAGTAAAAAGTAGATAGTGTTGATTAATCGGCGAATTGGATTGAGCCACGATAGCATAGTTGGCAGTGCACCTGACCCGGCATGTCATGGGGTGCGGGTTCGAATCCCGCTCGTGGTTTTTTTTTCAACGCTTTGTCTTTTTTCAATAAGTTACAGGTTTAAACCTGTGGGTCTTATATTAAAACTTTCACAATTCTTTCCTTTGCTTTCAATAAACCAGTGGCACCGTGGTAATCGAAAGTTACGTTGAAATTATCAGGAGTCATCAGTTCTTGAAGCATTTTCATCCTCGACATTCTCAATCTGCACTTCTGACCTTTGATGTTTTCTATCGAGTTCACTAGACTAGAATAATCACGTAGGAGGACTTTATTGCCAGCGGCGTCGGTCACCGTACTCAGTTTACCATTACTAGTGTTCACAGTGTTTTTTTATGCCTTATAAGACAGCTCTTGACCTCGATCTCGCCTGATGGTGAGCGTAGATGAAGTCTGCGACGGAGCGAGCTGCCCCAGAAGATGCCTATTAACTCTCGCCTTGAAGGAATTCAGGTTATAAGTTTTTGGGAACACAGACGATGGCAGAGAATTCCACTCCTTGCCAGTGCGCAGTAAAAATGATGACATGAAGCACTTAGTGCGACATAGTGGAATTACTACTATGTGGGGATGATATCCTGCAGTACGTCTGGAGGTTCGATGGTAAAAGGGCGATGGTGGCATGAGCTCGAAAAGTGAATACATAAATTATATTATCCGGTTAGAATATTCTTCGTCATAATATGCTATATATCTGCACTACGCATTGAGATGAAACAATAAAAACTAATTTTCTCTTGTTAATTTTTATATATGTTATTCGATTTACATGCCTTTACACGCTTTACGTGCCTTCCGTGCTTCGGAAGGCACGTAAAGCCGTTGGTCCCGGCTGCATTAGCAGTCGTTAACAACCACCAATCCGCACTGGGCCCGCGTGGTGGTTTATGGCCCGTTCTCCCTATCCATCCATAGGGAAGGCTCGTGCCCCAGCAGTGGGGACATAAAAATGAGCTGATGATGATGATGATGATTCGATTTAAACCTGACGTTATGACCTTATCAGAGTCCCTGGTCATAGTTAGACTGAGATGTTGGTTAGTTGATAATTCATTAGAAACTTATATCATACATCATACCATATATTTTTAAGTACCTATGTTTGAATCATAGATATCTAGAATCATAACGACATTTAGCTTACCAACTACGAGATTGCCTGCGAGTATTACGAGTACATCTGTGGCATAAAGATAAGCCAAACTATAAGTGGAACCCTAAAAAACCGTCCATATGTCAAGTACAGTTGTGACGTACGGAATGGCTTTGAAAAGGCTATTACCAACGAGACGCGCCTACCATCCCATTGTTAACTCGTTAATTCAATAAATGGAATCTTGGTAATTTGCAAGAGGACATTATATGTTCATATTTATTATAATGGCCAGATTGCAGAAACAGATATTGTTATACGTGAGGAATATGTAAGTTGCAAAGTTAATTTTATTTTCCAATTTGTGTTTTTTAATGTGTTTTATTCTATTTTCGGAATTGTTTAAACAGTTCATTAAGATAATGAGATGTCTATTTCTAGATTTATGTTGTGGAAAATAAGCTAGAACCTCAAGAACGTCAATTAACATCGTTTTGTACGTGTGCGTTCCGTTCCACACATAATGCGCTTACAGTAACGTATGTGTTGTGTGGGGATTAGGATTTTAAAATGACGGAATCCCATTATTTACTAAGTATATGATACAGAAGCTGATTACAAACTAAAACTCAATTTCATTGTTTTCTTTCAATTAAACACCTTGGCGTATCATCTTAGGGATGAATCGTTGCTCTTGTATAAGGATTTGGGGTAAATTACACCTTATTTTACCATTATAAGAAGGTGTAATTTCTCACGCTCTTGAAAGAGTTTACTTGATTTATTATGATAAATTTACAAGAAAAATAAATCCTAGTGGATCCATATAAGTGTTTCATTGTGAATACTATTAACATTTAACGATTAGTTAGCACCTTTTGTTATTCATTGTAAAAATGTGTCTAATAGGTAATGGATGACGTCGGAAGCGTCTTTTGGAATGAAAACACTAGGTTATTAGTTATATGGTAATGTAAATTGATGTTTTTGGGTGTGGCTCTATATTGTTAAATATAATTAGACTAATCTGAGAATTGCAAAAGAGGAGTGTCATAATACAGCACGTCAATCATGCTATAATAAACGAACAATGAGTGTTGAGTTGCTAAGGTAAAGCAACTTTCGCAAAGGTCGGTCTTTGGATAGGTGACCAAAAAGTTGTTATCTCGAGCTCCTCCGTACTTCGGAAGGCACGTAAAGCCGTTGGTACCGGTTGCATTAGCAGTAGTTAACAACCAATGCAACACATTAGACCAGCGTAGTAGTTTATGACCCATTTTCTCTATCCATCCATAGTGGGGGGGTTGAGCCCTAGCAGTGGGGTCATAAAGATGGCCTGGTGATGACGCCTGTGTTCTAAATGCTCCTCACATAGGCTTATAATGGTGGAGGAGACTCTAAACGTGCAGATATTTCTAATAGTGCAACATTTCTAGCTCCTTCGTTACTATAATATTTGAATGGTCGAATAGACTTACATATACTAGCGCTTCAAACAATGGAATAGGTCGGGTGTGTGTTTGTAAATAAATTGGTCTATTGAGACATTTGGGTAGCATCCATCATACTTGGGTGTATTAATAGTCAGTTAATAAATGCATTTATAATTAACTGCCATTGGTTCAAGGTTGATAGTGGTGGATACGTAGGTATGTACAGTCACAAGCATTAACATGTAAACTGTGTAACTCTTAATACAATGGAATAAGAGTCAAAAAGAGGAGTTCTTGGCGGGAAAGTGAAGAATCATGTCTGCGGTTTTGTTTTATTTTCTTAAATTTGTGTTATATGTCGAATATTAATGCGAAATAATGGTGCATGAGTGTTGGCAAATGAAACGAAACAGTGCAACGTCACTTTTCAAATTCTCTCAAGAAGTCCGCCCGAGGGCTTAGTAAAGCCCCACATCTTTACTGAGACACTCGAGGGGCCGGGGGATATCATTTCTGTTTTCTATTATCATTCTTCATCATCATATAGGTAGGAAATATTGTTTATTTATGTATTACTTGTAAGAAAAAATTACTTTGACACTGGCTAAATGTGCTAATCGCACGAAGCCAAAAAACTAAAGGAAAAAAAATAGTCAAAAGTACGCATCAGACTACCATAAACTGTCAAATTTCCTCAACAGACTTTAAACTTTATGTCCATTACTTAAGGTTTAACACTCAGATAATTGGTGATAGGACTTGCTCCGTCCGCTAGGCTAGCTGCTTCAGTCTTATCTTTCTTTGTCGCAATTAAAACAACGATAATTAGAGATATTGAAGCCAGCTCGTAAGAAGTTGAAGATTCTGGGTGAAGTGCGCTTCCACCTTTGTTATTATCGTCATTTACCATTAGGTGAGTGAGATGTAGACCAAGCGCTTCTTCATATGTAAAAAAGGCATAAAGGATCTAAGTCGTTATAAAACGTTATAAAACGTAAGATGACCAATTTATCCATAATACTTATAGGATACCGTTACTACCTTCAACATTATCAGCTTTTAGCCAATCAGCCTATCAGGCGAGATGTTGAGGAATATTTAAAAAATACGAACTCTTTAAATGCGGATAATGGGCTGCAAAATTATTGAACTTTGACGCAGGGTCCTTGATTAGTAACTATCCTTATAGGTACTAAGAATATCATATGCATTGAAAAATCCCGTGACCTTTGCGACACGCGTCATAGACATTAAGTGATGCTTACATGCTACTGTTTGACAACTTCATTTAAAAATAGCTTTACAAAATGGTCAAAGTATGACAATCAAAATAATCTTGACTTATAGCCCATCTGCGAGTGTTGGTAGGGTACCACACAAAACTTTTTGTTTATATTTTTTGACTTACTTATGTTTTTAAAAATTTTACTTTTTTTTTAAGTTAAATTTAATTTAGTTTTTTTTTCACTGTATTTTATAAATATTTAGGTTTTTTTCTTTGTCCTTTTTTGTTACTTTTGTTTTTATACTGTTTTTACTTTTATCTACTTTGTTTTTGTATTGTATTGTAAATCGTGTGTTTGTTCGAGTGTGTCAATAAATAATTTGCTTTCTTTCTTCTGCCTTTTCTTTCCTAGCAACTTATGCAAAGCTGTTAAAAATGCGTTACATAGTTCAAAAACGTTAGCTGAAAGTCTGTGAAAAAAGCTCTACGATAATGAAGAAAGACGTTGAAGACAAAAAACGCTGGAGGAGTTTGGTCTACCGGTCAAATACTAAGGTGACTAGTGACAAGCTGCCTAAAAGCAGCATATTATAATAATAATAATAGTTTATTGCGGATAAACAATCCATAACCAATATGACATTACAATCATCAATCAAATAAAATTAAAAACAAAATACAAATTAAAAAACAAAATAAATAATGACTTAATTAATTAATAACAGGTTCAAAAAAAAATTATAAAATTAAAACTTCTGATTAATAAATAGATATAAAATTAAATGGACAATATTATATAGACATAATTACAATTATAGTCTGGGTGCCTAAGTGTGATTTTTCGCATACTTCTTCATCACAGCAGATATGTTTGGCAGAAAAGATCTCTTTTAGAGACCGATTTAGCTTCGTATATGCCTTGCGTAACGTTATTCTTGGTGCAAAAGATTTGCTTCATAGACATATGGTTGAAATCATTCAGAACGTAAAGAGGTACCAGATGTTCTTTATTTATTCGAACACAATGTTTTAAACACAGCAGCAGTTGCACCAATATTCGACAGGAACCAATGAACGACATTTTCTTTTCCTTTAATCATTCAAAATAGGGGTCAGTAACTGATACAAGTCTTTAGCAAAAATTTAAAACAGACAATCTGCTTCCCAGTTGTCATTCCGTAAAATTTCTATGAAAATCTATGTCGCTTCAGCTTCATCGGCCTTTTTTGGGGGCGGCGAGAAACTTAAAGGGTTCCTCAAGCCGTGTGAAACGAATCACCTTCGGAGGTTTTCTAGCGGGAACGGTCCCTGTGCCCTACTAGATTGTCCAAGGGTTCGGATTAGGCATGAGTTCGATATATCAAAACGTAACTAAAAACGGATATAAGCCCCATATCATATCATATCGATATGGAAAACATCATAACCGATATAAAAAAAACTACCGAATATCGAATCGAAAACTAAAACTGCATATGAGAACGTGATATGATAAAACGCAAAACTTTATACCGTTACGTAACCAATATAATAACCATATCCAAAGATAACTAAAACCACTGTATAACTCCAAAATATTTTGATATTCACATCTTTCCTTTCTGACTAAGCATAATCTGTATGGTGTAAATGTGACGAAGCGAATATGAATATAATAGATTTGACTTTGCATTTTATTGTTAAAGAATAAGACGTAATTTGGTGAAAAGCGATTATCAACCAAGATAGTTTCGTGTGCGTTTTGTTGAGAAAATGAAATAGGAGTCTAACCGCCCTAAACATAAAGAATAGATTTGCGTAAGTATTTGTTGTTGTGTTGTTGATCGTTTTCAGTTTTCTTATTGGTAGCAAACCATCTCACTGATATCGATATCTGAAAACGGTTTTCGATATCGATATGAAAACTGAATATCGGTTACGTAACCGTTATCATAGAAAACCGAAAACGCCCATGTCTAGTTCGGATCGGATAGAGAACGACAACAGTGTAGAGAACGCTGGACTTAAACTGATAGTTTAGTAAACAATGCTATTAATTATAGTTTTATGATTTTAATAACGGACAGGAGTATATTACGATTTAACCTTTCTTTGAATAAAACAGTTGTTTAATTATGTAGTAGGCAATTTAGCGAATTAACGGCTTAATCTTTTACCAATCATGATAAGATTTAAACCTGTTTGTTTGAAAATAAATTGGTGTTGATAACACTAACGATTTTTTTTCTCTGCATCTGCGTCATTGAGTTCTATAATTATTCTTTTTATTATTAAATGGCGACTGGTTTTGACACGAGGATCGTATGTTTTTTGTGGTGACTTATTTTTACGCAAACTAGTTTGCTTTCGAATGGAAGTAATTCTCAGGACAAAAACAACGTCGATTTTTTTTAATTAATTTTTTTGTATTTTTTGAAATATGTTTTTGGTTATTTTTTTTAACATATACTTACCTTAGCGACAGCTATCAGCACGTGACCACGGAACAAGCCCGGTGAAGCTGAAAATGCTGTCTGAGGCAATCAGCAAACTCTCTCCAAAAAAAAAAACGTGACCACGGCCACGGCCGGTGCATTTCAACTTTTAACTTCCTTACTTATTACCTCCTATTACCTTAGGAAATGAGGATTCTGAGTAAAGCGCCCTATCGAAGCTTCTATCTTCAGTTGTATCGTCATTGAACATGGGGGAAATTAGTAACCACGTATTAGAAAAATATTTTTAGCTATATTGATAATATGTTTGGAAGTCATTTAACTTTAGCAATTGCAGACCGAACGCGTGAACCACTTATATATATTTGTAGAACCAAATATTTCTTATACCTGACAAAAACTAGCTGCATATCTTCGTACATCAGTGCTACTAACGTATTTACTAATTAGCATCGAAATAGAATTACCTAGCGGCGGCGCCATGGTAAGGGAAGCACGGACAGACAGACGTGCGAGCGGCAAATTTAATAGTGTTCGTTAAGGCGAAGGGTATAAGGCACACTGGCGCCGCTAATGGATTTAATTTGATAACTGCTAAACTGGATTTTTTTTCAAACATTGCGGACCTTCCGACACTAGGCAAACATCTATTATTTAATAATTGTGCACTATTTTTAGGTTTGTTTTTGTATTCATTCGCTAACACCAAAAGTGGCCATTGTTTGTGAATAAATGCGATAGCCCGTTTTGTGAATAAACCACGCAACAAAAAGTAATGCACAATTATTAAATAAATACTATGGATTCTTTCCTGTTATCCGACGGTACGCAATTTTTAAAAAAAGATCCGGTCCGTTAGTAATTGTCAAATTATCAATTTATGGCGCTAGTGTGCCTTACTCTTCGCCTTAATATAGATAGTTGACAAGATTATTCAACGTCTGATACTTGGCGATCGATCGATTGATATCTCGTGAAATCGATACGTAGTCCTGTCAATTGTGACGCCATTTTGTTTTTTAACTTTAAACCGTCCTGGTCTAGTCTAGAGGAGGTAGGTTGGCGCGTACGGGTTGCAATCGTGCATAATAAGCAACTTTCGCAAAGCCCGTCAATGGATGGGTGTCCAAACTAAAAAAGCTCGAGCTCCTACGCACGGAAGCTCTTAACCGCAATGGGCCAATGAGATGGGTTATAGCCCCATCTCCCTACATAAAGCTATTTGCGAAAGTTTCCCTAGCCGATGAAGATGAATGATTGTTTCCAAAAAAAGGTTTTTGATTATAGTGTCTACCTAGCTATCTATATGAAAGAACATAAGTGAACCGTTGCATGGCTCTACATTGAAAAATCCTACTTATTCTAGTTTACTTTACAAGTATTTTGACGATCGCATTAGAATAACAACTTTTTTCCTAAATACTGAATATAAAATATATTCAGTTAGCTTTAATTTATAAGGCGAAAACGCATTTTCTACACCAATCAGTAGAATGTTTCTCCGTACGAATAAGGCGTAATAGTTGTCTGTAAATGGTGAAGAACGCTGGCTTGAAGCCCCAAGTCTCTAATACATGCGTAGTTCATGTACATACATTTGGTTTAAATCCTTATTTAGAGAAATAATGAATTTTTGTTTTACGTGAGAGGAATTCATTTGTTTATTACATTTCGTAATGACAAAATTAAACTCAGACTTCTTGATGGAAACCCGAAAATACATTCAATTATCGTTACCGGTAAAAAGCATAAAATTATAAGAAAAATGACATAAAATGGACTAGTGATGATGATGATCGTTTTCGAACTTTGAATGAATGAATGAATGAATAAATTCTTTATTAAATAAACACTTTAAACAATACATGTGTGAACTGATCTCCTATATAAGGTTTTACCCCGTGTTATGAGATACCGGCTCCTCCTTTAAAATACATAATGACATAATATATTAGTGTAAATTTAGTGCTAGTACAATGGACATGAGTTTTGTATATTTTTTTTTATAACAAAAACAAATCTTTGTTATTAAAATTTGTGATGAAATCAAATTGTTTTGCGGTGTCTGTGGTCACAGGACCACCAGAAATGGCCAGCGCAGACGAGGAATAGTCATCGGTGTATTTTTGATTATTTACATATAATTTTACGCAAATATTGTTACGAACAAATTACAATTTGAAAAATTTTTTTCAACACTAATAGATAATTTAGAATTGGACGCAGATTTAAAGCCCGTCGTGCATTACGCGATACACTATTAAGTGATCTATTTTAATAATCAAAAAAGTACGCTGACGACTGTCTCTCGTCTGCGCAGGCCTTAAACGACATACCTACGTCAGAGTAATAATAAAGTGTACCAAATAATAAAAAATAATGTCTTTTCTAGGTAAATAAAAACTAAATGTAACTATTTAATAATTAAAACTCTTACCGAACTTCTTCATATGAAAGTGTTGTAATGTCCTTAGTTATTTACCTGAAAACAGAAAAAAAACTTGTTAGAGGGTAATTTTTAACAGCTGCAGCAACAGGTGCAAATCGTCTCTGTATTCGGTCTGTTCATCACTTTACCAACAGTTGAGATAAATCCGAATCACTTCCCTGTTTATAAATAAATGCCTACATACATTCTCACGCCTCGGTGGCCGAGTGGTAGAGCACTCAACTCAATCCCAGCTCGGGCAAAATGTATTTCGGTGGTTTCGAACCCACATTTGGCAAGCGTGGTGATTAAGTCATTACCCATCAATTATAGCGATGACTTGATTTCAATGATCCTTCTCCCAAAAAGGGACAGAGAGAGACAGAGCATCAAAATTACCAATTCTGAGTAAACTCGCCGTCAGTGACCTCGATACCACACTTAATTAAAAGTAGGACTCTGATTTTGTATGTATGTATGTATGTAACGAATAAAGTCAAAAACTACTAGTCCGATTTAAACAATTCTTTCACCATTAGAATGCTACCATAGACATGTTACTAACATAGGCTATATTAAAAAATTATAATAAAATAAAATACTAAAAACGACAATTTAATTTTCCAAAACAAAATGATTTGTTTGTTTTGTTGTCATGGAAACCATTGATATATTTAACTTAACTAGTGGTCGCCCAGTGGCCGAAATTCGACAGTAATTTTATTAAGGCTGCACGGATTGTATCCTAAGCAATGAAAAATTTAAAAAGATAAAATGTGAGTTTGGGTTGGCATTGACAGATTTCGGCCGGTCCTCATTTTTGAAATCTTTGAAAAGAGTAAGTATCTAAGCGTGTGTGTCAAATACATGGTAGTGTGTGTAATGTTTGTTTTATTGATTTAATGTATTTTTTATGCATAAATAAAAAAAAATTAACATTCTGCAATCCTTCTTTATATAAACTATAAGTGTGCGAAATTTCATACTCATCCGTCCACGCAATTTTCGTAAAACCCCTTTTTACGAAAATTGCGTGGACGGATGAGTATGAAATTTCGCACACTTATAGTTTATATAAAGAAGGATTGCAGAATGTTAATTTTTTTTTATTTAGTTTTTGCTTCACGTATTATTATATAGATATTGGAAGCTGTCAAAGCGGTACGAAGTCCGGCGGGTCATTTAGTATTATATAAAAGCTTGTCGCGAGATTTAAGTAAGTACTCGTATTTAATTACATTGAAAATTTTAATAGTTAAAATCAATCATATCAAGTTACTTAATATACTTGTTTATCTACACAAGTTAATCTCTCGACAAGCTTTTATATCATATAAATTGTGTAATGACGTTATAAGTTGATAGTAAAAGTTTTAAAGTAAAAGTTTATGTATATTTCTCTTTTTAGCGCTGTAGTAGTATAAGAAAATAGAAAGAAAATAAAAGCTTGTTCTTAAAAAAGGTTTTACTTTATTTTTTTTTACTTTTTAGTTCTTGCTGGACACGTTTCTGAGTCTGTTCATCTGATTCCTTTCATTTGATACCCATATTGTAAGCAAGCATTAAAAACTTAGTCCGCCATATTGGATTTAGAGTTACATCACTTTATTTTTCGAGTTATTCTCAGCAAGCCCTTTCATTTCATACCCATAATGTAGAAATGCAGTAAAAATAAAAAGTCAGCCATCTTAAGTGTGCCGCCATCTTGGATTTAGATTGACGTCACACAATTAACCATGCATTGTCATCCGAACTGAAAATGTATACAAAATTTCAGCTCAATCGGTTGAAGATACTTATCTGCTTCAAAATTGAGTTGCAAGATTCCACCCGAACAAACATGCATTGCAAGTTAAATAAAAGCTTGTAAATAATGTCATATAAAAATATAACCCACCTATGTATATTAACACTACCTATGTACGTTGTTTTTTTACCCGCCACTATGATTAGCGCCTAGGTGGCCTGGTGGCTAACACTCAGAATAATAACCGGAGGTCTTGAATTCAATTTCGAGGTCGCGCAGTTTGTTTCAGATTTCTTGAAGCATAAGCCACATTTTGCAAGCGTGGTGATTAAGCCAATACCCTATCGATTGTAGCAATGACTTGATTTCAATGATGGCGGCCTTTGCCCAGCAGTCATATAAACTACCAGCTTTTGCTCGCGGCTTCCCTCTTGTAGGCTACACTATGTGTGATTGTTTGTAATAAAAACTAAACTTTTTAAAGGTACGTTCATGTTAGGTAGTTGGTCCGTGGATTAAACTTTAAAAATGTCAGATTTCCATACAAACTTTCCACCCCTCTCTAAGGGAGGTTTTCGAAAAATGCTAAAACACGTCATTCTTTGTTTTTGTTGAAAAATCTATAGATCAAATAAAATATTCTTTTTGATCGTTATTATTACTTAAAAGTAACGATTTCCCCAAAAAAAAACCTTCTTCCCCTTTTTACTGCTTTAAAGGAAAATAAACAAAATTCCTGAGACATGTCATTTTTTATTTCTTTTCAAGAAGCCAAATACCAATTTTCATGTATTTTACTTTAAAACTGATGGACTTTCATACAAACTTTCACCCCCTATTTGACCTCCTCAAGGTATGATTTCCGTAAAATCCTTTCTTAGTGGCTGATTACGTCACTCAATTAACCTACCGTCCAAATTTCATCTAATTAGCTCCAGTGGTTTCGCTCGGCGATAATAAATCAGTCAGGACAAGTCATTATATGTATATAGATTTACTTTTAATACTTAAATGATAAAAAAGAGTATTTTTTAAAACAATCCCAAATGGATACGATTAAGTCGCTTTAAAAAAAACTAAAGCGATAAAAAGTCACAATAATCCAGGGTACCTAACCTCACAACGTGACGTCATTGCACCGGAAACTGACGTAGCAGAAAAAAAACGACCTATTGATCTCTGTTCGAGCGCATCGAAGTCGAACCGACGAATAAAGTTACGCGACGGCCGGCATAGTAAATAACCATACCTACACATACCTAAATACATAAACACTTATATACTAGTACACAATAATACCGCCCCTGATGTCTATTATTGGTTGACACCGATCTAACATCCAGAGGTCACCGGCTTCTATTCTCACAAACTATTACAATTTATCGTGCTCTCAATTAGACCAGATCCGATCCAAACCCTTCGGAGGATCTAGTATGCCATTCCCTCTAAAAACCCTCTCTCGGTGTTGCGATTACACGGCTAGAGGAAGCCTATAAGTCTAGCCTATAAGCCTATAAGCTCACCATTGTTTGTAAACTATTCTCTGTATTTGTGTTTATGTGCAATAAAGAATATATATTATAAGTTTCTCGCTGCCCCTAAAAATTCCGATGTCGCTGAAAAGGGCGCCTGAGCCATTAACAAACACTCTTTAAACAAATTTTATTACTTTTTGTTGGTTTAATTTAAATAGTTATAATAATAGTGTACGAGAATGTCGATAGTAGGACTTCGTTTTAATCTGCCTGGCTGTCACCACTACCAGTATCTTCAAAAAAATCCAATCTTACAAATTGTTAATCCAAGTTTTTTTATACACGTCCAGTATTTAAGCCTCTACCGCCTGGCATTTCAGGCCAGACACACCGTTAGTCTAACTCGCAAATTAAGTCAACACATTCCATTTACTTCGTATATATTTAGGGATCCTTCTCTATATAAATTTTTACTATAACAAATCTCACGCATCCGTGCTGGCAATGTGCTTAAAAAGGGGCAAGTTTTCGCATAGTTAGAACTAATACTAGTAGAACTAATACCCGCGACTTCGTTCGCAATACTACACTGTCCCACAGGAACCCGTTACCGGGATAAAAATCCTATATCTTGCGAGTCATGGTCTGTCTATGTGCAAAATTTCATCGAAATTCGTTTAACCGTTCTAAAGTGATGCACTTACCAACGAACAGCATTCCTTTTTTATTTTAATAGATTAGCAATGCGAATTTAAGTTAAATAGATCACTAAGTTTTTATTTAGAGTATCTTGAGTGTGTCATGCTCTCTTTACTGTCTCTGCGGTGGTGGCGTGTGCGTCGGGTCGTTACGTTTCCTAAAATATGGTTGAGCGAAGCGATGGCTGATTCATATGTCATACTCGTGAACGGGTGCCGCCTGTGGAGGCTGGTCTGCTCACGCATACTTATTTTATTTTTAGTATTTTTCACTATAATTTGACTTTGTTTTTCTTAAACAATTTTTGACTTTTACGATAGTGCTGTAGTGGTACTGTATGACATTGTGGAAATTGTAACTTTTACCTGTTGCAAATTTGTTAACGTATATTTTTTATTTTGTGTGTTTTTTTTTACATGTTGTGGTTGTCTTCTATATTTTTTGTGTTTATTGTAATGGAAAGTGTCCTGCTATGATAGAGCATTTTCCAATATTTTTGACGCTGTAAGGGAGAAAAGAGCTGGACACTTGCTGAGTTTCTTGGCGGTTCTTCTCTGTACAAGATCTCCCGCCCAGAGTAGACTTACGAATCGATGGCATAGTGACATTCATAAGAGCTACTTGTAGCCTAAACTGAATAAATGATTTTGAATTTTGAATTTTGAATTTTGAATAAGATGCCCTAACCAACGAACAGCAAAAGTTTTTATTTTTATCGATTAGCAATGCAAATAAATTAAAACACTGATACACCTTTTCTGTAACACCTTACGTAAGCTATATCGATACCGAAAAAAAAATATTTGCACAACAATACCTCTTTCTGTCCCGAACAAATTGACTTTATACATCACTGCATTTCAATGGACGACCTTGCATTCCCCGTGTTACGTTTCTACGAGTGCTTTAGTTACACTAACTCTCAATATTAGGAAAACAATGAAGTAGGCCATTCAGTGACGTCAATGCGCATGCACACGACAATTATACGCGAGTCGTTTACGCAACGACATTGTAGTGTAAATAATTTGTGAATCAGCTAACCGACACCACTTTGTTACGCTGGGAGTTTGCCCTTGGCATGTTTTGTATGAAATGTAACACGTGAACTGACACTGAATGCTGTGTCCGAGTACTCATCACCATCGTCACGTTCACGAACACCAGAATTTGTATGGCAATGAAGATGCAGCTGCGTCTCCTGACAAACGAGTCAAAGCGATTTTCGGGAATCGAATACAGGACCCCTGAATCCCAGGCTGTTGGTCTAACAGCTAGGTCACAGAAGCGGTTCAAGTAATAAACATTAATTTATAAAAAAGTGTAATTGCTTTTAAGCAACATCGTTCATACTTAGAAAGGCTAAAAATGTGGAACAATAATTACTAGACTTTTATTACAAAAGATCATATCTGTCTGTGTGTCAATAGCAAGCAGCTATACTCATTAACAATTCTTGTTGCAATAAAACTGGCAATGCGAAAATTGTTACAATCTTACTGCATTCTTTCGTACGTAGAACATAAAGGTATATGATTAATATCCATTCTTTATTATTAGAGGAGCTTGATCTTGCGCATTCAGGTTGTTAAGCAACTTTTGGATATGGTGGCCTTATCATCATTTAACATCAGGTGAGATCAAGGCACTGTGCTTAACCGTTAATATTAAAAAAAACTACAATCAAAGTTGTTAAATACTAAAAGCTAGACGAATTAAACACAATCATTGCAAAGTATTTACGCAAATGTAATAAAAAGGAAAATACCATAAATAACTCGCAAATGGATTGCTATTTCGACGAAAATGATGACTAATATCTTTACTATAATAATTCGGGGGCAAAACCTTAACCGCGTAAATAGCAGACGCGTAATGCGCAATACATGGGAATCAAAAAATCCTTTGTTTTCCCCGTATGCGCATACGCCTGTACCATTCAACCAATTACGACGAACCATTGGTAAGTTGTTGCGCACGCCCGCGAAGTTTTCCGATTTCTGGAGAGAGTTTATTGTTGGCCCAGACGGCCTTTACAACGTTATCGCACTTTTTTGGGGGCAGCGAGAAACTTAAAGAGTTCCTCAAGCCGTGTGATCAGAATACCGTCAGATTTTTACGGGGAATGGCATTACGCAAGCGTGTCCCCAATCCCTACTAGATTCTCCGAGGGGTTCGGATCGGACACATTTCCAAGTAGGAAAAACCATCACGGGACACGGTGGTTCACAGGTCGTAAGTAGGGTATTATTGGGCATTCTACTTCACTTTTTCTTAATCGTTCGCTCACTTCGTTCGCTCTCTCGAAAAAGTGAATTAGAACGCCCAATAATCGATATGGATTATTAGCTTTTCCGTTATTTAAGCGTAGCAACCATTTTATGTAGTCATTTCTGAAAAATCCTTTTAACACTGCAGTCAAATTTAATTTTTAATCATAAAATATAATGAAATTCTTAAAACAAAAAGAATCGTTAAAATTGGAATGTATTTGTCCAACTTCATTGACAGGGGCAAGTCGACATGGAAAGTTATTGCCAAATACAATTCGTTGTATTGTTTGCGGTCCATCTAATTGCGGGAAAACCAACATAGTAATAAGTTTATTATTACATAAAGATGGTCCACGATTTCGAAACCTGTACGTGTATTCTAAATCTTTGTATCAACCTAAATACATTTATCTCGAAAAAGTTTTAGAATTGGTTCCAGGTACATCATTTCACAAATATAATCATAATAGCGAAATATTGAGCCCTCACGAAGCGTCACCGGATTCCATTATTATTTTCGATGATGTTGCTTGTGAAAATCAAAACAACATCCGTAACTATTTTGCTATGGGGCGTCATAGGAATATTGATTGTTTTTATATCAATCAAACTTACACCAAAATACCTAAACAACTCGTAAGAGACAATTCTAACATGATTATATTGTTTAAACAAGACGACGTAAATTTAAAACATGTTTATGATGAGCATGTAGGGTCTGATATGTCATGGTTTCAATTCCGTGAAATGTGTTCAAATGTTTGGAAAACACCATACAATTATATTGTCATAAATAAGGATTGTGAGCGAAATAAAGGATGCTATAGAATGACGTTTGATACATTTATAGTCGTAGATTAATAATTACATATACGGATGTTATAATATTTATAAATCATTTCCACATGAGATTTGGAGGTGAAAGGAAACCCAATAAAATGGAAAGAGATCTAAAGAGACAAATCATTAAATCAGCATCAGCTGTTAAAAGAAAGTTTGACATGATAAAGGATGCAAAAAATACAAGAAATAATACGTTAGAAACAATATTTAAACCCATAGTTGACCCTCTTAATATGATAGCAAATAAAAATGATGAAAAGCACCATGACAAAGAGACTGTTTATAACCCCGTATTAAAAAAAATAAAGAATAATGAAAGCGAAGCGTCGTATTCGTCTATTGAAGAATTTAACGAACTAAGCAGCGAAGATGAGGAAGAAAATCATGAACAATTCCGAACAACCGACAAAACCCTTACTGTATCACCTACTCAAGACCATGATGTGAGTGAAGGTTCGTTCAAATCGCTACAATCATCGCCAAACGTTAAAAATCAATCTTTATCATGGTCTACATCATCTGAAGTATTTAGTGCTATACCTTTTGGAATAAGAAATGAACAAGGAAAACTTATGCTTGGAAAAAGTCGCGTTTATGATGACGGCACCACTCTAATAATTGGAAATCATAATTTGAGAAACACTCTCGGTTTAAAAGAACTATTGTATAAAAAGAAACCAAATCTAGATGATATCACAGATAACGACCTTGAAAACTATAAACTACTACTTATCGATACTAATGCACACAGACGTAATTATGATCCATCTAAACCAATAAATAGCAACAAGGGATTTAAATACATGAATATTATAAAGCCATTATTCAAAATCTCTAGAAAACCAACCACTAGTACAGAGAGTATTCCTCGAGGAAAAGGTATTGAACTTGTAAAAAAAGTAAAAAGAAATACAGATTTAGTTTACTGGGATGATCCTAACGAGTTAGTAAAACGACTGAAATTACTGTTCGCATCACGAGATGCTGGTAACACTGGGTTAGATAATGAAATTATTGCAATCATCGAGGAACTTCACGAAGCCGGTATCATAAACAAAGAATAAAAACAAATAGCATCGGGAAATTTGTGCAGTATACTTACAGTAAACAAAGCATCGGGACCGCAATGAATATAGATAAATTCGGTCATCACGTTCATAAACGTTTACGATTATCTGAACATATTGATATCTATAACGATACGTTACAGAAGTCTGAAACGGGAGAATACGATTTAAAATCGTCCAAACTAAAAGGCTTGTCGTCTCCAGACAAGGACGATGAAGCTGTAAATAAAGCATATTTGGATAAAACAGTTCAAGAGCTGAGAAACGAAATAAACCAAGTTAATAGTCGTGTATTAATTTATTTAAAGAACTTGGAATCAGCGAGAACAGATCGTTTATCTTCTATGTTTTACTCAAAAATAGAAATAGACCGTATGATTCAAGCCAAACAAAAATGAGTAAGAAAGAAATTGTAGACGAACTTCACAGAGCGGCGAGAAGAAATTTTCCCCGTCGAAGTACAATTATAAAAAGAATAGATGATTTATGGCAAGCAGACCTTATGGATTTTCAAAAGTACTCACAGTTTAATAAAGGATATAAATATGTTTTAGTCGTAATTGATACTTTATCGAAATATGTGTGGGTTAATCCTTTGAAGTCAAAGAATAAAAGTTGTGTTACAAATGCAATGCAAAATATATTAACCACTTCATCTCGAAAGCCCAAAAATTTACAAACAGATTTAGGCAAAGAATTTTACAATGAAAATTTTAAACAATTGACGATAAAATATAACATAAATCATTACTCCACTTACTCTGTAAAAAAGCTGCAATTGTTGAAAGAGTAATAAGAACTCTAAAAAGTCATCTTTACAAATTATTTAGCATCTACGGTAAATATCAATGGATACAAAAAAATTTGGAAGACGTTGTACTATGCTACAATAATACTATTCACCGTGTAACAAAACTTAGGCCTATTGATGTTAGCAAAGAAAACCAGTTGATTGTTAGGTCCAACATTATTAAATCACAAATTACCAGAAAACATCAAAAATTTAAGTTCCATCTTGGGGATCAAGTCCGGATAAGTAAATACAAAGAAGATTTCTGCAAAGGTTATACTCCAAACTGGTCAACAGAAATATTTTATGTTATTAAAGTCAAAAATCATACAAACCCTGTTACTTATCACTTGGAAGACAAACATAAACAGAGAATTTTAGGATCTTTTTACGAGCATGAATTACAGAGAACCAAATTTCCAGATATTTATCTTATCGAAAAGGTTTTAAAAAGAAAAGGAAACAAACTCTTTGTCAAATGGTTAGGTCTCAGTGATGGTGAAAACAGTTGGGTTGATAAAAATTCATTGGTGTTTTAATATAAACTAAGCATTATTATTTATCCGCTCACTTTATAATCATCGATGACGGAAGGAAGTGGTATTATTAACAACTTAATAAATAACATTCCGTTTGAGTTACATTTACCTGGATATCAATTTTGTGGTCCAGGCACAAAACTTAAGAGAAGATTACTCAGGGGCGAACGAGGTATAAATAAATTGGATGAAGCTTGCATGTACCACGATATCGCTTACAATAATAAAGATTGGAACGTTAGACATAACGCCGATTTAGAACTTTTAAATATGGCAAAGAAAAGATTGAAATCGAAAGATGCTGGGAAAGGAGAAAAGATTGCATCATGGATAGTAAAAAATGCAATGAAAGCAAAACTTAAAGCCGGAGCAGGAGTACGGTCATTCATGAAAGGTGTTAAAAAAATTCAAAAGCAAATGAAAAAATTGAAATGTAATGACAACCGCACGACTATAAAATATGCGCATGCAGCTGCAAAAAAAGTGTTTTCTAATATAAAAGGAATACGCTTCCCACGCTGCATTCCTGTTCCGAAAACTGGTGGGTTGTTACCCCTCATACCAATCTTTGCTGGTTTATCAGCTCTTGGTTCACTCGCTGGAGGTGCTGCAGGTATAACAAAGGCTGTTAACGATTACAAGGTTGCTCAAAAAAATCTTCAAGAATCTGAACGTCATAACAAGATGATGGAAGCCGTTGCACTTGGGAAAGGATTGTATTTGAAGTCTCACAAAAAAGGAGCGGGCTTGTACTTACAACCTCCAAAAAACTAATTAAACGGCTACCCAAACGAGCACTTACTAATCTAGATATATTAAAGCACTCAGTTCATATTCCATATTTTCGTGGCGTTTTTATGCGAGATACGTTACCATCAAAACCAAGAAAAATTGAATGTGCTATTCTAAATTTAGATAGTTCCAGAAATCCGGGAACTCACTGGGTAGCCTATGTCAAGCAAAATGAATACTGTGAATATTTTAACAGTTTTGGTAACTTAAAACCTCCGTTAGAATTAATAAAGTATTTGAAAGATATACACATAAACTATAATTACAAACAGTATCAAACTTTTGGCACTACGAACTGCGGTCATCTTTGTTTATTATTTTTAATTAAGTATTGGAAAAATCATTTATATAAAGGTTAAAATTAAAATAACTTGACAGTATAATTATGTCTTTCACTGTATCCATAACTGGGCAGGGAGCCTCCCTCGTAACAAACTACTCACCTACTTTAGAATTACGTGGAGAATATGAGTGTGGACTTCTGTACTTTTCTACATTTAATTCTATTCCTAATATAGACGAAAGAAATAATAAGTTTTACTATGGTAATAATGAGGTCATTGAAATTCCAGAAGGATCATATGAACTTCAAGACATTTGTGATTTTTTAAAAGGCAATGTCAAGAATACTGCATTAAAATTGAGTTGTAATAATAATACACTCAAAACCAAAATATTCTGTTCAGAAGATGTTCACTTTGAGAAAAGTAATTCCATCGGTAAAATTTTAGGTTTTGCTAGGGAAACAATAAAGGCTAATATAAGTTGCGAATCTCAGTATCCAGTCAGCATTTTATCTACAACCATCGTTCGCATCGAATGTGACGTAGTTGGAGGATCATTCGTGAATGGAAAAGCAAGCCATATAATTTACGAATTTGTACCTAACGTGCCACCAGGCTATCGAGTTATTGAGATACCCAAAAACTTAATATATTTTCCAGTCAACCAAAATTCAATCAGTGCGATTAATATTAGATTACTAGACGGTCATAATAAGCAAATCAATTTACGAGGTGAAGAAGTACAACTATACTTGCACTTTAGAAAAAAATGATAAATTTCAATAAAAACCCTACCCCATCAGGTGTTCAAGTCAGTTCCAAAGGTGCATTTAATAAAAGAACACCGCTTTTATTAAAAAAGAAACTTACTAAAAATAATAAAGATTTCCTAAAGCTAGTAGGCTTGTTAAAATGAATATATTAAATATATCTCAGCCGACATCATACGACAACAGTATCGAGAGTTTTGAATATCATTCGTATAAGCCGTATGTAACAAGTTTCAACAATAATGATGAAATAAGAATACCAATCAATCAGCAAGATTTGTATGTGTTGCCGTCACGCAGCACTTTGTATATTGAAGGTAAAGCTGATGTATATAACAGAACCACTAAAGAAAAGGTAACAAGTATGCATTTTGTAAACAATCCAATGTTTCTATTTCAAGATATTCGATATGAGTTAAATGGAATAGAAATAGATAAAATAAAAAATGCAGGTATCACGACGACAATGAAGTCTTATTTGTCGTTGAATGAAAATGAATCCAAAAGTGCAAAAGTATGGGGTTGGTCTCCTGCAGGAATAACCAATGTTACAAGCGGAGTTTTTTCTGTCTCAATACCATTAAATAAAATATTGGGATTTGCAGAAGATTATGAAAAAGTTTTAATAAACTGTAAACATGAGTTAGTACTGTTGAGAAGCAACACAAATGTCAATGCATTAAAATTGAGCAAAGAACAAATTGTGGAAAATATAGCTATAGATAAAATCGTTTGGCGTGTTCCGCATATTAAAGTGTCAGATCGAGAGAGAATTAATTTATTAAAACATTTAGAAAAAGATCGGGCCATCACACTGGCCTTTCGTAATTGGGACTTGTATGAATATCCGTTACTACCCAAAACACGTAAGCATACTTGGTCTATTAAAACTTCATCGCAAACAGAGAAACCTCGATTTGTTATTATTGCCTTACAAACAAACCGAAAACATAATGCTGAAATGTCAATGGCGGAGTTCGACCATTGCAATGTTCGTGAAGTAAGAGTGTTTTTAAATTCATCATATTACCCCTACGAAGGACTTAACATCAATTTCTCTGACAACAAGTTTCTATTAATATACGAACAGTACGCAAGGTTTCAACAGTATTATCACGGACGTCGATCAGAACCGTTGTTGAGTTTAAAAGATTTTAAAGATATTGCTCCTTTATTTGTTATTGACTGTTCTCGCCAACAAGAAATGTTAAAGGGATCAATCGATGTAAGAGTAGAAATCGAAACAGATCAAGAGATACCTGATCAGACCGCCGCATATTGTCTTATACTGAACGATTGCATATTTGAATACAAACCGCTGAGTAGCATTGTGAAAAAGCTATCATGAATAACGAAACTATTATAGTGGATATGCAAGGATTTAAGGATTTGAAAAATAATTTTATTGTAAAAGAGTTATCAATAGCAACTAAAAACCATACGCAGACGTTCTTAATTAAGCCACCATATGCTTTTAAAAATCTAACAGATGAAGAAAAGAAGCAAGTCCGTTGGTTAGAAAGGAATCGCGGGCTCAAATGGAGCGAAGGATTCATTGATTACCGCGAATTTAGACGAATAATAGTTCCTTATTTAAGCAGTAAGAAGGTATTAGTAAAGGGATTGGAAAAAGGAATGTGGGTTCGCGAGCTATGTCAAGATTGCGAAATAATGGAGTTAGAAGAAAAAGGTTGTCCTAACTTTTTAAAATTATATAGTGATTACCATGTAGATGTAAATAAATTTAATTGTGAATATCATAAAAAAATGTGTGCTTTAAAAAATGTTCTGTGTCTAAAAAAGTGGTACACTTTAAATGTTCTTGATTTATTAATGTAATACAGTATTTTCCTCAATAAAATGTGTCTAAGTATTTTTTTGTTCTATTTACTAAAGGAAAAAGGGTTGAATGAAACGATCTTAGTGTTCAATTCAATTATATTTATTTGAAAATTTCTTAAAAACTATAACTATATCCACAAACTTTTTTTGATATATTGCTAATGATAGCCTCTGTTTGATCCATTATGGGGTCAATATGCTCCGTTACCACATACTGTGCACATAATAATGGATCAGTATGATTTTTTTCCAAGTCTAACACTTCAATCTTTATTAAACGACGACCTTGAATCAGCGTACTTTTCATCACGTAAGAATGATGTTGCTTCAGATAACTTCTTTTTTGAGGTCTCTTCTTTGTGATATTTCTCATCACCTTGTTATACAGCGGGGAATCGCATCGCAATTCATCTGCTCTCCAATTCGGATACTCCTCTGTAAATCCCTCGAGCATATCTTGAGCGTTCTGTTCAAAAGTCGGAGATGTCGATTGCACGACCTCCTTGTTGATGCTGAACGACAACGAGTTCTCTTGAGTATTCTAAAAAATTAAATAAAATAAAATAATTAATTACATACATATAACCAAAACTATTATCCTCGAAGGGTTAGTCAGAGACTAGGCAATAAGGACGGCAAAAGCAGTCCTCTACCATAGTCCACTTTTCACCAAATAGCGATACAATTACAGTAAGAATAAAATTATTTTATAATCGTATAAAATTATCTAAACTACTTACCATGTTGATATTATCTAGCTGGACTACTGACGCCTTCACTTTGATAATTAAAATTGAAACTAATTTGAAACCCATTTATATTAATGTAGGTATATGATGACACAGCAACACGTGTATGTAGGTACAATGTAGGTTGCTTACTCGAAAATTATAAGATTTTGTAACAACATGTAATTTGCAATTTAGCAAAATAAAAAAACATTATTGATATTAATAAAGAATGATTAACTTAGCAATAACGTGACCTGATTTGTATTAAATAGGTTTCATATTACCTTATAATCAGAAGAGTTGTATTACACAACCTACTCTGAAACTGACTTGTTCAAACTTGTTTGCGTTAGAACTTTCTTACTTATTTACCGTCAATGTTTTATTATACAAAGGTACCTATATACTAAATTAAATAAAAATGCAAGTTAGTTTGTTACTTTTATATTTTATTAGGTATATTAAAACAGCTGGGTAGGTACAATAAATTTACATTACATTTCATAATATAAGATACATTTCCTATTCAAACAATGAATCTGAGCAAAAGCAACTACTTAAGTATATTGAAAACCGGGTTACAATACTTTATAACAGGTTCATATTATTTTTAATTCAAACAATGAATCTTAGTAATGATAATAAATAATAATACATTTTTTTATTTCTCAAGCCCTAAGTATAATAAGATTTCATATAATAAGAGCCTTTTTCGCGTTATAGTCAAGTATCTAACCACTACATTAACTACCAGTTATATTTTAACGAGTTTACGTTTAAGCAAAAGTATTTAATCAAGTATTGCAATATTATAAATAAATATGTAGGTTTTACAAAAACACAAATGTTGAAAAAATTTCCACGAGCAGGATTTGAACCTTTCAACATTTGTGTTCTTGTAATTTGTTCGCAACAAAATTTGCTTTAAAAATCATTTTGAACATTTTATGTAGGTTTTATTAGTAGCAATGAAGTATTTACAAAATTGAAGCAATGTTGGAAACCTCTGGTTTTTTTAATATTCAGCAAAATATATAGTTTATCGATTAGTGTGAAAAGTTGCAGCGTAAGTAAAGTATAACATTCATATTTTAACATTTGCTGTGTAAAAAAGGTCAGCAACCTTTCGATAAAGCGCTGTCAGCGATTGTCCGGATGTGGAACATTAGGTCTGTTTTCACTAAGCAAGAAATTTATTAATACATTCCATCTCATGATCGGTCTTTACGAGAGTTGCTTAACCACCACAATCGCTGATCGAGTTCACCACTGCGCCATCGAGCTCCTCACACTCTAAAATTATTTTCGATGTACTAAACTAGACAAATGTCTCGGTAACTTAAAAGTTAGCCGCTCGGATATCGAGAGACGCGGGTTCGATTACCGTGAGGCAGTCTATTTTTATAACTTTTGAGTTTATGTATATGAATACATAAGATGACTTATTCCTACAATAAATAAATCTAACCATATTTAATGGGTACGTATTAAAATAGACATTTGCATTAATAAGTTAAATCATGAAAAGGTACTGTTATGGAAATCCTATCTGATGACTTGTTGCTAAACGTGGCTTCAGCATGACATAATTGTTACCTGTTGCTCTGTCTATCCCACTTGTGGGAATATGGCGTGATGTTTGTGTTATTATGAAAATTTATGTTTAATGCGTTTGTCAATTAAACAGTATAAACTTAGCTTTATTTTGTTTATATTAAAGGGTTATTCCCATTCTCCTCCAAGAAATTGTCCCAAAGTTCTCCACAGAAAAAATACGAAAATAATAATTTGTTAATCGATTTTCATTCTCCTCCGTAATTAAAAAAATGGTTACCGGGTTAATCTCAAACTCCGCAGACAACTTCAGAAAATACTAATTTTAGCTACTCTGAGGACAATAGAACGAAAAAATTATACTAATATTTCATCAACATCAGCCTATAAACGTTTCACTGCTGAACACAAACCTCCCACGTGGACAATAGCACGTTGGGTCATAACCCTCCACGCTGGCCCAATGCGGTTGATGGGTTTTAGCGACTATCATCTTACGACAACAACCGAGACCAACGGTTTAACGCGCCTTAGCACGGAGGCGCTCGAGATGTTTTAAATTTGATCACCCATCCAGCGACTCAGCATTGCGAAAGTTGCTTAGCGGACAAGATCGCAAGCCAAACGCGCTAGCCGCTGCGCTATCGTGCTACTATACTAATATTTAAATAATATTTTTTTATAATAGTCTTTGGAGGAGTCTAGGAATCAATGTTTGGATTTCTTATATTTTCCAAACAAAAGATTGGAGGCGTATGGGAATAACCCGTATTAAAATTGTTTTCGCAGCAAATGGGAAGTAGTCGAACTCGTAGGTAACGTGTGTGAGTGTGTTTGTGTGTAGTGATTGCATACGTTGTTGTTGGTGGGATTGATATAAATAAGGTAACTAATAATTCCCTGCACAGTTGTCTGCATTGACTTAGATCAAAAAACACAAGTGTTTATCTATTATGAAAACCTTGAAAATGTGTTGAGTAGATCGGAGTCGATAAAGACAATTGGCAACTGATTCTAATCAAAATACACAAGTGTTTTCCTATGGGTCGAGGTACTACTTTGACAAATGTTATTCATAGTACTAACTTATTCGGGGATCCAGTCCTGGGAGACCAGGAGCCCCATCCAGTTTAAGTTGTGCTGTAATTCCATGTTGTTAAAAATCTTTGCATCCAATAGACGAAGACCTTGAAAATGTGTAAAGTAGATCGGAGTCATCGTATACATAATGAAGTTTGATTGAAAAACACAAGTGTTTTCCTATGAGTCAAGGTTCAAATTTAACATATGTTATTCATAGTACTAACTTATTCGGGGATCCAGTCCTGGGAAACCAGGAGCCCCATCCAGCTTAAGTTGTGCTGTAATTCTATATTGTTAAAAACCTTTGCATTCAATAGACGAAATCCTTGAAAATGTGTTAAGTAGATCGAAGTCGGTATACAGAAATTAAACTATTACAAACTGGATTCTGATCAAAATACACAAGTGTTTTCCTATGGGTCGAGGTACTACTTTGACAAATGTTATTCATAGTACTAACTTATTCGGGGATCCAGTCCTGGGAGACCAGGAGCCCCATCCAGTTTAAGTTGTGCTGTAATTCCATGTTGTTAAAAACCTTTGCATTCAATAGACGAAGACCTTGAAAATGTGTAAAGTAGATCGGAGTCATCGTATACATAATGAAGTTTGATTGAAAAACACAAGTGTTTTCCTATGAGTCAAGGTTCAAATTTAACATATGTTATTCATAGTACTAACTTATTCGGGGATCCAGTCCTGGGAAACCAGGAGCCCCATCCAGCTTAAGTTGTGCTGTAATTCTATATTGTTAAAAACCTTTGCATTCAATAGACGAAATCCTTGAAAATGTGTTAAGTAGATCGAAGTCGTTGTATACAGAAATTTAACTATTACAAACTGGATTCTGATCAAAATACACAAGTGTTTTCCTAAGGGTCGAGGTACTACTTTGACAAACGTTATTCATAGTACTAACTTATTCGGGGATCCAGTCCTGGGAGACCAGGAGCCCCATCCAGTTTAAGTTGTGCTGTAATTCCATGTTGTTAAAAACCTTTGCATCCAATAGACGAAGACCTTGAAAATGTGTAAAGTAGATCGGAGTCATCGTATACATAATGAAGTTTGATTGAAAAACACAAGTGTTTTCCTATGAGTCAAAGTTCAAATTTAACATATGTTATTCATAGTACTAACTTATTCGGGGATCCAGTCCTGGGAAACCAGGAGCCCCATCCAGCTTAAGTTGTGCTGTAATTCTATATTGTTAAAAACCTTTGCATTCAATAGACGAAATCCTTGAAAATGTGTTAAGTAGATCGAAGTCGTTGTATACAGAAATTAAACTATGAATTCGATTAAAATACACAAGCGTTTTCTTATGAGGCAAGAATAAAATTTGACAAATGCTATAGTACAACTAGGCGATATACCTTGGAGCGTGGTGGCAAATAAAACCGTATATGTTGGATATTAAAGTTTAATAATGTGGCCTCAATGATGAATCGAAACTATATTACACAAGGGCATTATAAACAATACACAATAAATGGGCAAAGCTTTATTGATGATATATTGCTATTTTATAATGTGTAGGCGCTTGCGCCTTCACAACAACTTATTCAGTACTGAGAGGTCACATTCACATTAAGTTGTACTGTAATTCCATATTGCCAAAAACTCTTGCATCTTATGAACGAAATCCTTGAAAATGTGTAAAGTAAATCGCAGTCGTAGTCATTTTAGTAATCTAACTGGTATAATTACATATATACTGAAATAACGATTGAGCATTCTAGAACACTTTTCAACGACATTGATCGAACGTCAGTGAGATCAATGAAGTGAATCGCGCGATTATTGGACATTCTACTTCGCTTTTTCGAGTGAGCGAACGATTAAGTGTTCTAGAACACGATTGGGCATTCTACTTCACTTTTTCGAGTGAGCGAACGATTAAGTGTTCTAGAACACGATTGGGCATTCTACTTCACTTTTTCGAGTGAGCGAACGATTAAGTGTTCTAGAACACGATTGGGCATTCTACTTCACTTTTTCGAGTGAGCGAACGATTAAGTGTTCTAGAACACGATTGGGCATTCTACTTCACTTTTTCGAGTGAGCGAACGAAGTGAGCGAACGATTAAGAAAAAAGTGAAGTAGAATGCCCAATAATACCCTACTGTCGTAGTCTATCGATCTTTATGAGACAGTCGCAATCGCGATAATTTACAATTTATAGCTACCAAAACACATATTATTACTCGTATTACAGAACGTAGAACGCTACGATACCATTGTACAATTAGCAACTGTTTGCTGTTTTTCGGTAATCAGCTCTAGTAGATAGTAGAAAAAAAAAGTGATTAAAACAAGTACATGTTATTCTAAAGAAGTTATTTTAATTGTTTGAGCTAACACGTCCGCACTATTATCTATCAGGGAAGACCTTGACCCAGCTGTTTATACGTTAGCCTGAAAACGATGCTTGCGAATAGGTGTCTGTTACACGTGTTAAAGTGGTTTAAGTGTTTAAAACTGATCCTGTTTTATCAGTCTTTATAATCACAAATGGCACCCCCGCCCGATACATTTACAGAATACACTAAACATGCACGCTAGTTTAGGTCCAAGACACCGTACTCGTAGAACAAGGGTACGAAGAACCGGTTCACACGCGCTCTGTCATACCAGGTACAGACATGTACCTGGGCGCTTCTCTCCTCCTCCACGGCCCGGTCTACCCGAACCGAAGTCCGAGCATTTAGAGGCGCCCTCGGGTGGTTCCGCTCCCCGATCCGTTCCGAACCCTTCGGAGAATCTAGTAGGGCACGGGGACGCGCACTAGTGCGCGATGCCGTTCCCTCTAGAAAACCTCCGAAGGTGATTCGTTTCACACGGCTTGAGGGACCCTTTACGTTCCTCGCCGCCCCCAAACAAGCCCGGTGAAGCTAAAAATGCCGTCTGAGGCAATCAGCAATCTCTCTCAAAAAGAAAAAATACAAATGGCACAACATCAGTTTGAAACCAGGTGGGTCATCCATCATACAAAATAAGAAGACGGCAGAAGGTAAGCTTGATAAAAACTTAGGCTTTACCATCTCAAGTTAGTCCGAGAGCAGATTCATTTTTACCACACCTTTTTGTTACACGTTGTATGCACGCGTCTCGTTTTCAGAACTGCAATAAATTGCAGTAATACTGCTTTAAAAGCTCGTGGTAAGGTCCCAGGTTAACAGGTTACGATTTGGAACAAAAAAAAAGGGAGCATCATCTGCTCCTGTTCAAATAAACAGTCACAAGCGAGCAAACATATATATAAAGACAAGTAAGCAATAATACGTGCAGCAATACATACAACTCATAAATGTATGACAAATCTTTATTTTAAACCAAATATAATGACAAACATTAATAAAATTTGAAATAACGATTTGTCCGATGTTTATGGGTTAAAAGTAAATGTCACATATATCTGCACACTAAGAGATATCACATTAATTTGAAACTGCGTCGTCTTTATTTTCGCTTCAAGTTGTCACATATTTTTGACAACAGAATTTTAAGTAATTTTAAATGGCCAAAAAATTATCATAATTATATTTGTGTAGTCAGCAAATATTTGATACGTATCTGCTGCACATTTGTTATTGCTGTCTTGGTTATAGATATACAGGATGTTTAGTAAAACGTGTATAATCACAATTAGATATAAGGAGTTTAGAGCCCCGGAAAATTGTACACATGCCTGAAAAGCACAACATGGCCGAGATATTAAGGTTGCTTGTTACGATGATTGAAAAGTGACAGCCCTAGATCCAGCTGATACATTTTTACTGGTCGTCAACCTCATGGTCCAAAACAAATAGAAGTCAAAACATTTCAGGGGTGAACATAAATAATGTAATACAATTAATTACATATTTTTTGTATGGAAAATTAAGTCTACGTAAACATGGTTTTGATTATTATCGCAGAGTTCTTTTTACTTGGCTGCATGACTATTTATCGGGGTTAATATCTATTACCTAACATCCGGTACTCGTGACTGTACTGTTAGTGAGCCAATACTTTTATCTATAATATGTAAAAATAATTGCAGGAAATGTCTAGATATGACGGGTCACAGAGTCAATGCGACATCTCGTGATATAACCGGATTTGTAAGAAACAAATGTGGATAATTAAATTTATTATTGCTAAAGAAACAAATCACGTATTTACACGCTTACGAACATCTAGATTTTATAGCTTTTTGGCTAACGTATCAATGCGCACGTACTGACACATAATATAAGGTAGTGGGCACTTTTGAAGCATCAATGGTCGAACGAGGAGTTTGTCGCATTACCAAAAGGTTGATCCTATCCGAGAACACGTATTGCTTCCTTTCTACAATCAATATAGTAAGTAAATAACCTATAACTGTCCCACTGCTGGGCAAAGGCCTCCATCATTGAAATCAAGTCATCGCTACAATTGATGGGTAATGGCTTAATCACCACGCTTGCCAAATGCGGGTGGTGATCACAAACACAGGCTATTCATTGAACTCGATCCTAACAAAATACATTTACCACTTGCAGTAAATTTTAGGTGTGGCAATACTAAATTGTCATAGAGAGCTTAGTCTACGCTATATCTTTATATACACTTCTCATCAGAAAAATCGAAACACTTCCCCGTTTTTATGGTTTCTGTCCTAATTTCACACAAAAAAGTTTTCATTCCATGAAAAAAATCACATGATTGTATAGCTGGCAGTTTGGCCATTACATGACAAGCGAAAATTCTAATCGATGAAGAATCGTATGGAAGCAGTAATAAGAGTGTGTTGTTTTATGAATTTCTTTCATACTCCATACAGGGTTAAATTTATTTTTTTAAATATAAGAAGGAGGCAGACGAGCAGGCGTGTCACCTGATGGAGAGTAATCACCGCCGCCCATGGACACCCGCAAAACCAGAGGAATCGCAGACGCGTTGCCGGCCTTTGACTTGTTGAACAAAATACGAAACCTATGAAAATTTAATTTGAATTTAGAACATTAACATTAGGATTTGAAAACCTTATATTATATACTATTAAACGACATTTGACATATATTCGTAAATATACACAATTTTCTGATAATCATTACAAAACATAAACTTGCAAGGTGTTTCGATTTTTCTGATGAGAAGTGTATATTAAGGCGAAGGGTAAGGCACACTAGCGCCGCGGCGCTTTGCCTTTGCCTTACCCTTACCCTTAAATCAATTAGCGGCGCGCCGCTAATGGATTTAATTTGATAACTGCTAAACTGGATTTTTTTTCAAACATTGCGGACCTTCCGACACTAGGCAAACATCTATTATTTAATAATTGTGCACTACTTTTAGGTTTGTTTTTGTATTAATTCGCTAACACCAAAAGTGGCCATTGTTTGTGAATAAATGCGATAGCCCGTTTTGTGAATAAACCACGCAACAAAAAATAGTGCACAATTATTAAATAAATACTATGGATGCTTTCCTGTTATCGGACGGTACGCAATGTTTAAAAAAAGATCCGGTCCGTTAGTAATTGTCAAATTATCAATTGGTGGCGCTAGTGTGCCTTACCCTTCGCCTTAATCTTCTTTGCTATTAAACTCCTTCTAAACGGCTAGACCGATTTATATGAAATTTTCTGTGTCTGTTCAAGTGGATTCGAGAATTGTTTAGAATTACAATTGGACCCGGTAGGTAGCGCTGCTATAGGGGTCTATCGGTTTTGCAACTCGGCCACCGAGGCGTTATTACAATTTATATGAGGTCTTTAAAACCATGTGTGAAGCTTCGGTCGGGAAAGTGTGGACGACCAGTGTGTCGGCATAATTCTGCTCCACTGGCCGACTTCGCAGGTGGATCACAACCATATCCTCCACATAAAGTAGAGCGGAGTCATTGGCCTACTCATATTAACTAGTACAAGTATTTACTTCTATACCGTCTCACTGCTGGGCAAAGGCTTCCACAATTTTAATCAAGATATCGATACTACTGATTGGTCACGTGTCATGCCACTCATAAATCTATACTATTAGCGCTGAGTAACATAGGCTATATTAAAAAAAAAGAGTACGAAGTCCGCCGGGTCAGCTAGTCTATACTAATATTATAAAGAGGAAAGCTTTGTATTTTGTATGTATGTATGTATGTATGTATGTTTTCAACGAATAAACTCAAAAACTACTGGACCGATTTCAAAAATTCTTTCACCATTAGAATGCTACATTTAGCGCTGAGTAACATAGGCTATAATTAAAAAAATACTAAAAACGACAATTTATTTTTTCAATACCTACAAAATTATTTGTTTCTTTTGTTGTCATGGAAACCATTGATATTTAACTTAATGATGGAAACTGTCAAAGCGGTACGAAGTCCACCAGGTCAGCTAGTATAATAATATAATATTTAAAAAAACTGATCCGTCTAAAAACGAGAAAGTGTTTAGTACTCTTACTACGTAATACTACTGACGGGTTTATAATTGCTCTGTAAAGAAACTTTCAAAAACTACCTATCCGTAAAATTAGGACAAGCATAAAGTAACTTTTAATTCAAATTTAGTTCTACATACAGTTTAAGCACCGACTCAATATTCTTAATTACATAGTTGAACTCAATCCTAAGCAGTAAATTTTAGCAGTGGCAATACTGAATTGTTATTGAGAGCTTAGTACGCTATATCTTTATATATAGAAATCTTCTGTGCGTGTGTACGTTACAAAACTCCTTCTAAACGTCTAGACCGATTTGGATGAAATTTTCTGTGTGTGTTCAAATGGGTTCGAAAATGGATTAGATTTACAATTGGACGCGGTAGGTGGCGCTGCTATAGGGGTCCATCATGGGATACGGGTGTTCTTAAACGGACGAATTATTTGTTTGTTTTGTTGTCACGGAAACTGTCAATGTTGTTTGTTTTGTTGTCATGGCAACTGTCAAAGCGGTACGAAGTCCGTCGGTCAGCTAGTTTGATGTAAATACAGTTTCCACACAGCTCTTTTCATCGTAATCATCATCATCATCATCATCATCAACCTATCTCAGTCCACTGCTGGACATAAACTCTTGTAGATAAAGTAATATTCAGCAGAACCTTTAAAAAAACTCTGGAATAACAGGAATGAAGTCGGTCTGCCATTTACTTTTATAATAAGTATGACCATTTCACAACTCACATAAATAATCAGTTTAATTGCTAAATAGTCCTTTAGAGCAGGGGTGACCAACTTGGTTAGACCCCAAGATTACTGTTCACTGACGACACCCTGTGCGATCTACCAATTACACACTTCTTGAAATCCTTAATGAAACAGCATAGTTCAGTACACAATTATGTAGTATTTTTTTTATTAAGGGGGAAAATATAAAACTGAAAATTTAGTAACTACTTATTTTATTAAACGGACAACTGATGAATTCCACCAACTTCTCATTTTTTTGTCTTAAAATGTTTAAAGCGAATTTCGAAATCTGATACCACTGCCTTAATTTCTGCCGTGTAGGTACTCGTCAGGAATGATATTGTAGGTGGTAGTATGTTTTTTCATATGATTCTTGATGTTTACAAATTGTTGAAATTTTTTCTTTTCTTTTCTGTCATAGGCGCTGTTTGACTTTGATTATATTTTTTGCCTTGCCACGATCGACTGGACTATTAGTCGCGATCGACCGGTTGGCCACCCCTGCTTAGAGAACTACTTATCGACATGAATTCACTTATTAAAACTAAAATCAATGACTCCATTAAAAATCTACGAGAAAAACTTGTCTATGCACGCGCCACCCATAAATAATAATTTGCCTAATCTATGGTGCTTATTAAACCTTAAATGTAGAAAAGAATTTTATACTCAGACACATTCTAATTAGCTTACTGGTGACACTTACCGTATCCGACCCTAATCACTTTAAGAGCACGTAATTATTTAGTTAATTATCTATGACGACAGTAGACACACTAACAGTGATTTTGTGAAAGTCATAGGCTAGACAGGAAAAGGTCTCCGTCTGGAGCCTATCACTCCATAATGACTTGTTTAGTGTAGGTTATAGTGTACGCATAGATAATATTAAAAACAAATCAACGCTCTATACCAGGTATAGGTCGCGCCAAATTTCTAGTCCCCTCTGAAGTTGCTTCGTTGCGCAGCTGTACAGTCAGGCCCGACCGCTCGTCCCCGCCTTCGCTTTACTGACGCCTATTTTTTACTACTGCGACGCGAATCGCGCCAACTTCAGAGGGGACTAGAAGTTTGGCGCGACCTATACCTACGGTCGTGTACCTGTGTGCTTCTCCCCGCCCCCACTAGCTGGTCAACCCGAGCCGAAAATCTAGCCTTTAGAGGTGCTTTTGGGTTGTTCCGCCGCCTATCAATTCCGATCCGAACCCCTCGGAGAATCTAGGAGGGAACGGGGACACGCTTGCGTGATGTATGGTGGTGTATCGATCGAAAGGCTTGAGGATCCCTTTAAGGTTCTCGCCGCCTTAAAAAAGACCGGTGATGCTAAAGTGACCGTTTAAGGCAAAGTCACCAAAAAAAAACATTGTGTACGTTTAAAAATAGCAGAATCAAGCTCTGACCAAACAGCCCCAGATAACTGAGACTATAAAATCGGAGCAAAACATGATACTAAGTTCATATCACACTAAGATTTTAAACATTACGTAATGTTTGAAGACTTATTTAAGCACACTATGTGTATGGTCAGAACAATGCGTTATTGGAATGCAAAGTGGCCATAATGAGACCACCTCTGAGCTAACATATAATAGTTATAGAACGTGCTTCTAGTGCTAAATGAACAACAGTCGTTGTATTTGGTATGAGTAAAAATATATGTAACGTGAAAGTCTAAAATGGCCTCGTTGGAAAATATGTCAAAAGCATTTCTTTTTTCATATTTTTTATAGGGTTTTATTTAATCGATCACCAAACTAACCTAACCTAACCCACAAAAATACTAAGTTACTCGTATCACCTAAAAATACAAAGTTAGCACCTAAACTACTATTTAGATGCTTACCCGCCTGCTCGTTTGCCTCCTTTTAACATTAAAAAAACCTATATAGAGCAATAATACGCCATGTCACGTGAGTTGGCAAAAGTAAATGTGTATTTTAATTTTATTTACACCAAGCTTGGTTTAGTGGTTAGTGGTTCTACCGACTGCGAAATGGTCGCAATATTTTTTTATAACGAAAAGAAAATTAATATTAATATTTATTTTCTTTATACAAAATTAGATACAGGCATTAATTGTTCATGTGTAAATGAATTACCTATAATAATAATAATAATTTTCAAGAACATTGCGCGCACGAGTGTGAGATTTAATACAGATATACTATATGGTATATGGTGAAGGAGTCCCAAACGTAACATTTATGTATACGGTCAAAATTGGACCACTAGGCGATCGCTAGTTATTATAAATGCGCTATTAGCTCATTAAAAACAGTCCTGTTAATCTATCTAGAAAGCTAAATAAAATGATTGTGTTAGTCTAGTCTAACAGAGCTAAGGACCAATATAACTATCGCATGGACAAGCGAGGTACGTTTCAAATTGGGAAGGCTGCTTAACTTGAACGATTGAAACATGAACTTTCAACAAACTTTTAATATCGTTAATGGTAATATTATTTTGGCTCACGTAACGACTAAAAATTCAATGGCGATAAGTGGCGGATAAAAGGCGGGCTTTTAGTAAACATGATAAGAAATAATGTACATTAATAATAGCTCGTTAGTAAGTTGTTTGCGTATGACGAAATTAAAAAAATGGTGGCTGTTTTCATAACATTATTCGTGCATAATTAATACTGGTAGCTAGGCCAGGCTGTCTTTAAAGGAGCCTAAAAAGAAAATTAACAAATACCTCAACGAATATCTGAAACGAGGACTTCTGGGTCTAAGACTAGTGGCCCAGCACATAAACCATATTCCATCAGTTAAGGTTATTTTTATGGCCAAGAGCTTCGATCAACATCTCATGAGGCTCTCGTTAGGCGGCTGGATCAAGGGCCTAATTCAGAAAGCAGTTCTCCTCGATACGGCACGCATTGTGAGGAGGTTCCTGTCTCTGGAGCCCTAACCACTGGTAGCTTGGACCTTGGTCCCGATGCCGGCGGACCCCTATTTTTTTTATATTTTTATATATTTTGTTTGTTTTGTTTTTAGAAAATATTTAAAAATGTAAATTAATATATGGAAAAATAATTAAAGGATATACATAATATTTAAGTACTGACCAAGAAAATGCATAATGAGACTTAAAACAATGATAAAAAAATTATAGGACTATATACAAGAACACTAGCATCAAAACTAGGCTGAGCCTGTGTCATAGATGCTAGTGCTTCCTATCCTATATAAAAATCAATCAGTTGTTTGAGTAGGTAAAACTCGAGAAGGGCGGGACCAATTTGGCTAATTTTGATTTAAAATATTTGTGGAAGTTAAGGGAAATAATAAGTAACGGAAAATACTAAAACCGACAGTTTAATTTTCCGATACAAAATGTTCCTAGCTGTGAAACATTTGATGTCTTTTTTTGTTTTTAACCCCCGACGCAAAAACGACGGGGTGTTATAAGTTTGACGTGTCTGTGTAGGTATGTGTCTATCTGTGGCATCGTAGCTCCCGAACGGATGAACCGATTTTGATTTTGTTTTTTTTTTTTGTTGTCATAGAAACTGTCAAAGCGGTACGAAGTCCGCCGGGTTAATTAGTATCTAAATAATTAGAAGAAGTCACGTCAACATTAAGCCCCTTTCAAATAAACAAAGAATAAGGTCCGAATAGTTATTCCGTGTTTTGTTCCTGTCATGTAAACATCATTTCAAATTAGAGTTAAAAAAACAAAACACGGAATAACTATTCGGACCTTATTCTTTGTTTATTTGTAAGGGGCTAAGGGTAAAAAAATAATACGTTACTACAACATAAATCCAATTAACAAATAGATTACGGGTAGGTTTATATTAACACTAATATTTATATTACGAGGTTTAATAATTAAAGCTTGTCTACAAGTTTACCGATATTATGCTAAGACCGGATGTTGTTGACGTAGTTATTGACATTGAATACTTAAATATATACGTTATATAATATTATGTATATTGTTTTCTGAACTTTACGCGAACGCTGGCCGTTGAAATAAAATACGTTTTATTGTGATCACGTGGTCACACATTTATGGTATGTTTATAGGTACTATTTTTTGAATAGCTTTGTCTCAAAATCTATTAAAAAAGCCATTCAGAGGTAAAGTCAAAGTTATGGGAAGATATTATAAAATAAAATTGTCTTTATTGAATAATGTGTAGATGATAACGAGATATAAAAATTCTTTGGTTATGCAACTATGGAATTTTGTATTGTTTTCTAAAGTTTACGTGAACACTACATATTGAAATGAAACAACTTTTTCGGATTTACTCGCGTTTATTTTACACGTTTATTATTTTAAGGAATTTTAATTGCAATTATTTTGTTAATTGTTGGTATTAATTAGTATAATTGGCCTAGACCTAATTGAATAAATAAATAAATGTTAGAAATTTTAAATGATAAGATAAATAACATTCCCCCAAACGCCTGGAGTCTCAATAAAGATGTGGGACTTACTGAGATTTCCCTCAAACGTTTTTACAAAATTTTAAAGTGACACTTTACTTTTTTAGTTTAATTATGCTACAATTATTTTACATTAAAATTGTCAAAACACACATTTTAATAAACCAATACAGCAAACACGTGTTTTCTCTTTCCCACCAAAAAGTCTTTATCTCTAAAGTGACTATCTCATCAATTGCTGTTCGTTTGGGTGGCTAAAACTCGAGAATGGCTGGACTGATTTGGCTTACTTTGATTTTGAAATATTTGTGGAAGTTCAAAGAAGGTTTAAACGGTGATAAGCATAAATAATAAGTAACGGAAAATACTAAAAACGACAATTTAATTTTCCAATACAAAATTATTTGTTTGTTTTGTTGTCATGCAAACGGCTCGATCGATTTTTATGAAATTTTATATGTGTATTCAGTAGGTCTGACAATCGGTGTTAATCTATTTTTCATACCCTTAAGTGATAAGGGTGGTCCTCCCCAAAAAATTTTTTTACAGTTTAATTTTTTTTACAGTAAAATGTTCCACGATTTGTTTGTTTTGTTGTCATAGAAACAATTTGTTTTTATTGTTGACATAGAAACTGTCAAAGCTATACGAAATATATCAATAAAGACTTCATCAATATATTAATACACTTTAACATATCGATATTGTCTTCTTATACCAATACACTTTGCGCGCATATTTGGTATATGGAGAAGGAGTCCCGAAAGATAAAATTTATGTATAATTTATAATGAAATGGTTGAATTTAAATTTCTGGGCGACTCCACTCTATAAATATACCAACAGACTTTATCTCTATATGTCTCAGAGACATTTTGGTGGGCCTTAAAAAACTGTTTTTAGTGACAAGACAAAAAAAAGTGACAGTCGATTACAATGTACGATATACGATGTGACGTTAATTTAAATGTTATAATTAAAACAACTCTTTCCTACACGTCCCGTTTCATATAATTTTTACCTTTTCTTTATTACCGTCCAGTTTAATGATTACGATAAACCTGTTTTGTTTATTATAAGAATATATTTAAACACCTTTTTATTATTATGGTACGTAAATAATGTTGTATCTTTTTTTAACTCTACATTATTGGAACGGGGTCGTCAACAAATAAGAAGTATGTACATGCCGATGAAAGTAATAAATGATTTTGAACTAAAAATGACATAACTAAGCATGTTTTGTTTTTACTTCGTTTTATGTAATGTCTATAACTTGAAAAAAGACAAAGTGTTGAAAAAATTCCACAAGCGGGATTCCCTCGCACCTCATAACATGCCGGGTCAGGTGCGCTACCTGATCCGGCATGCTATCGTGGTAGTGCACCTGACATGGGGTGCGGATTCGAATCCCGCTCGTGAAATTTTTTCAACACTGTCTTTTTTCAAATTTTAATTTGCTCGCAACAAAATTTGCGTAAAATTATATTTAACCATAATCATGTCTAAGGCAGCTGTCGCACCGCCGCGCCGGCGAGTAAGCGACGAACTATCGACTATTTTCTCGCTCAAGAAACGTACAATAGATATAGATCCTCTGTCAAAAAAAGAGATGCATATATTAATAGTTGATCGCTGACTGTTCACACTGCCGGCGAGTACTCGCTTTACTAGTTTGCCGCTGGCGAGTACTCGCTTTACTAGTTTGCCGCTGAGCGATACTCGCTTGGCGACCACTCGCCGAGCGACCATTAATAATAATAAACATATGAATGACAACACAACATAAAATAATAACGAGATGTACGTTTTTCTTAAATATACCGTAACTATGTTTCTTAAATGTACGATATCGACGTGAACGACGCACGTGACAGAGTCGCGATGATTTTTCTTGTGTAACTGGAACGACAGTCACAGTGATTGAAAAATAACGACTTTGCTCATGTCTACAGGACTAGCCGCCCCCGAGCGAGTAGCACGAGTAATCGCCCATCGCACAAGAACACTCGCTTATAGCCCAGCGACAAAACTAACGGAACTACAACTACTTGTCGCTGCTCGCCAACTCGCTTCTAGTTTCTAGCTCTACTCGCTACTCGCTTATCGCCGGCGGTGAGACACCTACCTATAACTGTACTGTAAATGTGTGTGAGTCAATAAATGATTTTCTTTCTTTTTTAATTTAATTTTTTAAAAGTCTCGCCCACGTTTTCGTAGGAGTTGAGAAACACCCGCATTGCGTGATCCCAAGGAGGTTTAATAATTATTTCTTAGCGGATGCCTTGTGGCCCTAATTATGAATATTCTACCGGTCCAAAAAGGGCTTTAAACATAAACATCATCATAATCAATTCATTTTTTATGTCCCGACTGCTGGGGTACGAGCCTTCCCTATGGGTGGATAGGGAGAACGAGCCATATGCCACCACGGGGTCCAGTGCGGATTGGTGGTTGTTAACGACTGCTAATGCAGCCGGGACCAACGGCTTTACGTGCCTTCCGAAGCACGGAGGAGCTCGAGATGATAAACTTTTGGTCACCCATCCGATGACCGACCGTTGCAAAAGTTACTTAACCTCAGCAATTGCAGACCGGGCGCATTAACCACTGCGCCATCGAGCTCCTGTATAGGTAGTATATACATAATAGTCAATATCAATCAGTCAGTAAGTCATCTTGTATTTTTTATATCATAATAATGAATATGTGACATATGAAATGCCAAGTTTAAAGAATAAGCCATTGCTATTTCGAAAGTCAGGAATACCTATATCATCATCCATTAGTTCTTTCTATACTAATATTATAAAGAGGAAACCTTTGTATTTTTGTATGTATGTATGTTTGCAACGAATAAACTCAAAAACTACAGGACCGATTTAAAAAAATCTTTTACCATTAGAATGCTACATTAGCGCTGAGTAACATAGGCTATATTATTTTTTTTTAAAAACTGAAAACGACAGTTTAATTTTCCGAAACAAAATGATTTGTTTGTTTTGTTGTCATGGAAACCATTGATATATATTTAACTCAATGATGGAAACTTTCAAAGCGGTACGAAGTCCGCCGGGTTAGCTAGTACAATATAAAGTGCACTGAGTGACCTTGAGCAAGTAAGAAAAAACCTAGATACCTAACATAGAAACAATAAAAATATAATTAAAAAGATAAAGTCTCTATTTTTAAAATTTAATTATAGAACATCAATGGAAAATTATTGAACAGTGGATATTTGCTTGTAGGAAACATCGCAACCCTACTACTCTTGGAATAGAGTCTCTTTTCTCCGTATCCTCGGATGTAGACCAAAAGGGGCCATAGGTTATCGTAATGATAAACTTGCAGACGCCATTGCATAATGATCGTCTGATGACGTCACGATCACTTGCGTGCTTATGTCTATACCTAAACAACAATGTCTGTAAAATTTAAACGCAACATGAATAAAAATTTCTAGTCTAAATAATGAAAGAATATTGAGGAGCTAACTGGCGCAGGCGCAGAGATAAACGCGCTCGGTTTTATGCGAATGCTGAAGTTAAGCAACTAACGCAAAAGCCAGTCATCGGATGGGTGACCAACTTTTTTTTATTGATCTTCGAAAGGCATGTAAAGTCCTTGGTGCCAACTGCATTAACAGTCGTTGACAAGAACCAATCCGCACTGGGCTCGCGTGATGGTTGATGGCTCGTTCTCCTTATGCCGTTCGTGCCCCAGCAGTGTAGACATAAAATGAGCTGTTGTGATGACAATTTTTAAAGAATCTAAATTGATGTCTCTACCTTTTGATTGTGTGCTCGATGTTTATAAGAAAGCGGAAATACGAAAGTATTAAGTTACAAAAAAGGTTACCTACCTATAAAACTTACAGACATCATCTCATCACCATCTTATCTAAATATGTCGCCATAACATCAATGTTTGTAGCATTGTTGTGTTCCGGCAGCTAGAGATAAGATAGCCAGTGCCTCACTAGTTGTCGTTGAGGATCCCGGGTGAAGCGCACTTCCACCAAATGACCTTATCATCACATAACATCAGGTGAGACCAAGACACTGTGCTTACTCGTTCGTAAATTTATTTAAAAAAAAACATAAATAAAAATACAGACGCATTAAAAACAAACCTGTGCGCAACAATTTAATACCAACTATAAAGTATCCGATACAATTTTCTACCACTTACCAAGATACCTGTGAACTAGATCTTGATTGCGTCTAAGTGTAGGTATTAATTTCATCTATATAAGCACAAAATAAGAAGACTGCAGAACATAAGCTACATATAAACGCGACGTACACATATAGCGTTGCCAGGCGTCCGGATAAAGTCGGGCATAGTTAGGCTTTTTGATTGCGTGTCGGGCCAAAATAAACGGTGTCTGGCTTTTTACATTTTACTTTTTTTTTCTGTTTAATAATAAAGTAGGTGCAGATCGCGCCAAACTTCTAGTTCCCTCTGAAGTTGGCGCGATTCGCGTCGCAGTAATAAATGTTAGGTCTGTGGGACGAAGGCGGGGACGAGCGGCAGGGCCTGACTGTGTAGCTGCGCGAAGCAACTTCAGAGGGGACTAGACTGATTTGGCATTCGATTTTATTTATATTTCATTAGAATTTAACAAAATTTATGGTATCAAAAAAGCTTGATTTTACATACAATTTTTTTGTTGTACCTATTAATACCGAGACACAATATCCTCAATAATGTAGGGTGTCTGGCCTTTTTACCCAAATGTCCGGCCAAACTGGCTGGTCTGTCCGGCTATTAGGTTTGGTAACCTGGCAACTCTACGCACATAGATATCTCTCGCGGACACGGATTCTCGCAACAGCTGCGCTCGGACTGGTCCGAGATGCCCTGTCCGTGAGAGATTCTATGGGTGCGTTGCTCGTGCGCGATATGGACTAACCTTACCTTCTGGGGTGTCGTTATTTTGTGATATAGGCGAGTATTCGATTTCGCAAACGCCGGCAAGGACCGGTTCCGAATCAATTCATTCATGGCTGTAGATGTAATGTCAAAGCAATTTGAAAATAGATAAATCTCGGTGCCGCTGGATAGAGTTAAAATGCAAAAAGGTTGGTGAAAATAATGGGTTGAAAAAGAAATTACTATACTTTTCAGCAAATAAGTATAAAGATTTGACATTAGTATTCAGTGTGTGGAATATACCTACTCAGTGCAAATATCCTACTCATCGTAGCCTTTAGTCTTAGAGCGTTGGTTTAATGCTCTAAGCCTTTAGTACATTCCGATTCAAAACTTTTCATAGTTTTCTTTTTAATTTTCACGATTTCAAAATTTGAATAAACGTTTCTTTTTCATTATTTTTGGAATGAGATATTTTTTTCTATTGTGTCAGTGGAAGCATAAAAAGTTTTGTCAAGTAAATGATTTTTAAAAAATAAGTAAATCTGTATTGGATGTCGAAAAGTAAAATGATGTAAAAAAGTATTAGAGGTTCTAAACCAGTTATGGTACGTCAAATAAATGGTTTGACTTTGACGGATGTGATAACTTTATTCTTTCAAACGTTATTTTCATTTCTCAGCCTAGGGCTGCTTTTCCACCAACGATGATGTGCGAGCGGTTTCCACGGAATTCCACCAATAGGGTCACTTTATTTTACGCCGCAAGTAAAAAGAAGCAATAATAAAAGAATTAAACGTATTTATAACGCAATCGTGTTTCCCCTCATTCTTAAATAAATTATAATGCTTAGAATAATAATTATTCTAAGTTATAATGTTATTATTTATTTGCTTTTCTCATATAAATTTACATTTTTAAATACTTTCTTAAAACATAATAAATAAAAAATAAAAAAATATAAAAAATAGGGGTCCGCCGGCATCGGGGCCAGGGTCCAAGCTACTTGTGGTTAGGGCTCCAGAGACAGGGAACCTCCTCACAAGGCGTGCCGTATCGAGGAGAACTGTCTTCTGAATCAGGCCCTTGATCCAGCCGCCTAACGAGAGCCTCATATTATAATTATAATAATATAATATATATATATTATCATATATACATTTAATTTTACGCAAATATTGTTGCGAACATATTACAATGTGAAAAAAGACAGTGTTGAAAAAATTTCTAAGAGCGGGATTCGAACTCGCACCCCATGACAAGCCAGGTCAGATGCACTACTAACTATGCTATCGTGGCTCAATCCAACTTGCCGAAACTAATCAACACTATCTACTGTTCTTCACAACTACGTCATCAACATCCGATCTAAATATTTTTACTAATATTGAAAGATCAGTTAAGAATTAGGCAAATTATATTTATGATTATATCTGGTTCGAATCCCGCTCGTGGAAATTTTTTCAACACTTTGTCTTTTTAGACATTGTAAAGTGATAATAATTAAAAATACTACTATTTTTAATATATAGTCTTTAACTGATAGAGATAAGACGACAGTCGAAACACGAAGATTGCCGAGAGACATTTTAGGAATTTTCCTAAAATGTCTCAAGATACTTTCTATATTTACACCTACAGTAAGTTAGTGTATAAATTATATGAAAATAGACCTGAAAATAAATTAACAATACCAAATCTAAAGGGACCACCCACAGGTCACAATTATTAACCGATTTAAAAAAAATTTTCGCCATTTTGTAGCTAAACTAGAACCCTATAGGACTATACCCTAGGACCCTCTTTTTCATTTTTTCTTAAGTCGGTTTTTTTTTAATATTTACAATTTAGTATACAAACACCCCCCAAAAAACCGCAAAAAAATTTTAGGAATTTTCCTAAAATGTCTTAAGATACTTTCTATATTTACACCTACAGTAAGTTAGTGTATAAATTATATGAAAATAGACCTGAAAATAAATTAACAATACCAAATCTAAAGGGACCACCCACAGGTCACAATTATTAACCGATTTAAAAAAATTTTCGCCATTTTGTAGCTAAACTAGAACCCTATAGGACTATACCCTAGGACCCTCTTTTTCATTTTTTCTTAAGTCGGTTTTTTTTTAATATTTACAATTTAGTATACAAACACCCCCCAAAAAACCCGGTTTTTTTTACATTTATCAAAATTCCAAAAAAAGTTTCTAGCCGATTTTCAAAATTCAAACGCTCACACGTGTCTCGACAAATTCCTCAACTCTTGGTACTATTTCCATCTCGATTCTCTCAAAATCCTCGGAGCTATGGCCAAAAATACGTCTCAGGCGATTTGCATCTGATAACCATTTTCAATGGTAAAAAACATAACGTTCGGTTCTATAAGTAGAGTCGTAATCGTCTCAACATTATCTCACAACTACGTTCAATTTTCAACGTCACTGGACTTTTTTGGGGGCGGCGAGAAACTTAAAGGGTTCCTTAAGCCGTGTGAAGCAAAACACCGTCAGAGGTTTCCTAGAGGGAACGGCATCACGCACTAGTGCGTGTCCTCGTGCCCTACTAGATTATCTAGTTCGGATCGGATAGGATCACAACTACGGCTGAAAGAAGTACCTACTACTTCATATTTATTTCTTAAATAAAACATACATTATTGCAACGTCACCTCACACTGATGTAGGGGTGGTTGGGTCATAAAATGCATAGATAAAAAATATTTAAAATTAGCACAAGTATAAGCTATTACAAAATGTTTAATTTCAATAATTATTAGAATAGTGATCGCGTAAACGAGACATGTTATAATCAGATAATAATAATCACACTAATATTATAAATACGAAAGTTTGTGTGTATATGCGTATATTTGTTGCTTCTTCCCGCTGCAACGGATGAATGGATTTGGATGAAATTCGGCATACAGATAATTTATAATGTTGGGCTTTATAGGTTTAAAATTATGGGCCCTGCCTGAAATAAATCATTATTATTATTATTATTATTATAACCTGGATTAACACATAGGATACTTTTTATTCCGATATTCCCACGGAAACGGGAACCACGGGAACCATTTTGATAAATTTAGGATGCTCAGAAGATGCATGTAAACATAAGTGCTGTTATATTTATTACCTTTTGTCTATTCGTATATATAGAACGAGGGTCACTCATGGCCATTCAATTATCGCAATGAAATAAATAGCTCACCGCATGACGCACAAAATAAGGAGACTGCAGAAGATAAGCTTCATAAAACCGTGTTTGAGCAACGTAAGCAGCCCTCGCGACCCGGTCAACCGGAGCAGAGGTCCGAGCTTTTAGAGGCGCCCTCGGGTTGTTCCGCTCCCCGATCCGATCAAACCCCCCGGAGAATCTAGTAGAGCACGGGGACACGCACTAGTGCGTGATGCCGCTCCCTCTAGAAAACCTCTGAGACGGTGATTTGTTTCACGCGGCTTGGTCAAGCCCGGTGAAGCCCGGTGAAGTGACAATCAGCATACTCTCTATTAAAAAAAACCTAAACATGCACAACCTCTCGCGAACACGGAATCTCGCAACAGCTACCTGCGCTCGGACTCCGAGCAGTTCCGATATCGGTGTCCTATGTGTGCGTTGCTAGAGCGCGGTATGTATTGCCACTCTTCTGTGGAGTATCAGGGATGTTTGCAGAAGCGCGAGTTGATTGCTTCTATGCGATTATGCGAAAGCGCCTCCCTGGTACGCAGGGTGCGGGGCAGCAACAACAGCATCTTGATTACGATTGCTAGCAGCTAGACTGCCGATACATAGGTCGTTGCTGCACCACATCTGCCGAGGTGGTGCGGGGGTGACTTGTGTGCGGCCATAACTTAGGATTAAGAATGTAATTCCATTTAATTTCATATATTTTGTATTTTTGCCTTTGCTAACATAGGATAAGTAAAATTACAAATAACACAAATGAGTCTTGATACTTGAAATTTTTTAAATAATTTGTTATTAATAAGCTACCTTTCTGTGGGTCTCCTTATTTTGTATCATGACGTTTGTCAACAAAAGACAATCGACTACACTTTTATTATATTATCTACGAACACACTAACATCATTCATTCGCGGTGGTCTTGAACAATTTCTTTTTCATTGCTTTTATTATTATAAATGTGGAAAAATCGCACAGAAATACACATGTGGTGTAAAAATGTTATTTAAATTTAAAAAAAAATATAGTTACTTATATTAATGCTCTAGATACAATTACCAAAAAGGTTTTTAAAACCATAGTCACAATTGCAATTTTGTAAAATTTATTAAGATTAGTTGTAAGTCTTAAAAATTAAATAAGTTTTAAATCTATTTCACGTTTTATGGAAAAGCGTTGTTTTCTAACATAGAAGGTCCAAAAGTAGGTTCCAACTACGGTCTAAAAACTTTTTCAAACAAATAAACCCTTCTTTCCATATTTAAAGAGTTACCAATATAATAGACAGCTTTTGAGTAGTTTTCTTAAGAAGTTAACTCGTATTTTACATGACTAATCTAAATGTTCAAATAATTTTTAACGCAAATTTTTTTGCGAACAAATTACAAAAACACAAATGTTGAAAAAATTTCCACGAGCAGGATTTGAACCTGCACCCTTCTGACATTCCGGGTCAGGTGCTCTTCCAATTGAGCTATCGTGGTTCTAACCAGCCCGCCGAAATTATTATTATTATTGACTAATCTAAACCGTGGCATCGCTCACTACTTTTTCTGATGATTTCGACAAAACAACTTCGGTAAAAGTAACCTGTTATGACCAAAAATAGAACAAAGTGTTGACCTTGTAACGTTAATAGGGAAACACTCAATATAAGACTCCTCCAACCAGCAGTGTACGAATAAGCGTGGGAATATAATTCCAAAACTACATTTAGGACTTTAACTATTGATCTATTTGTGGACAGAAACTATGAGCAGCTATTAAGATAAATATTTTTCTATGCTTGATAGGTACATCACTACATTTTGATCGTTGAGCTTGGGATTGAAGATATCAGCTTGAAAAAAAAAGACAAAGAGAAATCGTGGCTCACGATAGCATAGTTGATAGTGCACCTGATCCGGCATGTCATGGGGTGCGGGTTAGAATCCCGCTCGTGGAATTTTTTCAACACTATCTTTTTTCAAATTGTAATTTGTTCGCGACAATATTTGTGTAAAATTATAAGTAAAAAGTCATAACTTACGCTCTTCGTTCGTTGCGTTGAATTACAATTAGAATGTACAACAAATTGGAACTCGCATTTGTGTCTACGTCTCGGCAAGTACTAAATTTATACTCTGTGACAAGTTAAATCTTTTACGGCTAACATAAGTTGCTACACCAAAATTACGCTATTAACACTTCCTTTTAAACGATATTTATCCGTTCTTGGCTGCCTAATATATTATTTATTCCTTTAAACTTATCTTAAATCGATTTTAGCGTTGATGCCACATAAAACCTGCTTAATTTAAAACTGTGTTCTACAAATGAATTTCGATTTCTACTCTACATTTAGTACTTGGAGCAACGATTACGTTAGTTTCGTTAGTTCGATTAGTTTATTACTAACCTGTTGCCCGCGACTTCGTTCGCGAGGACTACGCTATCCCACAGGAACCTGTTACCGGGATAGTAATCCTATATTTCACGGACTCTGACATGGTCTGTCTATCTGCAAAATTGCCTCCAAATTCGTTTAACCGTTCTCAAGTGATGCGTTTACCAACGAACAGCTTTTCATTGTTATTTGTATAGATGTGTTCCCAATTTTATTTCGACACAGAAGAAATACTAAGGTCGACTCGATGTCGACGTCGTCGACGACGATATGAAAAGTAGACAAAATCAACGTTACGTAGTCCCCTGATTCCTCCTCTGAAACTGGACCGATTTGAATACTCTTTTCATTAAAAATTAAAGGAAAATTTCGCTGTGTTCAGACATCCAGCAAACAATTTTGACGAGATTATATAAAAACAAGCAAAACATAGGGACACATCCAAAGCCTTTCTGTAAATTTTAATGAAAAAAGTAATGAAATCGGTCCAGTTTTGGAGGAGGAATCAGGGGGCTACGAAATGTTGATTTGTTCTACTTTTTATATAATCAGTCGACCTTAGTATTTCCTCTTAAATCTCTTCTATTTATTATCATCAGCCTTTAAATGTCCAATTGCTTTGCTCGGGCTTTTCCACGTCAACATCACATGAGAAGTTGGGGCCACAACACAGCCAGCCGATTTGTGATGGAAAACGTCCCATGATAGGATAGGGAATCAATGATCTGAGAGAGATCTGATCTGTGAGAGAACCAGCAAGAAACTCTGCTGAGTTCACGAACCGATGACGACGTAGTGAACTTTCTAAGACCTTTATTGTAGTAAAGATTTTAATTAATAAAACAATCGGAATCGTTGTGCCTTGCCCAATTTCATAGACAATTAAGGTCGGTAAGTGGAAACAATAAATATTTTCCTTTGAATTGTTCAATTAATCGTACACGCAACCGAATTTTTTGTTTTGCACCGAGATCAACGAACCCTGAGTACGTGTATGAATAGTGATTATGGGTGTTACAGATGGCCTCGAAAAGTTTAACAGTGGCGATTGTGTATCGAATTGGTTCTTTGGCGGTGGGAGAATTCTGCAAAGGATCCGATGGTTCCTAAGCGAACGAAACTTGCTGACCACTTAAGTTGTCACACCAGCTCGTTTTTATTTGTGTTATGTTTGCGACACTGGAGTGGAGACCGTGGTGGCGACCGAGAAGGCTGAGGATAATGATGATGGATAACAAAGAATTGATACTCCTATGGTACAGATGTTACTACACCGAACAAAAGGAGCAAGAAAAGAAGAAAAACTATCATTGACAGTAAATCAAGAAAAATCGATTGTCAATAACCTCCCATCCTCTATCAATGTCGTTTAACCGCGCAACGACTACGCTTATTAGAAAACAATTACAATTTGAATCAACTGTATAGCTAATGACATTATGATGACGCATTAACCTTAATGTAATGGGCGCTATTAACAACACTGTGACGTCATCAATACTAGTTGATTACTAGAAGGATAATGATCGAAAAACGACTTTTCCCGTTGTTATGACGGTGATAACAATTTGGAGCTTCAAGAAGCTCTCTCAGACGCGTTGCCGGCCTTTAAGGAAGGAATAGGCTCGTCTCTTGAAGATCCCAAGGTCGTAATGGTCTGGAAATACCGCCGCCGAGAGCTGGTTCAACAACACTGTAGTTCGAGGCAAGAAATTTCGTGACAAACGCACAGTAGTAGACCGCCATCCTTCAAGGTGATTTGGATGGAATGACAGTCGATTGCGCGTAGTGCGGTGAAGGAAATCAGCGGCAGGGATCAAGCCGAACAATTCCTCAGAACACTCCCCATGATATATGCGTTACAATATACAGAGAGACGCAACGTCTCTCCGAAGGGCCAGTGGATCTGGTTGCTAAGTATCTTCTCTGCTTCATAGTTATTCGAGCAACAACACATTAGTTTCAGGGTTACCAGCTCTTTTTATGTCCCTACTGCTGGGGAACAAGCCTTCCTTATGGATGGAAACACCAAAGGGAAAACGGATCGTAAACAACCATGCGGGCATAGTGCGGATTGGTGGTTGTTAACGATTGCTCATGCAGTCGAATCACCTGCTTTACGTGCCCAAAAAAGTCTGGTGACGCTGTAAATGCCGCTGAGCCAATCAACAAATACTCCAAAAAAAAAAACTGCTGCAAATTCTTTTACGTGAACAACTGCATGATGGTTTTACCAACACAACAACTTACCAAAACAAAGAAACAAATTTTTTTACATGTAGGTAGATAGGTCAAAAGTCGAGTATGCACGTTTAAATCAAAAACAAATGCCAGCACCAAAAATATCTCGAAAGAACAACGGCTATGGTTTTATCTCCATAAATGTACTTGAGAGCTGTGCCTCGCAAAACTTATATGAAGGTTACTGTAAAATTTCCATAGATTGTTAATTTTATTCGACTAAGTCGGCAAATAAGCATTTCATTATCGCCGTATAGCCCACAGCTTGAAACAACACTGATACATACAACCCATGTGGAATTTCATACCTCTTAAACGGTAACAAAGCAATGCTTTTGACGCCCTTTCTATACCTCAAACCTAAGTATATATGTTATAGACCAAGTGATTAATAGGGCATTATAAAAATGCACGCGTAGTTTGAAAAATGCCCAATATGAGAGGGCAGGGTGATTACAACTATTGAAATAATCAATCCCGGGCATTATTTATAATGTTTATCACCTATAGGGCAGAGTAATTAAAATCAGGTTTTATTAATGTTTTTTATTTCAAACGCAGAATCAAATAAAATAAAAAAATATATAAAAAAATATTCCTTTCATAGGTACTCTGCTGACCTATGATAATAAAAACTTAAATTAACTGGACTTTACCTCCTTGTTCTGGTTACCAAAGGTGAGGGTTGGTAAGGTTTGGAGTGGTTAGGTTAGGTTAGATCAGTGACCAAAATAAAAGCGCGAGCTGAGCGAGCGAGAGACACATCAGTTTAGCTTTTAAAATAAAATAAAATGATGATTTATAAAATAACAACTTGCCATTTTAATGTTTAGGTTTTGATGCCATTCTTAAAGCAATAGTTTGTGAAATGAAACGTTAGCAAAATGTTGCTTGTGGAATGAAAATTAACTAATGAATTGGGTGTAAAACATTATAGAACCCCTTGTTCTCCTTCCCGCACCCCGTGCAATGAAAAATACAACGGGTATTATCATATTACCCGAAAACCACATGCAAAGCAATATTCATAATGTCTAGGCAATGTGATAAATAAGGAAGTTCAAATTAAAATTATTTACTTCGCCCTAAGTAGCTTGTCATTATCCACAATGCCCGGGCATTATTTATTACTTGGTCCATAACATATATACCTACTGTATCTTATATAAACACGGCAATGCACATAGAATAGAATAATCATATGGGTACAAGGGTTTTGGTAACAAAACAGATGATTTTTAACTACTGAGTGTTAAAATGTATTAATACCTTATAACTATTTAAACTATCATGGTCACTTGAATTAGAATAATAATTATTAACGGGATTTTTACCATGTTTATTATTTACTAGCTGACCCGGCGGTTTTCGTACCGCATATCTTTTTTTTTAATATAGCCTATGTTCATCATCATCATCAACAACTCATTTTATGTCCCCACTGCTGGGGCACGAGCCTTCCCTATGGATGGATAGGGAGAACGGGCCATAAACCACCACGCGGGCCCAGTGCGGATTGGTGGTTGTTAACGACTGCTAATGCAGCCGGGACCAACGGCTTTACGTGCCTTCCGAAGCACGGAGGAGCTCGAGATTATAAATTTTTGGTCACCCATCCGATGACCGGCCTTTACGAAAGTTGCTTAACCTCAGCACTCGCAGACCAGGCGCGTTAACCACTGCGCCATCGAGCTCCTCATGTCTATGTTACTCAGCATTCTAATGGTGAAAGATTTTATTAAATCGGTCCAGTAGTTTTTGAGTTTATTCGTTGCAAACATACATACATACAAAAATACAAAGTTTTCCTTTTATAACATTAGTATAGATGAGTATCCGATATTAATTCTTTATCATTTGCGCTTCCTATGGAAATTGGCATAGTCATCGGTGCGTAAGTCCACGTAGGAGTACTTATACTAAGAACAACTGAGAGAAACTTAGCAAGGGCGTTTCATTCACAACCTTATGATATTAGGAAATTCCTCTATCATAGAAGGACACTTTCTATCGCAAAACAACATACATAAGAGATGTAAGAGTGCCTAAATTTGCAGATTTACATACAGCTTAAGAAACAGCTTTCACCAGTATTGTATATTCATTCATGAATAAATAATTACGCATGAGTTTTAAGCCAAATGTTGAAAGTTGACGTGACATACAAATAATAAGTACATTGAAGATCGTAAAACCACAGTATAAGGATCAAACAGAGTAAGGTGACGCCGCAAAACATGTTTGTACATCTGTTCTACTTCTGATAGTGCAAATATGTGTTTTGCCAACAATCATTGGTATTAAAAAGTTTGTTAAAAATAATGACAAAGAAAATACGAGACAAGAGTGATTCCTCTCATCTATACAATTAATTAGCATATTATTATTATTATTATATTATTATTTCATTATTATTTGCATTAGCAGTCGTTAACGACCACCAACCTGCACTGGGCCCGCGTGGTGGTTTATGGCCCGTTCTCTCTATCCATCCATAGGGAAGGCTCGTGCCCCAGCAGTGGGGACATAAAGTTGAGCTGGTGATGATGATGATGATGATGATACAATTAATAAAAAGGGTAAAGTTTGTTTGTTTGTTTGCGGAGGTAATCTCTGGAGATTCTGGTCCAATTCCCAAAATTCTTTCACTGATAGAATACTACATTCTTTGCGCGTAACATAGTTCATATTTTATTTAAAAACAGTATATTTTTAAAATCTTAAATTCGCTCGAATGAAGTCACGGTAAAGTGCCAATTCATAATAATTCGGTACATAAACTAAATTCTAAATCAATCATTCCGCGCAGAGAGTATTGTGATTGTGATTGTGAGATTTGGAATGGTTAAAGTTTGTATAGGGAAGGAATCCCGAAAGATAAAATGTATGTTTAATAATTGTGTTACAATTATCTATACTAATATTATAAAGAGAAAAGCTTTGTATTTTTGTATACATGTAAGTATGTATGTTTGCAACGAATAAACTCAAAAACTACTGGACCGATTTAAAAAATTATTTCACCATTAGAATGCTACATTAGCGCTGAGTACCATAGCTTATATTAAAAAAGAAATGCTGTACGAAGTCCGCCGGGTCAGCTAGTTTATTATAAAACGGTCCAATTTCGGCTTTGGGCGACCACTACTATTCACAAAAAGAAAAGTCCTGACCATCATAAGAATGATCAACTTCGCACAGCCCTACCATTGGACCTAGAACCTGAAATGTAGCAGGCAGAACCTTTTCATCACGTAGGCAAGAGATATAGGACACGTGATTTTCCGATGTTTCTTTGGGACCCCGAAAAAATGGGTGACTGTAACTGTAACATTCATTACAGCTCCTGAGTGAGAGCACTAGGCTCATCTAGAATGCTATGGACACCTACTTAGAAAAGTAGAGCTACTATCAATGTCACCCATGATTTTAACGTAACCCAATTTTATGGTATAAATATTTTAATATGTGCCAATATCTTTATAAAGGATGACTGGCGATAATGTATTTAATAAATGTCTAGTTTGAACGATTGTATTCAACTAGTATTAGCTTCACAATGTAAGTAAATAAATTGTAGTCTATTTTGTAAAATGTATCCCATCAATACATCAAATCAATCAAATGTGAAATGAGAGCCAAGTTCAATATTATGATATATGTCTTGGTTGTTGACTTCAACGACAAAAAAAGTGAGATCTAAATTGGTGCCAAGTTAGGATAACATATTGAAGCCTAAGGTCTGACTTGGCTAGTTCTGATTTATTCCTTTGTATTTGCCCAACTGGAACTGGGTTAGAGTTTTGACCTATAGATCAGTCAGTGATAAAAATGACGATTTTTGGACGTTCATATTTAAATAACCGTTTGAGGTGTGTTTATGAAATTTGGAGCACATATGTATCTCGCAAGTTTCAATATATGAGCCAAATTTGACATGTTTATGTGAAATAGTTTTTGAATTATGAGGGGGTCAAAAGTGGCTCCAAATGGTTCGTGTAATATTACAGACGGTGCTGCTCGCCAGATCTCTTAGCTTGAACTTGGCTTGACACGCTGCCGCGTATCTAGATGTCTTTAGCTATAAACTACTTAAAAATTATCACTGTTTATTACCCCTAGTACGAGTTAGGCAAACTATATTCGTAATCGAAAACTATCGCTCTATCTCTTTCATGTCCTTTGACTGCTTTACCGACATGAGCAGTTCATCTGATAGTTTTCGTAAACGTTGACAGTTAAAATCAACTCCTAATAACGGTATATGTGTAACTGACAGTGATAATAATAATGGCAACGTTACCAATAAGATATAGGAAAGACAATGGCGAGGCGACGAATAGCGGTACATGGTTTTGCAAGTTAAGCTACATTTACAAATCCGGGTCATCGGATGGGTGGTCTAATAATTATCTCGAGCTCCTCCGTGCTTTGGAAGGCGCTTTAAGCCGTTGTTATCGCTATGGCAGTCGTTTAAACCCACCAATCCGCATTAGGTCAGCTTATTAAGTTATGGCCCAATCTCCACAATGTATTATTACTAAGCCCAGTAGTGAGACGTTTAAAGGCAATATGAAGAATAAATGAAATGAAATAAAATGAAATTTATTGCTAAAATTTAGTATTACAATTTAAAGTTCAGTAATTGAAGTCACCTAGTAAGCAAAAAACTGCCTGTAACAAGTGACTTCGCTCTTCTATAGCTAATGTATTTATATTTAACAAAACTTATATATGAAGAATAAATCACAAGTGAAATATGAAAATATCTCAAACCTCCAACGATATATGCTTTGTTGAGTTCATTATGAATGAATCCGATCACCATCATTCATAGCCAGTCCAAACAATGATGCTAGTACCAGATTATGAGCGTAAGGAGGTCACTAGTACACACCCACTGCATAACGGTCATACGGCTCAACAATTATAAGCACACGGTGGCAGAATTGGAAACTTCGACGAGCACATACTAAATCGGGGAATCGGCGACACTAGCGCCCTCCTTAACTGCACAGGTATAGTAGCAGGACCAAGCCACAAAAAATAGGCAGAAGGTAAGCATCATCCATACCGCGCTCCAGCAATGCACACATAGACGGAATCTCACAACAGCTGCGATTGGACTGTTCTAAGCAGTTGCGAGATTCCGTGTCCGTGAAAGGCTGTATATGTGCGCGTTACTCGAGTGCGTTTGTATGGAGCCTTCTAAAGAAACCTTCTGCAGTTTCCTTATATTATGAGCAAGCGTAGTGAAAGCGATACGTATCAATACAAAATGATCAATAGATTATGTCGATCACTCGTCTCACGTCGTGAGTCGACAGGTTTTAAAACCACTTTTTGACCGGTCTCAGTTGCTGTTTAAACTGTGCGCAACGCAACGCTTTTATAACAATATATTTCGAGCCCCAAGCATCTTCAAACAAACCTTCAATAATATTTACGTAGAGAAATCGTTTTTCTTTAATAGCTCTTTTGTTTGACGTGAAATAATAACAACCGCCGCTCAAACAGATGTTAAAGGACAAACTCATATTTTCGCGTTCCAATATAAATATATTCTCAATATTAACAGAATTATAATTTGGGTCAAAGTCATTCAAAACAACGACGCGACGCCCGTCTTCTCAACTCGGAACACGTTCGCAGATATAAACAAAACATAAAGAGGCACTTTGGACATTGCCATTATGAAGAAATTTGATATCTCATTACCAATTCTAAACGATTCTTTATAAATAAGTATGTAACCGGTTATCATTCCTCCTTCGTATATTTGCAAAATACAATCGCACAAAACATTTTTTAATTTATTTCATCTACGTAATTTAAATGTTGTAAACACAATTGAAGTATTTATCAATGTACACAGGGCATTATCTTGTCTAACAATCGTGATTCAATACAACTGAAGACCAGCTAAATCAAGACGTTCCTAACAACAACACACCTTTTGTGATTTAAATTTTTCTTAAGCCGTTACGAGATATATATGATAATGATTTCGATTTTGGTTTTAGTCTCCTCCCACATACCGTATACGAGATGAAGTGCAGTGTTATCTAAATATGTCTAAATTGCACCAGTATATGAATTAGAAAAATTATAATACTTGATGCACCAACCTTTTTGGTAGGTATATCTCCTAAATTGCTTTTAACATGCCCGATATGATTTCAATTGTTTGCCATACTCCATACTAGGATGGACAACGTTTTTTATTGTAATTGTTATTGTCATTTGTCTTTTAATATTACATTAAATCACTTCAAATTTCATTTCTGATGTTACTACGTTATAATAAGAACCCTAAAAACTACGAGTAATCTTACATTATAAGTAGCATACCATAACTTTTTCATTTATTGTTTCAGCTTCAAGTAATAAATACTGATCAACATTAAGAATAAAGTAGCTCATATAAAAACTAAAAGTTGCCCAAAATAATATAATAATATTAAGGTGAAACGAGACTTCTTCCAATCCAATGTCAAAAGGAAGTCGTTTTGTACGCGTCTATGGCTATATGAATTTAAAATTCAATGCAGAATGCTAATTAGCAATTGTTTAACACCGAACTCGTGTTTGGAATAACTGCTAGCCTCTTGAATATAGTAACTCCACACACTTCATTGGACACGTTTACCAAGGTGTCAAGTCTTTTCGTCTCTGTTTAGGTATGCTAAAGATGCTCATGTAGCAAATAATCTCCAATTATTATTGGTAGGTCAAACCACGTATAAACGACCTACAATGTGCCATGCAAATTTCAAGGATGCTTCAAGATTTGTGTAAATCAATTCAAATTTATTATCTAACGTTTTTGTTCTTGTTTTTTTCACTCAGAGTATTGTTGTGGCCATTATTATTATTATAGCTAAGACAAGTTTCAAATTGTGTGCAGATTGATCTAAAAATATCCGCTACTTGTAAGTAAAGGATTGAACAAATAGATACCTTTTGAACTGGCCGTGGAGGCTCGGGAACATCAGAATCCCACTCCGAGCTGAGATCATCACTCGATGCCTCAGTGTAGTCTTCAGTCCATGGCACTTCTAACAACGAACTTTTCATCTGGTCGTACCCGGGTGACATTGTCTGAGGCCCATATCCAGGTGGCAATGGACTTGACGCCCTACAATCCTCACAATTACACGGTTTAGGACGTAATGTATCTTTGCACGGAGAGCTTTCGTTATCCACCTTAGAGTTCCTTCTGGAATCACGTTTCCTAGCACTTCTCGGAGACAGTCTGTTATTACACTGCGGAGGGATGTAATACCTAGTCGGCTCCGAATTCCTCCTCCCACTATCAGGCGTCTCTATTTTCACAGGCGTTAGTAAAGACATCTTCTTCGTTAGAGGCTGCTGCCTTTCGTTCTCCGAACGGTCTTCTGGCTCCATCGTGTACTGTATGATTGGTATTGTAAACGTAAACTGGTCCGTCCACTCCGGCATTATGGTCACAGATTACTTCACGTAGAACTGTCTCCTAAATACAACCACATTTAGCAACATTGTACTAGTTTTCGTCACTAACACTTGAATGGTATTTAGTAAAACGGCGAACGCGGGCGCTGCGGTCGCGAGCGGACCCGAGACTGCGCACGCGTTGGTTCTCAACGCAAGTCGTACCCGACTCCTTAATTGAGGCGCCGTTTCATTGGATTTTGACCTTTATAATTAAACAGATAAGAGTAACCGATTATGCCGGTAGCGCTGTATAAGCCGTAAATTTAGATGCCACATGGTAACGTATTTGGTGCAAGTTTTATTTGATGACATTTTAATATGCCCAAGTTATTAATATGGGCGTTGATTGGCATTCCGCTGTATATGTTCATTAGTTCAATTAATAGTAATTGAGAGAAGAAGCATTTTAACAGACATGAAGTAGTTATAGAATAGGATAAGTAGTACAATAATGGCGCGTTTAGGTACAACTAATATTTTAATTCACGGTAGTACATATAATTTATAAAATTAACCGTTATGTTTCATTCCAGGGCAAAAACCTCCCTTCCCTCCTTCCACTCACTTCACTTATATTACACATTGTGCCAGTTTTTGAGAATCAAACTCTTCTCACCTGCTCCTGACCACACTGTCGTTTATCACTATTTGGGACTATTTTTGTGGTTGTTTTAACCCATAAATTCACCTTAACACGTACAAAAGCAATAAATTGCTGACAAACTCTACATTAGAATTAAGATTTTGGGTTTTTCCTAGATTGGTATGTTTAATAATATCTAATAGGTATGCATGCGTCTAAATTGGAAGTTGTGGTAAAGTTTTTTGTTTTTCTAGCTCGCATTGTTATCCAAACTCAGTAATTACCATAATGAAACAATAAACAAGTTAGAGTTTGAACTCTGAAAATTCTTTGAGTCGGTAAGTTTGCTTAAAAATATCTAATTGGTTTATTTTTGAGTATTCATTAGCAATATCATTGTAATGAACCGCCGCAATCGTTTTGAATGATACCTCTCATTCTTTCAAAGGAAAAAGATATTGCTTTTGCTAAGTTTGGATATTATTTTCTTTTTTCTGTCCTTGCTTTTCTTTTCTTTTGAATCTCTTAGCTGTCCACGTTTAACTTTGATATGTTGGCGAAATTTCATTTACTTTTTAACTCAGGTGTTTTGCACGGAATTCAATTGTCTTATATGCAAACTAAGTACTACATATGATTTTAATGCTAATTCCAACTTCTCGTCGCCATTTTATTTTGCTACTTGTGTAAAGTTCACAAAATCGCATAACGATGAATTTGCAACTGATTGACAATGCTAACCATAACAATTATAAGATAAGATAAATAATAACGGACTAATCAGTTTGTGTTACACGCTTTGTATTTTTTTAGATGTTTTTTTATATTATAATATATCATATATCGTATCATATATCGTATAATTGGTCAATTGTAGATTGTTCATAACTCTATCCAAAGCTTTATATAAGTAATACAATCGATCAAAATATTGACACACTTCACTGAGTTTAATCTTACTGAGTAAAAAATGCAAGCTTCAGTATAATTGGTTAATTAGATAGATTACCAATTTATTAATAGTCTAATCGGTTAAGACCTCAATGACAGCCAGCGCTTTCACTTTGTGATTTTTAATTATATATTTTTTTCTCGACAAAAAGTTTGCAATGCGTTCACTCTATATTAGAAACGGGTGATTAGTGTCACTATATTTAAAACGTTAAGAAAATAACCGTTAATAATAATTATTCTAATGGAAGTGACCCTGATAGTTTTAAAAAGTTATAAGAAAAAAACTTTTAAAAAATCATTAGTTTTTGAACTAATAATACTTTTATCACTTTATGTATAGTTATAACAACATATTTAAAATCTGAAGCCTTAAAATAAAGGACATATCCTCTGATTGTTTCCTTCGTTTTCTCTATAAAAGGTTAATAAAAAACATTAAATATACGAATAAGCACTTGGCCTCCATTTAACCTGACGTTAAGTGATCATAAGGCCGAAGCTGGAAGCGCACTTCACCCGGAATCCTGAACTACTAAGTCAACTATCTTATCTCAACCTGCCGGTACACAACAATGCTACAAACATTTATGTTATGGCGACATATTAAGATAAGATGGTGGTAGTTAGCCAGGCGGACAAACAAGTGACCCCAGGGTGGTGCTAGATGAGTGACACAGTCTGAGTGGTAGAGCCACGCTGCGTTGCAGCACGAAATGGGCCGGCTCGCCCGGCGTAATACCACCCTCTAACAGAATGTCGGCGTGAAACAATGGCACTCGTTGCTGTTGTGTTTCGTCTGGTGAGTGAAAGTACCGGAGGCTCATCTCTCACCCCTCCCCCCTCCCAATTCCTACTTCCTCCTCAAGATCCAACTCCTTCCTCAAAGCCGGCAACGCATCTACGATTACTTTGGTTTTGCGGGTGGGTGTCCATGGGCGGCGGCGATTACTTTCCATCAGGTGACCCGCCTGCTCGTTTGCCTCCTTTTAATATTAAAAAAAAGCCCTCCATCAACCAAACGAAATAAACAAACATGTACCCTTGCTCAGGGGCCCACAAAGGCGATAAAAACTTCTTCAAATCGCTTTTTTTTATTTGGCTTACAAAACTGGTTGCAGCGTTATATATTTGATGTGCCCTGCGGTTTCACCCGCGTTAATTAGCGACTGCTCCACTCCTATTAGTCATAGCGTGATGTAATATAGCCTATAGCCTTCCTCATTAAATGGACTATTCAACACAAAAAGATTTTTTCAATTCAAACCAGTAGTTCCTGAGATTAGCGCGTTCAAACAAACAAACAAACAAACAAACAAACAAACAAACAAACAAACTCTTCAGCTTTATAATATTAGTATAGATATTTAAAAAATATATATTAAATAAAATACTAAAATCGACAATTTAATTTTCCAATACAAAATGATTTGTTTGTTTTGTCGTCATGGAAACCATTGATATATATTTAACTTAATGATGGAAACTGTCAAAGCGGTACGAAGTCCGCCGGGTCAGCTAGTACCTAATAAAAGAGGATTTTTGTAGAGCTCAATATTCGTGCTCAGTGAATTTATTTCGCATAAACCGTCTCCGTGTACCTAATAACACTACTTGACGACCTCCTTGGTCGAGTGGCTTGCACACCGGTTTTCATGGTGTCGCCATCTCTGAGGTCCCGGGTTCGATCCCCGGTCGGATCAATTTAGAAATACCTGTTTTTCTAAATTGTTTCGGGTCTGGGTGTTTCCTATGTATAATAAGTATGTATTTAAGTATATTAAGTATGTTGATCCGTTGTCTAGTTAACCATATAACGAGTTTCTTAAGGAAGCTTTTCTTGGGGCTAGATAATTGGTGTGAGTGTGGGAAACACTTATTTATTTATTTATAACACTACCGCTCTCAGATCTGGGTGACCTCTGGAGGTCAGGCTCCGATTCCAGATGTAGTAGACTTAAGATAAAATTTTACTAGAAAAAAATCAACCAGCCTCAGGAAGCTCGAGTGGGAATCAAACCCACGACCTTTGGATAACCGGTCGAATGCTCTGACCGCTGAGCTACCGAGGCCCCAGAAGACTCGTTGAATTCTTCTAGTAGTTTGTGATTTACGCTGCAAGCTGCGGTATTACGTCACTGTGAAGTTATTACTCTCACAGTTGAAATAACACTTTTGCAAGTAAGTATTTAACAGTCAATAAAGACGTAATTCCTTTAAATATTTTGGTCACGTAATTTTTATTTATTACCTTATTTCCCCCTATAGTAAGGGGACATTTTTGTGCTAGGAAAATAAGTTAAGCATTATAATACCTCTTATTCTAACTTGAACCTTAGTACCTCTAAAATATACCTTAATACATTTTCTTGTACGAGCGGTCGCGTAATTGGTTTTAATCCCCTTATGTTTAGTGAGTAGGTCCCTCCCTCTGGCCCCCTGGATGCCATTATCTTAAGTTTCGAAAGAAAGACGGTCGAACTGCCAGACAACTTAGGCCCCCTTCAGGGTCTCTCGTAATCCAGTGATTCAGGGATTCACAGAATCAAAAAAAACAGCTGACCCTGGGCAGTGTTTTGTCTAAAATACCTTCAGACTAGAATTCTTTGAAGAAATTATTAAAAAACTTATAAGTCAAGAAAATGGACGGCATTTATGTAAATCCGCAGGTCGGCGAATTGAATACAATAGATTAAGTTATTCAGTCTTCTTACAATTTGAATTGTAAAATAATTATACTTCTCTAAAGTTGAGTACATTGCAAAGAAACACTTTCTGGATTTTGTCGCATTTATTTACTTATTGGTTTAGTTAGTCTTACAACCGATCGCAGACAATGTCTTTGGTGACAGGGACTTGTCAAACATTCGATTATATTCAAAGTGACCATACATAAATGGATTTTTTTTTTTTCTAAAATGTATTTAATTTTAAATGTTTTCGACCTTCAGAAACTATGACTTCATAAACACTACGGTCGGGAACTTGTACAAAGAAGAAACGCTTTTTATTTTAGTTCCTCAAAATTATATTGTGTTCCGGCAGCTAGAGATAAAATAGCCAGCGCCTCAGTAGTTGAGATTCCGGGTGAAATGCGCTTCCACCATCGACCTTATCATCACTTATAACCATATAAAAAATGGTAATAAAAAATAAGTAAAATAATCGCGATTAAATTTTTTTTATATATTAGAAGCAGACAAACGAGCAGGCGGATCACCTGATGGGAAGCAATCACCGCCGCCCATGGACACCCACAAAACCAGAGGAATCGCAGATGCGTTGAAGGAATAGGCTCGTTTCTTGAAGATCCCTAAGTCGTAATGGTCCGAAAATACCGCCGCCGAGAGCTGGTTCCACAGCACTGTAGTTCGTGGTATAAAATTAATTAGTAGATTTTTATAAAGAGTTTCTTAACAATCGTAATATATTTTTTTTTTAATTACGCTGCCACTGACATACCGGGTCCTAATGCACCTACTAATAAACGGCAGTTCGGGACATAAGACCCCCAGCAAGAAACAATGCTTGCAATGCAATGAAAAAAAATCATTGATTAAAAACAAATTATTCTTAACTGAAGTTTGTTACGATTACATCATCACCAACTCATTTTATGTCTCCATGAGAATTCCCTATGTAGGGATATCGGGTAGGCAGAACCACCATAAGTCACCATAGGCCATAAACCACCACGCGGGCCTAGTGCGGATTGGTGGTTGTTAACGCCTGCTAATGCAGCGGTTTTACGTGCCTTTCGAAGCACGGAGGAGCTCGAGGCGTAAAACTTTTGGTCACCCATCCTACGACCGGCCTTTGAGAAAGTTGATTAACCATTGCGTCATCGAGCTCCTCGAACAACATTATATACCGAGTACCACCTGCTATGCACTGAACCAGCCGTCCGTTGACGTCACACTCAGCGGACGACCGGACACGGAATGCAACTTGATTTGTGTTATGTCCAAGTGTACGTTTGGAATATAAATTATAGACCGCTTAGTATTATGCCTTTTGTAGTACCAACTAAATGACAAATTAGCCTATGTATTATTCATTGTTGCATGGATTACGTAGCAATATACATAGTTATGTGTGACTCTCATAACATTTTAGTAATACGCTGGTCAAATGCGGTTGTAACTTTTTTGTTAAAATTAAACACATTTTCGTATTTAATTGCTTTTGATATTTTTATATATTTTGAATTTTATTTTAAATTTAATTTAGATTAAACATTTATGGATTGCATAATTATTCGCAATAAACAATCCCAATAAACGATTATTATGATTGTTACAAAAGAACATGAGACATTACATTCATAAGAGCTATTTGTAGCCTAAACTGAATAAATGATTTTGAATTTTGAATTTTAGAACAGTAATAATATGTAAAATATATTCGTAAAAAGTGTTAATTTCAATATTTGTATCGTTCACGGGTTTTTTAAATTGCACTAAAGCTAAGTTGGTATATCTGTCTTAGTATACCTTTATACCTAGGTATGAATCAAGGCTTAGCCAGGTAATTTGAGGCAGTACCGTATTAGTAATCACACAGGATTAACCTAAAGGCCAAAAAGGCACGTGCGTATGGGCCCCGCGTCGCCGTCGCTTAGAGAACCCTCGATCAGAGAATAAAAAAGTACTATTCCTAAAATTTTTCAAAAAAGTAAGGTAGAGTTCAATAAAGATTTAATTCAAACATTTTAATGTTCGCCTTGTCCACTTAGTTTCCAAATGAGTATTTACATCAAAAGACAAGAACATGGAAAAAATCTAAGAAAAGGAAATATTTAAATAAGTATAAACTTTTCTAAGAATTTTGATGATTACAAAACATGATAAATTATTGTGTATTTCATCAATGATTCATATTTTTTGTTATGTCTAGAAGATAAGGGCCCCGATAAATGCAGTGCCTAGGGCCTATACATGACTTAATCCAGGTCTGACTTGAGGAACCATAAAATCACTTGCAATCAACAAACCCGGTTAAAAATGTAAAGGTCGGAAATCAGCAGCAATTTATTTTAATTTTCTCTTTCAGGAAAAACACTTTAACACCTCTTCCTAAAAACATGCGGGCATTTTTGATTTGGCCTTATCACGAATTTCTGTACTATACAGTGGATAATAAACACTGAATCGATAGAACTTAACAGTGACGTCATAGTTCACATTTCCCGTACAATTTATAAGAACCCTTTTTATTATACAAAATAGTAACAAATAATAATAATAGTAATAGATAACTGGTGTGAGTGTAGGAAAGTGTTGTTTATTTTTTATTTATTATCCTTTTGACATGTTCTAAAAGTATTTTTATTATTTTAATTTATGCATTCACAATGCTATATGTCTACCAGTCTCAGGAAGCCTCTCGACTTCACCTGAAACAGATTGATTTTTTTCTTTAAAATTTTATCATGTTCCCAAACTAATCAGCCAGCTGTCGTACGTAGGTATATTCATTGTCAAGTAGCAGAAGTAAAGATTTTTAATACCTACCATAAACACCAAAAATTATCAAACCTTCGTGGTTAAAGAACAAAAGAAAAACATTTTGAGAAATTTAAGTGAGAAATGAAACTAAACAATTGAAAAAACCGTACAACGCCATCTACACTCTTAGCAGAGAACTATAGAGCTGCATACTACGTCGCAAAACAAGTACACGCCAGCAACGCTACGAAATGATACTGTTACGCTACACAAACTACGTTACACAAACTCTAGGTGGCGCTACCTACAAGGTAAATACATAAGAGTTTTTGTTTATTATTATGGTAAATATCGATTTGTTTCTATTACTCTAATGTGCCACATATTTTGTTATGTGTTGATATTATAATAAAACATAATGGCATTCCATTCTGTTAAGTAAATTACCAACATCGGCCACACAAAAAACTTTTAAGCGCACATGCTTAGTTTTGTGACTCTACCACCTAATACAGAACTCTACAGGCAAAATTTTAAGGCATAAAACTGCTTGTAGGTAATACAAAGCCATCAATTTTTGTTATTGAAACGTACAGTATGAGTTAAAACGTAAGTGTTTGTATTTAAAACAAATTAATGTAACTATTAAAAACCTGAAATCGGTTGTGTACAAAGACGTACGTCAATAAAAATCAGTAGAAATCTTAAGAATTAAAAACTTTATGTGAGAATTGACTCTACCATTTAACAAAGAAACTAATACAAAGAAGAAGGAAAGAATTAATAAAAATAAAAACTGCAGTAGAACTTCCAAAGATTTAAAAATAAATAAGTTAAGGCTCACCTTTCTCAATCCCTTTGTCTCGTCCTGCGGGCTCGGCATGTAAAAATCCACAATGCCGAGCAGACAATCATCGCACCGGCACACGTCACTAGGCAGCGAGGACATGGAGCCAAAGCTGCTACAACTGTCCATGGAGTCCGTCCGCACTAACTTGCCAGTACTCAAAGCTTCCATCTTGGCCACCAAAAGAGTTTCCATTAGCGACCTGGGGCGCGCCGGCGAGCGCGATCTCCTCTGAAAGTCCGGGGACAAAGGCCGGTATCTGTCGGCTGACGTCAGCGTGCGATGCCTCGCGAAGTCGAGCGACACGTCCGGCGAAAGCGCGCGCTGCCTCGCGATGTCCGACGACACCGGACAGCCGGACACGCGGTCGGTCGATGATGTCCGCGACAGAGGCGGCGTGACACTGCGGCAATGCGACGACGTCATCTTGGTGGCCCTCATTTGGAATTTGTCCCTGAATTAAAGCCCGCATGGATTTCACACGCCACTGTTATGTGTTTTGTTGTGTTGATGTTCTTCACAATCGATTGGTTGGTTAACATGTCCGCTGCTGAATATATTATTTGCGTTTGAATATAAATGCTTATTGTGTACACAGTTTGTCATAAATTAGCAACTAGATTAGATGTGAGACTGGATTTTAGACTTGATACGACCAAGTTGTAATATTTTATTATTATTTTGTTTAAAACTTTTAAAATGTTGGCTCTAAAATTGGAGTGTATTACATCTAAATACTTTTTACCTTTATTAAAATTTCTAACTTTTAACATTCTTGTAGACAATATTTGTATTTTATTTTTTAAACGAAATTTTAATACATAAATAAACCATAGAAATAATGGAAAACTTCTCTTTTTTTCTCAATTCGATGATTAATTATTTCGAACCTTAATTAGGAAACTTTTGAAATACAGTGGTCTAGAAAAAATTATGCATACAATGAAAGTTTATAAAACTATCTTCTCTTCGTCATTATCTACTAATATTATAAAGCCGAAGAGTTTGTTTGTTTGTTTGGTTGAACGCGCTAATCTCAGGAACTACTGGTTCGAATTGAAAAATTATTTTTGTGTTGAATAGTCCATTTATCGAGGGAGGCTACAGGCTATATAACATCACGCTATGACTAATAGGAGTGGAGCAGCAATAAAAAATTTTCAAAAACGGAAAAAAAAAATTGATAGCTTTCCTTGCGTGCGCTGCGTAAACGGTGAAAGTTACGCAAAAATCATGTATTACGAAATTGTTCCCTTTTAAAAGTTCTAAAAAAAAGTCCGCGACAGAATCAACTAACGCGGGTGAAACCGCGGGGCACAGCTAGTAAATATAAGCTAAGTCATAAAATAATATATACTTTCGTGCAATTATCGTTGTTGTTGTTTGTTTACACGTGCGTCAGTTTATACAAAGTAAAGAAATCGCAGGCCCATTAAAGGCACTTGAGCTTCCAAAAATAAGTTTGCTAAATGCCACCACCCACGACTATCATCTTATAAAATGTTTAATGATGATGTATAAAAATCTAAATTCTGCCTCAAACATAAACTAAAAGAGCACAAGGTACCTGTTGTACTTAAATATTAATCAGTTACGTCATGTATTATGTATATATATATGTAATAATATTAATATAAAATATTATTCATTTATTTTAGATACACATAGGTATATTAGTTGCATGCATTGCATGCATCTCAGAGGCGGTTAATTAGCACGTATGCATTGCTGCATATATACGTGATAATTAACCGCCTCTGTGATCCAGTGGTAAGACCACCGGTGTAGACCCAGAGGTCCCGGGTTCGATTCCCAGCGGGGGTACATGTTTGTGTTCGGTTTGGTTGGTGGTAGGTCTTGTATTTCCGCCTGACTAGCTACCACCATCTTATCTAAATATGTCGTCATAACATCATGTTTGTAGCATTGTTGTGTTCTCTATGCTGCCGAGATAAGATAGCCAGTGCCTCACTAGTTGAGGATTCGAGGTGAAGTGCGCTTCCACCAATTGGCCTTATCATCACTTAACATCAGTGCTTACCCGTAAAAAAAATGCTTCAAGAGATCTTTTGTAGAGATAAGCTCACATTTGTATATTTCTTATGTAACATGTGTTTTTTAATTATTTCTTAATGCAATAAATGATTTTATTAAATGTACGTCGTCTTATCACGTTAAGCCTTTGGTCCAATTCATGGGGAATTGGACCAACGCACTGGATAATGGAGGTGTGGATATTGGATCTAGAAGAGCTCGATGGCTTAGTGGTTAACGCTCCCGGTTTGCGACTGCTAAGGTTAAGTCACTTTTGCAAAGACCTGTCATCGGATAGCTGACTAAAACTTTATTATTTCGAGCTCCTCTGAGCTTGGAAAAACACGTAAAGCCGTACCACCACCAATCCGTACTGGGTGGTGGTTTACGGCCGGTTCCAGGAAGGCTCGTGCCCCAGCAGTGTGGTTATAAAAGATAAGATTTACCGTTTTTTGGAAGTGTTGGCCGATGGTAAAAGAAGTAGAAGAGAAGAGTTATGATGTTAATGACGGTAGGTGTTGACATTGAATGGGCGCCTTTGGCTTTCAAAGTAAAGGAAACAGTGTTGAATAATTTTGGCGGGCTGGTTAGAACCACGATAGCTCAATTGGGAGAGCACCTGACCCGGTATGTCAGAAGGGTGCAGGTTCAAATCCTGCTCGTGGAAATTTTTTCAACATTTGTTTTTTTGTAATTTGTTCGTGACAAAATTTGCGTTAAAGATTATATTAACAAAAACATTTTATGAGAAGAGTTATGATAATGATAATGAAATTGAAATCGTGACCGTCGTCAGCCTCAATAATTTAGTGGTAGGGTTTTTAAGTCAGCCTGTCTAGCTACCACCATCTTATGTCGCCATAACATCAGTGTTTGTAGCATTGTTGTGCTTCGGCAGCTAGAGATAAGATAGTCAGTGACTAACAACCAAAATCAATAACTAGCTTATCTATTATATTATTATATACTACTACTATTATATTATTATATATTATCCTTCATTTTGGCCTATCTTAGTTTAGTTACCTAGCAACCGCTGTTATTTTCCGATAAATAACAGATATAACTAAGCAACAAACCTCTAGTAGGTCTATCTCTAGTTGAGGATAGGTTATTAATTTCGGCTGTTAGTAGTTGCGGATTCCGGGTAACATACGCTTCCATCTTCCACCTTATCATAACTTAGTAACAGGTGGTATCAGGTGAGATAACGGCCAAGTGTTTAAGTAATAATAAAAAGCCTCAATACTGGTCAATAAATGGCAATGGTCATGCTCAATCGTTTTGCAATACTCGTAAGTAGGATTGCGTAAAGTGAGCGATCACTTAACTTTAATTCTGAATATTGGATGAGGCCTTGATTGTGTTGACCTGTCCTACATTGTTCAAGATGACACTTACAATTTACATCTGTGTACGATGAAAGAGCGTACAGTGACGCCACTTTAAAATTAAGGGCTAATTTTTAAACGTCAGTTAAAGTTTTTTTTCCTTTAGTTGATGGCTTCGTGCGATTAGCACATTCAGCCAGTGTCAACCCCCCCCCCCCCCCCCAACCCCTCGAGTAATTCATGAGTTCAATATCTCACCATCACCCCAAGAGTTTCCAATATTTAACAATACAATACAATCAGTTAGTATCGGCCTATTGTAAAATTCGCGAACAGTGATGCAAGTATATCTTAATAAGAATAAGGCCTATGTCACTAACACCCGTATTTATAAACGAGTAATAGTTTTACTTAAGGCGAAGGGTAAGGCACACTAGCGCCGCTAATGGTAAAACCATTTGATTTTTGATTCCGACACTAGGCAAAGATCTATTATTTAATAATTGTGCACTACTTTTAGGTTTGCTTTTGTATTCATTCGCTAACACCAAAAGTGGCCATTGTTTGTGAATAAATGCAATAGCCCGTTTTGTGAATAAACCACGCAACAAAAAGTAGTGCACAACTATTAAATAAATACTATGGATGCTTTCCTGTTATCGGACGGAACGCAATGTTTAAAAAAAGATCCGGTCTGTTAGTAATTGTCAAATTATCAATTGGTGGCGCTAGTGTGCCTTACCCCTCGCCTTAAGCAAAAGTAATTGCTTATGTAACAACTTTTATTCTTTGTTTGAGAAAGCCGATGACGTTAGAAACGTCAAAAGTTAGAATTATTTTTTAACGATTAGGTACTCTACCATTACATACGAGCAACACACCCTTAGCCAAGCAATTAGTCATCAATTTTTTAATATGCAATCTAGATTTCTCTATGAATTCGTAGTGAAGAGCTAGTATTGAATAATGTACGTTACTTGTTTAAAGAATTAAAATTTCTTAGTGACCTTTGTTTTCTGATTTAGTTATTGGTTTTTGATTCTGATTTCTCGCACATCTGAAATTTAGACTTTAAAGTCTTACGTTTTAAATAAATATCTAACACATGCGGAATAGCCGGTGAATACCTAAATGTAATATAAAAAGAGATCTGCCAAAAACTAGAATAAACCAGAGCTTTGACCAACTGAAACGAAACGAGCCGAACTACCAAAAAAACCGACCGCATGTGTTAACTTCGAGACGATTTTTTTTTGTAAAAAAAATATGGTTTTCAAAAGTCGTTTCATTACTACATCACTTAAGTGGGTGATGTTGTAATATATTATGCCTAGGTAAAGTCTTCAAACTCCCTGGGAGTTGTCTGCGACTCAACTAAGGATTTCGAATGTATTGACCACCACACCACACTACTCCACCTGATGTTAAGTGGAAATGGAGTCCAGACGCGAAGACAACTGGTGCAACGTGAAAACATAGCAGCAACAATAACCCTCACCCTGCTGGCCCACAAGGTGCTTCTACACGCTTTTTAATGACCCCATCATCATCATCATCACCATTATCTCAGCCTAAAGACGTCCACTGCTGGACAAAGGTCATGAATGACCCCATTTTATAGGAAAACGGGAAAACGTGTGCTGGTAGACTATTCCATCTTTTGGAGGAGCGACAAAGATCATGGAGGTGTGAACAATGGATATGGAGGAGCTCGATGGCGTAGTGGTTAACGCGCCCGGTCGCCAATTGCTGAGGTAAAGCAACTTTCGCAAAGGCCGGTCATCGGATGGGTGGCCAATTTATCATATAGAGCTCCTCCGCGTTTGGACGGCACGTAAAGCCGTTGGTCCCGGCTGCATTAAGCAGTCGTTAACAACCACCAATCCGCGCTGGGCCAGCGTGATGCTTTTTGGCCCGTTCCGTTTTTCCATCCCCAGCAGTGGGGACATGATGATGAATATGATGATGATAGGTTGCGGCGGCTGCTTTTCATCAGGTGAGCCGTCTCGTCTAGTGGCTTAAAAAAAAACATCAAAAGCAAAACCTCATTATGTATTCGGCGTGAATTGAAACAACCTTCTTCATTAATTTTATTTTTATTTGGCTTTTAACTTTACATAAATTATGATGTCAAATGTGTTAATCTCGTAGCCGTCGTTATAAGGTCTCATACATCATCATTATGTCAGAAGGGACCTCACCATAACAGTATAAATCACAATCGTAATTAATGAGAATGTATAATCAAAAACTGTTGCCTTCTATGTCACCTGCATGATAATAATAATAATAATATTATGTGTACGGTCTGACCAAAAAGTAATACTGTCTCTTACTATTTTGTTTTTAATACATAAATTTTACGGTTCATAAAAGAGATCATGTAGTATATTCCGTTATAAAATAAAACTTCTAAAATTGGGACATAATCATATATTATTACTGTCAATTAATTTATTGTCGCAAGCGAAAATAGATCTGTTAATCGTGAAGTGGTAGACAAATTATGAGGCCGACTGTACTTTTGCTTTGACGACTATAAGCTCTACGTGACGAGCTATTTTATTTGTTTATCAACTAAAGGAATTAACATATTGATGGATTTTTTATTTATTTTCTGTTACCTATATTTATAGTCTAAAGTGATTTATAAATAAATATATTATAAATAATAAATTTGAATTAGATTAAATTAGAAGAAACTAGTCTGTAGATTCGTTCGCTTCGCTATTTATTACAAAAATAATTTGTTGTTAAATTATATTTTGACATGCGGTTACCATATCAGACGGGCCTTGTTGCAACAAAATAAATAATAGAAAATTGTTTTATGTAATTTTTGACGGAAATACTAAATTACTTAGTTATGCAAACTTTCATAAATATATTTTAAGTAATGCTATTTATTATTATTCATGTTTGATTTTTCGCTGATTAAGCGAACTGAATGATAAATATAAATCAACAATATCTACAATATTTAATTAATTAACATAATTTGTGCCAGAACGGCCACTAATCTGCAATATATATCGATGACAAGGACGCCACAATAATAGTCCCATGTAATGGCATATAACTACCGTTTTGCATATTTTATTTCATTAAAAAAAAAAATATAAATGACTATTAACTAAAACACTAGATTTGATGTTGCATATTGGTAATTTTCTTTTTCTGTAAATACCGTGTACAATATTTATGTAGGTAGTGTTTTTATGTATATGTTAGAAATAAACTTAATATCCAAATCTTTACCTACATTACGGTTTGTTATCTTCTTTTATTCCTTTCAAATAAATAAATATGTGTACTGTATACAAAGCTACCTAACATTGCAGTTTTTATGCAATGTTAGTTAGCTTTTTTCTATACCAATATTATAAATAGGAAAGCTTCGTATTTTTGTATGTATGTTTGCAACGAATAAACTGGAAAACTACTTAACCGATTTAAAAAATTCTTTCACCATTAGAATGCTACATTAGCGCTGAGTAACATAGGCTATATTAAAAAAAAATTAAAAATAAAAGTACACCCGTGCGAAGCCGGGATGGGCCGCTAGTATTTAATAAAACTCGGACTAGGCACTCTGTCTGATGGTACCTACATCATGTGAATTATAATAATATTAATACGTGAAGAGAAAACTTCGTGCCTCTTTAAGCACATTGAGCGCACGCGCACGGAGGAGTGATAGATTTGGTATACAGTTAAAGTTTATATGGGAAAGGAGTCACGAAAGATAAAATGTATATTATACATAAGCTTTGTGTTGTGGTGTTACAATTATTTATTATTTAACGGTCAAATTTCGACCACTGGGCGACCACAAGTTTTCATGAATGTGACACTGAATTTAAAGTAGATAAAAATACTTTCCCACGTCCTTTACATATTAAACATTGTCATAGTCTAAAAATAAACTACGAGTACTTACATCTTTGGATCAATTAATACTTTTGCTACAAATAATTAGATACGAAACTAATTAATAACTACCGGCTGTATAACGGCCACAAAAAAATCAACTATACCACTTCGAAGCATCAAAAGCGAACCGACAGTGAGGGGGCGTACCCACGACGATATTAACACCGTAATTTAGATATCATAAAGTTTTTATTGCAATTAAATTTGATTACGCTTAAACAGCGTCATAATTGCTTGTATGCGAGATTATACGCTCATTAATTTGGCGACATGAAGACACAGGTGATTGCATAACGATAATTACCGCAACGGAAATAAGTTTATAGTCTCTTTTATCGTTTATCGATATATGGTTATAAAATGCGTTAAGTTTATTGGTGTCACTATTAAAGCTTTAAACTGTATATATACTACATTGGGAAACTGTCACTTCATCGCAATTAATTAGATCAAATTTAATTTCCCATAACACTATTCACCGATGTTTTTATTCATCAATGAACAATTCCGCGAATCTCATTACATCTGATTTTATCACTAAACTCACTTCATAGTATTTTTTTTTTCGTGTTTTTTTTTTATTTTATCGATATATTGTTAGATCGATGTTTCGTTTGTTATAATTTTGTTTCCACGTAAGTTTCAGTTCGCAAAATAGTCGGTTACATCAAATTTCACTTCACTTAAGTCATTGTACATCGAAAATACAAAATACTAACAAAGTTCACATATTTAAACGTGATTTAATGCAAAACTACTTAGTAAAAGCATTTCTTTCATTCAGGCATACCTTTTAAACCCGACGTTTTTCATTTTCCTTGTCCTTTACTTTACGGGATACAATACTTATCATCATCAATGTGATGCATCTGTATGTATCATATACTACAATATCCACTGAAATAAGTAAAAAATCCCATTATAAAAATTCTAACTAATAAATCCGCCCGTGCAGACGTCTTGGGATAATTAATCTTTATACCCAAGTAGTATGTTTCAGGATTTATTTTTTATTGTTGAAAATTCGCAAATACAATTAATTACATCGAAACTAAAAATGAGGCACACAACAACGAACGAACTTAAATATCCCAACTTGCTCTTCGTTGAGACATTGGTGTTCGTGGACTCATCGCTGTCCTATAATCGCAGTTGATAAAAAGCACCAACTTAATATACCAACATGGGTGCCTATATATAATCTCTGTCCCTCTATATCTCTATGTTTATAAGAGAAGTCCTACGCCCAGCATTGGTTTGTATGCACGGGTACATGCTGATGATGATGACTTATACATAAACGCCTTCACGTACTACGCGCCGCGAGAGGTCAAACCGGTTTACACCGGCACAGCCAGCGGACAATCTCAGTGAGTGTCACACGTCATCACGTGTCATCGCTCGTAAAATATTGTAATTAATTGAGATTTTGTTATGTTTGATTTAAATTAGATTGATTTACTGTAAAATATTTATTACTGTACAGTGTGTATGAACAATGCCAGAAATATAATAATATTGCCTATTTCACATAGTTTCGCAAACATTTTGATCTTAAAGCAAACATTATAAATATTGGCACTGAAATCTTAGAACGTGTATAATGACGGTACATTTAATCTGCCATGTAAGTGTTTTTCAATTCAGTCTTTTAAGTCTTCGCGCGCCATATGTACGCACGGTCGTACGTAAGGTGGCCCGCTAATTATACCTACAGCGCGGGACGGGTTAAAAAGATTTTATGTCAGATTAGAATTTATCTTAAACTGAAAAATATAAAAAAAAGTAAATATTTTCTAAGAGGTAGTAATTTATAAATATATGAAAAATAAAATAAAATATTTTGTTTCATTTATCTTATCGTCACGTGACAACCCTACCAAAGTAAGTGTAAATTTTTCGCGCTATAAGGAAGCTTGGACTCTGTCGGGTATTTACTGATGTGATAGTAGTGCCAACCTAAGGTGCCAATGTACTGCACTTCGACCTATTTTTTTTTAATATCTTATAAGACAACTCTTGACCTCGATCTCGCCTGATGGTGAGCGTAGATGAGGTCTACGATGGAGCGAGCTGCCCCAGAAGATGCCTATTAACTCTCGCCTTGAAAGCATTCAGGTTATAAGTTTTTTGGGAACACAGACGATGGCAGAGAATTCCACTCCCTGCCAGTGCGCAGTAAAAATTATGACATGAAGCGCTTAGGTCGACATAGTGGAATTTCTGCTAAATGGGGATGATATCCTGCAGTACGTCTGAAGGTTCGGTGGTAAAAGGGCGATGGTGGTATGAGCTCGAAAAGCTCCCCGGCACACTCTCCGTAGTAAAATCGGTAAAAGGCAGGCGACACGACGCCGGTGTGCAAGGCTGGTAAGCTTGGCCTCGACAAGTGCGTCATCACCGATGAGCCTTCCACCGAGCCTGCGTTCCACCGAGTCGAGTGCGGCCAACTGGTATTTGGCAGATCCGTCCCAAAGGTGACTGCAGTATTCCATGCACGATCGGACTTGAGCCTTGTACAGGCTAAGTATCTGCTCTGGTGTGAAATACTGCCGCACCTTGTTCAGGATGCCCAGCTTGTTTTCCTTTCTTATTCTTATTAACGTTTGCTTTGTTTTGACTGTATTGTATCTTGTGTGTGTGTGTGTGTGTGTGTGTCAATAAATATTTTACTTTCTTTTCTTTCTTTCTTTTCTTTCTTTTTTACTGCAGTCTGAGCTTTGGACTCGATGGTTGAGCCGAAGTTGAGATTTGCAGTCAAGTGCACCTATCCAAAACTGTCAAATTTCTTCAAAACATTGTCAACCTTATGCCTTAGATGTAAAGTTTAAAGTCTATTGAGGAAATTTAACAGTTTGTGGTAGGTCGATGTGTTGGCGTGTGTACCTGTGAAGTTTTAAGAATACGCAAGTTTGACGCGAGTTTATCGCGCGGTCACTGAATCGTAGATTAATGCTTTGGTATTATTAATACATTAGTATTGGTTATTTAAACCGCTTTGTAAAGAAAACGTAAAATGTACTTAAAGGCGTGAATCCACTGCGGTGGCACGAGAATGATTGCACGCTTGCTGTATTTCTATAGACACCGCGTAGCCACTTGTAGTTTAGAGTGCCTGATGCGGGTTTCATTTGAAGCAACACCTCCTGGTGGACAAGCGAGGATAGTATTTTGTTTACTCCGTACAAGTTTTCGTTTTCGTTAGAATGATGTATGGCAGTTTGGATCGTTTGTATGGAAACGTAGCCGTGCACAGCCTGCGCCGCAGTGGATTCGCGCCTTAAAACAAATGATACAGATTTCAGAACAAATTAGGAAGAAATAATAAGGTTGTCAATCAAAATTTTATGACCAAATTTTCTCATAAATGTCATCATCTAAATATAATTACGTGCCATTTACATATATGCTTCATTATCGAATATTTATGGCTGCAAATAAATAACCCTTAATTAGCTTTCAACTCGTGCCGATAAACTGGAGTAAGTTGGCCAAATTTGCAAACGTTACGACACGCTTGAGGTAGTGCGCCAATGACACTCGATAACTGCGCATGATTGGTTTTGTGAAGACAGCGTTCAACGGAGGGACAGACAGTATGTCATTCTCATATACTTTTTCACATATAAAAGCTTCTTTCGATGTCACACACTTTAAAGTTCTTTTTTTTCAACCAAATAAGTAGGCCAATTTTACTGTTTATTATTCCATCGTCATAATATTTAAATTTCTTGTACATAGATGAAAGGAAAAAAAGAAATTTGAATTAAAGTTTGGTGAAAATGCAAAAAAAACGTAAAAATTTGTAAAATTTTCTATTTTATTTATTATAACTTATAACTTAATAATAGCTTGATCATCATCTTATCTTATAATCTGTATATATGTAAGTAAAGCAAATATATAACTAATAAAAATGTTTTACTTGTATCCAAAACAATTTCATACCGTATTTTTAAATAAAATACTAATACAGGATTATGCAAAGCGAATTCAATTAAAAAAAAACAATACTTTTATCTTAATAAAAAATATTATAAGTAAACTCTACATTTCCAAAAGTCAATTATCGTCACTATGATCAAACCAAATTCACTTTTACATCGATCTTTCGTTTAATTGGCAAAATATTCTTCTGCTGAACTTACTTTTACTCTGTCGCGTTCATTGAAAACTGCCTTTCCGAAATAACTATATGTTTGTGACAGGCGACCCACCGAATTTAATAAACCAATCATGTGAACTGTGCGTTTCACAAATAAACTGTGCGAAATTGTTGCCGCGGGCGTACTACTATTCCGCTAATCGAAATACGAACCTAGGAGTATTGAAAATCGTAGTGGTATGTTTTTCTAGAGATCGTTTACGTCACTATTTTTTTTTTACTTCTACTTAATTAAAAAGGTAGAGTTATTTATAAATTACGTGTGAAGAAAGGGACGGCAAAGGAAGAGATTGGAGGATGAAATCCGAGAGGGGCAGGAGTGACATGGAGAGGAAAGACGAGGGAAAGATCACTATGGCGAGCCCTAGGGAGGCCTTTGATAAAAGGCAAACTAACTAGAAATTAAATTAATCCGGAAGTTAGTGAACATAAACAAAGAAAATATAGTTAAAACATAAGATAGTGTAAGAACGTTTTGATGTACATTTGTATATAATTTTTTTTAGAAACAAAGGCTAATTTCAATTAATTTCAGCAGTGGGGACATAAAATGAGCTGATGATGATAATGATGATGATGAGAGTTTACGTTAATTTTAGAAAACAATAAAACATAAATAAGCAATACGCTACCAATTGCCTATTCTGTTAGGCTTGCTCGCCATAAGCTTCATATCAAACGAATAATAACAATAAAAAATAATAAAAATTTTATTTGGAACAATAAAAAATTTACATTTCGTGTTGTTCGTTAATACTGCGGTTAGTTGTAAAAAACTGTGTCGCAGGAATACTTATAAAGAATCGAAGTTTCGAAGTATTTATTTCATAATAACCTGTCATTATAAAAAGACGCTTTCAACCAAACATTTTATCACAATCTCGATCGAGTTATTAGGAAAGAGGTTACTAATTTGATGTTTCGGACTTTAATAATTCTTTGACAGCTTAATAGAAATATATTGCTTTTAATTCATTACTTTGCTTGCAATCAATTTTACGAAAGCTGTAGATGTATTCACCGCCCACGTAGTGGGTTTGATTTTATATCGGTTCATTTAAGCATCTTTAATTTTTGTAAACGTGACAAAGAGACTGAGAGGAAACGGAATGTCTTGGTATAGACATGAAAGGAGGAGAGTTGTTCAGCATGTAAAAAAAATATTTTTACAGTTAAGAATTAAAATATACAAGTAATACAATCCTAAGTAAGTTATTGTAAAATACGAATGTTGCGGTTACTTCGCTTGAAACCTTTGTGGCAGGCTAAAATAAAAATAAAATTACTTACATTAATCAAATTATGACACGAGAAAGGTTATGAATATGAAAGATGGGGGCTATGTGGAAGATAAACATGATAGACTAGACAGACTAGATAGACTTTGTAAAAGATGATATTATATTATGGCAATGAAAACAGTAAATGTTGAGATGACGACTTTACTTCAACTAGGACCATGCCTTCCGATGCACAAAGGACCTCGTGCAATTTTCTATGCTCATCCGGTAAACCGACATTATAAAAGTTGCATATTATGCAATGCAAGATTACTATCCGAAATTCCGAACGCGCAAGTCACTGTGCCATCGGGCTCCTTTAATAAATCTTTTGGATGTGGAATGTAGGTACCGATATACTTCCTATGTTGCAGGGAGCCCTATCGGTTCAGTGTGTGACCTTTCCATTGCATTTGCATCAGAGTTGCGTGAGCGAAGGCTTTACAAACTTGTACCACAGATTACATACAAGTTACTATTTACTTTGATAGAAGTTACCTTATGAAACTTATTGAATCGCTCAGACTTGAGAATTAACAAAACAAAATTATTTAAAGCCACAATTAAAGTGCAGAGAAAGATACGATTGTGCACGGTGAAAAAATATTTCAACTATATGCCAAATCAGGAATTACTTTTCACGACACAAAGTCATATTTCATTGGACACTTGAATATTCTTGTTTAGATATTCTAATTTATAATTGTAAAGTCAAAAATACAATTAAGTATCCGTACCACAGATTTGCCCGTACAGTGAAATCTTAAAATGGTAAAGGTTACTTTATTAATTGTTGGCTACATCCTATCTTAAGTTCTTTCTTCTACCCGATGGCGCTGAACCATCCTGACTTAGCTTATTCAGTTTACGAACATCCCACCATTGTCTACCATTCTCTTACCAGAGATAGGTTATTAATTTCAGCAGTTAATTAAATTACGGTCGAATTTCGACCACTGGGCGACCACAAGTCAGGAACAAAAATATGAAGCATAAAATGGTTGTCGCTGGTCGGATATCTTTTAAAATATACTACCTACCTTAAAAAATAAGTTAAATTTATTCATTTCTTTTTTAAGGCCTGTTGCCAAAATATAATCCAAATTACAATATACCCCGCAATATCTGTTAAACATCAACACTAATTAAGTGTAAACCCGTTTCCATGTACACATTATCATAAGTTATTGTGTCACAATATGTGATTTTATCGATTCATAATTGGGCGAACTGTAAATCGATAATGAGATCAAAATAAAAACCAGTTCAGATCGAGTGTTGCCGACGCCGCCCCTTAAAGAAAGTGTCAGATAGTATTTGTTTTCCGTTAACACCACATTGTAGTGAGTCATCATCAGCTCATTTTATGTCCCTACTCCTGCTGATCGAAAATTCGTAAGACGGATGGAGAGTAGAGGAATGGGTAAAAAATGTTAAACTCGCGTCAGGACACGTGACCTGCCCCCCAACCGCCTAACACTCTCGCTTTCGATCGCTTTGAAAGCGAGGCCCTCGCCTCGCTTTCTAATATAATTTCAAAATATAATATCGAATAATATCGAAAGCTATAGCCTATAGCTTTTGATATTGCTTTCATATTGCTTTCGAAATGACAAGATGACGCCTCCTCCTCGCCTCGCCTTCAAAGCGATCGAAAGCGAGAGAGTTAGGCGGTCGACCCCCTGGGGCACGAGCCTTCTCCATGAATGGATAGGAAGAAGAACGACTGCTAATGTAGCCAGAACCAACGGCTTTACATGCCTTCCGAAGTACGGAGGAGCTCGAGATAATAAATTTTTGGTCACCCATCCGATGACCGGCCTTTGCGAAAGTTGTTTAACCTCAGCATTCACAGACCGGGCGCGTTAACCACTGCGCCAATGAGCTCCTCTTTGTATTTTACTGACGACTGTACAAAGCAGCTATTTTTATTGGAGTCCGAATCGTCAGTAAAAAAAATAATAAAATTAAAAAGTGTCAATTCGGACACTGTGTCCGAATAGAATGTACTCGTATACTTTAACTTTGTTTTCTTAGATAATTTTTGACTTTTATTAGTACTGTATGACATTGTGAAAATTTTTGCAAAACTTATTATTTTTTTTTTTTTGTATTTTTGGGTGTTGTGATTGTCCTTTTTTTGTGTTTGTTTGTGATGGAAAGTGTCCTTTTATGATAGGGCATTTTCCAATATTTTTGACGCTGTAAAGGAGAAAAGAGCTTGACACTTGCTGAGTTTCTTGCCGGTTCTTCTCAGTACAAGTTCTCCCGCCCAGAGTAGACATACGAACCGTAGGCATAATGACATTCATAAGAGCTATTTGTAGCCTAAACTGAATAAATGATTTTGAATTTTGAATTTTGAATTTTATAATGTGTCCGAAACGTCAGCTACCCGTATATACTCGTAATTTAAGGTATGTGCCGACTTTTAGGACTTTTCTAAATTATAATAGTTGGAATGTCGCCAGGTATACCCTTTTTTTTCGACCAATTGACCCTCCTCCCTGCCCAAGACTTTTGAGTGTAAGACTGTGAGCAAGAGATTGAATGGCATTGAAGCAGTGCCTCCTAGTGACAAACAAGGTGAGTATTGCCATACAATACGGTATTTGACTATAGCATTTCATTATAGCATAATATATTTGCAATTTGATTAATTCGTTGTGAATTTTTTTTTTATGAAAATCGCCATTCAGATTCAAATTAATAAAATAGCCGCCAAAACGATGCATGCAGTGACCTGCATGTGATGTCACGTGATGTCGAGACGTCAGTTGCATGTAAACAAACTGTTAGCTGTCATATCACACCATACAAAACTTCGAGTGACATCAAGCAAATGACGTCACGACATCACGTGACCAATCCCGTGCGTTTTCGATCACATGGTCAATAATAAAAATTTAATTATTTTATAAATTATTTTTTATAAAAAATCTACTTATTTTAAAATTATGTGCTGGCTAAATTGGTTTAAAAGAATGTTTACTGTTAAGTTAACAACATTTTGATCTATATTTTCATTGTAGTCAAATATCCTTCTGAATTTTTGTGTGAGTGTCAATAAAAATATTTCTATTCTATTTTATTATATACAAATTCTTATGGTAAATAAACCTCGCGCTAGGCATCTTGCTTGTTTGTCTGTATTTAATTGTAATCTTTCCTGTGTAGTGGTACCATCACTGTTTTACAATTAATTACTATTTGTATAGTAATTGACTTTCTGTAGCTATTACGAGTACTACACTCTTAGTAGTCTTAATTATGTAGCTGTTTAATCTCTTATGTTCGCTGTTAATTTCCTAAAAATAAGTAAGTGAAATCTCCAAACTTGCCTGCAGTCCAATAGATGGTCGTTTTCAAAGTATTATAACAACAATTATTATTATTATCTCCTTTATTTATTTTCTTTCTTAAAACTAGATTTTTACAATATTTTAATATAAAAACAATAAAACATTATAAAAACCTAATCCTAGAGTACCACCAGCAGCGGGGCAGGGCCCAAGCTACCGGTGGTCAGGGCTGCAGAGTAAGGAACCTCCTGACAATACGTGCCGTGCCAAGCAGTACTGCTTTCTGAATCTGACCCTTGATCCAACGATCAAGCGAGAGCCTTATTATTATGTGCAAATTGATTTAAAAAATCATATCTAACTACGACTATATATATTTCAATGAAAAAAAAATTTTAAGCAATCCTTATCGAGCTAATTTGATGTGAAGATTCCTATTTTAATTTTTTTTTATTGATCAAAAGTTGTGTTCCTAGCGACTGGTTTTGCGCATATTTGGACAAAATGGCGCGTGGACTTAGCGCGGGAATGCCTTTTAGGGTGCACCGGGTACGACTGATGCGGTGGATAAGAATCGATGGCGTGTTTGTACTAAAGCGTAAATACGGCCGTGTCATAATGTGGGCAGGGTTGCCAACAATTTCTAATAGTATTTTTGAACCAACATTAACATTATCTTTGAACAATAAAAAATTATTTGCAAAATTTTACCAAATAAAATTTAGGATCGGTATTTGAATCAGCACTTTCTGACATATTAGGTCAGGTAATGCTGCCGTGGATCTTTCTAATCCGTGCATATCAACACTTCAATATGTGATTTGTTTGCAAAAAAAAGTGCATTAAATTATTATACACAGACCTACGATTATAAATCTTTAAATATAAAAATCTTCTGTGCGTGTGTATGTTATTGAACTCCTTCTAAACGGCTGGACTGATTTGGATGTAATTTTATGTGTGTGTTCAAGTAAACTAGAGAATGGTTCAGATTTACAATTGGACCCGGTAGGTGGCGCTGATATACGGGTCCATCATGGGATACGGGTGTTCTTAAGCAGACGAATAATTTGTTTGTTTTGTTGTCATGGAAACTGTCAACGTTTTGTTTGTTTTGTTGTCATGGAAACTGTCAAAACGGTACGAAGTCCGCCGGTCAGCTAGTAAAATATCTAAGAAAATAAATATCAACAATAATTTTAGTCAACGAGCATCCTCATCGGTAAACTCGGAATAAATGGTAGGACACTATACCCCTTACAAATAAACAAAGAATAAGGTCCGAATAGTTATTCTGTGTTTTGTTCCTGTCATGTAAACGTCATTTCATGTTAGAGTAAAAGAGACAAAGCACGGAATAACTATTCGGACCTTATTCTTGGTTTATTTGTAAGGAACTATGTGTATAATATTTCTGTTTAATTTGAAATATAAAATAAATGGAAAAGATCGCCTCATAGTTATTTCAATTAAATTAGTTAAGCTTTGTAATTTTGTAACAAACTATATAGTACGGTTAGGTTTGTAGCCCTGCCGTGGATATTGCAGTTAAGCGCTTGTGTAAGGTTCATGTAATCTTTGACATTTCATTTTGTTAACTCCATTCCAATGAGGTTGTGTACTCGTAGTAACATAGGTAACTATGTGAACTGTACGAGTATAATATTATTAAAATAAATATAAAATCCATAGAAGTTATTTAAAGTTGAATTCGTCGCCTATACAAATCAATAAAAGCATTTTATATTAAAACTAGCGGTCCGCCCCGGCTTCGCACGGGTGTACCAACTTTTATTTTTAAACATATTGAGATATAAAACAGTAACAATTTCTTTTTTTTTAAATATAGCCTATGTTACTCAGCGCTATGTAGCATTCTAATGGTGAAAGAATTTTTGAAATCGGTCCAGTAGTTTTCGAGTTTATTTGTTGCAAACATACATACATACATACATACATACAAAAATACAAAGCTTTCCTCTTTATAATAATTAGTATAGATGAGTATAGATAACTCTAGGTACTATATAAATTATTAGAAGAAATTTAGGGCGGGAGAATTTGTACTAAGAAAAACCGGTAAGAAACAAGGCCAATTATTTTCACCCTACCTTTTACAACTAACTCAGAAACTGAGCTAAATCATCATTAACTTTCGTAATACAACAATGCTTCTGACATTGTTAATTAGTTATTGGTAGTTAGTCAGGCGAACTTAAACATACACTACCACAAACCAAATCGGCGATCGCAGACGGTTTTGCAAAGAGACCTACCACAGGTTAAAACCTACTTGCATGTCATAACATAACGACTCCCTTTAAGCATGTATATTTTGTACAGCAATAAACATTGCAAAAGCGGCCATAACATTGAGCGAGCACCATTTTAAAACGTGAAATTATCTGGCGACAGCTTCCATCTTTATCTGCGCTATTAATCTGAACGTCTCATTATGATACGAGCGCCGTTCAGTGAAAGTTAACGCGACATTTCAAAAGTTCACATTAATCGTAAAATTGTATGACAATTGCATTGACATTTAAGAACGCGCTCGAGGGAGGCGAATGAGCGGTTTTTGCGCGGATTAAAGAGCCGGTGTTAAAGTTTAAATCATTATCTTTTCGGCGCATTCTTATAAACATTCCGTTTTTTACAGTTGAGTTGATATTACTCCGGTCTACCTGATTTAAGCAGAGGCGGAGTCCAGGTGCGGGTTCGAATCCCGCTCGTGGAATTTTTTCAACTCTTTGTTTTTTTTAAAATTGTAATTTGTTCGCAACAATATTCGTAAAATTATGTGTAAATAATCATAAAGTATTAAAATTTCTATGCATAGGTTTATTAAGCCATGGGTATAATTTAAACGCTCACCAGAAATATTTTTTAGACCCTAAGTCTAAGTACCAAATAAATTAAATGACCGTACAAATATTATTTTTGCTTCCCAAAATGGATAAATGCTCACCAAATTTTTACACTATTATTCAAATTATTGAAGATACTAGCTGCCCTACTCCTGTAGGTCACGTGATAGGTTAGAAATTTAAGACAATCACGAAGCGCAACGTAGCGATTGTCTTGAATTTCAAGGTTATTTTTTTTATTAGACAACAGAAAGCAAAAATTACCAAATTGAAACTCGAGGCATAAAATATTGGTGTTATCTATTTGGTGACAAAATAACATATTTGGTCTGAAATGCAGATAAAATGTATTCATATATTTTTATTGCATTTAATAAAAATATAAATTGTATCCTTTTTATAAGATTTTAGGAAACACAAATTGGTGAACATTTATCCGTTTTGGTAAGCGTTTCGAATTTTATTGGTAGTAGAATTGATAAATTTTTGGTAGGCGTTTAAACACAAGCCTTAAGCCATTATTATCCTTTAATTGTAGTGATAACTTCATTTCAATGATGTTGGCCTTTGCCCAACAGTGGGACAGCTATAGGCTATTTACTTAACTTTTTTTCATTAATTAGATTACTAAGTCAGGCTCTCTTTAATTCGACCAGGGTTCGACTGGTTTAAATCCGGAAGTCATGAATTATCAACGTCCAACGTTTGTAAACAAAATTATCAGTACTGTGCGATTAGCAGTCAAATTGTAGGTGAGCCAGTGATTGATCACGCGGCTCCACTAGGTATGAGACTTTAATCTATCTCTAATTTTTATCTTTATTTATATAGAACTAGTTTTGGTAAATTTATGTATTAAGAAGGTACATGTTTGTTCAAACAAAATTCTAATCGGTAATGTGGAGTACATACAAAATACTATATATTGGGTCCTTACCTATGAAATTGGCGTTTTTTTCTCACTCATTAATAGGTGTATTACTTCTAAAACTCAATACCGGTTGTTACTATTATCATACACATTTAATTAAGACTATATTAGTTAGGCTTCAGTAATAACAATGATTTTTGATTTTGTGTCTTTATTGCCCAAATGTTTTTTTAAATTGACTTCCTTTTTGTTAGCGGAATTGACGTTTTGTTTCATTGTAGCTTTGAAGGTACTTGTTTGATTTTCTTTTTAGGGTCTGCTATATTTAGCTAGTGAAACAAACACACTGCCCTACAATTTTCATAGTATTAACCTAAGTAGATGCTAAGAAAATTGAAAAACGTTAGTATGAAAAATAGAATATTATAAAAAATCTTCATACAAAACACCAATTTCATAGGTAAGGACCTAATACATATTATTGTTTTTTTGGAGTATTATGCGAATCCTTTTAATTTCTAGTTTAATATCTTTAGTATCATTATCATTCATCATAGATTTTTTCAACACTTATTCAATTTGTAATTTTTTCGCAACAATTTTTTTCGTCCATCCTTAATTTAATATCCATAATTTAATAAAAATATTAATTAATGTAAATTTGAGCCGGACGTTTTTAAACCCTTTAAGGTTCAAGTCACATGGAAATTTAATCAATACATTTTTTTTACAGGACCTGTCTCACTCTTCTAGCTGACTGATCAATGCCCAGCCCAAACCCTTGGACCTAGATAGTTGAAATTTAGCAGGCAGGTTTCCTTTCATGACGTAGGCGAGAGATAACATGGGATTTATCAAAACTCTCTCGGGATCACGGGAGACGGGTGTTAACGCAGACGAAGTCGGAGAGGATCTCTAATGTAATAACAAACGCGAATAAATATGCAGTGTTTCAACTCAAAACAATTATATGAATAGACAGTTGTTGTTTACCACAAACATTTTCTGTTAAACAAAACCTTCAATATTCCACTGTACTAGATCTTTTCAGTTAACACCTTTGCCGAGTTGCATACAAAAAAACTCCTACACAATTTAATCATTCGGCCATCTGGAAAACACAAATAGGCAGGACACCACACACTCGTAAAATCAGTTAACGCAACCTTCCCAGTAACTGTGCCATTGGATTCACACATTATATTTCGAAAAAAGTGTTTAAATATTCCGGCAACGTAACCGTAACACTATAAACTTTCATAAAAGGGTCGCACTGCCGAATAAACCTCGAAATATAAGGCACCTTGTGACCAAACTAGTGGGTTAAGGAAAAAAGCGACTTAATAAAATGATTTGCGCAACATTTACAACAATTCAGATTAAAATACGGTCGGTTCGCGACGCGTCGCGCGGTTTTTCTGTCCATTGTCTTCTTCCTATCACCGTTGACTACGACATTTATACTACAACGCGCAACGTACTAGAAATTCGCTGTAAGTCGCTCGTGCTTGTGGTCCGGCTTTGTCACCCACACAACATTTAGATGAAGACATCAACAGCCCACTCGAACAATGGGAGAATTGATGGACTCATTGAAATGATAACCGCATCGCTAGATAAGGAACCCGACAACAGGCGAACAAATAAAAAATGAACATGGTTGTGTGATTATTAGAAAAAAACTTCATGAATGATATGGTGCTCATTTGATTTGCCGAGAGAAAAGTATGTGATCATGTCACTATGCTGGCCCTACGCTGGTTTGGAGGATGTTAGAGGCTGTATTAAAACCTGTATTGCACAATAAAGTAACATTGAAACAGGAGTGACATGGACCAATACAAAGATGAGCTTATTTCGAGTAAAGATCTCTTCACAAGTTTAAACGTAGGTATACAAACAAAAGAACAAAATACAAATGGAACCACCAGCTTAAAATGGGGGTGCAAGGGTATATTGAATTCGATGACCAATCTGGTGACCCATAGCATTTCGAAAGTTGCTTAATTTGCACGATCGCAATCAGAATACGCTAACTGCTTTGTCATCTAACTCTATCGTTCTTTTTACCGCACGAATAAAGTTTTTGGTCACATTTACGGTATATTATACCATAATTGAACATTGCTAATATAATGCTACGTGGTAAATACACTATCCATAGAATACAAAGAACAAGGAAAGCTTAAAAAGTATTTCTTTAAAAAAATGCATCTGGAATTCGAACTGTGAACCTCAAAATTGCAGTGCTCTACAACATAGCCGCTGACCAGTCAACTAATTACTCTTAATACCCCTTAACTACTGCTAAATTAATTAAAGACAAAACTTAAAACAATTTGTATTATTCGTAGAATCTAGAGCTATATAAGGCAACATTCTTATCAATTAATTTCCCGTGAGCTTAACATTAATCATTTATTTAATGTATTGCGGAGCTGTTATGTGTGCGCCAAAGGCCCAATTGACAACTAAATGTATTGGGCTGGTTTAAACAAATAATTAATTATAATAATGAGACCGCCGTGTAAAGATTGTGCATGGCATTCACTTATCCTTATCAGTTGAACGTTAATTTGGTCTGTGTTTTCAACTGACGATTACTTTACAAAGAGATTTCTACAAAGAAGGTTTATCGCACGGTTTTGTTACTTTTTATCATCAGACTGTCGACAAAAAAGTTTCCGACCAAAAAGGTTTACGCACAAGAGGCGATTTTTGTATCTCACCTGTGATCACTCAATTAAAACTAAAACTTTTGTTTTTAATTATTTACAATTTGTTTTCGAAGATAAAACATTTTAAAAACTGCGCCAATTGTAACTTAAATTGTAACCGCTTTAGTAGGTAATGAAGATAAATGAAATTATTGAGTTGAATTATATTTATTTTATATTGTTTTCTAAAGTTTACGCGAACATTACACATTGAAATGAAACGACTTATACGGATAATTATTAATTAAAACTAATGTATAAAATAAACGCGAGTAGATCCTTAAAAGTTGTTTCATTTCAATATATTTATTTTATGTATTTATTATTTAAGTAATAATAACTGAATACAATAAAAGAATTTAATAATTATAATAATTGTTCCGATAGTCGTTTCAGCGAACGGTCTGATAGCGAAGAGCCTCGACCAACACCTTAAGAGGCTCTCGCTTGATGGTTGGATCAAGGGTCAGATTCAGAAAGCAGTACTGCTTGACACGGCACGTATTGTCAGGAGGTTCCTCACTCTGCAGCCCTGACCACCGGTAGCTTGGGCCCTGCCCCGCTGCTGGTGGTACTCTAGGATTAGGTTTTTATAATGTTTTATTGTTTTTTATATTAAAATATTGTAAAAATCTAGTTTTAAGAAAGAAAATAAATAAAGGAGATAATAATTAAATATCTTAATTTAAAACCTTAAGTTGAAATGAAATATTTAACTTTACGATACTGTGTTTCAACAGTTAAAAGCAGGGTTTTTTTTTATTCTTACGGGTAAGCACAGTGCCTTGATCTCACCTGATGTTAAGTGATGATAAGGCCAATTGGTGGAAGCGCACTTCACCCGGGATCCTCAACTAGTGAGGCACTAATAGCCAGTTCCTCAGTGCATATTCTTTGTCAGTGCAGAGGTTTCTAGGTTCCTCTTCGACCTTATCATCACCGACCAAGGCGCTTCCGTCGCTTCGTTTTGTAAAATAAAATTAAAAGATTCGTTGGGTTTTACTTTTTTTTATGCTATAAAGCATAAAGTTGAAAGTCTTTTGAGGAAATAGGACAGTTAGTCTGATGTGCAGGCATGTGTGTACATTAATTGTTAAAAACAACAACCTTAAACGAGCCATATCACCAACCAAACATACAACACAAAGGTATGACCTTTAGGTATGACTAATAAAGCCAGTTAGATCTCAAAAAATAGTGACGTACTAATTCATCCAAGTGCATTAATATTTATAAAGTTATTATTCAAAATTAGAACTACAATTATTTACTTTTGAGATCCTGTAATTATACTAGACACACACGTATCTTTATGCAAAAACACAATAATTATGTAAATTATAGCAAACCGTTTATTTCTATCTCCTCACAAGCACATTATTTACTGAAATTGCATGGCGGACGTCGTTATGAAATAAATACAGATGTAGGGGGAAAATAATTAGGTAAGACTGTAATTAAACATTGAAATATAAGGCAAGGCTAGCCGCACTTTGGATGCGTTGTCGTATGAATTTCACCATTTTTACCCGTACGTAAACATACGATATTGAACGCACGAAATGAACGAGCACAAGGCTTGCATTTTTCTGATTGAAATGCCAGACAACAAAATCACGTGATGTTGTTTCGTACAAACACATGAAAAATCCAAACAAGTTGGGATGGATTTCGGACGGTCGGGACTAGGTATCATAGTAGGGGATCGGGATGAATCGTGCGTATTCGTACGTGTGCGTATGAGACAAATTCGTACGAAAACGCGTCCAAAGTGAGAATGGACTAAGGTTACAAGCTTCCCAATCGGTTCATAAGTTTACGGCACAGGAGACTTTGTAATGAGAAGAGGCGTTTCTTATCCCCCTTTTTATTAAAGCAAAGTATCAAAAAATAAACTCTATCGTAGAAGGATGGACACTTTTCTAGCAGTAGGTAGAGTAGATAGACCTACTGTTGTACCTACCTATTGCTTGTACAGTTATTAACGCCAAAATCCTTGTTCAGAATTTTCAAAATCAATTAATACTTTTCCTGCACTGGCAGTAACAACTCCAATAATGACGATGATAGAAAAATCCTTTTTAACGTACCGGTAAATCGAGAAAGTATCGAAACGAAATTCTTTATAGGGACAATACAATACCGATTGCGAGATAGCGTCGAATTGCTTCGAATGTCGACACTTCCCGAGCCGTACGTTCTTAAACAAAGAACATGAAAAGTCATGTTACTCACTAAAGCAAAGAATCGACGAAAGAAAAAGACGACTCATTGTTTAGCAAGTAGGTGCTTTATTGACCTTTACAGTCTCACTATACTCGTACAAGATACACACCATCAAATTCAAAAGAGTGACTGTTTAAAATTTTAATTGAAAGAGAATCTAAGGGCTTGAAATATTTATATTTGGTCACCTATTCATCGACGTAATCACCTGCTAATTTTTATGTCTCAATTGCTTGGGAAATAAATGAAATGAAATTAATCATTATCCATGTAATACTATTATTATTCTCTATCTTTCCGTGCTCCATGCTCCGCAATCGTTAACAACCACCAATCCACACTGGGCCCACTTAGTGGTTTATGGCTCGTTCTCCCTTCGTGCCCCAGCAATGGGGACATAAAATGAGTTGATGATGATGATGATGATATAAGAGTATTTATTTAGGGAGATCTCGAAGCAATCGGATGATGGGCGGAAATTAGCATTTTCAAAACTGCAAAATCAAAAGCCAGATTAAAAATGAAAACAACAAATCATATAAAAACTGTTTGATCAAAATCTAGATCGAATGGTGCCGAACAAATCGTTGTACAAAATGCACAATATGTTCAAATAAGTACGCGCGACCATAACGAGAGCGTATGGGAAAAAATATACAACGAGTGAGCGAGAATAAATTCCTGTCGAAAACTCGAAACGTATGAGGTATGTCCGATCGGATCCAGAAGATAGCATTTGCCACTACTAACGGTGTCTTTTCGTAAATGTCACTCGAGTTTGTAACAAAACACGCTCGTTCTGAAGAGCAAAGTTCATTTGTTTCATTAGTAAAGCCAGAGTCGCATTTATATTCTCTAACTGATTCTGTATTTCAAAGATAGATTTATGATACGCCAAAATTATATTTAAACCAGTATGAGTTGCGTTTGAGTTGCGATCTTGCAACTAAAGCAATTATTGCATCTAAAGCTCGCTCCTCTTTTCTTCCGAAACATGTTAAGTCGTTGGTCCAATTGTTGTCTGAAGATAACAGCCGTTAAATCCTGTCAACTCCTGCGTTGTGGTTTATATGGCACGTTCTCTGCATGTGGCACGAGTCACAATTACGGGCTTTTTTGAGAAGCTAGCAAACAAGCGAACTTTCCTCTCGGTGATAAGCTATCACTTATTGATCTATTGACCTAACCAGGATAAGTATGAACACCGTTAATTTGATAAAAAATATGTATTTTTCCTAAAACTAATCAGTAACACTTCATGTCAATTTCGCATACTATATACTGCATACTGCCTATAATCTTATCCAACAGTAGCGGTATATAGTCCCAGTCTTGTGGGGTAACAGTTGACAAAGACCAGACAAGAGTACTGCCGGATTTATAGCTTCATATCAAGACAGCTGTAATTGATCATATGATTGCGCTCGAGGCTTATTTGTTACTATAATCATGTAAGTGGATAACGGGCAACTGTCGTTCTGCTTTTTGTGGGCATGCGAAGCTGATAAAATCGTAGCCTTTGGACAACTAATGTTTTAACCTATAGTTTATATTAACATTTAAGTTTGCAGCTTGTTTGATTCAATTATATATAACTATATATTATTATAACTTTTTTAAACTATCATGCTCACTTATGTCAGAGTACTACGTACTTATGTTGAGTGATTTATAAACGGGATTATTACCATATGGTATTTGAGTATCAGCATCATCATCATCATAAGCTCATTTAGGGTCCCCACTGCTAGGGCACGAGCCTTCCCTATAAGCCGGGACCAAAGGCTTTACGTGCCTTCCGAAGCACGGAGGAGTTCGAGATAAAAAATTCTTGGGCCACCCATCCAATGACCGGCCTTTGCAAAAGTTGCACTCGCAGACCGGGTGGGTCAACCACTGCGCCTTCGAGCTCCTCCTCCTCGAGGTCTTTGAGTATATAGAGACGATATTTTGCAAGAACGAGAAGTTGCAAGTACCATTTTCACGCTTTCTCTGCTCATAAACATCCACCTGCAGTAAATACCAGTACATTTATGTACAGATTGCTGAATACAAGTCTTATTGTCCAGACGATCACGTTAACGAGAACAAACACTGATAATGATGAATAAGTCGCTCCAGTACCGTCAAAAGCATTAACATGTTGACAATACATTGTAGTGGGAGCAACTTATGCATCATTCTCAGTGTTTGTTCTCTCTAGAGTTACAACTCTTAAAGCAATGGAATAAGAGTCAAAACTATGCAAAAGTGTATTATCGTGACTGTACAGTGAAAAGGATAGGTAGGTAGTTGCATGGGTTGATTTCACCATATTCTCAAACTATTCTCATTTCAAAAGTAATGATATTTTTCCTTGGATTACCCATTTTAAACCTTCTAAAATAAGCATTCCTACATCTACCAGTGTAAACCTTAAAGGATAAGCATGGTATCCAAAGTTTAATAGAGTTGTGACAATTAATGCAATTATATTTTTTATCCTTTAATTATCTAACTAAGACCAGACTCTCGTTTAGAGCTTAAGTTTTCAAAGATATGTGGAAACATTCCTACTTCATAGTGATTTTCCAAACAAGCCAATTAAATGGTTACTGTTTATATGCCTAATAAACACAGCAATTAACATTCAAAGACAGGCTTCATACCTCAAGAGCCTCTAGTTTTATTCTAGATCTTATTGCTTTACGTATAAGGATTACGCTAAATATTGATCTAGCTAATCAGTATACATTAAAAACGAGCAATTCTTGCAATTTGTCAAAGCCCTTTTTCGATAAGATTTATGACTGGCCCTTGATTTTTATTTCAGCTTTACTTTAGGCTATCGGTCTAGTGATTAAGCTACAAGTCCTAGAGTTTCACAGATCCCGGATTCAGTTCCCAGTGGAAGGGTAGGAGAGCTTCGTTTTATTTAGAACAGTTTTTTTGTTAATTTTTGTTTGATGTCACAACTACTCAACGGTATATAAGGTCACATTTTATCAACTGCAAATATTTTGAGGATAAATTCAACAACATATATAAACTATTTTTATGAAAAAACCTTTATACGCTAGTTTTCAAGAAAAACGCCAAAAGACATTTCAATTAAAAAGAAAAATAAAGCACTTTCGGTAGTTTCTATTCAAAGGAGTCGAAACAGAAAGGCCGCAATGTCTTCACCGTTTACACGTGCCCTTAGTTTTATTAAAAAAAACCGACAGAGAGGCCGCTCCTAAAAATATTACAATTTCTGTGTCAGGAAAAGTAAAAAAAAACTAGCCTGATTTTTTTTTAATGCTTGGGCCTTATTTCTCTGATATAATTACATGTTTTGTCAAAATATTTGCAGTTGATAAAAAGTGACCTTATATAGTATAAGAAGAAATCTGATGATTACCATTTTAAAGACGCATTCATCTGTTTTTTACTTCTGATACTCCACAGGAGTCCCGGCAAACGGCATGTGGGCAAGCACGCTAGTATTGATAATGGCTGAGCTTCTGCCACATCTCCGTAATGACAGACGATAGAATTTTATTATAGGCTATGAATCCTGCTACATCGCAAATGAAGACGCGAAGTTGAACCGTCTTACGTAGGAAATAAGAGCTACCAAGGTATTCTTGATGTCTGTGAATCTTTATTCATTGGTGCTTATTGCGGTGCAAGCAACGCATTAAATAATAATGGTAGTAAATGGTTTGCTAGAATATTTGCAATAGCACCTTTACGAAATAGCGTTACAACTTATATAAATGTTGTTTACATACTTAAAGCTTAATATTTGCTTTACAGAAGGTATTATTTTACACTAAGGCCGGTTTAAGGCCCATTCTTCCTATCCATCCATACCATAGGGAAGGCTCTTACTCGAGCAGTTGGGACATAAAATGAGCTGATGATGACGATGATGATAAATAATGGTTATCTTTATATATATAAATCTTCTGTGCGTGTGTATGAAATTTAACTCCATTTAAACAGCTGGACCGATTTGGATGAAATTTTTTGTGTGTGTTCAAGTGGATTCGAGAATGGTTTAGATTTACAATCGGACTCGGTAGGTGGCGATGCTATAGGGGTCCATCATGGGATACGGGTGTTCTTAAGCGGACGAATGATTTGTTTGTTTTGTTGTCATGGAAACAAAGCTGTCAAAGCGGTATGAAGTCCCCCGGTTAGCTAGTTATATATATACCAGTACAAATTATGGATCCTGCTGTAGTCCTGGCCATTTAAAAAAGGAGAGTAGGACGTCTTATTATTTTTTTTATTTTTTTTTTATTTCTTTATTGAACCACAAACAAGTTTACAATACAGATTTACAATATTATTCTTATGTCTAATTTTAGTTATTGTAAACTCAACAACGATGGTTACAGGAAACATAAAAAAGTAGTAATGACAGTGAAACCCAGTCAGAGTCATGTAAAAGTGAAATTAAATATTCAATGTAAGTGTGCAATAGATGAATGAGTAAAATCTATTGTCTCAAATAAAAGAAAACTAGCTTAATTTTTATTATTGGAAAAAAAATTGCCAATACTACTTTTCTGTATATTAGAAGTGTCGAGTAACTTCTTGTAATTTAATGAAAGATTTTACCATTTGATATTATATAAAATATTGTATTGCGACTATAAAAGCACAATATCCTAGAAAGTTTCATCACAATCGAATCAGTGGTAAATAAAGTAAGATTTTTTTATATGCGCAGACGCCGGCACATCGACCTATCCAAAACTGTCAAATGTCTTCAATAAATGTTCAACCATACGGTCTATTGAAGAAATTTAACAGTTTGTGGTACATGATTTCTTTTTGGAAACAATAACATTGTTGCAAATTTAATGTAGTTTGATTTATTTTTATTAGAAATCGAACTGTGCTGTACTATCAGTGTACTCGTAGCTATAAGAGGCTGTAAGAGCCATTGAGGCTTATAGGTAAAAAAAATACCCACGAGTACATATAAATACGCGAAAGAAAACTTCGTGTCCCTGCGCGCACAGAGAATTGTGAGATTTGGTATAGTTAAAATTTATATCAAGAATGAGTCCCGAAAAACGAAATTTATGTAGGTATAATATGTATTACAATGATTGAATAAGTGACGTTCGAATTTCGCCCACTGTTGCAGTAAGCCCGTTGCAGTTTTGCAACTTAAATCGGAAACCGGTTGCGTTCGGAGATGCCTACCCTCAACGGAGCAGGTACAACTTCATCAATGCAGACAACAGTTTATAAGGTACTTAATACTTATGCGACCGAAACGTGAAGAAAGGAAAAACACGCCTCATATAGCTCGATATAACTTACCTACTAATACTTATGATATATGTATGTTTTTAAACTGTATTGGTCACTAATATACATAACAAAAGCATCTATTATAGGGATTTTTAACATGTAATTTTATCTTTCTTTTTTATCTATTTTTAATATATTCTTTACAAAGTCGGTTTAACATTCGAATAGTCCAATAAATTATTTGCTAGGTTAGCTAGATAATAGTTCTCTTTTTAGTTCTCTTTTTAGTTCTCTATCAAAATGAAGATTTTTCGAAAAGTTTGTATAGGAGTATCGGCAAACGTAGTGTAGGACGCCCTCAGACTAGGTAGAGCGACGATCTTCACAAGGTGGCTGGCAAGACCTGGATGAGAGTAGCCGCGGATCGTGTTCAGTGGCGTGCACGAGGAGAGGCCTATGTCCAGCAGTGGACTAGTATAAGCTGATGATGTATAGGAGTAAAGAACTAAGAGACAATGCCATTCCTGGTGGTTTTCAAAACAAAGAGTTTTCTTCCGAGATGGTTCCATATAAATATGGTGATGATCTGACGAAGACCTTCACAGAGTGAGACAATGAAACTCCTCAATGACGAACGGTGGCGTATTGTGATTCGATATTGTTTATCAAACCATACAATTCACACTTGCTGCTCGATGTTGTCAAACAGCATATCTCATTATGCGAGTTAAAAGGACAGTCTGATCTGACGGAGATAGGACACAATGCGCGTGAACAAATACCAGCCAGGGTACAGTCAGCAGGAAAAAAATACAAACAATTTTCAAGTGTTTAGCGACTGCGACTCTCTGGCTAGGAAAATAATGGGACTCCTGGAGTCGGCTTATCCGAAACCGGAGGACTTAAGGCTCTTCGCTCTCGAAGACGTTGTCAAATTTATGCATCGATCTTTGCAGAGGAAGAAGATTGAAAGGATGGCGTTGCACAAAAGATCCCGATGGGTCGATGTGTTAGGTACTAGGAGAGGAAAACCTCAGCAAGCTCCACTAAGATAAGATAAGAAAGTGTTTAGCGATACTTCCTGGTGCAGGTATCAGTAAGATGCTTATGAGAAGATCAGAAACCTTAGTCTAGTAAGTGTAATTTACTTCTTAGCTTAGTTTTATGTATTAAATGAATCTGGTACAATAAAAAAAATAAAAAAGTGCAATATGACATTTTTTTCAGTAACTGTACCACCAGCTTATGACCTCACCCACAAGCAATCGCAGCCTACAATACGGAACTTATTTCCATAGACATTGCGCGTTTTACTACGCAAATTTTTTGAAAAGGTAATAGGATGAACGCAATGTAAAGATTACAAAGCGATTTCAAAGAAAATTACTGATGGTCATTATAAAGTGGTAACATAACGAACCAATCCGTACTAACATAACAAGAATGCATGAATAAGTTTTCATTTACGATTACTGTGGGATGCGTTGTTTATTAAAGCGTTATTAATTGAATGTAAGTGTTAGCAAAGTGGTCTAACTTGTTAAAAAGATACTCGCCTGGTGGTGACATTCTGATCCATACTTCGGAAAGCACGTAAAGCCATTGGTCCCGGCTGCAATTGCAGTCTTTTATTGAGGGAGTTTTATGATGGCTTAATGCCGAATGGGACCGAATGCAAATGGGACCATTTTTGGATTCGTGACGAAATGCGAATGGGACGGTCGGCGTCAAACCCTTCAAATGGTAGCACTTAAAAGGTTCCTCAAGCCTTGTGATCGAAACACCGTAGAAGGTTTCTAGAGGGAATGGCATCACGCAAGCGTGTTCCTTTTCCCAACTAGATTCTCCAAAGAGTTCGGATCGCATCGGGAGCGGAACCCGAGGACGCCTCTTAATACTAGGACCTCGGCTCGGGTTGGCCGAGGGCGAAGCGCCTATAGATTCATGTCTTGTCTATACCTGATATAGAGCGTTTGTGAACCGTACGTTTTCTTGTTCTACGAGTACGGTGTCTTACTTGTAGGCCTATGCGAGTGTGCATGTTTAGTGTAACATTTGAATTGGTCATTTTGATGTCTTGGCATTTTGGTGTATTGTACGTTATTTCGGATAATTGTACTCTATACTTTATGAGAACAATAAAGTACGCGAAAGTACTTTATATCACATGTTTTATTTCTCTGGGATTCTTTTTACATAACGACACACAAAAAAGTTGCTGTGTAGCTATTTAAAAGTGATAATTATTTGTTAAACGCTGCTAAAAACAATGCGAAGTAAGTTTTTAAGCGAAATAAATAATCGTAGTTTATTTTGACACAATGAACTTTTTTTCTACCAGTTAATAATCACTGTACTTTATTTGCACAAAAAAAAAAGGTGGCAACCCTACCACCGTATTGGGTCCACGTGGAGGTTCATGACGTTCTCTCGGTGGTGATTTCATCCATGAAGGCTCTTGCCCCAGCAGTGGGGACATAAGAGAACTGGTAATGATGACATTCTGATCAGAATCCGAGTGGATGTCGACTATTCTGATACCTATTTATGCCGCTAAGCAGCAAAAGATAACAAGTGATGAGAAAGGATGAAACGCATGTAACTAAGAGAGTGATGAATAGAAATTATGATAGATGGAAAGGGAAAGAGAGAACAAAGAAATGGATGGAATGTGTGAAGGATGATATTAATGAAAAGGGAATGACTACAGGTGATGAATGATAGAGGAGAGTGAAAGAAACGGACATTTTGCGCCGACCCAAAGTAATATGGGGCCAGGGCAGGAAGAAGAAATTCCGGTAAAAATATATAAATTATTTAAAAAAATAATTAATTAAAAATAGGGCACAAAAGAGTTGCCAATTGAATTAATCTAAATCCTATTTATGAGCTTTTTACGTATAGTAAACTAATTAATGCTTCAAAGTAATTTTTTGTGGAAAATAAAAAAGCCATCTAAATATATAAAAGAAGAAAGTGACTGACTGACTGACTGACCATCAACGCACAGCCCAAATGGCTGAAGCTACAATCATGAAACTTGGCACGTAGGTTCCTTTAGTAGTGTAGATGAGCACTAAGAACGGATTTTTGGAAATTCTAATTTTAAGGGGGTTAAAAGGGGGGTGAAAGTTTGTATGAAAATCCGTCAGTTTTGAAGTAATGATCTTATAATTTTGTGTTTGGACTAAAGATTAAAAAATAAATTACACGTGTCTCAGCGATTTTGATTATTACATCCCCATGAGGGTGAAAAGGGGGATGAAGTCATGGGAATAATGAAATCGTCTAGAGACTTGAAATTTTGCACATATATGCTTTATATTGTGCAGGCATCTACTAAGAAAGGATTTTTGTGAATGCCACCCCTAAGGGGGTGAAATAAGGGATGAAAGTTTGTATAAAAGTCGGTCAGTTTTGAGTTAGTATCTTCGAATTTTGGGTTTGGGCTGAAGATTAACGCAAATTAAGGTTTTTTGGGAATTCTGTCCTTGGGGAAGGATCATGCGGGATGAAATGTTGTGTAAAAAAGTCTTTACAAAGGCAAAATTATTAAAAATACTTTTAAGTCTTTACAGTCTGTTGGTAAGTATAAAATGGCTCAACGCATAGATATAGGAATTAAATAGGGACGGGATAGGGATAGACCTAACTTATCAATGTTAAACATTGACGTGTAACAATTTTACCGAAATAATTTTCATTTTACATATATCGTTTTAATTTCATTTTCTGATAAGTACATAAGGGGTCAGTAGTGTAGCAAATCAAAAATAGGAATCCTATAAAGAATGTATTACCTAACAATTACTTCTGTAGATGGGTTTCTAACTACTTAATAAATGAATCAGTGATAGGAAATAAGTAAGTGTAGGTACCTAGGTATAATCCGCGGCGCCTAACGTGAGCTCTGGCTACCATACTATCAGTATCATAATCAGAGCTCACGGTAAGTACAGTATACAGACGAGTTGAACTCATCTGTGTACTGTATCTATTCACGTTTTAAAAAATTAGAAGCATTGCATTGCGGATGCATTCCTCTTAGATGCGATGATGATTGTGACTGCTTCAGTTAATTGGCAACGATTACGTCACAAGGACGTATTCTAGCGGAGTACGCAGTGCAACATATTATATTGACATTATTAGGAACATGCAAAAAATCGTAAGTAATAAATAATACTGTAATTTAATTATGTAGGTATACATGTACATAATAACATTGTTACAGTGATATTCAAACTACAGACTACATTTTTTTATACCTACTCATGTTTTAATAATGTTGCAGCCTGAAGACACATATTTGATTCGGAAAAAAGCCAAATTTTGTCCGTCTTGTGGGAATAGTCTGGTGATATTGGCACCGACATCCAAAATTGTTAAAAATGTTGTTTATAAGGAAATACTTTAATTTAATTACTTACTTATGATTATGATTTCTTATTAGGTATTAGACTATTAGTCATGGATAAACACAAAAATAGTGAAGGGATAGGGACAGGGCAAGGATACAGCGTATTCATGATAGATAAAGTAGGTAAGTATAAGTCTCTCCTAAGAAACGCACGTTCACATTACATTATTTTTATCATCATCATTTTCTACTTTTTCTCTACATACTGTTAAAATAATGTTAAGGAAAAGCATGTAGTCCACGCGTGCGAAGCCGCGGGCAAAAGCTAGTTATTTATAAACAAACATTAAACCTGTCCAAACTCATAAATCAGAGTTATATAAAAATTCGCAAGCAATTTACATTCTTTTATAAGTTAAGTACCTACGTCTTTTTATAAAGAAGTTTATCTTGGTTTAATAAATTACATATATTGATAAATTAACTTAAATCTGTTAAATGTCATAAAAATAAATTATAACATCATTCGATATTTTACTATATTACTAACACCTTGTCCCATAAATTATCCATAAACTGTTGATTGCCGATATTTATATTATCTATCTTAATACCTTTAAACGAGCGATTCTTGTATATATGTATATTGCAGGTTGAATACAATTGTACTAATTTTAAAAATTTAACATCCTAATTTACTGTGTTCTAGCACATGAGTAGGTAAATATCTAAGTTATAGCAAATAAATTTATTACCTTATCTTAATCTGAATCTCGGAAACGGATCCAACGATTTTCATGAAATTTAGGGGGCATTCATATTTATTTTCGGGGGCGATAAATTGATCTAGCTAGGTTTCATTTTTAGAAAACGTCGTTTTATCCATAAAAAAATGCCGGTCATCCAGCTACTAAGTTTTAAAGATTCGTTCCTTCATCGTTCACCCTATCAACTCATTAATTTCTGTAGTAGGACAATCTAGTAAACAGTAAACAATATTAACATAATAAACAAGACATTATGCAAGCGTATTTTCATAATTTTGCAACTACACAGCCTCCGTGACTGACCGAGTCAATAACTCTATATCCTGTCAGGTCAGACTCTCAGGTCGGTCATTAATTCTAGATATGATTTATCCGGCCGGTCAGCCATGTTGTTGAAGACATAACCTATAAAACATCGTTGTATGTTGCAATTAATTCGAAAGGGCTAAGCCACAAAATAACGAGAATGCAGAAGGTAAGCTTAATTCATACCGCACTCGAGCAACTCACACTTCATCCCCTATTTCTGTAGTAGGCCCAAACACGCTTTATCGGATCCCCCAATCAGTTATCACGTGACCTGGATTGCCTACTTGCGGCACAGGGCACTTCGTCGCTTAGTTAAGTCAGCCGGCATAGGCAGCATCATTGCAGATTGAGCGCGCCCCACTAGGAGGCGCGCCGTAATCACCACGGACGGCGTGCACTCTTTATGAGTAAAGTCGTTAGCCTTCGCAGCCCTTCAGACTAAAGGCAATCCCTAGGGGTTTTACCGGGTATAACCCCGGCGAGTGGACCTAGTCCGGCTAGGTCCGGCCAGACCAGCAGAATCGAGTCTCCCCTGGGTAAACAAAAAAAAAAGCAACTCATACAGACCTCTTGCACGGATACGGATTTTGGAACAGTCCGAGCGCAGCTGTTGCGAGATTCCGTACCCATGAGAGGATGTCTATGTGTGCGTTGCTTGAACGCGTTTGTATGAGATTGCCTTCTGCCGACTCCTTATTTTGTGGCTTAGCTGTGGTACGGTGTATGTAATTCATAATTTAATAGCGCTAAATACGCTAAGGCTATATGTGTGCAGTAATTTTAATAGTAATGAAACTATAATTGCGGAGATTAATATTGGAATTTTTGACTTTCGCGTTAGATCCTAAAGGCTTATAAATTCAGTTATAAAAACGCTTTTCATATGTCTTCCACTAACTGTGAACATCTCTGTATTACCCGAAATTATTACTTATTACTAAATTACCAATTATTTATGACTTATTGCTATGCTACATAGCAATAAGCAATAGCAATCGGCTTATTGGTGTTTTGAAGTTTGTATACCAAAATATTAAATGACTATTACACCGAAGTCGAAACTGAAAATAGCACCTAAAGACAAGAGTTATTGAATGAATTTATTATTTATTACTTGTAACTTGTACCAGTGTTTATCTTATTGTTTGCCCTATTAAATAAATTTAAAAAAATTAATAAGTGAGACTAAACCTACAACCTTTCGTAAGCCAGTTGCCAGTAATATTGACAATAGAAAATAAAAGTAAAAAGTCTTTGTTTTTATCTTTGAACACTGCCTTATTGTATACTAGCGGCCCGCTCGCGACTTCGTCCGCTTGGTGAACACCCGTATCCTATAGAAACCATAGCAGCGCCACCTACCGGTTCCAATTTTATGCATGTATTATACATATAAACCTTCCTCTTGAATCACTCTATCTATTAAAAAAAACCGCATCATAATCCGTTGCGTAGTTTCAAAGATTTAAGCATACAAAGGGACATAGGGACAGAGAAAGCGACATTGTTTTATACTATGTAGTGATAGCATAACTTGAAAATTCGACAGAAAATCAATGTCTCAGTTGGAAGAGCATTCGCATGGGCGAATGCTATATATATATGGTACGAAGTATGGACTTCAAAAAGTCGTTGGTTGGAATTCCATCTGCGACAATTTTTCAATTTTGATATTCTATTGCGAATGCAAAATAATAATTTTATAAAACTACACCGAAATTTCTTCTTTCTTCTTCAAGCACTTTGTTAGTGCCACAGACCACAGTGACTGTAGTCCGCACAAAAGCAAAAAGTAGTTAGAATTAGAAATACTCATAAACAAAGATGTCCTCCAACTTGCTCATGGAAACGTTACCAAAAGTCCGTGATAAAGTCGTTGGCTGCGGTCAATACACACACAAGCTCATTTTATGTCTCCACTCTTGGATGGATTGGGAGAACGGGCCCTTGCGGATTGGTGGCTGTTATAGACAGCTAATGCAGCCGGGACCAACGACTTCACGTGCCTTTCGAAGCACGGAGGTCAAGATGATAAATTTTTGGTCACCCATCTGATGACCGGCCTTTGCAAAAATTGCTTAACTTTAGCAATCGACCGGGCGCCTTTATCCGCCATCAAGCTCCTCCTGCGTTAAACCCCGTTAAACATTTATAATGGAACGCGAAAGTTCTAAAGCGTAGAAAGTAGATATGTGTGTACGTATTCGTTTCTCCATGTCTCTTGTCTTTCTATCTTAGAAATGGTCGATTGGTTTTGAATCCAGTTTTCGCAATTGAATATCTCGTTGCTTAAGGAAAATTACCATAAGGTTGTATTAATGCAGTCAGTTTTGGATGTGAAGCGCATTTTGAACCTATGTTAACAGTTTATACATAATACTCACGTCCTGCTCCCGAAAATGGGTAGTAAAAAATGAAATAGCCTATATTCTGTCCCACTGCTGGGCAAAGGCCGCCATCATTGAAATCAAGACATCGCTATACAATTGATGGGTAATGGCTTAATCACCACGCTTGCCAAACGCGGCTTGGTAATCACAAACCCGGGCTATGCATGTATCAAAAAATCCAAAACATAATTCAAAATTCAAAATCATTTATTCAGTTTAGGCTTAAAGTAGCTCTTATGAATGTCACTATGCCATCGGTTCGTAAGTCTACTCTGGGCTCTTGTCTGTCTTGTACTGAGAAGAACCGGCAAGAAACTCAGCAAGTGTCCAGCTCTTTTCTCCCTTACAGCGTCAAAAATATTGGAAAATATAGAAGACAATCACAACATGTAAAAAACAACACAAAATAAAAAATATACGTTAACAAATTTACATCAGGTAAAAGTTACAATTTCCATAATGCCCTGCCATACTTTGCCCGGCCTGGGAATTGAACCCAGAACCTACGAGTATCGGACCAGCGTTTAGCCACTCGGCCACCGAGGCGTTGGCCATTGCAAAAGGGGTAGACAGAGCATCGAAAATATTCTTTTTTTTACCAAGGTTTTTTTTATAATAAAAGGAGGCAAACGAGCAGGCGGGTCACCTGATGGAAAGTAATCACCGCCGCCCATGGACACCCGCAAAACCAAAGTAATCGCAGATGCGTTGCCGGCCTTGAGGAAGGAGTTGGATCTTGAGGAGGGAGTAGGAATTGGGAGGGGGGAGGGGTGAGAGATGGGCCTCCGGTACCAGCGATTAGTGACCCGACGCCACATCCATAAACAAAGTAGGGTTCCGTGGTGAAATAGATTACATCAGTGATGGGTTGCTAGCCGATCGACTGATATGCGAACCCTTCTGCTTCTTCTATATCTGGGTACCCTTGCCCCTTAGTCGACTCTTACGATATGCATGAGGAGTTAGGCAGCTGATACAGTGTTTCACGTCCTATACCAGCATGGGATGATGATGATCAGTATCTTACATTAATATCAAGTACCTGGATGACTGAGCTTTGCTCGTTATTTTTTTTATAATGTTTTCTAAAAATGAAACCTAGCTAGATCGATTTATCGGGCGATAACCCCTGCATACTAAATTTCATGAAAATCGTTGGAGCCGTTTCCGAGATTCCGGTTATATATACAGGTCGACTTTTTATCACCATCCAAAACTTCTGAGATGACTCCCGTGATACAAACGAACAACTTTTACTATTGGACCAACTTCCTAACTCGATAAAAAAAATCAGCTGTTCCATACAAAACATCAATATTCATTCGACCAAAATGTATGGAACGGCAAATTTTTTTTCGAGTTAGGGAGTTGGTACAATAGTAAAAGTTGTTCGTTTGTATCACGGGAGTCATCTCAGAAATTTTGGATGGTGATAAAAAGTCGACTTGTATATACCAAGAATTGCTCGTTTAAAGGTATTAGATTATGAGTACTGTCATCTGAAGTCACCGGCATACAGACGTTGCGTTTTAGACCCATTGTTACTTAGACCAGTTCCGATTTAGACCAGTAGACCAGTTGCGTTTTAGACCAACTGATACTAACTCGATAAAATATCACAGGTTTTTTTGTTGACATTGTAAATTACGAAAAAGTCTGAAAGTTCTGTGGCTGTGATTCTGAAGTTTTTATCTAAGTTTCAATTTCCTAAATCAATGTGTTGGTGCACATTTAGAAAATTTTAGTTAGAAATAAGAATAGTAATATCATTTACCCGGCCCGATACCCGAAAGTCCCAGGTTCGATTCCCAGGTCGGGTAAAGTGTGTTTCGGATTTTTTGATGCATAGCCCGGGTTTGTGATCAACAACCCGCATTTGGCAAGCGTGGTGATTAAGCCATTATCCATCAATTGCAGCGATGACTTGATTTCAATGATGGAGGCCTTTGCCCAGCAGTGGGACAGTATACAGGCTATGTACTTACTTACTTACTTATACAAGTACAGGTTGTAAAATATCTTCTTAGTTTAATCAAATTTAAAAATGAGTGATCCTAAACATGTTTCAACTACCAATGGGACCACGTGGTGGTTTATGGCCCTTTCTCTCTATAGTGTTTCCATCTGTCTGTGTTTCTTTCTTAGTGTGTGCCAATAAATGTATTTCTGTCTCTCTTTTCCTTCTTTCTTTTCTTTCTTCCTTTTATTTCTTTCCTTAATTTCTTTCTTATCTTTCTTTTTTTTCTTTCTTTTCTTTCTTTATTTTCCTTCTTTCTTTCTATAGGGAAGATGTTCCCCAAAATCTCTTAAGTTTGAGTTAATTAATACTGTATAATAATGTAAGTATGTCGGTCTTTGTCGTTGAGAAAATTTAAAAAGTGACGTTGCACTGTTTTGTTTCGTTTGCCAACACACATGCACGTTCACGAACATTCAATTGATAATGATAAAACATTTTTTCAAATGAATAGTACATAAAACACATTTATGTTAGCTGGTGAGTAAAATATAGACAGTACATAATTGTCAAAAGCAACTCTAATCAATTAGTTATAATATGACAATAAGGTGCACATCAAATTAGTACAGCTTGAGTAATTAGTAATTAAAAGCACACCTGACCCGGATTGTGAGAGAGTGGGTGCGGGTTAGAATCCCCTCTGTGGAAATAAAGTTCAAAACCTCATAAAAATCTACATTTTTGTTACTCGCAAGTCGCAACTTACGTTGTTGCGATTCACTTGATGCCGACTATACATAAAACCACGTGTTTTTCGTTTTTTGTTATTGACTTCCCTCGAAAATTATTAATAAAATAAATAATTAATAAATAAGTGAACATAGCAATGATTTAATGAACAAAGTATGGCGCAATGTCAACAGTAAGTACAGCCACGGCACAGCTACGTAAACACTTTTTTAGTTTTTAGCTCTTAAAACGATATATAAGACACAAACGGTGAAGTGTTCACATAATTATGCACGTGACTGTACACATCTGCTCCGCACTCCACGACCTATAAGCACACATTTTGACAAAATCCGCGAACCAAAAAATAACTTGTGATAATGTTTACGTGGTACGGAACATGTGATAATAATATCTGTAAAGGGGATTTAACAGTGGCTTTAACAAAAAACTCTTTGAAAACGCAAAATGATATTGAATTTGAAAATATATTTTGTATTCATAAAATCAAAATAATAAGAAATCACTTTGTACCATATTCCTAACCTACCGCTAAGTTCCATTTCCAATACTAAGTAATACCTAGTGACTCCTTCAACAATTTTTTAACTAATATTATAACGGAAATGTGTGTTTTTTGTTTGTCTTTTCTTCTGTGTTCACTCACATACAAAGGGAGAAACTGGTCAATGAGAACTAACAAAGATATAGTCGAAAAGCTAAGAGTTATTTTTTATAGATAAATACAATATTTCCGGGAGCACGCAATAAAGAATTTTGGTCGCAGATGCGATTATAAATGGGTACAGCCGCGGACAAAATTTAATATTTAACCTATGTAAGTTAAGTTTAATTAAAACCCATCCAATAGCTTCCATATTGCCATCAGATAGATGTACAGTCGTGATCACCGTTTTAATTGACGTTTGAAACCAATGTGCCAGCTAGAATAATTTTTAATTAAAAGTTGCCAATATTGCAATACTAAGAAATGTCAGATAAACGTTGTATGTTCTAATTAAGTAATAAAATGTAACAGATTTAGAACCAAACACTTATCTTATCTAGACATTCGATCTAATTCACACTCGTTGCCCACGATTTCGAGCTTCTAATAAGTAATGCAGTGATTAGAATCGAGATTCGGTATCGATAAACGTTGGTGGCAATTAGCGTCACGGACAGCGCGAAGATCGATTAATCGATAGTTTCAATCAAATCGAGTCACTCGTGAAATTGGACATACGTCGACCTGGGTAATTAACGAGGCTGTAAAATTGTTGTTTATTTACTAGAAATTTGGTAATCTTTTGTGTACAATAATCTATTTGTGTTATGTTAAATATGTATTTATTTTTAGACCTCATAAACCATAAAATTATATGATTTCAAGATTGTTTACAATAAAAGGTTATATGTTTTAAACTTCTAACTTAAATGTTTGTAACATGTGTTTACTGAGAATAAAAACAACACCACTGTTGTGTCAACAGTATACCAATACTAAATACTCACACGTAACCAAACAGCGGAAGCATGTTAACCATATACCTAATTAAGAAGTTAACGCGTTCAATTTGAACCCTGAACACACCGTAACACAATCACTGACATCCGATTGTCGATCACTATTATCACTCACTCGATCTTAATCTGATTATCGATAATGCACGCACGTCACTACCAACAGCATAGTATTTGAAAAGTGTGAAACGCATCGACGCGATGATATTGATACTTTGTTGGTTTTATTAGTTTTTTGTGTCAATAAGTATCGATAAGTTTGCAAGTCATAAAGTAAGATTGTGACGCGACACTCGGCGACGTGTTTGCCGGTCGCCCGTTTTAACTGAACTGAGTCGAGGCAAGCGCAGCCTGCGACCCAACACAAATAAATAAAGCTACGGTCGCAGACTAAGATTTATGGCGAAGGCATCTTCATGCGAGCGGTTTGTGATACGGTTTGTGAAAATAAACAGAATTGGTTTAAAAAAATTAGAATGCTTATCCAAAAAATAAACAAAGCTTTTGTGAAAACATTTTTTTTATGTTGTTTTCTAAAGGTTACGAACACAACATTATTATTGAAAAGAAACACTTCATCACTACACGTGGTCACAAACAGAGAACTTCATAAAAAGTTTCAGTACATTTTTTGTCTTTCTTTTTCCTATTGTTTCCCTTCTGTCCAAAGACATTTAACTACTAACTAAATCTCTTTGCTTCTGTCTAAGACCTAATAGAATTCACGATTTTATGAAGTCTTGTGAGAAGGTTGGTAAAAAACATAGAAACATAGAAATTGATTTAAATACTATGTACCCTTATCTGTTTTACGTTAGACATAAAGTTTTTTGTTCCATTTATGATCGACCACCAGGTGGCCGATAACAATTAAAATTCTATTGTGTCTGGTATTCACGCAGACGAGTGCTTAAGCAACATTATTCGCTTTTTGCCAAAGAAAGCCTTTTTTAATACGAATTACTAGTTCCCCGATCCGAACCGAACCCTTCGGAGAATCTAGTAGGGCACGGGGACGCGCACTAGTGCGCGATGCCGTTCCCTCTAAAAAACCTCCAAAGGTTCACACGGCTTGAGGGACCCTTTACGTTCCTCGCTGCCCCCAAACAAGCCCGGTGAAGCTGAAAATGCCGTCTGAGGCAATCAGCAAAATCTCTCCAAAAAAAAAGAATTACCATCGTTGGTACTATTGCATTCGTTTACAATGAAATGAGAAACCTTAGCCGAATTATATAGTTGCAATTATATAGTTTGAAATGTCAAGCTAAAATAAATTGTAAAACCAACCAAATTAGACGCAACAAAAAGGTTACTTAAGAATAATAAGCTACAATGTTGCACATTGCAGATTTAAAAAGACTTAATAGTCAATAATAAATAACTCAGCGCAATGAATAAACTACGTACAAATGATGTGAGTTCAACTCTCATTTGTCGTGCAGACATTGGACATTCATCATACTTAATCGAATTTAATGTTTTAACCGTCGTCAATTCGCATAAGTTGGAGCCTTACCATATATCTAAGTATCTATATTATATATAAAAACCAATTGCTGTTCGTTTGAGTCGCTATAACTCGAGAACGGCTGGACCGATTTGGGTAATTTTGATTTTGAAATATTTGTGGAAGTTCAGGGAAGGTTTAAACGGTGATAGACATAAATAATAAGTAACGGAAAATACTAAAAGCGACAATTTAATTTTCCAATACAAAATGATTTGTTCGTTTTGTTGTCATGGAAACTGTCAAAGTGGTACGAAGTCCGACAGGTCAGCTAGCGAGCTTATAAATCAGTATCACTGCATCGGACTTTTTTGGAGGCGGTGAGAAACTTAAAGGGTTCCTCAGGCTGTGTGAAACGAAGCACCGTCAGAGGTTTTCTAGAGAGAACGGCATCACGCACAGTATGTGTCGCTGTGCCCTACTAGATTCTCCTAGGGGAGCGGAACAACCCGAGGGCGCCTCTAAAGACTCGGACCTCGGCTCGGGTTGACCGGGTACGGGTACGGTCCGGGTGGGTTCGAGGAGAAGCGCCCAGGTACATGTCTGTCTGTACCTGGTATAGAGCACGTGTGAAACGGCTCGTCGTACCCTTGTTCTACGAGTCTGCGATTGCTGAAGTAAAGCAACTTTTGCAAAGGCCTTTTTAGGTTACGTACTTAGGTAAGCAAATGAAAAAGATAATCATGTAAATAGATACTGTTTAGAGGTGACTTCGGTTTTTTTTTTGTACCGAGGAATTTTTTTAATTTTGCATTTAGAAACAACGACATTTTGTTGCAAATATAGTCTACTTTAACATATATTTTTCATGGGGTTATATGTTGTAAATTTTTTATTGAAACCGCGCATAAGTGTGAAGCTCATTTCAAAAGCTCATGGTAAGACTATGACACGAGGTAGCAATATTCGTTCCCCGTAAGGCAACTTCACTTCGGACGAAGGTTCAAATACGGCACAGCCAAGTAAGGAGCGGACAAACGACCTCTTACAAAGATAAATAGCTGCAAAATATGATTTTAGGCCTACTGTCTTAATAGACAGGCACTAGAAGGATTGAAATGTATTGACATGACACAAATATATGGGTATAACTTTACATACAGATTAGTGCAAGACAAATTACTCATTTCGAATTGAAATGAAACTACTTTTACGGATCTACTCGCTATACGCTACTGAAGGCACAAGTTTACTAAATTGAGATTGAAATAAAACTAATTTTACGGATCTAGGTACTCGCGTTTATTTTACACATCCGGAGTTAACTTCTGTGATTGTTTAGTGCGGTCACGGATCACTCTGGTAGGAAGAGAGAGGAAGTAAGGGAGTAGGGTAAGCTTTAAGTGGATAAGCTTCCCTTTCGGACTTCATGGCGGGAAAGTGAAGTCATGTCTGCGGTTTTGGTTTATTTTCAAAAATTTAGTTTTATCCAATATTAATGTGAAATAATGGTGAATTATTAACCTGGATATTATATAAATTTCCATGTCATTGATTTTTCATGTAGGTTTAATAATTTGAATTCAGAACCAAAACAAAGCAACGTCACTATTCAAATTTTAACTCAAAAAGTCCGCGTGAGATCTCTGTAAAGCCCTACATCTTTACCGATACTCAAGGGGTTGGGGGGAAATATCATATATCACTTCTCATTTCTATTACCTATCATTCATTATCATCTTTTAAAAAATAAAGTCGTGGGGAAAATGGTGATGGACATTGAACAAACTAGGATAGTGTTAAGAAAACAAATACAATATGACCCTTCCCTCTCTGGGAATTAAGAACGATGGCCTTATTGCCATACCATAGCCATAGAGACAGTCTATCTTTATCATATATTTTTTTAAAGATAAAGATTACAATATGCTATCTAACACTTACTAGGTATCGTCATCATCATCATCATCATCATCTCAGGCAAAAGACGTCCACTGCTACTTACGTAAAGGCCTCCTCCAAGGTTCTCTACAACGACCGATTTTGTGCTGTTCGCACCCAGCGCTTACCTGCGACCTTCACCAGATCGTCGCATGGAGAATTAAAAACAAAAGTAACTAGCTGGCCCGGTAGACGTCGTTCTGCCTAAGTTTTAATAAATACTAGCGGCCCGCCCGCGACTTCGTTCGCTTGAGTACCGGGTCTAATTCTATGTATGTATTATACATATAAACCTTCCTCTTGAATCACTCTATCTATTAAAAAAACGCATCAATATCCGTTGCGTAGTTTTAAAGATCTAAGCATACATACATACATAGGGACAGACAGCGAGAAGCGAGTTTGTTTTATACTATGTAATGATGTGCCACAAACGCCATCGATTAAGAGCAAGTAATCCAAAATAGCGAATCCTATACAAAATTATCAATTTTTAATATTTCTATTTCTTAGCTTGTCTTTTGAGTTTTCCTTTTTTTCTTTGTTTAAACCATCCTTGTATTAGAGCGAGCAAAGCAAAAAACTTTATTCAAATCGGTCAAGCCGTTTTTGAGTTTTAACGAGACTAAAGAACAGCAATTAATTTTTTTTTAACAAAAAGTTTCGAAAAACTAAAATCTAGCAAAGTAGAAAATAATACGTTATTAACCAAATGGAAGAACAATAAAATATGTCATTATAAAGCATTAGAACCCGTAATTGACGTTAACAAGCCTCAAAGTACTCGCTCTTATCAACGACAGCCAATCAAAGTCCGTTACGTCTTAAAAGTTGAAAACAAAAAAGCTGGATCTACTTGCAGCCATTTTTTGTTATTGCCTACTCCATTTTTTACACAGCATAATCCATCAAATATTGACATAATTTAAATTTGATTAATACGATTGCGTTAATAACATTGTCGATAAGTATGTAAATGGCAAACAAATTTCAAAATAAATTAACTTAATTAGATTAGTCACAACACGGTCCGCCATTTATTTCTTAATGGCAACATTAATTATGGGATGGTGATAGAAAAAATTGTCGGTTACTTTGGTTCTTGGGCAAATTACTTTAATCCGACAGTGAAGGTATTGCCGAAAGAAGAAAATAAAAGGAAAAAAAATAAGTATATGTAATGACATAGACGATTTAAAAGAAAAAGCATTTAAAAAACATAAATAAGTAAACAGAAACAAGAGAACTTCTTGGCGGGAAAGTGAAGAGTCATGTCTGCGGTTTTGTTTTATTTACTAAAATTTGTGTTATGTCGAATATTAATGTGAAATAATGGTGGACTATTAACCGTTAAGTGTTCGTGAGCGTGCACGAGTGTTGGCAAATACAACAAAACAGCTGCAACGTCACTTTTCAAATTCCCTCTAGAAGTCCGCGTGAGGACTTTATTAAAGCCCCACATCTTTACTGAGATACTCAAGGGGTTGGGGGTATATCGTTTCTCAATTCTCATTTCTATTATCACTCATCATCATCATACCGGAAGAAAATATTTTTTATTTATATGTATTACTTGTAAGAAAAATTACTAAGACACTGGCTAAATGTACTCATTGTACAGAGACATCAACTAAAGAAAAGAAAAATAGAAACAAAAAGCAGTGTGTGACAAACGAAGGGAATATTGACCGCAGGACTGATAACCGCGGTGTGTGTGACAATTGGTGGCGCTAGTGTGCTTTACCCTTCGCCTTAAATTGAGTTCCATTACCCTGAAACGAGATATGTTGGAGTTTATAGGTAAGGTAGTTCAGTATTCTCGCAGATATTGTAAAAAAAGCAGTAAGTAAGACTTTTTATTATGTCAAAACATAGCTGCAACGGTTATTTTTATTTGCTTGTGTTTTCGAAATTGTAGTCTTCAAATATCATTTCATGCAGGTATCTGGTGCAAATGACTTTTATTACGACAAAATCGGCTGTTATAACTAAATTGAAAATCGGGTGCCTCCACCACGGGGGCGTCACACACCGGGGGCCTAACTTAACCCGATCCAACTGCTTATTACTTTGACGGTGATTCGCACTCTCGAGTCTTACTCTAAATAAATGGATCTAAAATGGCCGACCACGAACATGAAAAATGTTACAAAACCTTCTTACAACTCTATCATTATCCATCAAACTTCCAATAACCGTCACACACCACGATCCTGTCACGTGAACCTTAACCGTGAACATATAAATCTACATACCTGACAAAACAAACAGAACAACATACAGCATACAACCTAAGTATATCTTTATACTTTCTTTAACTCATTGAGTCAAGTACTAAAATTCCTTCTCAAATGTCATTTGAAATGTGTTGTCCACATTACGCGCACAATGAGAAATGCGAAACCAGTCTGCTAAAGGCACCTGGTATAGGCGCTGCACAGTGGTCCGGAGGATATCCAATTTAAACTTATCTTTTTGAATTTTCAATTTTGCTAGTTTAGTTGAGAATGAAAATAAAGAGAACTTTTTTTTAACTAATTTATTCACCTTAATATGTCGAATGAATATTGTTGGTAGTTTTAACTTGACTTTATATAATGATGGTTTTAGAATGTATACGCGAAGATACTACATTGAAAAGAACACTATCTATAAGTCTATCTATCAGTTTACCTGTGACCAATACCAAGAAAAAATATTAGTAAATAGTATTTTTGTTTACTTTATAATTTTTTATTTTATTTAAACAATTAGTATTGGTGATTTATTGGAAACATTATTAGTTATAATCCAAAGTGACTTTGATTCATATTTTCGCCAATTTAATATGAATTGTATTTTTCAAATAGCTATCAAAATTAACATCTCTAGTGCTTGGCAGGTAGTTTTAATTAAATTCGAGACTGTTTCTGTTAACTGTAAAATTGTAACTCATTCATCATTATCATCAATTCGGAGATACCCACTGCTAAGTATATTCCTGCCCCCGATCCTGAGCTACTCGGATCCAATCGTATACCTAGTGCTCATCCCGTTGCCCTTCTTATATATGTATATATGATATTTAAAAAAAACAGGCTGTTAGACGACCAGATAATCTTTTTTCAATCTGTCACTGGCATTATGATGATGGCACGATGAGATGATGCCAGTGACAGATCAGACCCATGCCATGCCAGTCCCACTATAACCATAAGGTTATGGTTATCGTTTTTACTAGTATAGTAAACATAATTTTTGGCCAGTAAGATTTGTCTTTTGGAACACTGTGCTATGTAGCTAAAAATACGCTGACAAAAAATAAGATGACGTGGATCAAACGATATCACAGACTGCTTGTATTGTGTTAAGGACGTTCTTATGTGTTCCGTATAATTTTACGAACTTACTCGCTATTTGATAATATTTGTATTGTTTTAGGAATAACAGATGAACGAACCACGAGTTTGTTAGTAAGCGGTTAAGATGAAAACGGCCAATGAACCTATGGACTAGGTAACTAATGTACCTAAAGTAATTGCCGGTAGGGTTACTCTTGAAACACAATTGCAATAATCAATTTCCAATCACAAATCTAAAAAATTCAAATGTCACTCTTAAAAGCGATAATAGCGCCCACATTGGAATGAAATTGTGTGGAAATTGAGTGAACAAATTATTATCGGGGCGTTCCGAAATTGCGAAATTTATCCCAATATCGATACATATTAATCGCATTGGAATTGTATTGAGATTGAATTTGCGTCAAGAATAGCCTACCTGATCTCTATATGTGGAAAGACCAGAGCCTAGCAGTGGGATGTTTATACACAGGTAATATTTCAATAAAATATGTATTGTACATTAAAAAAACATATAAAGGGTTAACCCTAAGGAACCCTGAATCGACTATTCAGCGTAGTTTATTCAACCTAGTGACTTCTGACTTAACAAAGAGCAAAGGTCAAAGAGTCGCGGCGTGAACCGTACAAACCCCATCGCAGTAATTATCGCCATTCATTAAACCACGATACCTGCAACAAAAACATGGCGGTTTAATTTTGGTAAGCGCGTTTAGGTATTATTTTTTTTATTTGTGGGCGGAAATTGTTTACATTCTGTCCATGGTGGGCGGAATGTTTAATGTATACTTAGTAGTTTGTTGTTTTTAATATTTGTATATTTTGTCGTATTTACTCATTATTATTTGCCATAAACGCATACGTTTAAACGTAAACGTTTTACGTATACGTATGTCAAAATAATCCTAAATTCATAAAGGATTATTTTGACAGGAGAAAATATTAGTTTGAAATATTGTTACTAGATGGCGCACTGTGTTCATACTGAATCGCGGTATCGCTTTGTTTTGTACCAAGCATTTATAGGGCTAACGAAAATATTAATTTATCTTTTATCCCCGATCCGATCCAAACCCCTCGGAGAATCTAGTAGGGCACGGGGACACGTACTCGCACTAGTGCGTGATGCCGTTTGATTATAATTTATTTTCACTTTGGAAAATAGTACTTCATTTCTACTTTTTTTGTCTACCACGTTGAGTAATTAGGTTCGTCTTTTAAATGTGTTTAAGTTAAATGTCTAATCTATTCTATTACTTATAGAAGACCACAATGCGTAATGAGAAAACACGCTCTTCAAAGGCATTTACGCTTGTCATTTTGCATAGACGATTCCAAACAGTTGTCCAAATAGACGATGTCGTTCACTCAACATTATTCAAAAATGCGTGCTCGCAATCACTGACACTTGTGAATTAGTGTGAAGCTATGGAACTCCCGAGAAATGTAGCTATTTAAAAATAAACTTCATCCAAAAACCATAACATATTTCATCTACGAAACTATAAACGCTAACGAGAGGTAATCAGTCTGATTGATGAAAAACAGCTTAATCGGTGCCTCCCTGCCGCGCTCAGCAATTTGTAGAGACGAGTATCTCTCGCACCACATGCCCTGTCAGCCGGAAGTACAAATACACAATAATTTATACACCAGTCTAGTGGATAAACAACAGGATTTTAAAATCAACAATTATGCCTTTGATCTATTATGTAACTATTGGGAGTATACACTACACTATAGATACTTAGTTTTAGTGTTACCTAGGCCTTCTAGATAAAAGGCCTAGGTAAAACAAAATTACATAGAGCACTGAACCTTATAGATAATTGGAGTGTTGACATTGAAACTTTCTCTCAAAATGTTGAAGGTCTTATTAAACAGATATTTCAGTACATACTCTTAGTATACCTTCATAAAGTACACCAACATCTATAACCATTAAGCTGTCAAAAGCTGCATCACGTAATAACCCAGATAAACTCTTTTTTTATGTGAAGAAATGATGTCAGCTGTGTTGAAGCACTAACAACCAATCAAGTTTTTTTTTATATTTCTATTTATATAATACTGCCTTTAAGTTAAGCGCAGGCTAGACAAAATTTTAAACCATAACAAGAGGACAAAACAGGATACAGAACAGACTAGACCTGGACCTCGATTCTGCTACTTTACGATCGCTAATTTACATCCACAATCGTGTTTCTGACAAATGTCCACTGATATAAGATTGTTAAAAATAGCCGGATTGAGATCCAGATATCTCAAATGTCTGTCTTTTAATCAGAGATGGGCGTTTCGTTTTCGGTTATAGACTTGTACTATTATGTATTCTGTGGTTATAGTCAGAAATTCGCCCTGACCAAATTGCCTTCAAGAATGGGTTTAGTTCACCCCCAACTACGACGGGGCGAGCTTTATATATAACTGGGCCGCTATTTACGCGCGGTTTTCGTCATTCCTACCCCTTCCCTCTCTTCGAGGCACATCACTCGTCCTGCAAAGCAGTTTTAACATGCTCGGTATGGAGATTCACTACGATCTGAACCAGAGGGACTATATCCAAGCCGTGATAAAACAGCCTCACGTAAACTCGGTGTCCTGAACAGGGTTCGACGATTCTTCACGCCAGATCAGTTTTGCCTTTTGAACAAGACCCAGGTGCGTTCTTGCGTGGAGTATTGCTCGCACCTCTGGGACAGTTCCGCAAAGTACCTTCTCGATGCCTTAGACAGATTGCAGCGGTGCGGTATCGGCAATGCAGAGGTCACTAATGCTCTCGAGCCCCTGCACCACCTACCACTCTTTTCTACCTCTTATACCACGGCGAGTGCTCTGAAAAACTCTTTGACCTTATTCCACTTTTTCCCTTCCTCCATAGGAGTACGCGTGCTGCTCTCCGGAGTCACCACTGTACTGTCTCGAACATTCCATCGCGCACAAAGAATATTTGGTGACTCGTTTCTTTGTCGCACTTCCAAAAGATGGAATAGTCTACCAGCACACGTTTTCCCTACTTCCTATGACATGGGGTCCTTCAAACGAGGCGTGAAGAGGCACCTTGGGGACCGGCAGGGTGAGGGTGACTAATGCTGCGTTGTTTTCACGCTGCACCAGTTGTCCTTATACGTCTAGACTCCGTTTCCACTTAACATCAGGTGGAGTGGAGTCATTTGCAAGGTAGGTTGCTATTAGGTGTATTTTCCTTCAGCAAAAAAAGGTAGGGCCGTCTACCTATCAGTATATAAGACCCAGACCAGTACAAAGCAGTTGTGTCCTGTTTCTATTAGGTAGTCGGTATGTTAGTCAACGTTGAGAAGCTCGATGGCGCAATAGTTAACCCGCCCGGTCTGCTATTGCTGACGTTAAGCTACTTTCGCTAAGGCGGGTCATCGAATGGATGACCAAAAGTGTATCATCTCTAGCTCCTCCGTGCTTCGGAAGGCACGTAAAGCCGTTGGTCCCGGTTGCATTAACAGTCGTTAACAACCACTAATCCGCAATGGGTCTGCGTTGATGGCCCGTTCTCCCTATCCATCTCGGAAAAGCTCGTGCCCCAGCAGTGGGGACATAAAATGATCTGGTGATAAGTTGGTCAATAGAGTAACTTTGAAGCATCTGCTAAAGTTACGGTGTTCTTGTTACGCTTTTTAATTGAACGTTTAAATCAATGCGTAGGTTATACGTAGGTGTCTAAGTCAAATCAAAAAGTTAATGTTTTGAAATTAAAACAAATTGTCGAGGCATAAAACTAGGTCCTTTATTAACATATACTTTTTCAAAATGTTTTTGAAGTCATTGACCTTATATTGAAGAAAATGCAAGAAACAGTGCGAGGGCTATTTGTTTGTACATGAAAAAACAAAAAATACATGAAAGAGTAAGTATGTATTTTTTTGATTATGGGCGGGTAATGACAATTTCAAAATACTTAAATCTTAAAAACCGGGAAACCTACCCGGTAGCATAAAAGTCAGTGCAGCCGCTCGGATTGAGGAAGACCCAGGTTCGATTCCTGGCTGGGTCGGGTAGGCATTTAATTTTTTCACATAAATTTCAATAAATATTTAAGTAATTCAGCTTAATTGCACCAATTAGCACATAAAGCTAAAAAGTTAAAAAATTAAAATATACTTACTATTTTTAATAGGTACTTATACTAACTTCGACAATTTTACTTACCTCTCTGTACCTCAGTACATGCAAGTAAGATCGTTAAGAATAAAAGGGGAACTTAAATTCATGTAAGTCTTAACCATGCTTATGGTAGTAAACAAACATTACTTTAAAACAAAGTCAGTAATTATGAATAGGCATATTGTATGACGTCCAATTTTCTCATTCACTCGTCATCTTTCATAAAATGAGGTCATTGCAGTTTACGGGTATTGAAGCTAAACTTTGCCACTAAGAAATTAATTATCAACACAGCTATTCAAAATAGGCAGCTCAACAGAAAAATATGGAAAAGGTTTCAAAATAATTATTTAATATATTTTTTAAAGTAGTTAATCTAATTAATCTTATTCGTTATTCCAATACTTAATTAATTTTGTATTTTAGTTTAAGATTATAAATTTCTCAATGGAAGAGCGGTGCTTCCCAAAACGAGTAATTATCTGCTCAAACGGAAGCTCCGGCCACATTAAAAGTTTATGTAGACTAAGTTGATGAATAAAGATTTTTGGTTTTTTTTTATGTAACTTCAAGCAATTTTTAAAGAAGTTCTGTTGATAATATTTTAAACAAGCTAAATCGTTCTATTACAGTCTGTTTATTTTACAGACAGTCAGGTATTTTGTTATTATTTTAGCACTAAAATAGAACAAACCACTTACCAACAAACTCTGTAACTTGTATTCTGAAAATATATATTTTTTAATATCGCCTCTTATTAGCCAAGTTGCAAAACGCTTGTCCCAACACCCAAAGGGGTCTCTCTGTCCTTCCTGGGTTTAATTCCGAGGTCGGGCAAAGAGTATTTCGTATTTTCGAGACATATCAGGTTTGTGATCACCAATCACCAGCGTGGTGATTATTGTTATCAACACAATACAATACCCATTAATTGTAGCGAAGACTTAATGTTCATTATGAAGACCTTTACCCAACATTTTCGAGACATACACAGTACATAGCCATTTACTTTACTTTTTTTATTTTATTATTTTTACTTTTATTTTAGACAGAAGCCTCCTCCACATGTTGTTAGCCCGGCGCAGTGGCAGCCGTCTGACGGAGGCGCGTCTATAAATCTCGCTCTGACACCTATATATTATCTTCGCTTGAATTCTTGTGCGACACACGTCTGGCACTACTCGTACAGGGGGCTAGTGCACGTTTTATTTGCCATTCCATCACGTTAATGAAAAAGAGAATTTGTGTGACAAAATTTTAACACTGCACGTTTAAAATTAAATAACTTTACGGATCTCTTCCCGTTTAATTTATCCCGACGTTTCGAACCCTTTAGAGCAGCATTTCCCAAACTATGGGTCGCGACCCACTGGTGGGTCCAGAGGGAATATTTAGTGGGCCGATGATGTGAAACATAGGACGGTGCAGGGACCAACCGGACCAACAGCCGGAATTGGATGTATTAAACTAATTGCGATTAAAAGGAACTAAAGTTGACGTTGATGCTAAAGCTATTATGACAAAAAATAGGAAACAAATAAGTACATCCTTCTCATTGAATTGAATTGAATTGAATTGAAAATGTTCGATTGTAACTTAATGTTTTTTATATTTGCACAGCCCTTCAACTTTATATTGGTGTAGCTTAAAGTACCTACGAGCATCCTGGTTCGACGGGTTGTCTGGAAGAAATCGCTTGAAAGCGATAAGACCGCCAAATCGCCAAAACTTTATATCTTACTTTACTATTAATCTCTCTTAACTAATTTGTGATGTTCTATATTATCTATATAAATTTTACATACATACATACATACATACATACCATCACGCCTTTTCCCCAACGGGGTAGGCAGTACCACATCCTTCCACTTGCTACGGTCCTGACACACCTCTTGCGCCTCCTCCACTCTCATTACTCCTTTCATACATGCTCGTCGGTTATGGGTACTCCTATAATATATAAATTTTAAACGTATTATTTTATTTTCTTGAAAAGTGAATAACTCAGCATTTAATGATGGCAAATTTCAGATCAAAAATAAACTAAACATCAAAATTTTCCCCCTTTTTTTAAGACAGCCAACAGGTGAGTCCCGAATCTGGAAGTTTTTGATAGGTGGGCCGCGGTTCAGTAAACTTTGGGAACCACTGCTATAGAGGGCCCGTGGCCACATAGAAACTGAGGTTTCTAAAAGGTTTTTTGGAAAAAGAGTTTGCTGACTGTCTCGAGCAGCATTTTCAGCGTCACCAGACTTATTTGAAGAGGGCGTGATGCTTAAAGTGTTCCTTACGACGCCGTGTGAAACGAATCAACGTCAGACGTTTTCTAGGGGGAACGGCATCACGACTAGTGCGTGTCCCCGTGCGCTACTAGATTCGGATCAGGTCGGAGACAGAAACTGAGGTGTTGGTCGTCTCATAATTAAGTTTAGCAATATTAATATTAGTAACTTGCTTACCGTTTTTGTGAAGTGGCCACCAAATGGCCTTATGATCAAGGCACTGTGCTTACCCGTTAATATAAAAAAATGTGCAGACGTCTGTACTTAACCTATGCTCCGATTAATTTGATGATGACTGTCGTCATAGTACCTATGATTGATGATTCGTATACACCTTATAAATATCCTACAGCTTATAAATTCCTTAGTAAATACGGCTAGCAACGTCACAAAAACACGTAACTGCGAGTTGCTATATTATTTACTCAGGCGTTTTACAATAGTATGTTTTACGTTATACAATATTTGCAGTTTACGAAAAGGCAAAAGGAGTAACAACCTCTCCTATCCCACTAATGGGCAAAGGCTTTTATCATTGAAATCAAGTCATAACTGCAATTATAATGGGTTGGTGATCACAAGCTGTACATTGCAAATATGAAACACACTTTTCCTAAACCAGGAATTGAACTCGGATTTAGGCCGAGCGCTTTTCCATTCACCGGTTCACCAGTGGGCGTTAAAAAGGAAACAATATCTAATAATGGACCACTGTAATTAGAGCACAGCAATTTGTCAATTTGAGGAACTCGATGGCGCAGTGATTAACGCGCCCGGTCTGCGATTGCTAAGGTTAAGTAACTTTCGCAACGCCGGTCATCGGATGGGTGACCAAAAAATTATCATCTCGAGCGTTAGTCCCGGCTGCATTAGCAGTCGTTAACAACCACTAACCCGCATTGGGCCCGCGTGGCTTATGGCCTGTTCTCCCCTAGCTGTTTCGATCCATAGGGAAGGCTCGTGCCCCCATAGTGTGGACATAAAATGAGCAGGTGATAAATTTGACAAGAAGCATGCTTCATCTTCTACATCAAAAACAGGCACGACATCGAATAGAAAGAGCAGCCGGGTATGAAACACTCCAAATCCTTCCTAGGCGAAAACTCTTTAGGACGGAGTAAGTTCATATGCGGAGGCAGTAGAAGGCAGGCCCGATTAACCATCGGTGCCTTGACAGGGCACTATGCCACAAAACAAATGCTTCACAGAATGCATCTATCAACAAATAGCTTGTGGAGTGGAAACGGACTCAATGCAGCATCTACTGTGCGACTCTCTGGCTAGGAAAAGAATGGGACTCCTGGGGTCGGCTTATCCGAACCGGAGGACTTCAGGCTCTTCGCTCTTAAGGACTTTGCCAAACTTATGGTATTTATCTTTACAGAGGAAGAAGAGTGAAAGGATGGGATGGCACAAAAGAAAGATCCCGATGGGTCGAAATGTTAATGTAAGAGGGAAACCTCATCAGGCCCCACAAAGATAAGATAAGATAAGATGCTTCATCTTCAGTTTTTAGCTTCAGAAAACACGTGAAGCTGTTGGTTACATACGTTAAGCATGATGATTCCCCGTTCCCCAAATGTGCTTATGATAATAATTTGCAGAAGAATATTTAACTAATGAGGTTTAGATTATATAGTCCAAATCGATTATCGAGTCCAAAGCTCAGACTGCAGCAAAAAAGCTGGGCATCCTGAACAAGGTGCGGCAGTATTTCACACCAGAGCAGATCCTTAGCCTGTACAAGGCTCAAGTCCGATCGTGCATGGAATACTGCAGTCACCTTTGGGACGGATCTGCCAAATACCAGTTGGCCGCACTCGACTCGGTGGAACGCAGAGCTATAAGGCTCATCGGTGATGACGCGCTTTTCGAGGCCAAGCTTACCAGCCTCGCACACCGGCGTCGTGTCGCCTGCCTGTGTCTTTTACCGACTTTACCACGGAGAGTGTGCCGGGGAGCTTTTCGAGCTCATACCACCATCGCCCTTTTACCACCGAACCTCCAGACGTACTGCAGGATATCATCCCCACCCAGTAGAAATTCCACTATGTTGCACTAAGCGCTTCATGTCATCATTTTTACTGCGCACTGGCAAGGAGTGGAATTCTCTGCCATCGTCTGTGTTCCCAAAAACTTATAACCTGAATTCCTTCAAGGCGAGAGTTAATAGGCATCTTCTAGGGTAGCTCGCTCCATCCTAGACCTCATCTACGCTCACCATCAGGCGAGATCGAGGTCAAGAGCTGTCTTATAAGGCATAAAAAAAATTAAAAAAAAATTGCCTTTTGAATAAATCAAGAATAGAGACGGACCGAGGACGCTCCCTGAGCACGCCCATAGATAACATTTTCAGCTACATAATGTACCATAGCAGCTTTCGCACAAAGAAAGAGATCTATCCAATAAAACGTACTCTTTACAATAATAAAGACGTACGAGTGTATACGTTTCCTAAATGCCGTCCCTTTCCAATAGTTAGTGTTAGAGGGGGACAGGCCGATTGCGAGGTCGGTGTGTACGTCATTCGCCAATCACCAAGTTACTTCTGACGCTTTATGTTGCAAGAAAGGCAATGCCTACCTACCTCTTCCGGGAAAGGACGTTACAATTCCATAGTAAGTCGTCGGTATGTCAGGATTCACTGATTATATTAGATTCGTTAATATTATTTTTTATATATAATTCCATATTGCATTTACAAATTGCAAATAGCGAACGATACATAGAAAGACAACATCATAGAGTAGTGGTAAACGACCCATAGAAAGATAACATTTTTTTTTCTTTATCATTAAGGGGGTGCAGCGCGGACGCAAAACTGCGAGTTTCAAGTTTCTTTATGATAGCGAGCGAGCGGCGCGTGGCAGTGGTGTGACAACGGGGCACGACAAGAATACGCACGCACACTAATATCTGTACAGAGTAGGCTTCTGATTTAATTAGAGCAATGTTTACTTTCGTAAAATCATAGTATAGGCGTTTGGGTAAAAAATTATAAAAGTCTTAATGTTTTCATATTCATATTATTATTATTTATATTATTTTTTAATTAAGAAATAAGACAACAGTGCCCTGCGGAATATCAATACAAACATTTTGATGTCGGATCATTGTTTCATTTGTGCTGTATTTACAAAGTTTCTGAAGAAATAAATTTTTATATATCATTACTTTTACGTATTGTTAATGCAGGTTCTGGGTATTTGTTTCAAATTCCAAGACAACCATGCCCTTGTGAAAAGATCAAGCTAACCTAAACTAGTCCTTTTAATGTATATGATCTATTCGGCGCCTAGCACCAGTGACTTAAAAACACGTAAATTCCGCGCGGCACCCCCTTAAAAATAGGGGTCAGCTTGGACCAATTATGACTAGATTTCCGATGAGCGCTTGAAAAAGGTACGCGACTTTGGGGCCAATGAGTCACAATGACGTTTGTGGCGATGACAGTAAATATTAAGTACAAATATTTTGCAACCTTAATTTAATCTTTATTTTTAAGAATTAAGGTTCATAGTAAGCTGAAGTGGTTGGTGCTATCCAATGTTTTTTCAGATATTTATTCGAAATTTAAATGTATAGGCATGAGCAAAAAGGATTACTTTCGAGATGCGTTTTAGTTCCGGATCCTTTATCTAGTACTAGCGGTCCGTTCCAGCTTCGCACGGGTGGACATTTTAACATAGCCTATGTTACTCAGCGCTAATGTAGCATTCTAATGGTGAAAGAATTTTTTAAATCGGTCCAGCAGTTTTTGAGTTTATTCGTTGCAAACATACATACATACAAAAATACAAAGGTTTCCTCTTTATAATATTAGTATAGATAGACAAAATTGATCGAAGGGGGTCAGCAATTGATTTTAGTCTTTATCAACAACTCACCTGCTTTCTAGCTGCCGTCCCTTAAAATTTCAATGATATTATATGTTAATATGTTATTTTTTGGCGACGAAAATTTATGTCAAACGCTAGTGCCACTACGATACGTAATTTATAACTGAATGTAGGAATTGCAAAGAGCAGACGTTACTTAAAAAAATTAAATTTAAATTTACAAAAAAAATATGACGCATTGAAACCTTAATTTTTTTCCACGACCGGGATTTGAACCCGCACTTTAGGCAAACCGGACCAGGTGGGTTACTCTTGAAACACAATTGCAATAATCAATTTCCAATCCCAAATCTAAAAAATTCAAATGGCACTCTTAAAAGCGATAATAGCGCTACATTGGAATTAAATTGCGTGGCAATTGAGTGAACAATTTATTATCGAGATGGGGCGTTCCGAATTTGCGAAACTTATCCCAATATCGATACATATTAATCGCATTGGAATTGTATTGAGATTGAGTTTGCGTCAAGAGTAGCCTACCAGGACCTCAAGCACAGTATTACTATTTCATCCTCAAGTCTGCTAATTCAATAACGCATAGCATAATCAGGGCCCAGATACTCTACCAATTGAGCTTTTGTGATGGTGTCCAATCTATGTAAATCTGTATCGACACTATATAATATTGTAAAGAGGTGTTTTTTGCTTCTGTTTGAGTCTCTGGAAATAATGAAATTATTCAAAAAAATATTATAAATATAAAGCTAATAATATAGCTATAATAAATGAGCTTTACAATGACAACAAGTTTATTCATCTATAATATTTCTACATAATGTAGGTAGTAAAGATTGTAATGTTTTTGTTCTTGAAATTTAATATATGGCATCGTATTATTTATTGTAGTTACAAATAATCTCTTTTTAAATGTAAGTATAGGCCAGACTGTTAAGTAAAAACATCGTTTATTTAAAACATTAAACTCACTTTAACCAACATACTTATGCATAAACATATAGTAACGAATGCTTTAATTAGCATTAGTTACTTACTATATATATATATATATATATATATATATATATATATATATATATATATATATATATTCGTGTAGTAAAAATAATTATTTTTTTATTTAATATTCAATTGTTTTCAGAGTTAGATAGGAAAATCCTTTCGTCTATTTAAATAAAGGCTACATTAATACAAAAGTCCGTGCAAACAATCAAAAAAATTTATTTACCTATAAAAGACACGAGCTACATATAAGTTAAATCAGTTAAAATTCATAATTTAATTGACGTAGTAAATACTTAATTGATATAATAATACTCAAAAGGAAACAATACTTAAAAAGATCACATGGAATGTTTACATATTGGTTTAATACAATTATACAATCTTATCATTATATTTTTTTAAGGCAAGATATTTTTTTATTTTATATTGATTTTTTTTAATTAAGATATTACAATAAAAAGGCAAGCGGAGCCTAGACCTAGTCATATACATTTTGCATTTTCATATTTTTATTTGTTAATGTCTAATGATAAATAATAATTCAAAAAATCATAATTAATTGTGCTAACTCAATAAATGATATGTTATTATTCTCTCTATATTCTTGATTGTAGATCTTTGGGGAAAACGATACATTTAATAAAAAAGAATTGCTACTCTAAAACATAATACTTCTTTTGGTAAACATAAGAACAGGTTAATTATAAAATATAAAACTATTAGTAAAATATAACAATCAAAGTTTGCATTTCAAAGATATGTTGTACACGTTCTATAATACCAATTAGAGTGATATTTTACTATTGAATAATAAATCTTCAATATTTAATATTATTAAGTAAAATTAATAATGAATAAGACAAACAAATTACATCAATTATTAATAAACAATTGTTTTTCAATCTCTCTGAACTACTGAACTAATATTTTGTAAGTATTTAAAAAAGATATATTTTATTTGCTTTTGTCCTAGGAATCTCGTCTGGTAGAAAATATCATTTTTAAAATGGAGTATTTTTTTAAATGTAATTATTAAATTAAAAACGCAACTTTAAAAACAGGTTAACATATAGTATTCATTCATTATTTATAAAAAAAACTACTAAATAAGTCAACGATCTAAGATAATACAATAATCGAGTTTCATAGCAGGTTAACTTTAATTTTAAGAAAATAGTGATTTCGAGCATCCACGACATTATAAAATTTCTTTAAAAAATATCTCAATACTTATATTTTTTTATTTGCTTGCTGCACTGCCAAGCTATGTATTTGAGGAAGACATTGAGATTCTTTCAGAACTTTACAGACATTGACGTCCATATACTCACGATAATACGAGTAATAATATAAGTAAGCTATTGAAGCGATAACAATATTTATTACCGTATGACGTCATACAACTTCATTTACTATACATAATTACTATACTATACACAAATCTGTAAAGAGTTGGTTGTAAGTACTCTTTCTAAATCGCAATATTACAACAACCATTGAATCACAATTCCAAGTAGACACTCAGATATAAAATGTCGATAGCAACTATCTTACATAAATAAATTTCTTCACGCTGCTGACGCAAATACTTTAGTTATCATCACTTCCAGTCGTGGTTAAAGACTTAAATCTTAATCGAAGGTAGATTTCTAGAACACAGATTATGTGGAGGCTTCATCAGGACGAAGTTTGGTGGTCCACGCAGGTCGCTCAGGAGTCAGGGTGTCTCAATCAGCGTTTAACATCTGGAACAAGCAATTTCAGTCTTTAATTCAAAGGTGCCAGAATCGTTTTTTGGAGTCCTGAGCGACCTGCTTTAGAAGCTGAAGACAAAGATAAAAGATATAATATGCTATAACTTCATCGGTGTAGTCTTTGAAGGATGATGAACGTCTGACTTCTTTGTCTTCAGCTCTGTAAGGGAACATTATCGCGAACGAGAATGTTACACTTAAAATAACATTTATATGCTCTAATATCAGACTTATAACATAAATGCGATAAGAGGAAGGTCCATAGAAATAGCTATTGAAATAGCAAAATATCCCTGGATTGATCAAGCTCTCAAAAATATGGGAAGATCAGATCTGATCATGACCCTCAGGCTTCGTCCCGGGCATACTCTATTGAACAGCTTTGCATACCTGATGGGAAAAATAATTTTACTGAATTGCTCAGCTCAGTGTGTAATAGAGTGAAGGACATACACCATGTTCTGATGGAGTGTACCCGAAATGAGGCCCAAAGAAGACAATTACTTAAATATAGATTGTAATATCAGTAAATGTAACAGCATTCTCGCTTTCCCACTGTCGGAGGAAGCGAGTATCTTATATAGGTTAGCTAAAGTTGTGTTTAATAATAGAGTTTAAGTTCTGTTAAATGTGAAATAACGAGGGTGACCCAGTCATGTCATGACGAAACCCTCTATATTAAAATAAGAGAAAAAAATGGCTTTGCTATAAATATCAATGAAAAAAAATGGAATGTCAGAAGGGTGCAGGTTCAAATTCTGCTCGTGGAAATTTTTTCAACATTTGTGTTTTTGTAATTTGTTCGCAACAAAATTTGCGTTAAAAATTATTTGAACATTTATAAATACCTCTCTAACTCTCACTAAATACGCGTCTTCTAAGATGCTTGAGGGCTCTTTAACGATAATTATTATGTTTCAGATAGATCAATCATATGATTGACACTCCCACAAGTGGCCAAACTTAAAGATAACCTACACGCCACTTTATAAGAAGTGAAGAAGCTGAACTGCACTTGTAACTGAAATATATTGACAGTATATAATTATTGTCCCAACCCAAACATATGAACGTTAAAGGAATGTCCGTCTGGTCACTAAATTAGGCATGGTTATAATTAAATAACACACCTATTACTATGTAACATGATTGTCCAGACTACAGGTTTTCACAGCCTGTGGGCAGAGACTTTGAAATTAAATAGATTTAAATCTTTGGTCAAAGTGATATCAGTTATTGAAGTTAATTATTAGTCATTGGGTTACTAACAACAAGATGAATGTCTGTTTTATGCACACATAAAAAATATATTATAGCGTTCCTTTATTGGTGCACGATGCAATGACTCATATATGACTAGCGAAACCTATTTTAATATTATGTCATTTTGTAGACGTTGAAGCACACGATCAAGATTTCGCATAAATTAACGAGCACAATGTGTACGCGCGTGTTTTCATAAATATTGATGCTAGCATCAGTATCGTTTTTACTACAAGAATCATTGAACATGACACGATCGGTATGATTACTTGCGTGGGCATTACAAGAACACACACAGTCGCACAAATTTAAACTGCCCGTGTTGGTGTACTCAGTGGCGATTTGACACTTACTCAACACTTGCCAGGGCTGTCGCGTTACCCAATTTAAAATCAATTCCAAAACACCGGATAAAATTGTCAAATTGGTGGAAAATGGTTTTATTTTCTTCAATTACACCCAACGGCCTAATGTAGTTAAAATTGAAAACACATTTAGAGCATATCTTTGAATAACAAATAGGATACTTTTTGTTCCGTAAAAACTTATTACCGCAAGGCTGAAAATCACGCAAGCAAAGCTAGTACATGATGAATAAACCTCAATTTCCAACAGGCACAGTTAAAACTCTTCTTTGCTTTTCTATCATATTTCATGAGTATACATAGGTTTAATATCTAGTGGCATCAAAGCTGCTATAACCTTATTAAGCAACAAAAGTCTAACCACGTGTAACGTTTTGTATAATTTAAAAAAGCAGACGATCTATTGGGCTACTCTATTTCTGCTGATCATTAAATGCACTAACTTTTTCATTTCGTAACAGACAACTTCTACTAAATCACTTATTCCATTGAGTTACATTAATACAATTCCAAGTTTAAAAAAATGTTTTAGTTTCTATAGGTCAATCATTTCAGTGCCAGACAAAAAAACAAAACGATAATAAAAATTGGCCACTTAAGCGTGACTAATTTCAATTATCTGAGTGATCCATTAAACACTAAGGTCAATAACAAACAAAAAAATGTATTACTGTACAAATTACCTGTAACAAGCTAAAACAATTACTACTACTGACGTCACTTAGTGGTGAGCGTAAACTACAAGAACCTTCAATATATTACCGTGCTTATAAACTAGCTAACCGTACCTCTAATTTCATCGGTATACGAAACAGGAAACTCGGGAGTATCCCAAGGCGGATTTGTTGGACCCCAATTATATCTAACGAATTAAAGTAACCTAAAAATGTATGACCAAAATAAACAAATTATAATGATGATATATCATACCGACAGATCATATTTCTAGTTCGTTATTACATCCAATTATCATAAGCCCTGCGCAGGCCCTGCACTCACACAGACGCTGATAAACACACATACAGATTCACATGTCGAGTAACCGGTCGATTGACGTCAATGGTGGGTGGGGACGTGGTATAAAAAATAAAACTATCAGTTTACTACGAGCGGAATATTTACAGCTACACAACCATAACAGGCCATTGTTTCCATTTTTGCTGCGATAAACTATTTATTGCCGGGGGATAATAACGGCTTTTTACTATAATGACCTATCTAGAATGCAATTATTGCGTGCAAACATTGCAAACGCACTCATGTAAGAACATGCATACTTGGCTGGTTAAGAATTTGATTCATTTGTTTTATGTACGTTTTGGTTTTTTTACGAAGATGCCAATTGTATTTAGTTCTATTTTAAACTGATTTTAAAATATTTTTGAACGAAAGTAAGAATTAGTTTTGTGCGATAGCTTTATATGAACGTTGTTTAACTTTGTTTCCCCTCCTTGCAGATCGACAGATGAGCTAACGTTAATGATGTTTACATAATTAACAATGGAAACATCTTCTACTATATCAAATCAAATCAAGACATTTGAAACTGCAGCGGTCCTGCGTCACGACTGTTGCATATTATGTTGCACATCCTACGACTCAAGTGTCTCTTTAGTTCCATTTGTTTATTAGTTGTTATATTTTACGGACATTTTTCATACAGCATAAAATCTTAGCTCACTACCACGTATCATACTTTACTAAGTTCAAATGTTTCTAGCTTTATTTAGAAAAGTTTTAATGAATTTGACCAAATTGCGGCATAGTCAAAGTTAAAATAAAGTCCTGATAGACATAATAACTAATTATACGTTATAAATGCGAAAGTGTGTTTGTATGTTACTCATTCATGTCGAAACAAAGCTCGACGGCATAGCTCTTTTTATGTAGCCATCCAATCCAAGCCACATCATAAAGGCGTAACTAATATTTATATTTTTTGCCCGAACCTTTGGTGTGAGACTGCTAAAGCAGGTATATTATTCTCTAAGTAGAATTACAGATCCAGATGTCTACACTAGTAAAATCAAATACAGTTGGTGATTGATTACTACTGAAACGATGCAGTCCTAACGACGGTAAAATAGCTCCTAACACACATTGCAATAGTTGCAATAGTCCATCTGAATTTTACGTTATAAATGCGAAAGTGTGTTTGTATGTAAGAAATAACAATTTCTTTATATCAAAACAAAGCATCCCATCTCTTCGCGTGGGTGTCGTAGAAGGCGACTATGGGACCATTCCAGAGGATGGGCAGCAGCGTATCTCTGTGATTATTCTCACCTTACTGCGATCGCCAACCCGCCTGCCAAGCGTGGCATTATGGCAAATTCCCCTCAAAATTATTGATCCTTGAGGGAGGCCTTTGTCCAGCAGTGGACGTCTTTTTGGCTGAGATGTTGATGATGTTGAAAACAAAGCAACGAGATGAGTGGATTTTTTGCACGAAGATATAAACTGTTTTATTTAACTAGCCAACCTACATTATAAAGGCGTAACTGATAGCGTATATATATGCTTCTGTGGCACTATGTGTATTGCCACAAAAGCATTGCTGAGACAGCTACCCGTTGGCCTTGCACATATCATAGTTATTTATAGTGTTCTTTCTCTTTTATTTTATTTCTATTTTTTCTTTTTGTGATTGTGTTAATTGTTTTAAGATGTTCTTCTGTTTTATTTTATTTTTATTTTTCTCATCTGTTTGTATTTGTTTTTGTGCAGGTCAATAAATGTTTCTTATTCTTATTCTTATTCTTATAGCTATATTTTTTGCATGAACCATTGGTGTGAGGCTGGTGAGGCTATATTTGGTACATAGAAGTCTCATAGGTACTCTCTTAGTAGAATTAGAGATCCAGATGACCACATTATTAAAGCCGGGGACAATGGACAATTACTACTAAAACATAAGCTTTATTCTTAACTTATTCGACGACTGTATAAAATACGAGTACATAACTAGCTCAAATATTAAGTTGTCATAAGCACTTTAAGCCGCGGGAAGCCGCTGGATGCGAGCAGCACTAAACCGGTCCCTGTGGAGATCCTTGGGGGAGGCCTTTGTCCATCAGTTGACGTCACTTGGCTGAGATGATGATGAAGATAATGAAGCACTTTAAGATATATAATGTATCTGAACTCCTCTTTGATGACAATACAAACAACCGTGATTGACAAATTTACATTGGAATACTACACCGTGGCATTTTGCTGGGCTCGACAAAGCGAGCGTCTCTTTGTTAGCTAGTGGCTAGAGATCGTTCTGCGCGATTTGTGACTTCATGTTGACAAATGTATCACGAAGTCGTAAGTAAATTAGGTACGTTGTACGCATGTAAAGTTAAAAAGATCATTTAAGTGTATATGATAACTAGTGGTCGCCTAGTGGTCGAAATTCGACCGTAAGGCTGAACGGATTGTATCCTAAGCAATGAAAAATTAAAAAGATTTCTATCTTTTTTGATTTCTATTTTCTATTTTTTTTGTGAGTAGGGATTTGCATTGACAGATGTCGGCCGCGTTTTTGTTGATTTATTGTATTTTTTATGCATAATTAAAAAAGTATTAAGTAACATTCGGATAACTTGCCCTATATAAACTATAAGTGTGCGTAATTTCATACTCGTCCGTCCGCGCAATTTTCGTAAAAATGGATACAAAGTTTTTGCTTCACGTATTATTATATAGATGTTATTTTAAGAGGTATACAAGCATTTCCTTTAAGCTACGTTAGTCACGTTACAAGTTAGGCACTTGGAGAGGCTATGTCCAGCTGTGTTAGTCCACTATACTACTGGACTAGGACTTAATAAATGTCTGAAATAAAAATTTAAATAAATAATGACGATAATAACTAACGTTTGTCAACTATTGATGAGGTAACGAGAATGCAGACAGCTGACATACTCCATACATGACACATCTCAAATGTGGATAGAATACAAGTTTAGTACAAAAGTGGTAATTGCTAAAATATTAGCTATTATTTAAAATAACAAACTAGTTAAGCTTGGCTATAAGGAAGATGCCATCCTTTGCAAAAGGAGGTGTTGGAGGAGGAGGAGAAATAAGAAAATACATTATCTTAACCTAACACTTGAAAGAACCAAATAGTTAGCTCGCGAATGAATGCTAAATAACGATGATTATTTCTGAATCAATTAGCAATGACAGGATCTTGAAGGTATTTGATACTGATAAATATACTATCTTTGCATACATGATTCAGACCGCAAAATAGCTATACCCACAGAATCTTCAAGACAAAGTTAAAGGTACGATAATGTATTGTTATTAGAGAACTAGCGAGCAAGGTAACATAGTAGAAACAATGTATCTTCATTTGTAAGTAAAAGGCGGTTATCTATTGGTGCATATAAGTCAGGGCCTTCTGTAAGGTAAAGATAATCGTGGTTTCGCATTGCAAAGGCAAACAGAAATTGTGCAAAAAAACATGTAAGTACTCTTGAATGGGTTAGGCCTCCGTTTAATGGCGCTGTAAAACCCGTCAAGGTATGCGATATGCAATATGCATATTCGCAAGAAGTTTTTTAAACAAATGAACACATTTTACAAGCACAAGCTTTGGTATTCATGAAAATGTCAAACAGCTATAAAACTTTTCTGTAGCTATTAGTATGTTTCGTCGCCACAGACATTTCAAGTTTACCATTAAAGGATAACAGATGACTTTGGATTTTCCTTACGTTACGTTTACGTTTAAGATTACGTTACGTTTGAGATTCCTTACGTGGTATATACGTATTCAACTAAAATTCTGTAAAATCATAAGCTATGACTGGTACCAAAGCAGTAATTAAGTCAGTGGGAATACCATTTGCCAGTTTTCCCAAATCTATGGAAAGCAGAGACCGACATTATCCGTAATGGAACGATTAAGGATGCAATTAAGAGGGGATTACCACACATAAAAATAACTAATATATTTTTTTATTATAGACTTCTCATAATACATGCCTCTGAGCTCAATTTACAGCTCATTTTCATCATTTTCTCATCAAAAGGTCTACGAGTGTGTCTTGCTCTTAGGAAAAAGTTTTCTGAGATAGAAATATTAATACGTGAAGCAAAAACTTTGTACCCCTTTTTACGAACATTGCGCGGACGGAGGAGTATGAAATTTCGCACACTTATAGTTTATATGGAGAAGGTTATCTGGATGTTAATTTTTTTTTAATTATGCATAAAAAATACATAAAATCAACAAAAACAACATTACACACACTACCATGTATTTGACACACATGTATTGTTTGTCTTTAATGCTGCCGACATCTGTTAATGCCAATCCAAACTCACATTCTATCTTTTTTAATTTTCATTGCTTAGGATACAATCCGTGCAGCCTTAATAAAATTACGATCGAATTTCGACCACTGCGCGACCACTAGTTTCATTAGATATTCCAACTTGATCCAGAGGCTCTTGAAAAAAATACTATTCTATTGTAGTTTTGTATTGTCCAACAAAGCTATCACAACCTTAATTACTGACAGCTGATGGTCATCTTCAATGTCCCTTTCAATTTTAAAGACGATTTCGTCTTTGTTTGTTATGAAATAATTGACTACAAGACCGTATTTACTTTTAACGATTCTCTAGATTAGTTTGAATATATTTTGATTTAGTGATGGCCAAATTGGTCTAGCGGTTTTCTAACCACTTTCTGACCTTCTGGTCATATTCCCTTGAATAGTTTTGGCTATATGATGAAAAAAGTCGAATCTCCAAATTGTAATGTCTGTAATGTAGTGGAACACGTTTTTCTTTTTTGGACAGAGATTGCTGATTGCCTCAGACGGCATTTTCAGCTTCACCGGGCTTGTTTGGGGGCGGCGAGGAACCTAAAGGGTCCCTCAAGCCGTGTGAAACGAATCACCTTCGGAGGTTTTCTCCCCTCTCGCCCTACTAGATTCTCCGAAGGGTTCGGATCGGGTCGGAGTGGAAGACGTGTACCACATTATCATGGAATGTTCCAGGACGAAGACAAAAATTATGTATACAAAATATGACATTGGATCCTGTAATTGCATATTAATGAGGTCAAATCCAGACGAGGCTAAGTTACTATATAAATTTGTACAATTGGCTATTAGGAATATATATATAATGTTTCTAATAACTATTTGTACGAATAACATTATGTAATATTTATTAATGTTAAAAACTATGAGGGTGGCATGTTTTCTAACAAAACCCTCAATTTTGTATTTTATGTACAAATAAATAAAGATTTTTTTTAAAAACGCGTCTGTAAAACTTACGGTATTGGGGTATGGTTATTTTTACGTTTGTTTTAAGTTTATATCAAATAAGTGACTGTAGTCTTCTTAATTTTATTTCATTGAGAAAATATACCATGGTATATGTATATGTATTTAAAACGGCTGACACCGATTTGGTAGCCTGTTTCTAATATACTGTGTTGTAACGATGTAAGCTTGCATGTAAAAAAAGGATGTCGTGTCTCGTTACGCATACTACCGCGCCCTGGGAGACATAGATGGTCAGATAGTTATGTGTGTGTTACTCTCCCCCGACCCGCTCAAAGAGGAAGGAGGATATATCCACTATATACTCCTGCACTTACCCTCCGTGCCAGCCAGGATGACCCAGGACCGTTATAAACAATAAACGCAGTGTCGTTTCCCAGTCCTACGTTTTTCTAATACGGGTGTTTAACAAGCGTCAGTCTGTTCAATATACTAGGTTATTTAACGAGCGGCAGGAAGGCGACATCCGTGCAGCGCGTGTCATTGTGAGCGGTAACTGGAGCGTCTCTGAATGGCCCGACACCGGAGCGTCTGTTGACACAGCGGTTGACGCTGCGCAGGCGGCGGTTTTGACATGCTCAATGGAAATTTGAGCGCCTGCACATCTCTACCTATCCAAATCTGTCAAATTTCTTCATTACATTGTCAACCATATCTTTAAGGCATAATGTTCAAAGTCTATTGAGGAAATTTGATAGTTTGTGGGAGGTTGATGTGCATATGTACGTGTGTACGTTTAAAAACATATACAATTAATTAATGAATGACTACCATGACGGAAATCTAGAAGTTCTCTTTGATGTTTTTGGTGTATTCTGCATCGAATATTATGATAATACTGTGAAATAAATTTAGCACCGATGTTACGATTACAACGAAGGCTAATTCGAATTTTTTGCAGCCATCTTTGTCGAAGTTGACCTCTGTAGTTTAGAACAAACGATCTGGACACAGAGGTACTTAGTTCGATTAACAGCGGGGAGTAGATATTGTTGTACTTACTAGAAATGGTTGGTGGTAGAGCTTGTTTTAGGTCCGCCTGGCTTACCTTCTTATAAAAGTCTATATTGTTTTCTAAAGTTTACGCAAACACTACACATTTAAATGAAACAACTTTTACGGATCTACTCGCGTTTATTTTAAACATTACTTTTTAATGTTTATCCTGACGTTTCAAACCCTTTGCAGAGTCCGTGGTCGTAAAACTCGTTATTCTTTTATTTCTTTGTTCTTTATTTAAAAACTAGCTGACCCGGCGGACTTCGTACCGCTTTGACAGTTTCCATCATTGAGCTAAATATATATCAATGGTTTCAATGACAACAAAATAAACAAATCATTTTGTATTGGAAAATTAAATTGTCGTTTTTAATATTTCATATATTAATATTTTTTTAATATACCCTATGTTACTTAGCGTTAATGTAGCATTCTAATGGTGAAATATTTTTTTAAATCGGTCCAGTATTTTTTGAGTTTATCGTTGCAAACATACATACACACATACATACATACAAAAATACAAAGGTTTCCACTTTATAATATAATATTAGTATAGATTTAAATACAATAAATGGCGGAGATACCCTAAAGCGTACGACCAGTCGACCAGTAAAGTCTAGTAAAGAGAAGTTGTATCGTACCAATAAGATCTCCTTTCCTCACAGCCCAGTTCCACTGTAATGGATACCGGGCTCACTGGTAGTAAATAAGACTGGTAGTAAAAACGAGAAGTAGTATACCAGCACCTAAATCTTACTAGTTGTATAAAAGATGGTATACTCTAACAGCTTATTGATGATCTCGAAAGAAAATATGCGGAACACGTCCGCATATTTTTAAAGAAAGTCAAAGGACTCTAAATTGAGACTGAATAAAGATAAGAATATCATGGTCGGAAGGAACAGACAAGACCGTTAGAGGATGGATAGACTGTGTGAAGGATAATATTGTTAAGAAAAGGATTAATATGAATTTCTTTTTCCATTCTCCTCAGCCGTCATGAGATGACGGCTGAGGAAAACAAATTGCGCTGATCCCAAAAAAGATTGGGAATAGGGCAGGCAAAGGAATTTAGGTCCTACGAGTAGTTGTTACCCTAAGTGCTAATGTTGATGGAAGGCCAATGTGGGACATTAGAACCAGTACTCTTAATTTTTTTACTAACTACAATGTAGGAAGATCTAAAGCCAGCAATGGGACGTTTATTGCTTGACGATGTTTTCCCTATTCTAGTACGCATGTTCGAACATTCCGATACCTACATCGTCATTAGATTTGCGTTTCTGTGGTTTGTGATCTCTTGTGTACACTAGAGAAGGTATATTCTCTAAGGGGAAAAAGCATAAGTTAATGTATGGAATTCCATATAGAGTAAGTGACGTGTAAATGAATCATATAAAACGTTGTCGAATGTAGAATAGAATATAGTATTCCATACTGGTTTAAAGTATGAGAAATTCACATAACAGTAAAAGCTCTCTAGCCTAAAAGTTTACGTCCGAAATAGGTCGACTAAGTATCTTCTGTCTATAGTTCTATTTGTATTTTGTACCTAAATTCTAACCTTAACAACTTTGTACATTTGATATGTAATAAAGATTAATAATTGTGTCTTGCTCTTGCAAATTGGGTCATAATAACTTTGCTCTGCATCGCGTTTTTAACTAATCACGAAAGAGGTAACACATAAACATTCATCATTGAACATGAAGCAGGATTAAAGGAAACGAGGGGTCACTTAATGTCAGCCATCCCAGTAACCGACGCGATACTGTTATCGAAGCTATGGAAATTTTGCCAACAATGCCTCAACCTACATGTTTCCGCTTGGGATCATTGTAATGTTGTGCCCACTTGCTGATATACGCAGCTACTTTTTAAATTAGATTATGGCCTTTACTGGTCTTTTGTTTAGTACAGTACGCGCTTAGGTACCCTTATCACACCTGATGGTAATGATAAGACCGAAGATGGAAGCGCACATCGAACGGGCTTATCGTCACTGTCGGAACACTGAAAAGCTACGAATAACATTGTTATTATGTTATGGCGCAGACTTCTAAAAGATTCCGCACACACGGAAAGTCATTGGCTTATTTTGGAATTTTGGCGTGAAATGTTGTGGAGAGATCGCGGATCATGCTCGGTGGCGTGCACTTGGAGAGTCCTATGTCTAAGGCTGATGATGATGATGGTGATGATCATGATGTTGTGGAGTGAAGCGATCGTGAGTGTCCCACTTTAGGTAGCTAGTTGAACAAGCTTAAAGCAGGACTTCAAAAGATCTACTAAAAGAAACGATTGAAGTTGTTCTATCATCCATCGAATAACGATAGTGATCGATAGATTAGTGATCGAAATAAGTAGATCAAAAGATCTACTGAACTATATTGGAAAATCAAAACTCTTAAAATCATTGACTCTTGAAATCAATAGAGGCTCATTGCTATTCCCCTAAGTGGACTAAAAACATAAATAAAAAACCTGCATTTAACAAATAATACGAATGCGAAAGGGTGTTTGTTTATTCTTTATTCAAGTTAAAGCAATGTACCATATTTTTACAGACATAGCTCCGATTATGAGGATAAACTGTGGCTCACAAATACATAGTACTTAAGCTGCAATACATCCCAATTGTCTATTTACTTATCGCTGTTTGTTCGTATATAACGAGGTTATTTCAAGTGCTGTGACAATTTAACCAATGAATTCGTCGGGACAAAGACCGTCATAGAAATTAACTACGTTGATGAGTAAAAAAACACGCCGACGCAGCGTGACAGAAACAGTCATTAATTTTATTAGCAAAACAATGCGTAAGGCAATATCGTCAATGTCACGGTGCGAAGTATACAAACACTGATCTCGTAGTAAACTCATTTTTTATTCGTCC